>CM014733.1:77509421-78958825 GCA_004329165.1 Spatholobus suberectus
TCTCATATTTAGCGAATTTTTTTAATTTACAATAACAACAATAAGATTAGAACTTACAACCATGCATGTACTCAAATTGATATAATTAATGAAGCATTCGCAGGGCAGCTGTTAAATGCACTGAAATTAAATTCATTTTAAACTTTGAACAAATTTGTGATGGCTTCGTGCTTTGAATATCTAAGATGAGATGAGTCAGTGGTGGTTTTATCATTGAAATCATGGGATGATGATGATGATGATGATGCCATTGTTTGTACCTGGAATTGGATCAGGGGAGAGCGAACTGTGAAATCATTGCGCCTTTCAAAGGCATTGACAGTTCCTGAAACAACAACCGTCTATGAAGCTTGCCGGAGGATGGCTGCTCGCAAAGTAGATGCTCTATTACTAACTGATTCTAATGCTTTGCTCTGTGGAATCCTAACAGACAAGGTAAGTATTGAACTTCTTTTTATGACCCATTAACAAGAAAGAAGAAAAAAAAAAAGTATTGGGACTTTTTCCTGGATTTCTGCAGTTTTTGTTTCACAAACATAACTTGCTATCCTAATTTTGTGGTTGAAGGATATAGCAACAAGGGTTATTGCTCGTGAGGTTAATCTCGAAGAAGAAACACCTGTTTCCAAGGTTATGACAAGGAATCCAGTTTTTGTCCTTTCTGACACTCTTGCTGTGGAAGCTCTCCAAAAGATGGTGCAAGGTTGGTAGTATAAGGAGGGACGCACCAAAAAACTTTTCATGCTAATTGCTATTTCTGTATGGTGCCCTTTGAATACAAGGTTGATTTATGTTTTCAGGGAGGTTCAGACATTTACCTGTGGTGGAGAATGGAGAAGTTGTTGCCATACTTGACATAGCAAAGTGTTTGTACGATGCCATTGCCCGTATGGAAAGAGCAGCTGAGAAAGGAAAGGCAATTGCGGCAGCCGTTGAAGGTATCGAAAAACACTGGGGAGCATCTACTTCTGGTTTGTACAGTATTTTCTTTTTGTATGCCTACTTTTTATTTCTACTTAGGATATCATTGGACAGTGTAGTTAGGTTGCCAGTTTCTACAGGCCTGGTTTTGTTTCATGCTAATTTGGTCTTTGTACAGGCTCCAATTCGTCATTCCTTGACACTCTTCGCGAGCAGATATTTAAGCCATCTTTGTCTACAATTATTCCTGAGAATTCAAAGTAGGTAATACCTTCTTTTGTTTTAGCTGAACAAAAATTACCTCAGATTTAGTGCATGTTTGGATATTTGTTCTGAACATACTTTTGGGTGCCAAACGTATTTTGGAGAAAGCTAATTTTTGTATCTTTTACACCAAATGTATTTTTGGAAGGGGTGAATGGTTATCCAAGCATCCTTTTATATTGCTTGCGTGTTTGGAGTTATTATACCAAGTTAATTCAGCAGATAGCGGCACTTTCCAGGGTTGTAACAGTTTCACCAACAGACACAGTTTTGACAACAACAAAGAAGATGCTTGAACTTCGAGCAAGTTCTGCTGTTGTGACGGTTGATGACAAAACTTGTGGTATTCTTACGTAAGTGTGTTGCTATGGACATTGCCACCCCTCCCTTTTTTCTGAAGTTTACACCTTTTCTATTTTTGCCTCCCACGTTGAAAAATTAAATTTTTATTTGATGTACTGTAACCTGCATACAAATTTCAGCTCAAAGGATATCTTGATGCGGGTAATAGCACAGAGTCTTCCTCCATCGTCAACTCTTGTTGAGAAGGTAGATCTAGATCTAGTGATGTTTAGGACCACGTTTTTCCTGCCATGTATTAGAAGAAAAAGTTGTCTTTCTGAGTGTTCTTCCAATTATTGTTTCTTGTACCTCTTATTTGACGTATAGTCAACACAATCCACAGGTCATGACTCCAAATCCACAATGTGCAATAATTGATACACCAATTGTCGATGCACTTCACACTATGCATGATGGAAAATTTTTGCATCTTCCTGTGGTTGATAGAGGTAATATAAGTCTAACTAGTATATGAGATGGGGAACAAGTTCTTGCATCAATATTTTCTGATTTGTGTGGTTAAAAACAGACGGCATTGTTGTTGCTACGGTTGATGTGATTCATATCACTCATGCGGCAGTAGCGACAGCTAGTCAGGTATGCTTTCTTGAACTGTGTTTATACCCACTAATGTTGATTGCATGGAATCTCTGTTGAATCCTTGTTGTACTGGGGTATGTGGCTGCTTATTTGTAAGTTATAGCAATTATTTTCAGCAAAACTTGTTGCTTTTCGTGTCCTTAATTGGTTGTTTTGATGTTGTTAAATTAAATGCAGGTTTCAGAGTACTGTTTATGAACTGATAAGTATTGATATCTAAATGTGTAGGCAGACAAATGATGAGTGGGTCTTCACTCAGCATTTTGGTTTTAAACCTGGGAGAAAATTGCCACCTTCTTTTATCTTTACCCATTTGCTTAAGCTTCTTGGGAATATAAGAATCTGAAAGCTTGATAATTCATTAGCAACAAAAGATTAACCGATGTTAACAAATTTTTAAGTTTTAAATGTTCTTAAAGCATGGAACTGGATATTAAGAAGAGAAAAGGAGGTGGCATATCATACTAATAAATTTAATGAAACGATGATCTATGAAATGAAAGCCAAATGAAATCAGAGGGCACTTCTTTCCTTTCTTTTTCTCTGCTTCAACCTCCACATGCGTTACGACACACGCGGCATACGACATGCTGATACAGAGTTGTAAAATTTTACCATTTCTTGTTCCATCCTTACCATAATCATCATGACCAGACTCATTAACACAAAAACTGGTTCCTTTAATCAGGTTGATTAGCGTCGTACAAATCGTTTACTGACGTTGAGATATGGGTTAACTTTTTCTCTCTTTCATGTCAAGCATTCTGGAAAAGTCAATCTTTATATAAAATCCCCTTTAAGTTGAATTCCGTGTTTATACTCTTAACGTTAGTGGTTACGGGGAAAAAATTATTCTGTTACTTTTGCTGTTGTTGGTTTTCCCATTGATGCATCAAGGATTTCTTTTACCCTTATAATTTGGCAATTTATGCTCAATGGTAGCCTGAGTCCCATCAATGGCGAAGAGTACCTGGGTTCAATTTTTCCCTCCCTTGCTTCCAATGTGTAGTGTAGCTCCCAAGACAAACAGAAAATATTCGACTGTTTTTCCCAACTGGATATTATTCTAAAATTGTTTCTTTCACTTACCGGGTTTGGAGCATGCTGATTTTAATGTTGAATAGGGAGACAATATGATACCGAAATTCCTTTTTTTTTTTTTTTAAGCTTCCATGATCTTTTTTCGGGAAATATTTGTGATGACTGTATCATTTTCTCCACTAATATTGGTCGGAAATACTGCCACTTTTAACAATGAAGCTGCCAACTCCATGATACAAAAATTTTGGGATTCGGCCATGGCCTTAACTCCAAATGAGGATGATGACGATTCACAAAGGTTATATATATATGCGTCGATGTTGCTAGGAAAAAATATTTCAATTTTTTAATTTAATTACACATTATTATTGACATGTCAGTGACAGTTCCTTGAAGATGATTTCTGAGGGAGGAGAAACAGGGAGATCCATTTCTTATCTTGCGTCAAGCACGCAGAACGCATTTTCCTTCAAATTACAAGACAAGAGGGGCAGATTGCATAGGTTCACATGCGGTATGTCAACTACTACCTGTTTCCAATCAGGTCTTTGCATACATGTGTGCTTTCCCTCTCATCTATTTCTTATAACACGCAAAATTGCCAATTATGGTTTCAATATATGCTCATATCGCGTTGTCCTTTCATGAGTCTCAGTTGAATGTGACTGGTTTGCATGTCTTCAGTCAGTTCATGCGTAAATCTGCATTCTTTTATAGTTTTGAGTAATGTTAGCTTCACATATTGTACAGCCCATATAATTCAAACAGGGGATTATGGTTTATTAATATTGATGAATGAAAGAGAGAAAAGAGAAGGAGAAATGGATGGTGATCAGACGTGAGAAACTTCTGTAGTTCAACATTGATGGGTTAGGACTGTGGTAGCGATACGCAGAGACGTGTACTTGGGTTTTTATTTTGATGAAATAAATAATGATGCATTTTGATAAAACGCATCTTTTTTTCCCCTTCTATTAAAATTCTTTTTATTTAGAAAAATAAAAGCAAAGAAAGAAGGATGGGTATTCTGTAACCTGTACAAGAAACTTGTTTATTGCCTGAAGTAGCTCCGTTACAACTTTCAAGTTAATTATGCATTAACTAAAATAATATCAGTTGAGTGGTTTGTGTGCTTGCATGCAACTTCAGATACGCGGAGCTTGACAGAGGTTATAACTTCCATCGTTCAGAGAGTTGGTGATGATATTGACCCCAAGAATCTGCCCCAAATTTTGGTAAGTTTCAAGATGTTATATTTATATTCTTAAGTCGGCTTTCCTCCTTTCCCTAATGCAAGCTGGTTAATTTGTTTGTAGTATGAAGATGAAGAACATGATAAAGTTGTACTGGCTTCAGACAGTGATCTTGCTGCAGCTGTGGACCACGCGAAGACGGCTGGTTTGAAGGTATGGTTGAAGGATTTTTTTTATTTTTTTTTTTGGGGGTGGGGGGCGCTATAGATTTATTTGAAGAAAAATTGGATTTAGGGCAAGATAAGTTGATGAGTCTTTATTTTATTTTATTTATATGGGATCACAAATATTAAAATGGAATAGCACAATCTAAAATGTTTATTGTAACTTGTAAGTATCAAGAATCAATTGTCTTAAAAGGTGAAAGAATGTGGATAGAATATAAAAATGCATGTCTCTTACAGGTACGGCTACTTTTGAAATTCGATTTTATTAAGAGAAATAAAGGTTAAAAGGAGTGAAGTTTAACCGCTTAGTAAAAGAACCTTTGATACGTTCAACTGAAAAAAATGCTTTATATCATTTTAGCGACCAATAACCAATCATCTAAAGCTTGCTGTCATCTGAGTGGGATTTGGACCTATCACCCATGATAGTATTCGTAGGAATCTGTCTCAAATTAGTTTGACTTTGAATTGATGAATTTTGTAGGGATTGAGATTGCATTTAGACTACTCTGGAATACATGGTTATGGAACTGATTCAAGTTCAGGAAGTTTGAAATATGCTTATTCAGAAGTATGGGCCTCGGCATACAGCGCCATTGCTGCTGGAGCTGCAATTGTTGCTGCCTTAGGCCTATTGGCGGTTGTGAGGCGAAGTCTATAACAGGAAGAAGCGAGTTTTTGTTGGGGGTAGAGGCCAAAACTGAAATTCAGTTGGAACTTTGGAGGGGCATACTTTTAGCACTTGCCAATTCTGTAAGTTCTGACATTTTGTATACGACTTGTATTCGAATATTATACGAGAAAAGAAAGGAAAAGCATTTGTATTATTCCGCTGTCTATAAATACGGATGTATCATCCCTTGCAGCTTGTATATTTGTAATTTTCACTGGTTTTCGAAGCCTCATCAACACGAGAATTAACGACATAGCCAGATGTATCTGTGATTCCTGTCTGATATGATATTAATAAATCAGAAATCGGGATTGGAGTTGATAAGAAACAATGATTTTCAACTGATAATCGCTATTGCAACTTATCAAATTTATGTGCTTCCTCTCTGTTTTTCGTTTGATTAGAACAATCATAGGGAGGTTTAAAACTGATGTCGTTTTATTATAAGTTACTCAAATCTTTTACCATTAGCTTATTTTGTGGTGTAAGTAGCGGTTGGTTGGTTGGTTCCAAGTATGAGGATTTCAGTGTGATTATTATTCACATGATGTTTGTTGGTTTGAATTTAATTTTTCTTTTGTAAATAGGATTTCAATTGAGCTATTGAATGATAACATGTTAAAGCATGCATTCAATTTGAAGTTTGGCAAGGAAAAGATAAATCATTAGCAGAATTGGCAAGAGGCTGTACATCCAAATCTAAGTTGCTAAGTCATAAGCCAACTCCTCAATCCACGACATTTCTAGCAAACTAAAAGCAAGCTTGACTAAACTATCAGCTACCAAATTACCAGACCGTTTAACATGGATGAAGAAAAGTTGAAATAAGAAGATAGAGGCAAGCATTCTACAACATTTCATTAAAGATGAATGGTTGGATTAATTAACTTTCTATTTTTATTTTTTTGGTGAGATTTTAACTTCCTGTTTTATAAAGCTATTAAGTGATGTAAATATAAAAGTTTGATATCTTGTGTCAACTGATTTTGTCTATGTCAATTGAGTGTGTGTGTTTAGATATAGAGAAAATAAGAAAATAAATGTTGATCGACCTAAATTTAATTTAACTTAACCTCAAAATTGATTGACCATGACCTTTGCCAGGTAGCCATAATGGGACGGACTAGTCCAGTCCAGTGGCGCTTTTTTTTTTTTTTTTTTTAACATTCATCTATTTGTACTATATTTTATATTAAGCTAGTTTTTCATGTTAAAAATGAAACATGAAAATATAATTAAAATTTGTAAATATTGGTGACAGTTAATACATAATTCATTAAATATTAAATATTTATATAAACACATTAATTTGTATGAGAAAATAGGTTATACATTGACAGTGTAAAACAGTTTTACATTATCATCTAATTACAACTTATCATGTATGGTAAGTTTGTTGACTTTAATAATAATCACCCTAAAAGTCACACTAAAGCTTATTTTTGATTGGTTAATAGTGGAAAATTTTTTATATTGACAGTGCATAGTAATTAAACTCATTGCTATTAGTTGACATGACCTGATATCTCTAATCAGTTGGTCCATAATTTCTTATTTGCAGTAGACAATACATTAAACATAATGAGAAAAAAAATCGTTTATATGATGTAGATTTACTCTCTTTATTTTCACAGATATGTCGTTGTGTGTATATAGGTTAAGAATAATGAAGTACTGTTTTTATTCTAAAGCAAGTGTCATTTTAAAGTGTTGCACAAGAATTAAAAAAGTTATAAAATTAAAAAAAATATATCATAAGATTAAATTATTCTTTGTTTGGAGTATATGTTACTTTATCTTAAAAAATAACTTTATAGTTATCAAGACAAAATGACTTATAAAAAAGATATCAAGACAATATGAGTTCATTCATTAAATGTTAATTTTATAATTTATCAAGACAAAATTATTCTTTTCATCATTTTTTTATTCATTTAAGTAATGCTCTCTCTTAAAAAAACTTCTACAACATTTATTGAGTACTGATTTAGAGTAAGAATGAAGACGTTAGAAAACATAATACATATATTTTTTTTGGTGTTATAGAACGACAAGTAATTTGAAATAATATAACATATTATTTATTTTAATTTCTAAGGATATAAGTAATATTTATTTTATCTAAAAATTGATATTAATTTTGATCTTCTGTCATAAAAATTAACACAAAATTATGTTAACCTTTTGCAATTAGGATTTACATATTATATACTAATATTGAAAAATACTTACTGCTGTGAATATATATATTTTTAAATGACATATCAACAGAGAAAAAATAAAAAATATATCATATTCTAATTAAATGATATATTTTGTCATCTTAACTCACTAAAATTTAAAAGTAAATATTCTTTTACTTACATAGCTTAAAAACAAAATCAATTTAGAAAGAGCTGTTTTGCTAAATTACATCACATGATATTCGTCCGGCTAAAAACTTAAAAATACAACAAAACGATAAACATCAGCCCCGCAAAATTAAGTGGCATCTCCCACTTGTCACCTTTCAATAACAGATCAAATCAAGAAGATGACACCGCCCACTAAACCACCTCCACTACACTATGCCGATTCGTGAGACCACTTGGTGTTGGTGCCTCGTTATTTTAAACATTTAATCATATAGTATTATACATTACCTCCCCTTCCTCGTGTCTATTCATTCTACTGCAATAATCGCTGCGAGCTCCTCGAATGGCTGTCACCGGTATCCCAATGACAGCGTGACACGTGTCCATGGTCGGTGACAGAGACGTTGACATCGAGGGAGCATTCTCCAATCTTACCGAGAGGTCACGATGACGTGTCCCCTGGCACCGTCTCTGCCTCGTAGCCGGTAGCTCAGGTACCGCACCGAACCGGGGGGGAGGAGCCCAATGTCGTGGGCCGGGATGAGGCACCACCCGAGTTGGGCCGGGCCCAAGATTCAAGAGCTGAAGGTGCAGGCACGAACGCACATCCGAGAAGAAGGTAGGATCCAGTGCGACGCGGAGCTTTTGGGTGTCTTCCGCCACCGCTGACGTGGAGCCCACGTGGGTGGAGAGTGTGATGAAGGGTTTGATGGTGGGGATGAGAAAGGAGGTGTAGTTGTTGAGGCCTTGTAGTGATGTGACGGTGATCTCTACCACTGGGGCGGAGGGTGGAGGCACGGTGATGGTCATAATACAGTAAGGGTGTATGTATCTTAAGGTAAGTCTAGAAAGCCAAGAAACGCAGCATGAATTGAAGAGTGTTGTGGAAGTGGCCAGAAAGCGTATTTTGCGGCCCGCACGGGATGGGGAAGGTTAAACTTAAAAAGTACTCCGCCGTCACGGATTATTTGCTGCAAATTTACATTGTTTTGAAATATTTATTATTTTTTTAATCATATGTCTTAGAGTTTAAATTAAAATTTTAAAATATATTGAAGTATAAAGATTTTTTTTCAATTCTCATTTAATTCTTGATTGTGGTATGGTTAAAAATTATTGATTTTTATAATAATTATTTTGAAAATTATATTTCAGATGGTTTTTAATTAGTTAATAATATACAAATTTTTATATTTATAGTGTATTAAAATTAATTTTTATTTTAATAAAAAATGTTATTATAATAATCTGTGTAAATAATAATTTTTCAAAATATAAGTTATTTTAAAAAATAAATAATATAAGATAGAAAAATATGTTATGAATATTTAGTTGAATTTATTTTGAAATATGATTTATTTTTATCAAGATTTAGAGAATTAAAAAAGTGGTCATTTTTTAAATAATAATAATTAAAAACTTATTTGTGGGTGGATTTACAGGGACCAACAGTGTTGTTTTGTCGGAGAAATTATTATATAATATAGAGTCATTATGATTCCAATTAATTTTCACATAACATGTAATTAAATATTATTAATTTTTTATAATTAAAATTTTCAAAAATATTAATTAAGATGATAAACACGTAATAATTCACACTATCTAATAATTTCTAATTTCGCGGGGCTGGAATTTGAAGTTTAAACTTGCGTGCCTCAGTTAGGTGGCCTTTGGAAATTTTAATTTCCGGCTTAAAATGTCAAGGAGCTATTAGCCAGTTCCACCGTACCGCACAATTCGAGGGAAAAAAAAATGGTATTAAAATATTATCGTGCTTCATCCATGATTTCAAATTAACGCTATGTACGTTACGTTAGAAGTAGTGAAAAGTGAAGAGAAAAGAAAAACGTGAGAAAAAGTGTACAATCTTCTTTTGTTTGGTTGTGCAAAAGTAGCATTGAAATGTTTAAAATTTTGGTGGGGTCTACACATTTTTTTATCTGCTCTCAAGTGTGTGTAAGTGAGGAAAAATAACCATATAATCAATTATACATATTATATATTCAAATATACAATGTGTATAATCGATTATATGAGTCACCCATATAATCGATTATCTTTCCCCCACAATCGATTATGATATACCCCCAATCCCCTTAATCGATTACGTCCTCCTATCATATACCTCTGTTTTATATAACAAAAATATAAATAAATAAATAAATAACTAAATAAATAAAATAATAATAATAATTAAAAAATCTCAAAAAATTAACTTTTCTTCAATTTTTCTTCAGTCAAACAATCTTAACTTCTACTCTGTTTCTCATCTATTTATTTTCTCTTCTCTTCTTTTCTCTTCCCTTCCTTTTTCTCTATTTTTTCCCTCTCTACTAAACATACCCTAAGAGTCCTTGTTATTTGTGTGTGTGTGTGTGTGTGTATATATAAAATAAATTATGTATCAATAAAAAAATGATAAATTATGAATATATTAAAATATTAATTATTAATTTTTTTATTAATATTTAAGATTGCTTATTTTATTTTTATTCATTTTAAAAGAATTAAACCTAAAGTAGTAACATTATTTTCGACGTGTGTTTATGGACGATGACTGAAAAATAAAAAAAGTTTTTTTTTATTAGAAGAATATTTACTATACTAAAAAAAATAAAAAATATTCATTATTTATTATTCAAAATAATTAAAAACATTTAATAAGATAGATTTAAATTTATTTAATTAGTATTTATAAACACAAATTAGAAAAACTGAAATTCTCTTCATTAATTATCAATTCTTTCGGTTTATAATGTCATTAGAGCTTGATAGTTTCTTTTCAGTTAAATTGCATTTTTGGTTTCCCTATTTTTTTCAATCCGCAATTTTAGTCCTCTTATTTTTTTAGAGACATTTAGTCTCCTTATTTAAAAAATCTACAATTTTGATCCTTCCGTCAAAATTTATTGCATTGACCGTTAGTAATTTAACGTTAATTTTGACGTATTAATACTTAAATGACATGTTAAAGTTAAAATCAATATTAAAGTCAACACTGACATGTTAGAGTCAACGTTAAACCACTAACGATTAATGCAAGAAATTTGACGAAGAGACCAAAATTGCAGATTTTTAAAAATAAGGAGACTAAATGTTTTTTAAAAAAAGTAAGAGGACCAAAATTACGGATTTTTAAAAATAGGATAACTAAATGTCTCTAAAAAAAATAGGGTGACCAAAATTGCAAATTGAGAAAAATAGGGAGACCAAAATATAATTTAGCCTTTTTTTTAACTTTGATAATTATGAATTACTTGCCTTCTTAACTTCGATATACATAAGTTAATTTGATCTCTAACTTTAGAGATATTATCGACCAATAATTATTAAATTTAATGCTCACTTGCATTTTAATCCCTCATGTATCATGTTGTGTGATTTTGATCTCTCATATTTCAACTACACCAATTAGGTTTTTTAAGTTTTTTTTTTTTTTTTCCATTCATATCATCTCCCCCCATCTTGATTCCATCTCTAACATTTAAGTCATTAATTTTCTCAAGAATAGAAAGGCATTCCTTTGTTTTTTATTATTGTCGTAAAAATAATAATTTATCCATAACATCGTCAACATGATAATTATGTTAATATAGTTAGAGCACTTTTGTAAGTCATTATAGTTCAAATATTTTGAGTTTTTTTAGCTAGTATATTGTATTTACTCACCAACATGTTGTTTGTCCAAGTGAACTATGTTTGGATTCCTTAAGTAAGGTCTCAGATTTGAGTCATGTGGATAAAAAAAAGTGGTTGGAAGAGAAAACTCTACTAAGGTAGCCCGATCAGGTTCTCCAGAGGAAATTAATTATTGGCAAAGCCGGAAGATACTTCACACTAATAACATAATGAAGGGACCTGACTATAAATAGAAGAAAGTTCAAAGATCTAATTAGCGCAATTGAAATTTAGAATACCAAAATTGTACAAGTGCAAAGACTAAAAATACAATTAAGCTTAATTTTTTTTTTATAATATCAGAATTCAGAGATAAAATGGATGGATGATGCTAACTTCAAAAACTAATTTGATGCTTTAATTTTCTTAAAATATATTTTGGGACCGAAAAAACTGGTTGATGTCATGATATATGATAGCCAAAATTAATTATTCTGCATACAAAAAAAATAAAAAATTATTCTGCTTATTTATATTATCCAAACTTAATAATCGCAGACTTAATAAATAAATTCTGGACTTAATAAATAAAATGACAATGTAACAAACAGTAGGGCTTTAAGATCTCAATCTCCACAAGGAATAACTGAAGCAGCATCCACTAGGTAGTTACCACTTACCTTTATATCTAGACGTTTTGACATTGTTAACTAACATGGCATAATTATGTTAAAAAGAGGAAGACATAAATTTTATTAAATATGGACCCATCATAATTAGTTGAAGAGTTCATTATTATATGTGATGAAAATTATATCTTTCTTTCTCCAACATCTCTCTATCATGTTATTTATAAGATTCAAATTTCTTGGAAAGTATTCCACATTTCCAATCAAGTATGTGTTTAGACGTGTGAAAAACGTGAAAAGACGAAACTATATGAACTAGTTTTACGAGCGAGTGAGGAGTGCATAAGCAGAAACATGGGCCAGAGAGCGAGCGGCTGTAAGTGGTTTTGTTGGGGGAGAAATAGAAACCGAAAAAGGATGGAGACCAAGGGAAAGGAACCGGATCCTTTTCTCCAAATGGCAAGATGCTAGTGCCTCTTTCTTGTTTGTATTTCAACCTCATTCTTTACGTTGGGGCCCTATGATCTTTCCTTAAGTTCCGTTTCTTTTTATGGTTTTTGTACTTTTATTAATTTTATTTCACAAAACGAACAAAAATTATGAACTTTGGCTTGGGCTAGCCCAATAACAATAAAAACCAATGACATGAAACAAAAACTTTTTACATTAGATGGCCCAATGCAAATCTGATTTTGAACATCAAAGAAATTAAAAAGAAAAGAAATATAATAAAAATAAAAAGGTAGACAAAATTGAGTGTTCATATATTATTATCCATAAAAAATAAAGTAGTGCAATAAACACGAATTAGTTTTTGATTTACATGAAATTTTATAACCTTAATATATTTTGCAAGAACTTTCAATTTAACAGTTGGATTAATTAATTTCATATTTTACAAAAGGTTATTGAATATATATCAAGTTCAAAAATAAAAATTAAATATATTTTAATTTATTTTTGTGCCATATCACATAATAGCAATTGATTTAGCCATTGCTATTTTTAAATATTGAATAAAAAATTGGACACTAAATTGATATTTAAACATGTCTCTAAAATTGATTTCTAAATTAGGCTCTAAAATTGTCTCTAAATTAATCTCTATAATCCGTTTCTAAAATCATTTTCCAAACCAATCTCTAAATCTATTTCTAAAATCAGTCTCTAAATTTAGTTGTTGAAATTAGTGACTAGCAATTTAGTGACCAATTGAAATCAATATCCAATTTGGTAACTAATTGATTTAGCCCTCACTTTTGATGGCAAAAAAATCCGTACTCATGGATACTCATGGGTAAAACACAATGTGAATATTAAATGGATATCGTTTATTAACGGTGCGAAGACAAATAGTAAGGTACTCGTACCTGCGGGTACCCACACTTTAAAATTATTTAAATATCCTTAATTATATATAAAGTAAATTACTTTAATTTTTTTTAGTATAAATATATATTTCAAAATTATTTATTTTTAGCATAAATATATGCTACAAAATTATTTTTTTAGTATAAATATATGTTTCAAAAATATTTATTTTTAGTTTTATTTTATTTTTACTTTTTGTTTAAAGTTTTATATTTTAACAAATATTGTCAAATACCCATATATATATATATATATATATATATATTTCGTGAGTATCCACTTAATAGGTACCTATATAAATACGGATGGGTATGGGAGGACTATTATGCGTACCCATCTCATCCCATTGACATCTCTAGCTTGGGTAAAAATTGTAATACCTAAGTTCCATATAATTAATGTAGTTTTCTACATTGATAAATCCTTAGAAAAACTATGTCTTCTAATTTTATTCTTACATTATCAATCACTTGTTTTTCTTTAACTTTTACAAATTTTTTATATTTTATTATATTATCACATGACAATATTATACACTATTATTTTCAATTTTATTATTTGAATGGCATTTTTGTTGTTATTTATAATTATTATGATATTGTACATTTTAGTTTTCTTTTCTTTCTAAATATCATCATATTAAGTCATTTCTTGGTAACATTGTTTGATTTTAATTTTTGGCTTTTATGATATCATTTCTTTTTATCCCAATTTTTATTATTTTATCATTGGTTAATACATCAGTTGGTCCCTAAACTTTTGGAGAATTTTTAATTAGGGCCCTGAACTAAAAAAAATTGTAATTAGGTCTTTGATCTTCTACAATTTTTGTAATTGAGTCTCTAGAATTAGTTTGTGGAGGTTTGAAATTGCTAGAAAATTTATAATTTGTGACAATTTTACTACCTCGAAGGACTTAATTATAAAAATTATAAAAGATCATGGACCTAATTACAAATTTTTTTAGTTCAGGGACCTAATTAAAAATTGTCTAAAAGTTTAGGGACCAACTGATATATTAAACCATTATCATTCAGTTACCATTTTTATCAATTTTATAATATAATAATATTAGAATGTTTTATTTTTCTACCATAGTAATATTATTTGCAATTAACTTTTTTTTTAGTAACATTATATTTTTATCAGAGGCCATACATTTTTAGTCTTGCTGGAATAACTAGTTACATAACTTTGTAACTAGTTATTTTTGCATAGGACAAAAACAATGTTATATTATGTAACTGGTTACAAAATTATGTAACTAGTTACAGAATTATTATGTAACCAGTTACAGTAGAAATAACTGATTACATAATGTTGTAACTAGTTAAAACAAAAAACATGTAACTAATTACATATCATTGTAACTAGTTTAAACGGTATAGATTTTCACTGTTTATTTGAAAATTTAAACAAACTTAACCGATTACAAAGCTAATTTAACCGATTAAATAGTTCTTAAACATAAGATTGAATT
Organism: Spatholobus suberectus; assembly: GCA_004329165.1. Classification (NCBI taxonomy): domain Eukaryota; kingdom Viridiplantae; phylum Streptophyta; class Magnoliopsida; order Fabales; family Fabaceae; genus Spatholobus; species Spatholobus suberectus. Next base: position 77,524,138 of record CM014733.1, read on the forward strand.
GTTCTAAAGCTTTAATATTGTGGCTCTTTCTTCCTATCAATTTAAAACTATGTTTTATCCGATTATTCCTTTTTAAACTCAATTTTAGACTTATAGAAAACATATTTCCACTTTGTTAAACCTTTAAGTCTTAAACCTTGAGCTCATTACCATCAAACCATTAAGGATAAAGATAAATCATGCAAGACTCACAACCACACACACATGCATAAACACATTACATCTTTGCACTCATCAAGAGACTAAATCATTAAAACTATATTAAATCTCCTTAGGGCAAGAGTAATTCTCTTCTTACTTCTTCAATCTCCTTCTTTTTGATGATGACAACCACTTGATGAAAACTTGATTAAATGGAGCAACTTGTATGTTGTTGGTATGTCCAAGCTGTCTTCATGATTTAATTCTTGCAATTTTGCAAAAACATACCCTTCTCCCCCTTTAGCCATCATCAAAAATATAAAACCAAAATAAAGCATGGAGAGCCAAAAAGAAATAGGAAGGATAATGATTATAGCAATTGCAGCAAACACTATCATTAAACAAGGGTAAACTTCATTAAAGTAGATCATAGAAACACATTACAACATATTAAAGAAAAACAAATAACAAATATAAGCATAAGGATTAGTCTTAAGACCAACATTAAATGCATAGGAACTACAATACAAGCAACATCAAAATAAAGCAATCCTAATGCTAAACAAATCATTCTAGCATTAAATGGGAGTTGTGCATGTTTACTCCCCCTAAGTGTTAGCATTTTCCTTGGTCATTTTGAAGTATTTCTTGAGGAAGACATGGTGATGAAGTAGGATTTTGAAGAAAGAAGGTGCAAGTTCTTATAAATTTTAAGTTGTTAACAAGTAGTATGTATAGAGAGCATCCAAATTGCAAGCAAACAAAAATGCAATTTAGATTTTAGAGCAATATTCACATGAAACTTGGTGTGGATTGTGTGTGAATGTTAGTCAAAGAGTTTAAGAATCTTTGGGCAGAGTATGAGTGATTCTTTGACACCAAAGAGAAGAAACAAACAAACAAGAATCAATTTAATCAATTACAAAGGTGCCATTCACGTTTTTGGTGCTACAGCTGAAATAACCAGTTACAATTGCAAATAACCAGTTAAAAACAGTGAGCAAACTGTGTGTAGTGATCAAAAAACGTAATTAGTTACAAGTATATGTAACTAGTTATATTTGACAGCTTTTTATTTGGATCTATGGTGTCTTAAAAGTTGCATAAAATAACTAGTTATATATGTATGTAACTGGTTAAAATAGAACAGCATATTTCACGTTGAAAGGGGTTGTTTTAAAATAACTAGTTACATAAACATGTAACAGCTTATTCTAGCAAGCTGTAAACGAAAATGGGGACTATTTTTCAAAAATAAGTAGTTGCAAAGTCTTGTAACTAGTTAAAATAGTGAGCTATTAATTCGAAAAAAATGGGGACAACACAAATTTAACTAGTTACAAGCTTTGTGACTAATTATATATGACAACAAAGTTTATTTCCATGAAAATTCTGCACCAAATAACTAGTTACAAGGTGCTGTAACTAGTTAAAGCAGTGAGCCATTAATTCATGTAAGTGAGACAACTCAAATTTAACTAGTTATAAGCCTTGTAATTGGTTAAATATGACAGCAGTGAGCACTTTAATTTGAAAATACTGCAGTAAATAACAAGTTATATTTGAATTTAACTAGTTACATAGAACTTAACATGAGTGAAAAATACAAAATAGCTAATTACAACTTTATGTAACTAATTAAATCAACTCTAAGCCACTTAGTCAAGGATCAACAGACAACAAGCACAAAATAACCAATTAAAACACACTTTAACCTATTTCACATTTGGTGACTTCAAACTTTAAAATATTTTTCTCTAACATTCATGCTTCTTTCTCATTCAAAAACTAAAGTCCATATATAAGAACACAATTCATGAACTTAGTTGTAAGTTTTATGCATTAAGGCTAATTTCTGTATGAAATTTGTCTAATTATTTCTAGCATGCATGTTTGCATCTAAGATTTGAACACATAAATTTCTTATATAAAACCACACAAACTTTCACTCAAATCAAGCATTTAAAAACACAAAAATACGCACAAAAAAAGTTTCAAACATGAATTTAGAGTGACTAACTAACACTAGACTCATCTAGGATGCCTAGTTCATTTCTTATTAAGAAGAACCTTTCTCTAGGAAGAGGTTTAGTAAATATATCTGCAAGTTGCCTATTTGTATCAACAAATTCTAGTACACAATCCCCTTTTTGGACATGATCTCTGAGGAAATAGTGTCTAATTTCTATATGCTTGGTCCTAGAGTGTAGGATAGGATTCTTTGTAAAGTTTATGGCACTAGTGTTGTCACATTTTAGAGGGATGTGATCAAGGTCAACTCCATAGTCTCTTAATTGTTGTTGCATCCATAAGATTTGAACACAACAACTTCTCACTGCTATGTATTCAGCCTCAACTGTGGACACAAGCCTATTTCTTGCTGTGCTAAGAGACAAGTGCACTCCCTAACAAGTGACAAGTCCCACTAGTACTCTTCCTATCAAGCTTACATCCAGTAAAGTCTGAATTTGAATATCCTACTAAGCTTAAGGAAGATCCTTTAGGAAACCACAAACCTACATTGCTAGTTCTTTTTAAATATTTCATGATTCTTTTTACTGCAAATAAATGTGATTCTTTAGGATTAGCTTGAAATCTTGCACACAAACAAACACTAAACATAATATCAGGGTGGCTAGTAATAAGATATAATAAAGAGCCAATCATACCTCTATACTTGGTAACTTCTACTGATTTACCTCTTTCATCTAAGTCCAAGTAGCATGAGGTAGACATTGGAGTGGTTGATTCCTTACAACTTTCTATTCCAAATTTCTTTAGCAATTCATTGTAGTACTTGGATTGACTTAAGAAAGTGCCATGTTTCAATTGTTTCACTTGTAGCCCCAAGAAGAAAGTTAACTCTCCTATTATGGACATCTCAAACTCACCCTGCATAGTCTTAACAAAGTCCTTGCAAACAGAGCTATTAGTAAATCCAAAAATAATGTCATCAACATAAATTTGTACTAACATAGTGTCATGTTTAGTTCTCTTACTGAACAATGTGTTATCTACTTTTCCTCTTTCAAAATTTTGATCTAGCAAGAACTTACTAAGTCTTTCTTACCAAGACCTAGGGGCTTGTTTTAGTCCATAGAATGCTTTTTTGAGTTTGTAAACATGATTTAGATATTTAAAATCAACAAATTTAGGAGGCTGAGAGACATATACTTTTTCTTAAATATAGCCATTTAGAAAAGCACTTTTGACATCCATTTGATATAATTTGAAATCCATTAAACATGCATAAGTCAAAAGCAATCTAATAGCCTTTATTCTAGCTACAAGTGCATATGTTTCATCATAGTTAATGCCCTTTTCTTGATTGTAGCCTTTAGCTACTAACCTAGCCTTATTTCTTACTATGACCCCTGAATCATCAAGTTTGTTCCTATAAACCCATTTGGTGCCTATTATTGGATGATCATTGGGCTTTGGGACCAATTTCCAAACTTCATTTCTTTTAAATTGGTTTAATTCTTCTTGTATTGCAAGCATCCAATTTTCATCCAAAATAGCTTCTTCAATGGATTTAGGCTCAACTTGTGATATGAATACCACAGTAATTTCTAAAAGAGTTTCAAGTTGTTACCCCTTTTGAGATCCCACCAATAATGTTGTCTAATGAGAGGTCTCTAACTGTTCTCCATTCTTTAGGCAATTCACTTGTGGTCTCTTGACTTGCTTGTTCAAGTTCATCTGCATCCTGTTGTTGTGATGAATCCTCATTCATGTAAAGATCTCCAAGAGTATCTGCAATATTATCTAGAACATCTTTTCCCTCCTTTTGGGGGTTAGTTTCATCAAAGGTAACATGTACAGATTCTTCAACAAGTAAGGTTCTCCTATTATAGACTTTATATGATTTACTATTTAATGAATATCCTAAAAAGATTGCTTCATCAGCCTTAACATCAAACTTGCCAAGTTGTTCTTTGCCATTATTCAAAACGAAACACTTACAGCCAAACACCTTAAGATGTGATATGTTGGGTTTTCTCCCCTTGTAAAGCTCATAGGGGGTTTTCTTTAAAACAAGTCTTAACAGAACTCTATTTAAGACATAACTAGCTGTGCTAATAGCATCAGCCCAAAAGTATTTGGTATATTATTCTCATTCAACATTGTCTTAGCTAACTCTTCTAATGATCTATTCTTTCTTTCAACTACACCATTCTGCTGTGGTGTTCTAGGTGTTGAAAAGTTATGATCAATTCTAAGTTCTTCACAAAAATTTTCAAATTTATGGTTTTGAAATTCCCTTCCATGATCATTTCTTATGGATGCTATTTTTAAATTGGTTTCATTTTGAATAACCTTGGCAAGCTTTTTGAAGGCTTTAAAAGCATAACTTTTTAGAGATAAAAATAATGTCCATGTATATCTAGAAAAATCATCTACAATCACAAGTCCATAGTAATTTTCTCTTATACTCATAATTCTAGAGGGACCAAACAAGTCCATGTGCAGTAGATGTAAAGGTCTTTTTGTAGAAATAACACCTTTTGATTTGAAAAAGACCTTGACTTGTTTTCCTTTTTGACAAGCATCACACAGCTTGTCTTTTTCAAACTTGAGTTTAGGAAGACCAATTACTAAGTCCTTAGATGCTAACTTATTCAAGGGATCCATGTGTATATAAGCATCCCTTTTATGCCACAACCACACATCATTTTCTTTTCCTAGAAGACACTTAATATGCAATGTAGATGCACTATCCAAATTTAACATGTAAATGTTTTCTATTCTATTTCTTATCAACTTAACTTCATTTGATGTATTTGCAGTTATCATGTAATATTTTGAATTAAACACTATTTTAAAACCTTTATCACACAGTTGACTAATACTTAACAAGTTGTGTTTTAAACCTTCAACATATAGCACATTTTCAATCAAAATGTTTGAAAGGTTTCCAATATTACCAACACCAAGAATCTTTCCTTGTTGCTATCACCATAAGTCACATATCCATCTTGTCTTGAGGAAAGACTTGAGAATTTAGTGACATCTCCACTCATGTGTCTTGAACAGCCACTATTTAAGTACCATATTGAATTCTGGGCTTTCAAGCACACCTACAAAACAAGATTAAGATAGAATTTTAGGTCCCCAACTTTTATTGGGTCCTTGAATGTTAGTAGGGGTCTTAGTTCCTTTAGGAATCCACATGTATTGCCACTAGGAATGCCAACATTTCTAATATAGCATGAAGATGCTGTATGGCCTTTCCTACCACAATAAAAGCAAGTCCCAAGTGGATAGGTAGTGGCCTTTCTAAAGCTGAAAAAGTTCTTATAAGATTTTTGTTGAGTTTCAAAATTGTAACTAGTTCCAGCTTTATCAAAGACACACTTTTGTTTACCAAGCAAGATATCCAAGTTTGCTCTTCCTTTTGTGAACTTTGCAAGAGTCATTTTAAGATACTCATTTTCAGTTTTAAGACTAATGCAATTCTCACAATCTAAGACTTTAAGAGAGGATGAAGATGCACAATTACATGTAGAGTTTTTGTAAATCATTTTCATGGTTTCATGCTCTAATTTGAGATCATCCAACTCTTTTTGCAATTAGCTAACTGTGATTTATATAGCTTAATTTTGCTTTTGAGCCTATTATTTGAAATTCCTAACTTTTGAGCCTCTTCATGCATCTCTAAGAATGCTTCATGCAATTGATCATAGTCAGAAGAGATTTCAAAATCAAAATCACTTACAACGCTTTTCTCATCACAACTTGCCATTAGACACAAATTTGCTTCTTCATCCGCATCGAATTCACTTGAAGAGCTCATGTCATTCTCATCCCATACAATGTAGGCTCTTCTAGCTTTGCTTGGTTTCTTAGGCTTTTTTTCTCCCCCTTGATGTTTCTTTAAGTAAGTTGGACAGTCTGCTTTGATGTGTCATTGTCCTCCATATTCAAAGCAAGTATAATTTGAGGGAGTTGCCTTATTCTTTTTGGTGACTTTTTTGAATACAGGGTTTCCATTTCTGCTCTTCTTCTTCTTCTTCATGAATTTTTTACCAGTAGAGTCAAATTCTCATTATCTGAATCATCCAAGCTTGAGCTATTGCACTTGTTATCTTCTTCTTTTGATGAGGATGCGTTGAGTGCTATGCCTTTCTTCTTCTTGTCAGTTTCTTCTTCATGAGCCAGGCGATGAAGCTCAAGTTCATGCTCCCTAAGCTTTCCAAATAGTGCAGCAAGTGTCATGGTTATAAGATCTTTGGATTCTGCAATTGCTGTCACCATTGGTTTCCAAGATCGGTTGAGACATTTGATTACTTTTACATTCAGCTCTTCCCTATCAAATTGCTTACCAAGACCAGTTAAGTGATTAACAATATGTGTAAACCTTTTTTGACAATCAGAGATAGATTCACCATTATTAATGTGGAACATCTCATACTCTTGAACCAATGTATGCTTTTTAGCTCTTTTAACATCATTAGTTCCTTCATGAGTAACTTGCAAATCATCCTACATTTCTTTTCCAGTTGAACATTACGATACTTTAAAGAACTCATAAAGAGTTAATGTAGAGGTTATTATGTTCTTTGCTTTTAAATTGTATTGAGCTTTTCTCTTTTCTTCTTCAGTCCACTCAGTCCAATGCTTTATTACTTGTTCTCCTTTTTCCTCACGTTTAGGAACATATGGTCCATTTTCTACTACATCCCATATAGCCACATCAATCGATTTAATAAAGATTTTCATGCGAACTTTCAAATAGGTATAGTTTTCACCAATGAAAATAGGGGGTTTATTAACTGAACCATCTTCACCATAATGCACTTGATTTCCAGCCATTTTAAAAAGAAATCTTAAAGTAACTCTCAAGAACCTTGTTCTTGATACCAATTGTTAAACAAAAGGGCTAGATCCAAGAGTGGGGGTGAATTGGATCTTTCAAAATTTTCAAGAATCCTCAATTTCTTTTCAATAATGAATAACTAGATTTTTTCAAAAACTTTGAATCTTATTGATTTGGTTATACAAATGAAATAGAATTGGATCAATTTATCTTGAATTTTTTTATGCAAAGAGCCTTATGATTTTAAATGCAAGTGATCAAGATTCAATATGCTAGCAAGAGGATAGAGGAAAGAAAAGAGAAAACAAGATTTATACTGGTTCGATCACTACCACTGTGATCTACATCCAGTTTCCAATCAAACTGATTGGTATGATTACTAAGTAATTCAAATGTTTACAAACACTATGCACAAACACAAAAATTACAATTAAACAAACTACACAATCAAGTTTCTTGAACCCTATCAAGAAAAACTTGAAACCTTTCTTATGGAACCTTACCACAAGCAAGATATGAGAGACACCTTCTCAAGAATGAAAATCAAATTAAAAGAATGTTAGATATCACCTTGGTTTGTGATAGATGGAAGACAATGAAGAGCCAATCAAACTTTACCCAAGAAAAGACTTGTCTTTATCCTCAAGATTGATCCTTGATGAGCTCTTTGACTTTGATCCAAAACTTGTAGTGATGAAGAAGAATGATATGAATTTTTCTCTAGAAAAGCTCTCTCTCAAATTTTAGAAAAGTGAAGTTGTATTGAAGTATGTAGAAAGACTCACTAAGGTTCACTTTATATGGATAGCTCACTAGAATAACTAGTTATTTAGACTTGTAATCAGTTATTTTATTATTTGAAATCTAGAAAAAGAATTTTAAAAGAGTCTAACTAGTTATTTTCGTTTATAACTAGTTAAAATAGAGGCCATAAGTTTTTAGTCTTGCTGGAATAACTAGTTACATAGCTTTGTAACTAGTAATTTCCACATAGGACAAAAACAGTGTTATATTATGTAACTGGTTACAGAATTATGTAACTAGTTATAGTAGAAATAACTGATTACATAATGTTGTAACTAGTTAAACAAAAAACATGTAACTGATTACATATCATTGTAACTAGTTAAAACAGTATAGATTTCCACTGTTTATTCGAATTTAAACAAACTTAACCAATTACAAAGCTAATTTAACCGATTAAATGGTTCTTAAACATAAGATTGAATTGTTCTAAAGCTTTAATATTGTGGCTCTTTCTTCCTATCAATTTAAAACTATGTTTTATCCGATTATTCCTCTTTAAACTCAATTTTAGACTTATAGAAAACATATTTCCACTTTAAGTCTTAAACCTTGAGCTCATTACCATCAAACCATCAAGGATAAAGATAAATCATGCAAGACTGACAACCACACACACATGCATAAACACACATTACATCTTTGCACTCATCAAGAGACTAAATCATCAAAACTATATTAAATCTCCTTAGGGGCAAGAGTAATTCTCTTCTTGCTTCTTCACTTCCTATTGAACTTTTCAATGATAGGTTCTTGGGAAAGGTTGGAAATACCTAAGGTACCATGTTGAGGGTAAATAACTTAACCTCAATCCATTCTCATGGGAGATTTGTGATGTTCTGTGTGGAGGTAGGTTTGAGCCAATCTTTGGCTACACACTTTATGGCATGTGGTTTTCTTTTATTTCACCCAAAATGTCTATGTGTAGAGTGCTGAGTGTAACTCCATTAATCATGTCGACATTAAGTTATCAGAGTTAATAACTTGAATTAAATGTGACATGTTTCAGAATTATAAAGACGAAAAAACAACTAAGTAAAAATGAGGAACTAGAATCAAATATTTGATATTTTATAGGAACAAAAATCATATTTTATTAAAATAAGACCTTCCTTTCTTTTTATATAATGCATGAAAAATTTAATTATCCAATAATTTTAATTTTAACGTATACCAAATTAATATTTTTTTGTAATATAAAAAAAAGTAAATCTACTACTAATTTCAATTTTAAAGAAGAAACTAGTATCCAACTCAATTTATGAGTACTAGTGTGGAAATAATATAGTCAAGGTTTACAATTAATACATTTTCCACGAAATTAATAAATGGTATGAATTTTTTTTTCTTTTATGAAATTGAATGCGAATAACATTGATTTTTTTACGAAATAATTTTTTTTGTTTTCGATAGGTCTCCCAGTTGGGTTCAACTCCAGCTCCTAGCTAACGCTCGTTCAATTCACTTCTATCGTGATAGTTAATTGTTTGGGCTTTTAGCCCCATTGTATCACCAAAAAAAAATATTGAGTGATATTTTTTGGATACCTTAATAGTGAAAATATTTTGTTAATGAAAAATTATGGTATGATATGGAATTATTATGTGTTCATGACTTCATGATTTTTACCATGGTTTTAAAAATTGGACAGAATTGACCAGTTTAATTAGAATATTGATAAACTATTTTAGTGTCCAGTTCAAATAAATCACAAAAATGATCTTAAGGAAAACATATTAAAGAATCACAAAACTATTATTATTATTATTATACGAAAATTACAGTTGAACTATTGAATCTTAAACTAGTGTCTTGACCGGTTAAATGATTGGTGTGATTTTAAAAATATTGATCTCAAATAATCTTCATTTGACATGTAGCTGAATTTTATTAACTTTTTCTTGTAAATTTAAAAACTCAACTATATGTTACGTTGAGTTTGGTCAAGACTATGGATACATGATGATTTTGAATCTTACAATAATTTCTTCCTATTAGCTTTCATCATTTCTCTTTATTTTTTTTTATTATCACATCATATCATTTATTATATTTACATTTTTTTTTTCTTTGTGGGTGTTTAGTTGCATAAGGTCTCTATGTGTTATTTTTCAATGACAATGATATGATAGGTGTTTACTATCACCTATCACATCATAAAACAATGATGTATGGACACTTTATACTAATAGATACTTGGAAAAAGAAAGCGATGTAAAAGAAACAAATGTAAATATAATAAGTGATTAATGTGATGAAAAGAAAAGAAAAGACATAAATTTGTTGTAAAGTTGAGGTATCAAAAAAGCATCACTGATTGCTTTATGGCCAAGGTCGTACAAATATAAGAAAATATTATCTAAATATTGGTATGCAAATTTAATAATCCTTTTCTCACACCTATAATTTTTTAGACTGCCTTCAAAATTCTTTGTATGATAACTAGTACAAAATGAATATACTAGTTAAGACTTTAACCTGCCTTGAAAATCCATGAAACTAAGACTTAAGAAGATTAAAAGGAGAAAAGAAGATTTTATAAGATTAAAATGAATATTCAAGCTCGTAAAATTATAAATCTTTTTAATTCATTTTGGTTTTATGTAAAATGGTTTGAATAAGTAATCTTGTTTGGTTTTTTCTAAACAAGGTAATCAATTATAAGAGGGAATAATAAATTAAATTGCTCTTAAGCTATTTTATGAAAAAGTTATATATTCGGTAATAATCGATTACATACTTAAGATAATCGATTACTTAGTCTTGTAACTGGTTTTCAGAAGAAAAAAACACAGTTTCTTGCTTGATGAATTTGTTGAGATGAGATAGATATTCTCAATCTTGTTTGTAGATAGGATTTCCACATGTTTCTTTAAAGATCTTGCTATTTGGTCTTTAGAAAAGATCTTGTATCAGTTTAGTTTTGACTTGTTTGTTTGTAAGGATTATGAAATCAGTGAAGAATCCCAACTGGGTTAACTAGGGACTGAATGCATATCACAATGGTGGTAATCGAACTAAGATAAAAATCTTTGTGTCTTATCTTCTATCTCTTAACTCAAGTTTATTTTCTGTTTGAATTAATTCTTGAAATCTGATATACAACATCATATAGGTTCATGTTAAGTCCATTCTAGTTTGCATTACTCACTCTCTTCACATCTTAATCACCTAATCAATTGTGTCTAAAAAGATTTCTTAAAAATTTTGTATTTGGAAACAAAGTTGGGTAATTCAATTCAACTCCATCTTGGATTCTGTGTCATTATACCTAAAAATATTTTAATTTGTGTGTTATATAGGATAAATGTTTATTTATGTAATTAAAATTTATAATATTTTTTTAATATATAATTATATTACAATTAATTTTTATAATAAATAAATATTTTTAAATATATAAATTACATTTTAGATTTATAAGGAATAACTTAAATTGTGATATAAGGTTATTTTAACTTTTGATGTTTTTTAAAAAAATTATTAAAAGTTAATTTAAAGATAGAGATAAAAGATGATAGATTGAAAGAGATAAATGATTAAGATGATCAAATATACAAGTAATGATAAAATGAAGGTAGTTTCCGATGATTGAAAGAGAAATTTAGTAACAAATTGTGAGAGTAATGTGTGAAATATTACAATTTCAAATGAGAGAATATTGAGCTTGTCTAATTGAGAGAATGGAGAGAGTGAAGACCCCACTCTCCAAATTGTGTATTTTAATTTATAATATAGGGGTAGATAAAATAAGATTAAATAAATCAATCATTCTAATTTTATCATATACCAAATTAATAATCTTTTGTAACATAAAAAAAATAAATTAACTACTAATTTCAGTTTCAAAGAATAAATTAATATCCAACTCAATTTATGAGTAGGTGGGTTCCGTGCGGAAATAATAAATTCAGGTTCACAGTTTGGACATTTTTTACAAAATTGATAAAGAATAAATAGTTTATGCACTGATAATATAAAGAATTTTTACAATCTAATCATAAACCAACATGTATAATAAGTTTATTGACTTTTATAATAAGTATCTTAAAAGTTATATTAATTGTGATTTTTAATTAGTTGATAGTGTAATTTTTTTTTATATTAACGATACATAAAAATTAAACTCAATAATAAATTGTACGAATTTTTTTGGCAACATTGAATGTCAATGACTTTGGTTCCTTTATAGAGAATATTCTATAAATATAAAAAATTTATATAAATATTGGTTTGTAAATAATAAAGTCATACATGAAATAAAAACTTAGTTACTTATAGAGCCTTTTTGGTTCTGCGTTGGAAAGCTCTGTATGCGCGCCATTTACATGAAAAGTAGAAGCAATAAATAGAAACTTCTGCGTAAATACACCATTCAACATGAATTTCTCCGTGGACGTGGAATGAGATGCAAGTCTTGTATGACGGGACGGGACACCAAGCATGCGCGGATTGTCGAGGCATGGATTCATTGCTGTATCGCTATTGTATGCGCGGATTGTCACTAATGCAAAGGAATAATCTTTCCTCACACCTTTAATATTTTAAAAGAATTCTAATTTTATCATATAACAAATTAATAATTTTTTGTAAAAAAATTAAATTAACTACTAATTTCAATTTTAAAGAATAAATTAATATTCAATTTCAATTCATTTATGATTATTGGTGAGGGAATAATAGTCCATGATTTGGACATTTCCAACAAAAATAATAAATGGTACAATTTTTTCTGGCGAAATTGAATGCCAATTAATGACAATGGTTCCTCTATAACCAATATTGTATAAATATAAAAATATTATATAAATGTTTGTGTGCAAATAATAAAGTCAAGGTCTATGGATAGCTAGCACACTTTAATTTGAGCAACGATGAAATATTTTAACCTTCCTAAATAGATAAGAGTAAATAGTATTGAGAGTGTAAATAATTTTTACACTATCATTTAGTCATAAATTGTCTTATATGTTAAGTTGTTAATTTTTATTATAATTACATTAAAAGTTATACTTACCATAATTTTTGATTGGTTAACAATTTAAAACTTTTTACATAAGTGCACAAAAATGAAACTCTTAGGATGTGTTTCGTAGGAAAATTCTTTTACGTTTATCAAGAATTTTAAGTTGGAAATGTTCAATTCTTATGTTTGGTATGAGAATTTTAAAAATCATTTCCAAGAATTTAATATTTTCAGGAATCATTTTTTAATTGCTTAATTGTACTTCTTGTGTCCAAAGTTTTACAAATTCGTGAATTTTGCCAATCCAATATTTTTTTTGCGAGTTTTGTCATAACATAGAAAAACTTCTACAATTAAGACATTTTATGACGATTTTTCTTTTAAACCACTACAATCAAGACATTTTTGTGGCGATTTTTTCTTTAATTGTGGCGGTTTTTCTATTTGGAGACAAAATTTGCGAAAAAAAATGAGTGGCAAAATTAGCAAAATTGTAAAACTCTGGGAAAAAAAATGCAATAAAACCTTTTTTAATTGAGTTTCCCATTAAAATTTTCCTATGAGAGGGGTTAGGAATTCAAGATTCCCATGAAGGAAAAAAAATTATAATTATGTCTCTAATTATTGGGAATATTAATTTTAGATATATCAAATATATTTATGACATTCTTGAGAAACATGATTTTCAGGAAATATAATTCTAAAAAAACATAATTTTCAGGTTTAAAAAAAGATTTCTTATATCAAATGTCCCTTTAATCCTTTGAATAATTATAAATATACATATATTTTCTCTTTTATCTCATTTTTACACCATTTTCTTTTGAGCTATCTCTTTCTTTTCTATCATATCATTTATTACTTTTATCACTTATTTTCTCTATTTTTTTCCTTTTTCTCCTCTACCCCTATTAAACTCAAAATGGGGTTAACACTTATATTTTTCCCTTTAACTTTTCACCTTATCACTGTATGGTTGGATCTCTGTCGCTGCTAAGGAAATAAATGAATAATTTTTCTCTTACTTTGAATATTTTATACTAACTTCAAATTCTTCTTGTATAATAATAAAAGAGGCCCAAGATCCTCTATAATTCTGAAAAAAGTTATATATATATAATTCTAGTTTAATCAAATATCAAATTAATTTTTTTTTCTGTAATATAAAAATCAAATTAACTACTTTCAATTTTAAAGAATAAATTAATGTTCAATCCAATTTATGAGTATTGTGTGAAAATAATAAGGTCAAGGTCTACGGTTTGGACATTTTCAACAACAACAATAATAAATGGTACTTCTTAAAAAAAAAATGAATGCAAATGACATTAGTTTTTAGGAGTGTTCGCATATTGAATTTAATCGATTTTGAAGAGAAATATTATTTAATTATTTCAAATTTTTAATTCATCATCTAATTAATTTGATTTAAAATTTAAATATGACCCAATCTAATTTAATTTAAAGCAGTTTTGAATGGATCAATTTTTTATTTTAGTCTTACTTTTTTTTTTTGAGAAAGTAATAAAAAATAGTAAGATATATAATAAACATAACAAGAACTCACTAGAGTTGGATTAATAGTGATGAGGTCTCAAGTTCAAATCCCATTTTGATCATTGCACACAAAAAAATAAACATAATAAAAAATAATTTAAAATATATTTCATAGTCAATAGTAGTATAAACCTTCAAATATATGCTATTAAAAATAGATTTACACAATTTAATAATTATATTTACATATCTTTACTCAAATAGTTATTAAAAAACTATCTTTAATTAAATATATTTTTCATAGATAAATATAAGTTATGTGATAATTTTATAAATGTATAAAAAGTAAAAGTATAAACATGAGTGATATCACAAATTTATAAATAAAAATATATATGTATGTATAAGTTTGATTTGGATTGAATTGAATCAATTTTAAGTTTAATTTTTATACACAGTTTGGTTTGGATTAAATTAATTTTTATGCACAGTGTAAACATGAGTAATATCATACATTTTCCTGCACAGATTAATTTTGAGTTGAATCGATTTCTAGTTATTTAGATTAGTTTTTTCGATTTTTTTTTTATTTTCAATTTGTTCGGTTTTTAGTTTATTTGACTTCGACAGTTTTCTGGATTTTTTTTCAATTTTTGTTGAATTAAATCAGATCCTTTATAGATAATATTGTATAAATATAAAAATATAAAATATTATATAGATGTTGGTGTGCAAATAATAAATCAAGCCTACGAATTGTCAACGCACTTCAATTTTTCACCGTACAAAGTGGGTCTCTAACTCTCTGTGACTGCTAATATTTTATACTATCTTCAAATTCCTCTTTTTATGATAATAAAAGAAGAGATCTTCCTTCCTTAATTTTTTTTATAACTTGAAAGATTAAATTAGCCAATAATTCTCATTTTATCATATACCAAATTAATAATTGTTTTGTAATATAAAAAATTAAATTAACTACTTAATTCAATTTTAAAGATTAATTAATAAGTGAATCAAATTTATGAGCATTGTTGTGATGCTGCTTTCAGTTCTTTGTACTTTATTTATCAACAAAGTCAAGCATATGGCCGTGTTTCACGCCAACAATGGTGAGAAATTGGCATTGACCTGTTTCCCTTGGATATTTTCCCCGGAATTAGATGGTGCAAGTATAGCAAATATTCATACAAGCGACAGAAATTGTTTTGCTTTATGCTTTATATAAACCATCTCTTACTCCTTTGTTTAGCTTTATGCTTTCGACACCATCTTAAGGACTAACAAAACAAAAGGTATCAAGCGCATGAGACATTTTCGACAAAATAATAAATGGAGAAAATTGAATGTGCATGACAAACCAATCGAATGGTGGTTTTATCATAAGCAAGTGGTTTTCTTAAAAACGAATCGTACGTTCACTTAGCATTTTATAAAAAGTTATAGCTTAAATATATTTTTGGTCTCTCAAATTTGGGCCAAGTTTATTTTTGGTCCCTTAATTTTGAAAGTAATTTTTTTAGTCCTCTTAATTTAGAAATTGTCCACTTTTAGTAAGACTAAAAAAGATCACAAAATAGGGACCAAAAGTAGACAATTTTCAAATTATTGAGACTAAAAAAATCACTTTTAAATTTGAAGGATTAAAAACAAACTTAACTCAAATTTGAGGGACTAAAAGATATTTAACCAAAGTTATATTATTTATAGAAATTTTTATAATATTATTTATGGCAAAATTAGCATTTTAGTGTTTTAATTTTAATATAGATTTCAATTCAACTCTCTATTTTGTTGTTTAATTTAGTTCTTTAACTTTTTATTTTGTATCAAATTTATTCTTTTGTTATAACGGTGATAGATTTCCCTGTTAATTAGTTCGCTAGAAATTAGGTTTCCTTGCCAAAATTTAGATTTTCACGGGAAATTTGATTTGATTTTATTTTGTAAATTCTCGGTACCTTTATATTTTAACGGGTACTATACTAGTACTTTTTTTTGAGCAGAACAATAATAATAAACACATAATAACATGAAATTATAATATAGTTTATTATTTAGGATCTTGTTATTTTTTAATTGCTAAATTATTCCTAAGATTACTTTTGTTATCTATTTCATTTACACTCACATATTTTTATGTTTAATATTAAATTTTAAAAATTGAAATAAATCTCAATTGATGATTTTTTTTGCAATTATATAATTTAAGCTAAATTAATATGTAGATCCCTATAGTTTTGTAGAGTTTTTAATTAAGTCCCTATAGTTAAAAACATTTTTAAAAAATCTTTATAGTTTAAAAAGTTTATAATTAAATCCCTACACACTAACAGTATTATAATTCAGTTAATTTATATTTAATTACACTTTTAGTTTTCCAACTTTCTTCTTATTTACAATCAAGTCCGAGTGTAGGTGGTATGCAAAAATGAAAAAAGAAATTAATAAAGGTGTTAAAGGTGGAAATCAAACCCCCACCTACAAAGTCTACCAATAAAATTAAAACCACAAGGCTAATAATTTTTTTTGGTATACAAATGAAATTTATATTATATGTAAGTTAAAAGGGAGACTAGAACAATACATATATTTATCACTATTAAATTAAATAATATTAACATCATATAAACTAATAATATTAAAATTAATATTAATAAATATAAATTAATAATTTATATTTGTCAGCGTAAATGGAGTTTAAATTTTCACCCTTAGAGTTCACTAATATATATAAATTAGTACAAATTAATAAACTTCAAGAAAAATTTTAATATATTAGATATGATATAAATATATCAAACGAAGGTTAATTGAAAATATATGAGATAATTATAAGTTTTTATTGAAATATATATAAAAATTTATTTCATAGATAATAATATCTTATTTTAGTCACTAAAATATGCATAAAAAATTAAAAAATTAAAAAAACATAATTTTATTAAAAATAAAATTATTTAAAATAGAGTAATTAAGTTATAATTAAGATATATAACATTAAAAAATATAAGTTATTGACTGTTTTATTTTAAAATACTATATTATTTATTTACTAGTAGTAAATATATGTATAATTTTGGTTCTTAGTATATATTATTAATTTAAATTTATAAATGTTAATTTTAATATAATTAGTATTTATTAATTTTAATATTATTACTATATATTTATTAATATTAATTTTAATATTATTAATATCCTATAAATATATACTAGTTTATATTTATTAATATTAATTTTAATATTATTAGTTTATATAATATTAATATTATTTAATTAGTAGTAGTAAATGTATGTGCAATTTTAGTCTTCCATTTAAGTTATATATAATATAATTTTTATTTATATATTAAATAAAATCAATAGTTTAATGATTTTAGTGTTGTTGGTGAACTTCAACATTGGAGATTGGATTCCCACTTTCAACACTCTTATTTATTTCTTTTTCACTTTTACATATTGCCTACACTTAGACTTGATTATAAATAAGAGAAAAGTTAGGAGACTAAAAGTGCAATTAAATTAAATATAAATTAACAAAGTTATAATACTGTTAGTGTGTAGAAATTTAATTATAAACTTTTTAAACTATAAGAATTTTTTTAAAGTGTTTTTAATTGTAGGATCTTAATTAAAAACTCTATAAAACTATAAGGACCTACAGATTAATTTAACCTAAAATTTAAAACACTATTAAAATTAAATTCTAGCTCATTTATAATGTGATTTTAGTTTACAAATAATTTTTTTTTATTGTTTCAATATGAAAAAGGTATCGGTACTCTCTTAAAATAAAAAGTACCGAAACAATCACTTTTTTTTTTCATCGAAAATTGACAAACTCACCTTCCAGCATCCTCTGCCCTCACTGGCATGGCTCCTAAAATAAGAACAAATGAACCAAAATGAAGGGAAAGACAATGTAGCTTTGGTTTGAGAGGGAAGAAAGGTGCTACTAGCCAGGGTTTCGTTCGATGACAACTAATGGGTTTCCACAAAGGTGAGGCAACCGTTGTGAGATGTGTGCGTCATAACAATAGAGTTTAGGTATGAGGGTTTAGTGCTGAATTTAGTAGCATGTTCTTACTATTTCTTTCTCCTATGATAATTAAGGACAAAACTTAGATATAATATTTTAGGTACTATTAGTGTTATTTTTCAATTAGAATTAGAGATTTATCTCAATAATTTACGAAATCCTTTAATACATGCTTTTATCATGCAAATTACTTTTAATTCTGATTAGAGAATAATACCAACAATACAGTTACTGTATCTAAATTTTGTCCGATAATTAATTGATTTGTAATCTGTGTCTATGCATGATTGAATGTTCTTGTGTTGTTTTGAATCCATCAGTTGGCAGCAGATAAAGGCGCGCAGTTATATATAATTAGGCTTAAAAACAACACGGGCGAGTTTGGTGATGGTCCTTTGACGGAGGTTTCAGTGACTAGTGTGAGGGGTTTGGGGTGGAGGTAGTCTCTAAGGTCGGTGGTGATTCTAATGGGTGAATAGTTAAGGCATGGAAAATGGTGATTAATGTGGAGGTTGAAAGGGGGACACATACTATATTAGGCGTTGGGGTTGTCAATGATGTACGGGGAAGAGGTCTGTAGGGCTCAGACATGGGAGATGATGGTTGTGTTGTGCGGTGTCTCTATGGTGATGATGATCGTAGATATGGTGGTGGCTTTAGGTGACTTCAATGATGATGTGATGGTGCAACTAGTATCTTGTTGTTACAGAAGCTTGACCATAAACAACGAAGATCAGTGCAATGAAGATAAAGACCAAGTCTCTAATCTATTCCCTTATCATCCATTTCTTCTTCCTTCAATTTTTTATTCTTGTTCTTTAGGTGCTTGTTTCCCACACCAAACGTTATCTTAACCAGTAACATGTTTGTTTCCCTTGTTCTTTAACAAATTAAATCCAATTTTCAACAAGAAATCCTAATCCCAATGATAAAAGTCATATTCAAGCAAACAAATGATGAGATATAATACCGCTATAACAGAAAGATAAATTTGATATGAAATGAAAAGAGAATCAAATTGAACCCAAACAAAGCTAAAAATCAAACTAAAATATAAATTAAAGTAAAAGGATTAAAATATTAATTTTGCCCCCCGCCCCAAGTAAATCAAATATCTTATTTCACATTTTTTTTCTTTTTACCTGTCTTTATTATAAAAAAAATTATATAATTAAATTTATTGTGCAAATATAACTTCTCTTTCGGAAAATTGAATTTGTACAATTTAGTATTTTGTTTTCCAATTTGTCATTGAATCATCGGTTCCATTATTTACATATAAAAAAACTTAATACCATGTTTAACATCGTACGAGATTATCTTTATTTTTCACTTAATTTTTATTTTTATATACGCATATAAAAAATATTCCCAAATCAAATGAATTAACTATTTTTACTCTAATTTGTGTTCACAAAAATTATGTTCAAAATATGTTTTCCTTATGCAGTTATGCCATTAATGTTATTTATATATATTAATTTTTAACAATAAATTATATACAAGGAGGAGATACGAAGTGGTCTATAACTCTATATAAAGTCAAGGTCTACGCAGATCTCTGACTGCTAAGGGAGTAATCTTTCTCTCGCATCTTTAATATTTTATACAATCTTCAAGTTCCTCTTTTATGATAATAAAAGAAGAGATTTTTCTTCCTTTATTTTATAATGTGAAAGATATAATTAACCAATAATTCTATTTTTTTTTTATCATATACCGAATTAATAATTTTTGTAATACAAAAAAATAAATTAACTACTTAATTTTAAAGAATAAATTAGGAGTTTGATGTCTATGCCCTGAAATTATTAATCAATAAAAAATCATGATAAGGATGACTTTTAACGTAGTTATTATAAAAGTCAAAAAAATTACTGTATATGACAAATTATGATAGTTAATGGTATCAAAACTTTTTCACTATCAGTGCATATATTATTTACTCTTAAATTAATATCCATTTCAATTTATGGGTTGTAGAAATAAGGTTTAATTACCTTTTTAATCCCTATAGTTGCGCAAACTTTACCTTTTTGTACCTATAGTTAAAAATAATCCCTTTTAGTCCATATATATGCACTTTCGATACCGATTTGGTTCTTGCCGTCAAATGTGTTTTAACTCCGTGAAAAAAACCGTCATAAAATGAAAATTAGCAATGAAAAACCATCACAAATTGACATTTTTTGGCATTTTTTATTTAATTTGTGGTGGTTTAAAATGGTAGGGACCAAACCGGTATCAAAAGTGCATGTATAGGGACTAAAAGGGATTATTTTCAATTATAGGAACCAAAATGTAAAATTCACACAACTATAAAGACCAAAAAGGTAATTAGACATAGAAATAATAAAGTCAAGTTCTACTCTTTGAACATTTTGGACAAAAGAATATAATTTAATTTAAATACATTTATATTTTTTTTCATTGTTAGTACAAAAATTATTTACTCTTAGAGGGTGTTTAGTATACTAGATCTTTTTTAATCCTTGAAAATCATGTTTCCTAGAAATTATAATTTTTGAGAATCATGTTTTTTGAGAATGTCATAAATATGTTTAGTATATCTAAAATATTCTTGAAAATAGAAAACATAATTATAAAAAAAATTCCTTCAAAATCTTGAATTTCTACCCCTTCTCGTAAAAAAGTTTTAGTTAAAAACTTAATTAAAAAACAATTTCTAAAAATGTTAGATTTTTTGAAATGATTTTTAAAATTATTGTACCAAATATAGGATTTTAACATTCCCAACTTAAGATTCCTGAAAAACTTAAAATAATCTCTTCACCAAACACTCCCTTAATTATAATATTTACTCCGACAATGTAAAAATATTTACTTGAACAATTTCTAAAAATTAAACTCAAAAAGATAAATAGATCAAATTGAATGTTAATGACGTTGACCCCTTTGTAACCTGTACAATAGTGGTTGTGATCATTTATAACCAATCCAGTGGTGGTTTTATATATATATATATAACACTTTTTATAGTATTATATTTTAACCAAAAATTGTATTTTTAGTCTTTTACTTTTAATATATAGGTTTCAGCTTAAATTTTTACAACAAATTACATATAAAAGAAGAGAAAAAAATTATAATAAAATAAACGATGAGATAAAAAAATAAAGAGAAAAAAATAATCATGTAAAAATTGCTATAGAAATTGAAAATTGATGCATAAATATCATTATTCCAGCGCAATTTTTCTTGGATGGAGTGGTCTATATAAACACTAGTTGCCATTCCCGTTTCTACACACAAAACAGTCTGATCTTTCTCTTGTAAAAATAATTCTCATAAAAGCCTTGCCTTTTGTGATCGCTCTATGCTTGAACTCTGCATATGCAGCAAGGTTTGACATCACAAACCGATGCCCCTACACTGTGTGGGCCGGGGCTGTGCCTGGCGGTGGCAGGCAATTAGACGCGGGCCAGTCCTGGGCCCTCGACGTGGCAGCAGGAACCAAAGGAGCCCGCATTTGGGCCCGAACCGGATGTAGCTTCGACGGTTCGGGCCGCGGTCATTGCCAGACCGGTGACTGTGGGGGTCTCCTCCAGTGCCAAGCATACGGTGCCCCACCCAACACCCTCGCGGAATACGCGCTCAACCAGTTCAACAATTTGGACTTCTTCGACATCTCCCTCGTCGACGGTTTCAATGTTCCCATGGACTTTAGCCCAACGTCCAATGGGTGCACACGCGGCATAAGGTGCACTGCTGACATTAACGGACAGTGCCCCAGTGAGCTCAGGACTCAAGGAGGTTGCAACAACCCATGTACTGTCTTCAAAACCGACCAGTATTGTTGCAATTCTGGTAGCTGTGTGCCCACTAACTATTCCAAATTCTTCAAGGATAGGTGCCCCGATGCTTATAGCTACCCAAAGGATGATCAGACAAGCACGTTCACTTGCCAAGGTGGAACTAACTATAGGGTTGTCTTTTGCCCTTGAACTACTGTACCACCTTGTGCGTGGTCGCTTGTATAGGTAGTTCTCTATATATGTTCGACTACATGCACTAAAAATAAAGGGGGCAAAAAAATAAGGCGTGGGCATTTTGCGGGCTCGACTGCTCGTTTATGATATGATGTGCACTTCTATTCTAAATCAAATGGGATATTTATGAATAATATATTAAACTTGGGCAGTGAAATCTCGTTATAAATTAACTCCCGTGAAAGCAGTAAGGCTATATTAGAATAAAAGTTGAGAAAGTATTTTTACAAAATTTAATCTATAATTTTGAATTTTAATATACAAAATAAAAAGAAAGAAATTGTTGCTTTAAGAATAAAAATATCTTTGACTTTTTTCAATTGAAATCCAAATATGCACTAAATCGTCTTCGCTACAATCCTAACTAGTTTTTTGTTTCTTTTTTTGTTTTTTGTTTTGTTTTGTTTTTTTAGGAAAGATACTAGATTTATTAATATGTGGAAAAGGCTTCAGCCTGTATATTAGACAAAGCAAGCGGAAATGCTTGATGAAGTAAATCTTGTATCTAGTACATGTCGTCATAACTAAAAGCTAAAGTGGCTAGCTTATAAAATCGGAACTAGATATTCGCATTAATGATATTTTTATAACATATTTTACAAATAAAAAAGGAAAATGTGAGATAAGATAAATAATTTAATAAAGAAAGATTAAAAAAAAGCTATAAAAAATGTTAGTAGAAATAATATTACTCTATTTTGCATTAAGTATATTTTTAATGCTGACAGGGAACTCATACGACTTTGTAAGGTTTTGAGAATTTAATTTTGTTTTTAATATATAGAAAGTTTGAGTTTTTCTCAGTTAGCTTACTCGAAGTTAATAGTATAATTTTCGTGAAAATTTACTGAGTAGATGTGTAATCATAGAACAAACTTTCATACACTGCATATTTGTTTACTCTTCTAAAAAACAATTTTTTGTTTTTAATATTAAAAATAAAAAACTTGTTTAATAAGGATATTTTCTGATGATTAATCTTCAAAACAAGTGCTCTTTTTTAGTCTTTAAAACAAGAACTCAGCCTTGTTTTTGTTTTTTGTATCTTGTTTTCTCCCACTTCCTCTTCTTCAACATTCTTGCGTTTGGGAACGTTTTATCTTCTTCAACATTTTTGGAGTCCCTTGCCCACCTCCTCCTCCATCTCCATCCACATCCATTACTTTCTCATCGATGTCTTAGAAGAATTTGAATGCCCTTCGTAGCTTTGCTTCCTTCATATTATGCTTCCATGACTACCAAGCCTGAAATCAAAGATGGGGTATTGCTTAGATAAAGAGCCGATTTCAGAACCACAGACAAAAGTTCTAAGAAGGCTGAAATTGAATATTAACGTGTTGCTCAAAATCGTTTATAAAAAGGTGATTGTATTGGTACCCATTTGCCTCAAAGATCTTTTTTTTTTTGCTTAGCTAATGAAATTATGACTTGAATGTATTTTCACTTCTCAAATATAACAGTAATGTCTTATTTCAAGCACTTCAACTAGAATGTGATTCTCTAGTATGATATTTCTACGAATACCGCTTCACGAACTTTGTTGACAATAGAATACAAAGATGGATCAATAACATGTAATAATAATAATAATAAACTATATATGCAAATAAATAGAAAATTTTAAAACATTAAGATCACTTAATAGATTGAATTTGATGTGAAAACTAGGAGTGGAAATAGGTCAGGCCAAATCAAGTTTTGGTAGGCCTGAGCCAAACTTTTATTAAAAAAATAAAGTGATCTATATACCTGTCGTAGGATTTTTCAACGGCCTGGGCTTGGTCTGCATAAAAGCTTGGCCTAGCCTATAAACCTACTGAAAAGTCTATTTTCTTATAAGACCTGTAAAAAGGTTGGTATGATTATTGGCCTAAGTAACCCTATTGGCCTAAAAAGACCTATTGGTAATTACACGATTTTATATATTATTATATGTAATATATGTATTATACATAATTATGTATATAGAATATAATAATATTTTATTATATATGTATATAAATAGGCTAGCCTATTTGGCTTAATAAACTTTTTTTTAAGCCTAAAGTCTGACATTTTTACCTAAATAGGCTTTTTAAAAAGCCTAAGCCTAACTTTTTTAATAAACGAACTAGTCAGGACAGGCTTTATACAGGTTAGGCCATAGGCCCCTACCAGTCTGCCTGGCCTATTTCCACCCCTAGTGACAATAAAACACGCTGATTATAATTTCATTTAAAAATAAGGTTATCAACCAATTTTTGAACTCCTAGTAATAAGAATTATAAAGGAATTGATTAATACTAAAGGTTGTGCAATACGAGGTTGTACAACTGAGGATAATTTTAAAAAATTGATTAAAAACAAGATGTATGTACTTTTTGGTAGTTCATCACTCAGGAACTCCATAGTTAAACGTTCTTAACTTGTAGCAATTTTGAGATGGATGATCTCCTGAAATTTTACTTGGAAGTGTGGTTTATGTTGGTATTAGAGCATAGCCTCTCCCAGTATGTTATGGTTCGAGGACGAAACAAGCGAAAACTGGTGGATATGTATGTAACATCTTGAGCGTTGATGAGGATAAGAAGTGATTGTCATTGCAAAAAGAGATAAGGCATGAACAAGGAATGACTTCTAGCAGGCTTTTAGCAAGAAGGATACATGAATGAATCGAATAAACAATGAAATGAGAAGAATCCAAAGCTTATACAGGTATGGGATTATACAGTTGAGAATAGCTTAAAGGAATTGATTAGTACCATCTATAAAAATAAGATGCATATATTTTTTGGTAGTTCATCACTTAAGAACTTCATAATTAAGTATTCTTGACTTAGAATAATTTTGGGATGGGTGACTATCTCCTGGGAAGTTTCTTAGGAAGCGTGTGAGTGAGAACAATACATGTTGAAAAGTCTCGTGTTAGTTTATGGGAAGAGTTGTCAATCCTAAAAGTAAAGATAACAATTTAAACTCAACCTGATGGGCTGACCTGAACAACTCATAATTAAGGTTGGGTTAGGCCTTTAAAATTTAGGCTAGGAAAAAAATCTGGTTTGTTTTGCCTGTCCTATTGTTTATACCCAAAAAAACCAGGCTTATTTGGCCCAATCCAATGAACTATTTTAATTTTATTATTTTATAAATAAATAAATAAATAAATAAATAAATAAATATATATATATATATATATATATATATATATCTTAAGATTTTATATATTAAATATGTTTAATTTTATTTTTTGTTTATTTTAATTAAGGATAATTTGGCTCGTCAGCCTGGTATAGACTAGGCTGGGTCATCAAATCGCAATCCAAAAGAATTTCAGGCTGACTTGGTTTCACAAGATGGCCAGGTGGACCCGAGTCAGTGACCCAATTTGACACCTCTACCTGAAAGTGGTTAAGCATTACACATAACATGGAGGTAGAGACTTATCTTTTAGAATTTCTTTAAGCTTTTGGCAAAGAGCACTATGGGATTTTATTTTACAAATGAGGACTATAATCAGCAGTTATAGAAGGGTAATGTTAGGTGGACACCCATGTGCCCATCAACACTTAGAGAGATAAAGAAATAAAAGAGAAAAAGGATAGATGTAATAGGAAATATGGTATGACAAAAAGATAGAAATAGAGTGATGAGAGGTATCAAATGAGTGTTTGTAAAAAATGGGTGTCCATTATCATTACTCGTCATAGAAAGGGTGGGGCAATGCCTTTTGCTTTATTTGCCCTGTAACCTTAGAATTTGATGATGACACATTCTTTTGAGAACCGAGAATTAAAA
Organism: Spatholobus suberectus; assembly: GCA_004329165.1. NCBI lineage: Eukaryota > Viridiplantae > Streptophyta > Magnoliopsida > Fabales > Fabaceae > Spatholobus > Spatholobus suberectus. Next base: position 77,550,192 of record CM014733.1, read on the forward strand.
AAAAAAGTTTTTTTTTGTTTGATTTCTATTACGTGTTGTTAAATGAACCTAGGTGTGAATTTGACAATATTTATGACAATGTTGTAGAACTTTTATCTCTTTCTTTATGCTTATGAAAGTTAATGATGTTATATTCATAATTGAAAAATCACAAAATGCCAACGTATTGTTAAGTGAAACAAATTGATAATATTTTACGACAGTGTTGCTGACTTTTATTTTCTTTTTTATGCTTATGAAAGTTAATGATGTTATATTCATATTTAAAAAATTCACAAGATGCCAACTAATAATGCAAAAGATACTTCTTCTCAATAAAATAGTAATAATTCACCCTATATATATAAAATGAGAACCTCTATCTATCACTAAAAGAGCTCACTCTTCCCACTTTTTCTCACAATTATTTTCATTTGAATACTCTTATGTAGTGAAGTAGTGTAATTTACACTCCCACAATGTAATTCTTTCTCCTCCTAACTGCTCCCCCTCCCTCTTCCGAGCTCTCCCCATCAAAATCAACAACAGAAAATCTTATATCATATTCTCTTATCTTGTTTACATTCTTGGCTTATCTTCTTTCTTCTATTACTCTATTTTCTTATCTTAAGTCATTGCCTATAAAATCATCTTTGTAACTCGTCATCTTTGATTTTATGAGGATTTTATTTGATTTATTAGGAATAAATTATTTTTATCTCTTGTAACTTACATATTGATTTAAATTATTTTATCTCTTATCTGAATTAAATTCTTTTATCTCTTACCACATTTTAATTATCTTGCTTATTCTTTAAAAACAAAATACTATCTTGTCTCTCGCATTTCCGATCTTGTGGGGATAATTTTTTTTCAATTTCTTGGGAATAATGATTTATGTTATCCTTTTTCCTATCATGAAAATAACAAACTATTATTCCTCTACTTAAATTTCTCTCACTTATTGTTATCATTAACTAGAATTGCAAAAACTGATATTATTATTCAATTTTAATTATTTGTGATTTATTATGTTTACAACTATTATATTTATATATATTTAATATTTTTCTGTAAACAAATTTATTAAATAATATGAATAATTTTTCACTTTTTATAATAAAAACTTATAATCATGAAATTTACATATTGAATTTGACTAGTTAATTTGATAATGGTCATTCACAAAATAAAAGGAGAAAAAAAAGGTATTGTTGTTGATGGTAACACATGTTGTAACCTACTAGATTTTATACATGCACGGGCAATTAATGAATTTATTGATGAGATAAATTATTTATGTCAATAAATTAGTTAAGAGATAGTAAGCAAGGAAAAAAGTAAATTTATATTAAAATTATTACAATAATACATTAATAAGTACTAAATTTATAATAGAGTATAATTTCTTCTAAATAATTCAAATGTTAACATAATTTAAGGTAAACTGTTTATTCTATGAGTTAAGTGTTTCTTTTGATTCTTTCATGGAAAATATTCATCCCCATTTATTATATTTTATTTATCGAAAAAATAAAAATTCAATAAATGAATTAAGTCATAAGAGCGTAAGCAAGAAAAAATATATTTATATTAAATTATTATTATAATAAATTAAAAAAGTATAAATTCACCCTAATAATTTAGATGTTAATATAATTTTAAGTAAAGAGTTTATTGATGAGCATTATAGTCTTATAGGTATAGGTATTGTGAGCCTTTCTACTCCCGCTGTGTCTTTCCAACAAAGGTTTCTTGTAAAATATGTCTTGTTTCATTAATTAAGTTTGATCCGAAACTAATTTTGATAAATTTATATATTAAAAAGTACTAATGTATATATATAATCTAATAAAAATTTCATATCAAAGCTGGACATATATACCATATCTGAAACTAATGAATATATTTTTTTTTATCGTAAATAAGCAACAGTATGAGAATGCATATATACTTTTGATGTTTGTAGAACAGTTTGCGGGAACATTTGACCATAGCTGGACATATATATCATATTATTTTTCTTTTCTTTTTTTATTTTGACATATCATTATCTTTCCCGAAAGAAAAAGTTTGGCCATATTCACTTCAAACACAAGAAAAAGAAATAAATTCGGTGCAATGCACGGGATGTAAAGAATTCATTAATGAAATAAATTAGTTAAGTTAGGAAATAATAAGTAAGAAAAAACTAAATTCATACTAAAATTATTACAACAATAAATTAAAAAAAAAAAAATACTAAAGTTATAATAGAACATAATTTCTTTCAAGTAATTCACTGTTGGGATTCATCCGTGTAGTTTAAATTTAAAATAAACTGCAAGAATCAAATTCCTAACATAATAAATTTATAATTAATTGTTCAAGAGGTGCAAAATTCATTTCAATCAAATAAAAAGTATGATTAGAAAAAACAGTAGACAAAATTATGACAAATAGATATTGAATAAAGGAATGGGCGTCAAGCCTCGAAGGAGGCCAACTTAGTGACTCAGAAACCAGTATATCCTGCTCAGTTGTCATAACTCACGGGTCCCTCTCTAATTGATTTGTACAACAGCTAAAAAAATCAATAATAGGACTAAGATGATTGCATTTCTCACTATTATTAGTAAGAATCCATACAGCAGCTGAACTGAAAACTATTTATAGTGAAGCCCTTTGTGCTCTTTGTAAAAAGAATGCAAGGAGAAAAACTAAATCAAGAAAAAAATGAGAAAATTATTTCACGGAAAGATAGGAAGAGAAAAAAGTTGATAAACAGGACTCAAGATACTTAATTTAAAGCAAAGAAATTAATTTTATTCATTCTTACTTCTTTGAGGTCAAGGATAAGATCAAGAAAGGACATGGAAAATTACTAAAAGAAATTTTTGGTAATTTTTTTTTTCAACTTAGGAACAATTAATGATTCAACTGGCATGGTTAACCATGTCCAAAGAGTGGTAAGAAAGATATACACAATAGGACCAAGAATCCTTTGTTTGTAATTTCCCAGCAGAAAGATATACACAATAGAGAAATTGATAGGCAAGTATACCACAAGGGGAATATGTTGAGAAAAAGTATTTGCTCCCCATTTGCCAATTCTTTGTCCAGAACCCAATCCAATCCTCACACACACTCCCATTCCTGGGGTTCTACTCTTGTTCTACTTCTGCAATTCAAACAGAGTAGTTAGCACTAACATTTAACATTTGGACATAAAACACCAAAAAACTGCCAAGAAGAAAGATTGATTGCAAGTGATTTATATTTAGAATTAGTAGGGTATATTTATTGAAAGCAACGATCCAAGATTAGAAGCCTCGAAACATTTCATTCTTCACAAGACCAAAAAATTTAAAAACAAAAGGGAAAAAAGTAAAAAGAAAAGAAAAAGTTCAATACCATGCCCTTCATCATCGAACCCGTTTTGCTTTTCCTTCAATTTTTTCCTTGGTCGTTGTTGGTTACAGTAATGAGAGTGAAATAAGAGTATACATAGTTGGATAGCCACATAGTATAAGAGTATACATAAAAGCAAATATCATTAAATATTATAACGCTAAAAGAAAAAAATTGAGTAAAGACAATTTCAAATAGAGAATGACAATGTTCCTTCATTCTGGTTGCACAAACATGAGCATTTGAGAACAGCAAGGATAGACATGGTGCAACTCAGTTTAAACAAACAAACAAACTCAACTTTCACACAATTGAGTTAAGCCAAAACAAATATATATATATATATATATATATATATATATATATATATATATATATATATATATATATATATATATATAAGGGTTTCAAATACTTACGCTCAATAAGCTAAGTTTCAAATAGAATCAATCTCAAATTCAAAATTCAAATTTGAAATCTTTCAGCTCTTAACCTTGTTGTTGATGTGAGAGGAATGTGACAGACCTTTCTCTTTCCTCGTCAAATGAAATTTTGGTAATCTTGTAGACCTATTTACTTAGTGAATCCTATCTCCCTACAACAAAGTAAAAATTCATAAGATACTAAAAAAATACTCAATTACACAGCAAACATGCGTATATAATAAATCGAAAATCAATCCACTATGTCTAACCTTAGAATCCACCAGCACCATCTCCATGGAGAAGTGTATTTTTTGCCTTGACATATCAGATACCAACCACAACCGAATAACCCTCACCATTATCTTCCAGCTTTCTTTCTCGGGACATATCTTAGAAACAATGTTAAATTTGTTAGACATGGTTGAACTTAGCTTAAATAAACCAACTTTCACACAACTAACTTAACCCAAAACACAATCTATATATAGGGGTTTCATATACTTAATCTCTATAAGCTTAGAGAACCAATCTCAAATTCAAAATTCAAATTCAAATCCGAAACTATTAAATATTTCAACCTTTACCAAAATGTGACAGACCTGTTTCTTTCTTCTTTAAAAGAATTTTTGGTAATCTCGCAGACCCATTTTGTGAGCTTTCTCTACACATCAACCATTTTCGTGAAGGATTTAGCCTTAATCAGAGACCTATGAACCTCTATCTCTTCCGCACCTGCCATGCTAGTCTGACCTCTTCACAGTTCACATCGTTCCCTGTCACGAAACCATTTTCCTCTCGATACTCCTTTTGACATTTCCTTTCCTACTTTGTTTCCCATTTTGTGTAACCTAGACCTCTGCTCTCTGAGCATCGCTACTCTCTGACCTCATAACTTCGATATCCTTTTTTATTTTGTACACCTGTGCTTTTTACTTCTTGCCATATAAGAGATAAGAGACGTAAGCCAACTAAAGTTGGCCCAAAACCTTTTTTACTTTGCATGGCTTACAAAGGTTGTTTTTATCATTTGTTTATATTATTTCTATTTTATTTTTGTTTGTTTTTATTATTTAAAACTTGTTCATTCCTTAAGTAGTTAACTCTTGCCACGTTCAATTTTGTGTGAACGCATAAGAGGATGGCACATGGCAAAAGTTTCCATTTGTGCTCCCTTCAAATGTTTATAGTATAGATGTCAATTTAGATCATGGGATAAAGAGTTATTTAATAATTTATATATGATAATAGTTATTTATTACAAAGTAAAAGGAAAAAAAAAATGAAAGAAGACATAATTTGCAACATATATTACACCAATGACAGTATGTTGAAAAAATACATTTCTATAATATAATATTGATGCAACACATGTTGCAAATTATGTCTTAGATCATATGGTAAAGAGTCTGTGTAGGTTAAAAAAATGTGAATTTGTACAACGTTTGGAATGTAATTAGGGTCTAAAACCAACAAGGAACAAAGAGTTTATGAACAAAATGGGTATTTCTTGTATATGTTAGGAAAACTAAACTCAATTAATTTGTAATATAAAGGAAAGATTTCAGTCTTCTAGAAAGACTATTTTTAGACAACTCCATAGTCTTTGTTGTAAAATAAAATTTAATATTAGTCTTTACAAGTTCTTTGGTTCTTAAGAATTGTAAAGTTTTTTGTCTTTTGAGGTTCTTGAATTAAATGTAATAAAGTCTATATATAGGAGTGATTCTCTTCATTTTGTAATCATCATATTAAAAATAAAAATTATCTAATCTTTTTAGTTTCAAGTTGTTATTAGAGCTCCCAATCTTGGGGGTTTTGCTTTCACATATGAAATCCTTTTGCCTTCATTGTAAAGAGGTTAGGGTTACCTTCATTGCACCAGTCACACTATTCATTGCACTATTTGCAACCATTACTCATCACATTGTTCACGAGTCACCATTCATCATACTGTTTATGTGTTGTTCACAAGTATTGTTCGTTTCGTGATTGTTTGCATTACTATTCATTATTGTTCTTCATTTGCAAACTCTGACGGACTCCCTTTATAAGCCTTCTGGCACTTATTCTCTAACTATGACTTTGTACTTGACTTTGTTGGATGTTTATTATATCTAATATTGATATTCTAGCTGGGTTTTGTATATTTGGACTTAATTGGGTTTTAATGCAAATCTTGGTTAATTTTTGAATTTTAATGTATTTTGACCTTTCTTCTTTGTTTAGGTCATAACTTGGGCTTTGGAAATGCAATTGAGGTGATATTGGTGTCTACGAAAACCTTAAAGAAATATATACATTTCTCATGAAGAGGCATGAGTTGATTTAGCTTAGATCATGGATGAATTTGGACTTGAAGTTGGAGACGTTATTTTGTCTTGACAGCCTAACATAGGTGTAATATTTTAAACATATCTTGAACTGTAGATGTCAAAACGACATTAGACCAGTTGCAAAATTTCAAGGACAAATTTATTTGTAAGGTTTGAATCTAAAACCTTGTACAAACTACCCAATCCCTCCACCACTAGGCCGACCCTAATAGGTTTGTATGTCCTTTAGTTTAGTTCAATTGATAAGTCATTCCATCAAACATAAAAATAAATTATAGTTTCATTTCTTTTAATTTAAATATAATATCAAAACAAATGTTCTCCAATTTAATTCAACTAAGTTATATAATTCAGTTTCTTATCTTTTTATTTTCCCATGCTAATTTATTTAAAATATTATATTCACAGTTTTTTCATTCTTATACGATAGTTTATTTATTATTAATTTACGAATTATTAATAAATAATTTACTTGTTGTCACACTAACAATTCAATAGTATATAACTATAACTTATGCTTCTTATTTTTAAACTTAAAGACAAGCGATAAACCATAAACATTTCTCTTAACTGTTAAAACTTTCTTAACAATTACCCAAATTATATTAAAAGTCACAAAAGTGCCTCAATAAGAAAAATAATATTAATAATACAAAATAACATTTAATTCAATTTTTAAAAAATATGACGTTAACAATATTTTTTATTTTCAATATTTCCGACTAACAATTTAAACAATTTCCATTTTTTTATGGATTTAACAATTTAGATTCAATTTGAACCCTTACTTCCTTTTGAATATGGAAATGTTTTATTCTTGTAATTACTACCAATTTTAGATCAACACCAAATTCAAAACCTAAGATACAATGGTATAGATTTAAAGAGTCACGGACCACCATAGTCTTCACATCACCCAAGACTAAATTAAATTGCCTTTGCCAGAAGGCAGGTGTTACAATATATTAATTGAATGGAATGACATTGATTCCTTTACAGCTAATATTGCACAAATATAAAAATATTATATAAATATTGGTGTCTAAATAATAAAATCAAGGTATACGAATTGTCAAGGCACTTCAAATTTTCAGTTTTTCACCATATCACTGTATGAGTGGGTCTCAGTCGAAAACAAATTCTCTCGGCCCTGCTGTCTCTTGCAGCCAAAATAATCAACAGTAAAGGGAGAGAGAAAATGAGAAAATGAAGACAGATATTAAAGAAATAAAAAAGAAAAATGGAGAGAGAAGGAGAAGTTGGAAACGGAAAGGTGCTGCAGAGACTTCTACGAAAGAGGATCTGAGTTGGTCTCTGACTGCTAAGGGAATAATCCTTCTCTCACATCTTTAATGTTTTATAGTACCTTCAAATCCTCTTTTATGATAATAAAAGAAGAGATCTTCCTTTCCTTTATTTTTTTTTGAAAATGTGAAATATTAAATTAGCCAATAATTCTAATTTTATAATATACCAAATTAATAATTTTTGGTAATATAAAAAATTAAATTAACTGCTTAATTCAATTTAAAGTCTAACTAATATCTGAATCAATTTATGAGTATTGCTGTGGAAATAATAAAGGCAAGGTGTGGAATTCTTGTTTTTTTTTTTTTATTAAAGGAGTTCTTTGTACTATTTATCAACAAAGTCAACCACGTGGCCGTGTTTCACGCCATCAATGGTGCGAAATTGACATTCACTTGTTTCCCTTGTATATTTTCTGCAATTTCGAATTTGAGTTTTGAACATGTATTTATATTAAATATTTAAATAAAAAGCTTTATTATTTATAATAATATTACTTGGCTTGAACAAATTTATTTTTCATAAAAAATATATGTGATTTCTAAAAAATAATACAAGTTTAAAACTGTCTCTTAGTTATATAAATCATCTCTTACTCATATGTTTCTAAGTTTATGCTTTCGACACCATCTTAAGAATTAACAAAACAAAAGGTATCAAGTACATGAGACATTAATTCAACAAAAATAATAAATGGAGGAAATTAAATGTGAATGACATTGTTCCTTTATAAACAATCAAATGGTGGTTTGTTCATTTACAACAAATCAAGTGGTGGTTTTCTTTAAGAGGAATCGTAGTTCCTACGTCAAAAAAAGAATTGTAGTTCAGTTAGCATGTTGTAAAAAGTTATATTATTTATAGAATACTAGTGTTTTAGTTTGTATATTATACAAGATAAATATTTATTTTTTGCTCTAGGCCAAATACTGGCTTGGCCCATACCGACATACAAATGCCGAAAAGAGTGAACTCTACAAAGGACTCCACCTATAGTAAGATGTCAGTTAGCTCTTCTTCGACATATCACAAGAACACCGACATATGTATCTTGGACATACAATGCAATCAGTATGATCACAATGGTTTGTCACGCCAGCCAATGTGTCCCTAACAAACTAACCACTTTTCCCGCCAAATACTTGACTTTTTAAACCACGTTCAGTGTCTAGGTATGCATCTATAACTCACTTTGCACTTTGCTCTACTATGTACTAACTTGAACATTGGAGTTCTTGCAGGTGGCCACCACCAGAGTTCTCCCTTCATTGGCAACACTGTCAAGGAACCTTTGTCACCATTATCTCGAGATCACATTGTTGTAGCAACCTACACCCTGTCGTTTCGCCACCAAACAATTTTATATAATTAAATTTTATAGTAAATAAATATTTTTAGTATATAAAAATTATATTATATTTAAAATTATAAAAAATAAATATATTTGAATATATGAAAAAATAATATATACACTAACAATATAATTGTTTTATACTGTCATTCAATTACAAATAGCCATGCATGATGGTTTTTTTATTTTTATAATAACTTTCTTAAAAGTCATAATAAAGATAATATCTTATTGGTTGATAATGTAAAAGCATTTTACAGTAACAGTGCATGCTTATTAAACTTATACATAATTTATATTTTACATTTAGAATGAACAATTTATATTATAATATAAGATTATATATATATATATATATATATATATATATATATATAACTATTGACTTTTTAAAAAAATATTAAAATTTAATTTATAAATAGAGATAAAAGAGGATAAATTAAAAGAGATAGACGGTTAAGAAAACTAAATATACAAATAAAGATAAAAAAAAAGTAGTTTAAATAGTTGAGAGAGGATTTTTTTTTCTTTTTTGTTAATTGAGAGAGTAGCATGTGAAATACACATTTAAATGAGAGAAGAGCGTAAATATTGAGAATATCTAATTGAGAGAGTGAAAGCTTCATCCTCCAAGTTATGTATTTTAATTTATAATACAGAAGTAAATTTTTTATAATATTATTTTTTGGCAAAATTAGTATTTTAGTTTTTTAATTTTAACATAGGTTTCAATTTAGTTCTCTGACTTTTTTGCTCAATTTGTTTATTTAACTTTTCATTTCATATCAAATGTGTTGTTCTTTTGTTATAGCGGTGTTAGATTTGCATGTTAATTAATTTGCTAGAGTTTAGGTTTCCTCGCCAAAAATCTAGATTTTTCATTGGAAAGAAACTGTAAAAACTTCACCTTCCATCATCCTCAGCACGTACTAGCATGGCTCCTTAAATAAGATCAAATAAATCAAAGTAAAAGTAAAGGCAATGGAGCTTTGGTTTCGAAGGAAAGAAACGTGTTACTAGGGTTTCGATTGACGACGACTAACAGTTCTAGACAAAAAATCTGTGGGGCTAAGACATGGGAGATGATGGTTGTGCATTGTTTCACTAATGGTGATGATGATAGAAGATATGGTGGCTTCAATGATGATGTGATGTTGCAACGAGCTTTATCCCACAGTTACAGAAGCTTGAACACAAGTAACGAAGATGGGTACAATAAAGATAAAGAGCAAGTCTCTAATCTATACCATCCGTTTCTTCCTTCAATTTTTATTCTTGTTCTTTAGGTGCGTGTTTCCCGCACCAAATATTATTTTAACCAATAACATGTTTGTTCCCCTTCTTTTAACGAAATTGACAACAAAAAATCAAAATTTCAACAAGAAAATCCTAATTCCAATGACAAAACTCAAATACAAGCTAACTAATGGTGAGATATAACACGGTTGTAATAAAAGGATAAACTTAATATGAAATGACAAATTAAAGGACCAAATTAAACTCAAAACAAAGTTAGAAGACCAAACTACAGGATTAAATTAAATGTTAATTTTGTCTTTTTTTTTTCTTTATCGCTTTCTTCGATATCAAATTTCTTATTTACCATTTTTCTCTCTTTTCCTTTTAAAAAATATACAAATTTACCGTATAAATAAAATTTGTATTTCGTAAAACTGAATTCGTACAATTTAGTATTTTGCTTTCCAATTTGACCTAGTATCTTCGGTTCCATTGTTTAGATATAAAAAACTTAATACCGTGTTTAACATCGTATAAAAGGAAATTTATTTATTACTTATTTTTTTATTTTTATATACGCATATAAAAAATATACCCCAAATCGAATGAATTAACATTTTTTGTTATCCTACTTTGTGTTGGAAAAAAAATTATGTTCAAAAAATATTTTCCTTATGCCTTTGTATGAGTTGGCCTCTAGCAATAGGCAAAGATTAAGGTTATTTATATATTAATCTTTTACAACAAATTATATACAAGGAGGAGTTAAGAAGAGAAAAAAAATTATAATAAAATAAGTGATGTGATAAAAAAAATAAACATGTAAAAATTGCTATAAAAAATTAGTAAATAAATAACATCTTTCCTAAGCAATTTTTCTTGGATAAAACGGTCCATATAAAAATTGTTGTCATTCCCGTTTCATTTAGGGATGTTCGCTGGGATTAGATTACACCGATTTTGAAGGAAAAGATCATTTAATCAAACTAATTTGATTTTGTTCTTTGATGATCTGATTGATTTGATTTTAAAATCCAATTCAATTTAACTCAGTTTATTATGGTTTGAATTAAATTAATTTTTATTTTTGAAAAAGAGTCTACAAATATTAAAATAAAATAACAAAATATATAAATTAATGCAACATTAAACACTACATTTATATATGACTTATACATTGTTCAAAATGTATATTTGAATTGTAAGTTAAGAATAATCTTATAGTTTCTTAAAGAACAAATATACAATAAATAACAATTTTCTATTTTATACAAGTTCTTTTTTTTTTTTGGGTGGAGGGAGGGGGTTCCTGCATACAAAATCTTAAATACATGAACATGTAACTTTATTGAATAATCTTGACTATAATACAAAATTTGATTTGATTTAGATTGGATTGATTTTCAACATAAGATTCAAAATCTGGTGAAAAAAAAAATCAATGTTTTTGGTTTTCAATTTTCTTTATTTTTGATTTGTTTAATTATTGATTTTTTTTAATTAAGTTATTGCGATTTGTGTTGGATTGCATCCATAGATGAACACCAGGGGTGTAAATAAGCCAAGCCGAGCACTTGAAGTTTAAACTTGGCTTGTGAAAAAAAATAGGTGGCTCAAACTTGACTCATTTATTTAAACGAGCTTAATTGAAAGCTTGAGCTTGACTTGTTAAAAAAAAATAAAGCTTGAGTTTGGCTTATTTAGCTCATTTATAATTTAATTGTTTTTACTTTTATGAATTTCGTAACCTATTTTTTAACTTTATCAATTTAGCATTTAATAAATATTTTAATACTAGATGACAATCTACATATAGAAATATGTGTTTAAGATGCAGTATATGAAATTCAATTTTAAACATTTTAGACTATTATATTTCATAATTCAGTAAATAATTTTTTTTATAACTTCTTAACTATTATAAAAAAAACTTTAAAATTAATTTTAACACTCTTCACAAAGTTCTACATATTCTTATAATAAATATATAAATAACAAAAACTAATAACATTTTCATCATCAATTTAAATAAAAGAGTTATTCACGAACAGTTAATATTGAACTTATAAAGCTTGGACTTGATTCATTTAAATAACTGAGCTCAATTTTATGCTTAAGTTTATTTATTTATTTAATTAAACAAACAAGATTGATCAGATATTTAACAAGTTAAATTTAAATAGTTCACGAATAACATAATTCATTTACGGTCCTAACGAACACCCCTAATTTCTTGGACGAAGTGTCATAAAGTCAAGGTCGTCCACACAGCGAGTCTCTGGCTGCTACGGGAGAATTCTATTTCTCATACCTTTAATACTTTATACTATCTTCAAGTTCCTCTTTTGTTAATAATAAAAAAAGATGTTTTCCTCTATACACACAAAAAAGAATATATATATTTCCTTCCTTTTTTAAATAATGTGAAAGATTAAATTAACCAATAATTCTATTTTCATCACATACCAAATTATTAATTGTAATACAAAAAATTAAATTAATTATACATTTATTGAATTTGAAAGAATAAATTAATATCCAATTCAATTTATAAATATTATTGTAGAGTGTTGGTGTCATTGGAAATTTTTTTAAGTGACATAGTTACAAGACTTTTCAAGAAAAAGAAGATAAGCTAGTTGAAAAATACACACATGGCATGATATGGATCGTCAAAAGTTATGCAGGCAAGAGACTTTGGGAAAGATTTAAAAATTGCTAACTGTCAAAGTCATTAAGATAGGCATTCGAGGAAATTAATTGAAAAGTAGATGAGCTTGAAAGAAGTCTTTTCAAGCAGTTATAGCAGAAACATACGCGGGAAGAAGAGGTTCATACAGCAGTATAAGACTGTTAATAGAAGAAGATAAGTTGAGACAAATGACAGCATCTTAGTTAGGGGTCTTTCAATTACAGTATGCGTATCGAAATCATGTAATTTGACCGTTAATTAAGTTATTTATAAATTAGAGACTGTATAGTAATTTTTTATTTGGTCAGAATAATTACACAAACTCTAAATACCACACACCTTACATTAATAGTTATCGATTTTACGAACAAAGTGTATGTTCTCACTCAACTTTTTATCCAATGTTTTTATTTTCTTGCTAATTAGATTACTTATAGTCTATTCCTCATCCCACTTCTTTTCCAGCCTCTTATTCTTTTACATTTTTACGCATTTCTTTCTATGGCTCATTTTTCTTTCGATAACTCTTTCATCTTTTTATTATTTTTTCTTCTATCTATAACACCTTTTAATTTCCATTTTCGTTTCTTATGATTTAAGATTTGATTGTGTTTCACTTTTGTAACTTAAAATTGAATCTCATTATAAATGTTTTGTATGCAAGTGCATGTTTTTGTCAAAATAAATAAGATCATAATTGTAATTCGATTCAATATTATAAGTCATTTTTTAACAGCTGTATTGAAATTAAAGCTTTAATTAAAATCGAATTGTAATTAAAATATAACACTCTCCAGTTGAAAACTTCCACTTGCTGGTACAAATAAAAAGAATCCACCAAAAAGGTTGTCAATTCTAAGTCCACAAATAAAAATCTTAATTCTTTGTTAAAATTATTGTGAGAAATTATCTTTCAAAAATTATTGTCATTTCGATTCTTAAAACAAATTTTCCCAATCAACAAGAAATAATAAAGCCAAGGTCTACTCTTTGGTCATCTTCGATAAAAAGAATAAATGGTTGGTTCCTTATAACCTATCAAACGGTGGTTTTGTTGATTTATAACCAATCCAGTGGTGATTTTCTTAAAAACGAATTCGCATTCACGTATCATTTTATATAAAAAAAAATTTATATTATTCATATAACACTTTTTATAATATTATTTTTCAACAAAATTAGTATTTTAGTCCTAATTTTAATATAGATTTCAGTTTAAATTTTTACAACAAATTACTTATAAGTAAGAGATTAAAGAGAGAGAGAGAAACTTATAATAAAATACGTGATATAACGAGAAAAATACAAAGAAAAGAAGATGTAGAAATTGTTATAAAAGTTTGGTGTATAACCACTCAGTTGTTCTTTGCTAAGGTGGTCTATATAAACACTTGCTGCCATCCCCGTTTCTACACATAAAGCAATCTCTAATCTTCTCTAGTATTATTACTCCTAAAATGACTCTCATAAAAGCCTTGCCTTTTGTGATCGCTCTATGCTTCACCTCTGCATATGCAGCAAGGTTTGACATCACAAACCGCTGCCCCTACACTGTGTGGGCCGGGGCTGTGCCTGGCGGTGGCAGGCAATTAGACGCGGGCCAGTCCTGGGCCCTCGACGTGGCAGCAGGAACCAAAGGAGCCCGCATTTGGGCCCGAACCGGATGTAGCTTCGACGGTTCGGGCCGCGGTCATTGCCAGACCGGTGACTGTGGGGGTCTCCTCCAGTGCCAAGCATACGGTGCCCCACCCAACACCCTCGCGGAATACGCGCTCAACCAGTTCAACAATTTGGACTTCTTCGACATCTCCCTCGTCGACGGTTTCAATGTTCCCATGGACTTTAGCCCAACGTCCAATGGGTGCACACGCGGCATAAGGTGCACTGCTGACATTAACGGACAGTGCCCCAGTGAGCTCAGGACTCAAGGAGGTTGCAACAACCCATGTACTGTCTTCAAAACCGACCAGTATTGTTGCAATTCTGGTAGCTGTGGGCCCACTGACTATTCCAAATTCTTCAAGGATAGGTGCCCCGATGCTTATAGCTACCCAAAGGATGATCAGACAAGCACGTTCACTTGCCAAGGTGGAACTAACTATAGGGTTGTCTTTTGCCCTTGAACTACTGTACCACCTTGTGCGTGGTCGCTTATATAGATAGTCCTCCATATATGTTCGACTACATGCACTGCACTTTGCGTGCTCGTCTATGATGTGCACTTCTATTCTAAGTCAAATGGGATATTTATATATAAAAAAAAATGATATTTATATGAATAATCTATTAAACTTGAGCTGTGAAATGCCATTTCAATAATTTGAATCTCTATCATGTTGTTACATAGACATTTTGTTTTTCTAAAATCCTCATTGTAAGTAAACTCTCGTGAAAGCAGTAAACATCTTCCGTACGATCATAACTAGTTTTTTTTTTTTTTTTTATTTTGAGAAAAGATATTAGATTTATTAATCTGCGAAAAAGACCTGAGAGCCTGTACATTAGAAAAAGCATGTAGATATGTTTGATGAGGTAAATCTTCTATCAAGTTCATATCATAACTAAAAAACTAAAGTGGCTAGTGTGTATGCACCGACAATTTAAATGATTTTTATACTGTTATTTAATCATAATTTGTTATGTATAATAAGTTTGTTAATTTTTACAATAATTATCTTAAAAGTTCTATCAACTATGATTTCTAATTAGTTAACAGTGTAAAACTTTTTAATACATAAAAATTAAACTCATTTAATAAAGAAAAAAAAGAAAAACTATTGAAAATGTTACTAGAAATAGTATTAATGCTGATAGGGAACATCTACGACTTTGCAAGGTTTTAAGTGCCCAATTTAATTTTGTTTTTAATAACATTGGAAAATCAAATCACGAAAATTAGGAAATAAAATAAGTTAGAGACACCATCAAACTTAATGCAAAAAACTATTTAGTTTTATCTTCATGTTGTTTTTATTCAAAATTGTACTTTACTTACATGCTCAATTATAACTACCAATGTTGATTCCGGTAGTTAAATTTTAAGATAACCTCAATTATTTGTTATTTTATATACTATTCTCATCTAACTAAAATGACGAATGAAGATTTTTTTTTTTTTAATTTTAATCACCGTTCCATGGTAAATGTTATATTAATTTTTAATTCTTTAACTTAATTTTAATTTTTAATATTAATTTTTAGTTTATTTTTCTAGTTTTATATTATGTTAGTTTTAATTCTTGAATTGATTTTATTTTTATATTATGTTAATTTTTAATGTATTGACAATTTTTAGTTTACTTTTATATTTTAAGTTTATTTAGCTTGCTATGTATACACAATGAACTTTTAATTATGATTTGTTTCTTTAATTTTTAAATACCTGCATAATTAAACTATTTATTCAAATACATCATAAAACTAAGGTTCCATCTTTTTCATTTGAGTAATGATATATTGACATCTGCACAATAGATACATTCAACTGATATTCTTTATTTTTCTCTTCTTATAACGTTATATCACTTGTCATATCCAAAATTATCTTTCTTCTATCTCTTTCTCTCTCTAAGTGTCTATAGCCATGTGGGTATCCATGAACCATTTTCTTTAGAGTAATTCACCATTTTAGTCATGAATTTATATGATGCGTTCACTTTAGTCCCTGAATTCAAGAAAATTAAAAAAAAAATTCCTGAAAATGCATTCAATTATTCATGTTAGTTCCAAAATAGATGTCTATTACCTAATGTAATTAACAACACTTACGTGACATGTTAAGTGTTAGATGGTATCCCAACTGTACTGTTATGTCATGTGACTTTCACATCATTAAGGATGAAGAGCAACTTTAATGCTGAGTTGCTAAATGAGTTGCTTAAATGAATTTTGGTGGGTCCCATATGCCACCTTCACATATAAGAACTTCACCTATTTTTTTCCTCCAATGGTTGAGTTCTTAAACTAAGTTCTTATTATTATTTTATATTAAACTTATTTATTAAAAAAAATGGACATATTTAAGACTCTAAAAGCTTCTCACGTTTTTTTCTCAAAAGGCTAAAAAAAAAATTACTCTCAATCTCTCATTTCTCAATTCTCATTCCTCTTTGAAATATCTTCCCCCTTTCTTCCCTTATGCTCTTAGATCTCTTCCCTTCTCATCAATCCGTCTCATTTGCGAAGCTCCCATCGAAGTAAAGCCGCATCACCACTGAACTCATCCCTCAATCTCACATTGCACCGTCGCACCGCCGTGCATGGACACCACTACAAAACCACTGATGCTCAAAGCCATCGCTGCAAAACCACTGACATGCACAACCTCCACCACAAAACCATTGACGGGCCACCGCAAAACCTCTTGTTTTACAACATCCTCCCATCCCCATCGCCTCCCACCCACACCAACAGGGGCAATGCCTCCCACCCACACCAACAGGGGCAATGCCACCCACATTTCTCTATATCTGTGGTTATGGGTTTGCAGATCTGATTTTGTATTTTTTTTTAATTGTTTTTCCATGTTTGAGTTTGTATGCGCTATGATTCTTATGCTGTTTTTTGTTAATTTCCTTCTTATTTTGTTGCTCTTTTTATTGATTTTTAGAATGAAAAAAAAATGTTTTTTTTTTATGTTAAGCAACTCTTAAGGAATGTTGCTAATATAAGCAACTATGTTTGGATAAGAAACGCCACCTCATTCACTCCAACGGTAAAACTAGTTAAGCAACATTGCTTAACTTTTAAGAACCCGAATAAGAAACAGCGTTAAAGTTGCTCTAAGATAAAATATTTATCGTTCTTCTTCTCTCTCTCTCCTCTTTCCAACTTCCATTCCCCCCCCCCCCCCTCTCTCTTCCTCCCAGTGTGCCTTTCACGTCTATCACCATATATACCCACAATTACACTCCCTCACCATGCACAACCATCACCATGCATGCATGAACCTCATGAGCCACTGCCTAGCTCCGCACACCACGCGCCCCTCAAACCATAACACCATTTAGTCTCTACCACTATCCTATGTGCCACCATGATTGTACCAACACTTGAGTCCGCACTCATCTCAAAATTAATTAACACCATCCAACATCCTCCCACGACTTCATCATCAACCATGATGTAGCAACCTCTGTGCACCAACCATCAAACCTACTCTCCCCAACAAACTAACACCAACCTTAACTTTATTGAACCATCAGAACACCATGGCACCCCCGAAACATATATGGTTCAATATAATGTTAGCACAAGAGTAAGCATACGTATATGGTTCAAGATAACATTAGCAAAACAGTAAAGGGGAAGACTCACTAGTGCCTGACATTTCCTTATCGTTTGATGATTGCATATCATAGATCAATTTGTCATCTAATCCTTGTTTGATATATAAACCAAAAAATGAAAATCTACATCCCTCACTTGTTAATCTAACATCTTGTTATGAATATGAGAGGGTAAAACACCGAGGAGAACTCTATTAATGAGCCATGAGTCAACCATAAAAGTTAACTTGACACCACATCTAACCCATAACCTTAAGGCATTGGGTTACGTAGGGGTGTTCAAATCCAAACCGATTCAAAAAAAATAATCGAAAGTCAATCCAAAAAATAAAAAATTGATACAAATCGATTTTTTTTATTCTTTTGGCCCTTTTTTTGCAAAACCGATTGATTTGGTTTGGTTTGGTTTTTAGCTTTTGTCTCCGCAACCAATCCAAACTGAACCGAAACTATTTATATTATTAATATAAATCCATAATGTGTATACTATATGTTTAATTTTTATTAGATAAAGACATAGAGGATGATCTAACCCCAAATTGTTAATTAGTATATGACACTTTTTAAGTGTAAATTTTAAACATGAAGATTTAATTTTAAACTAATGAAATAAAAGAAGATAATTATTGTTTCATTGGTGATCTTTATAAGAAACCTAATCATTTCACATTAGTCTTAAGTTAATAAGACCTTTTTAAAAGAAAAATTGATTAAGATGTTAACAGAAGAAGGTTATCGATGTTAAGAAATTAAGAACAACCCTTATAAATAAAATAATAGTCCTTGTTAAAAATTAATTAGGACGTAAACTTGATCCTGATCTTCCTTGTCTCTTGCTTGTAATTAAAAACCGAATCATTCAATCCAATCCAAACCGCATTTTTCAAATTGGATTGGATCAAATTTTTTTAAAGAGCAATTTAAACCGATCTGAACCGCATAGTGTTTTAAGTGTCGGATCAAATGACTTTTTAGCTCTAAACCGATCCGCAAACACCCTTAGTTTGTGGTAGGAATGGCAATGGGTAGGATTTGGGTGGGGTATTATAGTACTCGTCCTCATACCTGCGTTTGAAAAAAATACTTGTACCTGCCCCCATACCTGCGTGGATAACAACTTTAATCATCATTCTCGTACTTGCTGGATACCTATATACTCATAGTTGTACCTGCTACCCACACTTTACTTATGTCTAAAGTCAATAAATTAATAAAAAAATATCAATTAAAAAATTGCAATAACTAAATTAAAAACTCACTCTTATATCATTCAAACATAACATTAAATCATTTAAACATAACATTAAAAGCATTCAAACATGACCTTAAATCATTCAAACATAAGTCATAACCAAATAACATTAGAAACATAATCATTCTTAAATGTAATGTTCTAATCATTTGACATAATCATTAGAAACTTGGATATCATGTATTGGCACTCTCCAAGACTTGCCAAAAAATGATACATTGACACTAATGATTTTATAATTACATTGCCTATAATGAAAAGTTACAGATTGTGGAAAATTGGCACATGGACACCCATAGTTGCGCACATACACACCCAAAGTTGAAACTTGTATATACCACAAATATAGCAAATAATATAATGGTTTCAAACAATTTATTAATCAAAAATAATTAATTTATTAAACACATAATTAATTCATGTTTTCAATAATCAATACTATATTTTAGTAATTAAATTAATAATTAATAAAATATATAATTATACATAAAAGATATTTTAATTAAATTATTATATATATAATAGGAACGGGTATGAGGTAAGGTGGGCACTATAGTAGCCATACTCCCACCCATCCCCATTAAAATTTACGAGTAAATACTCACCTCCAAACCTATCCCTAATAAGCGGGTATTTACTCTATCCATTTGCGGATATTTTTACAGGTGCCTATAAAGTCCAGGTACACTTTACTTAGACCACTGTTAGCTGAGCTCAATTGGCCCTTAGAACTTAGCCAAATTCTTTACTTGTTGGGAATACGAGTGGGTAAAAGAACTCCATCAATAGGCCACAAGTGAACTTGACACTACTCTAATCCAAAACCTTAAGACATTAGGTTTGCGGATCCTTCTCACTTATATGTTACTCAACTTGTCTATTCTTACCCGATATGGGACCTCATATTCACACTTGCACTCCATCACATCTTAATTACCAAAACATGCAGGTGTAAATACCGAAACACTTACAGCATCGTCAACACAACCAGTCTGTATAAACAAGGATGTTTAAGACTATGACCCATTGTTTGATTGCTCTTAGATTCTTGGTGTGGAAAGAACGACATAAATGGAAATATTGTCTTATATCTGCGACCTTTATATGTGTGTGAGTTTCATAAAAGTAAAATTTTATCTTAATTAAATTTGTAAATTTGTTCTCTTTTTGTATGGTAACAAGGGATGAAGCTTGTGGGTGGTAAGGCCCACTGTATCTACATTCTCTTCCTCCCCTTGTGTAAGTTTCTAACAAGTCTTTTTTATTTGATTCCTTGGCATAAGGCGTTAAGAATACAAGCATTTTTTCGTCCTTAGTATTAACAATGCAAGCACAGCCTTTTCATTTTGAATGATTTGGTTGAGGAAAGGGAAAAAAATGAAGAAATAGAGGACATTGAGAGGGACAGGAGTAAAAATATTTGACTGATTAGGACGAGATAAGAATCACTTAGAATCAAATTATACCATACACTATTATATGAATACAAATCAAAACCCCCTTTGTGATCAAATAATAAATAATGGAGGCTTGCCAAATTGGCAGACACTTTGACTCATCTCAATTATATCTTTGTTATGCTATGTCAATTGGAAGTAGGGAATAAAGTGTTCTTAGTCCTCTGCTACGTCATCTCCCTTTTTGGCCCTTCCATACAGCATCCACCTTGTGGTGGTCAACTAATACCTTTTATGGATCAAATAACTTCAAAGAAGATGGGGGATACGAATGTTGGTCCTCCATTTATCTCTCAGTCAGTTGCTGATGAAGGGTTTAGAACCATAATCAAAGGCCCAGGAATTTTGGGTTCCATAAACACAAGCAATGTAGTCACCAAGAAAACATCATCTATGCTTAGTGGTAGCAGACCAAAGCTTGTGACTAACATAGTAGACACGGAATCTTCCATAGCTCCTGTATATTATTTAATAAGCAAAACAAAATATTGAGCACATTGGCAGAAGTGAAATTAGTGTGTGGTTCCAACATAGCAGCGGAGCATGGTGAATGGCACCTCCTACATGGTGGCCTCTTGGCTGGAGTTCAATGGTCAAAATCTGCATTGTGAGAGGAAGAGTGCAGGAGGGTGGTAGACATGGTTTAGGCTTCGGGATTTGGGAAAGGGTGGAGGAGGTGGGCCACGTTGAAAATGAGAGAGTGAAGGTGGTTGCATAGGTTGAAAGACTCTGCCTGAGAACGTAGGATGATTGTTGACTACGAGGTAGAAGAAAGAGATTGCCTTTAAAAAAATGTTTTTTTTTAATTTTGGTCATAATGACATAAACATCACGTGTCATGACACTTTCGACAATACTTGACACTTAACAAGCCACATCAGCGTCATTAACTATATTAACAAATGGACACCTATTTGGGACTAACTTGAAACAGTTTCAAGACTTTTTAATTTTCCTTTGTTTAGACGGCTGATTGACCAATCTGATGCAATTTTAAAAACAAATTACTAAAATGGGGTCTTTTTGAAACATATTACCGGCATAGGGCTGTTTTGATTGTTAACCGGTCAAAACTTGTTAGTCTAACTAGCGAAAACGGTCCACGTTAGCATTTTTTATTTTTTTATTTTTTTAAATTACATGTAAGCGTCCGAGGTGGCAAAAATCGCTATTCTCACTAGCGAAAATCACAGGATGACACCACGTGGCGTCTCCCTATGATTTCCGCTACTGCCACTAGCAGAAGTCACAAGATGATGCCACGTGGCGTCTCCCTATGATTTTCGCGTACATATAAATTCCTTCCGGATCTCCGTTAACCTAGAAAAAAATGTCTTTTGGGAAAAATAGTAGGCCCATCTAGGGATTTTCTAACGCATAGATCTCAAAAAGTTATATGAAATAAAAAAAAAAGCACTCAAATCCGACATTCGAGTGAAAAGTTATGCCATTTCAAAGTTTTGCATTATCCTGTATTCCCCCCCCCCCTCGATTGCACGCGAAAATCACAGGGAGACGCCACGTGGCGTCATCCTGTGATTTCCACTAGTGAGAATAGCGATTTTTGCCACCTCAGACGCTTACGTGTAATTTAAAAAAATAAAATAAATAAAAAATGCTGACGTGGACCATTTTCGCTAGTCAGACTGACAAGTTTTGACCGATCAACGGTCAAAACAGCCCCATGCCGGTAATATGTTTCAAAAGGACCCCATTTTGGTAATTTGATTTTAAAATTGCACCAGATTGGTCAATCAGCCTTGTTTAGACACTCAAGTAAAAACGCTGTTCAAATTCAAGAACAAAACGTTGATTTACCCGTTTTCTTTATAACTCAAGCCTAGGTTTCACTTTTGTATTTATTGGCCAAATCTACATATAAGCCCTTCGAGTAATTGGGTCCTTATCGTCTCAAATTAAATGGCAACAGCCCAAAGTAACCCTTTGTTTGACAGGGTTGAAATAGTGTAGAAATAGGGGTGGGAAGAAAGAAATAAGGGGGTGAGAAATAAGTATGTATGTTTGGTAGAATAAAAATGGAGGAAGAGAAGAAAAACCTTGTGGGCCCATACATTGTTCATTTTCGCACAAATTAGAGTGGAAATAGTGTGGAAATGAAAGGGGACTATGTATGAAGACAATTTTACCCTCAAAAAAGTGTGTTTCACGTTGGGATAGTTGACTATTACAAGCTTATAGTCAACTATTCAGTCTGCAACAGTGACCATGCACAAAATGACTTGCTGTCTGTGTATGATAATTGACTATTAAGTTAGAATAGTCGACTATCATCAACTGCAGCAATAATACCAACAATAGTAAACTATTCAAAATAGATAATAGACTATTTACATTCTCATTTCACCACTATCTAACTACAATAATCTACTATTGTTTTGTATTAGTCTACTATTGTAGTCTTTCCATGCTCTAGACTAACTTCATGTATATAAGGGCAAAAACAGAAATACAACATTAATATAATTTCTTTCCTTTTTTTTTCTCTCAAACCAAACAACCATACAATATTATTTCTACTCTATTTTACTTTTATTTCTACACAACCAAACAACTTATATTTTTACTCTATTTCTTACCTATTTCTCACCTCCCTATTTCTCTCCATTCTATTTCTTTCCATGCTGCCAAACGGAGGGTAAGAGACCGCTTTTAAAATGACATTAGATCTGGACAAAGAAGAAAGGACATTAGACGTGCTTTCTTTTAAAAATGTGTGTCTTTTAGTCTAGATGAATTTTTAAGTAATTCCATCAAACATAAAAATAAAGACTAAAATTTAGTTTCTTAATTTATTTATTTTGTTCAATTAGGTCTCTTTATTATTAAAATATTTAATTAGATCTCATAATTTTTAAAAATGCTCCAATATTACTTTTTTTGTTCAAAACAATATTGTTTTTCACTAGATTTTTCATGCCGTTTAATATAACATTAGACGGAAAACGTCATTGTGGAAGAAAAAGATAACATAGTAGCGTTTTTAAAAATTATAAAACATAATTGAATCTTTCAACAATAGAAAGACCCAATTGAACAAAATAAATAAATAAAAGAAACAAATTAGTAATTTAGCCTTGATTTATAGTTTCAATTAATTTAAATATAAATATCAAATCAAATCTACTCCAATTTAATTCAACTAATTCAGTTTCATATTTTTATTTTTCCTTTCATTTAAAATATTATATTCACAGAATTTTCATTCTTATATGATAATTTAGTTATTAATTCATCAGAATACAATAAATAAATCAACTGGTCGCTGCCTACTCAATACTCACAAATAATTCAATAATATATAATTATAACTTAGTTTTTAAAAAAAAATGGTTAAATTACTAATTTAATCTCTTAATTTATTTATTTTGTTTAATTGAGTCTCTCAATTATTAAAAAATTCAATTAGATTCCATATTTTTTCAAAAACGCTCCAATGTTACACTTTTTATCCAAAATAACATCATTTTTCACTGTATTTTTCACGCCGTAGTTAAAAAAGTAACATTGGAACGTTTTCAAAAATTATAAAACATAATTAAACTTTTTAATAATAGGACCCAATTGAACAAAATAAATAAATTAAGAGATCAAATTAATAATTTAGCCAAAAAATTTAAAGGCAAAAACGATAAACCATAAATATTTCTCTTAACTACTGAAATTTTCTTAACATTTACCCAAATTTTATTAAAAGTCACGAAAGTGCCTCAATAAGAAAAGTAGTATTAATAATACACAATAATGTAATTCAGTTTCAAAAAGATCCCATCTTAATAAAAAAAAATTATTTTAAATATTTCGGACTAACAATTTAATCAATTTCCATTTTTATGGATTTAACAATATAGATTCAATTTGAACCCCTACTTCCCGTTAAAAGAGATGGCCGACTGCATAAACTTCTCTCGGTATCAAATCAATGGCCAGTCTAACTTAAAAATATTGTTTAAATACATAGCTTTTACTTCTTGAAATGCTGCCAAATTTTTATTCTCAAGATTATACAACGAACTGCCTAAACAAATCACCAAACATTGAAGTATTCTATAAAGAGATGCCTATTTGTGTCGAAAACATTCGTAGATGAGCAGTATATTTTTCGAGCTAATTCAAGGCTTTCCCGTGTAACCCCAGGGATTGTTCTTTGCCCAATTCCATTGGTCCCTGCACATCTCCTCCACACCATATTTTGCCCTGAAGAGGAGCCAAGTTAATAATAACAAAACAAGAAACATAAAATACAAGGTAAAATGAAAGATCCCTATATCTTGTTCATCAGATATACAAGTTTAATGAAACATAGTATGCTAGTATTTCAAGCTTGAGAATCTTAATTTTTCGGTCAACAAAATCTGCTTGTCAAAAACTCAAATGATTACCGATTTAACCATGCTTGTCAGACACAAAGGACTGAAGTACTTACTTCCAACCAAGTTCTTTCTCAGCTTTCTCTGTAGATGCATAAACCTCCGTGGCATCTCCCGGTCTTTTTGGACACAATTTTACTGGAATTTTCTGAAGATTTGATATCCAATGGAAAAAGAGAAGCCTTCAGACGCGGTTATTTCATTCATTTGTGTGTTTATATACAAAAGGGGGGATTGATTTACATTGGTATAAAATTTAACATTCTTACACCATTCATCAACTTTAATTTTGCATGTATATCAGGAAGACGCATAATTACCTTGCCAGAAGCCTTTTCGAATGCTGCAACCATTTCAAGCACAGATGTTCCACGACCAGTTCCCAAGTTGTAAGCAGTACAACCTGAAACAATATATCCCACTTTACTTTAGCAAACAGGAAAAAACAATCAATCCATAAATATCAAAAACTGGGTACAGAGACACACAAATTTGTCCATATAGATATATAAAGGAATTAGGGAAGGAAAAGAACAATTTACCTATGTGCTCCGTTGTGAAGAGCTTTCTCAGGGCAGCAATATGACCATCTGCTAAGTCCATCACATGGATATAGTCCCGGATCTTATTTTGAATAAGGAAAAAGAAAAAAGGATCAGCATTTTTGCAGGGGTAAGAAATATGTCACATTTTTCCCTAATGTCCTGTCCTGGGGGAGTATGTGATGTAAAAAAAAACAAAAATAAAAAACGTAAAATATTAATATGTTTTTGGTACCTCAAAATATTTCGAAATATTAATTTTAGTCCCTATAAAAAATTTTATGTTTTTAGTTTCTACGTTTTAACAAAAACATAAGTTTTTAGTCCCAAACGAGAGACTAAAACCACGTCACTTTTGATAAATTCAGGGACTAAACCTATAAAAGTTTTATAAAGACTAAAACCAACATTTCAAAATATTTTGAGGGACCAAAAACATGTTCTACCCAAAAATAAATTGCAGAATATGGGTGAATTTTACTAACCGCAGAGCCATCCCTCGTGGGATAATCATAGCCATATACGTTGAGTTCAGGCAGTCTTCCAACGGCTACTTGCTCAATGTAAGGCATGAGGTTATTTGGGATGCCCTTGGGATCTTCACCGAGTTTACCACTTTCATGAGCCCCAACTGGATTGAAGTATCTCAGTAATATGATTCTCCATTCTAGCTCAGCTTTCTGAATATCTCGGGCAATTTCTTCCAGGAAAAGCTTCAATGAATTAAAGTGTGCGTCAGAGAGTAAACAAAGACAAGCCATTAGATCCCAAATATAAGCATTACAAGCTTACAACTCGGTGAGTTTATACTAATACTCATAAATCATTGAATTAGAAACTACAAGCTACCAACAACAAAAGGGGAAAAAGGAAAAACAAAAGTACAAAGTAACACAAAACAAACTGATGGCTACCTTGGTCCGTCCATAGGGATTCATAGCTTGTAACTTGAAATCCTCCTCACATGGTATCTTTTCAGGTTGGCCATAAACAGTTGCAGATGATGAGAAAACCATCTGCGCATGAACACACACGTGTTAAGTAATATTCTATACAATCACAAGTAGAAAGAAAGGGTAAATTGCGTTTTTTATCACTGAACATTAGCTCAAATTTGGTCTTAGTCCTTGTACATTAAAATCAATGAATTGGGTCCTTGTATTTATGAAATATGGTCAAATTAGTCTTTGATACCACATAGCTGTTAGCCATGTCTGCAAAGAGGGTTAATGGAGATAGGATGATTTTCAGAAATGCGAAGATCAAATACATTGATTTTAAAGTACAGTTACTGAGACCAAATTTGACTTGCCCAAAAGGAAAAGGTAAGAATCCGATGCTGTTCCCTCGTTTGGAACATAACGTAAAGTATAAAATATTGTCTGAAAAAATGAAACGAGAGTGAAAGACGAATATATAAACAACAGATATGTAATTTTCGTTACTTCAAATGTTGAAATCAATCTAAATTCTAAACATATTATAAGTTTACAATTATAATAATTTGCTAAAATTAGGGCATTATAAAAATGTCGGTCAGGGGCGAACCTTTTTACAATTATACTTGGCCATAACTTCGTAGAGATTGATGGTGCCGATCAAATTAAAATCAAAATAGCGACGCGGCTTCGCAACGCTTTCCGCAACCGCTTTCAGGCCAGCAAAGTGGATCACGGCATCAAATCTATTTCAGCATTTCGTAACCAAAAATAAATAAATAATTAGCATCTTATTAACTGCAACATGAGAAAACATTAAAAAACGACGAAAATCGGCAGACGCAACATTGACCGTACGTTGTTTTGGAGAAGAGTCTCTCCAAGTCATCCCTGTTCCTGAGATCGCCCTGCGAAAGGAAGAGGTTAGCAACGAGGGCCCAATTTGCAATTTGAAAAAAATTGAAGCGAAATAGGAACACAGTACAACACACCTGGGTGAATTCGAGGTTCTGAGAAAGCTGAGGGCCCACCACTTCGCGGACCCGGTCCACCGCTTCCATGACGGAGTTGTCGAAATTGTCGATTATTGAAACGCTGAAGCCGCCTTTGAGAAGCTGAACGACGGTGTGGGTGCCTATGAAACCGGCGCCCCCGGTGACCAGAATCTTTTGGGACGAGGACACCATAGTGGAGACAGGGAAAACGAGATGGAGTGTGATAGTGTGACGGTGTTGTGAGAGGGATAAGTGCGAGCGGTGGTGGGAATTTAAGGAGCGAGAGAGATAGTGGAACGTAATTTGGGATAAGCATTAGTATCGGGAATATTTAGTTGCTTTCCCTTTCTAATCCGTTTCGGTTTGTTAGTTTCGCGCGCGCCTATCTCTTCTATTTTCGTTAACTAATTATTTAATTCCATTCCTGTATGTGCTGTTTTGTTTTGCGCGTGGGTCCCGCGTAGGTTTTGGCTTTTGGGTTGGTTTGCCACGCTACGTCACCTCATGCGCGTGATTGCCGAAGCTTTCCATGTAATGTACTCGTCGGATCCTGATCTTCTCAAACTTCTTTTCGGGTAATATTACGGCCGTTGTACACTGTATCTCATAATTTATTGTGATTCATCAATTTATTTGTATTTAATTATTAATTAATTAGTTAACAAAATCGATCATCTAATCTATAATAAATAAATATAAGAAAATACTTTTTTTTTGTCTGTATTTTTTATTGGACTCTTATTTTCTCTAATTATTTTTTAAATTATTCATTATTTTATTCTTTAACTATTTTTTAAACTAATTGCTACATTATTCTTTCTTTTCTTTTATTTTTTAAAAATAAATAGTGGCACGAAGTGTTTCTTTTTTTCCTAGTTATTAATAAAAGCTTAATTAATATTTTTAAGATTGAGTATTAATATTAAAATTAGTAATTATTAACGAATTAATTAATCTCTAAAAATATTAACTATGTATTAACATTGATCAATCTTCGTTAATATTAATTAATCTATTAACAAATTAAATAATTATGAAATAAATTGATAATCATTGTAGACCTTAGATATAATAAATGATTATAATCTGGGTACAGTACAGAGAGTTGAGCAGAGAATTCATTTACTTTACTATTCAGATAATATAATGCAGTGAATTCAAAATTAATACGAAGCAGTAATTTACAGTTTCCAATTATTACTGTGGTTACATGAGATGAACGATTTTATGAACAGTGATTACATTTTCTTGATTTGTTTTATTAGTGTTTTTTTTTTTCACTTTTTTAAGTCTGAATAGGATTTTTTTTATTTTTTTTAAGGTAGTAACCAACAGAAACCTATTTAGATTTTCATATAAAGTAATATTAAAAGATTTTTTAAAATAAATGTTATTTTTTTAGAAATATAATTTAGAAACCAAAACAATTTTTTTAAAATAATGGAAAATAAAATTAATTTTGAAAAATACTAAAAAAAAAGTGTTTAACGGTCCTTAACGTAAAGACAATAATGGAAAATAAAAATAATTTTGAAAAACTGCTTAAAAAAAAGTGTTTAACGGTCCTTAAATGTAAAGAAAACAATAAAAGGTCCTTTTGCATTTTGAGTCTTGCTAACCCGTGCCTAAGGATATTGGTTAAAAAGTAATACCCAAAAAGTTTTTATTAAAAATTAGGCTTAAATATATTTTTGATCTTTTATCTTTTTAAGAAAATTTGTTTTGGTTCTTTATTTTTTAAAATTGTCGATTTTCTTTTATTTTTTAAAATACTCCATTTTAGTCTTTTCTGTCAGCAATGTTAACTTTGATAACGGAAAAGTCTATTTAAAAAAAAATAGCAATTAAAAATAGTCACAAAACAATCTCTTTTTTCTTTTTCTTCCTTCTTTTTCTTTTCTCTTCCTCGTTTCAATTGTGAACGCCCAAATCCTCTTCCTTTTCTCCTATAATCTCATGTTTTTCACTTACCACCACTCTCTCTCTCTCTCTCTCCAACCATTCCCAAATCCTTCACTAGAAGGCCCTTCTATTTAAGGGTTCTCACTTCCATCCCCTTCTTCCATTGCAAAAATATGAAAACATAATGAAAAAGATATTTTCTTTCTAAAACACAGATTGAATTCAGAGTGGCCAAATGGCTAAACAAAGCATTGAACCCCCTTGCGATGGTCGTGCATGGTGGCAGAAAAGCGAAGTCAAGCAATGATGGAGAAGAGGTTGGGGTTTGTCAAGAGATTCAATTTTTCGATAGCAGCTTCCCAGCGGCCATGTCAGGCAGATTCGTGATAGGTTTCGTTGTTGGTTCAATAGTGGTGGAAGGATGTGATTTGTGCAGCAACCACAAATGACAAAGGAGAAAGGGGAGTAGTTCTTGCACATGAAGTTGGGGGGATTTCTCATTTTTTATTTGCAAAATTGCTTTTGAGATTGATTTTGGGATTGGATTTGTTAAATTAATTTTGGGCTTTCACAATTGAAAGGAGGAAGACGAAGAAGAAGAACCTAAGTTTTAAAATAATTAATTTTAACATAGTAGTAGTTTTTAACCGCCACTATAATAATAATTTTAAAAAATCACCCACCAGCAATCAATATTCATAATTTTTTCTCAATACAAGAAGCAATTTGCTACAAGCTTTGAGAGTTTTTTATCACCTCTAAGAGACACAAAAAAACCCTTAATTTTTGAAAAAGTTGCTCTAATTGTGAGTAATTGAATTCGTAAAAGTTTAGGGTTCTTAAGACTATGTTTGGATTGGTGGTAGAGGGTGGAAGGAGATGGATGGAGTGGAAGGGAAAGTTATTCCATTATTTGGTTTGTAAAAATATGAATGGAACATAATGGAAGGAGATAGATCATGATTCATTCCATTACTTTACCCAAATTTTCTTCTCCCAAATTTGGGGTGCATTTGATAGAACAAAACTTTTAGATTATAAAATGACTCTTTTATCTTTGCAAATTTTACTTTAATCATTAACCTCTTAAAGATAATATATTTAAAATAAGGATAATTTGAAAATTAAAAAGTTATAATTCATTATGTTCCATCCTTTTTCCAAACAATGGAATGAAATATTTGTTCCGTTCCATTATAAAATATCCAAATAATGGAATGACATTTTTATTCCATTCCATTATATTCCGATCTATTCCATTCCATTCTTTACTACTAATCCAAACATAACTTAAGGGTTCTGGGAATAGTGGTGGTTAAAAACCGCCACTATGTTTAACATTAGTTATTTTAAACGTAAAACACTAATAATGCTAGTTCTAACTTGATGGAATGACCAAAATAGACCATTTTAAAAAGATAAAGGACCAAATCAACGATTTTAAAAGATAAAAGATCAAAACAATTTTTTTTAAAAAGATAAAAGATCAAAATGTACTTAAGCTTAAAAATTACATAAAGTTACACAGAAGAGTGTGCTATTGCACTTTTCAATAAAATGTTTATACTTTTGATTTCTTAACTAGTGCTAGCATTTTCCTTGTATTTAACACCTGCGTTTGAATGGAAAGTAACCAAGATTCAACAAAAATTAGTATTTTAGCCTATGTAATATACAGAATAAATGTTTATTTTATGTGATTATGATTTATAATTTATAATAAATTAAATTTTTGAATATATAAATTATTATAATTATAATTTATAATAAATAAATTATATTTTAGATTTATAATAAACAATTTATATTGTGATACAAGATTTTTTTAATTATTAGTAATTTCTTTTAAAAATATTGGAATTCAATGTAGAAATAAAGATAAAAATATAAATTAAAAGAGATAAAGATTAAGAAAAACTTCTTAAAATGTTCTTATTGAAAAATAATTCCTTAAAATATTTATTTAAGATAATTATTCATATATATATATATATATATACAGGGCATAAGGAATAATTAATAGGAATTTTTATCATGTGTCCTATGAAATTGAAACCAAAAGCTTTAGGAAAAAAAATCAAATTGGTATTTCAAAATTATACGTATTATTATATTAGTTTTTTTTAATTTAATGAATTAGTCGTTTAAAAATATAAAATGTTTGTAGAATATTAAAGTGATAAAACGAAATCTTTAACTCTCATTTGATAGACATGGTAACAGAGATACAATAAGCTCTCAAGTCCTATCATAATCTATTGTTTGGGAATCAAATAGGATAGGATAAAATAATCTTATCCTCTATCATATCTTATTCACCTGTTAAAGTTTTATCTTATGGTGCTACTTAGATAAGAATCCAAGACAAAAGTAAGAAAGGAAAAAAAGTAGGTACAGTTGTTTTGGTGTTTTTGGTGTTATTTTTTAATCAAAATTAGAATTTTACCTCAATAATTTGTATTAATTTTTAATGCATGTAAATTATCGAGATACAATTCTAATTTTAATTGGAAAATAACATTAAAAGCACCTAAAGAACTGTACCTAAGTTTTGTCTATTAAAAAATATCTTTCCTATTCACCCTTGACACCCGTTTTTAGAGTAAATTACATTGATATTCCTGAAATTTTTTCAAATTATACATAATTCTCCTACATTTCTAATGTTACAATAACCTCCCTTATAGGAGTACACGATGTAATATTTTTCAAATAATTAAGAGGGTTAGTGTAATATATAAGGGATGTTAGTGTAATATTTTTCAAACAATTAAAGAAATTAGTGTAAGGATAGAAGGAAAAAAAAAAAAAAAGAGTACCATGTACAATCTAAAATAAAATCTCAAAAAGTATAAGTGTAATTTATTTATTTATTTATTTATTGCTAAAGTAATTTACTCTTCTTTTAATTCTCACATTTTCCTTAGGTTGTGTTTGGATGAGGAATTTTAAAATTTCAAAGAATTTGAAATGCTTGAAATTTGAAATTGTTTTAATTTAGATTTCCTTTATTTATTGAATGCTCTGTTTGGATAAATCAATTCAAATTTTTAAATTTCAAATTCTAAGTTTGGATTGACATTTTAATTTTTACCATATACAAATTTAATTTTTAAATATATTTAAAAATTAAAATTTTAATATTAAACTTTTTTCGAAATAAACATTAGTCGATTTTTAAATATTTAATAATTTACCAAATAATTTTACTATAAAATAATATTTAATAATTCAAAAATATAAATATTTATACTTTTTACGTCAACATTGATAAAGAGAAAAGAAGAGAAAGAGGGAAAGAAGAGGGAGATGGGAGAGAGAGGGAGAGGGGAGATGAGACAGAGGGGGGAAAGGAGAGAAGAAAGAGAGTGAAGAGAGGGGGAGGGGAGAAAGGAGAGAGATAAAAGAGAGAGACCGTAGAAAATAGAGAATAAAAAGAGAGGAGAGAGGGAAATGAGTGAGAAAGAAGAGAGAGAAGGGGAGGGAGAGAAGAGAGGGGAGAGCAAATAAATATAGATGTGAGAGAAAATGAGTATGAGGAATTTCACTGTTTACTTTTTGGGTAGAATTTAAATTCTATAATTTTAAGTAATCAAAATACCTTCATAAATTACTAGAATTTCAATTCTTATTAAATTCTTTATCTAAACACATATTTACCACAAGTATTTAAATTTTCTATAAAAATAAATTACCCTCTTAAAATTTCTCATCCAAACACAAGTTAGTGTTGCATTTGCACTTTCACTGATAAAATTGTCAAACATATTTTCAGGTCAAGTCAAGCCAATTTAATTGGGGTTAATCATTTTCTAACCTAGCCTTTTACGGATTGCGAGCCAAACGAGATGGTCCATGAGACCAATTTTTTAAAAAAAAAATCGTATTTTTTAACAATATAAATGATATATATATATATATATATATATATATATATATAAGCTTTTATTATATTATGTAAAATAAGTAATAATTAATGATAACATTATCAAATATTTAAATTAATAGATAATACGTTCACCATGATGAAGTCTGTCAAAATGGCTTACTTCATTTTGATAATGACATTGTCCCTTTGTTATATTAAGATGTGAATGAATTCTTGAAGTAGTAAAGTACTTACATAATATGTTATTAGTCTCTTAGTTGACATTATTTTGCTACCTATATAATTTATCAATTCTTATATTATAAATTTGAATCTTCGCCTTTTAATGGAATGTTTTTAAGAGTTATTTTTTAATGAGAACATTTTAAAGACTTATTTTTCCATAAGAGCATTTTCTAATGAGAATAAATTTAAAGAGATAAGAGGTTAAAAAATCTTTAAAAATGCTCTCGTAAAAAAAAAGCCTAAAAAAACTTTGTAATTTATATAGAGAGGGAATAAGTTTTGTTTTCAAATTTAAGATTGAAAATAAAAAACTGAAAACTTACAATCAGCTTAAATATGCCTTAGGGTTTCACTATTTAAATAATCTATGCATATTGTTTCATTTTATTTTATTTTTGCTAATCTTAGGCATTTTTCCGTTTTTTTATCAATATTTTTTTTTGTAATTTTAATGTTTTCAATCATATTTTTAGATTTTTCATTTTTTTATTTTTTTATTATTTGTCCCATGGACCAACCCATTAATCCTTAAACTAAGTGGCGGCGAACCACACATAAAAAGGTTCATTTAATTTAGGGTCCATTTGGGGTGGTTGTGAGTTTTTAGTTTTTGGTTTTTGGTTTTCAAATCTAATTTTCAAACAAAATGCGTTTGACAAAAATGGAGCTGAAATAATTTTTAACTCAATTTTAAACACTTTTACATTTATTTCAAAACCAAGAAAAAAGGTTTTGTGAATCTAGTTTTAGTTTTTAAAAAAGTACACATTACTACATTTGACAATGACTCTTCCCACTACCACCACTAACACTGTCGTTATCGTTACCGCTGCTATCACCACCATCACTACCATGACCATCAGCGCCATCACCACTGTCATTGTCGTCGTTACCACCACCATTATCGCTACCTTTATCGCCACCACACAAACATGCCCTTAAATTAATTTTAACAAATAAAAAAAATTTAAAATGAGTTTATTTTGAAACCAAAAATTTGAGAAAGAAATTAAAATTAATTTTTAAAAACTAAAAACTAATTGCAGTTTTTGAAAATTTTGAAACTTACAACTAAAATCACTCCAATCGGACCTTAGTAGATCAGCTTAGAATCGTCCATTTTAAATACGAGTAATTGCGAATCGGGTTAAATGAATTAGGTTGGCTCGTATAGCCACCTATCCGTAGGTAACGTAGCAATGGAATAAGGTGACGATCACCATCAGACTAACCCTTTTCGGGCATCAACGCATTCAATCATGATCTACTAATAAGACAGTCGTCTATAGCAAGAAGGGCTCCATTTGATCTGGAGGAGATCTTTCATTTGGGCCAGGTCAGTAGCATTAATGTTGTAAGTAGAGTAGTAATTTGTAGAAAAATGGGGCATTTGCATTTTTCATATATCCACACCAAATACAAGTATGATGAACTTTTTTATCTGTACATCAAAGTGATGTAACATTCCATTTATCCCATCATTACTTAACGGAATATCATTAATGACACAAACTTAAAACCGACATTTTAAAATTTAAACCCGCATGAAATTAGACACTGTCGTTATCAAAGTTGAGTTTAGGCTTAGATAAAGATAATAAAATTTTATATAATTGTATAAAAGAAAAAATAATATAGTATAATATATGCGGTTTGATTTGATTTGATTTTCACAATTAAACCAAAAATCGAAACAAAATCACAATAAAAAATATAATTTTTTCAACTTTTTTGTTTTTTTCCAGTTTGATTTAGTTTCAATTTTTAAATTAATTTAATAATTTAAAACAGTTTAGTTCAATTTTAAACCCCTAAATTTTTCGTAACTATAGTTATACGGTTATAGACAAGGATAGATTTGAGAGGGCATGGGAGGTTCGGTTCCTTTTTCACATTTTTTTTTTATAAATTTAAAGTAAAAAATTTAAATTTTATATAATAAATATATAATTTTATTTTAATACGTATTAAAAACATTTGTCAATTGATAGTTGAAAACTCATCATTTCATAAGTATAAAATTATTAAAATAGACAATGACATTGACATTCAATAGAATATGTAAGTTATTAATCAATTATTATATATTAACTTTGAGTGTTTATTCTTTAGAGAGAGAACTACTTTTTGGGGTGTATTGGATTAAGATTTTAAAGAATTATAAAAGATTTTTTTGTGATAAAAAAGTCTTGTGGTATTCAATTAAGACTTTTTAATAATATAAATAAGTCTTATGGTATTCAATCAGGACTATCAAATTTTTTTTAAGAGGGTAACAAAATTTGGTAGTATTCAATTGAAATTTTTTATGACTTACAAAAAGTATGGTATTCAAAAACATACAAATTTCGATGGATATTTTGTAAGATAGATTTCATGTGACTTTTCAATGGGATGTATAAATATTACATCCATCCAACAATCCCATACAAACCTTTGAGACTTTCCTACTCTCTCATTCCTTGATTTTTTTACCGTCACCAAGCTTTTCTTTCTCCTATAACACATAATTTCTTCTCTCTTCGTTGAATGTGGTATGGACGTTAATACTATACTTGGTCATCTCTTTATTCTAATCCTACCCACCTTCTCTACAATTAAGTAAAAGACCTTTTTATTTGCATTTTCCAACTTGTTTGGACAAATTAATTGTGTACATCACCAGAAAAACAACGTCAAAAACGCATAAAAAATCATGTGCATCACCAATGCCAATCACACACTCGCACTGTGATCCCAACACAAATTATAGGACTTCATTTCAGTTTTGAATAAAATAGTGTGCTTTGTAATGTGAGTTGTGTGGATTTATGTTCCTTGGTATTATTAGGAATCCCCCCTTCACAATAAAATCATTAGGAAGTTCAAACTTTTTTTTTTCATTCTTATGGTAAAGTGCTTTATCCATTTGTTTTTGGACATTTCCTATTGTTTAGATAATAATGATATGTGCTTATGGATTGACAGTTCTTTAATATTAAGCAAGCACTATGAGCTATGACTTGTTATGTGATTGAGGTATTAAAAGAAGACTTAGACAGTAATGAAATGGTTAGGCAATAGGTAACAATTTATTCTATGTATTAGAAAATAAATGTTTTTATTTTGACAAAATTAGTAGGACATGAAGTTAGAATCAATTAGCTATTAAAAGATTAGAAAAATTGTATTGGTTTTACTTTTTTATCCAAACCTTATCATTTTTTTGTTATATTTTTCATTAATTGTTGTAAGTTTGAATGTTTTCTAAAAATCTATGAGGTCTTTTCAAATCTTATAAATATATAAAGTCTTTTCAAATCATATAAATTCTTATGATATAAATCTATTAAAATTCAAACTACAAAATCTTGATTATAAAAGTCTTTTAAAAAAAATCTTATAAGTCATTATATTCCTATATAATCTTTTAAAATCTACAAGACTTTTTTTATGCCAAAATAGTCTTTTAAAATCTCACTTCAATACACCCCCCTTAATATTGCTCTCTCTTAATGCACCACATGAAATCTTTTATCTTAAGTATTTGTATTTGCATTTTTTTTAATATTATTCTGAAAATTTAGTTAATATCCATTTATTCAGTTGTTAAATTTTTATTTATAAATTTAAATTTTGAGATAATATGTTACTTAATAATTAATTTATATAATTTTTAATTTATTCTTACACTATAATAATAAATATTAGTTCTTGACAATGAAGGTACGTATTTTTCTTTATTTAAATAATTAAAATAGTTTTTAAATTTAGGTTTGAATATATATTTTTTCTCTAAAAGTGATATATATTTTTTTGTTTTAATCTCTATAAACATTTTATTCAGTTTTAGTTCCTAAATTTAATAAAATAATTTGATTTTAATTTTTCGTTGTACGTGTTTTTAATCTTTGATTAGGACAAAACCACGTCATTTTATTAAATATAAGAATTAAAAATAAATAATTTTTTATAAAAATTAAAATAAAACATTATGGTATTTTTAGGGGTAAAAATATATTTAATTCTTTAATTTATATTTTTAGATTTTACTGAATTTAAAATACTAACTTAATGTAAAAAATTACTTATATATATATATATATATATATATATATATATATATATATATATATATATTCTAAGATTTGGTTTCTCTAAATAAAATAAATAATCTTAATTGATAGTGTAGAAATAAATAAACAATTTTTTAAAACATGTATAATTTGTGCCTGCTTGCACCGAAACAAACGCAGGAAAGAATAGCAGCACATTGAGGTCACGTGTTCACGAATTGGAGCAATTGATTGACACGCAAGAGAATCAAGAGATCCTTTTGGGATATGCAGACACATACTAGGTCACGACGTCACGTAATCAATATGCCAAAATATGAATACGGATATACATTATTAACTAGAGTCATGCTAACCAGCGTCCAATGAATTAATAAGTAAAAAGTTTCTAAGATGAAATTACATTGAAAATTAGAGTAAAATGCATTATTACACTTTTTAATAAAACACTTTTGATTCCTTTAGCTACTGGTTAGCATTTTCCTATTAACTAAACATGAATATGGATTTTTATTCTGCTTTGTAAATATGCTCATGAGTAATAGCCGAACTGTACTATCCTTCGCTATCTTCCTTAGATCTTGTTCCGTGAACGCAAGCCTCTCCCAGCCGAGTAAAACAACATAGATAAGCAACCACATATGTCTATATGTTCAGAACTTCAGATTCAGACTCTTACAATCGGTGAGGTCGAATGGAACAGTAGTTTGTTTGATATCTATAATTAAACAGAGATGGGTCAATTTATTTGATTGTGCTTCTCCCTATAATTCATTATGATAATGATATCACAGCGTTGGATACGATGTAAAATTAATTGCCAGTTGAAGATGAGGAATGCTAGTGAATTGACGATACTGATGGTTAAAAAAAAAATGTTCAACAGCATATCTCCAACCGACAATTTGAAAGGAATTGATACGAAATCCCATGGCCGACACGATTCGGAGTTGTGTTTGTGTGGCAACGAGTTGACAATAGTCCTTGACGATTTCTATCGAAAAAAGTAACAGTGAAACCAAAAGAGAAGAGGCTTGTGTACGATTGATTTTTTACCGAGTAAGCTTTCAGGAGTCGGTGTCCACGGTGGTATTTGTTATTGTCGCACGGCCCAAAATAACCAAAACTAGGAATTAACACGAATACACACGGGTGTTCTATGTGTAGTTTTGTTTGGTTTTTAGAACACGATGCGATTTGTTTAGTTCGAATGTAATTAAATCAAATTGATCGTTACAGTTCAATTTGATTCCGTTTGACAGTTTTTTAATGTATTAATATAATGTAAAATTTAATTATTGATTTACATAATTATTTTATTATAGTGAATGGTGGAAATTTATTTCAAGAATCAAATTAGTAAAGATTCTTGAAAGATAACTTTTCACAACGATTCTAATAAATAAGATTTTTATTAGTAGGACTTAGAATCAAAAAACTTTGTAAATTCTTTTTATTTGAGCAAGCGATGTTAATTTTTCAACTTGAGAAAAATGTACAATTCAATCAAAATGTTCAACTTTAATCAAAATCTAAATCTTAATGTAATGACGAACACATATTATTCGTAATTGAAATCTGATTATGTTTGGTGATTTACAAATATCAATAAATAGATAAATTTGTATGAAATGCAATTACATTGAATCTAACACCAATAAATCAAGTAAATATATAATGAAATGGACATCCGAGAATATAGTAAAGAATTAAACTCTAAAAGTAACAAAGTATAAGGTTTGGAGAAGAAATGATGGTTAAGAAGAGAATAAGTCAATGTTTCTAGAAGAATTGATATTAAGAAGTGAAAAAGTTAAAGGTTTGGAGAAGAAACAAAGATTTAGAAGTGAAAAGGTTAAGTTTGGAGATTAAGAGGTGAAAAAGTAAGAGTTTCAAGAAGAAATTGAGGGACAAGTAGATCAAAACAATAAATAAAATTCAAACACAAAAAAAAAATTGAAAATAAAATCGTATTAAAATATGGGTGAGAACATTCATAGAATTCTTGAAACCAGTAACTATATGAGTGAGGCATGTGTGATATTACAAGAATGTGTACAATGTTTCAACCAAATGAAAAAATGGCTATGCGATCTCTTATTTTTAGACAAATTATGCTAACGGCCAAATCATAGGATTTTGACACATGTATAGTAACTATATTAATCCTATTTAAAATGTTGTCATCTATCTTGCTTTTATCTGCTTCAAACAACTGCTATGACTCCTTTTTCGAGTGTGTTTTTGTTATAACTAGAGAGATAATCTTTTTCGACTGTGTCTCCCTTCGATTCTCTCGAAAGCTCTCTTCTTGCAACTTGAACAATTGAGCAACTTTGAATACTTGATCACTTGTCTTTCGACCGATTACACTTTTCGACTAAGTCACTTATGTTCCTCGAAAACCTTATAACTATTCTGAACTTAGAAAAATTTTATTACAACCCTAACCATTATATTGTCTAAAAAAGACAAAAAAAAAACTCCTTTTTATTTAAATTCTGTTTAAATATTTTAATTAAAAATAATATTTTTGTTGTTATTTAATACTATTTTTTTAATAATATTAACACTTTTTTTTTCTGTAACATAAAAATAAATTGTATACTACATGTTATTTATCACTATTCTTTAATAATATAGGTATAATCTTTTTTGTAACACATAAAAATAAATTGTGCACTTCAATTATAAAGCATGGAGTTAGTTATAAATTAGTTTAATACTTATTATTAATAGAACAACAACAATTATTTATATTACAAACTTTTTCTAAAATGAAATAAATATAGACTTAAATATATATTTGATCCTTTTAATACACCTTTTTTTATTTTGGTCCTTATAAAATTATTTCTTTAAGTATTTCCTATAAAATTTATTTTTTTTATTTTGGTCCTTGTTATTTTCTTTTAATTCTTTTAATATACTATTTGCTTTGTCTTTATCCTTGTAGTAAGTAAATAATTTGTTTTTATTCCTTATCATTTTTTTCCCAAAACGAACAAAATATTATAGGACTAAAAAAAATATTACAAGGACTAAAACAAAATAAAAAGTATAAATTTTATATGGATCATATAAAAAAATAATTTTACAAGGGCCAAAATCAAAAAAACGATATATTATAAGAACCAAAAATATATTAAAACTATAAATATATTATAGATCACATACATATTCGTTAATTAGTGTCTTTTTAGATTTATTTTTTTCTAAGTATTGAAAACATCATTTCAAAAGGCATGACAATTCGATTATGTTCAAGAAATTTGTTGAAATAGAAACTAGGAAGTCACAATGGAGGATGCAAAAAATAACTAAGTGTTAGAAAATGATGGATTTGAAATAAGAGTTTGAGTATTTAATCTTAAGTCGGAAGGCAATTAGTAACTGTTATAGTGTTACGTGGATCAAGACAGATGTCAAGATCCTAGTTAGTCAATCTTGTACATTAATTTTTGTTGTTGAAATACATTACACAAAACACTTTGTAACACCTAATATGGCTCACATCAATGATTATTGATTTAACCAGTCAAATGTATATTTTCAACCAATTTTAAATCGAAGTCCTTTACCTTTTTGTAGTTTCTTTTGCCTTTCAATTTTCTTTTTACGTACTTTCTATTCCTTCAACCCCCCAATTCTTCTTTTTAGTTTCAATTTACGTTTCTAGTCATTTACCTTCGCTTTAAATTCACATTCTTGCAATTTATTTTCTTGTTGATTTACATTTAAATACTTTACCTTTCAAGTTCTTTGCTTTTCATTTGTAGTCCTCTTCTTTAAATTCATGCAATTGCTTTTTCAGTGATTTAATTACTGTCAATTTTACTTTCAAGTTTATTTACATTTTAAGCACTTTTATCTTTGAAGTCTTTTAATTTAACTTGCATTTTTTCATCCTCTCATTTCTTTTAAATTTTGAGATTTTTTATAGTTTTTTTAGTTTTCTTTGCAAAATTTACAGTGTTCCATTTCGATGCTTTCAATTTAATTGTTTTTCTTTATTCAACAAAAAAAAATTGTTTTTCTTTAAATTACGTATTTATTGTTTGAAATTTATTTTACATTTCTAATAAATTCAAATACTTTACTTGCATTCAATTTCAAGTTACAATTTTCGAATTCTTTTTCTTTTTTTTTGAGGTTCACAATTTTCGAATTCTGTAATGAGTTTATGTGAGAATTTTGTAATGATTGTCAAATAAAATTAGTCAATTTGATCATGTTGATATAGGAATTGGATTTACATCAAGAATAAATTGAAATCAATGCTGACACACAAGCATTTATATTTGTTTGAGATAATAAAGCCAAATTAATAATAGAATTCGATTATAACATAAACAAATCAAACCAAATAACTTGTTTGTGCATTAGGATTTTAATTGACATGTCGAATTAAAATTTTGACTCAAACACATGTCACTTAACTGAAAGTTAAATATTGTTGGCTTACTAAAACCTAAGTAATTTTTAATTTTAAGTCCTTAATACTAACATTTAGAATCAAATAGTAGAAATATAAAAAGATTTCAAGTCTAATTCAAATTGACACTATAGAAAACAATCAAAACAAATTCCACTTTTAACATTATTATTATTAAAAGTTTCAAAAATTATTAGGCTTAATTGTATTTTTTGTCCTCATACTTTTAAGAGTTTAATGGTCATATATTGTCAATGTAAAAAGTTTTACATGTCAATTAATCAAAAATCACCGTTAATATGACTTTTGAAGTATTTATTATAAAAGTCAACAAACTTACAATAAATGGTAGTTTGTAATTGGATAACAATATAAAACTAATTTACACTATCAGTGCATAACCTTCTTTCTCTACTTTTAAACACTCGTGATTTATGTCCTTCCATCCATGTGTCGTTAAATTGATAACAGAGCATGCTAACGTGGCTTTATTTTATTATTATTATGTATTCTGTTTTAAATTAATATCACTTTTTGCTCATAAAGTTTTACATTTTCGCAAATTTTTCTCCCAAAGTTTCACATTTTTGCTAATTTTGCTCCCAATTATTTTTTTTCACAATTTTTGTCCTCATACTTTTACCTAATTTTTTATTTGATAATATGACACCACCAACTTGACAATATTTTATGTTGTTACGACATTATGACAGTCATATACTAATTATGATATAAATTTATGTTGTGACAATAGGCTATGCATGAAATATCCTTTATGGAGGTGGAGCTTGACTGGCATACCCTGCTACCATGTGTGGCATATATGTGGCACAATAATAGGAGACCAGAAGATTATGTAGATTCATGCTATAGATATATTATTTGACATTTTTTTGTTCATATTCTAATTAGTGAATTGAAATATATCTTTTATGTCCATTTTAGGAAGCAAACATTTCTAGCCACTTATTCAATAGGACAATGCTTGTTGCATATTCATGCTGTCATATTGTCATAGCATAAATTAATCTCATAGTTGGTATACGACTATCATACTGTTGTAACAACATAAAATATTGTCAAGTTGGTGGTGTCATATTATGAAATCAAAGACTAGGTAAACATATTAGGTAAAAGTATGGGGACAAAATTGAGAAAAAAATTAATTGGGGGCAAAATTTGTGAAAATGTGAAACTCTGGAGGAAAAAAGTGCAATTAATTTAAAATGAAATACATAATAATAATAAAATAAAGCCATGTTAGCACGCCACATCAGTATTCCGTTATCAATTTAACGACACATGAACGAAAGGGCATAATTCGCAAAAAAAATTGAGGGCAAAATTTGTAAAAATATTAAACTTTAGGAACAAAAATACAATTAAGCCAAAATATTGGACAATGCTAAACATCCATTAAATAAAATTGAAATAAGTACAATATGCATTCATTGCGTGTGCATACGAAGGACAAATTAGAAGATTTGAAAATTGTTTACTTAAAGCATAAGCAAAAAAACTCATAAGGCCCAATGTCATGCGCACAGGAGGGTCAATTTTCTCATTCGCTTGTCTATTGGAAGCTCCAAGCATAAGTTAACCTATAAAAACTTTTAAGAATTTTAATGTTAAATAACGTGTAACTTCAACTTATTGAAGTAGATGATGAGGAGTGCTAATAATTTTAAATTTAAAAGACAAACAAAATTTAATTAATTAAGGACTAAATTGAAATAAATAAAAAAATTCTTCACTAGTGTCGCAACCAGGGTCGCGGCGGGATGGCGAAAAAGAGCTTTAAAAACAGGGAGTCGCCACCAATATTTATTAAGGAAAAACATTGAAAAAACCTAAAAGAAAATGGTCTACAAAACCAAATTTTAGGCTCGGGAGTCAATTACGTGTAGGGAAGGTATTAGCATCCTACAA
Organism: Spatholobus suberectus; assembly: GCA_004329165.1. NCBI lineage: Eukaryota > Viridiplantae > Streptophyta > Magnoliopsida > Fabales > Fabaceae > Spatholobus > Spatholobus suberectus. Next base: position 77,594,204 of record CM014733.1, read on the forward strand.
CGTCCGTCATAAAGACGGTTACCTCTAATTGATTAAGCAAATTATTAATGACTTTTAAAATATTTATCTCACGTTAAAAATAATTGCAAGATGAATTTTATTATTATAAAAAAAATTGTTTTATCTTAAATTTTTATTATTTTTGAGATCGACAGGAGTGGGCCCCTGCTCCTACGTATCTCCCGGTGCAATGGAGAATCAGACTCACGTAGTTCTTTTGTAGAAAATATTTGTGTGTTGTTATTTTTTTTAATTTTGTTTATTAAATTTTAGGATTTCTAAACCGTCACAGCTTATATGTCCTAAAAAAGAATCAACAGAGGTGTACACCCAAGTCAATCAATTGAAGCAAATTAATTTTAGTTTAACTTGTTTAATTTTAGAAAGGAGTTTAAAGACATCAAGTTGTCACAACTTGTGCCTTAAAACCTTAGGATTAAAAAGATGTCACATCCAATTAATCCTTTCTCTAAAAAATTAATTAAATATAAAATATTTCTAATTTGAAAAGGACATACAAAGAATAAAATTTAACAAAATAACAATGACAAAAAAAAGAGGAAATAAAACATATAAAAGATAAGATAGGAAAATTTACCTTAAGATACAATTTGTGGTGAACACAAAACAATCCACCACAAGCTTCTAGTGAAAGCTCCAAGAGAGAAAAAATAAAAGAGATAATAAAAAAAATTAAACTTTCATAGGCTCCATGCTTTGCATTAAGCCCATAATTAATGGATTTTTTTTTTTGCCTCCTTAATTGCTTGGTAGGCACCTCTTTATATAGGGGAAGGAGAAGATGCATGAATATAGATTGTCCAATGTGGGACTTTTAAGTGAAGGGAAGGTAATGTGGGACTTGAGTTTTTTTTTGATTAAATGACTCACTTCGGGGTTGATTTTTATCAAGATAGAAGTTGATTTTGGTTTTAGAGATAGAGAGATGAGTTGTAGATTTTTCTACAAGCTTTCCAACGGTCCAAAGAATACCTCAAACAGACAAGTATAACTCAAGATACGACATTGTCTTTCCATGGTATTTATCATAAAAAAAAGAGCTTTTTTCTTCAAAAGTTCTCTTATTTCTTATTTCTTTTTTTTATATTTTATTTTTATTTACCCAGACAAAATTGGGTGTTCACAACTAGCAAAATAGATGACATAACAATTTTATTGGTCTAAAAACTATCATTTCCAAAACAGCCCTATTTATCAGTGTACCATAGTAACTTCTCATAAGAGAAATTGTAGCATTTTCTAACACCCTCTTTCCAATGCTTTCTCTATTATTGACTATAATTTGTTAGAAATCACAAATTTTGGTGAGTCTTACTTCTCATTTGTTGAACATATTGTCGCAACCGGGGTCACGATGGGATGGCGAAAATGATATTAAAAACAGAGGAGCCACCACCATAGTTTATTAAGGGAAAACATATGGAAAAACCCTTAGAAAAATGTGGTCTGTGAAACCAAATATAGGTTCGGGAGTCAGTTATGTTAGGGAAGGTATTTGCACCCTACGACACTCGTCGTGAAGACGGTTACCCCTAATTAAATGTGAAAAATGGATAGCTTCTAAAATATTTATTTTACCCCTTAAAGAAAAGAAAATATGTTTACAAATGTTATTATTTTTATCAAAAGAATTTTCATTAAGAAAATAATATTTTATTTTTGGAAAGACATTAAATTTTTATTTTTTGAGATCGACAGGAATGGGCCCCTGCTCCTACGTATCCTCAGGTGCAATGAGGAATCAGACTCACGTAGTTCTTTGAGTAGAAAATCATTTCGTGGGTTGATTCTTTATTTTTTAACTTATATTTTTTTTTATTATTATTATATAAAGAGTATTAGGATATTAAATCTTAACTATTATAAGGTATTGTCCACAACGATAGGTGGCCTAACAGATGTGGAATACTCTTGTAAAACAAAGTCGTAAAAGATTTTGTGATATTCAAGTGAATCCTAGACTCAACATGATAAATTACTAAGTCTATATTTTTTAGTTTTATTAAAAGACTTATCAATTAAAAAATTATTATTTTTAGATATAATTTTGTGATATTCAAGTGAGTCCTAGACTCATCATGATAAATTATAAATGTACACTTTTTATTTTTAAATTAGAGGAATTTTATTAAATTCTCAATTAACAATTTTATTGAACAATCTTATATTAAAAAAACGAATGATTGTAGGGTTAAAAATAAAACTTATTTATTTTCTATTCTTTTATATTTTTTAATATGTAAAAGCAATTAAAGGGACTTTGTTTATGTCAATGACTAAAACAAATTTTATTAAGGGAATAAAATAAATATTAAATAGATTCAGTATTTTTTTTTAAAAAAATGCTGATGTCACAACCCATTAACATTTATACCTTTACTATTGTTATATATATCAAGTTAAAAGCTTACGAAGATAAAAAGACAAAAATGAGATTCATTTCCTTATTATGTTATTTATTCATTAAAGAAAGCTAATTATACTTATTATAAAAAGAAATCAAAAGTATTATATAAAAAACGTAACCTACGAATCCTAGTTTAGACATCCAAACTGGTTATTATTATTATTATTATTATTATTATTATTATTATTATACCTAACATTATACTCCTTACGTGAACAAGCATTTATACTAACCAAGCAACCGTCTATGCTACTTGGATTTTATTTTACATTTTAATGAATAAGATTCAGCAGTAGTAAAACATACAAGACTTATTCTAATATCCACATATCAATAAAACAAACAAAAACAGAAAGAAAGCCGATGGGCCAAGCCCACTATCCAAAAGAAATAATTCGAAAGGGGTACATCCTGGCACAGCAACATTTTTGCTACCGCCAAACGAGAGCTGCAGCGGATGAGGAGTGAAGACGGTGACTTCGACTAAGGCGTGTGCGGAACAGACCGGCGATATAGTGGTGCAGACGGTTGGCGACGAACCACGTTGCGGCGACGCGGTGTCGTTGCAGGGATCAACGGGTTTGATGGTTTTGAGTCGTGGACCCATGGTAGCAGATGTGTCGTTCTCCGGTATCGATGCAATGGTCCATGGCGGCAATGAAGTAAGGGCGCAAGGGTTGGCAGAAATGGTGAAATTACGGATCTGTTTCCCGGAGGTGACGAGAAGTGAAAGAAAGCGTGAAGAACGTGGGCTCCATTTCACATCACAAAAGCAATGAATCTGAACGCTATTTTACTTATTATTTCATTTATTGCTTTTGATTTATAGTTGTCCGTGCATTCAAAACTTATTTTCCAAAGTTTTGAATGAAAACATGATTATGAGTTTATATGAAATTGTATATCTCTGTATGGTGCCTGTTGTTGCGTATATAAGTGAAGAAGAAATTCAATATTAAGGAAGTATTGCTATGCGAAACTAAATGCATGTATTAGTGTAAGAATTTTGCAACGAGTGTAGTGAATATAAAAGAAATCAGAGCATAACATTCAGACAGAACAAAGCATTCAACTAACAGATAATAGGATAACAATATTTCAATCAAATAGATCTGTGATTACAACAATGAAATGAACCAGTGATAAGATATATCAGAACAAGTAGGAATAGAGGAGGATACCTTCAAGTTTGCTAACGAAGAGAGGGATAAGTAGTGATGCGAGAATGACAGTATGAACAAAGTGAAAGCAGTGGCCTCTCCTCCGATTTGTTTGAATGCGTCGCCTCTTCTATTTGTTTTTTCAACTTTTCTCTTGTTCCCGGTCTCCAGACTTCTCCTCACATTTTTCAGCTTTTTCTTTTTCCTCCCCCCTCTCAACGTGACCTCCTCTCTCCCCTTCTATTTTTTCTTTATTTATAAGCCCAAAATCTAATACCAATTTGAAACAGTTTTCCCCCATTCCCTTCATCTTCCTTTTCTCTATTTATGACCCCATCTTCAATAAGAATTTTGTAACCGTCTTGACTCTTTTTTTCATTATTATTATTTATTTTGCATTTATTTTCTATAATGATGATGAACTCTTGAAGAATTGAAGTATCATTATGCATGAATATGTATAGTCATGGGCTTAAAACTTTTAATTTAACAAAAAATTTAGTTACAGACTAGCCCAACAAGAGTAAAAGATAAACATACTTAGCCCAATTATTTATTTATTTTAAGTTACAATTACCCGGATAAAATTGGGTGTTCACACATATTTATTTCAATATAAGTCATTAGACAATTATTCATCCATGTATATTCCATTTGATTATGCAACCTATTTTTTTTTTTTTAATAATTTCCATAGTAGAAAGGGCTCTTTTTGCTATTGTTGTGACAACGGGCAAAATCATTACTAATTTAAAAAAAAAGATAAATTAATGGATAAAATATGTATTCTAGTTTCAACCAACTTTTTATGAAATATTAGTGATTCCTTTCAAAGATGCAAATTCAATATTATTACGCATATCAATGATGTAAGTCTCAAGTTGATTATCAAGCATTACTGATAAAATTGAAGAAAATTCACGTGGGTAAAACTTTACAAAATCAATTAACATTGCCTTATCAAAAGTAGAGAATAAATTGGTCAGATTCAAACAAGTCATATAAAGGAGCAACTGAGTATTTGTCTTAGTAAAACGATCATTAAGTTCCTAAAATGCATGTATACAACAGTATAAAATAATTCAACAAGATAGTGATAGCTTGAGCTTTACCTCCACACCGTGATCTCCCCTTAAAAAATATATAGGTTTAAATATATTTTAAGTCTTTGTAAATATGGCTCTGTTTGGTTTTAGTCATTACAATTTTTTTTTTGTTATTTTTAGATCCTAACATTTTCTTAGTGTTCCTTTATAGTCTTCACCATTAACTCTAGTTAATTTAATGCTGACATGACTAATAAAATAAAGAATAGACTTAAATATGTTTTAAGTTCTTGCAAATATGACTTTGTTTTGTTTTAGTCCATGTAAAAAATTTTGTTAGTTTTAGATTTTTGACATTTTTAAGTGTTCTTTTTAGTCCTTATCATTAACTAGGGTTAATTTAGTGCTGATATGGATAACAAAATAAAGAATATTAATTAAAATAATTAAGGTAATAAAAAATATTTAAAATTAAGATAATTAGATTATTTTTAGGTGCGTAATTAAATTAAGTAATATATTTATTATTTTATATAAATAAGATAATTACATGTAATTTACTTTTATAATTTATTTTTAATTTTTAATATATTATCAACAATGATTTTTATTTTTTTTAATATAGTTCTTACTTCTCAATCCACTAATTTATTGTTAACATTATAATTTTTTAAAAAATATAATTTATTTAGATGCTTATAATTACTTTTAATAATTACTTTGATGTTATGTTTACATTTTAATTCATTAATTTTGACTGATTGTAATATAATTTATTTTTTTAATATATCACAAACAGTTATTTTGCCTCCAAACACAAAAGCAATATATTAAAAATAAATTATAAGTTTCTAAGTAAATTATAACTTTTTAAAAAATGTACAATGTTAAAAGTAAATCAATAATCGAAAAGTAAGAATATCATTAAAAATAATAAAAAATACTGTTCATAATATACTAAAAATTAAAAATAAATTATATGTAATTACCATATTTATATAAAATAATAAATATATTACTTAATTGAATTACACTCCTAGAAATAATCTAATTATCTTAGTTTAAAATATTCTTCATTACCTTCGTTATCTTAATTAATATTCTTTATTTTGTTAATTAAGTCAGTACTAAATTAACCTTAGTTAATGGTGAGGACTAAAAAAGAACACTAAGAAAATGTTAGGGATCTAAAACTAACAAAGTTTTTTGCAAAGACTAAAACCAAGACAGAGTTACATTTGTAAGGACTTAAAACATATTTAAGCCTAAAGAATATTAATGAAGATAATTAAAAAAATGAAGAAAATTTTAAATTAAGATAATTAGATTATTTTTAGGTGTGTAATTCAATTAATTTATGTATTTATTATTTTATATAATAAGGTAATTACATATAGTTTTCTTTTATGATTTATTTTTAATTTTTAATATATTATAAGCAGTTTTTTTAAAAGAAATTATAAGTTACTTAGACACTTATAGTTTACTTTTAATATATTACTTTTGATGTTATTTTTACATTTCAATTCATTAATTTTGATTTATTGTGATATAATTTATTTTTTTAATATATCACAAGCAGTGATTTTATCTCTAAAGACAAAAGTAATATATTATAAGCAAATTATAAGTGTCAAAATAAATTATATTTTTTTGAAAAAAGTACAATATTAAAAGTAAATTAGTGAATTCAAAAGTAAGAACAATATTAGAATCAATAAAAACCATTATTTATAATATATTAAAAATTAAAAATAAATTATAAAAGTAAATTATATATAATTACTTTATTTATATAAAATAATAAATACACTACTTAATTGAATTATGCACCTAAAAATAATTTAATTATCTTAATTTAAAATATTCTTCATTACTTTAATTATCTTAATTAATATTATTTATTTTGTTAGACATGTTAACACTAACTTAACTAGAGTTAATAATAAAGAGTAAAAAAGTACATTAAAAAAATGTCAGAATCTAAAAATAACAAATATCTTACAAGGACTAAAATTAGACAAAGTCATAATTATAAGGACTTAAAATATATTTAAGCCAAAAATATATCTTTCATATTAGGAATGTTAATGACATACATATTGCAAAATAAGATTACTTCCTACAATAAAAATTCTCATCCATTATCTCTCATAGTTTGCAATCGCTGCTTTGTGATATTAACTAAGTTCATAACATTAATGATGTTTTATCTTTCCTTTGCAATGCGTGTGGCAATTCCTTCAAGAAGGCAAGGAACCGGGAGCCACGAAAACAGCACTACACTGTGTAGAAGCTAGACTAGACGAAAGGAAATGTAAGAGGGAAGAAAATGTGAGAGAGAATGAAATGAAGGATAGAGTACTAGTTAAAACGGTAGGAAATTAAATGTATGAGAGAAGGAAGATATTGAGTTTATTGGAGATAAGACAAAATTAGACTTTTAAATTAAATACTTAAATAAAAAACAATAAACATATTAGAGGATTGAGAAATTGAAGCAGTGGATTCAAATATATAAAAATAAGGGATAAAATATAAAATTTAAATTATATACTTGTGATTTTATTAAAATGAGGGGATGCATTTGTCCACTCTCGAATGAACATAGGTCTACCATTAGTTGGATATATTGATTCGAATTTAGGGTAAAATCAAATTTGAAAACGATCATATTTAGTTGAGTTGGTTTAGTTTGAGTTTTGAATTTTTTTTTCAATTAATCCAAACCAAGTCAATCCAATTAAAATTGGGTTATTTGATTCGAGTCATTGGGTTATAATAAAAAAAAATAAATTATTATATTTTTAAGTTTTTATTTCTACCACTATTTATTTTATATAAGTATTTAATTTTGTATTAATACAAGGTAAAAATATTAAATATTCTTTAATGATCAATAATTTATTTTATTTAATATTTAATTTTTTTATAGCTATCACTTTACATATATCATTAATTTCTATATTCAAAATATAATAAAAAAAGTACATAATAAATAATTAAATTAAGACATTTGGTAATATTCAATAATATAATAATCCAATCCTAGTTGATATTATAAAATATCTTCTCATTGTGAGTCTATCTCAATCAAATTTAGAAATATTATATATAAAATGAAGGAAAACCTAACTGTTGATAAAAGGCTCAAAAACGAAAATAATATAGCTTTGAAAAATCCTAAAGAAAACTGTCCAGTAATAAGCTGTCTTAACTCCAACAGGTTTCAAATTTTTATAGAGTCAAATATTGGAAGTCCACATGTTTGGGTCCATGATAACTTGGGCCAAAATTTTAAAAGATGTATAAACTTAGAAAAAGTGTGTTTGCGTCGTGAACATTTGATGGGCTTAGAAAAGGAATAACCGAATAAGGAAAAGCAAATCACTTAAAAGAATATTACATAAAATGTAATTAATATTTTTATTTATATTAAAATTATTTTTAATTTTTAATATGATATTTATTTTTTTCTCATTTATTTAAATAAGTAAAAATTTTAAAATTAAATAAAATATAACTAAAAAGACAATGATTAATGTTGTCTTAAAATTTTAGATATGTTAGTTAAAAAAAAACCTGAAATAAGTGTCCAAAGACTAGATTATGGCTACTGACATTACATTGGTTTGAATGGAATTGGGTTGGGTTCAAATATCTTAAGCAAAGTCTTGATGAATGGAAAAAATGTGATGGGAGGAAAAACCCACTAATGCCTCATTTGGTATGGTGGAAATAGAGGGGGAGAAGAAGGAAGATAGTGGAAGTGGGAGGATGAGGGTTGTTTGATAGTGTGAGGAAATATTTTAAAAAATATGTGAGACCTACCTAAAAAAAATTTTGTGCAAGAAAGCGAAGATTTGTACGGAAATAGCAACTGCCCAATTCAAATCGATTTAGTTGTGCTATTATATCGATTTTGGTAGCCACATTCCCCTTTCTTTGTGCCCCCCCCCCCCCCCCCCCCCCCCCCTTTTTTGTACAAGATCAATTACTTGTCCAGTGGTAGTACTTCCGTTGAGGGTGTTTCATTAATAATAATAATAATAATAATAATAATATTATTATTATTAAAAATAATGATAAAAAATAAAAAATATTAATAATAAAAGTAAATATTAATAATAATATTATTATCAATAATAAAAATAAATAATAATAACAATAATAATTAAAATAAAAAAATAATCTTAAAAAATTAACTTTCACTTTATTTCTCATTTCATTTTTCTTTTCTTCTTTCTCACCTCTCTCCTTCCTCTTCCTCTATGTCTTTCTCTCTACCAAACACACCCTAAAGGTGACTAGCCAAGTTTTCCGACAAAGATTAGTCATCGACAAAATCAGTAAATATTTCGCACCAATGACAGATACCCAAAAGATTATGGCTCTCCTCTCACGTGCCAATGATATTGGGTTTTATTTGGTATTCCACACAACGAAAGAAGGTCATATGAAAATAAAGTCCGTAAGAGTATCGTCAAACCATCACATTAAGGATTTTTCAACGAATAGGCAAAAATAATAAAACACTCATTTTTTTTGCACCTCTTTTTTTCCAGTACATTTTTTTTAAAAAAAAATTCAAAATACCCTAAATACTTTTTCCCCTTCCCTCTCCTTTCTTCTTCACGAACACACCCTTCCTCTTTCTCTCTTACACTTCGTTTGGATACGAGATGAAATTGAGAGGAAAGAAATAAAAAAAAAGAAATTAGAAAGGATTTTAAGTGAAATGATGTGTTGTTCGGATGAATGGAATTAAGAAAGAAATGAAATAAGTTGATTTATTTTTAGTTGTTTGGTTGTATTGAAGAGTGAAGGACACGAAATAAGAAATAATATAAAAGACCCTTTTATCATTTTACAAAAATATTATAAAAAATAAACAGTGTAATAAAGAAAAATAAAAAATAACAATATAAATAATATATAATTAATATAATTTTTTATTTGGTTCAAATTAATTTATAATAGTTATAATTATGACGCCCTCTCTGCTGTACGTAATTTTTCGTTTGTCATTTTGATCGTGGCTCCTATTGCGATTCACGTATGAAGCATATATAGCTTGCCAAAAGGATTGTGAACAAATCCAAGTGGAATGAGAAAAAGAATACTCTAGGGCTTCAATTAGGTGTGTTCATCGGATCGGATTTATCCGATAAACCTGACAATTCAAACCAAACTAATTAAATTGGTTCAGATCGGTTCAGTTATCAGTTCTTTTCATTTCAAATTCAAACAAAACCAATCATAATTGGTTCAGTTATCGGATTTAACTTTTTTCAACCCGAACCAATTCAATCAATTATGTTTTAAATTTTAAAATAATATATTTTAAACTTAGAACTTAAATTTTGCTTTAACTTTTGTATTTTTTTTCTTTTTCATTTATTTTAATTTTCTTATGATCTTATCTAATGTTATAAAATATTTTAATTTGATCATGTTTATCATGTAAATTTTTCATTATATTTTAGGTAAAAAAATTAATGATATATGTAAAGTGATAAATATATAAAAATTAAATATTTTTGATAAAATAATAATTAGTTATTAAAAAACAATGAATATTTTTACCTTGCCTTAGTATAAAATTAAATAATTATATAAAATAGACAATAAATAAAAATAAAAACTTGAAAAATATAATAATTTATTTTTTTATCATATTCTGATGACTCAAACCAAACCAACCTAATTATAATTGGTTCGGTTTGGTTCGAATTAGCCAAAAAAATTTTCAAAACCCGAATCAAACTAATCCAATCAAATATAATTGGTTCAGATTTAATTTTACCATAAATTTGAACCAATCCAACCCGTGAATACCCCTAGCTTCAATTAGTCACTTCCTTATCTCAAAAAATCTAAAAAAAAAAAAAAATGCAAACTTAATTCTAATGATTGCGAAATTGTTTCTTGTGAAATGAAGAGCTGCTTCTTCGATGCTATCTCAGTTGCCTGTTTCAAAGGTGCAGAAGGGTAAAAATGGAAGAGAAAACATTTTGCAACAATTCCGTCTAATTTCATGGCTAGGAGTGGCGAAAACCATTTCATGTGGGGTCCATGAATTTTAATCACTTCCTCCCTTGCCATTTCCACTCTAAACAAACAGATGAAGTTAATTATATCTCTCCTATTTCACTCCTTTTTATTTTTTTTCTTCTTATTTCACCCAAAACAAACAAAGGGTTAACTATGCACCCCGTTGCCTCTTCCTCTCCCTTTCCTTCACCAATGCCAGCATTGTCAACTCAATTTTATTACTTCTCAAAAACTTTTTACTGGAACACACTCTAAATGATTGGAAACAAATTTTCAAAAAAAACTATTTGTACAACAATTCATACAATAATACTTTATTGTATCTATCTTTCTCTTGCATATTATATTATTTATTACATTTTATAATAGTGGAGAGAGATAGACATAAAAAGTATTATTGTATATCATATCTCTTTCCGAAATAATGTTACAAAGGAAAAAAAGATAACCAGCCTCCCCTTCGACTTATCAATGCTAGGGTCCTTTGTCGTGATTGGCATTTCTGGTCGTCGGCATCACGCCTTCCTACGCTCACTTGGAACCACCACGAAGCACATGTCTTGGGCCCTAATTTATAAGAGTTAACATTTTCTCACATCATCCTTCATGTAAACAAAATTTCGATATTCAAACAAAGTTAAAAAGTGAAGACTAATTATCACCAGAGAGCCTGAACATCTCCCCAACATCCATTGTTAATCATGAAATTGTTCCAAAAACTCAACAAGAAGACAGTGATAATGTGTGAACATTTTTTCCTTTAGAAATTAGTTTTTTGAAATGTTAAAACTTTATCCCTTCCAAAATTTACTTTTCAAAATGTATTAAAGTACATTTCAGAAAGTAAATTCTAGAACATTCGCATATTATCCAAAAATACATTTCAAAAATTAATTTTTTGACAAGGGGTATTTTTGAGAAAAAAAAACAAAAATACAAAATGAGGTGCGAAAAGAAAAAGGGAGATGTAAATAATAATATTAATAAAATGATTCAGGGATTTTGGCGAGGGACATGGGTCATTATAGACAAAGGTGGGTGGAAATAGGTTAGGCAACTTGTCAGGATCTTGCGGCTTGCCTATTTATTAAAAGGGTCAGGTTTAGTATGTGTTTGGATATGATTTATCAACACATGTTTTTATACTTTTACACATCAAATACTCAAAAAGATGCAAAAGCAAGCTTACAGAACTTCAAATGGACGCATGTCAAGGAGCACAAAATGTGCAACCAACATGTGGTTAGACTTTTTAAAAAGCCTTTTTAAATAAAAAGGCTAGGCTTTAGGTTTTAAAAAAAGCCTATTAAATTTGATAGGATGGCTTGTTTATATACATATACATATATAATATAATCTATATGTATATGTATATAAACAAGTGGAAAAGAAATACTGTGTCGTAGTAATAGCCACTGTCTTGAAAGCAAATTTTGGTGGACCTTCGGTGCAACACAAAATCCGATTTGTTCTCCAACGTTTAAACAGTAGCGTGCTTGAACCCATGCAATCGAGACCAAAACACATTGGAGCCTCACAAACAATGCCTAGGAGAATACAAAGGAGAAAAAAGAAAGCGAGAAAGGTTGAGAAGTAGAGAATTGTTCTCTTGGTGTCAAGACTCTTTTGTTATTCCTTTATATAGTGCCCAAGAAATTAGACTATTGGAAAAATTTTAAATAGCTTCTAACATAAAAACAAAAATGATGGGTATGAATGAGTGGCTAATTAAAGCAGTTAATATGCCAACTGTAACAAAGCAATTAATATGCCAACAATAACAAAGAAATAATTAGCACTTATATGCCATTATTTCCACAATCCCCCACTAATAGCAGATAAGTGAAAGAAAAAAAAATCTAGGCAAGGAAAGGTTTTTGTGCTTGAGTGTAAATGTCTTAAGGATTGAATTAACACGTAGTGAGGTGAGACAACACCTTATGTCCAAGAAGTGAATTACTTTTGAACTTAGTGGACTTAAGACAACACCCTTACAACACACACTTTTATCTTTAAAATCGTGATAGCTCCACGATTATTTTTTTGTTTGCACAATAATTTAAGCCTTCATATATATGCACCTTAGGTTGCTCATGAGTGCTCTAAAAAGATAGCCTATGTCTTTCATGGAAGATGACTTGTGCCTTCATACTCACGTAGGTAAATACATCAAGTGCGTCTCTATAGCACCACCCATATTAATGGCTATGAATCTATTAAGAGCTTATGGCTCAACCTTACATGAAGCACTACCACATGCCATAGCGATGAGATGTGTAGTGCATAGGAGTATTCATATGACTTCGTTTGACCACTAATTGGGTGTCCACCATACTTTTCTCCACCCATGGCTTTAAGCCCATCCCCTTTAACATATCCAAGACAATTTTCTTGGGTAATCCTTTTGTAAGAGGATCTGTACAATTTTTCTCACTTTTCACATACTCAAGTGAGATATCAACAATTTAATTATGTTTTTAACAACACTTTATCTCATATATATATGTGCCTTTTCTTACCATTATAGGCACTATGGTTATTAGTCACACCAATTGCAGCTTGTGAATCACAATTGAGATATATAGGAGGTGTAGGTCTCCCCCACAATGGTATATTAGCCATTAGGCCTCTCAACCACTTTATTTCTTGACCCACTAGTAGAACTTGTCTCATCGTTGTCTGAAATCCATTTTGAGTCACAAAACCCTTCTAAGACAATTGAAAAAGTTATTGAAATGTAAACTCCAATTCATAGTACCCTTTAGATACTTTAGAAGACGCAAAGCATTCCAATGATCACTATTAGGGTTATTAGTGTATCAACTCAATCAGCTTACAACATATGTAATGTCAGGTCCAGTATAATTCATAAGATATATGACATTACCAATTATTTTTGCATACTCATATTGAGAGACATAGGTTCTACTATTTTTTCTTAATATGAATACTAGGATCAAATGATGTTATAGCAGGTACAACGTCAAAACTATTGATTTTTTTAATACTTTTTTCAACATAATGAGTTTGAAATAGTAATAAACCATTTTTAGTTTTTCATATTTTAATACCCAAAATCACATCAGCTTCTCCTAAGTCATTCATCTCAAATTTGGAACTTAAAAACTCTTTAATTTCAATTACCACTTTCAAAGAGGTTCCACATATCAACATATCATCCACATATAAACATATAATAACACAATTAGAATATACCATTTTTACATACACATAAGACAAGTGTTTACTACAAAATCATAATTCACCAATGTGTTATTAAATTTTTCATTCCATTGCTTTGGTGCATGTTTTAAGCCATACAAAGATTTTCTAAGCTTACATACTTAGTGTTCTTGTCTTAACACAATGAAGCCTTCTAGTTGCTTCACGTAAATTTTATCTTTAAAAACTTCACTTCGAAAAACGGTCTTTACATCCATTTGGTATATAACCAAGTTATGGATTGCAACTTAAGCTATTAAATCACGTATAGTAGCAATTTGGTTAATAGTGAATAAATATAAACAAGTCCATACTCTTTTTCTGAGTAAAACCCTTGATAACCAATAAATACAACATTAATCATTTTAGGACCTATGTTTGTTCTTTTGAAAACTGATAGTCCACCTTTAGCTAAACACCCCCACACTTTTATCTAATTTCTTATGAGGATTATTATATAACATAGAATTAATATAGCTTCTCAAATATATCTTGTTTGGTATATGACTCAAACCAAACCAATTCAATATATATATATATATATATTAAAATAATAAATCAAAATTTGTTAAATAGTCTTTTAATTGTATCTTTGCATATTAGATAAATTTTTGCCAAATAATAAATCAAATTTTCTCAAATAGATTGTACAAATTTATTTGACACAAAGAGATTGAAAAAAAATATTATTTGGCATCCGATTAAAGGGACGACAACATACCCGTTTGTTATGTTTTCCATAATTTTTGGTTACCTTGATTGCAATCTCCATAGCCTCATTACTTCTCTAAAAAGGAATTGTTTGTACATCTTTGAAATGCAGCCAATCTCGAGTTGCTCATAGATGATGAGTAGCCTTTGTAACCATTCCTTGTAGTTGATTCCATTAAGGAGTTTAAGTTTTGACATATCAAACAAGACATTCTTATTGAGAAACAAATCCATTAGATCAAAAGAAAAAAAAAATTGCTTTCAGATTGTTAGAAATATTGCTAAAAAATAAAAAAAGAGGAAAAGAAATATTGTGTCGTGACAATAGCCATTGCCCTAAAAACAAATTCTGGTGGACTTCTGGTACAACCCAAAATTCAGTTTGCTCCCCAAGGTTTACACAGTAACGTGCTTGAATCGGTCCAATCGAGGCCAAAACAAGTTGGAGACTCATGAACAATGCCCAGGAGAATACAAAGGAGAAAAAAGAAAGCGAGAAAGGTTGAAAAGTAAAGAATTGTTTTCATGGTATCAAAACTTTTGTTGCTATTCTTTTATATAGTATCTAAGAAATTAGACCGTTGGAAAAAATTTAAATAGCTTTTAATACAAAAACAAAACTGATGGGTGTGAATGAATGACTAATTAAAGTAATTAATACGCCAATGATAACAAAACAATTAAGATGCTACTGGTAACAAAGAAATAATTAGTACTTACATGTCATTATTTCCACAATACTCACTTCAACCTAGTCAAAGATATACTAGATGATTTATTTTGGTTCCCTTGGCTTTGCCCCTTGGCCATTGCCTACTAAATGAAATGAAAATTGAGACTTTTCTAATATTTCGTTTACACGACAGCTAATACTGACCAAGCGATGCAATCAGTTCCAAACCATGAAACTTCCGGGCAGCACTCACCAATTCTAGAACAGTAGGATGAACGAATGTCAAACCCTAGGAAATATAAAGATTTTCCGTTTTTATACACGATAGAAGCAAGTTTCCACGGACTTGTTCTCTAACAATATTCACTTTTAATATTGGTATTAAAAATAATTTTTTTATAAGGAACGATAATATTTATCATATAAAAAATATTTAAAAGATATTTATTTTACTTTTTAACAAAAATTCAATTTTTAAATTAATACTTAATTTTTTTAGGCTTAGGACCTAATTCAACCTTACAAAATCGGCTTACTTAAAGGTAATATTAACGAAATCATTTTGTATTGACTACATCAATCCAATGATTTTTTTTAATAATGAAATCGAAATATGTATTGTTATATCTTTCTTATCAGATGTTTCTCTTAATATTTTATGAAATAAGTATCAAATAAAATAAATTTTTAATATTATAAAATATAACAAATATTTAATATTTTTTATTAATAAAGAAAGAGGATTAATAGGAAAATTTAAAATTGCTCAATCAAAGTAGGTAGCCATAGTTAAGTAATACTAACGGTTAATAGCATTTAATTAATATGACTCAGTAGCTTGCTTCAATTAACGGGCAGCCTTACTTCAAAAATAAAAAATAAAAAATGAATGGGCAGCCTCACTTTGTTGCCTGTTGAGATTAATCCATTAATTAATACGTAGTTAAGATTTTTTGTCAACTATTAATCATATACAGTATATCTGATTATTAGATTGGTGTTAGTAAATACTAATAAATTGAAGATCTATATTTTAAAGATAAACTCTTACATTAATTTTGTTGGAGTATAATGCAAGTATTATTTTCCGCGTTACTTACGTAAATTGCACACGCTTTTTATAGACTCGATTGATTAATTTTATCATGCATAGAAAGATTACTTTTAATACTTGTTGTTTTTGGACCATTATACCTCATACATGTTGAAACTTGCTTGCTTTGGTTGTCGGTCCTACGACATAGATATTAGCGTATTTCCGCATATAGTGGATTATTAACAACGCAATACACTTGGTTGATTTTTCTTTTCTTCTGCTTGTGTTGAATTTTCTTCTGTTGTAAAGGTTGATACATTTACCAATAAGATAAAATGAACTTGGAGAATGATGATAAGGAGAGGCTTTTTCCTTAAGGAAGGCAGGAAAATTCCGACCCTTAGTTAATAGCTTGCTAGAATCACGGCCCAAACCAAGTTTGAACGTGAACTTATTTTTATAAGGCAAGTCACTTAGTAATTTAAAAGTAAGGGGGTTTGCAAGATGAGTTGGAACAGATTTATTGTATTCTTACATAGTTTGAAATTTAAATAAGGTTAATTATATGACAAGATCAAGTCAACCTAACTTGTTGGCACAATATATTAATCTTATTATATATAATTAAATTATAGAATTAAAGAAGTATATAATTACAATTAAGGTATATTTTATAATATATATTTTAAGAAAAATGCTATCAATAGACTATATATATAATATCATGTTAGACAAAACATTATTTATTAGTCAAAAAGTTATATTATTAATACATAATTGTTTAAAAAATTATACTTTTCTAAAAAATATATAACATTAGATAGGATTGAAATAACCCGAAGTATAACTTGAATCTATCCTCAAAATGCACTGGATATAATTTTTAAACCCAAATTTGTCAAAATTCCTATTGGGCCTGGCTAAGTTGGTGGGATGGGACGAGTCATGAACACCCTTATTATAAGTTAGTTTGATTAATTTAGTAACTTTGAGTTTATTTTATAAGTTACTTCAACTAACTTTTAATTTATAAGTTTCTAGTTTTTTTTTTTTTTACTAGTTTATTTGTAATCTTTTTTATCCTTTTTTATTTATTGATTATCGCATTATTTTTTAATTTTAATTAAAATATTTGGTCATTGAACAAAAGTTGATAAAAATGTAAAATTATTAAAAAATAATTATTTTTTAAAAAAATTATCTCAATATTCAAAATTAATTTTAAAAAATATAAACTTATTTAATTAAAGTATATTTTTTTTGAAAAATAAGGAAACACATAGCAGAAACAAAATAACTATTACTGCCATTACTTTCAAAACTAATAAATCACTATACTTAAGAAAGATTAAGTAAAATCATCAAATCTTCACCAATATTTGATGATATAAATTTAAAAATTATTATCTTAATTTTTCAGATGATAAGTTATTAGAAATAAATTCAATTGTTAAAAATTATATATATATATATATATATATATATATATATATATATATATATATATATATATATATATATATATATATATATATTTGGGAGAAAATAACGCGAGAGAAATGTAGGGAAAGAACAAAATTAAAGAGATGTAGAAGAAACAATGGGAATTAAAGATGTTGATTTTGATGGAGAAGAAAGAAAGAAATCTTAAAGAAGTAGGAGAAAATAGAGTCATTAGCAACACTTGAGATTCAAGATTGGGGAGGTTCTCAAGGTCTGTGCAGATTATTATTATGGAGAGAGAAACAAGTTTTTTTTTTTTTTCTTAAAAATAAGTTTTAAATTACTATAATGTCCCTAAAAGGAATTAATTGAAACAAAAGATATGATTGGGTCTTTTGTCTTAAATTTTTTGGTGTAGGTTGCTAATTACTCCAACTAAAAAAATAGTTGAAGTATATCAGCAATCCTCATATATATATATATATAACCAAATAATTAAATATGTTCTTTTATACTATTATTTCATATTTATCAACTAGATTATTAATTAATCTCATCATACACTTTCAATTCAATTAATTAATCTGTAAGTTTTCATATTTTTTCATCTTTTAATTTATAATTTTTTGTCTAACTTATAAGTTAGTTTTGTCCGACACCCTTAAACTAGTGTTTTTCTGAATAATTTTAGTTGAATCCCGCGCATCAATATTTTTAATTTCCAAATAATGGCCTAGACTTTGAGTCCATGTATCAGCAAGAACTTGACATCATCAAGAGAATTTTTCAAACACAAGACATTTCAACACGTATATCATGGAACCACACTGCCTAGTTTTCTGTAATAAACGAGAGTTTTAATTGTATTTAGCTATCCTTAAAAATAATTTGACTAATAAGATTATTTTGTTCAAAAAAAACCTTTAAAAGACTATGAATAAAAGGATAGTCTTAGAACGAAATGGTATTGTCTTAGGATTAAGGCAATACAATGAAAATAATTTTTAAAAAAATCTTTAGTTTTTGGAAAAACACTTTACAATTTGATAAGATCTGGTAACATTTAAGACAAGATCAAGTCAACCCGACTTATTGGCACAATATATTAATCTTATTATATATAATTAGTCTTCTTGACGATGTGGAAGTCAAGTAGCGTGTCTTAGTAGCTAATGGTAGTGCAACTATAAAAAGTGTCACCATTCAATACTTGCGAAGTAGAGGTGGAAACACGCCAAAGTTTGTGAAACGAAAGCATGATAACAGATGATTGGGACGAGCATCCATGATGGTGAAAATTAAAGAGGATGTTTAAAAATTTTAGTTGATGGGGGAATTGTTGGAAAACAATTCAAATTTTCAATTTAAAATCTTGAGGATATTGTTTAGATTCAACAATATTATTTTTATTTTAGAGATTTGTTTCCTCTTTTAATATTAAGATGCAAGTTGTATAAATAAGAATTCTTGAGATGAGAAGAACCACGTAGCCTATAGAGGAGGTCACCACCCTAAGTGAGAGGGATGTTATGTGAAGGGATGGTTTTTAAGTTTATCCAAAAAACTTGTAATGAGGTGAATTTTATTAAGAAAATAAATAATAATTGAGATGTTTCATGGACGAAAGCAAGAGGTGCCGAGTCACATTAAATTTTGTGTTCTTCCATTTTTTTTTATTTGTAGTGTTATTTGAGTGTTCTATCTTTGACCCTTATTGTGCATGAAAAAGAATTTGTTTCACCAACACTTTGCGAGGATTGAATCCAACTATTCTTTTTAAACAAATTTCTCCAAGCTCTACACATTTTTAAAGAAAAAAGGACAATGCAACTATCCTCTTATGATATATAGTAAAAACAAATATCAGTAAATGTTCTAAGTCTCTTATTAAAGATATTTAAAAAAATTCACTTAGAAAAGCATGTGAATTTGGTAGCTAAGATTAAAGTTAATGTAATTTCAAAGTATCCAATTCATTTTCTCATGTTTATATATACATGTCCTTCTTTTGAACTGTTGATAACACAATGCTTGAGACTGCTACAATTTTAAACTTTAGTGCATGTTTGTGGTGGTTACGAGTTTTTGGTTTTTAAATACAATTTTCAAAACAAAACATGTTTGGCTAAAATGGAAATGAAATGATTTTAAACTCAATTTCAAAATACTTTTACATTCAATTTCCAAACTAAGAAAAAAGAATTTGTGAATTTGGTTTTTAGTTTAGTTTTTTAAAAAATACACATTACTATATTTGACAATGGTCCTTCCCACCACTACCACAACCACTGCCACGGCTACTATTGTCACCACCACCACCCACCATGACCACCAGCACCGCCACCACCACCACTAGGACCACTATCACCGTCATCGCCACCACTGCCGCCACCACACAAACATATTCTTAAACTAATTTTAACAGGATAAAAAATTTCAAAGTGAGTTTATTTTGAAACCCAAAATTAAAAAAAAAGAACTGTAACTAATTTTTGAAAACTAAAAATTATTTGCAGTTTTTAAAATTTTTGAAACTTACAACTAAAAATTACCCCAAACGAACCCTTCACTTTTGATGCTTTTGTTTCTTCTTGTTTGGTCGTAAAGGAACGTTTCAACATTCCTAAGACGAAATAATTTTCAGATTTGCTACCAAGTAATTAAGCATAGGATGATGAAATCTTCAGATTATTATGTCTTATAGGATGATTTTCATGATATTGTACAGCTTTAAGATGAATTGCCAGTTTTTATTCTTATATACTTACAATGAACACATTAATTAACATATAATATTTTTATTCATCTAATTATATTATTTGTTATTTATTGAAATTACAAGATTAGATAATCTTTTTCTCAACTTATCCTACCACCGGAGAGGATCAAAATTAGTAGATTGTAGGATGTACATAATAAAATTCACATAAATTCAACTATTGCGATCCTTTTAACAGAAGAAAAATCTTTGTTCAAAAAGTAAAATAAAATGAATTTCTCTTGAGCTATTGTTGGGGTCCCGGTGGGATGCATCCTCGTTGTTGCAAAAAGAAAAGAAAAACTTTAAGCAAATTGTTTTTGTCTTTGGTAGAAATTTGATGTGCGAAAACTGCAAGTGTACAGTTGTTGTCAAGCAATAAAATGTTGTATCCACAGGGATTATGGTTTATGCTTACCAATTTATCGCAATTTAAATAGAGAACAAGGAAAGGATTATTGATCGGGAGAAAGATTGATTGAATGTAAAAACAAAGGTTTAAAGCAAATAATATGAATGCAAGAATTATCAAGATTAGAGAAAGTGACAGGTGAGAATACATCCAGGATTAGGGATTCACTCAATGGTTTTTCAATAGATAAATTTCCTTACCTAAGTAATCTAATTAGTTCTCTTTGAAGGTGAATTAACATAATGTAATCTCCGTTTCCTTTCAACACACGGAGATGTACCTTATTAAATTGATCCCTACTTTCATGGTAACTATGTTTAATTAGGCCCTTTAGGTTCTTTGTTAATTCATTTTATCCTTGAAAGATTAAACTTACTTTCGTGATTTAAAGCCTTAGTCCTTTCCCCATGGTTCCAACAATTAGGTTCACATTTTAGTTCTTCCCTAAGAGTCTAAGATTATGAAGAATGATGGCCAACACTTCGCATAAAGAAAATCAATAAAAAAAAAGGATCAAGAGGATAACACAATAGATAATTCAATTTAAACAACCATTAATTAACCAAGAGCTAAGCCCCAATCCTAAAAGAAGAAGAACAACATAGACATAATCATGGAGAAAGTAAATTAAAGAAGAAAGAACATTCAAACCTGGAGGGAAAAGGAGAAGATGATTGCCTTACTCCTAAACCATTGCCCTCCGTAGGGTTCGGTCCATTTTTACTAACCCTAAAAGGTCTATTCATATCATTATTGTTAATATTATAATAACATTTTTTTTTCAATTTATCAAATAAATGTATTGTAAGAAATTATATTCAAGTTAATTAAAATATAAGAAATTAATTTCATTTATAAGTATGCAAAATAAATATATGCAAAGTTAGTGTATCGTGGGGGAAATCAAGTTGCAAATATACTTGTAAAGAGGGGTTTTGCATGTGAAAAAGGGATTCATGCGTTTGAAGAGGTATCTGTTTGAATTAAAATCCAGTTACTTGCTAATGTTTCAGCTATATATATATATATATATATATATGTATGTATGTATGTATGTATGTATGTATGTAGCAAGGGGACTAAAAACCCAAACTAAGAATCATGAAAGAAATATATATATATATATATATATATATATATATATATATATATATATATGTATGTATGTATGTATGTATATATATATATGGGGCAGGATCCGTTGACACTAGGTGTAAGACTTAGTCAAATTACACCTTCAATAACTTTTTGTATAATGCAAATTTAACCAATTCAATTGTTGAATTTGATGTTCTTATTAATTAATAGAAAAATTCATACAATTCTAAAATTATTTAATAGTTCATTAAATCACTTTATTTTAACGTACAATATGATATTAAAATATATGTAAATATTCAATATTAGATAACATATTTAGAAAAGTCCAAATGATGTGAAATTTGATATACATAATCATAAAGATAATATCATCATAAAGATAATATTATCAAATTCAACGGTTGGATTGGTTAAATTTGTATTATACAAAAAGTTATTGAAGGTGTAATTTGACTAACTCTTACACCTGGTATCAACGGATCCTGCCCCTATATATATATATATATATATATATATATATATATGGGGAAGGAGCAAATGACACCAGTATAACTTGAAAAGAGTTATACCAAATCTAAATCGTTAATACAAAATGATCATACGGTTTATAATATCTTAATACATATAGTAACTTTAACATATTTTGTGACAATCAATCAATTAAATCACTTTAATTGATTGCTTGATTGATTTAACTTTTTGCTTTAATTGATTAATTTTTTTACACAAAATTTTAATAGATTCTAAAAACTTAAAATATATAATATTAGGATTTACTTTTTATTTTTTAAAAATTATTATATTATTATTCTGTAAAAGATTTTACTTTAAAGTATTTGATTTTAATTTTTTATTCTTTCAAAAATTCAAAAAAGCAAAAAACTACTTCTCTATCTTTCAATAAGTATTATTTTTAAACATTTCATATTTTTTATAATTTATTATAAAAGCTAATTGTTTATATAATCTGAACAAAAATATTTTAAGAACTCAAATCAAAATTAGCACAATTATATATATTTTTACTATTTAATAATAAAAATATTTGTAAAAATTAAATTGATATATTAATAACATATGTAAATAATTGGTGCAAAAAAACATAATCAATCAAACAATAAATTAATCAAATGATTTAAAATTATTAATTTAAGTTAAAAATAAATTAATTGATTACAATAAAATATTTTAAAATTGATGTTAGTATACGTATTTTAATATTTATTATTGGAAATATTGTAAATAATTTGTTAATAATTTTTATAAATAATTAAAAGAGATAGTTAAATCTTATTCCCAAAAAGTCAAAACAGATTTAATTATATGAAATAAAAAGGTGATGCACTATTGCTATAAAAATATTGTAATAAAAAGTATTCTGAAAATATTATTTTAAATATCCATCAAAATTTATTTTATATCAATCAAATAATCAAATAAAGTAGAAAGTTAAATAGTCAAACAATCAATTAAATCAAATCAAATGATTTAATTGATTGATCAAAGTTTAATTAATTGATTGTTAAAAATATGTTAAAGTTACTATATATATAAAGATATTATAAACCTTAAGATCATTTGTATTAATGGTTTGGATTTGGTATAACTCTTTTAGAGTTACACTGGTGTCATTTGATCCATCTCCTATATATATATATATATATATATATATATATATATATATTATGAATTCACCTTATTATCACATTAATTATTCATTAATAGAATGTGACAGAAGAATAAATTCTCATAAATATTTCTGTAAAAAGATTTTATGCTTTAAACTCTAAATATAGTGCATATAAGTTAATAAACTTTAAAGACATTACTACTCCTCTTTGAAAAAAAAAAAAAAAAAAAGACATTACTACTCATCTGAATGTTTGCTAAATACCGATAGTTCATGCGTGTTTATAAGTGGCATAATAATGCATTGCTCAAAACCTTACTGGTCTTTGAAACAGGCTGGACGTCTTATCTCTCGTTGACATTGGTCCCGAATTCGTATTTTATTTTTTTAATGTTTAATTACTCATTTTGTTTCTATACTTTTACTGTATTTATACTCTATTCTTATATTTAGAAATTATTCGTTTTAGTCCTTTTATATGTATTTTTGATATTATTTGGTCTCATTAAGTGTGTCTTAACTTCGTTAGGTAAAACTGTCACAAATTTTTTGGCAGTATAAATCCTCTGCAAATTTTATGTGTTTTTGATATTATGAGACCAATTCTTGGCAATTTAATAATCACCAAAAAAAATTGTGGTGGTTTAATATCGTCAATTTTCATTTTATGGCAATTTTACTTAACAAAACTAAGACATGTTTGACGGTAAGAACCAAAATGATATCAAAAGTGCATCATGTGTAGAGATTAAACGAATAATTTCTAAGTATAATAAGGACAAAAATGTATAAATAGTGCAAATAAAGGGACTAAATGTTTAAACAATAAAATTTTCAATAATTATTTGCAACTGATTTAGAGACCGAAATATTTGCTAATTACTTTTCGTGCAATATTTAAAATTTATTAAATATAAGAAACAAATAATAAACATACCAAATTCATAAGTTAGATATTATAAAAAATAATAATAACCGTTGATCAAGGTAAAATTAACAAATGCTTTTAAAAAAATTAACAAATGATTTTTCACAAATGAAATCTAATACATATTTACCACTAGAGCAACTTGTCAATATGAAAAATATCAATAGTGGACCAGGCTCGGTATTCACCTCAAGACGCGCAAAGAAAAGTCCTTGAAGAGATAAGGAGCATTTTCAATTGGGAAAAGTTACTCGTGTATAATTTCAGGAGGATTTTGCGTGAAGATAAAATCATGTAGGTTTAAGTTTTAAGAATATTATTTTATACATATTAGAATAATTAATTTATGATGTGGTATAAGAGCACTTATTTGTCTATTATTTTTCAAATGAAAAAAAAAAAACTTAACACATGACAAGATGAGACTAGTGCTTTTGAAATTGTTGTTGATTTTTTTTACATTTTCATCAATATTTTTATAAATCTTTGTGATTGGAAAACCAAATATTCACACTTTCAGAGATACGTATTTTCATTTTGTTATCTAAAATAAAAAGTGGTATAGAAATAAAGAAAATGATATTTAAATAAATTATTATTTTGAAAAATAGAAAGGCAAAGATCTAATAGAAGCAATTGATAAAAAGAAAAAGAAAATAGTTATTTGTACATTATTATATTTTTTGTTATACTATTATAAAAAAAAAATATCTCAACACACAAATATGAAAACGATGTGAAAATAAAATAATAAAATCACGGTCCATGGTCCACGAAGAACGTCATTGTCAATTTGACAATTCAAGTTTTTCCGCCGAATCAGTGTGATTGTGTATGTGTGGGTGGGCTAATTTTATCTGATATAGTGGCATGTGAGGTTGTCCAACTTATTCTAAATAAGACAACTCCAATAGTCTATATAAACAGGGGGTGCCATCCTTATTTCTACACACAAACAGTAGTCTCTCTCATCTTTCTCTTGTCAAAATGACTTTCACCCAAAGCGTTGCTTCTTGCGATCGCTCTATGCTTCACCTCTGCATATGCAGCAACGTTTGACATCACAAACCGATGCTCCTACCCTGTGTGGGCCGCGGCTGTGCCCGTTGGCGGTGGCAGGAGGCTAAACTCGGGCCAGTCCTGGGCCTTGGACGTGCCTGCAGGAACCAAAGGAGCCCGCATCTGGGCCCGAACGGGATGCAGCTTCGATGGTTCGGGCCACGGTCATTGCCAGACCGGTGACTGCGGGGGCCTCCTCGAGTGCAAAGCATACGGTACACCTCCCAACACCCTAGCGGAATTCGCGCTGAACCAGTACAACAATTTGGACTTCGTCGACATCTCCCTCGTCGACGGTTTTCAACGTTCCCATGGACTTTAGCCCAACGTCCAATGGCTGCACACGTGGCATAAAATGCACTGCTGACATTAATGGACAGTGTCCCAGTCAGCTCAAGACTCAAGGGGGTTGCAACAACCCATGTACAGTCTTCAAAACCAACGAGTATTGTTGCACTTCCGGTCCCTGTGGGCCTACTAATTACTCCAAATTCTTCAAGGATAGGTGCCCCGATGCTTACAGTTACCCCAAGGATGATGCAACAAGCACGTTTACATGCAAGGGTGGGACTAACTATAGGGTTGTCTTTTGCCCTTGAACCCAACCCCCTTCTCCTCTTCCTTCTATTACGGGGCTCTGAATAAAGAAAAGAATAATGGTGTACTATCTTTCTAAAATAAAGTTTAATTGTGATGTAATTTTAGTGTAAAATTTTTACACTATCAACTAAATCAAAAATTATCTTTAAGATGATTTTTAAGATATTTATTATACAAGTTAATAAATTTATGAGGCATGACAACAAGTCAGGTTTGCCTCTCATAATTCTTGACCCCATTAAAAGCAGGACGAGTTTAGGAGCAATAGGTTTAAAAAATTTAAACCTAACTTCATCTCGATCGGGTTTTGTCAAGTTTGAGAAAATTCATGGAAAACCTACCTCACTTTTTTTTTAAATTTTAATTACTTATATATTTTTAAATAAATCATATATTAATTTATTAATTACATTTTAATTCAAATAATATATAAAAATTAATAAATAATAAAAATCTTAAAAATAAAAAAATTAATAATTGAATAGTTAAATATATATTTTTAACTTTATTATTTAATTATTATTATAATTTAAATTATTTAACTATTAAAATAATTAATTTATATTTTAATCAATATAAAAAATTAAAGTATGAAAATAATCTTAACTCATATATATAATGTAAATAATATAATATATAATACATAATATAATATATAATATATAGTGAGGCGAAGAGTTACATCTTCGAACCAAAACTCAATCTCATTTTCACAAGTCTAGGAAACTTGACCCCAACTTCGATTAACACAGGTTTTCTTGTAAAAAAATGAGTGGTGTTCAACGAGTACCTGCGACTTTGGATTTAATTGTTGTGCCTAAAACTTAGGTTACATAATAATTTGTGATCGAATAATAATGTAAAAACACTTTACACCATTAGGGTAGCTAAATTAATTAATTCTTTAAATTATTCCTTATTAATCTTTCAAACATTTTATTGGGTAATTATTAAATAAAAATAAATATAATTAAGTTCTTAAAAATATAAAAATATTTAATAATTTTTATTTAGTAAATAACACGATTTTAAAAAAATATTATAAGAACATTTGTAACTTTTTTAAAAATATATGTTATTTTGCAAGTTCCGTGTCCATCTAGGACATTAACTTCTTCTATAAACGAAGCACGAGATAGTCGGTAATAAATTGCATGGTCATAATTAATTATTCGCACTATTTTCCATAATTTTAGGTGATCAATTTTAAATATGATTTTCATTCCTGTATTTTAGCGCTTTTTTTATTTTTCATTCCTGTAATTTTTTTTAAATCATCCCTGAACTTTAGTGCCTTTTCATTTTTAGTCCCTGCCGTTCAACTCTGTTACAAAAAAAGTTAAATTGCCGACGTCAGCAAATGACTCCATGATAATGTCATCATGCGACACGTCAATGCAAGTGACACATTATTTTTTGCTTATATTACTGTCACATCAGCAAAAAATGACACATTAGCAAAAAGTGCCACGTCAGCAATAGTGTCACATCATCGTTACTGTAGAGGGACTAAAAATAGAAAAAAAAAAACATTTACAGGGACTAAAAAAAAAGAATGTACAGGAACGAAAAATGAAAAAAATTACATTGACTCAAAGAAGAAAAAAGGACATATTTGCAGGTATGAAAAAAAAATTAACCAATCCTTTGCTACATCTTCCATATATTCAATAACAATTTCGACAATTATTTGCTACAAATTAGCCAATCATATGGTTCCATTGATAGTCTGTTTTCATTTACTCTAACAACCTTTACAACATACCTGATGCTGCCAAAAAGAGCACTTATATTTCATAGTAGTCACAACCCATATTTTATTTTATTTTAAAAAAACACAACCACTAGCACAACAATTATTTATGATATTCAAAACAAGCTAATCAAAATCAAAAGTTTAAGCAGAAGGGGAAGCAAAGAAGACTTAAAATAACACATGCAAGAATGTTAATTACCACTACATGTAAGACTAAAAAGAACACATGCAAGAATAGTAATAAGACATCTTTATATGATAAATCATAAAACTAAGAAACAACCTAAATTTACCAAATGAAACAACTGAGAGTAACTAGATTAATTAAGAGAAGTAGAAAACTTGAAAGAGATAAACAAATTACCAAACCAAATTTGGCCATCTATGTTAGGTTAATGCGAGATCAACAACATCCTCAACATACAAATAAAAAAATTACAAAAATAATGATAAGAACTAAAATTTACAATAAAAAAGCATGTGGACGAGACTAAATGCTTAAAATAAGAGGTAGACTTCTATACAAAACCCAAGCAACAACACACAAAAACGATAAAGTGCACTTGATACACTTTAGTTATCCTCTATTGTCAAGCCATTTAGATAATTATGTCAATCGTAACAATGGGTCTAGCTAGCCACATTTCATATATATGTATCATTTTCCTATTCAATTAGATATTTGGATTAATGATGATGAGTCAATCGGTAATGCAATTATGTTTTTGTTATATCATTGGATTAGGTTTGCACATGAGCATGAGATTGGCCAAGCAATTTTGATTATATGATAGTGTTTTTATCTTGGAGTACCTAACTCTTTGGCTATAGTGTTTTTATCATTAAGATTTTTATTTTATATTAAGTATAAATTAAATTTATACATTTTATTTAAGGCTTAATTATTTTCATGCTGTAAAGATGGCTTTTTTTCTTTTAGTCATGTAATTTTGTTATTTTTCGTCTCTGTACATTCTTTTTTTTTTCCATTTTTAGTCCTTGTAAAATGTTTTTTTTCATTTTTAGTCCCTCTACAGTAATGATGACATGACACTTTCGTTGATGTGTCATTTTTTGCTGATATGGCAGTGATGACGTGTCACATGATGACATCATCGTGGCGTCATTGCTAATGTGTCACGTGTTGACATCAGCAATTTAACCTTTTTTTGAAACGTAGTTGGACAGTAAAGACTAAACATGAAAAAGCGCTAAAGTTCAAGGACGATTTTGAAAAAAAAATTTACAGGGTTGAAAAATGAAAAAGCACTAAAATACAGGGACAAAAATCATATCTACGCCATTTAAATTTTACAAATTTTTGTGGGTCTCACTTCTAAATCAAGAGATAAATTCATTAAATAAGAGGTGAGACCCACCAAAATTTGTGATTTTCAACAAATTTCAACCAATAGTAGAAAGAATGTTATAAAGGAAGCGCTAAAGAGAATGACACTAGCATTCCTCATCTATGTATATAAAAAAATTTGTTGAGAGAGCTCAACTCTTTAAATAAACTAGTGTAATAACCCGTGCCTTGCACGGACATATGTTATGTTACAATCTAGTCCATCATTCAATTTGTTAGCTATTCTTACCTCCTAAATTTACTATAAACTACAGGAACTACTAGTTTTGTAAAAGAGGATAGGTATGAAACTAACCCTTAAAAAAATCTTAATCTTTACTTAAAACATTGCAAATCAATGAGTTGAAATTTAATTAGATTTATTTATTAGTTAGCCTATCCTCATCTATTTAAATTCAATATAAATATGTAAAATTAAATTTTAGCATAAAATCTGTAAATTTAAATTCAATATAAAATTTGTTTTTAACATGAATTATTGTCATAAATAAATTAGGTAAGAAAATTAATTAGCATTAAGTTTATTTTTAGAAATAAATTAATTTAAATGCTAATGAGTCATAATGAGATTAACCTAGGATTTATATATATAAATAAATGAATAGCATTTTGATGGACAAATAAAAATCCTAAGAAATACAATCATAATATAATCCAAATTGGAATATATTTAGGACAATAATTTAGTTGTAGTTTAATGGACCACAACTATTTACAAAAATCAGCCTATGTTATCTTAATTACTTTGGTGCATGTAACTATAATTAAATTATTGCTCTAAATAAAATTTGTTTTTAAAATGAATTAATGTCCTAATTTAATAATTTAAAAAAATTAATTAAAAGTATGCTGAATTTGGGAATGAAGTTACAAAATTATTATAACTTAATTTAAAATAGTACAGATAATTATTGTAGAATTCAGATTGGATTTTATTTAGGACAATATTTTAATTGTAATTTAATGAACCAAAATTTATTTATAGAAATAAATTTTGATCACACTTATTTTGGTCCTCTAAACTGTAATTAAAATATTGGCCTAAATAAAATCCAATGTGAATTCTATTATGATTTTATTTTTTGGAACTTTCTTTTGTCCATCAAAATGCTATTAATTTATTTATATAAATAAATTTCACATTTTATATCATTATAACTACTAAGCATTCAAATTAGATTATTTCTAAAATAAATTTCATGTTAATTAATTTTTGTAAACAATTTATTTAATTTAATAATTCATGTAATTATTTGAAATTTTATTTTGTACATAATCTTATTGATCAACCTAGTATAATTATTGAATTATTGCACGAAATAAATTTTTAAAAAAATTAATTCATTGAAATTTATTTTTAGAAATAATTCAAATAAAATGCTAATTAGTCGTAATAAGATAAAATATGGAATTTTTATTTAAATAAATTAATATCACTTTGATGGAAAAATAAAATTCTAAAAAATCAAATCATAATAGAATTTAAATTGGATTTTGTTTAGGATAATAATTTAATTGCAGTTTAATGGACCAAAATTTATTTACAAAAAAAAAATCCATTAATAATCAATAACATCAGTGTTCAAATTTGATGTAATATAATAATTTATTATCATAATTATCCTTATAATTAATTAATTATTATAATAGATAAATACATAATTAAGGTAATTAAGATAATAGTATAGAATAAAAGAATGGTTTTAATTGAGTTAATAATTACCATGTAATCAATTAATATTTAGGTAATAACGATTGTTATTTGTTATAATAGTATTATGGTAAGTTATTATAAAATTGTGATAATAAAAAAAATCCTAATTATAAATTATCGCCCTAAATAAAATCCATTTTCAACATGAATTATTGCCCTAACTAAATTAGTTAAAAAAATTAATTAACATGAAATTTATTTTTAGAAATAAATTAATTTAAATGCTAATGAGTCATAGTGAGATTAAATATGGGATTAATTTATAAAAATAAATAATAGCATTTTGACAATTAAATTAAAATTCAGAGAAATAAAATCATAATATAATTCAAATTGGATTATATTTATGACGATAATTTTATTGCAGTTTAATGGACCAAAATTTATTTACAAAAATCAACATATGTTATCTTAATTATTTTAGTACATGAAATTGCAATTGAATTATTGCTCTAATTAAATTTGTTTTTAACATGAATTAAAGCCCTAAATTTATTATTTATTAAAAATAACTAATAGTATACTGAACTTGGGCATTATATAAAGTAACAAAATTAATATAACTTTGTTCATCAAAATTTTCAAAATTAAATTATTGCCCTAAATAAAATCCAATTTGAATTCTATTATGATTTGAATTTTCAAAATTTTATTTTGTCCATCAAATGCTATTAATTTATATAGATAAATAAATTCCACATTTAATATCATTACAACTACTTAATATTCAAATAAATTATTTTTAAAAGTAAACTTCATGTCAATTAATTTTCATAAATAATTTATTTATTATAATAATTCATGTAATTATTTGGGAATTTTATTTTGTACGAAATATCATTGATAAGAATAGTATAATTATTGAATTATTGCACTAAATAAATTATTTATGGAAATTAATTAACTTGAAATTTTGTTTTAGAAATAATTTAAATTAAATGCTAATTAGTTGTAATGAGATTAAATATAGAATTTTTTACACATAAATAAATTAATAATATTTTGATAGACAAAACAAAATTCTAAAAAATCAAATGATAATAGAATTCAAATTAGACTTCATTTAGGACAATAATTTAATTGCAGTTTAGTGGACCAAAATTTATTTCTAAAGTAATTAATGACCACACTTATTTTGTTCCATGAAATTGTAATTAAATTATTGCCCTAAATAAAATCTTTTTTAACCTGAATTACTGCCCTAAATTAATTGTTTACAAAAATTAATTAAAAGTATGTTGAATTTGGTCATTAAATAAATTAAAAATTAATATAATTTACTTTAAAAATAATAACTTATTATTCATATTTAATGTAATATAATAATGTAATAATAAAAATTATACTAATTATAAAATCAAGATCCATAAAAATCTTATCAAAATTATAAAATCAAGATTCATGAAATTATCCTAATTATAATATCTCATTTACTTATAAAGAAAAAAACTGTCACAAAGCTTTTTATTCACTAAAGAAATTATTTATACTACCTATAAATATTTTTAAAAAAAGAAAGTTTGAATTTTCAAAACATGTAAAAATAATAGGAAAAAAATATCCATTAATAATCAATGACATTAGTATTTGTATTTAATATAATATAATAATGTGTAATATAATAATTTATTTTCATAATTATCATTATGGTCATTACAATATATAAATACATAATTAAGTTAATTAAGGTAATAGTATAGAATAATAGAATGATTGTTTTTCAATTTGTCTTACGGTAAGTTATTATAAAATCGTGACAATAAAAAAATTATCCTTTATCAATCGTTTGATAAATCTGAAAAATATAGTTGATTTTATATCATGAAAATTGAAAATACTTAGTTGAACAATAGCATTAGGTAAAACCTTGAACAAATTGATTTGAAATTTAAACATAAAATGTAGAAACTTAGAATAAAAATGAAAATTCTATAAGACAAAAATACCAACTATTCTAAAATAGTTTCTCTTTAGAAATTTCGTAACCCTTTATCTTGAACCATTCTAATTTTTCTCAATTTTGATATCTTTTTTAGGAATCTTTAGCAATGCTAAATCCCCTCCTGTAGGACAAGTCCTTTTCAACAATAGAGCATTAGGAGAATCTGAACATAAGTCCACAACATCCGCTTCAATCTTTTTCTCTACAGAGTCAACCACTGATTTATCAAATTTCCCGATTAGGTCTTGTTTATATAATATGACACATGTGTCAGTTGTATGTTGAGCATTTGTTTATACTTTAAAAAATAAATTATTTACAATTTGTTAATAATATAATTACCTATGCAACCTCCTCAACTGCTCTTCCATTGATCCACTTAGTTGTGGATCCAAATCTGGGACACCTTGGTGTGAAGCATGAATACAAAACAAAATTTTGATATATTAAAATTTGAAGTCAAATTAGTCAAATTTATCTAATCCAATCAATTCTAATGTAATCTAAACGAATAATTATTATAAATTATTTTGATTTATCCAGTCATTATAGTATAAAATAAAAAATAACCCAACAATCTCAGAATCTTTAAACTTTTGGATTAAATCAGAATTGATTGTAACCTTCTTAACCATATAGGAAGGATCAAATCTCAATCCAGACTCCCCATCACAACCAACCTTGAACAAAAAGGTTTGATCCTGCAGGTCAGACAACTCCTTCGGGATACCATGTGAATCATTTCTTTGTAAATTTGTTTGTTAGAATAAAAATGGAGTATGAGAATGGTTAATAGATTGCTAAAATTAATTTAGTAGATTTATAGCACACAAAATAAATATTGTCCACCATGTTGACAAATTCAAGTAATTTCACGCAAGTTTGGTTTAGCAAAACAAATGCATCACAATCAAACATTACAAATATGGCAAAAGTAGTCTCATCATTGACGTGTAATCTAAGGAAAAACCTACAATTAATACAATTAAGTATACCTCAATATTTGTTTAGTGCTTAATAAACTGTCATTATTGTATGAATAAATAAACACAGAGAACTATTGGTGTTGTTAAATAAATAAAAGCAAAAAACATTTAAAATATGTATTAATTACCTTGAGGTGACATTTATGACGTGCTTGTTACATCTACCACAATAGTACATTCCAGAGTCTGGAGATACCTTCTTGTGGCAACGACACGCAGTATAATACCAATTATCCTCGTCAACAAAAGAATTGCTAGTAGCTAGTATGACAAAACTGAAATCCTGCAAAAATACATTTAATAACAATTAGTAAAGAAATACGTTGTGAAAAAAAAATCTTATTCCAAATTAAAAGCTTTCAAATACCTCTTTAGAATCCTTCATATCATTTCTTTGGTAAGCTTGCTTCATTGATTGAATAGTAGCCCTTGGTGTAAACTTGAGGAATTCATCGTCCAAGGTCATCTTAGATTTATCTTGCAATTGGCTTAATCCCTTAATAGGGGTTTCTATCGTGTCAGTCATCTTTGATTTAAACTTAACAGCCTCAGGAATGTCTGAGTTCAACACCAGTTGTGAAGTAAAGATGTTGCTAATGTTTTTATTCCCTAAAGATAAATAAAATAAAACATCACAAACAACATTAATTGGTATAATGAGATAGCAACATTTGTTCTAATTGAGATAATAGTTGAATTTCATTGTTCTAAAATGTCATTACCGTTCCATGTCTTCAATTTGCAGAAGAGCACAACAACTATAACATTAGTTGCCTCTCCACTTGCAAGAATGAGTTTAACTCATTGACAAAAGCTCCAAATAAAGTGACTTTGAAACAATAACTGTGGAATAGAAAATAGATAAATAAAAAATTGTCATGTATTATAAAATGTTAGGAATGATGCCAGAAATATTATAAAAAAAAATATGTTTATCACAATGTTGGAATGCCTTACCCTTCATTATCAAGCTCCATGACTATAAGCTTGGACTTGACCCCATTTTTTACGTATTCCCATTTATTGCCTACACCAGCAAGGACTCCTATTATATCTGAAAAATATGGAATTAAACGCATTAATTTTGTTGTAAGTCAAAAGATCAACCATAATTTGAATTAAAAAAAAAAACATGATATTGCTTAACCTAAAAATACTAACCAACCAAGTAATTGCAATCAAAATTGTCACGAAACAAATCAGTAGAGGGGTGAACTTAATTATGTTTTGTGGTACAGCCACTTAAGCTTTATTTGCAACGATTGTTTTCATATCGAAACTCAATTTATATGCATGTCTTGTTGTATGATACTCTCCTCTATTTGAACACACACCAAACTTTGATAGCACATACACCTCCCCTTCTTCCAGCTTAGAGTGGAAGATATAGATCAGTTGCTAGCGAATTGTCGCGCCAATTCTATCTCCCTATGTAACCAAACAATTCTTGATTAATATTTGGTAACAAAACATGAATAAAATGTGAAATAAAAGTAAAATAAAATTATTTCTGAAATACAAACCTTGTTGTCTATAAGGACTAATTCTAAAGAGAACGTGTTTTTTTCATTGACAGGATCCAACACGAACTACATACAGATAACCCTTGTCAGTATACGCAAATTATCATGTTTGGGAGTTATCTGTAACACAGCCATATTTTGGGGCCATTTGTTCAGAGAAGATGAAGGAATGATACACTTTTTCTAATTAATTTTTGAAAAAGTTCATGGGTGTTCCATTTCAGTTTGGAATCATTATAAATAACATTTACACTACTTGAAAATAATGGTCTTGCAAAAAGAAACTAATTAATATAAAAAATACCAGTTATAAATTTTTGAAAATTAAAAAAGTTTAATATCTTAAATTAATTTATAATAATTATACTCACAAATTAATTTAAAAATTAAACTTAAAAAAAATACACAAATATCTTCCCAAATTATACTTAAAATATATAATATATAATATAATTATTTTGGCCCTTGAAACTTATATTAAATTATTTTCATAAAAAAATCGCTTTTAACATTAATTTTTGCCCTAAATAATTTTTTACAAAAATTAATTAACATTATTATAATTTAATTAGAAAAGGTATAGAATTAGTGACATATAGGATTTAGAAAGGAAAACAATTTTGTCCTAAATATATTCACTCCCAATTTCATGACATATAGGATTCAAATTAATGTTATACAATATTGGGGTCTGGTATGCTCTACCATAACTTATGAAAATTAATTGTCATGAAATGTATTTTTAGAAATAATTTAATTTAAATGCTAATTGTAACTGCAGAGCAATATTTTATATATTGTTCATGGCAATTTATATTAAAACAATGTCAATTAATATAACTTTATTGAAAAACATATTGATAATCATTATAGAATTGAATTTGGATAGTATTTATGACAAAAATTTAATTGAAGTTCTATGGACCTTTGTATATTTACAAAAATTTGTAATCATTATAAATAATATAAGATTTCTTTCTTAAATCATAACATTTACACTATCTACAAATAATGGTCTTGCAAAAAGGAAACAAACTAATATAAGATTTCTTTCTTAAATTATCACATTTACACTATCTACCAGTTACATGATTACGATTAATTTTAAAAAATCAATATCTTAAATTAATTATAATAATTATATTTACAAATTAATCTAAAAATTATACACAAATATCTTCTCACATTATACTTAAAATATATAATAATAATTAATTTGGTCCTTGAAATTTATATGAAATTATTGTTATAAATAAAATTCATTTTTAGCATTAATTATTGCCCTAAATTAATTATTTACAAAAGTTAATTAAAATTATTATAATATAATTAGCAAAAATATAGATAATCATAACAAAATTCAAATTTGATTTTATTTAGGATAAAAATTTAACAACAGTTTAGTGGACCTTTATTTAGGACATTAATTTTAAAAAATTAATATCTTAAATTAATTTATAATAATTATACTTACAAATTAATATAAAAGTTATACTTAAAAATTTTATGCAAATATTAGATACTTGGAAATGTTAATCAATATACTTAAAAATTATTGTGATTTCTATTTAGGACAAAATTAGGGTGAATGTAAGTAAAAAATTATTGATTATATATATAATTTTTAAAAAAATAAAAAATACTTGTAGTTATTAACAAATAATTAAGTCAAATGACGGATAGAATTTTTAATTATAATTAAGGTAGCGATTT
Organism: Spatholobus suberectus; assembly: GCA_004329165.1. Taxonomy (NCBI): domain Eukaryota; kingdom Viridiplantae; phylum Streptophyta; class Magnoliopsida; order Fabales; family Fabaceae; genus Spatholobus; species Spatholobus suberectus. The sequence continues at coordinate 77,631,468 of CM014733.1, forward strand.
AAAAGGTAAGTATTTAATAGAATTTTCAAATTAAAAATTTAAATATAGCTATTTAAAACTCTTTAATGCAATAATTATAATGAATATAATTATGGTCTATAACCGAACCAAATATTTACAAAACATCATATAACGACACATGTTATCCGAATCTCTCTGTAAATGACATGTGTCATCTAAACCTTGAAAGTTACTCTTGATTCGCCATGTGTAATCCGAACCAATGAATGGATTCTCAAATTTATTTATAATGATTTCAGTATCTCCACGGATTAGTCTTTAACTATCAACCGAGGAATTACTTGAGTTCATAAAAAAGAAAATCCATCTTCGTTTACTAAGCTTTTGCTTTTTACCTTTTCCTGAGTGTTTCACTTTTCTTTTTGTCAATCTCTCTCTCTTCTCAGATATGAATTCAAATATCAATATCATATTAAAATTTATGTGAGCCATATTTAAGAACATGGGAAAATGAGTTACTAAATTGACTTCAGGTGACTTGTTTGTCCAAATATACTTGACACTTTAAAATTACGATTTTCCTGTTTATATATTCTTTAACTTATTTTTAACTCTTATGCCAAAAAAAAAAAAAAGAAACTTATTCTTAACTCACCATTAATGTGAGACTTATTTTCCTCTCTCTCTCTCTCTCCCTGTTTTTCCAAATACTTGACAGTTTAGAATTATGATTTTCTTGTTTATATATTCTTTAACTTATTTTTAACTGACCATTAACGTAAGACTTATTCTTCAACAAAAAGGTCAGATTAATATATTAAATTTTTATTTAAGCAAAAAATGTAAAAAAAAAAAGAAGGTTCTAAATCAATTTTTAAACTTAAAAAAATGTGCTATATTTGTAATGAAATTAAATGTTTCATTGGCAACTCAATAATTGTGAAAGTGAATGATCAAGAATTAATCAATTTGGCATGGCCAAAAGGAAAAAAAGAAGAAGCAAATGAATGTGCTTTGATGGGAAAATTAATATATGTGAGCCTGAGCCTGAGGTTGTTGTTGTTGTTTATGGTAAATTGTTTTTGCAACCAGTTTAGCGGAACTTTTTCTGTCAAGTTTTAATGTAATTATATTTTTTATAGAAAGTTCAAAAGAATAAATAATGCATATATTGTCATCTAATTATAAATCATTATTTATAGTAGGGTCGTTAAATTGTATGATAATTACCTTAAAAGTTATACTAAAAATAAATTTTGATTAGTTAACAATGTAAACTTTTTTATCATTTGAACAACTTTTATCAGTTGACCACGCGGGATTGTGTTCGTTTTAAACGTGAATAAACAACTGATTTAATTTAAAATACATTATGATTTAAATTCATTCATAATTTAAAGATAAAAATATTCTTATTAATCTTGAGGATAAATCCATTAAAAAAAATAGTGATTATGTACAAATACTCAAGATTTCATCAACACGGCGGTTAGAGTTGATTTTAGTGGAGATGTTTAGTTGATATTAATGGAGATGTTTTTCCAGTGAAATTCGTTTAGGTCTCATTTGCATGTCCTAGTCATTTGACATTTAGTATGGGAGGTTGGAAGGTGGTTGACATGAATAATACTGAAGAAGATTCATCATCAACCCTAAAATTGCGGTAGGGCTGTCAGCAGTCATCCTCTCAGAGCCGGAGGACTATTTAAATTTGGTCGTTACAATTATTCCTATTTTAATGCAATCAGAATTAAACGAGAAACAAGTTATTGTTGCTCCAAAAGCGAATTCGTGCCTAACGCTAACAGGTTGAATATTGACGGTGCTAATAGCAGGATCGTATGTGTCCAGATATTGTGCCTTCAAAAACTGATGCGGTGCCTACCTATTTTTGGATGATGATTTAATGGGCAATCTGATACAAGCCCAAAACCATCTAAAGGAACATGATACATGGCATCAATATATTGGACCGTATAATGAGGACAGTGAGATTTTGTCTTGTCCAAAGCAAAATTATAATCCATATGTCCGCACGCATGTATCCAACATACTTTTTAAAATACTTTTCCTAATATATTTTTTTATTGGTTAAAAATTATTAAAAACTATAAAATCATGATAGATAATCATTAAATACGATGTGAGACTTACAAAATTTTATAATTTTCAATAAATTTCAACAAAAAGAAAGCGTATTCAAAAGAGTGTGTTAGAGAGTATGTTTTTAGCATTTCTCATTGAGCTTTTATTTTTATCATACCTCTTTTTGTTAAGTTCACATGAGAACGTTTTTTTTTTTATTCTTATTGACAAAAATGTCCTTGATGAAAACAAGCTTTTGTTGTATACTGTATCCAATGAAAACTTATTTTTGTTATGTGTGTGGAATAGATACATAACAAAAATAAGTTTCTGTTGTGTTAAATTTTTACAAAAAAATTAACATAACGGAGTTGTTTATGTTGTGTTAACTTTTTTTGTAGAAATTTAACACAACGAAAACTTGTTTCGGGAATGTATCTATTATTGACACCCCTTGTGTTAATGAAATACACAACAAAAAGTTACTTTTTAATATGGAATTAATTATGATATAAATTATTGTTTAATCAAAATTAAATTAAGGCTTAAATATATTTTTAGTTATTGTAATATACTGTTTTTTTGGTTTTGGTCCTTATAAAAATATTTTTTTTAAATGGTCTTTGTAAAATTTCTATTTTTGATTTTGGTCCCTTTTATTTTCTTTTAGTCCTTGTAATATATTTATTTTTTGTTTTTGTCCTTGTAATATATAGATAATTTGCTTTTAGTCCCTATCAATTTTTTTCAAAAGGAATAATTCAAAATGAATAAAATATTTTAGGGACTAAAACAAAAAAATAAATATATTAAAAGGTTAGAACAAAATAAAAAGACCAAAACCCAAAAATAAATAAATTACAAGGACCATTTTAAAAGAATAATTTTATAGAGACTAAAACCAAAAAAGTGATATTTTATAGGGAGCAAAAATATATTTAAATCTTAAATTAATTATGATACAATTTACTCATTTTAATATTAACAAATTAATTATTATACAAATTACCTTTTTAATTGAAAGTAAATTAATTATTATACAATTTATGCTTTTTAATAGTAATAGAATTAATTATGATATAAATTATCTTTTTTAATTGAAATTGATTTAATTACGATACAAGTTACCATTTTTAATAGTAATAATCTGATTAATTATGATGCAAATTATGTTTTGTAATACTAATCAAATTAATTATGATAAATTTTTGAAAAAGGTAATTTGCATCATAATTAATATCATTACTGTTAAAATGGGTAACTTGTATCGTAATTAATTCAATTTCAATTCAAAAGGATAATTTTTATCATAATAAATTAAATTACTATCAAAAAAGATAAATTATATCGTAATTAATTTAATTTTAATTAAAAAAAGTAATTTGTATCATAATTAATTCTATATTAACAACTTGTATTGTGAATTAACTACATAATAGAAACAAATTTTTGTTGTATATTTCACTAACACATAACAAATACACAACAATCACTATGTTAAATTTTTTTGTAAAAATTTAACACAACGAAAGCTTTCGTTGTGTATCTGTTCCATATACATAACGAAAACAAGTTTCAGTTGGGTAGAATACACAACGGGAACTTATTTCCATCAAGGGTATTTTTATAAAAAAAAAAACCTATAAAAAAATTGGGGTGTGAACTTAACATAAAGGGGTGTGACAAAACAAAGCCCATGTATGGAAGGTGTTTTGAATTTAATGGGCAATTTATTACAAGCCCAACAGTTAGGAGAACGTACTACAAACCAAAATTATTTGGGAGGTGAGAACTTGTCATATTCGGCCTAGCTCATGGTGATTCATGCCAACCATTATCGTCACATGAATGTGCCTCCCTTCCTAACTCACGTGAATGCAATTTGGGTGTGATTGTACGTAGGAAAAAAGGATTGAAAAAAATTAGACAAAGCGGGGAAGGATGTTTCAAGAGGTTCGACCCTTGAACTTTCCTGAGTGGATGTGCAACAGTAATGGATGAGAAACGAGCAATGAATAGCATTATGGAGGTACCGAGTCTTCTCAGCAGTCTCCAGTGGCATCACAGACGGGTGTATTAGGTGGCTTTGGGGACTCACTATCTGATTATTATGATATCAGGAATTGTAATAGGTCGATCATTTTACAAAATGAAGGAAATATGGGGAAGAAAATTTGGGCATTGGTTGTTAAAAAAAAAAAAACAAAGAGGAGAAGAGAAGAGAGCAAAAACAGAACACATAGCTTTTATGTTGGAACTGCAGAATATATTTTCGTTCTGCATATTTCAGCATATATTCAATGACTTGTGTTTTGTGAAAATACAAAGATACAAGCAAAAAAGTACAAGCAATGCTGACTTAGCTTAACTGTTCCCCAAAATCATGGATTATCACCCAATTTCAGCTACTACATACTGACTAACAAATTACATATTAGAAAATATAAAAGTAACATATTTAATAGATTTTACATTCAAAATATCAAGAAAAGTCTCAAATCTAACACTTCTCCTTGAGAGTTTTCTTGAGCACTCCAAGTTTTGATCTAAGCATCTCAAAGTGTCCCTTGAAAAGTGCTTTAGTCATGATGTCTGCAATCTGTTTTTCAGAACTGCAATGCTCCAAGTTAATTTCTTTTGACTTCTTTGCTTCTCTAATGGCATGAAACTTTACCTTGATGTGCTTAGTTCTTCCATGCTGGACAGGATTTTTAGCAATAGAAATAGTAGACTTGTTGTCCACCCAAATGACAATAGCTTCACCTTGAATCTGCCCCACATCTAATAAAATCTTCCTTAGCCAAATAGCTTGATTTGTAGTAGCTACAATTGAAATATACTCAGCTTTAGCTGAGGATTGGGCCACAACATCTTGTTTCTTTGAATTCCAGGAGAAAACAGCACTGCCAAATGAGAAAACATAACCAGAGGTGCTCTTGGAGTCATCTATACTTCCTGCCCAGTCACTATCTGCATATCCTTGAAGCTCTCCACTCTCATTTTTAAAGAAATACAAACCATAACTAGTTGTACCCTTTATATACCTCAAAACTCTCTTTACTGCTCCAAAGTGAACTTGACTAGGAGAATGCATAAATCTGGAAAGCAAACTTGCAACAAACATTATGTCTGGTCTGGTTGCTGAAAGATACAGCAAACTTCCAATTATACTTCTATAAACAGAAGCATCTGCTTTGTCATCACCATCATCCTTTGATAATTTTTCATTCACAACCAATGGAGTGGCAACAGGCTTGCATTTCTCCATGTGAAACTTTATCAAAATTTCCATAACATATTTTTTTTGAGAAATGAAGATTCCATCATATGACTAAAAAATCTCCATTCCAAGAAAATATTTCATTTCACCCAAGTCAGTCATTTCAAATTCTTTCTCCATATCATTCTTGAACTGGTTCAGGGAATTTGATTCACTCCCTGTCACCAGTAAATCATCAACATATAAGGAAATAATGAGCTGCACTTCATTCTTTGACCACTTCACATACAAAGTGGCTTCATTTTCACTCCTTTTAAAGCCTTTTTGCAGAAAATAACTATCAATTCTGCTGTACCAAGCCCTTGGTGCCTATTTCAAACCATACAAAGCTTCGTGAAGCTTGTAAACTTTGTTTTCTGCAACCTGAAAACCTTCAAGTTGTTCAACATAGATGTCTTCCTCAAGCAAACCATTTAAGAATGCTGACTTAACATCAAAATGATATATTTTCCAGCCCAACTTGGCTGCCAAGGCTGCAAGCAATCTAATAGTATCATGTCTTGCAACTAGAGCAAATGTATCCGAAAAATCAACACCATGCTGCTGAAAATAACCTTTTACCACCAATCTTGCTTTGAGTTTGTTCACAGAACCATCAGGATTAAGTTTGGTTTTGTAAACCCACTTAACACCAATTACCTTTTGATTATTTGGTTTGTCTACAAGCTGCCAAGTTTTATTTTTCTCTATCATCTTCATCTCCTCCTGCATGGCAGCTCTCCATCCTTTTATTTCAGCAGCTTCAGCATATCCTGCAGGCTCCAATGCAGCCACATTGCATCTAGCATATACATCTTCTAAGGTCCTGGTGCCTCTTACTGGAAAATCAGCATTATTATCATAATTTTCTCTTTCATCATCAAAATTTTGCTCTTGAGAATTGTCTTCTCCAAGCTGCCCCTTGCTTGGACCTTCTGCTTGATATTTCTCCCAATTCCATTTTGACAGCTCATCAAATTTCACATCTCTGCTAACAAGAATTTTTTTGGTCTCCAAGTTGTATATTCGGTATCCTTTGGAGTTACTACTGTACCCCAAAAAGATACCAACTTCAGATTTATGATCAAGTTTGCCTCTCTTCACTTCAGGAATAAGAGCATAACATACACAACCAAAAACTTTTAGATGCTCCATCAAAGGCTTCCTTTCATACCATGCTTCAAAAGGTGTTTTTCCCTTCAAAGCTTTGGTGGGTAGCATATTCAACAAGTATACTAAGTATTAACAGCCTCAGCCTAAAAGGTTTTTGGAAGACCTTTCTCAAACAAGAAACACCTAGCCATTTCCATAACTGTTATGTTCTTCCTTTCACTCACTCCATTTTGTTGGGAAGTGTAAGGAACAGTCAATTGATGATGAATTCCTGCTTGCTCACAAATTTTTTTAAATTCCCTTGCTGTATACTCAGTTCCATTATCAGACCTGAGTCTTTTTATTTGACATCCAACCTCATTTTCAACCATGAGCTTAAACTTCTGATATGCAGCAAACACATCAGATTTTTGCCTTAGAAAAAACACCCAACTCATCCTTGTGAAATCATCTATAAATAACAGAAAATACTTGCTACCATTTAGAGAAATTGTGCTCATTGGACCACACACATCAGTATGTATTAGCTGTAATTTTTCATTAGCTCTCCAGCTTGCTACTGCAGGGAATGGCAGTCTACTTTGTTTTCCAAATTGACATACATCACACACATCAACATCATCATCAATGGAAGATAAATTCTAAACTAAACTATTTGAGCTCATTTGCTTCAAAGTGGAGTAGCTAAAATGACCAAGTCTTTTGTGCCATAAAACAGAATCATTTACTGCACTTGGAAAGGCATGCATAGTAGTTTGTTTCCATTCTATTGGAAAACTTTTATCTCTCATTTTGATAGACATTAACTCACACCCAGATGAATCAAATATGGTGCATATCATGTCTTCAAAATGCAGGGTATAATTCTTTTCAAGCATTTGGCCCACACTCAAAAGACTTTGATTTATCTCAGGCACATATAAAACATCCGAAATATATTTAGTACCTGAGGGAGTTTTTACAGCAACAACTTCTTTGCCTTTGACATCAACACTTTCTCCATTGCCAATGGTGACTTTGGAGAAATAAGACTGATTCAACTCTTTGAAAATGCTAGCATTATGAGTCATATGATTTGTGCATCCACTGTCTATAAGCCACACCTCTTTGCTACTGCATGCTAAATAGCAAGAAGCAACAAATAAATGCTCCTCATTTTGTTCTTCATGCTCAGCAACTTGGGCTTGCTTTGCCTTGTTTTTGCAAACTTTCTTTATATGACCAAGTTGGTTGCAAGCTCTACATTTGACTCCTGGCCTGAACCAACAGAAATTTTCTGTATGATTCTTCTTTTTACAGTGAGGGCAAGGTGAATACTTGTCTTTGCAACCTCTTCCTTTGTTGCTTTCTTCTTCTTTTTTTCCTTTTCCTTTCTTCCCACCAAATGGCTTTTTTTCAGAGCTACTGCTGCCTTGAGCTTTGCCTTTAGTACTAGCCACAAAAGCACCTTCAACATTTTCTGCCATCCTCAAGGATCTTCTCTGTTTAATGGCTTGCAGAGCATTTACAAGCTCTGCAATTGATATTTGAGAAAAATCCTTGTTTTTTTCAAGAGAGGAAATTTTGGACTCAAACCTCTCAGGAAAACATACCAAGATTTTCTCCACAACTCGTTGATCACTAAGTTCTTCACCTAGTAATCTGATTTGTGTAACCACCTTAGAGAGCCTATCTGTAAACTCCTTCACTATTTCAGCTTCTTTCATTTTAATTGCTTCCAATTCTCTTCTCAAATTTAACACCTTCATCCTCCTTATTCTTTCACTGCCTTGGAACTTCTCCTTGAGTTTGTCCCAAGCCTCTTTTGCAGTCTCAAGATTCAATATGTTGATAAAAACATCATCATGTATAGCTGCTTGTATGATGGCAAGTGCTCTGCCATCGTTGGCCACTTCTTCATTGTGGAATCTTATCTGAGCCACTGTTGGGTCGTCTAGTAAAGAGTTGGATTGCTTCCATTTTCCACCACTTCCCACAGACTTTGAGCTCTCAGATAAGTTCTCATCTTTGCAACCCACAAATCATAATTTTCTCTTGCAAATACTAGAGGTGGAGGTAGGGAACTACTACTGGAAGCCATTGGTTGAAGGTTTTTTGTGTGGGTTTTCTTGCTTGTTTTCTCTCACTCTGTTTTTCAGTTTTTTTTTATCACACTCACAGACCCTTAAAGATCAATGAAGCTCTTGATACCATGTTAAAAAAATAAAAACAAAGAGGAGAAGAAGAGAGCAAAAACAGAACACACAACTTTTATGTTGGAACTGCAGAATATAATTTCGTTCTGCATATTTCAGCATATATTCAATGACTTGTGTTTTGTGAAAATACAAAGATACAAGCAAAAAAGTACAAGCAATGCTGACTTAGCTTAACTACTCCCCAAAATCATGGATTATCACCCAATTTCAGCTGCTACATACTGACTAACAGATTACAGATCAGAAAATATAAAAGTAACATATTTAACAGATTTTACATTCAAAATATCAAGAAAAGCCTCAAATCTAACAGGTTAATGATTTAGGGGTTATTGGGTCCTAAGAGGATACCACCAACATTCTAGTCCTTCAACAAATGGGAGACAGAGACAAAATGGACAAGTCAAATAGGAGGATAAGAGTGGTGCTCCACGAAGATTGCCACCAAATGTGCTAAACTTCGGGGATTGAGTTAAGCATAGTAGAATTCAATCCTTTATTAGAGAAGACATAGTTAAAATTCTAGGAGACCAAGTTGTCACATATGGAAGATGCTTTAGTGGATAGTGTGTAGGGTGGTAAGGATTGTCAGTGGTGTGGGGTGGTAAGGATTGTCAACGGATCATTAAACCTTACAATGGTCTTCTCTCTAGCGGTCTTGTTATTATGTGGAGATTTGGGTTTTTGCAGTTAAAGTACATGTTTACTAGAGAGGGATATCTGGGCCCTTATGCATAATATGGAACATCAAGTCACCAATGTGTTTGTGGTTAGAGATGCATATGGGTCCAAATTGATCTGATGACCCAATCAATCGGAAACAAATCGAAAGGAAAAATTCAAATTGGTTCAAATTAGAAATGACAAAAATACCCATACTTGCAAATATGTGCGGATAAAATCTATAATGAATAAAATATGGATACTTAAATGGATACCTGTAAATAATTTAAATGCATATGTCTGTACCTATTAATAAATAAAGATGGGAGTAGATATTAAGGTACTCACCCGGATATAGGGTTGGCAAAGCGAGCCCCGCTGGCCCGCCCGGTTTTGGCCCGCCCCGCCGCTAGCCCGCCAAAAACAGGCCGGGGTGGGCTAGCCCGCCTGTTGATGGTGGGTTGAGTTTTATGGCCCGCCTCGCCTAGAGGTAGGCTGGCGGGTTAGCCCGCCAAAAATAAAAAAAATAATAATAAAAAACTAATATTCCATTAATCTTTTAATAACACAAAATCACAAAATATCAAATTATTAATAGTTATTCAACAATAAAAAATACTAATAATTTTAGTCTTTCAAGAATCAAGACAAAGTTCTTCATGATTCATCAACAACAATTAATAAAAAATAATAATAGTCTAGTTCTTTAATAATAAAAAGTCACAAATTACCAATTGTCATTCAACAATACAAAATACTAATAATCGTTTGAAACAAAATCACAATTAAGTAACATATAATTTAAAAAAAAAAAAAGGATGGTCCGGGGGGCCAACTTGCCCCGCCCCACCTTGCCAATGGCCCGCCGGGTTGACGTGTTGGGTGGGGTGGTGAGTTGAAATTTATAACAAACCCCGCCATTTTTGTGCTGGGCTGGCAGGCTAGCCCAGCAGGCCCAACCTGTTTTACCACCCCTACCCGGATACTCATTATAATAAATTTACTTAAATGTCCTTGTTTAAATATATAACACTACACAATATTTGCCCACACGTTATGAAGAATGAAGCTTCATCAATTTCATGATAGCTGGAGTCTAATGTTGATGTTAGATCATTTGAATATTTATATAAACTGCAATATTGGTGATTTACATTGCCTTTAACATTGTTGGACACCTACCCTTTCTTTGACTATTTGCACCCAAATCCCAAATTTTAAGTTACAAGAATATGCTGAAAATAATAATAATAATAAAAAAAAAAACGTGATTGGCTACGTAGGAACATCTGAATCCGTTTCTGTTAAGCATGGATGAAATATTAGAATATACACTACATCTTAATAGGACAAAGTCTGATAATTGGTTAATTATAGTTAAAACACTTTAATTTATGGGAATAGAGGGTTCATCTCAAGGGCAAAAGACAACCCTGTATTGGTCCCACTCTTGCATGTAAACGTGCTTGTTGCATCATCCCTGGGGTAACTATACGCATCGGGGCACCTATTCTTGAAGAATTTGGACAAAGGAGTAGGCCCACAGCTACCGGAATTGCAACAGTACTTATCGGTTTTGAAGACTGTACATGGGTTATTGTAGCCCCCTTGAGCCCTGAGCTGAATGGGGCACTGTCCCTTAATGTCAGCAGAGCACCTTATGCCACGTGTGCACCCACTGGACGTTGGGCTAAAGTCCATGGGAACGTTGAAACCATCGATGAGGGAGATGTCGAAGAATTCCAAATTGTTGAACTAGTTCAGCCCATATTCCGCGAGGGTGTTGGGAGGCGCACCGTATGCTTCGCACTCGAGGAGAGGAGACCCCCACAGTCACCGGTCTGGCATCGGCCGAGGCCCGATCCGTTGAAGTTGCATCCAGTTCGGGCCCAAATGCGGGCCCCTTTGGTTCCTTCAGGCAAGTCCAAGGCCCAGGACTGGCCTGAGTTCAGCCTCCTGCCACCACCAGGCACCGCCGCGGCCCACGAAATGTAGGGGCATTGGTTTGTGATGTTAAACCTTGCTGCGTAGGCAGAGGTGAAGCATAGAGCGATCACAAGAAGCAAGGCTTTTAAGAGAATAATCATTTTGATAAGAGAAAAATGAGTGTTTTGTTTTGTGTGTAGAAATAAGGATGGCATCACTTGTTTATGTAGGCCACTTCATCGGAGAAAATTAGCGCACCCACACAACGCACTCACGGTTAATTGAAAAGTTGAACGTTAATGATGTTCTTCCCGGACCGGGGACACGGGTTTCATTGTTTTTACATCATTTTTAGATTTGTGTGTTGAGATATATGTTTTTTTTTCTGTTTTATAACAGTACAATAAAAATAAAATGCAAATTATATCATTCTTTCCTATTGGTCTATTATTGTCCTTAATTTTTTTTTTGGTTAAATTACACTTTTTGTCTTTTTATAATTTTAAATCCGTAATTTTGGTAACCTTATTTTTAATTCCGTCATTTTAGTCTTTCAAATTTTAAAAATCTCAATTTTGATCTCTCTATTTTTAATTTCGCAATATTAGTCCTCCAATTTTTAAAAATTCTGGTCCTTCTATTCTTTTGCAATTTTAGTATCTTAATTTTTAAAAATTTACAATTTTGGTCAAACCCTTGGATGTTTATCTTTTGACTATTAATGGCTTAATGTTAACTATGATGTGAAATTAGACATAATACATGACAAATGATATTTAACAGACTATTGCCATGTCAATGTCAATATTGAGACATTAACGATCAACAAATAAACATTTAATGGTTAAAATGCAATTGCAAATTTTTAAAATTTGAGGAACTAAAATTACAAAATTAAAAATAGGGGACCATAATTACAACTTTTTTAAAAATTGGAAGACTAAAATCGCAAAATTAAAAATAGAGAGGCCAAAATTACGAATTTTTAAAATATGAAGGATTAAAATCGAGGAATTAAAACTAGGGGATCCAAATTCATAGATTGAGAATTATGGGAAACCCAAAGTACAATTTTTTTTTCCTTTTTCTTTTTGTCGATTACTTCTGTTTGATGTCTTTCTATTTTCATAATGATAATTTTATTTACATATTATTTTATTTATTTCCATATCACTTTTATCTTAGATAATGAAATGAAAGTACGTATCTCAACACACCTTTTCTATTTATTTTCCAATCACAAAAATTAATAAAAATATAAAAATTAAAATTAAAATATATTATTAAGTAAACATTTAAAAAATAAATTAAAAATTATTGCTCAAATATTTTTCATTATAATTTATAAGAATAAAATTAAAGATAATAAAACTTATAAGTATTATATTGTAATAACAAAATTATATCAAATATTTAAAGAATAGTATAATATTTATCGCATATAGATATATTTTTTATTATTTAACTTGAGACTTTATTTCAAAAGTTATTGTTATGAAGGTTGAAAAAAAAAGCTAATATATTTAGTTTATATATTTCATGAAAATAAAAATATTAATATTTTTACGTGATCCTTATTAATTTTAACGTATGATAAATATCTTATTAAATGTTTAAATTATTTTTCATCGTTTAAATATAAATTTACTATTATTGTTATATATATATATATATATATATATATATAATGTATATATTTTGAGAGATAAGAAAAAGATATGAAAAATGATTAATAAACATAAAGGGTAATGTGGTAAAAGGAAAGAAAGACATAAAACTTAAGAAGTATTTAAGAAAGAGATAAAAAAATAACAAATATTATAAGTAATGGTTTTGAGAAACATTAATAATACAAGAAAAAGTGTATTAGTTATTATCAATTAATAAAATCAAAATTTACATAATAAAGAATTAGAACTCACGCGACAAAAATGTTAAACAAATTCTTTTATATATAATAGGCTAAATTGCACTTTCTCTCCTCTTATAATTTTTAATTAGTGATTTTGGTCTCCCTATTTTTAATTTCATGATTTTAGTCCTCTAATTTTTAAAAATTTGTAATTTTGGTTTTCCTATTTTTAATTCTACAATTTTAGTCTCCTAATTTTTTAAAATCTACACTTAGTCCAATTGTTAAATGTTTATCTATTGACCGTTAATGCCTTAACGTTAATTATGATGTGGCATTAGATTGAATACGTGATAGATAATATTTAACAGACTAATATCACGTCATAATCAACGTTGAGACATTAATGAACAATGAATGCACATTTAATTGTAACTTAAATTATAGATTTTTAAAAATTGAGAGACTAAAATTGGGAAAATAAAAATATGAGAGACCAAAATTGTGGATTTTTAAAAATTGGAGAACTAAAAAAGCAAAATTAAAAAGGGGGGGGGGGGGACCAAAATGATAAATTTTTAAAAAATTGGGAGACTAAAATCACAAAATTAAAAATAAAAGGAACAAAATCGCGTATTAAGAATTATAGGAGGACTAAAAGTGTAATTTAGCCTATATAATATTATTGATTCGGTATTCTTTTCAGCCAAGTGATCAGATGCTAGTGCTTCTTCTTTTTTTATAAAAACAATTTAGGTAAAAGGGATGACGCCCCAATCTAAGGCATGGAAAGCCTCTATACTCAAAGAGCACTTTAAAAAGTACTTACATTTATCTCACCCAAGGAAAACGAGTAAGAATTCAAACTGATGACCTGTCAGATATGAAACCCTGTCTTACTCTATTCAACCAACCCTTAGAGTTTTTGAGAGTGCTTCTTTGTTACATCACTAGTCTGATTGCCATGATACTTCTACCTTATTCAGACCTATAATATTAGTATCGAGTTTCCTAATAGGGGCTAGTAAGCAAATGTTAATGGATTAGTTTATCAAGATTGATCGACTGGTAGTAAAGGTGTGGATGCCTCTTAAGCTTGGTTGGGTAGTTTTGCTCGTAATATTGGCATATCCTTTGTACTTATGGCAGAATTATGAAGCATTTATTTTTCTACATATTGTTGGAATATGGGGCTCTCTTAGTCACGTTAAAAGTGATACAAATCTTGTTATTCATCTAATAATTAATAATTGTAAGTCATCTTATTCGTGTGTCTCTTTATTCTTTCTTCATATTGCTGTGTTGTGGAATAGTTAGATTCCCAAATTTTCTCACATTTAGAGAAGATAATATGGTGACGGAATGACTTAACTTTTCCCACTCTTACAATATTAGTCTTCATTTTCTAAACTATGTCCCTTGTAATTGTCTGGTGTTAACCTTGGAGTCTGACCCCTCTTCCTACATATATATATATATATATATATTAAATTGTGTTAAAAATTAACTTATTTTCAAAAGATTTATGTAAAATAGAAGTTATTTTTATTTAGCTATAATTATAAAAAGTACAATAATTCTAATTTTAATTTGTTTCAAAAGTTTCTCAAAGTAATTTTTTGATATAATTATTAATATATTTTTTAGATTCTACATTTTAAGAAAATTCTTCAAAATAAATTAAAGTGATGCTTTTATGGGGAAAAAAACTAAAACAAACGAGCTCAACATTACGACAAAATAATTTTATACCTATATAAAAATTAAATTATTCATAAAATTTAAGTTATTCTACAAAAGATTCAATAATTATGAAAAAAATCTTAGAACCTAAAATTAAAATCATTTAGTCAATTAATAAAATTTAATCTAACATATACACAATTAATTAAATTTATTATAGTATAACTTGAAATTAAAAAATAATTTCAAAACATAAAAAAATTATACTATTTAATAAGTATTTTTAACCATTTTTGTAACAGACTACGTGACTAGTGGAAAATAAAAGAGAAGTGTATTGTGTGAATAACTCTTGTTATAATCTCGGATAGTACTTGCAGCAATTAAATTTGAATCTACGAATATCCATTCAACTTTAATGAGAAAAACTCATTTTGATTGAATTTGGGTTCAAATTTTCCCACTTTAAAGAAGTGAGGTCGGGGATGTGAACCTTTGCCTCCACTCCCGAACCCACTCAGGCCACTCTGCATTATATATGTACACTCACTTAATTTTTAGTTAGAATAAATTAACAAGTTATAACTAAATATTATCCTAAAATATACTTACGGTGTAACTTGTACATATTTTAACTAAAAAACAAGTGGGTGTACATTAACAAATGCTTGTGGTTTTGTTAATGTATACATACTTGTTTTTTAATTGAAATATGTTAGTATGTTATAATTAAGATTATGTTAAAATATATCAATAGTGTAGCTTGTTAATATATTCCAACTGAAAAATAAGTGAGTATACATTAGCAAATCATATATATATATATATATATGAGTTAAGAATATACATTTATATTTTAATTTTTATAATTATTAAAAATGTAAATTAGTTCTTAAATTTTTTATTTTTATAATTCATGTCATTTATTATTTTTATATGTTGTTCAAATTAAAACATAATTCATAATTTAAAATTATATATAAATAAATTAAAATTTTAAAAAATAGTGGGCAAATTTCCCGGGCTCCTATAGAGATAGAGTGAAAATTTATTTTTTTTCATACCCAACTCTAATAGATCTGTCTTCAAAGCCACCAATCTTTAATAAAAAAGTGGAGATGAAAATTGCCAAATTCACCTCCAACCTGCCCTATTATTATTTGAAAAATGTTATTTGTACAACATCTCATACAATAATTTGTACAATAATACTTTTTTGTTTTTATTTTTTTTTGCACATCATTTATTACATCTCATAATGATAAAGAGAAATAGACACACAAAAATATTGTTGTACAAATTGTTACATAAATTGTTATATGTATATCATATCTTATAATCATAAATATTATTTGTACAATAAATTATACAACAAATTTTACAACAACAAAAAAAAAGAGAGAAAGAAAGTGAGATATAATAAATACTGTAATAAAAAAAATAAACATAAAAAATAATATTATATAAATTGTTATATAAATAATACATTTCGTCCATAATTACCCAAGACAAAACCTACCACAGCACAGTTTAGTGGTCAATGCTATCTGACGATGAACCAAGGCTGTTAGTCCTAACCACTGTTGACTAATACTATTCCTTATCCAAACGCACAATGGAATTTTACTTTCAATAATAATAAAAATAAACTAGTTGTAATATCAGTAGTTTGCAATCTGCATGAGTTAATTACTTGAAAAAAAAAACATTAAAATATAATTTATATAAATATTTTATAAAAAAAATACATTTTACAAATAAATGGATAAAAAAAATAAATTGTATTCATACATTGAATTCAATTATATTATTTTTCTATTATCACATTAGTTAAGAAGAATAATTAAATACAACCATTAATGATAAACAAATAAAATTTATTTTGCTATAGATATTATAAAAGATAATATTTTCAAATTTTTTATTTAAATTGATTTGATATTTTCACACATTAAAAAATGTAAATGGCATTTTCCAACTAACTTATTGGATCACTGGAAACTCTGATTCTAATCCTTAGTTAAATAAATATAACTTGTTGCTTAACAATTTAATATTTAAATACATAATCAAAGTTACTTTCATCTATATATGTTATTATTTGGAAAAAAAAATGGTAATTTTCAGCACACTAAAAGTGATGATGCCTTTTGTATTCATAAGGGAGGATCGCAACTGCCAAATAAATGCTGAAGTAACAGAGATGTTTCTGATCGTTGTCCCATGTATGGTGTTGTGATTTGATATGTGTAAATGAGGCCCAAAGTTATTTCAGTTTAACAATTGTTGGCTGCAATATACGGACTTGTATTCTTTTGTCTCTAATACATTGAGTGCCCTTAAGGTGAAAGGATGGAAGGTTTATGCTTTCAAAGAGAATAAGTGCAAGAATTAAAAGAAAGGTTTAAAATTGAAAGCAATTTTAAAATAAAAGAACCGTAAAGTACAAAGAATTTGAAAGCAATTCAAAATTAAAAGAAATTGAGAATAAGGAATGCAAGTTGAAAATAAAGTACTTGGAAAGGTAAAGAACTTGAAATTTAAATGTGCAAGAAACTTAAATTTAAAAACAATATAAATGTTCTAGAAAGATAAATTTGAAAGCAAAGTAAATTGCAAGAATATAAATGACTGGAAATAAAGAAGAATAAGGAAGAAGAAGAAATGCAAATGAAAAACAAAGAACTTTAAAAGTGAAGTATTGAAATGTAAATTGAAACTTTAAAAGAAGAAAAGGGATGAAGAAGTAGAATCATGTGAAAAGTAAATTGGAAACAAATAGAATTGTTGGAAATGTCAAGGACTTTGAATTAAAATTGGTTAAAAACATACATTTGACTCATTGAATCGATAGTCATTGATGTGTGAAGCGTGTCAGGTATTACAGAGTATTTGTGTAATGTGTTTCAACGATGAAAAATAATTTATTGGGGTCCTATTTATAGAATTTTGTCTCTAACCGTTAAGAAATCATATACAAACACGTGTCAAGTTGCTTAGGATTGCCTAATTAAGATATTGACATTTGTGTTGAATAACATCCGTGTGACACTTGATAATTGTTGATAAATGTCTTCTGACTCAAAATACTTGACCCTTTATATCCAATTTCTTCTTTTTTTACGCTTAGTCATTTTGACATCTTCATGTTTGGCTTTCTGGTCTCAATTTCAATCTCAAATTGATTCTTCCTTGAAGTTTTAACTATTTCCTCAATATAATTCAAATCAACTCTAGAATTCAAGTCATGATCTTTCAAGGAATCAAAATTTGGCCAATCTTCAAACGATGTTTTCAACACTTGGAAAAAATCTAAGTGGACTCCAACAACTACTAACTAATTAAAAATTATCCCAAATATAAATTTTATATTATTTACTGTAAAAATCAACAACTTTTCCATACATATTATTTTATGGTTGGATAACAATATAAGTAAGTGCATTTCAATTGAATTTCAAAATGACTAAGTAAGAATATATTTATCTTTAAATATTATAATGAATTTAAATCATAATGTATTTAAATTAAATCAGTTATTTATTCACTTTTAAAACAAACACAATATCAAGTGCGTCATCAACTGAGAAAAGTTATTCTAACTTGATCAGTTTTGAATTTCATATAGTTACATTAAAATTTAAAACTCAATGCTTAAATTTCGATGCACAAAAGTTGACCATAAACAACAATATCCTCAAGCTCGCGTATATTAATCTTCTCATCAAAGGACATTCATTTGTTCTTTTTTTCTCTTAGAGATGCCAAATTCATTAATTCGTGATCATACACGATCACAATTCTCGAGTTGCCGATGAAACATTTGATTTTATTGCAAATATATCGTATTTTGTAATTTTAAAATTTATTTAGAACCTTTTTTATATATTTTTTTTATTAATAAAAATTTAATATATTATTTGACATTTTTTATGGACAACAAGTCTCATATCAAGCAGTTAGAAATAAGTTAGAGAGTACAAAAATTAGAAAATTGTGAGTCCAAAGTTTCAGATGTTTTTAGACAAACGTCACTTAAGTTCAAAACTTATTAATTCATTCTCTTATGTTCTTGGATATAATCCACTCATAAATTTTGATATAGTATTAAAGTTTATATTCAAAGTAAAGACTTCAAGCCCGAACAAAAGAGGGATCAGAGAGAGAGAGAGTGTGGAAAAAAAATTGAAAAACCTAGAATGAAAAACTTGGAAAGGCCCAAAATAATAGAAAAAGGTCAAGCAAAAAGAAAACAAAGCTTAGAAAATAGCAATTGACTTAAGTCATCTAAAAATTCTTAAAAAAGAAGTATAAACTCATACAATAAATGAAAGAGGTCCAAACTTAAAGTAGACTATGACTAAGGTGGACCATCGTTACATATGGTTTATGATGGTCCATTTTTATTTACTGTTAAATTAATATAATCTAACACAATCCTACCTACATCCCTCCATACCAAATCAGTCCATCCTTGTATCAGTGTTGACAACCCTCCAGTGTGCGACGTTGCCGAAGGTGATTTTTAGTGGCAATGCCACTTTCCCCTTTTTTTTCGCTTCTTCTCTTCCTCTTCTTCTTCCCCTCTCCTTCTTTGGGTTTGGCTCCCGTTTTCTTCAAGCTATCAGCTTATCTAATAACAACTTTGAACACTTCTTCAATTGGTTTTGCAACCAAACACTTAACAACCTTATAGAGAGAAACAGACAAATACACCTACAACAAACATATTTTAATACTAATTTTAATTTGTAGGGGTTTAGATGTGTGGATCTGGTGCAAGGCCGTCTTTGTTGCTGAAGATGCTCATGCCAAGGTAGAGGAGGCCTTTCTTGGGGACGTGGGCCATGTAGTGTTCCATGTTTACATACCACTCGTTGCCATAGTCAATGATGCAGTCATCGAGCTCAAAGTTGCCGAAGAGGGCAGCAATGGTGTGGTCCATGGAGGCACTGGCCTTGACGAGGATGATGACGGATCTTGGGCACTTGAGGGAGAGGACAAAGTTGCGATGGGTGTATTGGCCTGTGAGCGGCAGGGAGCCCTCGCTACAGGTTCGATCTACGATCTTGTCAACTTTGAGGTTGTGCAATTGTAGATGAAGATGGGGAAGCCCTTTTCATTTTTGGGTGCATCGCTCTCCAAACTTGTCTCTGGCGATGGTGAACGGTTGATGACAGCATGGTTTGTTGGGGAGAGAGTTGGGGGAGGGATAATCTGGTGTAGAAGATGTAAGGTAAATTCTATGAAGATAAGATTATTCTAATGGTTAAAAGTTATGGTCCACCCTAGCTTTCATCCTTAAAGCAACCTAACTATTTCTAAACAAAGAGACTATTCAATCTAAAAGTTTATGAAGTTATTTTTCACACTTTTATATATAACTTGCATTTAAATTCCAATATTTTTGTTGACACTTTTTGTGTTTTTATTTGGTTACCATTTAACTTTGTTAAGCTAAAAATAATTGCATAAAAACTATAAATAATTAAAAAATGCTACAAATTAATTTTCTATCGGCAATTGTAATGTTAGCCTAAAAATCCAAACTTTTTTGGTAAAATTTTAAATGAGCACTTAAAATTTTGGAAAGTAGTGCACTAGTACAAATTCTTTGACCACATGTATCTTTTACAAGAGGCTACCTCTAAGTATTAAACGTAACAACATATTCAAAATTTGAACTCGAGACCATTTATTAAGGTGAAACAATCCCGTATTAGTTGATCAATGTGCTCAGTGATTAATGCACTAGTGTGAATAATTAGTTATAATCATATAATTTAATATTACTTATATATGGGAATTTATTTACAATTTCACCTTCATTCATAAAAGAAATGCATGTCCTAGATGGTAAGTGAGCAAGACCTGGCCTGTCCCAATGACTTGGCCCAGCCCAAGAATGATTTGGACGAGTTTGAGTTTTGAAATTAGACCTGGTGTATATTTTAGGAAAGATTAAAATTATGCTTTCGGTCGTTCTAACCCAGTTTAGTGACCTACATCTTTTTTAAAAAATACAACTTTTTTGAACAATTGTATATTAATAATAAAAACTTTTATTTAATAAGTAATATTTTATATAACATGATATTATATTTATAATGATATTATCTATTTTAAAATATACCTTAATTTAAGTTTTATACTTCTTTCATTCTACAATCGAACTATACATAATGTTAATATTGAGATATTAGCTAAAATGTTAGGTTGACCCAATATCATCTCATATATTTCAGGTCTTGATTGGGTCAAGTTCAAGTTTAAATAAATGAATCTATTAAAATTTCGAGCCGAGTAAGAACAAAGATAAACCCATCTCAACCCATTCCTTACTCACCCCTACATGATGAAAACAAACTTGCACACAACTTATATATTTTCTTGGTTTAATTACCTTTTTGGTCCTTATAGTTATACAGATTTTTCCTTTTGGTTTCTATAGTTAGAATAATCCGTTTTAGTCCTTATACATGCACTTTCAATATTAGTTTGGTTCCTGTTGTCAAATATATCTTAACTTTATGAAATAAAATCATTACAAAATGAAAATTGATAGTATAAAATTACTATAAATTGACAATTTCTAGTGTTTTTTATTTAATTTGTGGCGGTTTAAAATGGTAAGGACTAAATCGATATCGAAAGTGCATGTATAAGAACTAAAATGGATTATTTCTATATATAAGGACCAAAAGTGAAAATCTGCATAACTATAAAGACAAAAAAAGTCATTAAACCTATTTTCTTTTAAATAATTCTAAATTTTCTTATAATATTTTTTATTTATAAGTTATTTTATTTATTAAATAAAAATAACAAATATTTTCATATTTTAAAGGCATTAAATGTATTTATTTTTTATTTGATAATTATTTTATAAAATAGAAACAGTCTTTGACACCAATAACCATTTCTCTTTATTTATCTCTTTTTATTATATCATATTATTGATCATACATATACTTCTCTCTTTTTTATTTCTTTCTGTCCAAATATCTACTAGAAAGTAAGTGACAGTGTCCATGGACCATTTTCTTTATTTAATGTCCGTAGCAGAACGAAGAGGAAAAGGGAGTTGGGTTCAAGGGCAAAAGACAACCCTATAGTTGGTCCCACCCTTGCATGCCAACATGCTCAGATCATCCTTGGGGTAACTATACGCACCGGGGCACCTATCCTTGAAGAATTTGGACCAAGGAGTGGGCCCACAGCTACCGGAATTGCAACAGTATTCGTTAGTTTTGAAGACAGTACATGGGTTGTTGCAACCCCCTTGAGTCCTGAGCTGACTCGGACACTGTCCATTAATGTCAGCACTCAGCAGTGCACCTTACCCCGTGTGTGCACCCATTCGACGTTGGGCTAAAGTCCATGGGAACATTGAAACCGTCCACGAGGGAGATGTCGAAGAAGTCCAAGTTGTTGTACTGGCTCAGCGCGTATTCCGCGAGGGTGTTGGGTGGAGCACCGTATACTTGGCACTGGAGGAGACCGCCACAGTTAGGGGTGTTCGCGGATTGAATTGGATCGGTTTTGAAGAAAAAAACCATCCGATTCAATCATTTCGGTTTTGTTATTTCATCATCCAATTGGTTTGGTTTAAAATTTAAATCCAATCCAATTTAAAGCGGTTTGGATTAGATTGGTTTTTGGTTTTAATCTTACTATTATTTTAAAAAAAATGTTAAATAAATAATATGATATATAATAAATGTGTTAAAAAATAATTTAAAATATCAAATATTTTATTAATGAGTTATTATATAACTAGTACTAGTATAACTCTTCAAATATATATTATTAAAAATAAATTTACACAACTTAATAATTATGTTTATGTATCTTTACTCAAATAGTTACTAAAAAACTATCTTTAAATAAATATATTTTTTATAAACAAGTATAATTTATGTGATAATTTTACAAATATATAAGAAATAAAAGTATAAACATGAGTGATATTAAAAAATTACAAGTGAAAATATATATGCATGTATAAGTTCGGTTTGGATTGGATTGAATCGGTTTTCAAAATCAAATCCGAAATCCGATCCAATCTAATAAAAAATTTCGGTTTTTTCAATTTTCAATTTTTTCGGTTTTCAATTTATTGGGTTTTTGGTTTTTTGGATCGGTTTTTTCGGTTTTCATTGAATTTGATCGGTTTATGAACACTCCTACCCATAGTCACCGGTCTGGCATCAACCACGGCCCGAACCGTCGAAGCTACATCCTGTTCGGGCCCAAATGCGAGTCCCTTGGGTTCCTGCGGCCACGTCGAGGGCCCAGGACTGGCCCGAGTCTAGCCTCCTGCCACCGCCAGGCACAGCCGCAGCCCACACAGTGTAGGGGCAACGATTTGTGATGTCAAACCTTGCTGCATAAGCAAAGGTGAAGCATAGAGCTATCACAAAAGGCAAGGATTTTATGAGAATAATCATTTTGATAAGAGAAAAATGAGTGTTTGTTTTGTGTGTAGAAATAAGGATGGCATCACTTGTTTATATAGCCACTTCATCGGAGAAAATTAGCGCACCCACACAACCCACTCACGGTTAATTGAAAAGTTGAATGTTAATGATGTTGAGATATATGTTTTTTTCTTTCTTTTTTATAACAGTATAATAAAAATAAAAATAAAACGCAAATTACATCATTCTTTCCTATTGGTCCATTACTGTCCTTAAATTTTTTTTGTTAAATTACACTTTTAGTCTCTCTATAATTTTTAATCCTCAATTTGTATCCTTATTTTAATTCCGTAAATTTAGTCTTCTAAATTTTAGAAATCTTGATTTTGATCCCCCTGTTTTTCATTTTGCAATTTTAGTCTTCCAATTTTGAAAAATTTGCAATTTGGTCCCTCTATAATTTTGCAATTTTACTCTCCTAATTTTTGAAAATTTACAATTTTGGTCAAACCCTTGAATGTTTATCTTTTGACTATTAATGACTTAACGTTAACTATGATGTGAAATTAGACAGAACACATGACAAATAATATTTAACAGACTATTGTCACATCAATGTTAATGTTGAGACATTAATGATCGACAAATAGACATTTAATAGTTAAATTAAAATTGCAAATTTTTAAAATTTGAGAGACTAAAATCGTAAAATTAAAAATAGGGGACCAAAATTACAAATTTTTAAAAATTGGAGGACTAAAATTGTAAAATTAAAAATAGCAAAACCAAAATTAAAATTTTTAAAATTTGAAAGACTAAAATCGAGGAATTAAAAATAGGGGAATTAAAATCACAGATTGAGAATTATAGGAGACCTAAGATGCAATTTAGCCTTTATTTCTTTTTCTTTTTGTCGATTACTTCTGTTTGATGTCTTTCTATTTTTATAATGATAATTTTATTTATTTCCATATCACTTTTATCTTAGATAATGAAATGAAAGTACGGATCTCAATACACCTTTTATATTTACTATTCCAATCACAAAAATTAAAAAAATATAACTAAATAAATTAAAATATATTATTAAGTAAACATTTAAAAAATAAATTAAAAATTATTGCTCAAATGTTTTTCATTATAATTTATAAGAATAAGATTAAAGATAATAAAACTTATAAGTATTATATTGTAATAACAAAATTATATCAAATATTTAAAGAATAGTATATTATGCATATATATATTTATTTAACTTGACACTTAATTTCAAAAGTTATTGTTATGAAGGTTGAAAAATAAAAACTAATATATTTAGTTTATATATTTCATGAAAATAAAAATATTAATATTTTTACATGATCCTTATTAATTTTAACGTATGATAAATATTTTATTAAGTGTTTAAATTATTTTTTCATCGTTTAAGTATGAATTTACTATTATTGTTATATATATATATATATATATATATATATATATGTATTGAGAGACAAGAAAAAGATAGGAGAAATGATTAATAAATATAAAGGGTATTGTGGTAAAAAGAAAGAGATAAAACTTAAGAAGTATTTAAGAAAGAGATAAAAAAAAATAACAAATATTATAAATAATGGTTTTGAGAAACATTAATAATACAAGAAAAAGTGTATTAGTCATTATCAAATAATAAAATCAAAATTTACATAATAAAGAGTTAGAACTCACGTGACAAAAATATTAAACAAATTCTTTTATATATAATAAGATAAATTGCACTTTCTCTCCTCCTACAATTTTCAATCAGCAATTTTGGTTTCTCTATTTTTAATTTCACAATTTTGGTTCTCCAATTTTTTAAAATTGTAATTTTGGTCTTCCTATTTTTAATTTCAGTAATTTTAGTCTCCTAACTTTTTAAAATCTACATTTTTGGTCTAACCATTAAATGTTCATCTGCTGGCCATTAATGCCTTAACATTAATTATGATATGGTATTAGACTGAATACGTGGTAGATAATATTTAACAGACTAATGTAACATCATAGTCAACGTTGAGACATTAACGATCAATGAATGAACATTTAACAGGTAGACTAAAATTACATATTTTTAAAAATTAGGGAACTAAAATTGAAAAATTAAAAATATGAGAGACCAAATTTGTGGATTTTTAAAAATTGAAGAACTAAAAGTGCATAATTAAAAATAAGGGGACCAAAATGATAAATTTTTAAAAATTGGAGGACTAAAATTGTAGAATTAAAAATAAAAAGATCAAAATCGTGGATTAAGAATTATTGTGGAACTAAAAGTATAATTTAGCCTATATAATATTATTGATTTGGTATTCTTTTCAATCAAGTGATTGGATGCTTTGAGAATGCTTCTTCTTCTTCTTTTTGACAAAAACAATTTAGGTGAAGGGGGTGACGCCCCAATCAAAGGCAGGAAAAACCTTTAGACTCAAAGAGTGTTTAAAAAGATACTTACATTTACCTTCACCCTAAAAAATATGTGGGAGTTCAAATTTACGACCTGTGAGATATGAAATCCTATCTTGCTCTATTCGATCAACCCCTTGAGTTTTTGAGAGTGCTTCTTTTTTACATCACTTGTCTGATAGCCATGATACTTCCACCTTATTCAAACCTATAATATTAGTATCAAGTTTCCTAATAGGGGCTAGTAAGCAAATGTTAATGGATTAGTTTATCAAGATTGATCGACTGGTAGTAAAGGTGTGCTGAGGGATGCTTCCTATGCTTGGTTGGGTAGTTTTGCTCGTAATATTGGCATATCCTTTGTGCTTATGGCAGAATTATGAAGCATTTATTTTTCTACATATTGTTTGGAATATGGGGCTCTCTTAGTCACATTAAAAGTGATACAAATCTTGTTATTCATCTAATAATTAATAATTGTAAGTCATCTTATTCGTGTGTCTCTTTATTCTTTCTTCATATTGTTGAGTTGCGGAATAGTTGGATTCCCAAATTTTCTCACATTTAGAGAAGATAATATGGTGACGGAGTGACTTACTAACTTTTCCCACTCTTACAGTGTTAGTCTTTATTTTCTAAACTATGTCCCTTATAATTGTCAGGTGTTAACTTGGAGTCTGACCCCTCTTCTACATATATATATATATATATATATATATATATATATATTTATATTTTTTAAAATTGTGTTAAAAATTAACTTATTTTCAAAAGACTTATGTAAAATAGAAGTTATTTTTATTTAGCTATAATTATAAAAAGTACAATAATTCTAATTTTAATTTGTTTCAAAAGCTTCTCAAAGTAGTTTTTTGATATAATTATTAATATATTTTTTAGATTCTACATTTTTAAAAAATCCTTCAAAATAAATTAAAGTGATGCTTTTATGGGGAAAAAAACTAAAACAAACGAGCTCAACATTACAACAAAATAATTTTATACCTATATAAAAATCAAATTATTCATAAAATTTAATTTATTCTACAAAAGATTCAATAATTATGAAAAAAATATTAGAACCTAAAATTAAAATCATTTAGTCAGTTAATAAAATTTAATCTAACATATACACAATTTATTAAATTTAATATAATATAAAATGAAATTACAAAATAATTTCAAAATATAAAAAAAATTATACTATTTAATAAGTATTTTTAACAATTTTTGTAACAGACTACTTGACTAGTAGAAATAAAAGAGAAGTTTATTGTGTGAATAACTCTAGTTATGATCGTGGATAGTACTTGCAGCAATTAAATTTGAATCTACGAATATCCATTCAACTTTAATGAGAAAAATTCATTTTGATTGAATTCAGGTTCAAATTTTTTCCACTTTAAAGAAGTGAGGTCGAGGATGGGAACCTTTGCCTCTACTCATTCTTATTAATCACAGTTCGTATTAATTTAGTTATTTAATTATCACGAGTACAATTTTTCTGAATCTTGCAATCAAAAAGTTTTAAAATTAAACAGAATTTGAAAATATTAGTAAAAGATGAAAGAAAAAGACTGTATATACATATACATCATAAAATTAGTACATCATGATTTGATAATATATGACAGACATAAAATATAGAAAGAGTAAAAATACATTAAAAGATAAACACTATCTAATCCAATATGTACATAAAAAAGATTCTATACAGAACAGTATTTATCTACCCTATCTCTTATACAAAAAGAAAATATTATAAACTTAATCTACAAATCCTCATTCATAAGGTGTCCTTTGACTCGTCCTTAGCATCATTGGGCAGTTTCTGTCTTCTTTAATAATCATGATCAGACATACATGGAAGAAAAATAATTAAGTGAGGTGATTTGTTTTAAAATCACTTTCACATGTTTAATAGGAATTTTACCTGTAAAATACTGATAAAACACAGTTGATAATAGAAAAGAACATAGAGTTTATTTTAAGTTATACTAAACTATCTTTGACTTGGTATAGATCTATACTTCCTATTAATGAGTAATAATTCTAAACAAAATCTTGAAAGTGATTGGGAGTACATATACCTTTCTCAACATCATCACTTGGTACAATCCTCGTTATCAATAAGGAACAAATATCAGTCAGGACATTCATTTATAAAAGTATACTCTCAAACCAATCCTGGAATACTAAGCAGTTGTCAGGGTTATTGAGCTTGGTTAGGTGAATATCCTGACTTAAGGGCGCTACCCTGCCTATTGGAATTTTCACCACTCGATGCCTACCCCCAAGACCTTCGCAAGTGGGTCCTTATCTTTCATTCCTCAGCATATCAAACTGTAACTTCCCTAACAGGGTGTCATGCTATTGCATGTCACTTGCTTTACATTACTCACTAACCTATTACATTCCCACTTCTCAAACAAAGGTTTCTCTATTCTCATTTAATTTAAGCACCAGTACAATTAACATTTCTTCCTTATGATGCATAAATTACATGATAATATCAAAACTTTGGCAGTATAACTACTTACCAAAATTTTAGTAGAGTAATTACTTAATAATTATAATTTAATTATCTAAATTTGGACAAAGTAACAATTTAGCAATTATAATTTAGTGATTTAAATTTGAGTAGAGTAACAACTTAATAAAAATTAAAGTTTAGCATCAAATATAATAATGTAATGATAATAGTAATTAAACTTTTGCCTAAACAGGTTTAGGGAAAAACCCTTCCTACCAATATGCAAAGTGACAATAATTTAGAACCAATCCCACTCCTCCATTACCTCTAAGGTGGTTGATGAAAAAGATGGAATTGTTGATGCAAAGTTTATAGGAAGAGAAATTTTACTAGTTAAAAACTAACAAAATTTTAACCTAAAAATTAAGTAAGAAAAATTTCTAGAGAGAGAAACTCTCCAAGTGAATTTTTGGCTAGCTTTAGAGAGTGGAAGATGTGTGAAAATCTGTCCAAGAATAGGAGGTATTTATAGAGGAGAAGGGTGGTTTAGGTGTTTCCAAAATAACATAAGCGATAATACAATAAAACTTATTTTTAATTTATTTTTAATTAATTTTAGGGACACATAACCCAAATAGGTGGTGAATCACCTATTTTATGATTGTGGAGGTGCTCTACCAGATGTCCCAACCTTCCATGTATCAATTTTTATCTGTAAGTAAATTAGTCGATATTGATAACCTAAACTTAAAAAATTAGCTTTTGATACCAACATAATGCAATTTAATGTGAAACTGGACAATTTCATTATTTTTCATCAAAATTAAGTTTCTAATAATTAATTTTAATTTTTATTAATTTATTTCAAATTTTATCTATTTATTTTATATTTTAAGCTAAAAAATTCATAATAAATCCATTTTAATTCAATAAATACCAATTTTTTTTTGAAAATCCTAAAATTAAATATTTTGCCTATAGGTAAACTGAAATTACCATTTTTACCATTTTTGGATGTCAAACTAATATTGACTGGCTTATTAGACACCTAGGGCCATTTTAGTCATTTCACACAAGAATTCTAGATATTTCCCAAAATTAAATTTTAATATATATGATATGATTCTAAGATCAAATTAAAATTTTAATATTAATTGAATCTTTTTTTCATATCAGCCCTTAATGCTGAAAAATAAAGACAAAATCGTCATTTCCAACTTCTCTGGGTTCCGGCTCGAAAAAATTATTAAAAATTATAATTAAATAGCTCTTGAAATTTTGAGCATAATGGTGAAATCATAATTTTGAAATTCCCTCTCAATTTCTTAGAATTAAATCATTAAATATTAGAAAATCAATTGAAAAAATTGAAATAGAGTTGTTATATTTTTCACTATTATTCTTTCAAAATAAAATTTTTATAATGAAATATACTTAAAATAAAATTTTCAAAATATTTTGAGGTCAAAAAATCTTTGGTTGATTCTCGCATTCAACTAAGGATATTTTTTTATTTTACAAAAATATCTCAATAAATATCCAAAATTTTCTAAAATTAATATTAATTATTTTAAGTATATTGATGACTTAAAAATAAATTTTAAATATTTCTATTTATTTATTTTCTATTAATTCTATTATTTAGCTTTTTAGAGACTAAACAGTCATTTTATCTATTTTCGAGCTCTATTCTCTAAAATTATTAAAAGTATAAACTAAGTACTACTCACTAATATGAACATAACCATAGAGATCAAATTGTTGAGATTCTCATCCTTCTAGAAATAAATAATTGGAAAACCTAGTTTAATAGGCAAAAGTAGGAATGTTATACCCACCGCGGGAGATATGATGAAGTTTCGCACGCTAGCCAGCGTCCTGTGATTTCATTGTTTCCCTATCGTGTTTATGTTTGCGTTGAGATATATTTTTTTATAATAGAATAATAAAAAAATAATATACAAATAATATTATTGTTTCCTATTTACTATCCTTCAATTTTTTTCTTCCTCTTTCTTTTTTTATCAATTACTTCTATTTCATCTTTGTCTTTCTATTTTCTAAAATAGTATTTTTATTTAAATATTATTTTCTTTATTTCCATATCACTTTTACTTTAGATAATAAAATGAAAAATGCGTGTCTCAAAACATTTTATATTTACTGTTCCAATCAACAAAATTTATTAAAATGTTTTTTTTAAATCAATATAAACAATTTCAAAAGCACTAGTCTCATCTTATCACGTGTTAAAATTTAATAAGGTAAATGGCATTTAATAATATTTAACCTAACATATTCATAATTTAATTTGTAATTTCAAAATACAAAAATTATACTATTTAATAAGTATGTAACAACCTCTTGTAAGAGATTACAAGACTAGTGGAAAATAAAAGAGAAGTGTATGCTGTAAATAACTCTAGCTATGATCCTAATTCCTACACAGGCAATTTGTTGCTTTCGCGGGAATTTGTTACATTCTCAGAAAATGCACACCTTATTTCTTTTATTTTCTGGTACATGTATAACATGTTTCAATAAGTATTTCTGATCCACGTTTAACTTCAAATCCGCGTCAAAGATGGAAAAATGACACAGAAGTAACTTAGAGTTGCTTCTATTGATCCACATCTACTATCTTAACTTAGAAGTAACTTAAATAACCCAACGGGTTAACGAACACACATGTAGTGTGGATCAGAGGAATGAGGACTCAGATAACAAAGGAGAGGTTTATGGCATTTCTCTCCATAGTAACCCAAAAAGTAAAACATATATAAATAGATATGTTTGGATAAGTTTTTCTACAATTACTTATAGGAGAAGAAAATAAGAAAGTAAAGTAAACTAATTTTTTCTCATAAGTTAAAATTAGCTTATGTATAAGCTAATTTGTAAAAACTCTCTCATTTAGTTTTTTCTAAAAGGTTGTTTTAATTTATACATAAATTAATTTTAGTTTATGGAAAAAACTTTTTTCATTTTTCTTTCTTAATTTCTTCTTCTAAAGTACTTATATAGAAGTCTATCCAAACAAGACCTATCCAAAAAGAAATATATTAGGTGTTTCTTTGAAGTTATCTTGTACCATTTTTCGGAAATATAAAGGTGAGAATATTTATTGTTATATTCATTAGAATTTAGAAGGTTATAAAAAGATATTTTCAAATATATTTCATTTTAGTAAAGTTACATTCTCATGTTCAATCAATTTTTTTATTTCCGTTGGAGGGGTGAGAAGGTTAAATTATCATGTAACAAGAATAAATTTTATTGTGAAAATCTTAATATACTCTTACTACCCAGTAGCCCCTATCCCACTACCTTGTTTTATTTCCGAAAATATAAAAAAAAAAATTAACAAATTTTAATTATTAACTAAGCATATTTTCCTAAAATACCCAAAAATATTATTCCCATTCTCAAAAATATAATTCCTAAAAATATAATATCATATCTTAAAACGAACGCCTTTGTAGACTTACAAGAAAAAATTGCCCCTCAATCTCAAACAAGCATGCATATAGACCCTCACCATAATTATCCCAAGACAAACCTACCACAGCTTAGTGGCTAGTGCTTTCTGACGATGAACCAAGGCTGTTAGTCCTACCCACTTGACCAATACTATTCCTTATCCAAACGCACAATGGAATTTTAGTCTCTAATAATAATAATAAAATATGAGAAATAATTAACAAAATAAAAACAAAAAAATTTATTATAAAAATCTGCTGATGCATACACTTATTTTTTTAAATGAATACTTTAGCAAATTCATTACATTTTAGAAGTATTTTAAGAAAAATTAAAATTGTAACTTGTTAAAAAAAAAATTCAAAAATAAGTGAGTGTATGCTAGTTGTAAAGTTAATAAGCATTGATTAAAAAATTAATTATTTAATTTTAAAAAAAACTAATAAAAAACTATTTAATATCTTAACTTGATCTTTTTCTTGGAATCACATCCATCAATTCTTCTTTTTTCTAAAACAAGACACCTTTATGTCAATGATTAATTAAATTCCAACCAAAATTAGTTTCATAGTTAGCCCAAAGGATCAAAGATTGTTGGAATGTCTCGGGATTTGACTGAAAAACCAAAGGCTTAATTACAGGTAGTTATAAGAAAAAAAAGACAATTTTATGTCAATAATTATTTAAAAAATCATATTTAAAATAATTTTTAATTAGTTAATAATAAAAAATATTTACAATGATAAATTGATAATATATAAAAATTAAATTCTAATTTTAATCCTTAAAATATTTAACAGTGAAGATTACCTGACTTTACTTTACACTGTCAAGGATAATATGGTAAGCATACTTTACCATAAAAATATAGTTAAACTTAATTCTAAAATCGGTGATCATTTTGTGTGCCATGGGTTGTGACCCAACCTATCATTGTTTTGCTCTGGTTAGATAAATTGCAACTAATTGCTCTACCAAAAGGATATGGTTAGTATTATTCATCTGTTGGTAAAGCAAATAGATATATTGACCTGTTAGCAAACATACATTGCTCTTTC
Source organism: Spatholobus suberectus (assembly GCA_004329165.1). Classification (NCBI taxonomy): domain Eukaryota; kingdom Viridiplantae; phylum Streptophyta; class Magnoliopsida; order Fabales; family Fabaceae; genus Spatholobus; species Spatholobus suberectus. The sequence continues at coordinate 77,664,063 of CM014733.1, forward strand.
TGGAGAACTTGGTTTGCTGGTTCTAATGCAACTCCTTCCCCAACGTATGTCTCTTCTTAAAAAGAATTCTTACGGTATTACCTTTCCTCGTATAGTTAGTTGATTATTCTTGTGTCTTTCTCTATGCCCCTTTGATGATGGAAAAAAAGAAAGAAAGATAAGTGCTCAAAAATCCATCCAATAATAATTAATTAATGAATAATAATATAATGTATTAATACAAAAAGAAAATTTTGAAAATGAGAATAAAGGACTTATAAATATTCAGTATATTATACAGGTATTATATGATTTAAATAAAATCCAAAAGTATTTAAAAATATAAAAAAAATATGTATAATTATTTTAAATAAATAATAAAAATATAAATTCTAAAATTAAGGAAAAAAGAATAAATTTAAAAAAATTGAAAAGAATAAATTTTGACAATATAAATAGTTAAAAATTGAGATGAAAAAATTAATATAAAAATTTAAAGGATTCTATTAATGAATATACCGAGGATACTAATTAAGAAATTAATAAACAAAAATTATGGTAAGATTGTGTTAAAAATATCTTTTTCATAAAACATTTCAACTTTACATTTCTTAATCAAGTGTGCAATATTATCTAAATTTAAAAGTAATTAATTCGAAAAGGAATAAGATTTGAGAAAAAGAAAGAAATCTAACATAATTTTTAATCATAATTTAATATTTAAAAAAAATGTTAAATTATGATAAAGTTATTATAAAAAGGCTGCCTCTAGGGTGAAGAAGTGACCCAAATTGTTCACCGGTGGAGAAGTAAAATAACTTGCTACAGTTGGCAAATACTATTTTAATAGGTTAATTGAATTTTTATATAAAAATTATAAATGACAAATAAACCCCCTTGAAAATATGGGAAATTATACAGCAATGAAATGGTTTTCGACAGCAACATACTCCCATGAAAAATATAGGAAATTATAGCTTGTTTTTATTACGTGATGTTCTGATTTTTTTTTTGAAGTGTACATTTTTGTCTGAATCAAAATTGATTAATTTTCTTTTGGGTAAATTATATTAAACGATAAGCAGGAATTTATAATTTTTAAAATATAAACAACTTTTATATTATTTATTAACAATAACTTAAATTTTCATTATTATTAACATGAGAATTGTTAACCATATATAATTTTTAAATATTATTCATTATTAACTACATTTTACGTCACATTTGATGATTTAATAAATTTTGGATAAATTTTATGCTTTTATAACAATTTCGTGAGGCATTTTAAATTTGGTTTAATAGTAATTTTAAATAATTATAGTAGGCCTGTTATTTTAACTTAATTTTTCAATTTTTAAAGTTAATTAAGTCTTTCTATTCTAAATTTAAATTTAGTTTTTTTTATTAATTTTCTTCTACTTCTAATCTTGAAATTCATATTTTATATATAAAACATTCACAAATTAAATTGTTTTAAACAATTTTATACTCAAAACTTACTTATAAAACATCAAATATCACTTAAAATTAAAAAAAAAAATCTCATAATTTTCACCTTTCAAATCCTAATTTCAATCACACACTATTTAATTATCTTGTATCTTCTACATTTTTATCTTTATTTCTAAATTTAATTTCAATAATTTTTAAAACAAACTATCAATAATTAAAGACAACCTTCTATCACAATATAAATTATTTATCATAATTATGAAATATAATTTATATATTGAAAATATTTATTTATTCTAAAGTTTACTTATATATAAACAATCTTAAAAAAATCACATAAAATTAAACAATACTAATTTACACATGATCTTTTAAGTTTATATCACATTAATAAACTCATCAATTTGGTAACTCACTTAAAAAATAAATAAATAAATAAAAGCTGATATGCACCATTGCCATTTGCCACTGAGTAACAGGATTGAGTTAGCATACGTTATGATAGTTTGGAAGTCATAAATATTGTACACAAAAACAAAAATAATAGTCATGCTACTGCAATAACTGTCTTGTACACATGATCCACAATGAAAAATAAAAATAAATAAAACAAAGCTTCTGTTAGACAGAGCACTCCCGCCAAACATTTGCATAGCTTCACTCAAGTCATCAACCAAAGCCATATGCAGCAGGAAAAGACCCTTACTCTCTAGTTGCTCACCAGCCTGCTACTGAATGATCTTCAAGTAGTTTCCCTAACATCTCCTAAAGGGGAAGAATTGAGGATCTGTTACAGGCCAAGGTCAGACACACAACCATACTGTTTGGTATTGAGAAAGATGTTTGAGGATTTGATGTTGCCATGTACAAGCTTGCCACCATTCTCAACATGGATACCAGCAATGCCTCTTGCAGCACCTAAGGCTATTTTCAGCCCAGTATCCCAATCTAAAGCCACCCTATCCTCTCCTCTTTTACCTGAAATTCTCAGAAAGGCAGAATGACCGTTACACATAAGGACAGCATATAGATGTTACTGTATAATGCGAGAATCAGAAAATGTACTAATCACTGTTTGAGACCCCATAGTTTGGATCCCCATTTACCAATTAACACTGTTAACAATTCACTTCACAACCCACCCTCAACTTTCTTAGCACTTCAAGACTGAAAGCAACTTATCCAAATCTTCAATCCTGCCCCAGAAAAGCAGAAGCTAATAAATAAAGAATTCATAACCACCATTTTTGTAGAGATCATCCATAAGCTTTTAGGATTCACAATAACCTACATGCCTAACATGCATTCAAACAGACAAAAGGAAACCATCAATTGTAGGGAATCAAGAAAAATCCAAACTTTTTGTCAAACATGATATCATATAAATGCAGTTAGCAGAGTTGCAATTTCTATGAGGAAAATAATTTTAAATATACAATGCAAAACTCAAACCAGTCCACGGAGAAAAAAAGAGAGATTTTGTAATTTAGCAGCATGATGCATTTCATTTCCTTTAAAATCATGAGACCAAACAAACAAGAAAACAGTGACAGTAAGTAAGATATTTTATAAGGATTCAATGTCTCCTAGCAAAAAACTTTCTCTTACAATTTAATGTCACCTCACCCACAGTCGTATACAATACAAGCTTAAAACTAAAATCAGACACTAACTAAACTTAAACTGCCTCACCCTTCTTCCTTACCTTAATATGAAAATCTTCATTCCAACAAATTTTCTTTCCATTATCAACAGGCTACAGCGACCCTTTCACTCAAATTTGGCTTTTACAAGAAATCAGTGCTACTGTTGTTGTGTTTGGGTTGGCAAATGAGTGGAGAATTTAATCAGAAGTCTATTTTATAGTTCTTTACATTTTGCATTTCACTACGTTCACTTGTGCCTCTTCTCTCTTACTCGTTCTTAGCATTAGATTAAGTATTGGTTAAAAGAGCATGTGACATTTTCAGGCAGTTAACTAAATTTATGGACAACACATGAAAGGCATAATACTTTTGTATAGGTATAGGCAAGCCAATACATCTGCACCAATTATAAAGCAATAATTAGAATCAGGAGCACTTCAAAATCTTTGGATAGGTATCTATCAATTAAAAAAAAAAATTACCTTTAATGCATGCACATTTTACTTATAGAATTGTACCTAAGTTTTTTCTTATAATTTATACCATTGGCTATTTTAAATTATATTTAACAGTAATAATTTTGTGACTCACCGTGTACCATTTGATACGTAGGTTCACCATAGAATTTGCCTAAAAGGAGAGAGAATGAAACTACCATTTCTCTCGGAAACCGGTGATTATGTTGTTTCAGTCTTCTAATTAACACACCATAAAAATCCAATTGTGTCTCTCAGAGTTTTCCCATATTTCATTTTCCCAAGTCTGATTCTCCACGAACAGCGAGAGCCCTCTGCCTCTCTCGGACTCTCCCCTATCTCATCGATTCTTCTTCCATTCAAGATGCCTAAGGGAAGCCTTGAAGTTTTTCTTGTTAATGCCAAGGGTCTTGAGAACACTGATTATCTCTGTAAGTTATTATTTACACGCACACATATAATATAATATGAAAGGATCCCAATTCGACTATTCATTTATTATTGATCTGAAATCTTAATTTGTTTACTTTGTTTTTTTTAACACATACACTATCTGATCTGATGGAGCAGGTAACATGGACCCTTATGTGATCTTCATATGTCGCACTCAGGAGCAAAAAAGCAGTGTTGCATCAGGTCCATATACCTACATCTACCTGGATCTCAAAACATTAGTCACCTCTCGTCAATTATAATAACCACGAGATCAATGGATCTAACTATATAATGCGTATAGTTAAAAAGTTTTTAATATCGGAAATATGGTATAGAGCGTGTATTAATTAGTAACGTTAATGTTATGCTTTTCTTACGAAAACTTTTCACTATATAATTAGCATTTTTCGGAGATCGGATCACCGTGAATTGATCACACATAATTCAATTTAATTCCTGGCTAGGTTTCTGCACTAAACATGTTGAAAGCGTTACCGTAATTCCTTTCATTTATTTAAACCGTGCACAACGAAACAGTAAACGTGTGGTGCGTATTTATTATATTAATGCAGGTAAAGGAAGTGATCCAGAATGGAACGAGAATTTTGTATTCAACGTGTCTGAAGGCGTTTCCGATCTCCGATTGAAGATCATGGACAGTGATAACATGACGGCTCATGATCTCGTTGGAGAAGCTACGTGAGTCTCTAGCTCCTTCTCCATCTTCATCCATCATTTTTCTATTCATTTTTGTCACAGCTGTAGTTTCTAATATTGCATTTGGTATGTATCTATATATCTATTACAGCATTCCACTAGCTGCATTGTTTGTTGAAGGAAGCATCCCACCTACTTCATACAATGTTGTCAAGGATGGCCACTATTGTGGGGAGATTAGAATTGGCCTCACTTTCACGCCTAAGGTATTGTGTTTTTCTTATCTTTTCTTTTTCTTTATTTTTTGGCTGAATTACTTAATTTATTTATTTTATTCAATTGGGTCCCTCTATTATTTTTTGTTCCAATCAAGTCTTATTATTTTTAAAAAAGTTTAATTAGGTCCCATAATTGCAAAAATACACCAATGTTATCCACTTTTATCTAAAATGATGTCATTTTTTGTCCAATTTTACACTAAACGACATGAAAAATGTAATAAAAAACGACATCGTTTATATGAAACTTCCAATTTTTAAAAATGAACATTTTTAAAAATCTTGAGACCTAATTAAACTTTTTCGAAAATAATAGGACTTGATTGGAGCAAAAAATAATAAAAGGATCCAATTAAATAAAATAAATAAATTAAGGGATCAAATTAGTAATTAAGTCTTTTTTATCATTGTTTATATATATAGACAATTGAACAAATGATGGTACTAGTCAAAAGCTAAAACCATCTTATTACAAATTAATGAAAGATTTATAAATGAAAAGTACGTACTTAAGATGGGCCCAAATTACATCAGTGTAAATGTAATTCTTAGGTATGGTTACACAAATTTTACTGGATAATTACATGAGAAAATAGGTTATGCACTGATAATGTAAAAAAGTTTTATACTATCATCTAATCATAACTCACCATGATGATTTTGATAATAATCACCCTAAAAATCACACTAAAACTGATTTTTGTGAAAAAAAAAATTACACTGATAGTGCATAATAATTAAACTATAATTATATTACAAAAACTTAATGTTAAATTGAAAGTTATTATTATATAGATCATGCATCATATCTATGAAATTTTGCATTAATGTAAAATTATTTAATATATTATTGAGATGTGTCAAGATTAATGTCATACACACATTTAAAATATATTTCTTTTGTCTCATTTTATTGCCACTTTTAGAATAGAGAAAAAAGATTATGCACTGTTACATTATCATCCAATCACAAACCACCATTTATTATAAGTTTATTGACTTTTATAATAAATATTTTAAACGTCATATCAATGGTGATTTCTGATTAAATGACAGTGTAAAATTACACTAACAGTGTATAACCATTAAACTCTTTAGAATATTTGGTTATTACTAATTATTTGTCACCTTACAATATTAAAAAAGTGTTAATGTTTTTTTCAATAATAAGCTCAAGAAATAAATGAATCTGTAGATGTATAATTGTAACTGTACAGAATAGTTAATCATTTTAAGAGGAATTTAATTTTTAGATAAATTTAAAATATCATACATCAAAATGACTTCTTTAAGCATCAAAATCACCTAAATTTTTTTGACCAAAAAAAAACCCAAAGTATTTTAAAATGATGAGAATTTTATAGGAGTTTTTTTTTCAAGCAAAATAAAAAAAATTCAAATAACACTTAAAATAAAATAATTTGGAATTTTTTTATCTTTTTCATGGGTTCGCTCTGTGAACACTTTTATCTTAAAGCTTTTATGTGTTTTCTCTTTCTCTCTTCCCCTCCTACCTTCACCCATCAATTCTCTCTTTGATCCCTCTCTCAATTTACACTTCTATGAATAATAAAAGCTATGGATATTTTTTCTTGTTAAACAATATTTTCATAGTTGCAAATCATGTTGAAATCAAAATATCAAGTACTAAATAAAGAATTCGAAACACAAGATACTTAAATTGCTTTATTCAAATAAAGTATTTTAAAAATAAAAGGAATTTAACTAAAGTAATTAAATTTTTATACATTGTAAAAATTTCTTGCAATTTTGAAATCTCTTATCCAAATACTGTCTTATGGAATAAATATATTTTAGTTAAATAAGATTATTTTATCATGAGAATTAGTATACCTAATTATTTTCTTAAGATGTGTGTATTACCTTAAACGACAAATAAAAAGAGATAAAAGAAATATGAAATAAGAATCATTCTATTATAAATCTTATGTAATAAATAATTAATATTTAACATTTAGATCAACAAAAATCACATTATATATAAAATTATTAACAATATAATAATACTATATTATTACACTAGTCTAACTTTATATATATATTAAATTTTAACGATCTGACCGTTAAATTAAAAGTTATTATTAAATATATCAAGTTTATAAATTTTATAAAATTTTAAAATTATTTGATAATTCATTAAATAAATTTAATTATACATATAATATAATTTTGTAAAACATAAGTAAATGTCTACTATAAGATTATTAAATTACAAATGTTCGATTTATTTTAAATTTGATGTGAATGATCATTAAGATAATATAAAAATATTCAACGATTAAATCATTAAAAAAATTGGTTACAAAAAGTTTAGATTAAGAAAAAACACGTCCTTTACAAAATCAGGAAAGATCACTAATTTTAGCAAGAATTTATAGTGAAATTTACATACTGCCTACTAACAAAAGAAATATGAAAATTGAACTTAAATCACAATTAGTATAAGCGAAAAACTCAATCAGATGTGTTAACTCTTGTTGGGATCATTAAAATTTAATATATACAAAGAATTATTAAATAGAATAACTCATCAAAAATTACTTTTGGAGTAATATGTACAATTGACTACATTTCAATATGGATGCATTCTACCTTTCTCTTTTCTGAAAATTTTGGTGTAGAAGTGTAGTGTAATATATCCATAGAAGTGTAGTGAAAATTTTCAATCTATAATCTGAGGCTGCGTCTTTGTGTTTCTTGATACAGGATCGCAGCGAACGCTGCCTAGAGGAAAATTTTGGGGGATGGAAGGAGTCTGGTTACAGAGACTGATTGTCTTTACTAGTAGCATTTCTGAGTCTTGAGTACTATTACTGTATGAGGATCTTGATATTAACTGATTATACAAGGAGAGATTATTAGGTAGTGTAAACTATTATGCATCTATGGTCTCAATCAATTTCTATATAAAATATATTTAAGTTTTTCAATTTATGAAAAAAAATTTAATAATACTTAATTACATGTCATGTAGAGATTATTTGAGACCTTAATGATTTCAGATCACCTAATAATTTCTCCCATTCAAGAGGATCTTCACTTTTTCGTTGCTTTATTTTTGGTTGATTAAAATTAATACCACAAACTCTAATAAATTAAATCTTAGGTAAACAAAAACTAAATATTTTACAGAGTATAAGCATAAACAACAAATACGAGGGGGGGTATTGATTCATGAAAAGCGTTAAGTACGGACGAACAAGTTCAAGACCAAAAAAAAGGATAAATTATATTTATACATTAATCTTGTATGATATAATCTTATATTATAAATTAAAATATATAAGTTGGAGAATGAAATTCTCACTTTTTCAATTAGACATTTTCAATATTATCTTTCTTCTCTCTTTTGGATGTACATTTTACACGCTACTCTTGTAATTAGCCAAAAAAAAATTTCAACTATTCAAATTTCAAATTACTCTGCTTTTGTCTTTTTATATAATTTGTTTTCTTCACTATTTATTTCTTTCAATCTACTCTCTTCTATCTGTAAATTGAATTTTAATAGTTTTTTTGAAAAAATTATTAATACTTAAAAATAATCTTATATTATAATTTAAATTATTAATCTTAAATCCAAAATATAATTCATGTATTCAAATGTATTTATTTATTATGAATTTTAATTATAGTATAATTTATATATTCAAAAAAAGTTATCTACTATAAATTTTAATTATATAAAAATAAATATTTATCTTGTATAATGCACAAACCAAAATATTATTTTTTTATAAATAAGAGGGATAAAAAGAAAAGAGAAAAATATAAGAAAAGATGGATAATGTGAAAAAAAAATGAATTATAAAAAGTATTCTAAGAATTTCTGTTAAAAATAATAATGTATATATATTACACCCACTAGAGTCAACCTAGTGGTGAGAAAATTGAAATAATTTACATGAAGTGTTAAATTTTAATTTCAGTGCCATTGTACACACAAAAAGAAGTGTATATATTTCATGCAGACAACGGTGGCTTGTGTACAAGTACATGAACAGAGAAAGAGTAAATACTAAAATTATTGAAACAAAACAAAGTCAAATTAAATTAAGTACCTCTGCTTTATTCATGTTCTTCACCCAGTCCCTGAAGATATGCATATTGACTAATTAACATAATTTGCTTCGAAGAAATCTTTGTTCTGAAATTTCTATATCCATTGTCATGGGAGACATCAGCGTTAGATGTGATAAAGTCATGTTAAAAATTGTCTCTCTCTCTCTCAACAAACAATAAATAAGGCTTACTGTTTATGAGGAGAAAAATAGATACGGAATTTAATATGACCTATCAAGTATCGTATACACGAGAAGGTTCATTCCCTAATAAGATTCGTTTATCAGGGCATGCTAACCATTGTATTTACATTTGAATTATATGGTAAGCAGGATTACCTAAGGCAATATTTAAACCTAAATGACTATCAAGCAATTAGTATAGGTTTATTCCAACTTAACTAGTACTTTCAAATTCAGTCCTAGATATATAACTGCAGTTATATACTAAATAAGATTGACTTCCATAAAGAATACTTGTGATTTCTTACAAAAAAAAATATTGAAAACTAAAAAAATAATATTATATTTTCTTACAATATTTTTATCAATCTTTCTCATACTTTATACTATAAATATTAAATAAAAAATAAATATATTTATATAGTGCTTGGCCGTATTATTTTAAGTTTCTCTTATCTTTAAAAAGAGAAGTTTATTCAAATAGAATATTAAGGAAAAAAAGTTTTAAAAATTAACTTTTTTAATGAAAACTAAAAAAAAATTAACAAAGTTTTAAGGACAAATTTTAGATATACTTTTATAAGTGTTATTGGTATTGTTTTCTAGTCATAGTTAGAGTTTTATCTCAATAATTTATTTTGACATTTAATACAAATCTTTATTACGAAAATTACTGAAGTGAAACTTCAATTCTAATTGAAAAACAACACCAAAAGTATCTAAAAAATTACACCTAATTTTTGTCTTAGTTTTAAAACATTTAATTTATGTTTCTTTTTCTTTCTTTATTTCAAATGTCAAGATGTAAAAACACACTACTCGAGAAAAATTAACTTAAAAAATACTTTTAAACTTTAATATTATAAAATTAACAAGCAACTTTAATTTTAACTTTTAATTTTTTATTTTTAACTTCTATTATAAAATAACTTTTAAAGATCGTGAGACCAAACACTGTCTTAATCTTGGAGGGCAGAAACTTTTGTCCATATTTTGGAGGGCAGGATCTTTCGGCCATAATCAAAGTGGATGGATTCCTTATAGAACCATACTGAAACTGCCAATCGTTATTAAGACCTTTGGGCGAGAAAAAACAACTAACAATAATAATAACAATTTCTAGAACGATGGTTGAAGCTATAAAATCCCATGGCTCGGTGATAAAATCCTTGGGTTGGAAAAGAGTGGCGATTGAAAAACTTGGTGGGTCGGTGGTGATAAATTCCCTAGGTTAGCAAATTTGTATTAATTTCTCCTCTTGTTACTGGAATAAGGCATATATAATAACCGTTACGTGTATGAAACGCCCACATTTTGTTGTTGATGGCCCGAGAATTAGGAGTTTGAACCACCTTTGCCCCTTTTATTATGACACTGAATCAATCGGAAACATGCAGGTAGTAGCCCCAATTCCTAATAAGTTATTTAAATGAGGGGTACAATCATTTCTTCATGTTTAGAAACAGTTTAATTAAGAGAAATAATCGTTTTTTTTAGTAGTTTAATTATGTGCTCGTATAATATTTTTTAAAAAAAATTTAAAAGCTCTCAAGAAACTAAACAAAAAAAATTATTATTTTCTCAAAATTAGTTATGGGCTTTAGGTAGTATCGTAGGCCTTAGATTTTTAGCCTGCCCATTAAGCTTAAACCTTCTCAATTGTTTAGATCTGAAAGCTCTGGAACAATTATAAGGATATTTATATATCCATGTATGCACGTTCCTGAACCGTGTTTGAGCTGTAAAGGTGAACCCCAGACTCAAAGCTGAATTGTCAGGTCTGAAGTTTCAGAGATCAGGCCTAGAGTTTCAGAGATCTGTAAGTTTATTTGTCAGATTTGATTTGCTTTATTTTTGTTTCTACATTAGTAACACTGATTAAATATAACGCATTTGCATTTGTTCTCTTTGTTCTATCAGTTCATATATGCTGATATATATATATATATATATGTATTATGCTGAACCATGTTACGTTTCAGGTTGTGAAGCAAGTGATTGTATGCAATGCTTTTCACCTTTGAAATAAGTTGCAATAAGCCAATCAGTATAAAAAACTGTTTTTAAAATATCCGATTTTTCTTAAACTGCTACATTATACATTTAGTGTTTTGCTTGGTATTTGTTTGTTTTCTAAGTTGGATTTATTCTTTATATCGAAAGCTTCATTGCAATTTTGTGAAATAGATGCAAAGGAGTCTGTCACTGTGTTAAAGCTGGTTTTTTCAAGTGGAAGGATCGGTGTAAGAAAAGCTGGCTTTTTCAGGTGGAAGGATCGATGTAAGAAATAGTTACTGCTCTCCTGTCAGTTTGTGTGTACTTTTGATTACATTTCTCAGTTCTTATACATATAAAATTGTTTATATATATCTGTTATGTAATAAAACTGATTTACCGACTTTTTTTATTATGATTTTTTTTGCTGATATTGTTGTATTGGAGGACTGAGTTGGAGATGAGTTAATATATCTCTATCAGGTAATAAAATAAAAAAGATTTACCCACTATTTTGATTCTGATAAAATTATCAAATCTATATTATTAGTAATGGTTTTTCGAAATAGAAAGGTCAAGTATCAACGTTAATAGTGGTGAAAAATATTTTGACTTTCCATTATCTATAAAGGTAAAATGTGTAAAGCTGGTTTTTTTTCAGGTGGAAGGATCAATGTACAAAATAGTCACTGCTCTCCTGTCAGTTTTGTGTGTACTTTTGACTACATTTCTCACTTCTTATACATATAAAAGGGATTGTTGTGGTTGTAATGTGCATCGGATCTTCTCATATACTCTTTTATTTCACTGAGTGTTTGTTGAAATCCCATAGTATCTTTCATATTTGTTAGAATGTGTGGGGTATTAGACAAAGTGAAGGATGTTTACCCTGGTAAACAAACTTGGAGACTGAAGGTTAGGGTAATACACGTTTGGAACATGTGTCTTGTGAATGACTCGACCAAAACATTTGCTGTGGAAATGGTTCTTTTGGATGCTGAAGTTAGTGTATATGTTTTTTCTTGATGTTTTGATTGTACAATGAAACATTTCTATGATTGTTATAGGTTAAATATTGTTTCTTACTTGACTTTTTTTTTTTTGGAATTTGAAACAAAGGGATGCAAAATTCAAGCTACAATTAGGAAGCCAATGCTAAGAAAATTTAATGGATGTGTAAGGGAATGTGAAGTCTATCGAATGGGCTTTTTTGGAGTAGTTGCTAATGAAGGTTCATATAAGGCTACCAGGCATAACTATAAGTTGTTGTTTCATGCCAAAACCACCATTATTTCTTGCGAGGATGATACCATCCCTATGAATTCATTAACCCTTATGGATTCTAATGAAGTTAATGAGACAAATGGTGTATGTCATTATTTGATTGGTATGTCATGAATTGATTTTCTCCATGATTATTTGTGAAATGATAAAGTGTTTATATCTTGATATGATTGATATTTTTTTCTATCATAACCATTAATATGTTTTTCTTATTCGTTCATAGCAGATGTTATTGGTGTATTGACGGCTGTGTCTGCTGAAAAAGTTTCAATTAAGGATAGCAAGACAACTAGAGTTATCCAGTTACAGGTGGTTGATGACAAGTAACATAGAATGTAATTTTTTTTAGTTAGCTATGTTCTTTTATTGTAATTTATGTTTATTTTGCAGGGGTGTGATTCACTGTGTACTGTATAATATGAAAATCCTCCTCCTTTATTCATGTAGCATAAAATCCATGAAACCTTAAATTTGACTGCTTAAGCTTAGAAGAGATTATTAGACTGCATTAATGTGTCCCTCCCCCAACAGAAAAGGCACTTTTAAGGTCTATTTCCTCTTTTGATTTTTAATATATCTATATTTTCTTATTTGTTATTTATTATTCTTTTAACTATATTACCAGTAGAAAAGGGATATGGTTTTTGGGATATTTCTACAGAATTTCAGCACTAATTCTTCATGTGTAGTTCTTATTGTGGTGTGCAGTGCGTTTTTCTTCTTGGGGGCTACTAAAAGAGGTGATGTGTTGTTTTATAATATGTTATATCGGATAGTCAACTCATAATATGTATCTAAATTAAAACAAGGAACCAACAGCACATGCATGTCTAATAATAATCTACCTACTACAACTTCATTGGTATATGAAAATTTCACTCATGAACCAACTTCAATGAGTTGGTTATTCAATTGAAATTTTAGATATAGAATGCATGTTTCAACTTCTACATGAGTTGTCAAATTAGTGATAAGCATGGATTTGTTGAGGATGTGATGTTGAGAAGTTCTCTTATACTACCTGAGCTGTTTAATTAGACCTATAACTAAACCTGAATCCTACATGACTACCAGGAAAGAGTTATAAGAACATTAACTTTAATAAAAGACTAGGGAAAAAAATTAATTGAGGCAATGATTTTCATTTTCTTGAATATTATGAGTTGACTACTTACATTTTGTGATTTATTTTTAAAAAAACAACACAAGGAAGTTATCACTCATTTTTACATTTTGGAATATTTGTTTTTGTCCCTTAGTAAGATTTGAGTATGGATGGTTGGATTGATTCATCGAGAATACTTTGTCTTTACTATTTTTATCTACAAGGATTTTTTGTGCCATTGATCTATACATGCTTATTGTTTCGCAAGCCATGCATATTTTAAGGCACTATTGACATATAAGGTAGTTGCCTCATTAATGCCAGTGCTAAATCCAAGAGTCAAGGCCAATGTCCTGAGCTTTTATTCCCTAAACTAGAGAAAGGTCTATTCACATCATTAATTAGTATTGAATATTTAAGAAATGTGGGTAGGTTATTAAATGTGAAGCACCTATGTTATAGCAACAACATGATTTTTCAAAATAAATCAAACTAAAGGAATCATGGAGAATAACTTTCTTCTTTAGTAGTGTTATTTGTTTTGCAAACCTTCTAATTCTCAATAATGGAAAACTTTTAAGACATTGATCATTATGTCTATCTTATATGCTTTAAGGGGATTTCTGCCCTAGGTTTTGCATCATTGTAGGTGTAAGGGATTATTCTAAGAGGCTACAGGGAGGGTAAAAACTATAAGAAGTAAATGCATGTGTTTTATGTCTTTTGCTCCAAATGGCTATAGCATTGTTTGAGCATGCAAGCATGAATACATACTTCCTGTCTGTTTTATCAATACTCAATTTTGCATGAATGGTTGCGCCACTACTTGTTAGTATTCTAATGAAATGATAATAAACAATTCCGTCATTTTTCCCATTGAATTACATTTTAAGTGAACTTTTTTTTTTATCAGAGGAGGTGCAACATGGGATTATGCTAATAATTTGCTTAAATGTTAGGACATCAGATCTTTACTTATGCTATTAGGCTAGCTACCTTAAATTTTCTTATGAATTTAATGAGTTTAATTGCTTGATTTTCAAGGTCGGACTATGTATGTCCATTTCCACCAAAGTTGGAGCACATTTGTGGGAGGCCATTAGGATTAAAATTTAATAAGTGGAGATCTGTACATTGTTGATGCCTACCTAGGCCTAAAAATGAAAATATGCTTTGGCAATGCATTTGAAATAGGCTCGTTGGGTGATTCCCACTTGAAGTCTTCTGAATGAATGTATAGAATGTCATAATAAATACAACAAACAGTTCCATCAAGTTAACTATTTATGTTATATCTTTCTTTTCTTATCCAAAAAAGTCAAATGTTGTTACGTTGTTTTACCCAACTTCTGTTGATAAAAGTATGATTTCTATTTTTATAGTTTTGGTTAATTATATCCTATTAACACAGTATAGAATCTAACATTATAAGAAAATTTGTCAATCAATTCAATTATTCGCTTGAAATTTATCATTGTGTTATAGTCACTACTGAGATTTTGACAATATGTTGGATATTAGTCTGGTACCATCGTAACGGACCATTGGTTGAAGTTTGATAATTTTTTTTTATTAAAAATAATCATGTTTAAATTTCACTCATGATTAAAAATTTGTAAATTTTTTCTCAAAGCAACTATACATGCAACGAAATCAAAATTTATATACCATCTAGAAACTAAAAAATGAGCTATTCTTTATCCATTGATTATAAGAAAATTTGTCAATCAATTCAATTATTCGTTTGAAATTTATCATTTTGTGTTATAGTTACTACTGAGATTCTGACAATATGTTGGATATTAGTTTGGTACCGTTGTAATGGACCATTGGTTGAAGTTTGATAAAATTTTTTATTAAAAATAATCATGTTTAAATTTCACTCATGATTAAAAATTTGTAAATTTTTTCTCAAAGCAACTATACATGCAACAAAATCAAAATTTATATACCATCTAGAAACTAAAAAATGAGTTATTCTTTATCCATTGATTATTGAATTGTATGATATCACATGATGATATATTAATTATATGGGTATTTAATCGTTCATTTATTTAAGAAAAATATTGTACAATTTTAATAATTTTATTTTTTCTAATCTTTGGATCAATCATCGCATCTATATATATATATATATATATACACACACACACATATCAAAATTAATTAACATGAAATTGCATGAAAGCACATTAATATTTAAATTATTATGGATTAATATTATAATAGAAATTTCACATTAATATAATTACTTCAATATTAAATTTATATTTTTATTATAATTATTTCTTTCTATATCAAAAATCTATTTACAGTATCTTTTTCATTGAATTTTGGAAATTTATTTTTTTACCATTTATATGTAAGTTGATATATACCGTACAAAGATGAAAATTAATATCTACATGAAAACAAATCAATATTAATATAACATATTAATATTTAAATTACACAATAAAAATATAAAGCTATTTAAATAAGACTTCTCAACAATACATATGGAAGGTAAATATTGCATAATTAATTAAAATGATTTATTATTAATTTAAATAATTCATTTTTTACTCCTCGAAGTAGTCTTATGATCAAATTTTGTTCAATCTTATTTCAGCTTGAACATAAATCAAATGACATGAAAAATATTTAAACATAGAAATATTATTAATCAAATTAAAAAAATCTTCTTGTATCATTTTCAAAGAAAGTAATATGTACAAAAAAAAATGTACACGTAAAAGAGATACTATTACGTAAGAAAACCAAAAAAAAGTGTGAAATCGTAAAAGAAAATCTATCCAATAAATAAAAGAAAAATAAATGTGTACATACTTACAGATAAACAAACAATATGTTACAAAATTACAATATATTTTAAGCATCAACTCGATTTTTTTTTAATTTTCAATGTATTACTTCTTTTATAGATTTGATGCTTTTTTAATTTGTAGATGTAATTTACATATTTTGAATTAATTAGGAAAAAATTATAAATAATTTTAATAAGAGAATTTACTTACTAAAATTTGATTGACTTAAATCTAAAATATTATTATCTAAATTTGATACTGAGATAATTTTATATTATACTGTCTTTTTTTAAAATATGTAATTTTATTGTAAATTAAAATATTTTATTTAAATTTTTTTGTATCTCAACAAAGACAAATCCGATTGTGACATTTTTTTTTTTGCAATTAAAAAGAAAAATAGACCCTGCCATCGCCGGGTAGACCAACTAGTTTAAACACAATTGCGAGCGCCTTTTATAGCATTCTCTGAAGGGGAAAGAAAATAAGAAATAATACTACTTGAACTAAATAATAACAAGAGATACAAACTACAGTAGTTAGATAGCATTGTCACAACAACAGTTGGACTCCTGTACCTCCTTGCTCTGCTTACCTAGATCTTCTCAACAAACAAAATGCAAAACACTAAGCGAAACCTTATGTTCACAATGTATTTACAAATGTCACCAGGAAAATAAAAGGATACTAAATGAAAAACATTTTGCAGTCTACAAAAGTATAATTAGATACTAATAGCAGTTATCCTGGAGGTAGCAACAAATATTTCACTAGCTTACCTTCTTTGAAAATTATTGTTGCACTGAGAAAAGTGTGTTGGAGGATCAACTCCAGCGCAACCTTGCAGGCTCGTTTTTTCCAACGGTAGGAATGAAGAGCTCATTGATGACTGTTGCCCTGGCATGGGCTTAACCCCTGTATCATGGAGAAATGAGAAATCACTATGTGAAAAGCTTGAAGATCCGAAATCTGGCAACATTGAGCCACTATCCCTTCGTTCATGATAGTTAGCAGGTTCCTGGAAACATCCTTGAAGTGTTAAATTTTCCTCTACTGGTATCACGCCCGTAAGTGTCTTAAATGCAAATTCTAGGCATGGGTCTGACCAAGAATTCATAAAAGAAGCACAATACTGTAATTCAGAATTATCATGGTTTACAGTTCCAGTTTCAAATAGTTGTTGCTCCGTTGTAACAAATCCACCCTCGACAACCTGTCCATTTTGCTTTAATGGCTCTTCATGTGTTAGTGTGTTTATATTCCTACAATCATGCACAGGTTGTGTTATGTTTCCAGTGTGACGAGGTTCTCCATCCAAATTCCTTATTATGTTGCCTTGATCAAGATAAGACTCTCTCGTTGTAAATTTAGGAGCATTTTCATAAGAGGTGGAGCCGGTCCTCAACTCAGGTTGGCTAACCATATTAAGCTCTTTCTTGTTCTGGGATTGGTTTGAGTTATTATGAGCTTCTTGACTAATGCTAGTCACCACACTCCTATGCGATTGCTTATATGGCGGATTATCAAAGCCAGGAGGCAGATCAGGCATCATGTCAGCACCAGCATCAACTGGCAAAGCACCAGTGAGAGTCTTGATTGCAAATTCTAGACATGGATCTGACCAAGAGTCCCCAAACGGTAAGGGAAGCTGTGGCTCTGATCTCTCATCACCAATATTTTCAGTTTCAACATTCAGCAATTGTTCCTTGGGACCAGTTTGGGTATCATAAGACTTCTCACTCTGGTTTAATGATTCTCCCAGTACTTCTGTTTTCAAACTGTCAGAAGCTTGAAGAGTAAGTTTGGTTTCTTCCCCGGCAACATGATGGTCAGACACTCCATTAGTTAAAGTAGCAGTCGCAGTTGGTTCTTTGCATGATTTTCTAGTGGAATATTCAAGAGCTCTTTCAGCAGGCAGTACCTCAGGTTCAAGGCCAGCAAGTCGCTTTGATAACCGCATAGGTACTTTGAGCTCTTTCTTTCTCTTGGGTTTATTTGAACGTACCTGGGAGTTTCTGTCCCTGCCTCCTGCAACAGCATCAAGCAAATTGTTTTCACCATCCCTGCTTCTTCCTGTAACATTGTCAACCAAAGTTTTTTGAATATCAGTTTCAGCGACTTTAGTGGCACTTCTTCCCATAACATTGTCAACCAAGGTTTTCTGAATATCAGTTTCAAGGACTGCAGTGGTGCTTCTTCCTGTAACATTGTCAACCGGCGTTTTTTGAACACCAGTTTCAGGGACTGTAGTGGCGCTTCTTCCTGTAACATTGTCAACCAAAGTTTTTTGAATATCAGTTTCAGGGACTTTAGTGGCACTTCTTCCCTTAACATTGTCAACCAAAGTTTTTTGAATATCAGTTTCGGGGACTACAGTGAGCCTATTATCAACTGGTGGTAACACACCAGTGAGGGTATTGATTGCATATTCCAAGCTTGGGTCAGACCAAGAGTAGTGAAATGCAAAGGACAGCTGAGGTTCTGATTTCTCATCATCCATCTCTTCATTTTCATGTTTCTCCAGCCGAGGTTCTGATTTTTTTCTTTTATTTGCTGACTTTCCATTTATTGGTGCATGAACTGCAAGCACTGTAACTGGCCTACCCTCAATTTGCTGCAATTCTGCTTTGACCTCATCCTTGGACTTTTTACTTTTATATTTGGGAGCTTCTTCACAGGATACGGAGTTCATTGACTCGTGTTCAATCGCAGCTAATCGTTTTGAAGCCCGACGAGGAAGGTGGTGCTCTTTCTTATTACTTGCTCTGTTTGAGCTAATTTGAATTTCTGGCTTACTGTCTTCTATTTTATCTGTTTCTTGCTGATGTGGTTGTTCTTTAGAAACTGCTTGGTCTTCAGAAATATCAACATCTAGAGTGTTTCTACTTTTCCTCAAGTTTCTTTTTGGAACCTGCAGAGTCTGTTCATTGATCACATTGTTGGCAAACTGGACATGTTTAGTTCCAGCAAGTCTCGGTGATGACCGGTGACGCACATTGAACTCCTTTCTGTTCTTGGATATGCTATGGTTACTGTTATTCTTTTCATTAGCATTCTCCATCATATTCACAACATGCTCCTTCTCTTGCAGATCATCTGCAGAAAGTACTTTTTCTGATTCTTTCAAGGATTCATTTTTCAATAGCGCTGTACCTGGGTCAGATGTTTTCTTCATTTCAGAAGAGCTTGCAGCTCCATCCTCTAGTGAATGCATCTTTACAACAGATTCAACCATGGGAACAGAAGCAACCATTGTTCCAGATGGTACATTTGCATTTTGCCCTTTCCTTGAGCTGTTAGCATCTGGCAATTCTAAGCTGCTTTCATCAAGTATTTCTGTGGCTGCAGCAAAAGGTTTAAAATAAACAGGAATGGGCATCAGTTGCAAATGGTATATTCTTCATCCCACTGAGTTGGAGGAACTTGTAGAAAAATTGAATAAACCAATCCTACCAAAATATATTTCAATCATAGTTTCTTACGTGCAGAAAGCTGTTGTTTGGGTGCAGACTGCTTCAGTTTCTGTCTCTTGGCAGCAGGTGGTGTCTAGATTGAACAAAAGCAGAAGAATTATGAAATTATTCTGTTTGAATTCTCAGACGCAAAGATGAAAAATTAATGATTGGGAGACCCACTTTAAGATTATTCTTTATTAATGATTCAGACTACCCATCATATGGCATTCTAGGATTTTAGACAACTACTGCCAACCGAAATCTATAAAGGATACTATGTAAGTAGGCAAATATTAATAAGAAAATCATTATCAGCTACTACCGCAAATGCATAGTTGTCATTAAAAAGAAGATTCCTAATACGTTTGAATTTTCAGTGAGTCAAAAATCTGATGTGATTAAATAATCCCTAGATTCATTTAATTTTTAACAGTTTGGAGTAAGAACTAATAGGAAGCTGTTGTAAGATAATAGTCATGCAAAAATATCTTACAGCTAAGTTGTCATCTTCTTGGATTTGTCTTCGACTTGGCTTAAACGCACATGAACGAATATCACCAGATTCAAGATAGCGCAGTACATCCTTCTTAGAACGGAATACATATCCACTCACTGGATCTATATAAAACTGTTGGAAGTGTAACCCAATCATAATTTGTAAAAGCATCAACTTTTGGAAAACAGTAAATGTAGCATATTACTCAACAAACCACGCCACAGATTATTTGCAACCCACTTCTCCAAAAGGGAGAAGAGTAAAGACAATAATTAAAAAAAGTAGCACTTGATTTGAAGCCAAAAAAAAATGTAACATTACATAAATTTCCATCTTTTTATTATAATACGTAAAAAAGAGATCTTTTTGGATGGACAAGCAAAGCATGAAACCCTACCAAAGATCAAGTGGAATTTCATACCGGATCTTTCCGAATGCCCTTGCTGTTTTTCGTAATCTTTAATTCTTTTACCCATCCAGGTGGCAAATCCTCCACAGCAGACTTCTCAACCACAACCTAAAACACAGAAAAACTTTGACAATTAAATATATGCAAACAATATTACAAAGATAACTCATAATTTATAAAAATATTCAATGGACTAAATAAAGGCTCATCCAATAATCAATTTTACAAAACCTATTACATTTTTATTTGTAAACTTTCTATGCCTTTTGTTTGTAAAAGTGTACATATATTAGCACACAACCCAAGTAGACAAAAGTCACAAAACATATGAAAGAATTTATGCAACCTGGGGAACAGAGACAAACTAGGACTTAAAATTCTTACAATCCATAGTGTCCAACAAATGAAACATAAACTAAATTGGCGAAGTAGATGTACAAAGAAATAAATACATAAACTTGAGGCCTTAAGCTAAGGCAGCCCTTCTAATTTTCTGAACGGCCCTTTTGTTATGTGGGTCGCATTCTTTCATGGTTTAATCTATAACTTTTTCCTCATTGTGGTTGTATTTTCAAGTTAACTTTCATACCATGGTCCTTTCTGCACAATAAATAAACAAAAGCCCTGCCATTTAGTGTGATTTTGGTTTCATATGCCATGAACAGTTCTAAATAATTATGAAAATCATCAATCATGTACATCACAGGACAGGGTAATGGATGACAAGAAGAAAGAATCTTCGATCTTATGATAACATTCATTAATAACAAACAGAAAAGAAAACGAAATTCCAGATACAAGGGATACAGATGTACAAACATTGGTTGGAGAATCCATGTTACTGTATTTCTTCTCCTTCTTGGAAGTGTAACTGTTGTTGTTTGGAGAATCCATGTTACTGCATTTCTTCTCCTTCTTGGAAGTGCAACTGTTGTCGTTTGGAGAATCCATGTTACTGCATTTCTTCTCCTTGGAAGTGCAACTGTTGTTGTTTGGAGAATGCATGTTGCTGCATTTCTTCTCCTTGGATGTGCAACCATTGTTGCATAGAGAATGCATGTTACTGCATTTCTTCCCCTTCTTGGAAGTGCAACTGTTGTCCTTTATAGTTTCGAGATATCGTAATACCTCTGGTTTAGAGAAGAATTTGTATCCTTTCAATGGATCAATGTAACACTGCAACATGAAAACAGTTTTATAGTGAGGGATAAGTAGCATTACTAATGTTGAATTGTTGATAAATAAATGACAATAAATGTGTCCAGAAGTTTTCCATGTAATACTTACTTTACCCTTTTAAACAGTAATTAATAGAGGATAACAGGATAAGTAAAAAACAAAGAGCAACATTGTAATTAATAAGCCTGAAAATTAATAGCCCAACAACAAAGCAAGAGAAAATAAAATGCCACCTATAAAGAACCGACACTTTCATTTGCTTCACGTATTTGTATCCGATACCGATACTCTTGGATACTTTACCAATACGTATCTATATAGTATCCAAGACTTCAAAACAAGTTATGAAAATCTAATATAGAAGCATGTATAATATAAAAACATAGAAACATCGTCTCTTAATGAACCAAAAATGGAATTTGTCCACTTTATGGATGATCTCAAGAAAGGAACAAGATCATGGTTGTTAAACTCAAGTTCCAACTCGTAAACTCGTGTTGTACGAGTTTACAATTTTAGGTAGCCAGAACTAGGTTAACTCGCAAGTGAAATTGTTTTCACTTGGGATCGGATAAACTCAGATGAACTCGCTCAAAATCGTGAGTTCATCATCGAGTTTTCAAGTTCACTTGGGTGGAGCCACTTTGCTCCAAAACGACGATGAAGTGAGCGTTTCAACTTACGATTTGGGGAAAGAGGGTCGCGTTTTGCGATTTCCACCTTGGACTCACGATTTAGAGCTTCTTCTCCGCAACTACTAGGGTTCTGTCACTCTCCTCTACTGATTCTGCCTCTTCTCTGCAACTTCAAAACCTCGAACCTTCTCTTCTTCTCCTTCACTGGTCTCACTTAGACCTCTACTCCTCTTCAACTCTGCGACTGTGCGTCACAGCTCTTAATATTATTATTTTAAGAACTTATGTTTTATGTTTTGTATGAACTTATGTTTTATTTGGTAAAGTTTGAACTTATCATGTAGTAATGTACTACTTGACTTAGTTATTTTATTATTGTCGTTTACTATTATGTTTTATTTATAGGGTTGAAATGTTGAATTATTATGTTATCTATAGGTATTTTAATATTTTTTTATAGTAGGTAAACTCTTACGAGTTTACATAAACTCTGGAGTTTAACA
The DNA here is from genome assembly GCA_004329165.1 of Spatholobus suberectus. Classification (NCBI taxonomy): domain Eukaryota; kingdom Viridiplantae; phylum Streptophyta; class Magnoliopsida; order Fabales; family Fabaceae; genus Spatholobus; species Spatholobus suberectus. The sequence continues at coordinate 77,687,125 of CM014733.1, forward strand.
ACCTTGAATAAGATTGCTACTATTCTTATTTGTAAACAATAGGAAGTGATTTATGATGACAATGATTTATAATTTTTATTTTCTATTAAATGTCCAAGAAGTATGTTCTTAATTTAGATTTGCAAAATTGCAATTATATATTTTTTATGTTTTATGAATTTTTATACATATCTAGATATGTACCTTCCACGTATTGTATCCTATGTACTTTTAGAATAATTGTAATGCCATATCAAATACATATCATATCTGATACACGTATCGTATCTATGCATCATAGAATACAACCATGGAGTGCAGAATCACATGTTCACATCAATTGAGGAGTGTAGATTTTAGCCTTTTACCAATGAATATAATAACCATTGCAAAATAATTTGAACATGGTCTCAAAAGATGTGACCCAAAATCCATCTCACCAATTTAGGACAACAGTCACAAGCCAGACAAATGGGGAAAACAATAGTAATGTTGTATCTACCATACATTTAAGTCATGAATGTTATTAAGAATCAGATTTAAGATTTTCAGAGTAAACTTCTACTACAGACAATTCTCCAAAAAAATCATTCATGATTCAAGGCCAGAACTTGAGAACGGTGCAGGTTATAGACTAATAATGTCAACCATACATTAGTGGCAGCAGTTACTACCTGACTACCCGCAAGCCAGTGTTTAAGGAATAATAAGGACTTATAACAGGAATAACAAAAGAAGACAATCTAACTAAAGTTGCTAACGGTCTACAACAATAACATCCAAATTAAGAGAATCCATCTACCACCTTATATCCAGATCCCGCATGTACACCACTTTTACGGGTTCTGACTTCCATATTCCAGCCATCAGGTAACCATTCAGGACGTTCATTAACTTTCTCTACGCTCTGACATTGTCACAAATGAACCAAGTGACAAGTGTTAAAAGTCTTTTAGCAAAGTAGGGGAAGGAAATATCCCAAGAAAAAAACAGCTTCAAAATTTATACCCACCTGCTGTTTAGAATTGGATTTTGTGTTACTGTCAATTTGTCTATTGGTTTCTTCAGACTTTTCAACATCAGGACTTTCCATTTTCAGAATGCAGGTTATGTCATCAAAGATAAAACAAATTCGCAAAAGCCGTCAAAGCACCACAGGTCTCCCTTATTTTCCTTATTCCAATAATTTACTCCCTCCACCAAAAAACTTGCATTCCGACTTGTTTCATTACACCAACAGGGAGAAATAACATGCAACACACATATTATGAACCACAGCCTGCCCTCCGATTTAGACTAAGCTGGATTTTCCCCATCACTGCTGCACCCCCTGAAAAAAAAATCTCACAAATCATCAAAAGAAAAACAGCTTCATTGGATATCATACAATCAAGAGACACATCTGAACACTAAACAGATTCAACTTTGCAAAACCCAATCACCAGACAAACAAACACCTCAACAAACCTAGTCACAGCTGCATACAATTAGGGTCACTGGTTCGATCAGAAAGTATTCCCCCACCAAATTGAAGATCAATTTTTCTTATATAAAGAGAAAAACGAAAGCAAAAACATACTTCAGCAAACCATAATCTTTGGCCCTTGGCTGGGAAGCACAGAGGGAAAGGACACAAAAATAATAGAAATGAATCTAGACATAACAAATGCATTGATTTTGACTAAAAACTCATCCATCCCCACCTCCACACCCAGTCCCCCAAACAAATCATTAACATACATGAAGAAAATAAAATAACAACAATAATAATTAAAGGTTACAATTATTTACACACAAAGTAAAAATTATCAAATAAAGAAGTAACAAAGCTAAAAACTAAGGTAATAATAACAAAATTAGTTGGTAGATTAGTTATTAGTTACCCTAATAGAGAGAGGAATTACAGGATCCGGTGGTTCTCGAAAGAGGGAAGTGAAATTGCGGGTTTGTGAGGCGAAGTGAGGGTATGATAAGAGAGAGTTAGAGTTTGAGGATTGGTTTTGATGCTTTTATGAGTATGCGAATATTTAATCCGAGTCCACGAATCCGCCTCACAACCCACGTGTTCTATTCAATGAAAGATTGAAATGCAAAACACTTTTTGTTTCTCCCGAAAACAAATAAATAAATTTAAATAAAATAAGTTAAGTTCGCGACCAGACCACAGTGCGTTAGGTCAGTTACTCGTTCACTCACGCATCTTGCTCCACGGTCACACAGCGACACTTGGTTTCAAAGTACATGATTAGACTTTGACTCTCTTTAAGGTGCTTTTTTCTTTTGTTACTTGTTTTTTAAATGGTTTGTAAAAGTGTTAAATGAAAAATAAATAGGTTTTGTATTCTAAAAAATGTTATAGAAAAAATTTAAATGGTCTTATCTTATCTTTAACAATTCAAGAACATTAGTGACATTTTTTTAAGATTTTTATTATTAAATGAATTTCAGTTAAATTTTATTAAATAAAAAATAGAGTCATGTTATTTATATATTAAAAAAATTATCAAATAAAATGCTATTATTACTTCTTCTTAATCACAATATTTTTGTAAAAAATAATTTTAAAATATATATTTGACTGGTATTTAATATTTTTAGAAATATTTTAAAATGTTAATGAAAGGAAAAAATAATGTTAAAAGGAAATAAAATAAAAGAAATGACTAAATTGCTAAATAACTTTTGTTCTAACATCATATGAAATATTATATTTTCGGCATATCTTAAACGAACTCACTTCAAAAATTTAAAACCTTATAAGAGTAACATAAAAGATTGAGTTAATAAAGCATTCGGATAATTTGCAATAAATTATGACTTGCTGCATTTATTCTGGTTCCGTGTAAAACGACCATTTGTCCCTTTTTTAATCGTCTAGTTCACACAAATTAATTTTTTTAAGTAACATTAAATTTTCTTATTATGTTCTCTTATTAATCTTTGTAATACAGTAATAGTACTTTATAAAGTAAGTGTTAAATGAAAAAAGTAATTGTATTTAATATTTTAAAATACAAAATGTATTTACTTTTTCTTTATTTAACAATAAAAAATATTTATAAACAATTTTGTAAAAAATTAAATTATTCTTTTTTTAATTAGAGTGTAAAAATTAATAAAAAGATTTAATAAGAAGATATTTATTTATTCGTCACACGAGGAAAAGTTAATAATGTACACTGTGATCATTTTTTCTTTTTTTTGTCATTAAATCATTTTTCACAATAGTATACTGATTTTATTTTATGATGATTCAGACCAAATAGTGTGGAGTTTTTTTCTTTTTTTCTTTCCCCTCTTTTCCAGACACCAATAGCATGGTTCTTTTTATTCATCAAAACAGCTGTGGTGTAACTATTTTCTTAAAATAGGTAAAATTTTATCCGCCAAGAATAAACAACTTTTTTATTAATCATCATTAGACAATATTCAAAATTTCGGAACTTTTTTTTATTTTTAAATCTAGACCTAGTCAATGAAGTGCTCAGAAGAAATATTTCTCCAAAGTCAATTTTTTAAGAGAAATTTAAACAAATGATTTAAAAGCTCAACCTTTGATTAAGCGTAGGCACATTATTTATACACACACGCTCACACATTGAAGTCTATAAAAAATTGTGTAAATGTCAGTATATCATTCCATTATTTTCTTGCAAGTACAATTATATTGGCAACTAAGCCATGCGTACAAAATATTTCTGTAAGAGCCAGGCTCAAACACCATTGGAATTCCTACAACGAAAACAACATTACGTAATGATCACTTCGTTCATCTATAATCTGTAATAAAAAAAAAAGTATAGTGTATGCTGCATGCATACGCAACAAAATCGTCACCACTGACTATCAAAGTACACTCTGACGATTACGATTACTTCAATGATATAAATTCGTCACAAAAAAAATCAATTAAATTAAAATTTATATTTTTCTGTTATTTCTCTTTTATTTATGCACGACCAGGTTTGAGTAAATAACGATTAATAAATTGTTTTAGGTACGTAAATGGCCAGGATGATTGAGATTTTTTTTATTATGAGCATTCACTCAAGTTACTCGAGGAAGGCCACAGTTCTGAGTACTATATATTATTTGATTAAGCTGCGATGTTGTTTTTTTTTTTGGCTGAATAAGCTGCGATGTTTTAATTATATGAAGACAGAAGACATCTTTATCGTTCCCTTCCCGAGTTTATAATATACATTTTGTTTGAATTCCTACAATATTTGATATATTTTTTAGAATTTAATTAAAACACAGTAATAGTATAAAAAAAATTATACTATCATCTAATTATAAATTATCATATAAGGTAAGATTGTTAATTTTTTTAGTAATTAAAAATTATATCTAAAATAATTTTTAATACACTGAGTGTGTAGCGTCTAAACACACAGCAACAAGAAAGGGAAAGAAAAGGCAGCCACCAGAACAGAAACGATATGGCTCATTTATATAGGCAGATAAAAAGTAAAGTCCTATTGCCAAATAGTGTGATCCAAGAAAATATAGCGGCTTGTCAATTAAGGCCCGGATTGATCGCAATAAGAAGCATGGGAAACAGACGAGAGAAATTATATTTCTACTTTAAATTTATAGTAGTATAACTTTTTTTAAAACACAAGATGGATAGAAGAGAGAGAGAGAGAGAGAGAATGAATAATCTAGTGGAAAGAGATAAAAATATAAGAGTTTAATGATCTGTCAGTGTAAAAAATTTACACTGTCAACCAATTGAAATTTATTGTTAGTATGACTTTTAAGGTTATTATTGTAAAAGTCAATAAATTTACCATACATAATGATTTGTAATTAGATTACAGTATAAAATTGTTTTACACTGTCAGTATATGACTTTTTTTCTCAAAAGAAAACTATAAAAATGTTTAAAAATATATAAATAGTATAACTTTTTTTTTAGTGTAAAGGAGGCCCGAATGCTACTACCTAGATAATACATAACTTGATAGGAATGGATATGGTGATAAACTAGTCATGATATGAATGCTGAAATTTCTTGTTTTTCTCTCTCACTGCTGGCTAACAACGCAGATGTTTCTAAAATAGCTAATTTTATAACTGTGACAGATAAATTTTATTTATAAAATGTATAATACTTTGCTTTTATATTTTTAATAATTCATAATTTATTACTATTAATATTAAATAGGTTGTTGTTATTTATATCAGTATATAGTTTTATACATAATTATTATAATTATTTTTAAAATACAAAATTATTTGTTTAATATCTTAAAAATTCACTTGATATTTATTTGATGATAAAAAATTAATAATGTTGAATAAATTCTTCAAATGATATCAAATTATTATTCTATTAAGTTATTATACATTAAAATAGGGATTGTCTTTTAAAATTTAATTATAATATATTAACAGTGCAGAGATTTTTTTTTTATATTGTTATCTAATTATAAATCGTCATGTATGGTAAGATTATTAACTTTTATAACAATTACTTCAAAAGTCATACATAAAGCTATTTCTAATTAATTGACAACACAAAAAAAATAAAAAATGCACTCACAATATATCAAAAGTAAAAACTATCTTTTGTGCATTTTAATGTTTAAAATACTTAATATAAGAAATATTTGAAAGACTAAATTTATTTTAAGTGAATATTTGAAGGACTGAATTAATAAATTTAAAATATTAAAGTCTACTAATAAATAAATTTATTAAAAGCTAATAAATAATAAATAAATTATTAAACTAAAAGAATTTCAAAAAGAACAGGAAATTTTCCACTTTATTAAAAAAGTATTGTATTTTTATTGTTATTTGTTTGAGATATTAAGAAAAATAATAATAAAATATTAGAAAATTAAATTTAATGTTATAAATAGAAGAAGCCAATGAATTTAAAGATGAAATAAATAAAAATAGTAAATAATAAATAAATTAATAAACTAAAAGAATTTCAAAAATAAAAATTATGAAAAATTGTCATGTGACAATTATAGTAGAAGAACTTTAATATTAAATAAAGAGTGATATAGATATAAATATAGATATTATTAAATGAATTAATACAATTATCTATTATTTTTCTCCTTAAACAAATGACTTTTTGGAATAGAAAAAAATTATGATTTGAATATTATATATCAAATAATAAATTTAATCATATTATATGATTTATATAAAATTCAGCATAAGATATTAAATAATAGTTATGTAATGAACACTATATAAAATAAAGTTAAAAATGTTGGTTACTAGCATAGTAATTTGTGCGATGCACAAGGAAATATTAAGATTATCAATATATAGTAATTTTATGATAAATTTATTATATAAAAATATTAATGATGTCCATATTTTTAATTTCAAATCATATTATAAATTTATATTATATATTATTGAGTAATATCTATTTAATTTTAAATTGCATTTCTTAATAGGCAAAATTAGTGATTTAACTTAGTAATCGAAATAAATAATAATATTATGCACGATATATATTTTACATTATAAACTTTATACTAAAAAATTTATATTAATGTATAATTACTATTAAAAAAATTATCAACATAATTTTGGTTAATCAAGATGGTAGGATCCAAAAGATGAGTGAATTGGATCATTAAGGCTCAACATAGGTTTTTCAAACTATTTTAAAATCAGTTCAAGAATCTTATTGACCCAATCGATCTTAACAATGGGATGAAATGTAAAGATTTGCCCAAATGCAATTCTAATGCAATATCTATATGATTAATGCATAAATCAATGTTTAATGTGCAGTAATACAATCATATAACGGTAAAATAAAGGAGTAAAGGTTAAAGAGAAAGTGACACAATGATTTATACTAGTTTGGTCACCCCACCGTGATCCACATTTAGTTTTTGAATCAAATTGATTGAGATATCACTAGTATTTAATTTTTTTACAAACATACAACCAAGAAAACAAAAAGAATTTCAAAAACAAACTCTACCCACAAGGTTCTTAAACCCCATAAAAAACCTTGAGACACACTTGTAGCAACCACAACAAGAAACCTTGAGACATACATTCTCAAAAACACAAGAATTACACAACCACATAGGTTAAGGTTTAGTATCACCTGAAATTGTGACAGACTCACAAATTGAAGTACACTTATCTAGGTGATGATGACTCTTATTGATCTTGATGATAATTTCTCAATGAGCTCATATTTTGATTTGAAAACTCAAAGTTTTATACCATCAAAACATTCAAGAAATACTCTTTGATTCACTTTATCTCTTTAAAGAAAACATGATGCACAAAATGGAGTCACACTAAGACAGGTTTCAAAGCTTGTTATATATAGGCAAAATTGAAATAATTGATTATTTCAACCATTTAATCAATTATTTTGTTCATCCAAATAGTTATGTTTGAAACACGAACGACATAATTGATTATTTTAACCATTTAATCAATTATTATAGAAACATATTATTTTTGAAATACAATTTAATTGATTGTTTTCACATTTAATCGGTTATAACAGAGGTCCATTTTTCATGATTTTAAAACAGGAAAAAATAATTGATTATAACTAGGAACAATCAATTATTTTGCTCCACAAAGTATTTTCCATAAGCTATAAATAATTTAATCGATTATAGTTCAATTTAATTGATTATTACATAATCGATCTTGATTCATGTTAAATTTTCTGAAAACTTTTTTTTCCTGTTTATCTTGTTTAAGTTTTAATTGAGTTCAGGGATCAGTTCAAAACTATATATATATATATAACATTGAAAGAATAAAATTAAGTATATTAATAAGATAATAAACTAAAATTAAATCCAAACAAAGAACTATTATTAGAATCTTAATTTTGCTATGACAATACGCTTGCGTTTTGTTATCTTATGTGTTATCTATTTTCCTTTGTCCTGAATGGTAAGAATTATACTATCTTTGTTTTTTTGGGATTCGATAACTCTAGTATAAGTTTGTTATGCGTTTTATAAGTTATTTTGTGGTGCTCTTTGAGAAAGATGAAAAATAGTATTGAAGAACAACAATCACATTTATAGACAAAATACACAGTTATAATAATTTAATTTCAAGGTATCATAATATCTACAAAGATTCTTTCGAGGGATAACATAATTTTTTTTTTTCAAGAGAAGGAATAACATACTTAATCAAAAGTGAAGATATAAAGCTGAAAACGAAAAATGAAATGCTTAGTGATGTAATTGACATATTCAAATTTATAGCTTTTTCAAAAATTTTAGATCTTATGTTGAAATAAAAAGAGTAAATTATATTCATACCCCTTAAGTTTTTTTAGATTGTACATAAATTTTCTTACTTTTTTTAACATTTACAATAATCTCCCTTATAAAGGTACACAATGTAATGCTTTTTAGACAATTAAGGGGTATAGTATAATGTATAAGGAATGTCAGTGTAATGTTTTTCAAACAATTAAGAAGGTTAGTGTAGGAATAGAAAAAAAGGAAGGGTATCATGTGTGTTAAGACAAAGGACGAATTTATAACCCTCAAATATTTTGATAATAACAAACAGTTAAAATGAGTTTTTTAAGAAATCATCTGGTCACTCTTAATCTGTATATTTGGTTCACTATCGTCTGATAACTTGATCTTATACCATCTTTATCTTTCCTTTAAAAGATTCAGTAACTAATGGCTTTTAGACAATGCTTTAACAATTTGCACACTGCTTAGTTGTAAAAGCATAAACAACCTTGAAACAAATGAAATCTATGTACCTACTCTCAAGGAAGCTCTTTTTACATGTAAAAGAAGGAATGTGCGTGCGGATGTTAGAATAGAAAAGCATATATGTCTACTGCTATAACATTGAGTACGAGAATAGTAAAGATAAGCAGACTGCTTTATCTTATCAAAGTGACAAGTTGATGAAAGGCATTAAATGCTGCATTTAATGCTTCAATGACTCTTTTCAACAGACAAAGGTTGTCTCCTATAAGCATTCATAACGGATACTTTTTAGAGAAGCCTATAAATAGAAGTAGAGACCTCGGTCTCAAAAGTTAGTGAGATAGTTGATTGGCTGATTAAAAATTCTCTAACTGTTGAAAAGATCTCATCTTATAATACTTTGCTTGTAAAAATTTTCTTTGCTTTTCATTGTATATTCGTTTGTTAGGATGTTGAACTAAGTGTGATAACTTAAACTCAACCTTTTTCTTTAAAAAATCGGTAGAAGCCTGAAGAGGCTTTGATTCAAAGAATACTTAGGTTTTTTGCTTAAAGAGACAAGTTAAAGCCTACTTGGGTTGAGCCAAAAGAGGCTTGGTTGAAAGAATACTTATAACTTGCTTTAAGTTAGTGGGACTTGGTTGTTGCCAAGAACTGGACGTAGTCTCTGGGGTGAGACGAACCAGTATAAATCTTGTGTGTTTTTCTATTTTTCTTACAGCATTCGTTTTTCTCTCAATATTGTTTAAAAAAAAAAAATCTTTTGAATAATCCTTTAGACGATACTTCTTTGAAAAGGTTTTACGAAAATTTGCTATAACAAAATTCAACCTCCCTTCTTGTGTTATCTTTGTGTTCTACAATTTGCTATCAGAGCTCAGCCTTTAAGGGTTGAGCACCTTAACAAGTGTTAGAGGAAAATATCCGTATGACAAACCTTGAAGGACAGTTCATTCCTGAAGGATCCTCATTTTCAAGGCCTCCAGCCTTCAATGGAGAAGATTATGCATATTGGAGAGACAGAATGGAGATGTACATCAAGTCCACTCATTACAACATCTGGAGAATCATAATGCATGGAGATCTTGTTGTAACCAAGCCAAAAAATGAATACAATCAATATGACTACAACATGCTACAGCAAAATGCATAAGCTAGGTATATTATAACCTGTGCCTTATCCAAAACTAAATATAACAAATTTTGCAATTGCAAAACAGCAAAAAAAATGTGGGATGCTATACGCATAACACGTGAAGGGATAAAAGATATTCATCTCAGAAAAGCAGTAACTCTTCAAAGACATTATGAGATGTTCACCATGAAGGAAACAAAAACCATTGACGAGATGTTTGAAAGATTTCAAACAATTCTCAATGGTCTCCAAAGCCTAGGTGTTGAGTTCTCCAAAGCTTAGAACTATCTTAAAATCTTGGATAGTCTTCCAAAAGTATAGAAACCTAAGGCTACAGCCATAGCTAAAACAAGGGACATGAAGACTCTAACTTTGGATAAGTTATTGGGAGCTCTAAGAGTCCATGAAGTTCATCTCTTTAAAAGAGATAAAATCAAAAACAATGACTCTATTGCCTTAAAAAGTGGAGAATCAAGTCGAAGAGCAAACAAAAAGACTGAGACAAAAGTCAGGAACAAAGTCCTGAAGGTTCAGTCAAATAAATCTGAGAGCTCAGACGAAAGCCCTAGCTTCTCTACAGACAATGAGATCTCTCTCATAACCAAAAATTTCAAGAGAAGCTCAAAAAGAAAGGAAGATTTAAGCAATTCTCCGAAAAAAAGGAGACTAGATACAGGAAGCCTCCTCAAGAAGAAAACAACGAAATTATCTGTTTTAAGTGCAAAAAGCTTGGACACATTAAGGTTGAAGGCCCTAAACTAAAAAGATGATGGAATTCCAAGAAAAGGAACAAGAAGAAGAATCTTCTAGCCACTTAGGAAGATCTAGTTAGCGACAGTAGCAGTTCAAACAATGAAAAAGCTAATATTTGTCTTATGGCAGACACTGAGGAAGTAACATTTAAGGTAAACTTTATCTCTAAAATTTCTCTGCATGAGTCTGACAATAATGAATCTAAGTTTGATGACGAAAAAGATATGTCATATGACACTCTTCTTGTCAATTCTCACATGATTGCTCTTGAATTTAAGAAATATAAAGAAAAGTACCAAGAAGCTATTTTAGAAAATGAAGTACTCAAGAAAGATCTAAAGAGAATGCATAAGAGTCAAGCCTTAAATCTTGAAAAGACAATGTTTTTCTCTGAAGTCGACAAACTGAAAAAAATAGGTCATTAGTCTGAAACATGATCTGGCTAAATTTGTGAATGGATCGTCAAAACTTCAATTAATTTTAAAACATAGAAGACATCCATCTGACAAATCGGGCATAGGCTTTGTAGAAGACAAAGACTCTAAACCATCTTCTTCTAAATCCTATTCAATCTCTTGTAACTTTTGTGAAAAATCTAGACACTCATTTCAAAGGTGTTAACACAAAAGGAAACAAAGGTCAAATAAGATCTTTGGGACTAACACAAAAGGACCCAAAAGTATTTGGGTACCAAAATCTCAAATAATTCTTATTGTAGATATCCTTAATAGGAAAAATAAGGGATTCATTCTGATACCTGGACAGTGGATGCTCACGTCACATGACAGGAAAAAGGTTTATGTTCCTAAACCTCCAACCACATGTAGGAACGGTCTCTTTTGGAGGAAATAAAAAAGGAAAATATTGGTATAGGTAAAGTGGGTAAGTCTCCTCTTCCATCTATAGATAATGTGTTGTGTGTTAAAGGACTAAAGTATAACCTACTTAGCATAAGTCAATATTGTGACAATGAGTTTGTCGTGTCCTTTAACAAAGAATCATGTATAGTCAAAAGAAATGATGAATCTATTCTTTTTACTACCAAAAGACATAATAATCTGTACAAGATTGAGTTTGAGGATCTAAACAAACAAAATGTTACTTGCTTAATGACCAAAGAAGATGAAAAATGAATTTGGCATAAAAAGTCTTGGGCACATCAATTTGAAACATATTTCAAAACAATATAAAAAGAGTTTAGTGAAAGGATTGCCTGAGATTTCTTGGAAAACTCATCTTCTTTGTGAAGCATGTCAGAAAGGGAAACAGATTAAAACCTCTTTTAAATCAAAAGATGTTGTTTCCACTTCTAGACCATTAGAACTGTTGCATATGGATTTGTTTTAACCTACAAAGGCTCTTAGTCTTGGCGGGAAAAAGTATGGTTTTGTTATTATTGATGATTACTCTAGATACACATGGGTTTACTTCTTAGCTCACAAACACGAGTCTTTCAATGTGTTTGAAATATTTTATAAATGTGTTCAAAATGAAAAAAGTTTTTGTAACATTGCAATTAGAAGTGACCATGGAACTGAAATTGATAACAGTGAGTTCAAATTCTTTTGTGAAAAAAATGAAATTTTCCACAACTTTTCCTCACTAAGAACACCTCAACAAAATGGGGTAGTTGAAAGAAAAAATAGAACTCTACAAGAGATGGCTAGATCCATGCTCTGTGAAAATTCAATTCCTAAATACTTATGGGCAGAAGTTGTAAACACAACTTGCTATGTTCAAAACAGACTATTGATCAGGCCATTAATTAATAAGACTCCTTATGAATTGCGGAGAGGTAGAATACCTAACATTTCATACTTTCATCCTTTTGGATGTAAGTGTTACATTCTCAACACTAGAGATCAATTGGAAAATTTGACTCAAAGGTTGATAAAGGTATTTTTCTAGGATATTCTGATACATCAAAAGCATTTAGAGTATTTAACTCTAGAACTTATGTTGTAGAAGAATCCATTTATATTAAATTCAATGATACACTAACCCCTGATAGGAGACTATCAGATTTGGAAGATTATCTTGCAGACTTACAGATAGGATCTTCTGATCCAATCAGAACAGACGAAGTAAAGGAATTAGTTTCTCAATAGAAGACTGATGATCAGACGAAAGAACCTCACAAGGACTGGAAGTTCATTACTTATCATCCACAGGATCAGATTATTAGAGAACGGACTGAAGAAGTAAAGACAAGGTCTTCCCTAAAGAATCAAGCATCGTGCGCTCTAGTTTCAGAAATCGAACCTAAGACGATTGAATAAGCACTAACAGACAATGACTGGGTGATAGCTATGCAAGAAGAACTACATCAATTCTCAAGAAATGATGTGTGGATCCTTGTTCCTAAACCAGAACATAAGAGCATCATTGAAACAATATGGGTATTTCGCAATAAACTCAATGAAGATGGAAAGGTAATAAGAAATAAAGCAAGGTTAGTAGCACAAGGTTACAATCAACAAGAAGGTATTGACTTCACTAAAACTTTTACACCTATTGCTAGATTAGAAGTTATTAGAATTATGCTTGCCTTTGTCGCTCATAAAAACATTAAGCTTTTTCAAATGGATGTTAAAAGTGCCTTTTTAAACGATTTTATTGAAGAAGAAGTCTATGTTAGACAACCTCCTGGTTTTGAGAATCTAATCCTCCCAAACCATGTGTTTAAACTCGAAAAGGCTCTATATGGTCTTAAATAAGCACATCGTGCTTGGTATGATAGACCGAGTAGTTTTCTCATTACAAATGGCTTTTGAAAGGCAAAGTAGACACAACTTTCTTTAGAAAGGAATCTAACAAAGATTTCATAATAGTTTAAATTTATGTAGATGACATCATCTTTGGAGTTACTAATGAAACTCTATGTAAGGATTTCTCAGATTTAATGTAGAGTGAATTTGAGATGAGCATAATGGGAGAATTGAAATTCTTTCTTGGTCTGCAAGTTAAACAAGAGAAGGAAGGTATATACATTCATCAACAAAAATACACCAAAAAACTATTCAAAAAGTATAAGATGAATGAATCAAAACCTATAAGTACACCAATGCATCTGTTTGTTGTCATGACAAAGGATGAATCAGGTAAGCCACTAGACCAAATTGTTTATAGAGGTATGATTGGTTCACTTCCCTATCTAACTTGCCAGTAGACTAGACATCACGCATAGCGTCTGCTTATGTGCCAAATTTCAATCTGACCCTAGAAAGTCTCACTTAAAAGTTGTTAAAAGGATTTTTAGATATCTTGTTGGTACCTCTAACCTAAGCTTATTATATGAAAAAAAAAAAAAGATTTCAAGTTAGTAGGATACTGTGATACAGACTATGTTAGTGACAAAATTGAAAGAAAAAGCACAAGTGGTGGATGTCACTTCATCAGACTATGTCTCATATCCTGGACCAGCAAGAATAGAACTTAATTGCATTGTCTACTGCCAAGGTAGAATACGTATCAGCTGCTAGCTGTTGCTCACAACTTTTATAGGTGAAATATCAACTTGAAGATTACTCTAGCTTTGAGCATAACATTCCAGTGTTATATGATAATAATAGTACAATCAATTTATCTAACAACCCTATTCAACATTCTAAAGCAAAACATATAGAAATAAGACATCATTTTATTCGTGATTATGTTCAAAAAGGAGTTTTTGATATTAAATTTATTGATATAGACCATCAATGGACTGACATCTTTACAAAAGCTTTACCTGAAAAACATTTTAACTTCATTTTATAAAACTTGCACTTAAAATTTTTGCATGAGTAAAACGTCTTACATGCATCATCTTAATCAATTATTTTAATTTTCATCTTACTCTACATCTTCTTACATTTTATTATACTCTGTCTTACTAACACACTCTTCTTTGAATATGAAAAGTTTTATTTATTCCTCTGATCTTTCCCTTCATGATTATTCATCGATAACCTCCCAAGAAATGTGTGTCGTCTTCTCTGCCAAATCAAGTCGTCATAAATGTACGTCCTTTCAGTACTTTTAAACTTTACATATATTCAAAATAATCGCTCTTTCTTTCTCTTTACATATTCTGAAAAGCTTCAAACTCTCTACACCTAAACTTTCTCTCTCGCTTTCACTCTTAAAATCCCAATCTCCTAAACCTACACTTATGGCCACTCAAAACAACTTGCTCCTATGAAGAGATTCCCAGAAGGTGACTTTGTCGCTGGAAATAGGTTGATTTGAAGAAACTTGAGGAAGAAGGTTTTCCTCTGCGTATGTATGTTGAGAATGTCGAATGGGTATCGTTCATTTAAAAACAAACTGCATGGTATCATGCCTCATACACTTATTTTTGGGCCTTTGCATCTGAGGTGAACGCAACAATCATCGGAACTGTTGACAACCAGGCCATCACTATCTCAACAAACACCATTGCAGCAGCATCTAATTGCAAGGAAGAAGGTGACCTGTTCACAGAAGACTAGGAGAAGTTTATTACCCCAAAACTAGTCGACTTGGCTTTATATGGAAACCCCAGATCCCAAACTGACAACAAGGATGTTCTAAAGAGGTTTCTGTATTCTTTAAACATGAAGCTATAATGCAGACTCATCCACAATGTCCTCCTACACATTATCCTGCTAAGGAAAGGCTCAAAGGATAATGTATCCTCCAAGGACAAATTTTGCATATACAAGATGTTGACAGGTCAGAAGGTTAACTTGCCCGCCCTTATCCTGGATAACTGGCAATCTTGCCTCACCACGTCTAAGGAGAGCTCCAAAGGCAAACAAAGGTATCCCATTTCCTATGCCATGCTTTTCACTGAAATTATTAGACTGGTTGGCGTCAACGAAGCTGGATGGGAAAAGAAGAAATCAGGTTATGAGATTGATGTATCAATAATCAAGAAGATGAGGATAGCCCATCTTTCCTCTGAATATGTAGCCAAACATCCTGAGTTGGCTTTAATCAAGGAAGAACCCCCTGAAAAAACTATTGGAATCACTTTCAGAGTTGGATCGTCTACTGATCCTTCTACCGGTACTGCATCTGCTCCACCTCCACCACAAATGAAACCTCAACCTTCTCAACCACAATCCAAACAGACCAAGCACACAAACTTGAACTGCCTATAAAAAGACCACCTTAACAAGACCTTAAACCACAAACACAACCTCAACCGTCTTCCCTTCATAAAAAACCAAAGCCCCTAACTATCCGTCTAAGATCCAAACCAACCCCCCAACCTGACTCAGACGATGACCTTCCCATTAACAATCTACTCACAACCACAAGCAAAACCATTCCTGAACCTTCATCTGAACAACCACCTCCACCACCAACTGCCACTAAACCAGCTACCCTTACCAAATCTTTCAAAAAGCCCTTAACATAAGATCCCAGTACCTAAGACATGAGTACAAGAAGAAAAGCAGCTCAGGAGAGCCAGAGCTAGATCCAAACGGGCTGAAATGAAAAAAAAGGAGGAATAAGAGAAGCTTGCTGAACAAGAGCAAGAGCAAATTGAGGAAGCAATGCTGCAATCTATTATTAAGCACTCGCTGCAAACAGCCTTTCAGAGCCTGATGAGCAAGAGTTGTTCACTTAAGAGGACATCATTGCTACCTCAAGAGGTAGATTACCTAGATCTCTTATCTGGGAAGTACCTCAATTTGTTTCCTTATCTCAAGTTTTCCATTGTCTTTTTGTAGACCTAACGGCTAGGCCAAGCGATGATCAGCCTGCAAAGGCTGTTTCTTTTAATCTGCCGGACGTAGAAGGCTAATCATTTGGAGGAGCTGAACCTATGATAGACAAAGCCTCACCAAAACTCTACCATTCAGAAACACCTCCGTCTGAACGTCTTAAAATGCCCTAAGTCACATACTTTGAACAACCTGAGTCTCGAACTGTTGGAAAGACTAAGGAGTACTAGCTTCCAAAACCCTTTAACCCAGAGATCCTTCAAGCTCTCATTAATTATGAACTGGGCGAAGTCAATAATCCAAAGATGTGGACAATGCTTATATCTAAAGAATGGCCACTGTTGATGTGCCATAGGTATCCTTAGAGGATGTCTCTAATTGAAGAAGCAGCTACCCCAGCTTTTTCATATGAGCCCCACATCACTCCATATGTTTGGGAGGAAGGGTACAACATTTTATCAAACGCTCCTATCTTCGTCTACCATACCTCTACCAGAACCATATTTCCACTTGGACAAGAAGTATGGAGACAACACGGGATTCACTGTCATACATCCCCTTTCATGATTAAATGCAATTATTCTTAGCATGTGATCATGTGTAAAACATATTATTACAAGCCCAAAATTATCTATCCGTTCTGCCATAGGAGGATCAAGACTTACTCTCTTGCCATCCGTCCAGAAGACAGTTCAAACTTTGAAGACTGGCAGATTGGTGATGATGATTGGGAGCTTAGAAGGGTGATGAATAACTTTCTGAAGGAGAAAATGAAGATTTTCCTATAGCACGCTATTTGTAAACGAAGGTGTCCTGACCTTGAACTAGGCTCACCTAGACTCATGGTGATTCAAATGCCAC
Source organism: Spatholobus suberectus (assembly GCA_004329165.1). NCBI lineage: Eukaryota > Viridiplantae > Streptophyta > Magnoliopsida > Fabales > Fabaceae > Spatholobus > Spatholobus suberectus. Next base: position 77,704,254 of record CM014733.1, read on the forward strand.
TTCTGATGAAGCCATGGACTACCTTTTGTATCTGCTGCCAAAAGACAATCAAATGTCAAAACTTGTCTATAGGAAAAGACAAGGAGCCAAAATTCAGACGTGACCCCAGACGTTACCTGATGATTCGCAAATAAACGCTTTCCCCTGCATAGCTAGCTATCCTTAAAGGAAAACAAACTCTACGAAGCTCAGATCGAAAGAGGCTACAACAACATGTTGAAGCTCTTAACCACTTCTCAGGTCTAACTATGAAAGAGAAAAACATTCTAAGCCTTTAAGCTGCCATTCGTCCAACAGGTCACTAAATGCAAAACTTTCCATCCCCATCTACCTGTACATCCCATCTCAACAATCAACTCATAATAAACTACCCCAAGACCTACATTTTCTTCTCTACAGACAGAAACACTTCTGAAGTTTTCCTACCCTGCGGTCACTTTTGGTTTTGTGGACCCCCTGTTCCATATGTTTTCAACTTATATTTTGTAGAGGAACCCAATGAAGACGAAGCCACGAGCTGTGCCCCTGCACTAGAACCTTCAAATATAAGACAAGAATTCAACGAATTGAAGCAGACTATACAACGTCTTGAAGCTAATCTGGTAAAGGAATGCTAGAAACATAAACGCGCAAAAGCTCTGCTCTCCAAGTTGGCCAAATGCTTCAAAGGTGACCTCGGCTCATCATCTACACCTTCAGACTCTGAATCTTCTTATTGATAATGCCAAAAAGGGGAGAACGCAAAGGGGGAGAAAATAAGAAAGAGGAGAAAAAAGAAGAATAAACAGACGAAAGCTATCAGTCTTAGGGGGAGTATTTTTATATGTATACAATGAATATTTATTTTACTCAGTGATATCTCTTTTACTGAACTTAACTATAATTCTTTAAATACTACATTTGCTTAACTGAAGTATGCCTGCATGAAAAATGCTTTCTAAACTAAAACTTACATTACAAAAGGCTTTTTCATATAAAGACGATATTTGAAAAATAAAGATGTTTGTCATGATCAAAAAAGGGGAGATTGTTAAGACAAAGGACAAATTTATAACCCTTAAATATTTTGATAATAACAAACAGTTAAAATGAGTTTTTTAAGAAATCATCTGGTCACTCTTAATTTGCATATTTGCTATCGTCTGATAACTTGATCTTATACCATCTTTATCTTTCCTTTAAAAGATTCAGTAACTAATGGCTTTCAAACAATGCTCTAACGATCTGCACACTGCTTAGTTGTAAAAGCGTAAACAACCTTAAAACAAATGAAGTCTACATACCTACTCTTGAGGAAGCTCTTTTTATGTATAAAAGAAGGAATGTGCGTGCGGATGTCAAAATGGAAAAGCAGATATGTCCACTGTTACAAGATTGAGTACGAGAATGGTAAAGATAAGCAAACTGCTTTATCTTATCAAAGTGACAAGTTGGTGAAATGCATTAAATGTTGTATTTAATGCTTCGATGACTCTTTTCAACAGACAAAGGTTGTCTCCTGCAAGCATTCATAACAGATACTTTTTAGAGAAGCCTATAAATAGAAGTAGAGACCTCAGTCTCAAAAGTTAGTGAGATAGTTGACTGGCTGATTAAAAATTCTCTAACTGTTGAAAAGTTCTCATTTTGTAATACTCTACTTGTAAAAAATTTCTTTGCTCTTCACTGTATATTCGTCTGTTAGGACATTAAACTAAGTGTGATAACTCACACTCAACCTTTTTCTTTAAGAAATTAGTAGAAGCCTGAAAAGGCTTTGATTCAAAGAATACTTGGGTTTTTTGCTTGGAGAGACAAGTTAAAGACTACTTGAGTTAAGCCTAAAGATACTTGGTTGAAAGGATACTTGTAACTTGTTTTAAGTTAGTGAGACTTGATTGTTACCAAGAACTAGACGTAGTCTTTGGGGTGAGACGAACCAATATAAATCTTGTGTGCTTTTTTGTTTTTCTTACAGCATTCGTTTTTCTCTCAATATCGTTTTAAAAAAAAATATTTCGAATAATCGTTCAGACAATACGTCTTTGAAAAGGTTTTACAAAAATTTGGCATAACACAATTCAACTCCCCTTCTTGTGCTATCTTTGTGTTCTATAATGTGCAATCAGAAAAAAAAAAAACTTGGGGGTGTTTAGTGTAATTTATTCAAATAAAAATTAATATTTAGAGCTTGAAAATTATCTTGCATCTAGGTATGATGGACAGAGAAAGCTTCCTTGCTATTATATTATTTGTTTAATATTAAAAGGAAATGAAGTGTTTTTTTTTCTTATTTTAAGACAAACTTATGAGTATTTGGTAATACAAGTATTTTTTATCTTTATGTATTATTTTAAATGGAAATTATGTTAATTGCTAGTGTAAATTATTGTATTAGCAGCTAATACCTATTAGTAATAGAAATCTAAATTTGGAGGATGGTTTACTAGCAAACATTTTATGGCCACTAAATGATGGTCGTTAAAAAAACTTTTTGTTGTAATGACATAATAAATCAAAAGACTCAATATCCATGTGAACTTAATTAATACATATGACACTATCCCATATATCCTATGTTTCTATTTTATTATCTTATCCCCTAAATCAAGATAATAAAAATACAAACCCTGCAGAATATGTACGGAGTAGGATAAACTAATCCTATCACACTATCTCAAAAAACAACAAATTAAAACATAATAGGACAATTTATCATAACTTATCTTATATTGGCCATCAAATAGACCTCAAAAGTCTTTTTAAAAGTTTATTTTGTAATAGTGCTTATAAACACACCAATGAATATATCAACACAAATAGGTCAATTGTTATATTAACATAAATAACAAGTCAAAAAGCCTATCAATATAGGTATCCCACAAAACAAGCCAACAAGCCTATTTACATAAGTAAGCCAATAGACCTATATTTACATGTAACATTTGTATTAACTTGTTGTTAACTTAATTTACACACAATAATACATTTTTTTAACATTAAAAAATATATTAATAATATATGTTTTTTTTCCTGAGTTTAAGACCCATGAAAATGACCTATAGCCTCCATTTATCTAACATAGTAATACAAATAGTTAGATTTAAAAAGACATCAGAACTCAAGTTACTAATATTGTATTATAATTCATAACAATATTATGATGCATGATGCAAATCTAAAAGACCTAAGCCTCAAATTATCTAATACAAACCATATCAAACTATAACCATTAACTCAAATGCAAATTTATAAGGCCCTAAACTTCAAAGTATCTTTGATCCATTATGCAACAATACAAACCAAACCAAACTTCAATAATTGAATTAATGTCAACAAAACATTAAACAATGAAAATTGACAAAAAATATAACATAAAAGCCTCATAAAAAGTAGCAACAAAGGTGAAGTAACAAACACAATAAACAAGTTCAAATCTTCAAGGTAATCTCTTTATGTATGCTCATACACCTTCAACATATGCGTGTGCATGTTATTAAAACATGTAATAATTTAACAACAATCTAATTAACGAAGTTTAAAAACTTTTACAAGAACAACATTAAGCTTTTTATTTTATGTTCTATGAATACTTGTTACAAAGTGAATCCCCGTCACAAATTAGTGTTTCAATAGATTATTCATTAAACCTTAAATGGAATTCATCAATCATTCTTCCTTTGATACTAAATGTGAACTCAAATGTTTGAAATTGGTATCACTAGTATATTTCCAACCACCTTTGGTAAGAATTATACTTCATATTGTTAGTTCTCCACCACTTCAACACACTAAATAAGTTATCATTATCATCATAATGGGAATAAAAGTACCATCATCAAGATATCCATTTATCTTTGATTTTATTGGGGGAGTTACTTTCTTCTCGTAATGTTCATGATACATTCAAATCTAATGGCGATTAATGGTGATTCTTCCATACTTAAAGCAACATAGTATATAATTCTTGTAATGAAATTTACTCCTTGTTCATATTCTCCATGACAACTTCTTCAAGGTTACACATCAAAGAAAAACATATGTTATCCACATAAAATTTGCATATTGGATCCAAAATACTCTCAATGATCACTAATAGATTGCATTTCTCTCAATATTTGTCAAATCTTTGTTTTGTTGGAGGTACCATTTCTTCCAATATTTGTGAAATTTTCATTTCATTAGAGCTATCATTTATCCCACAAAGAAATATTAATTTTCAATTGCATTATCAACTACTTTTTTCATTCTCGAAATGTGCACAAAATACAAGTTTGCAGTAAGACAATAATTGTCTAAAATTACACGAGTGACAAGATTAAACACTTTAAGAGTGTTTAAAAATCTCAGTGGCATTGCATGAGTAGCCTAATCTATCACTAGTGTTCCAAAGTAAAATTTCAGTTATAATTTCATCAACTAATTCAATGTTATAATTAAATTACTAATCTTCACAATTAATATATTTAATATAATTCAAATAGTCCATTCTAAACAATTAATTAATGTTATTTATAAAATAAATAATACAACAACCATTCATGTCCTTTATTAGATCAAAATTAGAACCAAAACATTTTATAGCTTAAATGTGTTTGACGACTATAATTCTTTTATTAATCTTTACTGAACTATTGAATGTGCTATCTTCTTCAGACAAAACATTAAATTTTTTCTCAATTTATATTGAATAAATCTTTTTAAAGTATTACTATAATTAATTTAAACAATGTATCATAATTTTACTAAAAATTTAAATATAACGAAAATTATCCATACATCTCATCAGTATGGTTGCTAATATTAAATAAATTTATTAATATTTTTAATTTCATTAAAATTTAAAAATATCACACAATATAAAAAATTGTTAAATATATTGTTATAAAAATAGTCTTATGTATACTTATAACGTTTTTTTGTTAACATATGGTCACGAGCATTAAAAATTAAAAATATTAAAAAGAAAAGTATTTATTATATAAAAATAAAAAAAAACATTTATTATTTTTAAATAATTAAAATTATTTATAAATTATATTTAACACCCTTAATCAAGAAATTTTTGGTATTTTTATAATATTTTTTTTATGTAACAATAAGGTTATAATCTAGAACCTTGTATATCTTACCTTATCTTTACCACTATGCTGATCGAAGTAGATTTGTTTTGTTTTTTTAAAATTAAGAGAGAATTACCATGTAACATTTAACGTTTATAACAAGCGCGTGGTTTTAAGAAGGCATGAAGGAGGGTGATTGAAAGTTTATCCCTAAGCAGTAAGTAACCACCAAAAGCGTAATTATAATACCCACAGTCTCTAATCAAACCAAACCCCACTCAGTAACGACGAAGTCTTTGCTTCCATTCAAGGTTAGCTCCCTCTCTTTCTCACTTCGCTCTCTGCAATACACCATGCCATGTTGCATATCATCGCTACTTCTTTTCAACTTTCCTTACTTTCCTTGCAAGATTAGGGCATTCATAAGTCATAACTCAATTTTCACTTATCCTCCAAAACCTTTAGGGTTGCTACTTCCCTTACTTGGTGCTCTTACTCTCTTGTCCATATTTCTATCGAGGATTAGGGTTTTTCCGAATTCCCAATTTTCGCTCTCTCTATCGTTGATTTACACACACAACTCGAATTCAAACTGAGTAATCATTTGGATTTTCAGATGGCGTTGCAGGAGAGGCTAGACAAGTTCAAGAAGCAACAGGAGAAGTGCCATTCGACGCTGTCGAGCATTGCAGCAAGCAAGGCCGCGAGCCAAAAATCCGCCGCACATGGCTCAGCCTCGGCCAATGGAAGAAACGCGGTCCCTGCCGTTAAGTTTTCGAACGACACAGAGAGGCTGCAGCATATTAACAGCATACGCAAAGCGCCCGTGGGTGCTCAGATGAAGCGTGTTATTGATCTCCTTCTAGAGGTACCTATCCAAATTGTGCTAATATATTGCTCCTTGTTTCATCGGGTTTGCGGTTTTATTCTTAGTTTTTTATGGTACTAGTGATAGATAGGCACGAGATAGAATAATAGAAAGGGAATTTTGCTCGGCACTTGCATGCTTTGGGTTGTTAGTAACTTAGGCCCTGTTTGGATAAACTGCTCAAGAAACACTTAGACCTTGTCTGGATAAACTTCTCCATAAACGCTTACGGTAGAAGAAAATAGGAGAAGAAAATAAGAAATACTTGTAGGAGAAGAAAATAAGAAGGTAAAATGAATTAAGCTTCTCCCATAACTTAAAATTAGCTTATGCATAAGTTAAAATTAACTTTTGGTGAAGTTAAATGAGAAAGCTTCTATAAAAATTGAACTACATAAGTTGATTTTAATTTACGGGAGAAGTTTAATTCATTTTTTTTATTTTCTTCTCCTACAAGTGCTTTATTGAGAAGTTTATCCGAACAAGGCTTTAGTACTAAATTTCAAAATTGTGTTCCTAAAACACTAATTAGGAGATTTTTTGTTTTCCCAAAAGAACCTACAGGATGAATATAATTATGCTTTTATTTCAGCCTTCTTTAAGTTAATTTGTGGCTAATGAATCTGAAATGGTGATTGATATTTGATACACCATTACACCTTCTTTCACACAATCCCTGCCCCCTCTTAAGGTTGATGGATATGTTTTATCTTATTCTTATCTTCTGTTCGTCCTCATACACTAAGTTGAAATTATATGTACACACGCACACACAGAAATTTAGGGGGTTGCCTCATATGAGGTTTAGGGAATGCCATAAGCCTCAAGGAGCTGTAACATTTGCTGGTGACCAACCTAAGAAAATCCACCATCAGGAGTTGATTTGTTGAAACCATATTGATTTGGTGCATGTGTTTGCTGACAGACACGTCAAGCTTTAACACCAGAGCAGATAAATGAGGCATGCTATGTCGACATGAAGGCTAACAAAGATGTCTTTGAGAATCTGAGGAAAAACCCGAAAGTGAACTATGATGGGCAACGATTCTCTTACAAGGTTACTTTTATTCATGCATAAATCTAAACATTTATATATTCAGACATGCCTTTAGAAAATAACTTATTCTTCTTCTTCTGTTGTTTACTTTTGGTCTCTAGTCAAAGTATGGTCTTAAGGACAAAACTGAGCTTCTTCAACTGATACGAAAGTATCCTGAGGGCCTTGCTGTTATTGACCTAAAGGATGCTTACCCCACTGTGATGGAAGACTTGCAGGTAAAATGACTTTTATTAGCCCCCCCCTAACAATGAACATTTCTCTACATTGATTTTCAGTGACATTGGTCGTTTTGTTCATAGATATATGTCTGTTCTTATTTCTAACAGATTGGATTCCTGTCTACATAATGTATTTTGGAGAAACATGAACACACATTAGTGGGTTTTATAATTATATTTTGCCACTTTCTCCTATCATTTGCCATTATAGCATTAAGATTAGTACTGAGGAAATAAAACCTTTTTTTAACTAGTCATAACAAAATCATGCTGTTTAAGGTGGTTCTAGCTTGAATGATGTTCAACCTTTCCTGCTATTTTCTCACATATTGGATTTGGACTTTGGAGCTGTGTTGTCATAGGCAGAATTTCAAATGTTCTCACTGCAGGAGTTCAGTCTGAAGGGGCATCCCGCCTAGTAGTAGAAAAAAGCCGTTGAAAATTTTCTCCTTTCACTTCTCTACATTTGTTTTGTCTTTTCTTTTCTATTTTTTTTAAAGACTATTTGCTTTGCTTCTTTTCTTATTGAGGTTTGCGTGATGCTGAGATATAAATGGAAGCATGAATATTTAGTTTGTTTTTATCAAAATATGTAAGTAAGAATGCAATTATTTGATGAAGTTGATCTAAAACGACTTTAATTAGATGACTTGTAGTGCTAGTCAATGTTTTGTTAGAAGTGGCAAAGAGTGAGCAAATAATTGGTTTCTCATGGAATAGGACCTTATAAAGCTTTCGGTTTCTAGGCTTTGAAAGCTGCAGGGCAGATTTGGCTGCTCTCCAACTTTGATTCGCAGGAAGACATTGCCTACCCTAACGACCCCAAAGTGCACATTAAGGTGGATGATGATCTAAAACAGCTTTTCCGGAGTATTGAATTGCCTCGTGATATGATTGATATAGAAAAGGATCTTCAAAAGAATGGAATGAAGCCCGCTACCAACACTGCGAAGAGGAGGAGTGCAGCACAAATTCAAGGCATTTCTTCCAAGCCCAAGCCTAAGAAGAAGAAGAGTGAAATCAGCAAGAGGACTAAGCTGACCAATGCCCATCTTCCAGAGCTTTTTCAGAATTTAAACAGTTCCTGATTAACTCTCAACAAGTGTTGGATTAGTTCAAATAGAAAATTGATTAGCCAGCCTAAACTAGATTTGCAGAGTGAGAAATATTCAGGAGGTTCTTGCTGCTCTGCCCTACTCTTATTTGTTTTCAATTTTTTTTTTATACATCAAGGCTGCAGCTAATGGACTGTTGTGATATGTAAACAACTCGTAATAATTTGTGAATCCTTGTATATTAAAACCATGTTATATTTAATTTCCAAGTCTTATAACTTTTCATACAAAATTTACTAGATCGAAAGTTCAATTTTTTCTTCAACTTATTATGTGAAACAAAGCAGATCTTTGTTCAACTCGAGATGGTAACCTACCCAATGTTTCCAAAGTGGACTTCGTTAAAAATACCCCGAATTCAACGCAAGCCAGTGACAGTCCTATTAAGCCGTGTTTATGTAGACGTAGTTGTGGATCTCAACTATGGCTATGCTTGGTAATCAATATTATCACTGTGCAATTTAATTTGGTAGAAAGATTAGAGGTTGCAGACAGAGTCTGAGAATCATGAGCACAAAGCAAGCTGTGAAAGTACTAAAAAGACTTGCAAACAACAGATATAAAAACAAACAAAAACAGAAAGATGTTTAGTCTATTATTTTTAAATCGAAATACTGTTTATACATTTTCTTTTGGTCTGCTGCACACAAATAACTTTTTTGAAGAACAGGTAGGTTAGAGAAAAATGAAAGGAAAAATGGACGGTGAATGCTCATGTATATGGCGCACAAAAATCAAATCAGCCGTTGATTTAAGAAAGAAAAGGAGGGAGACAATTGAAAGAAAAAAAGGGATGGTAAATTGGTGATAGAATGACAGTGAAGTTGTATGTGGATAACTATAATAGTGATGATTGTAAATATTATATAAAATTAAAATTATTGCATTATAGAAAGAAAGAAATGTGAATTTGATGGTTGTCTAAACAAGTAAATAAATAAGGACAAAACTGAAGTACTATTGTTTAATTAGAATTGGAGATTTATCTTGATAATCTACATAATAAAAACATTATTAAAGGATTTTTTTAATTATTAAGATGAATCTCTAATTTTAATTAGAAAACAATACTAACATGTATTTAAGTTTTTTCCAAATGATAGTTAAGAAAGGAGGTGCGGGAGTCTCCTCCTCAACAGAAAGCGTAGTTCACTTAAAATGTAAGGCGCCAAATTTTGCGTGGTATTTAAATGAAAGGCGTTGGTTTTTCCCAGTCCACCCATTTTTGTCGTGCGAATATGTTGTTTTTGTGATATACCCCTCTCTCGCTTTTATCGAAGAAGCAAAGCGCAAAGCAACAGAAAATGGGTTTTGCGATGCAATGCTCAAGCTATGGCATTTGTATTTCTATTTGTGTCCCTCATCGATTCGCCCAAACCCCTCTATCTTTTCACGGTGAGTCAGTTTGCTCCTTCAACTCTTAACTCCTTCAATCAATTCTGCAAATCCATTTTACGGAGCATCACCGTTAGTGCATCAATTCGAATTTCTTTTCCAGCTTACCACTGGAACCGATTCAAGAGTGCACGAAAGAATCAAAGGATAACGGTTCTCTGTGGCATGGGCGAGCGAAGCTCCAACCTAGGTTCCGAGAGGAAAAGGTCTCTGTCATTTATTGTCGTTACACTTTCATCTTCCGAATTCCCCCTTTTGACGACGACTGTTTCAATTTCATGTAGAAAAATTGTGGAACACGTTTGTCTTCTCAAAGCAAAGCAGGATTTATCTGAGGAGGAAGAGAACGACATGCTCGATTATTTGTACACAACGCAGTACCAAATGGGTGGTGTTGTTGCAATTTCATTAGGTGGAGCCGCATACATGATACATCATAAACATTTCCTAATTACGTACCTTAAGGCCTTAGCACCGTTGCTTTAACTGCGTCTACATATATGTAATCTAGTGTTAGGTTTTTGTTGCCAAGGAGACAGCAACACTGATTTCATACGATGATGACCTTGTTGATCCTGTAGGGCGCGTTTCTGCTCCAAATCCCGCGCGCTACACGCATGCTCTATTTATGCGGTTTCAGAAGAAGGAAAATCTTGAAAAGTTTTACACGAATCCCTTTTACTTGAAGGTGCTCAAGGACCATGTAATGACTTACTGCCATGTATGCACCAACATGTAAACACCGATTCTCTGTTTCTTTATTTTTTCGGTTATTGTCGAGGGAACCTCCGTGTGGGAACAGTTTAACTTGGCCCCCATTTAATTTCTGTTTCAGGGATTAATTAATGTGGATTATGAATCGGAAGTGGCAGATGAAATGCTTTCTATATTTCGCAAAGGAGAGGTTGGACTAAGTTACCTTCCTCTTCCGGATCTATAAATTGAAGGGTTGTTCATTTAATATTGATGTCCCTATTCATATTTGACCATAACCTAGGGCCACAGATTCTATGCCTACAACAAATTGTGAATGGAAATGGACATGAATGCATCTGTGTTCTGGATATTTGTTCTGATGTATTTTAGATTCATGGACCTCTTTTTTGTACATGTCTTTTTGTCGTATCTCCTGTTTCTGATTCTAGCAATGCACACACACATATGTTATTTTTTTGGTTCTTTAAATAAATTTTGCGGCCAGGAGTTCAACCATGGAGTGGAGTTTGTGCTTCTGATATCATTTAATGAGGATGCACTGGGTTACCCAGCAGATTGCGCATTGGCCTCTCTGGCATTGATGATGTTGGAATCTCCTTCCTTGATAGTTCAATTTACTCAAGGTATGTTTCCAATTCCATAACACCCCAAATTTTGACTGTGTTTGCTAATAACTTGTTTGCATCACAAATCAAGTGAAAATAATAAAAATAGTCTTTAAAATGTAATTCAAAAAATTATTGGTTGCTTGGAGTTTAGTTTTGAACTATTGGTTCAGGTTCAACTAAAACCTGGACTGCATTCTTGACAGTGTAAGCTAGCACTAACTTCTGTAAGTGAACCTTTTTATTTGCATACCAACTAAGTGTGATTAATGGTAATTAACCATACTTAGTCTTTCAAGAGTCATACACGTGATTTGGACTATTTTAGATAAAATAATATTATTTTATTTAGTGTCGGATGCACACAACTTGAGACCACTGGGAGTGGGAGCTGAAGCAGAGCAAAACACCAATATCATGAACACATCATTATCACACTCGTTAATTAATCACAAACATGTTAGAAACATATTTGCTTTGTGTGATGTCACTAAAGCACCTTTTTCCCAAAACAAGCCATGCATTCTTTTTGCAAATTTGAAAGCTGTGAGGCCATGCTCAAATGGAAGAGACCATTCGCTCCTTGACATATGCGCTGCCCGTCAGATTTAGCCTTCCGCTTCTAGACAACACCATTTGCTCTTGACATGTCATGCGAACTTCATAATCCCTTCATCGAGCACCCATACACTGGACAAGAGCTTTACCATTCCCATTCCTTTGGAGGAGGATTCTACGGGGACCTTATGGATGATTAGTTGTGTCATGGGCCAATGGATACCTTGTGTTGTGTCAGTTTTTATGTTGCTAGTTGATGTTTATTTGGTGGTGCAGTAGGGAAAACTCGTTATTTTAATTTTATGTTTTGCATACTTTAGTTGGTGTCTGACAGAAAGTTATTTATGCACGGAGCACGGTACTACTATTTATTTTGGTGCCACTATGTATGACTTGGCATTTCTGTTTTATTTTGGAATGTGGTATCTGTGGTTTATTATCTTCAATAAGGCTCTTATTCTTTTGCTTTATTTTGCCATTATGTAACCTCAAATTATTTGCCCCCCAAAAAAAAATTCAGGATTTCTATAAGTAATCAAATTAATCCAAACTTAATTAAATAACTTGGTTAGTGTTGTTAATATGGCACCCTTGAGAAAGGGGTGTTACAGTTCGACATCCACCATCACTTATACAATTGTTCCCTTGTTATTTAACTTAATTTTTCAACTTGGTTCTTGGCTCATTAGAAGTTTGATATTTTCACAAAAGATTAGTATGAAAAATGAGGGCAACCTTTGGCACAATGTGACTGGGAGGTCACAGGTTCAAATCTTGAAAACAGCCTCTCTGCTTGACCCCACTTCCCACTAAGTGGGAGTCTTGTGCAGTCGGTTGGCCTTTATAATATATGAAGAATATCCTTTTCAGTGAGTTTTGGTTTTGTAAACTGGGTTATTACTATTTGGTTGCCAGGTTTGAACTTTAGTCCAAGCTCTAAGGAGTATACTCACGGAGTTGTGATACGATTTCGATCAGGTGATCTCAGTCTCATGGTCTGTAAGATCTGATTTTCTTTCACAATGGTCTGATTGACTGATACTGGTGCATGATGGCATTTCTTTTGCAGTTGAAGCATTTGAGATATTTACAAACAGCAAAGAGTACAAAGATGTAAGAAACTTGATTTATTGTTTCTTACACATTTAGATTTCTACACTAGGGCTGTTATTTGCCATACAGCTTTTGGTTATAGTTGTGTGTATTTTACTTCAGTGGCCGATTATAACTTCACCTTCATGCCACATTTTAAATGGAAAATGTTTCTAAATGTATCCCTTTTCAGTAAACAATATAATTCTAAAATTTGTTTGGGTTCATGCTGTCATTTTCTCTCGGTAAATGACAAAATTCTAATTTGTTGGCTGACATAGTCATTTTTAGGTATGTTTGAGAATGGGGTTTTGGAGGGAAAAGGAAGTGAGGATAAACTTTTTATTTCTAATAAATATTCTCTAATTTAATACTTTTTTTAAAATAAAAGACATAAAATGATACATTAGCATAAATTTAATGTCCTAATCTTTTGATTATTTTACTGAACATTATATAATTCTCTTACTTTAAAAATGAATAATTTGCCTTCCCCTCCGTTTCCTTCCAAAACCCCACTCGCAAACATACCCTAAGAGATTTTTCATTTTGATCATATTTACTCATTAAGATGAACTTCTGATGAGCAAAATTGAAATATAATTTCATAGATATAAATATCTTTTACAAAACTGAACCATTACCACTGTAACCATGTGTTGAGGAGAACAGGAACAGCAGAATCTAAGTTATCTTTGGATTTGGATAACAGGTATGGCTGTCTAAGTTCCAGCCCATTGTCCACAAATCTTTGTCTCTTCATTTCTCTGTTGATCCAGTGGGAACTGAAATTATGTAGTGAGGAGGACGGTTAATGGTAAGTTTTTACTATTTACTTACTAAGTTACTGGGCATATGTGGAAGTGAGATACATATTTCTCATATTTTATGCCAAATGTTTGCAGGTTTTCAACAAGAGATGCGGCTTGATTTACTCTTTTTAGAAACAAGGATGAAGGTTATTTCCTGCTTTTTATTTTTACTTACATGTTCTTTTGCCATGAATTATGAATATAGTACAAGTGTCCACTTGTTTTTGTGACATTCTGAAACTTAATTGCCTCAGGATTTTTTTTTTTTTAATTGTATACGTGTATAAGTGTATGTGTGTTTGCCTGAACCAGCTATCTGTATATTGCTTTGGTTAAATGTTGCTATGCTAATGTCAAAATTAGACCTACAAGGTACTACTTTATTATTATTATTTTTTTCTATAAAAATTGTTGCATATTTGCAATACTGATTTTATGGACATATACTAAACTAGTAGTTATCAGTTCAACCACTACAAGAGTAATGAACCTCCTTGTGTGGAGAGGGGTTGGACGAGTGATCTTGAGTTTAGAATCTACCCGGGATGCATTATTTTTCTCTAGCAACCTCACTAAAAGAATTTCTTTTTGTCCATCTATAACAATATGCCACTAACTTCATCCTAATTTTTTGTATGATGGTTGACAAAGGTTGGTCTTTAACTGAGTCAATGGTGTTGTGCAATCCATGTTGCCAATCTCACCTAGTGAGATAAGGTTTTTGTTGTTGTTGACAAAGTTTGAGTCAGCATTCATGTATGTCTACTGTTTATCTTCATTGTTAGCATTTCCCACCATAGAGTATCATCTAACTTGTAGCTGTTTAAAATAAAAACACAGTTTGACCATCTGAATTGAGTATACATTGAACAAACACACACACACTGACTCCAGTATTTTTTACTTAAACTTTTAAGAGCATAAATTCTGCACCATTATTCCTGTCACTAATTGCATAATTAAGCCAACTTTTGTCAGTAATACTTAAACATACTTGAATTTGACTTGTGTTTAGGACCGTTTTAGTTCTTTTACAAGTACTATCTTTTATCTGTTGACTAAATAATTAAATATACTAGTGTTGCTTTTTTACATGTAGACCACAGTGACCACTCACCTATGTTTAGCCTTTCTAGTCAAAGTCTTGTAATCTTATTACCTAGATTGTTTTTAATATTATTTACAGTCAATTGAATGAAAGAAATTAGTGAAAATTACCAAAATCGAACTCTTCATAAAATATCAAGCATGAAGTAAAAAATAGTCACAGTTAGAGTCACCATTTTTTTATACAGTCACTTTTTAATTCTTTATGTTCCTTTCTTTCCTTCATATTTTAATCAGATGTTCCTCTTTTGCATACTTTTCCCTAGAAATTATTCAGATACCCAACGAGAGAATTACACAGGTCATAGTGTAAACTTTTAAACACAATTTACGTTTGGTAATTCTCAAGAACTTACTTCATTTTTTCGGCAAATGTCTGCATATTTCATTATTTTTCCATTGAATCAAAATACAATTTCTGTCTTTAGAAGACTGGGATGATGGTTCTCCCTAACTGTGTCTATTGTACATCTTTAATGGGAAAGGGAAACTTAAATATTTTTACACTAGAAGCCTGCAAAAACTTGTATAACTTGATAAGCAGCAGATTGCTAGATAGTTGATCAGTTATGAAGGGGGTTTGGACCTCCTGGAACATCTCGTAGAGAAACTCCATAAATTGGGTGGACCTCCTCTGTGCTGGGTACCTGTTGTGTCTTTGTATAGAAATGCCACGAGATTGAGAACTGCTGAAAAGAGCTACTTTTTTCTGTTTGCTTGATTTCTTTACTCATCCATCTGCCTGCCTCGCAGCAACTTGAGAGCTGGCTAATCATCAGTATAATCATTAAGATCAGAAGTGACATCCTTGAATATTGAACTGCCATCACTGCGGTCTTGTGAGTTGTGAGAGACTTAAAATACCAACTAACACAGTAGTAAAGAGAAGGGGCTGAATTTAGTTTATTCCCTTATGCAGGAAGGTTTATTGTCCCTTTATACGAGGTCAGGGAAGCTGTAGAGAAGATAGAGCCGAAACAAATTAATTTTAATGAAATGGCCAAACTGCCCATTGATCATAAATGGATTTGGTGTCAGACCATTGTCTAAACTAGTTGACAAAACAGAATGAGGATTAAGCAGTTCCTAGTGTTCACATATTTTGATTCAGGTCATCTTGTTGGAACTTCACTCTGATGATTCAGATAGCTTTGAGAATAGCTGGGAGTATACAATTAGATACTGCTGCATTAAACTAGAGCCTCTGACGAATGAAAGCTGAGCTTTTAAATTATATTGTCTAAGAAAGCAAGAGTCCTCTTTGGTCCTTTTACTCTGGTGGAGTGCCAACTAAAAATACTGCTTAGAAAAAGATGAGACCGTTGACTTTTCTATCAATTGGGTCCTATTATGCTGCTCATTTAGAGGTTTGATAATTTAATTGTGTGATAATAATTGCGAAGACTTGTGTGCACTTGCATATACACCCTGTCCTTGGATTAGAATGGTAGGTAGTGCTGGTGCCTATTTTCCGATTCAAATTTTGTCTTTCCTCGTGTGTCCTGGCCTCTAATATATTATTAGTGATAATCAGGTGCGATATTGAAGTATTTCTCAATTTGTGACGCCTTCGATAGGTTTCCTTAGTTACCTCATTCAGTCAACGCCAAAATCATCGTATAGTATTGATGCCAAAGCAGCTGTAGGGCTGCTCTTGCTCTTCAAAGTCACTTCATATTCTCAATTATAAACAACTGTTGAACAATGGGGTCCCTGATAAGGAATCAAAAGAGAATGAATTTTTGAATTCATTATCTCAAATTTTTTATCCTCATCTGGTATTGCTATTAGGCATTCTTGCGAGCACCATGTACTCTTAAAGTTCGTGTCGATGAAGAGATAAATGAGTTGTGTCATATGTCAAATGCTTACAAGCGTAATAACTATTTTGCACAGAAGTTGGAGTTGAAACTACATGAGAATGGGGGCCCGGTTTGGCACCTGTTCTAATTGACTGGACCTACTGGGGCTGGAATTTCAATTTTAATTAAATAAATAAAACCAGGGTCATTCTCAACCATCTGTTTGTTTGATGGGTGTATAAACCTGCACCCACTACTTAGAATCAAGTCTAGCAGTGGTTACCCGTTACCCACATGTAGAGAATCTGCTCAGATCTAAAGGTCATGGTGATATATCTTGTAAGTTTAAGCACGCATCCTTTTTTTTAGAGCATTTCTTTATCTCTTATCAAGCGCTTAAGGTAGTGACTCCCCTTCTGGGACTAAACCCAAAACAATGTGCTTAAGAGACTTCAGCCTCTTCCACGTGAACTAACACGTATTAGTAAGTTTAAGCATGTATTTAAAATCGATTGCAGTTTTGAAGATCGCTAAGAAAATCCAAATAATGTAAATTATTAGTTGCTTCTCTCCTATTTTTGTACCATTGAATATGTAATACTTGTCTTATGAGTTCTTTTTATTTAACTATATTTTTAGTTCTTTAGTTAAATAATACGCGTTTAATGTGATAGAGCAACTGCTTAAAAAATTGCAAAAAAGAAGGGGACAGAACAAGAGATCCGGCCAATTGGTTCAAATTTCAATAGAGCCAAGTTGAAGAACTCATTTTCTTTGTTAAATGAAAAGCAAGTAGGCACGTACGTTAGATTCGTGTTAAATAGTCAGTTTGATTATCTTGCTTAATTTGCGTGATTTGAACGACTTAAATACTTAATATATACAAATGGCCATCTTATCTTTCTTAGTCTTTCCCTCAGTCAGCATGATTACTTCTTTGGCTTTTTAATTCTTGCAGCCTTGCAGGTTGAGTTGATTATGATTTGTGAATATGCTGTTACATGTCTCTTGTTGCATCCTATTGGGATACCAATTTGACACCTGATTAACAAGGTGGACCCAAGATCGATTTAATATGGCCGCGGTTATATAGGTCAAGGTGTTTTCGTGTGGAACTATATAATGACCCCATAACAGTACTTGTGGGGGATGCAGGACTAACGTCAAAACAGATTATTTAACATTCTTTTTCTGTCGTTGATGTGGACAATCTCTATTTAGAAGAATACTACTTCACACCCAGGCAACGTGTGAAACTAGCAAATATCTTATGAATTGCACGGTGCTTTTAAATATAAAATATAAATTAAAAATACTGAAAAATAATAATTTAAGAGGTATAAGATTATTTGATATATATAAAAATGTGTTTAAAATATTTAATTTTGTGAAATCCTCAAAAGTGATTTAATTAAAAAAGGATTGTTTTACTTGGGACTTACAGATATTTAATTATATTTAATGTTGAAATTTGAATATTAACTAAAGAAATTAAGAAAGGTAAATCTCCTTTGATTAAATAATTAATTAAAGAAAAAAATATTGATTTGATATAAAAACTTTAAGAATAATGATATGTGAACACCTCATTATTCTAAACACTATATTAACACCTATCATTTTTTCTCTCTTTTATTATCACATCATATCATTTATTATATCTATATGATTTTCCAGGACTGGTCCTGACATTTTATGAGCTCGGGGCAAAATAATAGTTAAGGCCCTTTTATGTATATAAACATTTTAAAATGTAAACATATATTTAAGGGTGTTCATAAATTGTTACATTTCAATAAAAATTGAAAAAAAAATTGATTTAAAAAAATAAAAAAAACCAAAAAAAATTATTGGATTGGATTGGATTTTAGATTTAATTTTAAAACCAATTAATCTAATTCAAACTGAATTTATACATAAATATATATTTTTATTTATAATTTATGATTTCACTCATGTTTATATTTTTATTTCTTATATATTTGTAAAATTATCACATAACTTATACTTATTTATGAACAAATTTAATTAAAGACAACTTTTTGATAACTATTTGAGTAAAGATACATAAATGTAATTATCAAGTTGAATTGTAAATTTATTTTTAATAGTATATATTTGAAAATTTATACTATTATTAGCTATATAATGACTTATACATAAGATATTTGATATTTTAATTTTTTTTTACTATGTGTATTATTTACCTGACCATTTATTTAATATTTTCTCTAAAAAACTAAAAGTTAGACTAAAATGATCTTAAAAAGTGGTTTCTTTGAACATTTTGAGATGAAAAATCACTACTAATGATAACATCATATTAGAAGACAAAAGGATACACTTTTTTTTTTCAAATAAATGCATAAAATATATTTTTTATATTATCTTAATATTCTTTCTTTCTTTAAAAATATAAAGATATGATAATCAATGAATTCTTATAACAAAAATAAATAATTATCAAACTTTTTACTATATAAGAAAAACCAAAAAATAACTATGTGATCCACTACAATTGAATAATTAGCAAAATTAAAAATTAAAAATATTACAAAATTGAGAGTTTAAAAATAGAGTTTTGAAAATTTACATTACAAATTACTTCTATTAAGAAGTCAAGAAAATATGCAAATGAATTAATTAATTAAATTTTTTTCATCTTCAAAATTACTTTAAATTTTTGGGCCTCTTTTAGTCTTGGGCCCTAGGCCATCGCCCCTTTGGTCTAGGCCTAAGGCTGAGCTCTCTCTTTATCTCTTTAGGTGTCATTTAACATGTGGGTGTCCACCATCATTTTTCAAACTTTAAAGATGTCTGAAATTAAGGACACATGATTATGTGTAAAAGAGAGTACATACTAAAGTTATCTTACTCTCAATTACGGAGATTCAAGTTTATATTATAACAAGGACACATAAATAATATAAAAAGATTTTATTCTACTCGGCAGCAAATTTTTACTTAGAAGTGTTGGGGAGCCACAAGGCACTAGTTGAAGTGATTTACTCATTTGAAGAAAACTTGTTAGGTATAAATTAATTAATTATTTTTAAATAATAATAATAAATACAGTAATAAAATGAATGTCTTTAAACCAATGGACACATTAATAATGGTCTGTTGTAAACTTTGTCTATAATATTTATCGTACAAATTGTTATAGACACTGGTAAAACTTATCATTTCTAGAAAGTTATTAAAAGTGATATTAACGGATTCTATCTCATTTGTGTATGATGTTTTGCCACTGATTCTACTATATGGGCCATTGATATATATTAGGAATATTCAATTAAAATCTTAAAGTCAAATAACCCTTTTTTGGGGGTGAATTTATGTTGTGTGAATAAAGTTAAATAACCTTTATTCACTTATATTAAAATAAAAGATATTTTAATTAATTTAAAACATGAAAAGTAAGGATAGTTAATTTATTATTATTCAAAGATACATAAGACAAAATGAAAATAGTTATTCACAATTTTGAGTACCAGCTCTTTTAGTCAAGTCTCGTAAGGTTTATTCATCAAAACGATAAGAGAGCAAGAGGTTCCTCCAAAATGAAAATCAGTGAGACGTATTTAACGCCCTAAGATGTCACAAGCAGTTTTAATACAACATTCTAGTTCACAATTGTGCAGAAAAGGCGGTTCAAGATCTTAAGCTCTCTGATTTGCGTGCTTGACCAAGGCACTTCACAAAAGGGAATCCGATTTTGAATTCAGAGAAATCCTTAATTACAGTTATTAATTTTGTGAAGACTGTCTAGCCTATAGTTATTTGTAACTTTTCCAATTAGTTTAAACTTTAAAGAGTTGAGATAACATTAAATTTTAAAGTGAAGTCAAGCAAACATCAAACATTCATCTGTACCAGAAGACATGCAATTTCATTTCAAATAAACATAAATGCATGTTTTCTATTTTCTTTATTTTCTAAATTAAGCCAATCACCAATGGATGACGATTTTGATATGGTTCCTTGGTGTTACACATTACTTACCACAATTAAATACAGGATTTCAGCCCTAACAACTGAATAATCATGAAATAAAGAATTCAACGTCCTATAGAGTCCTAAATCAAAATTGAGTATGCTGCCTTGACACTTCCCTTGTCCCATGCATGCTAGTATCTCCTCACGTTACCTATCTGTGCCAACTGCTGAACTATTTACGAATTCTAATGCCAGGAATGTCTTTCAAACCCATTTTTATTGCAGTTTTTCGGAAGAGAGCAGGAGGCCTCTGTAAACCAATTGATTCAGAAAATCTGTTTGCCAGCTCAGCTATAGTGGTCTTTTCCCTCCCAATTTCCCTGATGGAGTTATAGTAACCAAGCCAAGCATGATAAGCAGCTTCTTTGATGTCATTATCAATCTTTGCCACGGAATTCTCAATCTGCAAGGATCATAGACAACAATTGTAGGTAACTATATATATATATATATATATATATATATTCTAGATAGCGGCCATAGCAAAGCCATACATAAAATAAACGTGGTAAATGAGTAAATCACCTTTACATTCTTTATCTACAATTATACATGCCAGGACACAACGTGAATTTTGAGGATCAAAATATATATGGAAACAGTATAAATCAAAATAATGTAGACATTAGAACAGCAGCAAGAAATGATGTACCTTGAGCTTTGTTTGTGGATCTATATCTGGTAAGGGGAATTTCTGTAGAGGTAGATCCTTGATTTCATCTAAGAAATACTCTTCCCATGGAGCAATCAACAATACACCTTCCCCTTCTTTTCCTTCCCGACCTGTTCTTCCAAGACGATGTATGTATTGTTCCCGGTCAGAAGGAATTCCCACCTGGATTCCACACTAGATACAATTAATAAAAAGTGAAGTCCACACTTTATCCACCTGGATTCCACACAACTGTTCAGGACATGGGGCAAATAAGTAGTTTATAATAGAATTATTGGCTAAATCCACCTTTTCTTGATACTTTCAGCAAGAAACAACTCCCAGTCTCATAAGGAACTTTGTTTCGGTAGGAGTTAATTCACCATCACAAACCAAGAAAAAAGATGGGATTTTTTTTTTTCCCAACACATCCCAAGTACAGAAAAACATGAGTGGAAGCACATTAAAATATGTAAGCATACCTGTATGACTAAGGTAACATCAGGATAATTCATTCCCCGTGATGAAACATCAGATGAGACAAGAATTAATTGTTTGGATTCCCTGAACTCATCTGATATACGAGTTCGATAGAGCTGAGGTTTTCGAGAATGTATCTCCCTAACATTCATTTTCATTTCCCGAAGAAGGTTATAAATGAGTGAGGTCACCATCCCAGTTATACAGAATACAATAACCTGCATGCAAATCTACTGGTCAAAACCATAAAATATATAACAAAGCAATTCGAACTCTGAAACAGCAAATGTATTAACCTTATAATCAGGTGTCTGCGTGATATGCTCCTTCAGAATATGGTGCACTAATTGAAAATGTGACTCGTGAGGAGCAATAAGATAAGATTGTTTCACCTGTAACAGCAAACCAGAATAAACATTAATGCATATCACCGGAAAATTTTGATACAAGCATTAAAACACAAACAGTTTATAAAAACATACAAGAATTATAAGAATAGTACCCCCCCCCCCCTCCGTTTCCAACAAGAAAAAATATATGACCTAAGGCTATAGAAGTCAATCGAATATGTATTTTACTTTTGCAATTTTTAGAGTATAACAGTAGTTACTGTAACTTGCCTTAACAGGAGTTTCTACACAACCCATTCCAACTGTATCAACATATTTGTGTTCCCTTTTCAAAACAAGCTGGGAAATACGACGAACCTGCATATATTTTTAAGCGTCTGTAACACTGCTGATGGATTAAAGAACCTGAGGTTAAAGATTAATTATAAAAATAGAAATAAAAATAAAAGCCTAACCTAACCTCCTTTGGTATGGTTGCAGAAAACAGCAAAGATTGCCTTTGACGGGGCAAACAATCAACAATTTTTTCTACATCCTTTCTAAATCCCAGATCCAGTAAATGATCTGCTTCATCAAGTACAAGCATCTGCAAGCCCATTAATCGCAGAGATATTCCAGACTTATTCTCAATATGATCCAGCAACCTACCAGGTGTAGCAACAAGTATCTGCAAAAATTGATACAGGAAATACAAAAAACATTATGTTTCTACTTTGTCGAGTAATGATTTTATTACACAAAATTAGCAACATTTTTCTTCTGTTTTTTCTCTTCCCCCTCCCCTTGCCCACCAAAAAAATGCCTAACGCTTGACCTGAAGCCACACGGAGGGAAACATAAACAATTTTATCTGTAACACAGCACCTGGCATGGATCTGATTCAAGGCGTTTTTGGTCGACTTTAAATCGTATGCCTCCAACGAGAGTCTGCACCCCAACGCCATCATGATATTTCAGCAAAACCTTTGCTACAGCGGCAATTTGACTAGCAAGTTCTCTGGTAGGGCAGAGAATAAGAACAAATATTGGAGGCACCCGTTGAGACGTATTGCTACTCATAGCTTTCAAAACTGTTTCAATAGCAGGAAGCTGTTTGCACTCAACATCATTGATAGGGGTAAAAAAAAAAATATTCAAAATAAGATGAGGTGTGTTAAAAGAACATAAAAGAACTAGGGTGTACCAAAAATGCTACACTTTTTCCAGTGCCAGTTTTAGCTTTGACTAAAGCATCCAGACCTGCAGTGCAATAGTCATCTTAGACGAATAGCAGAAATGTAACAACAAGCAAAAGACTTAAACTGGTCCCAAACAAAGTGCAGGTTGAGATAAAGTATTATAATGCAGCAACAAGTGATAATCACAAAAGCAACAACCTAAGCCACAGAAATCCAATCTGAAAGTAAAAGACAACATACCCTCGAGGCAAACAGGGAGGCTAGCCTCTTGTACCCGGGTCATATGAACATAACCAGATGAAGAAAGTGCCTTGACCGTTAGCGGCGATATACCGCACTCATCAAATCTACAAAAAACAAAACATCTAAATCACCCATTGCAACACCGCCGTTCCACAAAAATAACTAAGCATACATATCCATCCAAGGTTTTAAAAACAGTCCCTGGCCGTGGTTTCGGCCCCAACATCAAGGTTTCGGAGGTCTCCACAACCGCAATTGCAGCTGTATTGACCATATTTATCCACAATATTAAGAATCACGATGAAGTTGCAACTACAATTTAAAACCTTGTATCCATCTATCCATACCCTTTTTTCAATTTTCATCCCCATCCCTCGTCCCACAGCCTATAAGTGAATGCTAATCAATCATAAATACTCAAATAAAAAAACCATGTTCTATTGCAAACATAAAAAAAAAAAATCACAATAGCAAAGGAATACCTTGTGTTGCTTAGGATGCTTTCATTGCTTTGTTGTTCCTCAATCTGGCTCAACTTCCTCTTATTAAGCTCAGACCTGATAAACTCAACCTCTTCAGATGACTTTGGCACGACCCTCCTCTCTCTCTTCACATCATATTCCCCCAAAGCAGAACTGCTAGCCGTCTTCAAACACCGTTCACTTTCACTCTCGCTGGAAGAATCATCGCTACCCTCTCGCCAAAATCTGTGCTTGTGTGGCCCGACACGATTGTTTCCAACCTCGGGAACAGAGCGGTAACCCCTGGTGTGTTTGGGGCGGAAATTAAGGTTTGGGGTGAGGGGACCGTCGCGGCTGTTCCAGAGGTCTTGGGCGCCGTCTTTGAGGAAGCGGTCGGCGAGGGCTTTGACGTGGTCGTGAGGGGAGAGAGGGCGGTGTGTGGCGGCGGCAGGCGGAGCGGTGGTCGGGGGAGAGGGTGGAGCGGATGTGGGAGCGAATGCGAGCCTCGTAGAGCTGCTTCTCTTGCTCGATGAGTCTCTTCTGCTTCTCTCTGGCGAGCTTCTCGTGCATGCGCTTCCACTTCCACTTGTTGACGCCACCCGGAAAGGTGCGAGGACCGCCACCCATGTTTCGGAGCGCCACCCAGTTCCAGCTGCATGCTCTACGCCCTACCCCGACCATCCAACTCCACATTGCTGGAGAAGCCAATACCAAACTCCACAGCACAGCAAGGGTTTTAGTTTCAGCAACGAAACCAAACTTTACTCTTTCTGTTATACAAGGGCTTTTAGTCTTCTCCATATATAAATTAGGGTTAATTATATTTTTGGTCATTCATTTTTTGTCGATTTTTATTTTTAGTCTCTCAAAAATATTTTGACCGGTCATAGTTTTTCATAAATTTTTCTTCTATATTTTTATTTCCTGTCGTTAACTTGAATTGTTAAGTGATGACGTGGCTTCATATGGGCTGCCACGTGGCTTGCCATGTGGACTACTAGGCTGAAGTGCAGCCACGTGACATTTTTTTTTTAAATTGCCACGTGGTTGCCACGTCAGCCTAGTAGTCCACATGGCAAGCCACGTGGCAGCCCATATGGAGCCGTGTCATCACTTAATAGTTTAAGTTAATGGCAAGGACTAAAAATACAAACGGAAAATTTATGAGGAACTATAACCAATCAAAATATTTTTGAAGGACTAAAAACGAAAATTGACAAAAAATGAGAGACCAAAAACATAATTAACCCTATAAATTATAATGAGTAAACCATCAATTTGGTCCTCAAAGTATTACTCTCTCTCCTACTTAGTCCCTAAAGTATTGAAAAATAATAAGTAGTCCCTAATGTTTTGTTATATCCGTCTCGTTAGTCCTTCAGGTTAGCATCCCAAGAACCGTTTGATTAACAGGAAGGACTAACGGACGGATGTAACAAAACGTTAGAAACTACTTATTATTTTTCAATACTTCAGAGACTAAGTAGGAGAGAGAGTAATACTTCAAGGACCAAGTTGATGGTTTACTCAAATTATAATAGCTTAGAGTGTTTTTAGCCGTCAACAAAATAGTTTAAAAAAAAATTATTAATAATCAAATTAACATTATATCACAATATAAATTATATATTATAAGTTTAAAATATAATATATATGTTCAAAAATATTTATTTATTATGAATTTTAATTATTAAATAATTTATATTATATATTTAGAAGTATTTATTTATTATAAATTTATATTATATAAAATAAATATTTATTTTCTTACAATGCATAGATTAAAATACTTGTAACATGATTAAGCATAAATATCATTAATTCAACGGTAGAGATACTTTTCTTTTGTTTTTTTCCTTCAAATTGAGTAACTTATTTTAGAAAGTAAAATAATAAATTTTAGTAAAATTGTTTGTAATTTAGGTTTATATAATAATTTTTTGAATGGGTATTTGCTGACTGTCTAAACATGTCATTGTCTGTCTGGTAGTATTGAAGAATGTCTTCTGAGCTGACTTCAAATTTTCTGCAGTGATAATTTTACTGCATAAGATCTTAACTATTAAAATAATTTAATTTATTTTATAAAAAATATTATAAATTTATGTTTAAAAATCATAAACAAATAAGATGAATTCAATTTACACTCATTAAATTTCGATAGAGAGAATCATCCCTCCTACCGTTTTTATGTATAGAAAAATAATTTTAATTATTGATTAAAAAAAATATTAATAATCAATATCACCCGTACATACATAATAAATTATAAATGTATTAAAATATCAACTAATAATTTTCTTATAAACGAGTAAGATCATTATTTTTCTTCACATAGACCGGTGTTATTCTTGTGCTGTGACATTTATATCATTTATATTTTGTGTCGATTTTAAATTTCCAAAAGAGAGAATTTAGTCTGATAATTTTTAATAAAAAATTATCTAATAAAGAGGTGACGAAAATTAATGATGATGACAAAGAAGCAAGGAGCAGGTGCAGAGCCATTTCAAGAATACAGTGGTTTGATATGGGAACAAAATGAAAAAGTTGCAGAAAATTTTGTAAAACTGACTTATAATTTCTTTAACGCTATTTTTATTCTGTACTAACCTACCTTAAACTGATAAAAGATTATGTTAATTATCTTCCCATATTATCTAAACGAACAAACAAGACCAGAATCTGTGGCTTGGAGAGATTGCTAAACATTTTCATGTCATCGTAACTCTTTAAGTTTGCTAATTTTGGATTTTCTATTCACATTAAATCAAATAATAACATTAAGATATTAACAATCCAAATCATCATGTTCACAAAGATTACACAATTCATCACCATGGGGTCCTATAAATACATTGAATTTGGCGAGTTTATCTCTAGCCCCCCAGACATTGATCTCCTCTTTAACAATTTCAAAAGCATTTGATGATGGATGCCCTTCAAGCTTTAGGATGGCTTCTGGCAGCATTTCGTCTTGCACAGCATCCCACAAAGTAGATAATAGACTGGCATTGTACAAAACAAAGGTAGATAGAATTAAGTTGAATGATCCAAGGGCCTCCATCACTGACCTAAAGAAATTCTTTTACCATATTTGTGGTTTAAAATCTCAATTATTCATTGAACAACATAACACATTGAAACAAGGGTGGATTGAACACCTTCTCTGATTGTTGTAATCTTAGAAAAAGGGGAAGAATGTCTATCTTACCAAGACAACAAATAAAACAACATTAAATATTGCAACAACTCTCCACTCAGTTTTCATGTATTGTGCCACGCCAGCCCTGGAACCAAGATTGAGGGAAAAAAAAAAAAACAATGGCAGTGAGACAGTTTACTCATCCAGAAAAACAGAAATGGAGCATGTGCGTGCTTACTTGCAAGAATCACAATCATAGCATTTGATGGCACGAGAATTTTTGTACCGCGTGCAGTCATTGTTCGGGCTAACCGGATGAAAGGTCAAGTCATAGTAGGATGCATTTACAGCAGGATATCCACATCTAAGTTACACAAAACCCCAACTTAAATGAATGTCAGATATGTGCACTGATTTTCTTATCTGAAAAAATAAACTACAATACTCTATTGAAATGCATTTTTGGATAGCTGTTATAAACAAAGAACCAGAGAACAGAACCTACTGGGAAGGTGGTCGGCAGCAGCCAGCTTCAATCGGGGTCAATTTAGCCGATTTATATTGGTTAAGAGTCTGCATAACAGAAAGATTGGAAAGGGATAAATCGTAGTTTTTTGGCGTAAAAGAAAACACATAATTAAATTCAGTGGAATAGTATAGACCACACACCTTATATTTTTTTGATAGGTTATTGCAGTCCTCAGATTTGACAAGACAAACCTTCAGCTTCTCCCAGTTATGAGAATTGTTTAACTAAAACAAAAAGAAAAACATCAAGCTTGTGGATGTTGAAGTGTTATTGTGCACCAATTTGACAAGAGTCTTACCTCTTTGAGAAACCATGAACTAAAATCTTGAAGTTGATACTCCTTATACCTAAGCAGAAAAGAAGGCTGTCATTCATCAGATCACACGATGTTATCAAGATCTAGAGTAAGAAAAAAGCATTAACCAGACAGTCCTTCCTCTTATAGCCAAGCAGTCATATGCAGTGTCAGCCACTGTATATATCATGAATTGTCACCATTTCAAATATCAAGGACCATAGTAATATCTACATAAATGAAATACTGTGACTCCTTACCTCAATCCAGTCACACTATGACCTGATCCATTATTAGTCACAATGAACCTGACACAATGGCAGAAGATTACAAATGAGTATCCAAGATCAAAGAAGTTGGTTATTGATTGGATGAACAAAACAATAGCAATTAATTTGATAAAACATAAGTTCACCTCTTTTTCTAACATGTTAACATAGATATTAAAACAAAAAAAATAAAAAGAAAAAGAAAAGTATATTTAATTTGTTCAGTTGTTTGACACACCATGAAGACAACATAACAGCATCTATTTTCATGCTCATTACTGTTCCTCCACAATTGACCACATAATAATATATGGCTTCAAGTTCTAGGTACACTTTTCCTTTGCATCCAAGGTAAATAACTTAGGAAATCAATTTGGAATTTTGATATCATGTGGTGTTATCTCATTGACCACCAAACACAAGGAGACAATGAAGCATAATAATGATGAATGCTTAGTTTGAAATGCGACTCATGTTATTGAGAGGAACAAACCAAGCACCAGTTTTTAACTTGCCATGTTCTTAGTGCATGTTGTGATGCATTTCAGTTATAAAAATTCATTCAACATACCTTGTTTAAAATCAAAATATTATAAGTTATTGCCTGAGCTTACATGTTTTCACCAATTTCTTATTCAAAATTAGTAATTGCAAATGATACTGATATTTAATAAATTCTAAATAGTAAATGCTTGCTGCTGAAAGATAAAATAATGACTCATTTTGCATATCAGTACCATGGACTACCAAGGTAGCAAATTCAATAAACAAAGCAGGCACAAACTCCTAATTGGCTTAATGAACAGACCAACAAAGCAAAGAAAAGCTGAAATACAAATATGTTAAGGCTTGTTAATGCAAATGCTGAGGTCAAACTCTCACGGACTTCTTTTTACAAGCAGTATATAAGACTCTAAACATAAACATGGCAGAGACAGTTTGTATTTACAAAAAAAACAAATGATAATGTGAATGAATTTGCATTGTCAACCAATCTGCAAACTTACACCAATACTGTGAAGACCAGGATTCCCACCAAGACAAAGAACAGCATGATCAGATACTGCAAGTACAATGTCAAGGATGATACCCAGAATCCAAAATTTCTTTCTTTATCTGATGTAATGTAACCATCTTAAAGTAATGTATCTAATAAGGAGTAAGGATACAACCCATAATAGTATGGAGATGTTTTTCAGGGCACCCAAAAAGCCAACTACAGATCTGCAGAACACAGAAACGTTATAGAAGACAATGCATGAGCAGAAAATCTTCAAAAGGGGGGGGGCGCCGCGGGGGTGGGGGAAAGGCATCAAAATCATGAAGAATGCAAAGCTGACATTAAGAAAATAACTGCTCCGAGGCCTATCACAGGCAGAGTGAGAGACTTTCTGCAGCCATCATGATGAGTGCTCATCCACACTCCAAATATTATCACAACGATAGCCAAAAGCTGCACAAAGAGAACACGAAAACAGCATCAACAGTGACAAAATTAAAAAAATAAAATAAAATACTTGCAGCCCGTTTGATTCCCTTCTCACTTTTTGGTTTTAAAAAATGTTTCTTACAACATTTTCAGGCTATTCAGCAATCAATTTCTCATCTAAAATCTATTAAATTTTGAAAATTGTGTCCAAAACAAGTGTCTCAAAACCAAAAAAGTTGGGAGATGTTTTCTCATTTTCTTTTATTTTCATCTCATTCAATGCCGCACTCTGCTTTATGCCTTGCATCACTCTCCACCCACTAGTTGTCCGAGCAACCTTGTTTAGTTACATTTTGAAAACTAGAGAGTTTCTGAAAATAGAAATCAAACACACCCTTGAATCCCAGTTCTTATCTTCTGTTTTCCATATTTAGTACACAAAGTAAACAACTAGGGAAGGTAAGTGGTAACTAATAACAGCAAGCGAAGTTGGCTACTAAAAATCGTATTTTTGAAACATGATCGAGTGGGGTATGCAAGAACAATAGCCAAAAAGCACGTGAACACAAGACAGTAGATAAAGTGAAAGTACGAGGAAAATGGAACAAAAAAACCCGAAGATTGAAATGAAAAAAGATTTGAACTGGAAAACTCAAAATTGAAAAAGCATTACCATGGTGAGAAAGTTGATCCATCTAGTGACAAAGGTGCTGGTTCCTACTCCCATTTTCTTCCGCAGAGGGAAAACTCGAAATGTCTGAATATTCTGGGTTTAACTTTAAATGTTTATTTTATTCAAAAAAAATTCGTTCTGTTTCTACCAGTTCTGTAAACATTAACAAAGACACTTATTAAACAAAAAATAAAAGGGAAGCGAATGGAATTGAAGGAGCAGTTTCACATGATCAAGCAAAATGAAGGGGCGGGTGCATTGTGTGTGATGAAGATGCGCCGCACGGTGTACGCTAAGAAATCCAACACCTTACGACACGATACCCGATGCTATGCACACCCGAACGCAACAGTATCCCAAAAATAGCTGTCTTTTTCTTTTTTTATAAATTAAAAAATGAAAAGAAATGGAAAGTGTCTTTATTAAATATGGAGAATTCAAACTCGGGTCTGACTTGTTTGTGTTCACACATTCCCAGTACAACGTTAACCCATGCTGTTCAAAATATTCTTTTTAAGACATAATTCAGTTTTATTAACTAGTATCAAAATCATTGTTCTAACGAGAATAATTTTGGACAATAGTTAAAAATATTTTTTAAATCCCAAGAGTTAATTTATGCAAGTTTGAGCCTTAATCGTTTTATTATTGTTATTTTTTTGAAATGAGGCAAATATAAGTTTATCTGTAAGTATTCTTTAAGTTTATGAACTTTTTTTATCTTAAATTTGGATGTCATTTACTCTCCTAAAATTATGTAAAATTAAAAAAATAATTCTTTTATATAATTTTAATTTTTATAAATATAATTAAATTTAATTTTAGTGTTTTAAATTTCTTCTTTTGAATTTGTTACTTATAAATTTTAAGATTTTTAAAAATATCTTATTATTACTCAATTATCATGTAACATGTATTTAATTATGTCGCATTAATAATTATTTTAAAATGATGTAAAATGTGTTGCATCATTAATAAATAATAATAGAAATTATTTAAAATTTTAAAATTTATGAAGACTATGATTAATAAATTTTTAAAAGACTAAATCAAGATTAACTTTATTTACATGTACCTAAACTTACCAAAGCTGCAATGGGCAGGAGTTTTCAGTAGTCAACAACAGCAAGTGGTCAAATAGGTTGAGAATTTTCTTTTCTTTCTTGGTCAAATAGCTGAAAATGTTACAAAACAGGCCCGCCAGGCAGGTCGGCCTACCCAAAGGTGGGGTGGATTAGTTCTTTTTTAAAACTAAACTAAAAATGTGGATATATTGGCTGGTTAACTCCATTAATAATAAAATGGAATACAAATGCATAAACACACATTTTGAGACGTTTTATTTTAAAGGAAAAAATTCTAAGAATAGAATTTTACAACAGAAAAAAAAAAAAAGAATCTTCAGGCTTTGTTTCAGCCCAAAAAATTAAAGAAAGGATGAAAGAGGAAAGAAAAATAACCAAAAAATTGTTTGCTCTACTATTTGGTTAGTCGGTTAAAAGGGAGGAAAAAACAATTTATTTGGGTTCCACGTAAAAATTAGTTCAGCCCAAAATAGGACGAAAAGAGTAGGAAGAGAAGTGGTTGTGGTGGTGCTATGACTTTCCAGGTACTCAAATATCACAAATGAAGATTTTAGAATTTAGACTTAACTAACTTCACTCCACAAATCGACTTATAAAATAAGAACTGTTTAAGTTTTATAAGGATTAAATTAGTTATATTTTTAGTCAATATAAAATTTCAATATACCCTTCACGTCCAACATTTGAAACATAGATAAAGGTGGGTGACCCAATACTAATACCTCCTCCTGCTTAGGAATAAACATCTAAAGTGTAAACAACATAACGTATCTACACAGAGAAATAAAAAGAAAAAGACTGTAACTTTTTTTATTATTTATTTTATTTTCTTTCGCTTTCTTTCTTTTCAATTTCCTCCCAAACCAAACATAGTCTCAATATTTGGCATGGAGGGGATCAAAAGAAGAACAGCAAAAAAATTATTAAATCAGCATTAAATTTGTGATTTCTTATAAAATGCAGTTTTTAAGAATAGGGAAAAAAAAACTAGTAACCAAATTAAACCGCAAAACATGAGTACAATTCATAGTGTTTTTTGTGTTGATCTTTAACTAAAATCATAATTTGGTGTTATTCTGTAATTAAAATCATAATTTCTTTTTAGTAACTTATGTTGATATTTAATATCAACCTTTATTACATAAGTTATTGAGATGAAACTTTAATTTTAATTGAAAAATAACATTATAAGTAGTTAAGTACTTAAATTTTTTCTATAAAGTCACATTGTTAATGTTAATAAATTAAGCAATGTTATTTGTACAATATAATTTTTGTAAAAATTTATAGAAAGGGGAGAGATAAGGGGAGAAGAGAGAGAAATATAGAATAAGGTAGCCGATAGGCCATATATAAATTATTGTTAAAGTTTGAGAAAACAGATCATATACTAACAGTGTAAAGTAGTTTTACACTGTCATCCAATCACAAATAACTATTTATTGTAAGTTTGTTAAGTTTTATAATAAATACTTTAAAAGTCATATTAATGGTGATTTTTGATTGGTTAACAGTGTAAAACTTTTTACACTGACAGTACATGACTATTAAACTCTTAAAGTTTATTTTATAAATAATCTTTTAGCATAACAATTATTTGCTGCAATGAGTGATTTGAATTGGATTGGGCACGTCCAACTTCCACTTCTTATTGCTGGCCAATTGAATTTCCACAGCACAAATTGTATAGCATTTCATGAAATTTCTCAATGATAAAGCCAAAAAAAGAGTGTATCACTTTATCACAAGAAACCAATCCAATAATTTAAGGGAATAACATACCCAAAACAATCTACGACCCACTAAAACTAAGGTTAGGATACAATCGGTAGTGGAGTTTTGAAGGGAAAAAGAAGAAAGCACAAATTTCTTTAAAATTAATAAAATTATATAATATTTATAAGGAAAATGCTAACCAGCATTTAAAAGTGTAGCAGTGCACTCTCCCATAAACTTTCTACTTATTGGTTCCTTAGGGTACTGATTAGCATTTTCCTATTTATAAAAGCGAACAAAAAATTAAGAAATTAAAGTTTATATTAATCAATCATTTTTAATTCTTCCATTTTAAAAAATTATTAATTATAACACATTTATTAAAAATGAAAAATTTGCCCTTTCTCTCTTTTTCAAAACCCAACTCTCAAACACATCCTTACATTCTGAAAAATATAAACAATTATAAAATGGTTCTTTTCAGGATACAATGGCGAATAGGTTGTTTTGGTGAAAGAAAAAGTATATGATATAATTGCTTAAGTTTTTTTTTTTTTTTTTTCCAGTCAAGACAGTAGCTTAGGTTAAAATGCATAAAAATGAAAGTGGGAAGTAGGGAACCCAAACCAGATTACTAAGGGTGTGTTTGGATTGATGGAAAAGGAGAGAATAGAGGATGATGGAATGGATGGAAGAAATATTCCATTGTTTGGTTTTTATAAATGGAGATAGAGGGGATGACACCAAATCTTGTCCATTCCATTACTTATTATTATTTCCCCCCTCCAATTCATGGTGCACAGGATGGAATGAAGCTTTCTAAATTATAAAATTACTATTGGGCCTTATAAAAATTGCTTCGAAGAAAACTGTTGGCCTCTTGTATCTTCTTATTCTTTTCGCTTTTCTTCTCTCTTTTCTATCTTCTATCTTCCATAAAATTTTCTTTTCTATTCTTCTTTCTCTTCTATCTTTTATCTTCTATACAATTTTCTTCTATCTTCTTATTCCTCTTCTATCTTCTATAAAATTTTCTTCTATCTTCTCAGTCCAATAACCTATATTCAATTATTCTTTTTCTTTTGCCTCGTTCTTCTCCGCATGTTGGTTCTCCAATCAAAAGTATGTGTGCTTCTTTCTTGCTTCTTGCTTCTTATTTTTCAATGCTTGCTTCTTCTTCTTGCTTGACAGGTCAATAAAAAAAATGATCTTTTTTGGGTTTTTTTTTTTCTTATAAACAACGGTATAAGAGAACCATGAGATCAATTTAATAATATTATTTCTTTTGCTTAACAAAAAAAAACGTAAAATAAGCATAATATAGGAATTAAATTTTATTTATTTATTTTGCTCCATCCTTTTATCAAACATTGAAATGTGTTGGGAAACAATTCAAATTTTCAATTTTAAATCTCTAAGATTTTGTTTAGATTTAAAAAATAATTGTTTTTGTTTTAGATATTTGTTTCTTCCTTTATATTAGGATGCAAGTTGTATAAATAGAGGTTGTTGAGATGAGAAGAACCCCCTCGCCTGTAGAAGGGGTCACCATCCTAAGTGAGAGGAGTTATGTGAAGTGAGGGTCTCGCAAGTTTGTCTAGAAAACTTGTATTGGGATGTTATGTTATTTGAGGAATGATAATAATATTGAGATATTTTCGTGGTGTAGACAAGAGATGCCGAACCACATTAAATAAATTAGTGTCCTTATGCTGTTTTTAGTTTATTAAGTGTTATTGTGTGTGTTTTCCCAACACTGATATTAGAGCTTATGGTTGTGTAGCCTGGTGACCTGTGAGATGAGTATCGATGGTGGATTTGTGTGAGATCCTTGTGTCAAAAGTCTTCTTGGTAACAGGAAGTCAAGCAGCGTGTCTTGGTAGTTAAAGTGCAAATTTTTGTGTCGAAAGTCTTGACAATGGGGAAGTCAAGCAACGTGTCCTGGTAGCTAACGACGGTGCAAGTACACGAAGTGTCACCATTTAATACTAGTAGAGTGAAGGCGAGGAACATACTAAAGTTTGCAGAGTGGAAGCAAGATTGGAAATGATTGCGACGAGCATTCATGATGGTGGGAGTAAAAGAGGAAGTTGGAAAATTTTAATTGAGGAAGGAATTGTTGGGAAACAATTCAAATTTTCAATTTTAAATCTCTAGGATTTTGTTTAGATTTTAAAAAAAAATTGTTTTGTTTAGAGATTTGTTTCCTCTTTTATATTAGGATATAAGTTGTATAAATAGAGGTTGTTGAGATGAGAAGAATCACCCGGTTTGTAGAGGAGGTCACTACCCTGAGTGAGAGGGGGTTATGTGAAGGAGGGTTTTGCAAGTTGTCCAAAATACTTGTATTGGGATGTTATGTTATTTGAGGGATGATAATAATATTTGAGATGTTTTCGTGAACGTAAGTAAGAGATGTCAAACCACATTAAATAAATTGGTGTCCTTCCACTGTTTTAGTTTATTGTGTGTTGTTGTGTGTGTTTCCCCAACAGAATGAAATATTTGTTCCATTATATTATAAATTATTCAAACAATAAAATTACATTTTTAATCTATTTTATTTCATTTCATCCCACTCTATTATGTTTTAATTCATTCCGTTCCATTATTTACTATTAATTCAAACATAGCCTAAAGCTTCAGATTTTTGCTTCGACAATTAAACGATTCCACCTTTTTGTTGATTTGAGTTACACTCGCCTCGATCCATTTTGCTATTCATTGCTCTCTATTGGGCCTTACAATAAAGCAACCTTTACTTAAGGAAACTCCATTGCAAATCAAGTTATACTACTCTGCATCCATCATTTAAATAGGGTCAAATCGTGTAAAGTTGTTATTTAATATTGTGAGCATTTTGTTAACAACTCGCTCGGAAACTAGTCAACATTTTAAAGTTCAATTCGTCATCTTATCTTCAGTAGCTTGTGAACTTAAAGTGAACTGAACTCAAGCCCACAATGAACATTTCTTTGTTAGGTTCAAGCTTAACCCAAGCTAGCACATTGCTAGCCTTAGTTTTAACACACGTAAATTACTATAAGAGATTTTATTATATGCAATGGTTGTCCAAGAATTGTATCATTCTGTCTAATAAACTAATTTAACCGACCACGATGATCAACAATTTCTCAAGTGGTCGCGGTGCACAAAAAGCATTAAAGCAAACAAGAAATGGCATCATTTTGACCCAAGAGAAAGGATTCGAGTTTTTTCTACATGTCCTTTGTATGTTGACTAAGAACATGTCCTTTATATGTAACCCCACCCCTCCAAAATGTAGAAATATGCCTTTATTACTACTTTTTTACAAGAAAGAAAATTTTGATACTCCCACCAATCCTCTTGTATAAATTAAGTTGAAATGCTCCTTAAATTGCAGCCTGCACTCCCCGAAAGAATGTACAATCACCAAAAAGCAAGCAACAATAGGCTTACTGTCACAATCCACAATTATTCCACTCTGTTTGCACATGTCATAACAGCTGATTTCATCCTTTCTTTACCTAAAGAAGTTTGAACTATCACCTGCCCAAGATGATTTATTGATTAGAGTTAGATTATACTATGAATAAGTATGACAATATGTAGATTTCCATAAGTAATCCACCTACATTTAGAAGAATATGGTGAAAAGAAGAAAACAAAAAAAAAACCAGCAAGAAGCATATACAACAATAATACAAATATGCTAACCCATTGTTTCGTAAGACCATAGTTGGGTTGCATTTGGACACTTTTGGCAAAACCATAGGTTGTATTAGAACATGATTTTGGTTCTTAAACCATGGTTTGAATGGAAGTGAAAAAGAAAGGTTAGGTTGGTTTTCCATTAGGTCAAACCATGGTTTGCAAATTATAAGTCTATAATAGAATAGTGTATTCTTTGGAACAATCAAAAGCAACTGTTTGCAAGCTTTGATAATGAGTAAATAGCAGGGGAGTTTGGAAATTATAGACGCTGAAGGAAATGACGTGTCCCAAAGCAATTTTATCAAGTATACATAACTTAAGAAAAATCTTCTTGAATGACTGAAGAAAAAAAGGACTACTAGTGGAAGGGAAGACATTTTTGAATGATACAACAAAATCTGTTTACCTAGAAATTAAAACAGAATCTATAACATTACCTGTTTACCTAGAAATCAAAACAGAATGTACAACATTACCTCTTGTATTTTGTTTCCAGATCGAGCAAGTAACTTATACTGATTCTCAAAGATGGATGCCATATAAACCTGGAACAAATTTGGTTTCCACACAGATAAATTAAGAACTTGAGTTTGCTAACAATTATTAAATTGTGTCTGGAAACAAATGATAAAAAAAAAGCTGGCAATATCCATATTAACATTGATAAACAAGAGGTTTAGGAGAACTAAGAGTTTGTCTGTGTATACAGGAATGTCCAGTAAACTGGCAGTGGCTGCTCAAAACAAGAACAAGCAATCACATAATCAAAGGAAAATGAAAAAGGAAACCAAATGGGATTTTTTTTGACAGAACTATCTTCTAGCTGAATAGTAGTCAGCATTATTACATTTTCAACTAAAAAAGCTACAAGACAGCCATAAGAAAATTCTATGACAGTTGATTAATTTGAAGTTTGAACCTTGATTAGCCTTTCACAAACAATATGCAAAATCCATAATGCAAATTGCTAACTTATGGTGAGTTCTGACAGAACAAATAATGAGCTAATACTCATTCAAGCAAATAAAAAGCACATTATGCAGAGGCTGAATATATGTGTCCATACCTGAAAAGTTGGAGCTAAACCAGGGCTTCTGAAAAAACGGCCTTTTGAAACAGACTGGACTTCCTCAATCTTTTGCAATTCTTTGATAAGGGATTCCACTTCAGACCACTGTCCAAAAATGAGCATAATTTGATGATTAGTCATGTCAAACCAATAATCCAACTGGACCAAAAAATAAATATAACATACTTATTGATGATTAATTGTATGGAAATAGGAATTCTTTCGCTGCCACATCATAAACCAAAATATAAATCCAGTGATTGATTGGAATGAAAATATTATGCATGCGACTGGAAAGCAGGCATAACCAAATGGCCAATGGATTTATCATCAGGTAGAAAATAAAGCTATAAAACATCACTTTACCTCAATCTAGACTCTGAAACCTTGTACATTCTGAAATCAAGAACAAAACTACAGTCTGCTTGATTGATTGAATTTGAAATTTGAAAGTCCTAACAAAAAAGGTATAGTTAAGGCAGCTAGCCAGCAGATGTAATCTTTAAGCATTTTTCTAGCTCTCATACCAGCACAGAACCTCTACCAGGAGTCTATACAGATATTCTCATTTTGCCTGATTTGGGCCTAGACTCAAAGCCTGAATTGATCTCTCAAGGACGGTCCAACCCTAGTCCAACCCCAACTAACTAAAGGCAAATGGGTATAAGTCTCATCACCCCTTGTTAATGCAATGCCAAGAACATCAGACCCACTATTACCACCAAACCTCAAGGGAGTCAACTTTACCATTACTCCACATGCTTTAGTTGTAGTTTAAACTCCATTTAATTCTTATTCCCACATAAAGACCCACAAGTTTATTATTACCACCAGCAGAAATGACCATATTCAATCAGGCTTATTGTTATTCCGTAACTTCTCTGATTTACAGAGGTCAACCTTTGTTCCATCTTTCCAGATAAAAAATATGCACATACTGACCAGAACACAAACAAATGGCACAAAGTAAAAAACCAATAAGGAGATTTATATACTATAACATCAACACCTGTAAATAAAATTATTTCAAGCCTGTTGTTGGCTGCTAAACTATTGAGAAATAAAGTCCAACAGCAATGCAATTATTCAATCAATATAATAGGTATATTTTTTTTATAATTTTTATTGGTAATTAAAGTGACTTCTACTTTCTCGTATAAAGATTACCTCTACATCTGCTTGAGCTGCTTCCAATCTTCCATCTAAGGGTTCATGATCCCCAACTATAGACTCTAAGGAATTCATTAATGGATCAGGCTGTCATAAGAAGATAATGATTTGTTAAATCACAAAGTGTATAAACACTGCTTAATCTAAGTGGACTTTATCAAAATAATCTCCACAATTCTCTCCTAATCAAAGGAAAAACTTGAAAGACAAAAGTAAATAACAACATTGATAAATTACCATGACCTCCTTTAATGATAAAAATATGCGCTCAAGAGCAAAGTTTAATTGGTGAACTTTTGCCTCTAGAACCTGGAACAAAAAGTAAGCTTAAAAATAAATACAAAGAAATAATATATAAAGACTTCAAATATCATGGGTACTCGATCAATTCCATCTATTAGATATAAAATCACTCATGTAATTTTATCCAATAACTTCAGCTTTTGAAATAGTTGTTTCATGACATGGTATTAGAGCCTCTACCCTCATGTGGTCAAGAGTTCAATCCTTGTTACCCTTAATTTTCTAAATTAAAGTTAAATTTGTGCACAAGGTAGGGCAGACATGTGTAATACGAACATGCTTCAAGCCTAAAGGGCTCGTGCATGAGGTGGCATGTTAGATACTGATACAAACTGGACCAGAACACAAGAAAAAAGGGAAATATAGATGTGTAGTGCACTAGGAAAAATCACTGATATCAAAAGAGAATATACAAGTGAAATAAGAGAAATACAGGAAAGATTAAGTAGTAGAAATGAAAATAAAGAAAACGATGACCAAGAATTTCAAGAAGCCAGGCCTGGTATCTCCCTTCCAATTCTTCTGTGCACTCTTTCCCTACCTCCTTCCTACCATCCCCATTACTGGTATATTCTGTTACATAACAAACTCATCATTGCCCATGCCACTACCTCCCTCTCTCTCCTTACCATTAGTTGCCATGTGTAAACTAACGTCATTCCCATTTCCTACCCTTTCCATGCTCACGGGAGGTGTAGATCCCTTGTTTTCTCTTTTATTTCAGCTTTTGTACTACCTACTAATTAACAGTTTGTGAACAGATACAAAATCATCCGTGTACTTTCACCCAACAACTTAAGCTTTTGGACAATTGATTCATGACACCATCCATATCGAAAGCATTGAAATAGATGGTAAAGTCATGAACATGGAAATAAAACAAATAATAGAAAAAAGTAAACAAATTGGAGGAGGCTCACATCATTATTAATTATTTAGTTGTTGAAAATTATTCTCCACTTTATTAATCTGTCACACTGTCAAGAAGGAAAATACCTGACCAATCTTAAAATATGATGCTGGGTTCAATGTGGCATCCCACGATAATTCAGACTGATGAATTAATGCAGAAACTCCTTCAACCTACATTAGTAAGTAATAACACATCAATATTTAGAATTTTTACCACCACTCTGAACTCTGATTCCATCGAAGGGCAAAGGGTACCCAGGTGCTTAGCTCAATACAGAGGCGCAAGCATAGGCTAAATAAGGCAATTCCACTAGAATAAATGATGTAAAGCTAAATATGTTTGTAAAACTGAACTCCATAATACTGCCATTAAATGCTTTATATACCTCAACAAAAATTCCAAAGTAAGCTATTTTCTGGACGTGGCATTTCACTATATCCCCAACTTGAAGTCTAGCCTGCCGTAAGAAACAAAAACAAATCTGAAGACCACTTTGTTGCATTCAATCAACAACACATGCTCCACGCTAATTCAAGAAAGGTTATTATTACTAAAGTATTTACCATGAGATTTCTTTTCTTCTCAACTAATTCTTCCTTCTCTTTTGGTCTTAGAGAGAATATGAGCTTTCTCATTTTTCTGTCTGCCACCAAAACATTGGCCATAATTTTCTGCAAAACACAAAGTGTTGATATATTAACATTAAGATCAATAATATTCAAGTTCCATCTTTTATTATGGTAAAACTTAAGGAATATATTGGGCAGTGCATTTATGTTTTGAATACCAAACCTGCCCAATAAATGATGATAAGAACTTGATTTTCTCTTGGTCATAAATCCTTAGCAGATCTTCCAATTTCATATCTGGTGAAAGTTTATCTTCAACTTTAACATCAATCTCCAGATATGGAGTAGAATCAGGAGAAAAATTCTTATTTTCACCATCAAGACTTGTAATAGTGCCTGAGTTTTGCTTGTACATTGATGGATCCAAGCCCCTCTGTTTTAACCATGACTCAAAAGCTAAGAACTTCCACTTGGAAGCAAGCTTACGGTATGGCAGAAATCCTACCAAGGAACCAAAAGAAACCTGTAAAATGGTTTAATTGAGTTCAGAAGGAATATAAAAAATTCATTGGAGACTAAGAAACTGTTTTTTTATTTATAAATGGAAGTCCTCCATACCACTTTCTAAGTACTTACAATGAAACCTTTGGTATTGCAGCTTACTAGTTCCACATCTTCTCTATCTCCAGTCTTAATCAAATCTTCTGCCCTGGTCCAATCAGCACCTTCACTTTCCTACAATATTAAAGAGCACAAAGGTTAACATAAAGTCAGGAAAATAGATAAATAACTCGTATAATCCATATAATCTAACCTGGAAATCTGACGCATCAACAACATTCCCTAAATCGTCATTGTTTGTGTGACCTCCAAGATTAAGGGATGCACCCTCTTCTCCAACAAATTTTGGGGTTTGTTTAACATATTGATCTAATCTATAAAAAATAAAAAATAAAAAATTCAAGCAATGAACTAGAACAGGAATTGCAACCATAAACTAAACCATAAAACTATTTTCATATACCTTTTTGGCTTTGCCT
This sequence comes from Spatholobus suberectus, assembly GCA_004329165.1. NCBI lineage: Eukaryota > Viridiplantae > Streptophyta > Magnoliopsida > Fabales > Fabaceae > Spatholobus > Spatholobus suberectus. Next base: position 77,745,909 of record CM014733.1, read on the forward strand.
GTAGTGCAGCTTCCACAGACAACTCCACTCTAGAATCAACTGACTTTAAATCCGACGATTGACTTAAATCAGTCGGCTCCTCATGGAACTCCAGCTCATGTTGCTCCAATCCCTAATTAATCAAGCACGAAATTAGTTAAAAACCAGCCTTACATTACTAAATTCTACATTGCAGGTAGCAACAAAGATTAGCACCTACATCATTTGGTACCATGGCATTCACTTCTCCAAACTTTACTTCTTCCTTTTCGCCACTTGATTTGTGTGGCCGTTCCAACAAGGTAAAGCCATCCATTTCACCACTCGGCTCTTCTTTCCACATCTTCAACTCACCATCATCGTTCCCTTGGTCATCCACACTAGAGGAAGGCTCTTTGACCGTATCAGTATTCTTGGCAAGCGGTGGTTCAGGCTTCCTCAACAGTGTCATGTCACTAAACTTCTCTTTCACCTGCTCATCCCGCATTTTCAATGACAAATTCGGCCTCATTCTCAGCCTCAATGACGTGCCCTCATCGCCATCCTCTTTAAACGCAGTTGGCTTTCTCAGAATAACATTGGGGACACTACTTTTCCTAACATTCCCCTCCGTATTTTCCATCCGGACGGGTTTCTTAATCTCCAATGCAGGTTTGTTATCATCAGATTTGAATTTCACTCCCTTAGCCGGAACAGGACGCACCAAACCCAGGTCATCCAATTTGCGTGGTGACTTCTCCACCTTAGAGCCTTCAAATGGAACTTCCTCCACTTCCACAACTTTACCACCCTTCTTATAAAAGGCTTTCTCAATATCAAGATAAGAAGCATCAGGATTAGCCTTTCTTCCCATTATCTAAAACAACAAGCATAATAATGGTGTACGGAATACCGTGAACATAAAAACGAAGTTATTATTATATGAAACATTGTTAATCTAAAATAATAAAATATAATAAGGATACCTTGGCAAGGGTGAGCTTGGGGTCTTCCCCGAGTAACCGACCGAACTTGAGTTCCATGAGGTCGTAGCTGTCGAGTTTAGGGGGTTCTTCTTTTCCTTCTTGTGATCGTGAGGCGAAAACCTTCACTCTCTGATTCAGAGAAATGGTTCTTCTTCTTGTTGTTGTTGTTCTGTGTGACGAAAACCAATGAAGCTGGGTGAAGAAGGGTTTACCGGTGAGAGGAAGAGAGCCCATTCTCCTCTGAATTTCAGTTTACAGCGATTGTTATTATTATTATCATCAAATTTCAGAAGGGTCTTATTCTTGTTCTCTTCTCACACTCACAGACAGTGGAGACTGGACGGTGGAGAGCAGAAACTGAAAGGCTTTGTTTGGATAAACGGCTAGCGAGTAGCGAAGAATGGGAAACAGAAAGGGTTATCCCCGCATACAGTGACGTGCTTCTAGCCTTTTTTTAAATTAAACTGGTTAATGAATAATTATTATTAACTAAAGAGTAAAGACTCAGATTTTTTATTTTTTTTTTGAGGGAAGACTCCAATTAAGTATGAAATTTTATAATTTAATTAATATAAAATTAATATTTTAGTAGGTGCATATTGTAGAAAAATATTTATATTTATAATGTACAATTTAAATTGTAATATATATTTTTAATTATTAACGATTTCTTTAAAAATAATTATTGAAATTTAATTTAAAAATAAAGATAATAAAAGAAAGATCAAAATAGATTGGTGATTAAGAATATCAAGTATAAAAAAAATAAAATGAAATAGTTTGAAATGGTTGAAAAAAAATTAGTTAGTTATGAAATTAGTGTGCGAAACGCACCACCAGATGATAAAAGAGAGAAAATATTTATAATGTTTGAGTGAGTGAGGAGAGTGGGAACCTTGCTTTTTAAACTCTACAATTCACCAATCTATTTGGCTCGCCCCATTTTGGCCCTCAAAAAATGGGCTAGCAAAGGGGTGGGACAGGTCAATTCGTCGAGCCAACAATTTTTTATTTTTTTAAATAGGTGCAAAACAATAAAAAAAATTAAAATATAATGAATTTTCGTTTCATTTTCATATGAAAGCAGTGTTCTTTTTAGGATATAATATCTTAAATTAGGATATGATTAATGAAGGTAGAGGTGTTTGATTGACAATTTTTTATAATTATTGTTAGTATTGAAGACAAAGTAGGTAAACGAATTTGATGCAATAATAAATATAAAAATAAAAGAAAATAGTTTAACATGGTTGAAAGAGAAATTTTTTGGGTTTTGGCTAGTTGTGAGGTTAGTATGTGAAAAATACCTCTAAAAGAGAGAAGAAATAAAATATTTAAAATGCCTAATTGAGTGAATGAGAAAAATCAGAGCTTCAATCTAAATTATATATTCTAATTTATAATATAAAAGTACATAACATGAAATTAAGTTTTTGATATGGTCATATATGTTGCAACTTATTTTACATCAATATTACAAATTAGTATTTTAGCCTTTGCATCATATATAATAAATGTTCATTTTTAGGATATATCAAATGTTCATCCGATACAATATTACAAACCTTACTGCACAACTATTCTTTACACAAAGTTTTAAATATAAGATGATTTTTAGTTGGTAGTTATTTTCTGACACAACAAGTAGTAGTTAATTATATTGATTGAAGTTGGTTACATTGATTAATTAGGTGAGGTGTACAAGGTGAGTAATATATAAAAGGAATTGATATTGTAATTCATCATGAATTCAGATAATAAAATTTTCTTTGTCTACTCTGATCTCTGTTTCTTGATACAATGAGTGAAGTACATCTGAAATGACCGGGGCAAGCATGCACTTTGGCTTCAGAAAGACATCTACATGCCCCAAAGAACAGAACACTTAAACCGTTTACCGTCTATGCTGTTTGTTTGCAAATTAGTGGAACACATGATACTATAATATCCCTTTTGCGGGAATCTTCCCAAATGACATAAGGCCACGCCCAATCAATCAGGAACTTCCACGAACAAAATGGCCCAAATGGGGTTGTAGCCTTGTAGCCAGAAAGATGAGATCAATCACGCACACAAGTGAAACCCCCCCTTGCAGAATTAATGTTCCATCCGCTACTGCTCTTGCGTGACGGCATCATCAGCTTGTTCTTCAGTTTCCTTTGTAGTTGTCTCTGCCTCTGACTCCGAGCGATCATCCTCAGTTTTCTCCACAGCCTCTTGTTCTTGTTGCATTTCAGTTTCACTTTTCTTCAATGAAGCTTGCTTGGACAGATAACTATAGCTACCTTTCTCCTTGAACAACTGAGAGAAGTGGGGCTTGCAGTACAGAAATCCATCAAGAGCAGCATAGGTCGAAGGGGTGAGGAAACATCCTCCATGTGCACACCTGAAGCATGATTTGTGGTAAAACTCACCTTCCACGCTCAACTGCCATAAACACGATTCAATTCACCAAGCATATATATCAGCAAATAGATTAAGGGAAGCATATATTATCACAAAGAATGTGATGTCTTTCAAACCTTTTCCAATGGATATACGGTTTTCTTGCATTTTGAACATTTGTCTTGAGTCCCAGAGAAGAAGGCAGAAAGTTTGCTTGGGGCCCTAGTCTGTAGTTGATAAAACAATTGATGAAAACGATGTTAATTGAAGAAATTATTACATGAATCAATTTTTATGTGATATATAATCAAAATCTTTAATTTATAAAAAAGAATTAATAACACTCAGTTAAATATTATATAAAAATTGGTGAGGAGCATGATGATTCCGAATCATGTAATTCTTTCTCTGTAAATTGACACTAGTTGAAGACATAAAATTGACTAACTGAATTATTTTGACAAAAATATAGGTCAAGCAAATATATAAAAGGGGTTTTGTGTCGGTAGAATACATACCAGCTCGTTTGGAGGCTTTCCAGCTGATTGAAAATTATGAAACAAGATTATGATTAGCCCCAAAAATAGCACAAAATTAACAGCCTGTTATTATAATTTTATGTAGAAGAGTTAAAAAAAAAGAGGATCTTACATGACTGGGATTTCTTAGGGTAGGTGCCAGTTTCCCTGAAAAGCTGCTCATAGTGTACCTTGCAGTACAAAACTCCTTCGGTGGATGAGTAGTTGCTTATCTGAAATGAAAAACACCACAAGATATAGGAATAAGGCTTCAGATTTCAGACTCCGTGCTTTACTTTAGTTTCTTTTCAGATGGTTCTCCTTCATTTGGTTTATAGCAAATGCTAAAGTGTCTTAAAGCATATTTCTCAAGGATGCAATATGATCAAGTACGAAGAATTCTCGTACGAATTGTCATTTGGTTATATTTTATTGGACGATAGTTAAAAAATTATAAAAAAAATAACTAATTTGATGGAAATCAAACATGCGTTTGTACTTTGTAGTATGGTTTTCGTTTATTCAATTCGTACAACAAATTTGTAAGATGAAACATTTCCCTTGTTTGTCAAATCTAATTCTTACCTTTGTTCAAGTTTGTATCAACCATATTAACTCTCTCTTTTTTTATATTTTTATAACTCAACCATATTAACTCTAAGATGGTGACAAGTATGACCTTATAATCTCCTACGAATTATTTAAGGAGGACTGCTATTTAATACGAAGAAATTTTGCACAAATTGATTATGAAGTCATCTTTCTGTATTTTATTGAACAAAAGTTAAATAAAAAATTGTAAGAAATAATTAATTTAATGAAAATGAAACATAGGAGTACATTTATATTACGATTTTCATTTGTTCAATTCGTACAACAAATTCGTATGATAAAGTATTTTCCTAGTCAAAGTGTCTTATCATTAATCTAATTAATGACTTAATAATACATTTTTTAAAGTAATTAAAATTATTTAATATATTATATTATGAGTTTAGTTTTTATGCATTGTGTTTGTGGATATAAAATTTTTTACACTTGTCAAAAACAATCAGAAATTATAATAACTTTTAAGGTAATTATAGTAAAAATCGATGACATGCCGTTATTGGATTATTTTCTCTTATATTAAATGTGCTTAAGTAATACTCTTATAAAATTCGCTAGTAGGACGTTGATAATGCAAGAAAGCGGTCCTATATTATGATAAACAAGGGATGATTGCGAAAACAAAAATGCAAAAACAAACCAACGTACCGCAAGAAGGCCATTGCAATGACTACATCTGAAGCAGTTCTTGTGATAAATAGCCCCATCGGCAGATAAACCTTCGACGAAATGAACAGTTTTATCACAAGCCTTGCATTTCTGTTGGGTCCCGCTGAACGCCATTTATTTTATTTTTTTTATTTTATTTTGTTTTTGCCTTTGTCGTACTAGCTAGTCAAAATCAATTATCAACAACAGAATTTGCTTCTGTTGGAATTGGAATTAAGCTAGCTAGCACGAGAGATGGAGGTGAGGGTTCAGCTAAACAGCAAAGGAATTCTGATTCTATCATCATCCTCCAACGTCTTTTGTAGTTGTTGTCCCGTGCGAAATTACGGTAAAAGGGATGAAATGGGTGGAGTAGGAGCATTAATTGCGTTTTGGATTATGCTCGGACACAAATTTCCTTATCTAATTATAGGCCTCCAACTATATATGTAATGTAAGGCAGATGTTTCTTTGACAAAGTCATTCACGGAATTTGTCCACATGCATAAATTTGTTGATTGGAAGAAACTCTCAGAATGGACAGGGTGAAATTGAGTTGTGAAGGGGGACAATTCACGGTGATTATTTGGAATCAATTCGTCTCGTATTAATTACTATTCATATAAAAAAATATTATGAATAGTTAAACTATGGATTTCGAGGTTGATATATATGAAAATAATATTGATGAAAGGGATTCCTATTTTAATAATTGATGTACTTTGTTAGATTAGCCAACCTTTTTTGGTACATGATTTGTTTTTTTGGTACATGTTAGATTAGCCAAACTAGTAAGAGAATATTTTAAGAAAAGAAAGAAAAATAAGATATTAATAAAATTAAAGTTTGTAATATTTATTTAAAAGTGTAATTCTTTTTGTATTAATTTGACACTCATTTTAATTGTTTTTTTAATTTCTATAAAATAATAAATTGATTTTATCAATATGATTGATTATCGACTATTATATACAATGTGATTAAAAAACTTGGCTTAGTTGCACTTTTTGTCCTCAAAGTTTTTCAATCTCACAAATTTTGCCTCCTGCATAAAAATTGTGACAGTTTAAAAAAAAGTCACAAAATTGTCTTAATTATAACAGTTTAAAAGAAAAATTGTCACAAAATTATTTTAATTGTGATAGTTTTTTTACATGAGGGCAAAATTTGTGATATTTTGTAAACTGAAAGGAAAAATTCTTGACGAAAATTAATTTGGCGGGAAAATTCACAAAATTATAAAACTTTGAAGGCAAAAAGTGTAATTAAGCCAAAAAATTCTAATGACGGCCCTTCCCTTTACTATATAAGGTGAATAAAAATAATAATTAATGATACAATGCAAATATTAATTAACAATTTTTTATACTTATTATATAACCCGGGTATTTTTAAGTTTGAATGAAATTTAAAATAAAGATAAAAATATATACGAAAAACATCGTTATTATTTCATAATAAATATTTTATTTTATTAAATAGTAACAACATTAAAGAGATCATCTCTATATTTATAATTTGATATAGCATCTTAAAATCAAATTCAAATTGGGATTAAAAAATATCACAAAATTTTAAAATCCTTTTTATTTTAAAAAATGGCTTAATTTCAATTTTAATCCCTTAACTACTATGTTTATGCAATTTTGGTTTTCTGTTTTCAATTGTACATATTGGGTCTCATAATTTTTCCTTAAGTGTCAATCAAGTCCAATCAAGTCCAATCAAGTCCTTCTATCAATGTGTCATATCTGATGCTAATACGACGATGCACATGACACTGACGTAACTATCTAACATTAACGTGCCACTAACATGCTAACATAACATTGATCTAACAAGAAAATACGTGGTTTTAAAATTGATAAATAGTGTTGAAGGACGGGTTTGAACTCGTGACCCTTTGCTTCTAAACTAACATAGAAGTCACTAAGTCAATTGACTTGTTTGATATATGTATAAAAAATATATTATATATAACGTTAATACATATTGGACCATCCGAAATTCTAGGACAACTACTTAATTGACCCAACTCCACAATTACCATGGGTTGAGCTCATGGCCACCAAACACCAATCATGTCACATATCTAAGGATATACAATTATACATGGAGCCAAAATTCTCGTCAACTGACCCTTAATATCACTTGCTAAATTAGCGACATCTTCCTAATGTATAGATCCACTCAATAGGAAAAAGGTAGAACACAACTTTGGACCAAACAGTGTCAAGCTTTGGGACTAACCTTGTGTCTAGAGTTAAGCATTAGCTAGAACACATATATTAAAACATATGTTTTTAATTTATCATTCAAAAATGTAAAAATAATGTAATTTTTTTACGGAGTTACTGATATGAGAACACTTGATTGTTATAAGAAATAAGAACAATAAATATAGACAATTAAATCATATTTAAATAATTAAGATTAAAAAATTAATGTACACTACTAATTTGTAACTACTAATCAACTTTTAATCTTGATGATTCACATATATAGTTTGTAAGATTCAAATTTGTAATTCTCACACACGATGAGAACTATTTTCATTATATATATCGCCTATGTTTTTTCTAATATGCAAATATGAATGTCCAGCTCTTATTACAAATAAGCAACACAAAAAGCAAATTTAAACCGTATAACAACAAAAGAGCAAGCCAATGAGAATTTGGTCTTTTGCATTTGGCTGAAAATCCTTTAACTGCCGAAGCATGGAAGAAATTTCCTTGGCGAATATCCACGGGTACGAAACTTTGCAGCTTTCTCCTCTATTTCTAGGAATTCTTCCCCCTTTTGGGCTTCTATCATTGCCCTTTTCTCTTCTGCTGTTCTATGAATTTCAACAACTTTATTTTGCATTTTTTCAACACACTCAGCCTTGTTTCTGTCCAATTTTTCCTGTAAATACAAAGGTTTTCATATAACATTAGGGTCATATAACTGACATCCAAAAACCGCTCTCTTTGATGCATTAATTAAAGACATATGACCTCGATTCTTTTGAGATGTGCCTCCGCAGAAGACTTCTTACTATTCTCCCACAATACAACAGCAGAGTGCCTCTTATATGCCCTGTTTGATAGTTTCACATTCATCAAGCTCAATAGAGAATGGAATTGAAGAGATATTCTTCCACTACAAAATAACAGTCACACACATTGCTAATACCTTGCTTTTGTTTATAAACAATTGAGAAATGCACATCACTAATAGATATGCATGTTGCTGAGAATTACAGCCAACCAAATTAGTTAAATTTACAACTGAAGCATATGTTCTTCATCTCACAGTTTCAAAGTTCATTTATACTTCAAAGTCATACAAATGTCTCATAATTTCACAACATAGTAAATTTAAGATAGAATCTGGTTTCTTTCTTCCAAAAATTATGAGGACGTGAAATAAATTAATGTCTCAAAAGGAGAGTTATGCAATGAATAACTCATTTATAACAATTCTCAATGTAGTATTGTAATTACCAATAAAATCAAATAACACTAATCACTCGTCAAAATGGTGAAGCACATTCCTAAACTAAAGTCCTAATATAACCAAAAACATGCCTAAGTTTTTACTCTCTGTATTTGTTTTAGGGGAAAAAGATAGTATTTCAGTCTAAAGTGGAAAAAGGCTTTTTAAACTCAACGAATATTTACTACAAAACTTACATAAATTTATCTCATTTTAAGAAGATAAGTAAATACTCTAACCAACAATTTATCAAATACGAGATATTGTCTTTTTTTATTCGTTTAACCTCTTGCGATTGCTTAAATTTTAATCTTGAGCAACTAGGTTGGAAATTAATTGTTTGATTATATATCTACAAGCTAATAGAGGGAAGGGGGGGGGGGGGGGGGGGCGGGGGGTGAATTTTTCATATACAATATCACTGTTTAATCTGACATTACATAGTCAAAGAACCAATTTGTCACTTAACACGTCACCTCAGGCTAAGCTCTTGAAAGATGAATGGTTTAAAACAAAATAGTCTTAGAGTTAACAAACTATCTGATGGTATCTTACCTGTTTTCTGCTTTTGTCTTTTCACTTTCTTCCCATGCTCTAATTAAAGCCAGTCTTTTCTCTGATTCAACCCTTGCAAGCACAGCATCTGAAGAAAAGTGCATGTTACTTATCTCTTAAAAATTAAAATAGTTATTGACTAAATATAGAAATTTTAGAAAACAACCTCTGTCAACTGAATCCTTTGTATCCATCCTAGTAGTAGCAACTGCAACCACAATAAGGAAACACAATCACATGACAGGTTGAGTAACTAGAGTAGGCATTGAAAAAAATGCTTGTAAAATCATGTATGCCAAATCCATGTAATTTGACATATAGAAAATAAAAATTAAAAATCAGATGATTTGGAAGTAAAAAATAAATAATTATAAATCCTCTAACAAAACACATGTGGTTTTAAAAAGTAAGGAATTTAAAGTGAGTAACTCACTTTAAAAAGTAAAGTAACTTCAATCATTGATAAAAAAAATTAACAGTTAATATTACATGAACATGCATAATAAATTATAAATATATTAGAATATCAATTGTTGATTTTTTTATTAACAATTGAGATTACTTCTTTTATCCCGTAAAGTGAGTTACTTATGTTAAAGATAAATCCAAAAAGTAATTATACGTGGGACAAGCGTAACCAAAACCAATAACTAGCCAAATCCTAACGTGAAATAACAAAGATACTTGTTAACTTTAAGATATTAATTAATAATTTTAAATTTATTTTATTAATAAATATTCATATATTGGATAGGTATTTCTAAATAAAGTAAAACCTAAAAATATAAGTTAAAATAATTAAATTAATAATTATTTTGGTGGATAAGGGAATATTAATTCAATTAATAGGTGATTATTTTAATGATAATAAAAAATATACGTATTTAACTTATTTGGTTGATAAAAAAATATTTATTTTGTGATCTACAAATTGTTCATATCTAATTAATGATGACTGAAGGAATTTAACCAATGACAAAAAATTTATGAAAAGTAAAAATTTTCTTTAATTGAATAATCAATTATGAAAAAAAATATATTAATTTGACATGAAGGCTAAGAAAGCATGGGTGGGGTTATTGAAACTCCAATATATCTATTGATACTCTTCTCTTTTTTACTTTTATTTAACTTTTCACTTTTATCCTTATTTAAGTTTTTCTTTAAATAAAAGCCAAAATCAATAAGTTTATTTGCACTCTTCTATTTTTTATTTTATCTATTTTTTTTAAAAATTCAAAATTATGTAAGTTTACTTCCTATATTGTATGGAATACTCGAAAGGATAAAAAAATAATTTTATTTTTATTTTTGTAAAATAAATATTATAATTGTGATGAAATAGTTTAAATAATGAAACACTTTTAATAACATGTCTAGTAAATGAATTTCTGTGTAATCCCTATAGTCGATCTTGCTTAGTGAGATAAAATTATTGTTGCTGTTGTCTAGTAAATAAATATTGTGTTTAATGAATACAAAACAAAAAATTAAACTGAGAAATATTAATTTTATTTATTAGAACATTAAATCTAACTTTGATAGTAAAATAAAAATAAAAATATATTAAAAAAATATTTTAAATTAAATAAATTAAAATTTAAAAACTATAGGCTAAAAAAGGCAACAAGAAAAGATAAGATGGTTAATTGTTTCTTTTATATAAATTAAAGATAAAAGCTTAAACATTAGGCAATTATTATCTTACAACGTCTAATTTTAGTAGTAATTGGTAACAATTAGACATGTTTTTAAAACTTTTTATCAATTGATTTGTATTATCATAATTATAGATATTTTTTATTTTAGATAAATAAAAATAAAATACATTATGTTCATTTTATTTTTTAATTTTATATATGATATATAAAAGAAGTTAACTTAAATGATTTTAACTTTTATTAAAAAGAAAAACTTAAATAAGAATGAGTTTGTAAAGAAGAATAAAAGTAAAAAAATAAAATAAAATTGAGAAATGTGAATATACATATTGGAATTTTAATAAACCCCCCCGAAAAAATGTGTCAAAAAACAAGAAAAACATGTAGTTACTTTAGAAAAAAGTATATTTCACGCTCAATAAAGATGATTCAGACTTATAATATTATATTATTTGACTCTTGAAAAGTGAATATATGTATAAAATACGAAAATAAATGCGTATTGACCGTTAATTTACAGTTAATTAAGATTTAATTACTTAAAAAATAAGTATTAAATACTTTTTTTCTAATACAATAACTTCTTTAATAAAAAAACATTAATGTACTACCAAATAAATTCATATCCCAATGATTGTATTAAGATCGTTTATAGTTTTGCAATGAACTGCATCAATCTGTCCTTTGATTTAATTTATTAAATGATAATTTTATCTTTTAAAATTTAGTTTAATAAATTTTAAGAATGAGATTTACAACTGCACATCCTGCAGTTATTTTAAACTGCAGGGGATCCTATCCCTGTTGAATTTGATACTTATTTATCAATAAAGTAGCAACTTATAAATTTCCAACTTTGGCACGTTCAAAACAAGACGAGGTATTTTTCACTTTTTGTTTTGTAACATTAACATTCCTTTTTCCTCTTGGGGCTACGGTACCAAAAAGAAATAGAATTAGGGTCGCGTACGGTCGATTTAATTCGGTCATGACAGGTAAAACAATTGAAAGTAATTAAAATTAATTGGTTATGATTCAATTTTTTCAATAAATTCAAATTAAACAATTTTGAAGAAGAATGAATCAGTTCAGTTTAAAGAATTAGATTTACCACATCTATATTTTTAAAATCTTAATTAAAAATATAAAATAAAATTGTAAATTTTATAAAAAATACATAAATCTCTCATAAAAAAGTTAATAAAAAGTCTTTTATTTCAGAATTTTAATTAAATATATTTTCTAAGGAAAAATTGATCAAATTCTACAGAAAATAAAAAATAAAAAATATATATAATAAAAAATTGATTTGATTTAGTTTAGTTTCAAAAATTATAAATCTAAGAACTAAATTGATAAAAATCGGATTTTTAAATATTTCCATTTTTGTGTGTGTGTACAATAGCATCATTAAGGTCAAAACCTATAACCTTATGCAAATTATCCCAACTCCTCACTAATAGGCTGATCTTGGTAGGTTATCAATTTGGTTTGAATCTAATTATTTTTTAAAAAATAATTTACTTGGTTCAATTCGATTCGTTAAATCTATCGAGTTGATTCAATCAAATGAAGATTTCTAAGTAAAGAATTGAGTTTTTTTACTTAATATTTCGGTGCGTAAAGAAAAAAAAAACGGACTTCGACGAAAAAAATCTCATTTATTTGGTTGAATTTTTTTAAAAGATAGGGGGGAAAAATGAGAGAACCACGATAATGTTTGATTCTACGTTCCCTGTTTTTACTTTCCCTCGTTTTTAATCAAATACGACCTTAAAATAACTCACCTTTCTTTTTGACCTTTTTGGTCAAAATCGCTAAGAAACTACGAAATTGATTCCATATGGCGAACAAACCTAGAAAGTAGAAACATAAACAAAAAATAAATAAAAATTAAAGTTTCGTGAGGGGGAAAAAAAACAAGAGAGACCTCTGTTTAGTAAACATGAGCGATGAATTATCTTTCATATTTAATGATAATAAATAATCATAAAGGAAAAAACTGAGTGAGATTGTCAGAGTAAATAAAAGTATTTTCACTCTTAAATGTTAATTAATTAAGTTTAAGATTAGGAATTTACGATGCATTTATATTGAATAACAAACATTCTTATCTAATTATTTTAATGACAAACCGAACCTTATACATTAATAAATATATGCAACAAAATTAATTAAAAAATATAGCAAGTAAATTAATTTAGCTATGGTTAGAGTGGAATATGTGCTATACTAGCATGATGATCAATTCATTACATGGTTAATAAGTATAATATGAATATATAAATTTTAAAATATAAATGTAATAGTAAGGAGAAAATAATAATATTTAGAATGAAATAAATGCAAAAGTAAAAAATTATAATAAAGTAAAATAATTATAAAATATTGAAATAGTAAATCAAATTTCTAATATATGTGAAAGAAATAATTTTAAAATTATATATATATATATATATATATATATATATTTCTTGTAATATAAATATTTATTCTCGTATTACAAATATTAATATGCATATATGTAATATTTTCCAGTTCTCATAATAAAAATATTCATCCTATAATAAAAGTGTAACAAATGTTTTCTTTTTCAATAAAATTTAATCATTTTTTGTTAGTTAAAATCACCTCTAATGACTAATGTTAACATCTTCCTACAAAATACAAATATTTATTCATTTAATTTAGATATTAATACAAATTTATATAAAATTCATATATGAGTATAAAATATATATTTATTCTTATAATTTAAATATTGATATGCTACATATAAAAAAAACCAAAAAATATATTTTAGTTAAAATTATTAGTATTCATATAAAATATTTTAATCCTGTGACGTAAATATTAATACTATTCCATATAATTAAATATTCCATCTTTATAGACGTATATTTTAAAGAATTAAAACTACAATATTTTTTTTTGAAAAAAAAAAACTTATATACAACCATTGTATCATATTTTCAAATTTCATTGTATAAATTATGTAAAGATTATATATATAAATTTATATTTACTTAAATTAATTAGAGTCACCCAAAAATATGTATTTAGTTTTTAATAATAAGAGTAACTTTTAGAATATTTATAAAATTTCTATGCAATCATACACTCTTTTTTAAATTTCTCCATGCAACTTACATAGGGAAAAATAAAAGAAAAATGAAAGGAAGAGAAGATAAACAATTTCTTTTTCTTAAAATTTGAAGAAACAAAGTTAGATGGTCTTATAGTAAGGAAGAATGCAAGGAAAGAAAGAAAAAAAGAATGAGAAAATATTGAAAAGAAGAGAGGAAGAAAAATGGAAATATCAAATAATTCCTTAAAGGGTCCGTTTGGCAGCGTTGACAGGAGGAGGATGGAAATGAGTAAGTGAAAAATGTTTTGGGTTCTTTGGTAGAGATGAAATGGAGAGGTGAAAAATTAAAAAGATATGGCTCCACAAGTACGAATTTCTCCTGCAAAAATGATGAGAAACGACGAAGAAATTGGACATTGCTTCCAATTTTAATAGTCGACAATTGATCGTTTTGGTCTCACGGGTACAAGGTAATAATTGACTATTATATATACACAATTGGTTATCAATGTTAAACAGTATTTTCTAGAAATAATATTAATAAGGATAAAATAATATTTTCAACTTTAATCTAATTTCTTTCTTTTTTTTCCATTCAAACTAAACAACTTTATAATATTATTTCTACTCTATGTCACTCCTATTTTTCTATAACCAAACAACTCATATTTTCATGTAATTTCCTATTTATTTATCTCTTCTTTATTTATCTTTAACTTATTTCCATTCACTCTATTTCTTTTCTCACCACCAAATATCGGGTTAATCACTTTTTTCAAGTGTCAATTAATATTTTGACCTTTAAATATTAAACTGACCAATTGTCCAATTGATTATCATATTAAAGAAGTTTGTATTAATGACTTACTCGGATTTCTAGAAAATAATCTCAAATTTATATTAAATATATATTATAGATTATAAATTTTTAGTATAATATTCTTAATTGTTTTCATACAAAAATTGTTAACCTCCTCATTTATATTAAGAAATTTAGTATTTTTAATAAAATTTAGGACGATAATAATAATATGAAATAAATATAATTTTATGTAAATATTTCATTCTTCGTAAATATAGAATCAAATTATTAATCATAAAAAAATTATCAACCGCTACAATATAAATTCTACACGATTAAATAAATTAAAATAAAAATGTATCCTATAATATATAACATTTAAATAATTAAGAATTCTTGTAAACCTTTTAAACCTATAATTAAACATGTCATAATTTGAAACATGTATATTCAAATCATATGGCTAATCAAGTGACACTTATTATGAGAAATGTGAATTATAAATCTGGATCATACAATTATTTATGGATAATCAAGATTAAAAGGTAGTTAGTGGTCACATGATCACTTAAAAAAGATCTTGTGCATTTTTCTTTTAATCTTAAATATTCAAATATAATATAATGATCTATATTTGTAGTTTTCATTTTTCATAATGAAAAAGCTCTCATTAATACACACTCTCTCCGTATATACCTAACGTGATTTTCCCCGCTGGTTCTCAAAATATAGAAATTTCTAACAATACCAAGATTCGATAAGTATATAGTTTAAATGCATTATATCAAAATAGCTAGAGTAATAATACAAAATATAATCAAATCAATAGTATTATGGAATAGCCAAATTAAGATATGAATTTCAATAAAAATATTACTTAAAAAGTAGTTAGGTACATATAAAGCACTCTATATATATATAAAGTTATCATGGGTATGTTCTATAACTTGCAAATATCCTTCTTAAATTGTAATACACAAAATTATTCAAAAATTTATAATACTTATACCTACACTATAATCAGACATCGCTATTATTAGAAGTCATAAAATTTTTATATACTACAATGAAATAGAGAGAAGAATTCGTGAAACATATATAAAATAAAAATAAAAATTGGTGAATTTAAATTACTCACATTTAGCATGCTCAAAATCTTGATCGGATTTCAATGCAATTAGCAGTGAACATTATAAAAAACAAATAATAATCATATAAGAATTTGGAGAGATTTGAATTTAGAATTTAAAAGAATTATTAAAATAGAAAGAATAAAAAATTAAATAAATCAAGTAGAATACTATAAATAAAAAGAAGAAAGAATTGTGTAATTTTTTTAATAAAAAAAATGTACAATTTTTTTTTTTTTACAAAATTACCTTACAAATGTATATATTATTATTATTATAAATAAGTTTTAATTCAAATAGCGATGATGAAAGGAAGGGGTTGGTTGAAACTTGAAAAGGTTATATATGAGTTTTGGTTCAGTCTATGCACGTATATTTTGAGTAAGGGTGAGGCATGTGAGAGACTTACTTAGGTCGAGTGGAGAAACGGCATGCTCTTGTCTAACACCGCTTGAACTGTCTGCGCTCTCCGCTTCCTTTCCTCGTTGGTTCCCCGTTTCTCCCATGACGCACACACTTACTATAATACCACAGTATCCTACGAAACTTGGAATATATAGCAACACTCTTTGTTGGCTATAACAAGGTGTTGTTGATGAATGATGGCCTCGATGGTATATGTAAGAGACGTGGGCAAATTTCAAGTAGGGTCCACACACACGTGTTCACGCTCTTCTCTACATATTGTTACTGTATGTATCTTTTGGGGCGCATCTTTTGCTACTTATTCTGTATCCTTGGTATTAATTTCCAATCAAATGTGTTGGTCAGAACCTGAAATACTTTCGTGGAAGATTTTCCAAACTTATTATAATGAACTATGGCATATGAGATGAATGAAGGGAAGGAAGTTATGGTGAGCTGGAATAAATGAAAATAATAATTAATAAACTTAATTGGCAATAGCAAGGTATCTCTTCCCCCAGCCGAACAGCTTTCGGTAAACCAAATCACAATTAATAAATTGTTTACTATATTATATTGAATTAAAAAAATTACTATTATAAGCAGCATTTTATTTTTGGGTGAATGATCACGGCGTTAACCTTGGCTCTTCAGGAAGAGCCGCTGAGTTATGAATACGATTGATGCACTCGGCGATTGAACTGAAACAGAGAATGCTCTCTTTTAATTAATTCGGTTATAATATGGTGACCTCTTCATTACATAAGAACGAAAGCAACAATATCGTGATTTCTTGATTGATTCAAATCCTTCTCTTTCTATACATTGCACAAAGTGTACTTTGGATGGATTGCATCATCTATGGGAAGAGCTAAGAGACAAAGATTACCACAAGGTGATTTGTTCTGAATTGGAGAGTTGCAAGAAAAGATGTACTCACTCAACTGACTCAAGCAATAGCTCCATGGTGAAATTCCATGTGCATGCGATGCCTCCACATTTGCTAAATTGTACAAAGACCAACATTATGTGATAAGATTCTTTAAGGGATTGAATGATTAGTTCTCGAATGTTCAGTGCCAGTGCAAATCCTAGATGTGAGAGGAAAATCTGGAAATGGAAAGAACCAAGCACCGAGTAGAAAAATATGCAGCTTCCGTGGAGCTGAAACCATTGATGTGTGCCTACAAGAAACATGGCTAGCTATCCTCCAAATTTTAAGAAATCTTTGAACTCGACGGTAGACAATATTTAACACACAGGATTGCGGAGAAAGTGTTGTATCTGAACAACAACCAAATGATCAGAAATTAACAAACTTGTTTCTTACACCAAAGCAATATCAGTGCCTTCTGAACTTGTTTCAGCAGTCACAAGTCCATATATACACCATAAACCAATGATCACATCCTTCGAACAAATTAACCCAATCCGAGTAAAATTCCAAATGGAAACTAGGTGCTAGTTAAGTATTCTAGTACAATGTATTTTACTCAGTCCTTTAATTTATTTGGATGATGGCTCTTTTTTGCCTAAATACTCTTTTAACCTTGTGTACATCACAAAACTTACCAAATCACTTGAATGCAAATTAATTCACCTTCTTTACTGATTCATATTTGATTCACGATATCAATACCTTATGGATGATTGGGCTAGCTGAAGTTAGAGATGGACTTTATATGCTTCCTGCCCCTTAGACCCTAAATGCATTACACTACTGATTAGAACATTTGTCTTCTGAGAAATTACATGTAATGAATAAACAATTTCCTTACATTTATCTTTTTTCTTTTGGGTGAGCCAAGGATATCTCTCAGTAGAAAGCCAATAACTAATCTCTCGAGGTACTAAGTTTATTTCAGGAGTTGACCTCTCCTAAAAGATGTTTTTTTATACACACTGACTTAGAGATCAAACCCTCCTTACATTTATCTTTCTCATATAGGTAATTGTGAAATTGTCCATTGCCTAAATATATTACTACAAAAACCGCTTTTCACATCATCAATCTACATCGGTTCTAGTCAAACAAATGTACTATGTGACATGTTGATAATATTGTAATATTGGGATAGATATTCTAAATTAGTTTCTAAACAATTGATCTAGAAAAATCTTTTTGGATTGATTTCTAGAGCAATTTGTATACAAATTAAAGTATTTTCTACATTGGTTATTTAACAACTGATGTAGAATCTAGATGTCCTTTTGCAACTTATGAGACTTCTAACAAGACATTCTAGATCAATTATTACACAACTGATCTAGAAAGTCCATATTTTCTAGATAATTGTTCTAAGAATCGATTTAGAAAGTATTTTTTACATCGGTTTTTTTATACAATTGATCTAAAAAGTCCAACATATATTTGCCCCTTTTAGATTCACAATACTATTTTCATTCTCACTCCAATTTTGAAACCTTTTCCTCTGCACTAATGACTTCAAAACCCTTATTCCTCCCTGTATCGATGTCATTTTTGTTCATTTTAAAGGTTTTGTCGACACCCTTATTCCTCCTTTTGTTGATGACATTTGTGTTCATTTTAAATGTTTTATCGACATTGAAACCCTAAGTTATAACCTCTATAGACGTCATTATTTTGGTCTTCATCTCTTCTCACTTTTTCGTCTTCCTAACATTTTTGTTCTCTTTTGTTTTAGTATGTTCATTGCTTTGCGACTTGCGTCTCCTTCTTCTCCATTACAATTGTGCTTTTCTTTCCTGTGCTTTGATAAATGTATGTTTTTATTCGTAACTTTAGATGTATACATGTACATTGTTCAAATACAATGTGTTAGGAATTGTATCTACGCTTAGAATTTTTTTAATATCATTTGAATTATGATCTACTAAAATTAATATTGGCCTAATTGTTTTTGTAATTTGTTTAATATTATGTTCTACTGAAATGTTCTACCTATACGTGTTATGTAAATTATTAATTATCTTCTTTTATTACTATTCTTATGTTTGGTTAAGTTAGTCTCATGCATTTCCCTTAGTTTTCTATTAAAAAAACCTTATATATATTGTTTTGCATAATAATATATTATTGTGTTTCTCTATTTTTCGTCTAAGAATAGTAGGATTGTGTTTTTCATTGTTCTTTGGATCTAAATATCATGCAAACCCAAACTGAACCAACCCATGCCCACCCTACACCCTTAGCCCTCAGTAATTATTAAGGCCATGCTGTTGAAGAATAAGCCAGGGTTATAGAGCTAGGATTACAAAGTCAGGTTTATGAGCCTTATTATATTTTAATTTGAACTTTTCTTGTATCAAAAGTTATGCTTTCAATGGTCAAACCATCACAAAATATGAGGCAAAAATTACAATAGACTAAGTCATCGATAATATGTTTAAATTACAATGTTTAGTCTTTGCAAAACATAAGACAAATTTATGGTGGGCTAAGCCCTCGGTAATCCTTTTTTTGGACATAAAAAACTTTTCTTTCCTCTTTGTCCTCTTTTTTGGACACACAAAACACAAGGTGGGAATTATAATGAGCTAATCCCTTGGTATTCCATTTAAATTACAATAGTTTAAGCCTTTGCAAAACATGAGATGGATTTATAGTGGGCTAAGTCCTTGATATCCCTATTTTTTGACATAAAAAAACCATCTTTCTTTTTTTCCTTATTAGCACACAAAACGTGAGGTAGGAATTACAATGTGCTAAGCATTCAAAAACATAAGGTGGATTTATAGTGGGCCAATTCCTTGGCAATGATAATCCGTTTTCTAGATACATAAAACTCATATTTCTTATTTTCCCTTTCATTTCCCATTTTCTTCGTTTCTCTCTTGCCTTTGTCTCTCATCTCCCTTCTTCCATTTGATTCATGTGCTCTTTTCTTCATTTCCCTCAAACATCATGAAACAGAATCATGGCACTTCCCATCAACCCTACTAGTACCCTTTCACTATCAAGAGTACATGTCAGTTTGCCCTTAAAGCCTTTAAACAGAGTTCGAGTCTTGAAATGTTTTTTTTTCGTGAAAGAGATAAAGGATATAGTGATTATTGGAGTAGTTGTTGATTATTTGAGTTCATAAAAGAAAAGTGGATCCTAATCGCTTCCACTGTTGAAGAGTAAGAAAAAGGGTGGTGTTAACATCTTCATCAAGAAGTTTGCTTTAGAGTTAAAGCTAAAGGGTAGGGAGAAGCAAATGATAATGATAATTTGACCAAGAAAATAACGTTAAGGAGGAAACGACTTCTTTGGAAGCATAGGTTGAGGAAGATGATTGCCGAGGACTTAGCCCTTGGTAATGTTAGTGATGACTACATATAATTGTTTCATTTAAGTAACGACTTATTGTTGAATTATCGAGGGCTAAGCCTTCAATATTAACAAGGGTTTTATCGTGGTCATTAGTAACATTTACTGATGAGATTATCGTTTACCGTCTTGTAGCCATTGGTACTTCACTAGTAATTTTTGTTTACTGAGGGCTTTTTTGCATTATTAAGGCTTTTGGCGTCTAGTAATGGCTAGATTTTGTGTAGTTACTCACTTACTAAATTTTCTTGAACTTTGATTAATTAGCAAAAGAAAATATGGAATTCTACTTGAGGACATGACATAGGTCACAAATGATTGGTAGTCAAACTAGGATAAATCCTGACGCACTCTTTTTTATCACTTTTTTTAATTTGAGCAATTTACTTTATTTATGAATTTTTCATATCTTATATACCTTGTCATATCATTGCAAAAATTGAGTATTAGGGTGTTCAATATTGCCATTAGTTATCAAATTAACTTAGTATATATACTCAATAATTATATCCTTCACATGCTCAATAAAAGTTTTGCAAAATTTTTTTAAACTCAATTCACCTCTTTTCTTTAATTTGTTGGTCATTTGAGTTACATGGAGAAGAGAAAGAAGAAAAAGTTTAAAAAAAAAAAAGAAGTTTCCTTAAGTGTTTTAGTGAGCAAACAAATAATCAGCATGGTTTGGTATATGACTTGGCCAACCTTTCCAAAAAGTAAACATCATTTAACTTTTTATCTCACCAAGTAAATTTGTGTGGTCAATTTAAGGCACCTATTTTTCCTAAATATTAAAGTGTGGATAAGAACACAAATTTTCATGCAGCCTCCATTTCACACACCCAATTGGCCTTGAATATGTACCTCAAAATTTACCAAATAAAAACGTGTGGTAAATTAAATTTTATTAACTGCAATAATAGTTTCGTTAATTAAGTTTTAATTGCGTAAATGTGCTTGATACACTTTCTCTAATGGGTAGCAAGAGGGTTTGAATTATTTTAATACGAATTGAAAGAGAAATTTTTTTATAAAAAATTGCAATAGGTAATATTTTTAGAATTTAATAGTCATGCACTGTCAGTATAAAAAGTTTCACACTATCAATCAATCAGAAATCACCGTTAATATGATTTTTAAAGTATTTATTAAAAAAGTCAAAAAACTTACAATAAATAGTAGTTTGTAATTGGATGACAGTGTGACATTACTTTACACCATTTATGCATAGCCTTTTTTCTCATATTTTTAATACATTTCATTATAGTTTTTAATATTTTTTCTTTATTAATTTTTTCAATTAATATTTTTAGAACGGTCATTAAAAGGGCAAATAAAAGAGTACGAAGGTGTGAAGATTACTGGCAAGGCATGGAGTGCGTATCCAAAAATAGAAAGAAGAGTATTAGGTAACACATTTTTTTATTATAAATTAATTTTTTTTAAAAAAGTATGAAATTATGAATGAGATTTATTAAATTAAATAACGAGTGAAATTTATACAATTTTGTAATTTTAATAAATTTTAACTAATAATAAAATATATTTAAAAAAGTGTCTGAAAAAATATGTTGTGATTTTGATAAACAAGCATTTGCATTTGGGATTTTGAGTCATAAGACTCGTGAATTGATGAGGCATATTTAGTCTCACCGACAATGAGCTTCACATGCTCAGAAAAAGAACGCAATCAATAAAGATGCACAAAATTAAACAACTTAATTTGGGAATTGGGCACATGGTAAACACAATCCATTGTTTTAAATTTCAAACACTACAACGTAAAACAGCAAGCAAATGTTTATGTTTCTATTGTTTCTTAACTATTAGGCACTTAAATTTCGCCAGATTATACTTCCCCATTCCTGAAAATCATGCGTGCTATGCAGATGGTGTGAAGCCAATGAAATTGGATCCCTACAATTGGTAATTGAACTGCATAAGGTGCAGTTCTAAATCTGACGGTGATTAAATTTTAAAGGAGTATTCATGTTTTAATTTAATACAAAAACAAGTCGTTTGGAATGTTAGAATTTGTGCAATTGAAATGTAAATGTAGAAGATCCTTTAAAAAAAAAAAATCTGACACGTATGACTTTTCTCGTCATGTTTGACACGGAGTCACCCATTTATAATTTGTATGTTTTTTGTCCAACTAATCGTTGATTAGTATCACACTTGTCATCCTAGGAAGTACGAACCAATGGGCGGTACCGGTTGTTTGTTTATATTATCTTGAGATAATTTTTTTTTAAACTAACTAGTATTTTAATTCTTGCAAAGGTAGGGGTAGATATTTTCTATATATAATTATTTAGTTGTATAAAATAAATTTTTTTATTATACTTTTTTAATGGATTAATTTAATATAAAATATAAAAATAACTTTTAACTCGATTCAAATTTAAAGATAGTAGTATAATTACATTAATAATATTTTTAATACAATAAAATTTGTTAGAACTTAAAATACAATAAGATTTAATTTGAATTTACAAATAATAGCTTATTTTTTATAACAATAATTAATACAATTTAATTTAAAAATAATTGAAATTGTTAACAAACTTGTTTCTTACACCAAAGCAATATCAGTGCCTTCTGAACTTGTTTCAGCAGTCACAAGTCCATATGTACACCATAAACCAATGATCACATCCTTCGAACAAATTAACCCAATCCGAGTAAAATTCCAAATGGAAACTAGGTGCTAGTTAAGTATTCTAGTACAATGTATTTTACTCGGTCCTTTAATTTATTTGGATGATGGCTCTTTTTTGCCTAAATACTCTTTTAACCTTGTGTACATCACAAAACTTACCAAATCACTTGAATGCAAATTAATTCACCTTCTTTACTGATTCATATTTGATTCACGATATCAATACCTTATGGATGATTGGGCTAGCTGAAGTTAGAGATGGACTTTATATGCTTCCTGCCCCTTAGACCCTAAATGCATTACACTACCGATTAGAACATTTGTCTTCTGAGAAATTACATGTAATGAATAAACAATTTCCTTACATTTATCTTTTTTCTTTTGGGTGAGCCAAGGGTATCTCTCAGTAGAAAGCCAATAACTAATCTCTCGAGGTACTAAGTCCATTTCAGGAGTTGACCTCTCCTAAAAGATGTTTTTTTATACACACGGACTTGGAGATCAAACCCTCCTTACATTTATCTTTCTCATGTAGGTAATTGTGAAATTGTCCATTGCCTAAATATATTACTACAAAAACCGCTTTTCACATCATCAATCTACATCGGTTCTAGTCAAACAAATGTAATATGTGACATGTTGATAATATTATAATATTGGGATAGATATTCTAAATTAGTTTCTAAACAATTGATCTAGAAAAATCTTTTTGGATTGATTTCTAGAGCAATCTGTATACAAATTAAAGTATTTTCTACATTGGTTATTTAACAACTGATGTAGAATCTTGATGTCTTTTTGCAACTTATGAGACTTCTAACAAGACATTCTAGATTAATTATTACACAACTGATCTAGAAAGTCCATATTTTCTATATAATTGTTCTAAGAATCGATTTATAAAGTATTTTTTACATCGGTTTTTTTATACAATTGATCTAAAAAGTCCAACATATATTTGCCCTTTTTAGATTCGCAATACTATTTTCATTCTCACTCCAATTTTGAAACCTTTTCCTCTGCACTAATGACTTCAAAACCCTTATTCCTCCCTGTATCGATGTTATTTTTGTTCATTTTAAAGGTTTTGTCAACACCCTTATTCCTCCTTTTGTTGATGACATTTGTGTTCATTTTAAATGTTCTGTCGACATTGAAACCCTAAGTTATAACCTCTATAGACGTCATTTTTTTGGTCTTCATCTCTCTTTGTCTTTGTCTCACTTTTTCGTCTTCCTAACATTTTTGTTCTCTTTTGTTTTAGTATGTTCATTGCTTTGCGACTTGCGTCTCCTTCTTCTCCATTACAATTGTGCTTTTCTTTCCTGTGCTTTGATAAATGTATGTTCTCATTTGTAACTTTAGATGTATACATGTACATTGTTCAAATACAATGTGTTAGGAATTGTATCTACGCTTAGAATTTTTTTAATATCATTTGAATTATGTTCTACTAAAATCAATATTGGCCAAATTGTTTTTGTAATTTGTTTAATATTATGTTCTACTGAAATGTTCTACCTATACGTGTTATGTAAATTATTAATTATTTTTTTTTATTACTATTCTTATGTTTGGTTAAGTTAGTCTCATGCATTTCCCTTAGTTTTCTATTAAAAAAAACTTATATATATTGTTTTGCATAATAATATATTATTGTGTTTCTCTATTTTTCGTCTAAGAATAGTAAGATTGTGTTTTTCATTGTTCTTTGGATCTAAATATCATGCAAACCCAAACCGAACCAACCCATGCCCACCCTTACACCCTTAGCCCTCAGTAATTATTAAGGGCCATGCTGTTGAAGAATAAGCCAGGGTTATAGAGCTAGGATTACAAAGTCAGGTTTATGAGCCTTATTATATTTTAATTTGAACTTTTCTTGTATCGAAAGTTATGCTTTCAATGGTCAAACCATCACAAAATATGAGGCAAAAATTACAATAGACTAAGTCATCGATAATATGTTTAAATTACAATGTTTAGTCTTTACAAAACATAAGACAAATTTATGGTGGGCTAAGCCCTCGGTAATCCTTTTTTTGGACATAAAAAACTTTTCTTTCCTCTTTGTCCTCTTTTTTGGACACACAAAACACAAGGTGGGAATTATAATGAGCTAATCCCTTGGTATTCCATTTAAATTACAATAATTTAAGCCTTTGCAAAACATGAGATGGATTTATAGTGGGCTAAGTCCTTGATATCCCTATTTTTTGACATAAAAAAACCATCTTTCTTTTTTTCCTTATTAGCACACAAAACGTGAGGTAGGAATTACAATGTGCTAAGCATTCAAAAACATAAGGTGGATTTATAGTGGGCCAATTCCTTGGTAATGATAATCCGTTTTCTAGATACATAAAACTCATATTTCTTATTTTCCCTTTCATTTCCCATTTTCTTCGTTTCTCTGTTGCCTTTGTCTCTCATCTCCCTTCTTCCATTTGATTCATGTGCTTTTTTCTTCATTTCCCTCAAACATCATGAAACAGAATCATGGCACTTCCCATCAACCCTACTAGTACCCTTTCACTATCAAGAGTACATGTCAGTTTGCCCTTAAAGCCTTTAAACAGAGTTTGAGTCTTGAAATGTTTTTTTTTTCGTGAAAGAGATAAAGGATGTAGTGATTGTTAGAGTAGTTGTTGATTATTTGAGTTCATCAAAGAAAATGGATCCTAATTGCTTCCACTGTCGAAGAGTAAGAAAGAGGGTGGTGTTAGCATCTTCATCAAGAAGTTTGCTTTAGAGTTAAAGCTAAAGGGTAGGGAGAAGCAAATGATAATGATGAATTTGACCAAGAAAATAATGTTAAGGAGGAAGCGGCTTCTTTGGAAGCATAGGTTGAGGAAGATGATTGCTGAGGACTTAGCCCTTGGTAATGTTAGTGATGACTTAGTCACCAGTACATCACATATAATTGTTTCATTTAAGTAACGACTTATTGTTGAATTATCGAGGGCTAAGCCTTCAATATTAACAAGGGTTTTATCATGGTCATTGGTAACATTTACTGATGAGATTATTGTTTACCGTCTTGTAGCCATTGGTACTTCACTAGTAATTTTTGTTTACTGAGGGCTTTTTTGCATTATTAAGGCTTTTGGCGTCCAGTAATGGCTAGATTTTGTGTAGTTACTCACTTACTAAATTTTCTTGAACTTTGATTAATTAGCAAAAGAAAATATGGAATTCTACTTGAGGACATGACATAGGTCACAAATGATTGGTAGTCAAACTAGGATAAATCCTAACGCACTCTTTTTTATCACTCTTTTTAATTTGAGCAATTTACTTTATTTATGAATTTTTCATATCTTATATACCTTGTCATATCATTGCAAAAATTGAGTATTAGGGTGTTCACTATTGCCATTAGTTATCAAATTAACTTAGTATATATACTCAATAATTATATCCTTCACATGCTCGATAAAAGTTTTGCAAATTTTTTTTAAACTTAATTCACCTCTTTTCTTTAATTTGTTGGTCATTTGAGTTACATGGAGAAGAGAAAGAAGAAAAAGTTTAAAAAAAAAAAAGAAGTTTCCTTAAGTGTTTTAGTGAGCAAACAAATAATCAGCATGGTTTGGTATATGACTTGGCCAACCTTTCCAAAAAGTAAACATCATTTAACTTTTTATCTCACCAAGTAAATTTGTGTGGTCAATTTAAGGCACCTATTTTTCCTAAATATTAAAGTGTGGATAAGAACACAAATTTTCATGCAGCCTCCATTTCACACACCCAATTGGCCTTGAATATGTACCTCAAAATTTACCAAATAAAAACGTGTGGTAAATTAAATTTTATTAACTGCAATAATAGTTTCGTTAATTAAGTTTTAATTGTGTAAATGTGCTTGATACACTTTCTCTAATGGGTAGCAAGAGGGTTTGAATTATTTTAATACGAATTGAAAGAGAAATTTTTTTATAAAAAATTGCAATAGGTAATATTTTTAGAATTTAATGGTCATGCACCGTCAGTATAAAAAGTTTCACACTGTCATCAAATCAGAAATCACCGTTAATATGATTTTTAAAGTAGTTATTAAAAAAGTCAAAAAACTTACAATAAATAGTAGTTTGTAATTGGATGACAGTGTGACACTACTTTACACCATCTGTGCATAGCCTTTTTTCTCATATTTTTAATACATTTCATTATAGTTTTTAATATTTTTTCTTTATTAATTTTTTCAATTAATATTTTTAGAACGGTCATTAAAAGGGCAAATAAAAGAGTAAGAAGGTGTGAAGATTACTGGCAAGGCATGGAGTGCGTATCCAAAAATAGAAAGAAGAGTATTAGGTAACACATTTTTTTATTATAAATTAATTTTTTTTAAAAAAGTATGAAATTATGAATGAGATTTATTAAATTAAATAACGAGTGAAATTTATACAATTTTGTAATTTTAATAAATTTTAACTAATAATAAAATATATTTAAAAAAGTGTCTGAAAAAATATGTTGTGATTTTGATAAACAAGCATTTGCATTTGGGATTTTGAATCATAAGACTCGTGAATTGATGAGGCATATTTAGTCTCACCGACAATGAGCTTCACATGCTCAGAAAAAGAACGCAATCAATAAAGATGCACAAAATTAAACAACTTAATTTGGGAATTGGGCACATGGTAAACACAATCCATTGTTTTAAATTTCAAACACTACAACGTAAAACAGCAAGCAAATGTTTATGTTTCTGTTGTTTCTTAACTATTAGGCACTTAAATTTCGCCAGATTATACTTCCCCATTCCTGAAAATCATGCGTGCTATGCAGATGGTGTGAAGCCAATGAAATTGGATCCCTACAATTGGTAATTGAACTGCATAAGGTGCAGCTCTAAATCTGACGGTGATTAAATTTTAAAGGAGTATTCATGTTTCAATTTAATACAAAAACAAGTCGTTTGGAAGGTTAGAATTTGTGCAATTGAAATGTAAATGTAGAAGATCCTTTAAACAAAAAAATCTGACACGTATGACTTTTCTCGTCATGTTTGACACGGAGTCTCACCCATTTATAATTTGTATGTTTTTTGTCCAACAAATCGTTGATTAGTATCACACTTGTCATCCTAGGAAGTACGAACCAATGGGCGGTACCGGTTGTTTGTTTATATTATCTTGAGATAATTTTTTTTTTAAACTAACTAGTATTTTAATTCTTGCAAAGGTGGGGGTAGATATTTTCTATATATAATTATTTAGTTATATAAAATAATTTTTTATTATGCTTTTTTAATGGATTAATTTAATATAAAATATAAAAATAACTTTTAACTCGATTCAAATATAAAGATAGTAGTATAATTACATTAATAATATTTTTAATACAATAAAATTTGTTAGAACTTAAAATACAATAAGATTTAATTTGAATTTACAAATAATAGCTTATTTTTTATAACAATAATTAATACAATTTAATTTAAAAATAATTGAAATTGTTAAATTTAAAATAAAATTTATTTTCATTTTAATTTTAATTTGAAAATAATAACATACTCAAAATAATAATAATTTAAATTACAAAATTGTAAAATCTTAAAACATAAAATAACTTACTCTCATAAGTTTTGTGTGGATATCATTTTATAATGTAAGAAGAGAGAGAATATATAAATGAGTTAATTGAGACTTTGCGAGAGTGAAAAGAGTGAGGATTTCATTCTTCAAAGTAAGTACTCATATTCATAATATATATAAGTAGATTAATATAAGAAGTTTATGTTTAAAATAAAATAAAAGACCTATTTTTCTAAAAGAGAATTATTGTAAACTAGTAATTGAGTATATGCATTGCATAGGATTAAATATTTTTTATATAATAAAAAATTATAATAAATAAATATCTTTAAATATATAGGTTATATTTTTAATTTATAATAAATAATTTAAATTGTAACATAAGGTTATTTTTAATTATTGAAAAATTATTTTAAAAAATATTGAAATTCAACTTAAAGACTGTTGGTGCTAAAATTGATTAGGCCAATCTTGGGTCAAACAGCTAAGTGGACCACATTTTATTTGGATTGAGGAACTCCAAATTTGGGCCAAATCATTAGTGAAAGAGGGATAACTATGTGGAATCCAGAGGTCAGGATGTGGGAAAGGGTTAGGAGCAATTTTTAGGCCACTTACCCATGATGGATATATGCATCCATAACTGTCACACAAAGTGGGAATGTGGTTGGTTATCACCAGGAAAAATAATTGATTTTTGCACCTCACAAGAACATTATAAATAGCATATTTTCATATGTAAAATGTGCCCCTGGCCAAATTAGTACAAATTATCTTTCCAGCCATTTATTTTTTTATATCATTTTATTTACAACTTTTTTTAAATTCATTTGTTTACAACATTTCTTTATAGCTTTCTTTACATTCTAATCATTTACCATAATTCCTTTACTACATTTCACTCAGGAGTAGCGTAATATAGCTTCAGTAAACCACACGAGTACTAGAAAGCTTTTTAGAATAGATTAGGAAGTCATATTGAGGAATAAAGTCCCTTCCTCAAGTAAATCACCTAAAGATAATCACTAGGTTCGTCATTAGTTGTTCACACGATTGATCCAGTCAAATTCAAAACCAACAAAGATAATGATTGAAGTTGTTAGATTCAAAGGGATAAACAGTTATGAAAATCAAGTATACAGATAAAGGTAAATGGAGTGTAATTTAAAATGGTTAAGAGAGAAATTTTTTGACTAGTTGTGAGGATAGTGTGTGAAATACACATGCAAAAGAGAGAAAAAAGAATATTGACAACATCTAATTGAGAGAGTAGAAAGAGTGAAAGTCTTACTTTTCAAGTTGTGTATTATTTTTTTTACCATGTTATAAGTGCGAAGTATTTATTAACTTTGCTGATAACTAATTTCTGTCAGGAAACTTAGCTAACCACCTTTAATGGGATCTTTCTTCTCAACTATGTTTTTTTATTCATAAGATTCGACCTTGAAACCTTGTTTAAAGAATCCAAGCCTAGTTTCACTCAAACCAACGTAAATGAATGTAAATATTAGTGAATTTTTAAACTTAATTTATTTTTATGAAAAAATATTTTTAATGAATTAATAATTAGTGACTTTTAAAACTTATTTTTTGAGAAAAATCCAATAACCACTAATAACATTTTTTGATTTTAATATAAAAATTTTATTAACCTTACACACACACACACACACACACACATACAAACAAACAAATAGATGGAGAGTTTAACTAGAATATACCAGTCATTTAAATATTTTTTACGCTATCATTTAATTATGAATTTTTTATATAATTAAAAATTATTAAATTTTATAATAATTATTTTAAAAGTCATATCTAGGATGATTTCTAATCAGTTAACAATGTAAATTTTTACATCAACAATGTATTGAAATTAAACTTGTGCGTGTGAGGCAACAGAAGAAGGGCTTAAAATATATGTTTTAGTGGCCTCTCGCTTGAACCAGTTGTTATGTTATTTCTAGTTTTTATCAATTTTTTTTATAATTTTCCAAGTTTTTCAATTTTTTTAATCTTTTGTAAAATTTCAAAATTTTATATTTTCTTATTATCCAGCCTATGGACCAATTTATTAGCCCGTAGACTAAGTGGACCCCAGACCAAATAAAAATGAAATCCATTTAATTAGTGGGTCAACCTGCTCCAGTCTATTTAAATGGGACTAATGCAACCCGAACTAAACGGATTAAACTAAACCGTATACCTACTTTTAAGTATAAAATATCAATCTATTCAAATAAATATAAGTATATTATTATTATCGAATTGAATTTTTATTACACATGAAAAGCATATATTTATTAATTTATTTAAATGTCTTGTTATAAAATAAGTATTTAAATTAGGTCAAAGTTTTAAGAAAGTTAGATCAAAATTTTTGTATAGCTTACGTGAGATAAATAAGTTAGATTAATGCTTTTATATTTAAAGATATAGAATTTGTTTATTATAGTTTTTTTTATAAAAAATTTATTTTAAAAAAAACTACTTTTAAAAGTTTTTCATGTTTTGTTTGAACTTTTCAAAATAATCAAAAACTAAAAGGAATTAAAATAAAAAGCTATTTTGAATAGCCTCTCATAAAAATCAGTTATTTTTTTAAAATTGATTTTTATGATTGTAAACAAGCATAAATTAGTTTATGTTTTTTAAATCTCAAAAAAAAATAAAAATACCACTAGATTATTTTAATGTAAATCACTTGTTTTATTATATAACAAACGGATATTAGATCTATTTAAGTAAATTTTTGGTTTAGATATCTTTTTGATCTCTTAAATTTGAGTCAAGTCTATTTTTGGTCCCTAAAATTTAAAAGTGATTTTTTTAGTTCTCCTAATTTGAAAATTACCCACTTTTAGTTCATATCAGAGACTAAAACAATCAGAAAAATAAGGACAAAAAATGAGTTATTTCTGAGTTAGAGGACTAAAAAAATCACTCTTAAATTTGAGAGACCAAAAACAAACTAGGTCCAAATTTGAGAGACTAAAAAAATATTTAAGCCAAAAAGAATCAACCACAATTAATTAAACTAATATAATTAAAAAAGATGAAAAATAGAAACAATGGTAATAATTGAGTTGCCTTTTGAAACTAATTATTATTAGAATTTAACTTAAATACTTCGATAATGTAAAAGTTTTTAACATTATAATTCAATCATAAAATGTCATCTAAAGTAAGAAAGATTGTTGATTTTTGTAATAAATAATTTAAAAGTCATCTCCAAAGTAAATTCTAATTAGTTGATAGCAAAAAAATTCTTTATATTGACAATGCATAAAAGTTAAATTATTATTATTAATATTATTTTTATTAATTAACGTAATGGAGTTATTAATTTGTAAGCTAATGAAAATGGGGTTTGAAGGTCGGGGCACGTTGGTTGATGCAGCGGTGCCAACATCAACGGGCATTACTGCATTACAAGACAGAAGGGAAACACATTCGAGAAATGAGAATAACCCAATTCCACCGGTCTTCGGGATCATTTATTTCCGCTTTTCCAAAGTTGCTACATAAAGTGGCCAGTTTCGAACTAAAACATGGGACCAACGCCCACGGTATCTCGCATCTACCTCTACATTAATAACCATTACCACCGCCTCATTTTTCGCTTCACTACACTACCCACATTTTATTTTATTCCAATTAGTGCTACTTCACATTCACACAATCTTAGGCATCCACCACCATCAAACACATTTGCGGAATGGATGTATTTATTCCGGAAGAGTATGTTATAAAGCGAAGGCTCGAGAAAAAGGCAGCAACAGCAGCAGCCTCGGCCTCTGGAAAGAGGTCCAAATCACATTCGCATAGGAATAGCAATGCCACTGAATCCACTCGCAATAACGACAACGCTTCCTCGTCCACCCTCCTCTCTAATGGTTTTGGCCTCGTCGCTGACAACGTTGTTTTCGGTTGCCTCTCCGCTTAATTAATTTCAACACCTACATTGTTAGATGTGAATGAAAGCCAAGAATTTGTACCAACACAAACCTTCTTGTATTGCTGTATGCGGTTTAATTGACCAACAAGTTAATTTTATTTTTGGGTAATTTAAGGATGTTTCTTTCTTTCTATCTTTCGCTTTAATTATTTTTTTTTTGGAGGTAAATTTAACCATCCTTAGGGGACTTATTCCTTTCGACTGTGTGAGCGTACAAGAGTTTTGCGATCTCCCGGTAAGAGTTTCTTCCTTAAAATTAAAATGCATCGACGCGCCGTTTCTAGGTGTGAATGATTATGAGTATGTTTCACTAGGAGTTGAATTATTTAACTATTACATTGTTTTTTTTTTTTTTAACTCTTTAATAATGCATAGGATAGAGAATTCATACTTCTATTAACAAAAGAAAAAGAAAAAAAGTAGGCCGAACATACTAGGCCCACAAGTATACACATGGACAACAAAAATAGTGTGAGGGTGAAACCACATCCGTTAGGAGTCCAACGTGTATGGCCCATAATAGACCATACTGGACTTTGCTAAGATGGATCCCTAGTGTTACACTTAGAGAGTGAAGACACTGAGCTCAAACCGAAAAGTATTATGTCCTGGATAAAACACAAACACATTGAAAAGTGAGAACACCTATTCAGTATGTTATTTTGTATTGACCAACCATATTTTAGAAAGAATAGTCATATATTTTTTTAATGACAAAATAGATAGAAAAAAATAAATTTATGTTACTTATTTAATTACCGAGTGATAACCTTATTTAACCTGTGCATGAAACAGTCTTTTATTCAAACAATCAAAGGATGTGACTTACTGAGTGCAAGTTGGGCTTTTGAGGTGGGTCCAGTACCCGTCTGATGGTAGTCCCACCTCGACTCAACTCATGTTTGCGTTCGGCTCCTGGGAAGGTTCGCCTGTGAAATAAATGAATTTCCAAGCCATGAGCCATGTCACCAGTACTTCAAAGTATTTGTTCAATCAAGACAAATCATGTCGTTTCAGAAATTAAATCTCCTGTCAAGGGGACAAAATATTCATGAGAGTTAAAATCATGAGGACTTTTGGAATATCATTGAATCACGCACTGAAGCAGCATATTAATACGATTTTAAAATTTAATGTTGTTTTATGAACCAAGGATTATTTGATCACGCCGTTATACAAAATTTAAATATTTTTAAAATCAAATTTGAATGCATCGATCGTAAGATGTTTAGATATGTGCACGTATAGCATTAATTCGTGTGATCATTCTCCCGGTATTAATTTCTGAAGCCACATTATATATGCTCATATATTTATGGATTGAATTCTTTGAATATCTAGCTCCGGACCCATCCCCTTTTCATCCTCGTTTTATTGTGTGATAAAAATTAAAGGGAACAAAGGCGCAAGGTTTCTTTCATCACGTGAGACCTGTAAAACTTTGGCTGTATAGCACATGATCTCTCTTTTTTAATTTCATTTCCTTTGGACAAATATATCTTCGCATCTCTTCTTTCTTGCTTTCTTTATTTCACCCTTTTCATTTTTCAGCGCCATAAGGGGTGTGTGTGTGTGTGTGTTTTTCCAATTATAAAGGGAGCAAACGGGCCAACACAAATCGCGGTGCGTGACCATGATGCGCCACGGAGAAGTCTTAGAGAATTGGTGGGGCCCATTTACGCTATGCGCTTTAATTGCAAATTGGGGTGTCCTGTGAGTTTTAGTGTGCTGGATGATGGATCATGGATGATGGGGTCGACCACCTTCACGTGAGCACCTTCACTATGTTGCCCCTCATGCCTGTCAAGTGTGTGCGCACACACAACAGAACCTCATCATTCCAGCGTAGCCTCCAGCATCCCCTCCCTTCCTCTCATTCACCTTGTCTTTATCCAACTGAAAAGAAATAAAGTTGGAGCTTGAAAGACAAGTGTTGTAATTGTTTCAATGATAATGATCAATTACTTAATTGAGCAAAGGCGCTGGAAGATTTCGCATCTCATTGTCGTCACGTTACAGACAGTGATAAAGTGAAATAGATAAACTTACTAAACTAAATTCACGTGAGTAATAACAATAGGAAATCGAAACCAAAACTATATAGCTAGCTACTTCTCGGACCACATCCGATGCGTACATAGATATTTGTTTGTTTCCTCTACAGCCAGGTGTTACGTGTTATTTTTATGTTTTTTCCCTTTTACAAGTAAATGTTGTTAACAAAGTAAGTGGCGTTTTAATAATTGAGTAACATAATTAAGTACAAGGGGATAATTTAATTGCAATTTGCCGATACTTAATTAACTTGGACAGAATAAAGACACATAAACTGATCAATAATTCTACGCGGACTGATTACTACTAAAGAAACCATAGTGGGTTCATTATTTTTATTTATATAAAGATATATTCATATATATAGCTCGACGTTCAGATGACGAAGTTGTTAAAGTAAATTATACAATTGTTCCCCTCTAGTTGGTAGGTTCAATTCTCTTGTTGTTGAAGCAAGGGATCCAAAACATAGTCAGTGATTCCCGCATGACCGTATCCTGCATATGATAAAGCCGAAGTTCTCACATGTAACAAGTCTATTCTGCACATTCTTCCCAGCAAATAATTTGCTTTAGCACTAGCTAGCTATTGTTAGTAAGTCACTTCGAGTGTTGAGCCCATTTCATTCCATCTCTGAAATGCCCACGTTAGAGCGTGGTAGTGAATATACCTTTCCTAGCATGACACAATTGATGATGACCTTTTTGTGACCATATGAGTTGGAAAGAAATTAAAAAACATGGGTCTAATATCCCAATTGTGAACATTGACACAAATAAGAACATTGATGAGGTATAATATTGGCACAAGAGGAAATTGAACAAATTTGACCTTTGTCAAAATTAGTTCGCATGTCTAGTTTGTTCCTACGTAGTAATGGAGTTAGGTGGAAACTAGGAAATTACCCATATCCTAATTAGGCCCTTCCATTTCATGGCTGATTGATTCTAAAGATCATTGCCTAATAATAAACCTGAAAAGGCTTCCTTTTGTAATTTGAGGGAGCTAAATGTTCATAAGATGCGAACGGATGAACCAATAATATTAAACTCGCAATCCAACGTAATTTTTTGGTAAAGCTTAACAGTGGAAATCATAATGAATAAAGTGGATTAAGGGTCCCCCTCGTTGAAAATGTCGAACGGGACCAACTAGCCAGCGATGATGCTCTGCAAAATAACATCATTATAAGCTAGCATCAACATCTTTATGGTTCCCACTTTTGTGTCTCATAAGATGGACATGTGTCTCCTACAGTCAAGTCTACATTAGTTACCATGCATCTTGAGTTTAATTTTGTGGATAATCTTAATTACAATCCCTTTCATGGTCGGCTAGTAAGTTAATTAGGCTTAATCTGTAGCAAACCCGAAATTTATTCTGACTTTGCTTCTTTGGTTGTCGGATTAGACCTTTGGAATACACTTGGGAACCTAACTAAACTGTTGATGAAACAGCACGCAAGTGTGCAGTTAGCGACCACGAAAGCGTGATTGTTGGATGTTTTAAAAGAAAATTATTTTGCCTTAAAAAAATATAAGCTTTTTTAATGGAATGTTTAAAAGTTTAATTTGATCATATTCCTTACTAACTACTTTAGTTTATCTTAATTTCATTAATTGTGGTGTCCGCATTTAGAATATTTAGTAGCTTTACGTACAAAAGATGAGTGAAGTACGCACAGAATAGTATTACTGAAATAACTAATTATAAAATTCAATTGATAATCAATTTGAAAATTAAAATACCAACATACATTGGTCCAAGTGAAAGAGACTAATTAAGATCCCATAAACATGTAGTACATTGGTTAACAGTATATTTTAAGTAAATTATATAGCATTATTTTACGATTATTAATAATGTAAAAATCTTTACATCAACAATAAATTAAAATTAAATTCTTTTCTTAGTAAGATGAGTAATTAAGGAATGCTAACAAGTGTTTTCTAGTGTGTTTAGAAACCCGTTAAAAATTAAAGAATCACGTTTAAAATGTGGAAGTTATATTTGTTAGTTTCTTAAAATCACATCTAAGATGTAAAAAATCACATCCAAGATATGGAACCAAACACGCTATACATTTGTTAAAAAATAAAAAATAATTTTTTATAGAAAAACTATCACCAATGCAATTTGTTGTACCACCAAGCATATGGATCAATTGGCATGAAATTATTCCAACTTAATCAGTGGTTTCGAGTTCTAGTCTTTGGTATACAATTGTGTTAAATATTGGGAGGGTTATAAATTTTAATAATTTTCTTTTATTTATTGATTTATTAATATGCAAAACCCATTATAATTAAAAGGATTATTAAAAGAATGTTGTATAAAGATTTTGAATTATTCACTTTGATAAGCGCAATTTAATCATTCACAATTCTTAGCATTAAATGATTGATTATCTTAGAGATATAAAAGTAATTACTTCATATTTTTTCTTTCAATTTTAAAATAATTATTTTTGCTGTGTTACATAAAAATTAAGGACTATTAAATATTTAATTTAAAAATATAATTAAATTTAATTAAAATTTTAAGTTTTTATTAAATGTTTTATATATTTTTAAATCCTTAACAAGTGAAATATTTCATTTAATATTAATAAGTACTTTTCAATCTTATTTTATTATTCTTTTCATTTCATTCAGTAAAATACTACAAGATAATCAATATTATGTTGGTCCGAGTGAAACTAGGTTTGGATCTCTTAAACAAGATTTTAGATTCAAGTCTTGTAAATAAAAAAAATGCAGTTGTCGAGAGGGAGACCCTACTAAAAGTGACCAGCCAAGTTTTTTGGCGAAAACTAATTATCAACTAAGCTAGTAGATACTTCACACCTATAACATAGTTACAAAAAAAATATATTATGAGATAAATAAATGTAATATAATAATTACGAATTTTCAAAACAATAAATAATTTGAAATTTAAAAAAAAATAAAGTGATAATTGTTTTAAAACTGATAAAGTATATATCTTCTTTAATATCTTACATATATTTTATTCATTTTATATTTTTTTATTTAAAATCACATATATCTTCTACAAAAACAATCTTATTTAAACCAAAAAATAAAAATATCTATAATATAATAAATTTAACTCTCTTTACAAGTTTTTTTCTTAAATTCAAAATCTTTCTTAGAAAAGGTCAGACATGTATTAATTGAAACCAACCCACAATATCAACTGAAACTTTCGAATTGGTGCATAGCCGGTGAAAGGGGGAATATAAATATTTGATTGAAGTGGAGTTATTTTGTCTTTAATAGGGGAGATCAGTTGATGCTAATTTTTGCCACATACACAGTTAAAAAACTGGTGCAGCCTTAATTGGCACAAGTTCTACCTGGTACGCAGCCAAGACAGAGCTAGCGTAGAAACAAAAGCTGGCCTGGAAAGGACTAGTTTGCCTTTGCCTGAAGGGGCAAACACTAGAGGTCCTAATGCCTTCTGATTTGATGGTTTCTTTGAATAGGCTTTAATAGTATTATTACACGTACATGTCAAGGCAAAACTGGAGATTAGGATATAGCAATAGGATATGGATCCCACTTTAAAGAGGCGTGGACTGTGGTTAGGTTTGGCAGTTGGGGTGTGTATTGAAAGTTGATAGGTGGACTTTGCTCACAATTGTGATAGGATATAGCAATAAGAATGTATTTTTTAATTATTAATAAAAATATGGCTTAAATATGTTTTTAGTCCTAGGAATGGATCCTCTTAATTGGAGAATGTTCAGTTTAAAATCCTCACCATTTATGCATGTTTTTGTTATTTTTTATATATTAAAATTATTAAATATTGAAATTAACCAAAGGTTGAGATTGCATCCTGTTGTTTTTCAACTAGAGAGGATCCTCTCCCTTTTAATCCCTCAAATTTAAGGTAAATATGCTTTTAGTTTCCCAATTTTAAAAGTGATTTTTTTAGTTCTTGTAATTTGAAAAAAAATATGTTTTAATCCTTTTGTCCAAATCCAGTTAGTGAATTTGACACACAAAACTCACTCAGTTAGTGAATCTGTCACACAAAACTTACCTAGTAATGTCTCTGTCAGTAAAAACATCACATTGAATTCAATTGATGCTGCACAGCTGACTCAATCTGCCCTAACAATGATATTGTAGGCAGTCCTGAAAAACTAAAAACAACTTTTTTTTTAAATTAGAGGGACTAAAAAAATTACTTTTAAATTTGGGAGACCAAAAACATATTTAAGCCTAAAAACATTAAAAATATTTTATTAAATATTTTAAATTATTTCAAAAAGTAACCGTTAAATGATTTTTTATTTTAATATAATAAATACCCTTTTAATAAAAAAATCACTCATGTTTACTTAACTGATATCTTAGAAAATATTAGTCATCATATATCTTTTCTTTTGTCACAATTAATGATATAATAATATTATATTATGAAAAGGTAAAAATTATAATTTAATTATTACAATTATTTTTTTCTCACAACATACCATTAGAATATTAAAAAGTAAAAAGGAAATGTTTAAATTTATGAAGAATTAATTATGGTTGCATGATGTATACATAGTTTGTGAAGCTAGAGTGACTGCAC
The DNA here is from genome assembly GCA_004329165.1 of Spatholobus suberectus. Classification (NCBI taxonomy): domain Eukaryota; kingdom Viridiplantae; phylum Streptophyta; class Magnoliopsida; order Fabales; family Fabaceae; genus Spatholobus; species Spatholobus suberectus. The sequence continues at coordinate 77,785,233 of CM014733.1, forward strand.
ACGCACGCTACGAACGATGAACTTGAAATGGAATGGACGTGAGTGATTGACTACTGGTAATGACTACGTTAAACTCACCTCACGCCCTGCGAGCTTTAAAGCCAAGTAAATTCAAAGTACAATCGAAAACTACTCTTGCCTCACCAGTCACCATTCTCATACATCCACATATCTACCCTTCACCTTCTTAGCTCCCCCACGTATTTGTCTTTTAAATGGTGGAATCTTCGCAATTATTTTTCCTAGGGTAATATTGGTGGGTGTTTTATGACTGGTCGCTTAGCTTTCTGTCAAGATTGTGCACAATACAACCATGTATATATGGTAACTATATACTTCCATAAAGAATGCGCTGGTCCATATATATAAATATATGCTCGTATGCTTCTTTTTTTTTTTTTTTTTTTTTATGATTTAGCTAGATATGACTTCTAGTATTTAACCTTCGTCTCTGCTAGGGATTTGTTGTTACATTGAAAAATTTTAGACTATGCACCAACCTGTCATAAACCTCACTACCAAGGCATAAATGATTTAATTAAGTCATCTGCCATGTTTGAATATTAATGCTTAGTTTATTGATCAAAATAATATATATTGACTGCAGACATATAGGCCAGTTTTTATTTAGGTCTACTACTACACCTGCTTCAACACCTCGATCTCCTAACTCTTAAATGTGTAAAATAAATGTACTCGAAAACTTCAGCTATACGACTATTTATTTATTCACATTTTGTTTATGCTGTGTTTGATAAGGAAGAGAGAAATAGAGGGAGAGAAAATAGGTAGAAGAGAAGAGAAGAGAAGTAGATAAGAAATAAAATGAAAATAAAATTTGTTTGGTTAAAGAAAAGTAGAGAAGAAATATAGTAGAAGTTTGCTTTTTTGACTTTTAGGAATTTGGAATGGAAGAATAAAATTACGTATATAACCTTCAAAATTTATAAACGTGTTTTTATTAAGAACGATACAGAAAACGCATATATTCAAATGTGTTATAACATATTTGAATATATTAGTACATATATTCGAATATGTTACCAACATATTCGAATATGTGTGCTAATAGGGGCGTGAAAAGGATCATATATTCGATTATGTAAATGAAATAATTGAATATATGGCCATTTACAGAGGCAACGAATTCTTGCAGTGTACATATATTCGATTATGTTAAATAAAAGAATAAAATTACACTTATACCCTTATACTCTTATTTTTTTATTGGGTTATTTGTCAAAAAAATCTAATAACAAAAACATATATTCGATTACTTATATTTGAATATATATATATATATATATATATATATATTAATTAGTAAATATTTATATATTAGTAATTGTTTATATATTTATTTAATTTTAAAAATCAAAATTTGAATTTTAATATGTAAAACACATATTCGAATATGTGAACATAATATTCGAATATGTGTTTTATATATTCGAATATGTAAAACACATATTCAAATATGTGTTTAACATATTCGAATATTGTATTTACATATTCAAATATGTATTTAATTGTACACAGTATTCGCAAAAGAGCGAGGGTATTATCAAAAACTTGTAACCAACGCTGCATTTTTTCGTACTTCCGCTCATATTTGCGACAATTACTTTTAGCGTGGGACCCACCTAAAAATTAAAAACTTCCACGCTATTTTGCTTACACCAAACGAACAGAAATTGACCAATTCTGCACACTTCCACTCTCTTCTCTTCCCTTCTTCGCCACTTTGTCGCTACCAAACACAGCGTTAAATGTTAACTACTCTTGTGATTTTTAAGTATCTTGTAATATCTTGTGGTACTAGTTAAGAAGTGGACATGTAGATTTATAAAAAAAAAGTGGACAAGTATATTTTTTTTTTATTATTGAAAATGATACTAGAGTAACATTGAAAATCAAGGAAAAACTACATTAATAATTTTTAGGTTTAAATAATATTCTTGTCCCGATAATATTTAACCTTTTCAGTTTTAGTTTTCTATAAAATATTTTTGATTTTAATTTTTAAAAAATTAAAAAATTGTGCTTTTGATTCCTTTTATTTGACTTTAGTCCTATAATATTTGATTCATGTTAAATTAGTACACATAATATGTTGATTATATTGATTTTAGTTCTTAAAATATGAATATAGTCAATATATTACAAGGACCAAAATCAATATAATTAGCATATTACAAGGACTAAATATTTAATATGGATTAAATATTATAAAGACTAAAGTCAAACAATTTAAGAACAAAACTAAAAAAAAAAAAACTATTTTTTAGGGATTGAAATTAACAAGAATATTTTGTAGAGACTAAAACAAAATAAAAATATATTATAGCGATTAAAATATTTAAACTTATTTTCTGATTAAAATTTTTCATTTTTAATTCCTTAATTAATATTTTTAGAACATTGTTTAGCATTTACAGGAATCACATAGCATTTTATCATAGCCAAAACTATCATTTGGTAACCATGCTTCTCCTCCCACAAGTCTAGAGCACATACAAACAACAATGTTGTTACATTTACAAACTGTCGTTGCTACAAACTCTAATGCACCATGGTGTGTTTAATGTTATGTCAATGCAAAAGGGTTATTAAAGAAGAGAAAATGTGGCAATGAGAAGAAGAATACGGTGAAAAACAAGGTTAAAAAACAGGATTTGTGGGTTACCAAAGACCCCCACAAAGCCTAGTCTTACAAGGCAACACACAATGAATGTAGTTGGAGGCAGTTCGAAATGAACAGTAAAGATCAAGTTTTGGAGGATGGTATATGTGATGCTCCTTTAGAATCAAATTGTCCAATGCCTTCTTATTTACCAATGGAGCCAATAATGTGTTTCCTCAATGTAAGTGAACAATATTAATTAATCTATTGCATCAAGTCCTCAATTGATACTTTTGAAATTGATCTGCCAGTGGAATAAAAAAAATAATCTCAACTTCTTTCATTCTTATTTGGCTAAATTACATTTTCATCCTCCTATTTTTTTTAATCTGTAATTTTAGTCTCTTTATTTTTTTTAGAGACATTTAGTCTCTTTATTTAAAAAAAAAATGTAATTTTGATCCTCCTATTTTTTTTAGAGACATTTAGCCTTCCTATTTTTAAAAATTTATAATTTTGGTCTTGTCAAATTTCTTACATTGATTGTTAGTGATTTAACATTGACTCTGACGTGTTAACGTTGACTCTAATGTGACTCTAACTCTAACACGTCATTTAAGTATTAATACGCCAGAGTTAATGTTAAATTACTAACGGTTAACACAAGATATTTAATGACGAGACTAAAATTGCAAATTTTTAAAAACAAGAAAACTAAATATCTCTAAAAAAAATAGGGGAACTAAAATTGCAAATTGGAAAAAATAGGGAGACCAAAAATATAATTTAGCCTTCTTATTTTTATTCACTCAAACGATACATTTTTTCACTTTTTTTTTTCTATATTTCTTATGAGAAAAATATTACATGCACTGACAGTGTACAGAGTTTTTATACTGTCAACCAATCAAAAATTGCCATGCATGATTATTTTGTTGACTTTTATAATGAATACCTTAAGGGAGGCGTTGGGTACAATAAATGTTTTTAGTTTTTTAGAAATTTGAAGTTGGGAATATTTATTTCCCACGTTTGGTTTATTATTTAGAAAGTAACATTCCTAGGAAACATTTTTTTTCAAAAATCTTTTTTACGTATGTTTCCTACTGAAATTGTTCCCATGAAAAAGATGGGAATCTAACTTTTTTGGGGTTGGGAGAAAGTTTTACTGTAGTAAAAATATCACATTACCTTTATTAACTTATTAAATATGATAAATAATTAAAGTTTATGGGAACGTTTTATTGAAACTAACATAAAAATCTTTAATTTTCAAGTAGCAAATATAAATATTCTCAAGAATATTTATGACCAATCAAACAAATTTTAATCATTCTTAGGAATCGTGATTCCTGGGATTCATGATTCCTAAGAATCATGATTTTTGGGCATGAAAAAGTTTATTTTTTACTAAAAGCACCCTTAAAGTCATCCTTAATATGATTTCTGATTGGTTGATAGTATAAAATTCTTTACATTGTCCATGTATAGGAATTAAACTCATTTTTTTTCTTCTCTATTTCAATTTTAATTCAAACAGAGTATAAATGTATGATTAGCAAGCTATCAATAAAAAAGATAAAAAATTAATTTAAATGAGATAATTAAAAAACTATAAAATCTTAAATACATAAATAAAGATATAAACAATTAATCGTGTGAAGCTTGAATAGACAAGAATTGATATATTTAATTAAATTTTAATAAAAGCATTTTGGTAGGAGAATAATCTGAAAAATTAATATTATGAATTATTAGTGGAAATATAAAAAGTGCCAATAGCCTCAGTCATATTTTGGGTGCGTCTTTAGCCAAGGATTCGTAAGCTGTATTAGAATTTGTTTTAGTTAAGATGTCATTTTCATGATATGGAAAGAAAACACGAAAATTATTGATTGTTGGGCTTTTATTTTTTGTTTACATAATAACTCAACCCAAACATCCATGAATATTTGTCGGCAGCTGACCTGTTAGGCAGATTATATATAGATATATTACGAAGCTATTTATTATACTTATTATGCCTTAGCCTCAAATACCCTTGACGGTAACGAATTTCTAATCTCCTATAAAATTTTGTCTCGGTATTTTTTATTTTTAATAAAATGATGTCCCATGAGTCATGAGAATCATTATTAACTTGTATATCCACAAAAAGTCACACAGGCGAAAGTAGCGGGAAAGAATGATAAGGTGAAAGCTCGGTTGCTTATTATGATCATTTTTGGGGGTCCAGCTGTCTAATTATGCACGAAATTAAAAGATGAAGCGAAGAAAATACACAAAAGTACATACTTCGGTGGGTCCTCTTAATTCGAGCATCCAATATAAAAGAATCCAATAAGACAGTCAAAAACTTGTTATCAAATGATATGATTATCTTTAATATATGGATTTTCAATGAATAATCGCGTTGCGATGTTAGACATTTTTCATAAAGCTCCTTCCTTGGTTTTCATAATGAACCTTATTTACATCATACTAGTTCGAGCATTTTATGGAGAACATTGACTAATGACTATTCACGATTGTCTCAATATGTATTCCTAAAAACTTCGCACAATTAAGAGGTGGTCATGGACAGGGACGAACAGTATTGGCCTCTATAAGGGCGATCGTACATAAATAGTCTCATGATTGTAATAGTGATTATATAGTAAGTAATTGGTTCAAGTTTTTTGAGACACATCTATCAGCATTAGCATCAAAGCTCCTCATCTCTCCCAAGTACCAAATCAGAAGCAAGCAAAAGAAGGAACATTGTTATTTAGAAAGGACAGTTTCTAATCTTCCTGTGAAAAGTCACATTCCGACACTTGTACAATTCGAAAAAGATGTTGAAAAATTCAACGGTTTAAAACTTACACGTGGTATTTTTTTAAATAAAAAAATATATACACTGACTAAAATTTTCTAAAAAAGCACACAATGACTCCAAATTACTCAGCACGAATTATTTTGTACAAATTAATCCAGAGAGAAACCTATGCTCATAAGCTAAAGTATTAGTATTAAACTTGATATTTTATTCAATGTCTCTGATTTCCGAATTCCATCTTCCATTCAGCAAAACAGGCAAACTTGTATATGTAACCCAGTAAGAATTGAATTCTCTATTTCAAGATATTGTTACTGTTCCAACAACTCACCTTATTAATTTCCTTTTGGCCTGGTTCGAAATTGCCTTTCATCATCATTCTCTCTTGTTAAAATCATCTTTAATCCAAAATGATGTCATTTTTTATTATGTTTTTTATGCCGTTTAGTGTAAAATTAGACACAAAACGATGTCGTTTTGAATGAAAAAAATAACATTAGAGCATTTTTAAAAATTATAGGATTTAATTGATTTTTTTTAAAATAATAAGACCTGATTGAGGAAAATAAAAATAAAAAGACCCAGTTAAATAAAATAAATAAATTAAGAAACTAAATTAATAATTAAGCCAAATCAATTTTATATATTGCCGGGCAGGTAATTTTTATAATAATAATTTAATAAGGAAAACAGACAACCTACAAGGCCATCATTGTTAATGAATAATGACACCTCTCCTAAAACGAAAACCATATAATATTATTAAATATACATTTTTCGTTTCACCTCTAGAAAAAAATGCGCGCACACACACACATATATTTCTTTTAGTCAATACTTTTTCAATGAAATTAAAACATTAATTAATGAATAAAGAAAATAAATCACCAGTAACAAAAAAAGAAGAAGAAAATAAATCACACAGAGAAGGTTCCAATTGAATATTAAATTGTTAGGACGCATGTGTCCCCTGGTTTCTTAAAAACTGTTGCAAAGACGCAAGACAAGAAGAAGTGCACGTATGAGATGAGATCTACTGACTCTGTTTGCTTTCAAGTTTTCAGAGGTCGCTACCCTCAATTTCCTTCCTTAACTGGCTTTCATTTCACCTTCACTTCACTTCACCACTGTGTTCAGAACCACCGAGACTGAGGTCAACAATTTTATTTTTTTTCTGCATTGAACGGTGTGGACCACCGGAGCAACCTTTTCCAGCGGATTTTGGGAGCTCCGGTTGATGACGTGGTTTTCCGGCGACCAAAATCCATCCGGGTTTTGGGACCAGTGACATGTGGAGGTGAGTCGGTGGAGTAGTGTGACTTGTGAGCGAAGATGTTCAGATGGAGGAGTGAGAGACACAGGGTCAAAGCTGTTTTCAAACTCCACTTCCATGTCACTCAGGTAGCTTAATGAAAATAACTGTTGTCTAAATTTGGCACATTAATTCATTTAATTTAGTTGAACTTTAAAAAGGGTATAATTTTTAATATAAAAAAAAATGGTATAATTTTTGGCTTTTAATTATGTTTAATTTGATGATGGGGTTGCAATGCAGCAACTGGGTTGTGATTTGAGGTGGTGAAAGGAGAGATTTTTACTTTGTGGTTGGTGTGATTTTCAGATGGTGCAATCTGGGGTGGATGCTTTGGTGCTGTCTATAGTTCCAGGGGACATCGGAAAGGTGACTACGAGATTAGAGAAAGCTGCAGTTCGTGGTGGAGTTTGCAGATGGGAGAATCCTGTCTATGAAACAATCAAGTTTGTTCAGGAGCCTAAGACTGGGAAGTTCAGTGAGAGAGTATATCATTTTGTGGTTTCAACGGTATGGAGTTTGAAAACTTTCTGTTTGTGGTTGGTTATGTGTGTCAGATTGTGATCTAGTTTCTGTGTAGGGCTTATCCAAAGCTAACTCCATTGGGGAAGTTTCTATAGACTTTGCTGAGTATGCTGAGGCCACAAAGCTCTCCACCGTCTCTCTTCCCATCAGGAATTCTCATTGTGATGCTGTCTTGCATGTTAGTATTTGGTCTCTCCCTTTTTCTAATAAAAAAAAAAAAAAAAAAAGAGAGTAGAATGCAATTTACTGCAATGCTGATTTCTGTGATTCTGATTTGTTGCTTCATGGACAGGTATCAATCCAGAGACTACAAGAAAATAATGTTAAGAGGTATAGGGGGATTACTGTGGTTATTTTTGCTTTGCAGGTTATAGAGTTTGCCTCAAAGTCAATTGTTTTTATGACGGGGTTTCTTTTTGTCAAATAACATTTGCAGAGAGGAAGAGGATTGTGAAGATGCCAAACTAAAACCCAATGATAGAAGTTTGAGGACCTACTTAAGCAATGGAGAGATAGATGCAAGCTCTAAAAGTGATTCTTCTGAAGTAAGGTTTCACTCATTGGGGCTAGGAGCCTAGGAATCACTTTGGCTTGTTTATATGTCCCAGTCTATAAAATAAAAAATAATTTTTCTTAACATTTTTTCTTTGAGATTGGTGATGGTGGGTGGGGTTAGGTCTGTGTATATTTCACTCTCATGTTTCATACTTGAAATTTTCCTCAATATACAAATTCGACAGTCATGTACTTTCTAAGTGTAAAGATTATCTGTTTTCTTCGCTTCTATTTTGGCGGTTAAGATTCTATGGAAATTATTCAATTTCCTCTTTCTATGTTTTCACAGGATGTGTCTGCCAAAGCAAACACCAATGGACCTGAATTGAGTGCTGATTGTAGGACATCTAGTGGATCTGACATTACATTGTCAAGTTCTGATGGCAGCTCAGGACTTGATACTCCCGAGAACTTGGACTAAGAAATGGTGGCATCCACCCCAACAACAATGGATTTCTTTCAGATGTGAGCCATGCTTCAGATCCCCAAAAGCCTGCTGTAAATGATATTCATCAGAGATCACACTGGGACTGGTCAGCCGGTTCAGAACATGGTTTGAGTACAGATGGTTCAACAAATGGTTCTCAGGATGCTCTTCCTAGGGAAAGATCCCATCAAGCATCTGATATGGAAATTGAAAGACTGAAGGCTGAACTTGCCGCTTTGGCCAGGCAGGTGGATGTGTCAGACTTGGAACTACAGACTCTTAGGAAGCAAATTGTAAAGGAAAGCAAAAGAGGACAGGAGCTCTCAAAGGAAATCATTAGCTTGAAAGAGGAAAGAGAAGCACTCAAGATTGAATGTGACAACCTCAGATCTTTTCGCAAACGAATGGAGGAGGCCAAAGTGAGTAACAGGCCACAATTGGATGGTGGGGATCTTTGTACTCTTGTTGAAGAAATTAGACAAGAATTGAGGTATGAGAAGGAGCTGAATGCAAATCTCCAATTACAGTTAAAGAAGACACAAGAAGCAAATGCTGAACTAGTTCTTGCAGTGCAGGACCTGGATGAAATGCTGGAGCAGAAAAATAGGGAAATGTGTAGTCTTTCCAATAAACATGAGCAAGGTAAAAACTCCCATGAGTTAGGGGGTAACCTCTCTAAATGTGAAACGGATGACGATGAAGAACAGAAAGAATTGGAAGAGCTTGTTAAGGAGCACAGCAATGCCAAGGAGACTCACTTACTTGAGCAAAAGATTATAGATCTCTATGGTGAAATAGAGATGTATAAGAGAGACAAAGATGAGTTAGAGATGCAGCTGGAGCAGCTTGCCCTAGATTATGAGATACTGAAACAGGAAAACCATGATATTGCATATAAATTGGAACAAAGCCAACTGCAAGAACAATTAAAAATACAGTATGAATGCTCATCTCCTCCTCCTGCTGTGGATGACATTGAAGCCCATATTCAGAATCTGGAAAATCAACTCAAGCAACAGTCAGAAGAATTCTCAAATTCTCAGGTCACCATCAAGGAACTTGAAACCCAAATCAGCAGATTAGAGGAGGAACTGGAGAAACAAGCCGAAGGATTTGAAGCTGATCTAGATGCCGTGACACGTGACAAAGTTGAGCAGGAGCAAAGAGCCATCCGTGCAGAAGAAGCTTTGCGAAACACCAGACTTAAAAATGCTAACACTGCTGAGAGACTTCAAGAAGAATTTAGAAGGCTCTCAACGCAAATGGCCTCTACATTTGACGCAAATGAGAAGGCTACCATGAGAGCATTGGCAGAAGCGAGTGAACTTCGTGTGCAGAAAAGACTAGTGGAAGAAATGCTGCACAAAGTCAAGGAAGAGCTTCAGTCAGCCAAAGCTGATTATGAGGCAAAACTGAATGAACTTTCCAACAAAATGGACATGATGACAGCTCAGAAACAACAGATGTTGTTGGAAATTGAGGACAAGTCCAAGCAGCTTAAAAATCAGAAAAAGCACGGGGAACAAGTTAGTAGGGATTTCTCTGAAGAGATCCAGATGCTAAAAGCTGAGAATGAAAGGCTTAAAGTGGAGATTTCGTGCCTCTATGAGCGAGTTGAACAAAAGGAACTCTTGAGAAATGACTTGGAACTTATGAAGAAATCACTTGACAAATCTGAGGCTCGGTTACAGAGTAGAACAGTGGAAAGAAATGAGCTGGTGAGTGCAATTGCCTTGTTGAAGAAGGAAGCAGAAAGGTCACTTGATGAGCTAAATAGGATGAAGCATCTCAAGGATGAAAAAGAGACAACGGGTAGAGTCTTGCAGTCAGAGTTAGAAGCACTTAGAGCTCAATATAGTGGCTTGAAAAGTTCTCTTATTGAGGATGAGTCTGAGAAAGAAAATCTAAGAAATCAAGTTTTCCAGCTAAAGGGCGAACTAAAGAAGAAGGACGACGCATTAAGCAGCATTGAGAAGAGGTTCAAGGATAGCAATGGACACACACAGCTTTCTGATGGAACTAAAACCAATTCAAAGAACAAAAAAGGTGCTTCAAGTCCTCAGAATTCAAAAGAAATGGCAAATCTGAGGGAGAAAATAAAAACTCTTGAGGTAATAACTTCACAAATCCAAGGGATTTGAAGAGATAGACAGGTCCTTTGAAAAAATGCTTGATACCCAAATGCTAATTCTTCTATAGATATTTTCTTCTACCACACATCACTTTTCACTTCTGCATTTTCTTAGGATAGTTTGTTTAGCTCTGGCAGTTGAGGGGGGCATATAAACAAAGAGTTGTTTGTGGCAGGGCATGATAAAGTCCAAGGAAACTGCTTTGGAAATGTCAGCTTCTTCATTTTTGGAGAAGGAAAGGGAGCTCCAATCCAAAATTGAGGAACTGGAGGACCAAGTGGAGGAATTCAATCAGAGCATTGCTTTGCAAAAGGTATACTGATTAATATAGCACAAAGCTCAAGCAACTTGCCAACTTCAATGGAAAAATTTGAGCCTCTTAGTGTCAATTGGCATGGCATATCCATTAAAATGCACTGACAAAGGATGGAAATCAGAAATTTTCAACTATTTTTTGCTTATGATTAATCTTAGGCAAAGTTTCCTAGCAGTTTTGGTTCTATAAAGTTTAAATTACAAGCCTTTGTTGTCTGGATTAAGCTATTATTTTTGTATTTTTGGTCTATGACATTATTGAATCATATGTCAGCAACAAATATAATTGGCTTGCGCTTCAAACAGGTTGTTGAGGATAAGAGTACTACTACTTCAAATGATACTACACGCGCGTCAGAAGAAAATGGTGTTGCAGTGTCATTGTTCAAGAGGTGTGTCCTTTATCTTTCCCCTGTAACACTAAGTACATATAGTTTAGTACCATTTGTGAGTACTTAGTTTGTCCATGTCACTCTTACGTGTAAACTTGTGCGTTGAAGCTATTGAATTGTTTCATTATTGATCACTTTCCCTCCGTGGCAGTAATGAATATTTTTCGGAGAAAGAAGCAGAAACATCCACAATGGATAATAATGGGGGTGGCAACCTTTGTGACACTCTAGCTGAATTATCATTGTTGAAGGAAAGAAACAACTCAATGGAAACCGAGCTGAAAGAGTTACAACAAAGATACTCAGAGATGAGTCTCAAATTTGCGGAGGTAGAAGGTGAAAGACAAAAGCTTGTTATGACTGTACGAAACCTCAAGAATGCCCGAAAGGCCCAATAACTTGTTCATGATATCTTAGCAGTGGCTTTGCTGCACTGGAAATAGTATAAGATGAATAAATTAATGTGTACACTGGTACGATATATATGTGCGTTTTCTTCCCCTTTTCTTAGCCTTTTTTTCTCCCCTCTTCTGAATCGTAAATGTGTGCCATAATAAGGGTACCATTTTACAGAGTTATCCTAGCAGTTTGTGATGTTTTAAGTGCTTTTTAGTTACCAATAGTACTCATCAGTTCTTTGATTGTATCTTTTTTTATTTTTTTTTATGCCTTTATATACATATTCTTTTATTGTATCCTTTGACTGAAATATGATATAATACAAATTAGCATTTCTTTTATTGAATATAATGTGTACACTTTTTTTTTTTTTTGCATTTATATTTGGATTCTTTTATTGCATTCAGGTGTAATGATAAAAACGAGCACATTCCCCAACAATTGTTACTCGCAGTAAAAATGGACTGCAATTTCAGGTTAATTTTATTTATAATGTCAGTAATTCAAATGTGGGATTTATTAAACTTTGCCTAATCGTTACTCATAATCTGAAAATTAATCTGACAGTTGTGCTATGAGAATATCCAATCAGTGATTAAAAGAGTAAAAATGAGCATATCTTTCATTCAAAAAGGAAATGTTTGAGTGAAGGAACTCACGTAATATAAATTGAGGGTGGAAATTATAATTTTTTAATCGAAAAAGGTATCATGTATAATGAAACCAAATTACCAAGATGAAAGAATATTATTCTCAAGAAGATACGAGCGACTAAGATTGTGTTTCGTAGAAATTGGTGGATAGTGGATAAGGTAGCCGATACCATATAGCTTATAATTCATAACAGATGGGCTAACTCATAGCAAATGAGCTCATAGCTGATAAGGGATGAGCTAATAATTAATAGTGGATAAGTTAGCTTAGTGGATTTGAAATCTGTAATTTTAACTAGTTGTGAATGTGGATTAGTACAAATGGTTAAAAATTCAGAATTAACTTGCATCTTCTCTATAGATATGGGTTCAATATCACTTTATGCTATTCAGATCTCATTTGGTGGATAACTCTCTTTTAGAGAGAAATCTCCTATTGTCCAAGGGCTTGTAGTGAGTTTTTCTCCATGCTACTATTTTTTTCCAAACCAAAACAGTTTAACTACTTCATAAATATAAAATGACATATTTATATGTTTTTTTTACATAAATTCTATTTATATATTATTTATCTTAAAGTAATTCTTACTTTAAATATTTTAATTTATTTTAAATTATTTGTCATTTCAAAAACCTAAATATTAATTTTTTAATTTCTTTTATTTTTAAATACTCTTATTAAATAAAATGAGATTATAAAAATAAGATAACATATTCATGTAATATTTTTATATAATTTTTTTCTATAGACAAAAATATATTCTCTATTATCTTTTAACCTAAATATATATCTAGTTAGTAAAATTATTCCTTAAATATATATTTTGTTAATTAAATATTTTTTAAAAATTTATGTGAACAATTATTTATAAATAAGTATTAATAGATTTTAAGTATAATTTTATAATTTAAAAACTAAATATCTTTTTTAAATTTAATATTTACTGTATTCTATAAGAGAAATTAAATTTGAGAGCATCAATATCCTCTCTAATTTGCCTTATATATATATATATATATATGCTGTGTGTGTGTGCGCGCCTCATACATACACACCCACACTCCTCCCCCCCAGACATATGTATATATATTGGTAAAGTTACTCCACTTATTAATTCTTGGTATATATTAAATTTTAATGAGATCCAACTTGTTAAATTAAAAGATTTTATGAAGTAGATCAAGTCTACAAATTTTTATAAAGTTTGAAAACTATTTAATACTTCATTAAATAAATTAAAATTAACATTTAATATATTTTTCTAAATTATAAGTAAATGTTGACTATAAGATTAACTAACTACAAATGTTTGATTTATCTAAAATTTGGTATACATGATCGTTGAGATAATATCAAAAATTCAACGGTTGGATCATTAAAATTTAATATATATTAAGAGTTATTGACTAAAGTAACTCTATCAAGAGGTAAAATAACTTAATCTCCACCCCCCCCCCCTCTCTCTCTATCTATATATATGTGTGTGTGTGTGTGTGTTTATATATATATATTACGATAAGGTATTTATAAATGAATTTCCCCCCCTTTTTTGATAGGTAGGGAATCCAGATAGAGAATGATATTTGATGCCTTGTCGTAAAATAAGTTATCATCACTCTTAATTTGAACAAAAACTCTTGACCAATGCTCAAGAAATTACTAATTGTAGACATTCATCTTTTTGAAGTTATTTTGAAAGATTATTTAGAGTATTAAAGAAAATATGAAAGATACTTAAAGACATGTTGCAATATAGTGTACAGACACAAATTGATGTTATAACTATTACTTTAGCATTACCTAATTATATTTGCAAGAAATCACAAGATGACATTAAATGCCCAAACAACATTCAAATTACACACCTTGTGACGAACTTCTGGTCATTATTAGTGGTGATGTAAGTAGTGAAAATCTAGAGGAGAAATCTACAAAGATAAAAAAAGATTCACAATAATGTCGTTAATTTATTATGGGATGCTAGTTGATAAGTTTATTTTGTTTATTATTTGGAATTATATAATAAAATCTAATGAAAAGGATTTTAAATTTTTACATTATCATTTAATCACATATTATCAGGTATGATGAGTTTGTTAACTTTTTATAATAACTATTTTAAAAGTCATATTTAAAATATTTTTGATTAATTAATAGTGTAAAAATCTTCACATTGAAAGTTCATGAAAATTAAACCGTTAATTATTATACTATTTTTATGGTTTTTTTTTTGTTATTTTGTATGTTCAAGTTTTCTATTTCATGACTCAAAAGATTTGTGAATACATGTACGTATCTACCTTATATATATATATATATATATATATATGGTAGACACGTACATGTATTCACAAATCTTTTATAATATAAATTTATAAAATTTGAGTTTAACTCACTTATATAATTTAGTCTAAATTTAAATTTCGATTTATTTGCGTAGTGAAATAAGTGAGTTTGATCAATCATTTACTAAATTGAATATAAATAATTTGTGTCTAATTTTATATAAGCCAAAGCTATATTTGAGTTCATGCATTATCAAACAGCTTATAATATGTTTTAAAATAGAGAATTACTATCCTACAATTATTTTTATAATTAGGAGAAAGATAGGAAGACAAAAGAAAAAAGAAAAGTCAAATAAGAAAACTGATGCAATAAAGATAGATAAAGATAAAAATATGATAATCCTTTAAATTATCTATTTTTTCCTACTATTTTAAATAATTTTTTTCATTTGTTTTAAATTTTAAAAACTTTAACTCAATATGTCCTCAAGAAAATGAATTTTACCTTGTGTTTGGATGAAGAATTTTAAGAAGCAATTCATTTTTTTAAGGAATTAAAATGCTTTGTGGTGACATATGTTGTTTGGATAAGAGATTTAGTAAAAAATTAAATTTCAGTAATTTATGAAGGTATTTAATTACCTAAAATTATAAATTTCAAATTTTATCAAAAAATAAAAAATTGAAATTCTTCATACTTAGTTCTCTCTTTTTTCTCTCACCTCTATGTCTCTTTTATCTTTCCTCTCTCTTCTCTCTCTCTCTCTTCTTTCTCTCTTCTCTCCTTCTTTTCACTCTCTTTCTTCTTTCCTCTCTCCCTTCTCTCTTGCCTCTTTCTTCTCCCTCTCTCTCCCATCTTTCTCTTTTCTCCCTCTTTCTTCTTTCTCCTCTCTCTCTCTTCTTTATTAATATTGACATAAAAGATATCAATATTTGTATTTTGAAGTATTAAATATGATCTAATATTAAAATTATTTTTAAATTATTAAATATTTAAAAGCTAGCTAATGTTTATTTTTGGTAAATTTTAATTTTTAAATATATATTTAAAATTAAATTTTACATAAGATATGGTGGAAATTAAAATGTCATATCCAAACTAAAATTTGAAATTTAAGAAATTTGAATTGATTTATCCAAACAAAGCATTTAATAAATGAAGGAAATTTAAACCAAAGCAATTGAAATTTCAAGTATTTCAAATTCCTTAAAATTTTGAAATTCCTTAAACTTCAAGTATTAGAGTGGAAGGAGTTATCTGTACTATTTTATGTTAGATTTAATTAAGAATTTTATTTATTTTCTTACATTTTGATATTTTAAATTTATATAGGTAATAATGAAATGAAATTAGAGCTTTAATAGATAAAAAAAAAAAACGCACAAGAGAAGCCCAAAACACACAACAATTGACCTCTTTCAAGTAAAAAAGTGTTGGGCCTTCTCTTGCCATTATAGATGTTTGACTCACATATAAAAGGTGTTGGCAAAAAAAAGATTAGAGATATTTTTTTCTCACTTTTTCCGTTGTCATCTCTCTCACCCACCCCCCTCTCTAGGAGCTCTACAAAAGGATGAGAAGGATGACAAGGGTGAAAGCTCACTTTCTTCAAGGATTTATGAGCTTCTCTTTTTCCTTCTCTCTTTTTGTGTGTGTGTTTTTATCTTCTTCGTGTCTAGTTAAACTTTCTTTTGTTGGGGTTAGATGAATTTTGATGTATTCTTTGAATATATGAATTGAGTTATTAATAAAATTTGGTTTCTGTACCTTTGTGTTTGTATGTGTGTTTAATGCTTCTTAAGATTTGATCACTCTTAGAATGATTTTATATCTATCTAGTTAGTGAAAAATTGCTTCATGAATATGCTCTAAGACAGTAGACATAATCATTGAATTAATACTTGCTATCATTAGGGTTTTTATTCTTAAGGCTTAGTCGTCTTTGATCGCACTCTAAGACATTATAGTTCTTAATTAGGATTAAAGATTTAATTGCCTAAGACATTAGTATTTAAATATCAAATTCAATAAACAGTTACAAATCAAATTGAATTAATACCCATATTAAGAATCTTAGATGAAATTGAATGAAACCTAATTCTAACACCTTGCTTATTTGTATATGTGCTTGTTTCGAAAAGAAAAAAAATCAAAAATAAATCTTTATTGGTTAATTTATTATATTTTAATTATTATTTCTTTCAATCCATTCAAATTCACATCTTTCTCTATGGTTTCAATTAGAATTGCTTTTATGAATTGTGAGTCAGTCTTCGATCTTTGAGAACGATATCCGAACTTCTTATTTTAAATTATTACTTGCATCAATTCGATACACTTGTCGTAATCACATCAAAATAGAAGTTATAAAAATGTGTATATGAATGATGTAACTCTAAAAAATAAGTAACACATGGCTATCTTTAAATAAAAATGTTCATATGTCTATGTGCACTGTATATCTCTATATGCATGGTTAAATGCAGTGTACAGTCACATTGAACTATAGCTATACATATTTGACTTCTTAATTTCTTGGTTCTCATTTGTAGCCAATGTATAGTGTGAATCCTCTTATCCATGTAACCAATGTGTATGTCGTGCAGCACGATTGTAGCACGAAAAGACATACATCTCTAACCAAAAATAGATGAAAGGAATTTTTTATGGTACTTTGTTCTATCTTATTGTCGCCTTCTTTCTCACTTGTGTATAGGATGTTGAATTAGTGAATCTTTTCTATGAGATGCCCCTATACTTTTTGGACGTAAGACTCATTGACGAAACTTCATATATGTGACGTATCAAAAAAAAAAAAAAAAAAGCTTCATATATGTGGAGGGTGGCAACTGTCCCCAAAAATCCTTTACTCTGCATACATGCACCACATGGGCATCCCTTTCTATCAAAACTTGTCGTTATTCTTCTCACTTTTACGATGAACATCCTTCTCTCTGGGTGCTTTTGAGGCTTTTAGGTGATCAAGGCAGTATCTTAAAGATTTCAATTACTTAAGGCCTCTAAAAAAATTGCATATCTTTAAAAAACATTATTTATTATTAATTTAAATTATTAAGAATAAATTTAATTGTAATATTTTTTTTATCATTTTTTGTATTTTTATATCATTTTAAATCATTTTTTTAATCAACATAATTATTATTGATTCTCTATTTTTAATTATCTAATATTTTTGTTCTCTCTTACTTTTTCATTTCCCTCCTAACCGCCTTTATCATTTTAATTTTCTATTTCTTGTTACTAAATATTGTTCTTTTTCATGTCTCCTTATGCCTAATCTCTTCTACTCCTCTGTCCCCCTTTAGACTTCTCAATTCTCATTTTAATTAACTGTACGTACAGTGGTTAGTTGCGCCCACATTACACACATGTTAGTATTATTTGATTAGGTTATTGGATATATAGTACATCAAATTGAATTGGTAGAAATATTTATTTGATCAAATTATAAAAAAATAGAGGTAATGCAGCGTGGTATTGTAACTCTCCTAACTGCAAATACTACATTCATATATTGTTTAATTATTTTATTTATGTATACAAAAAAACTTAAAACAGGCATGATGCATTATACGTTTCCCAAATTCCAATAATCCAGTCTAATTGCCAGTGGACATTTGGCTTTTTGTTATTGTTGTTTTCTATTTTACATTGTCATTTACTGGATAAGGAAATAGAAAAAGGGAATCTGGAAACTTTTAAGTCTAATAGAATCTTTGATGAGGAGTGAGGACGGGAAGTAGTGATAGCCAGAGATGCTCGTGAATTGGAATGAATCGGTTTTGAAAAAAAAAATTATTTAATTTAATTATTTTGATTTTTTTAATTCATCATTCAATCGGTTTGATTTAAAATTTAAATTTGATATAATCTAATTTAATTTAAAGCAATTTGGATTGAAGCAGTTTTCAGTTTTAGTCTTTTTTTTTAGAAAGTATTAAATAAATAGTAAAATATATAATAAACATAATAAAAAATAATTAAAAATATCAAACATCTCATTTATAAGTCATTATATAGTTACTAGTAGTATAATTATTTGAATATAGACTATTAAAAATAAATTTACACAACTTAATAATTATATTTCTATGCCTTTACTCAAATAATTACTAAAAAATGTTTTTAATTACATATATCTTCATGAATAAATATAAGTTATGCAATAATTTTATAAATATATAAGAAATAAAATGTAAACATAAGTGATATTATAAATTTATAAATAAAAATATATATGTATGTATAAGTTCATTTTGGATTAGATTAGATTGGTTTTTAAAATTAAATGTGAAATTCAATCCAATAAAATATTTTGGTTTTTTTCAGTTTTCGATTTGTTCGTTTCAATTTATTTAGTTTTTAATTTTTTCAATCGCTTTTTTTTTGTTTTGTTAAATTAGATAGGTTTATGCCTGTATTTATCAGATTGAATTACAAGCGAATTAGCCACATTATTTGTTAAGAGTAAAAATGTTATAATTAATTGATGATGAGTTTTTTATTAATAATTTAGACATTAAAAAGTTAGAAAAATAAAATAAAAATTGATAAATTATATTAAATTAGGTTTCTAAATATAATGTTTTCCTAATATCGAGAAACATTACTTTCTTGTTAATTCTCTCCTTCGCCACAAACATCATTTTTACATTCTTACAACTACTATAAATATCCCGTTCCTCCAAAATTATCAGTAAAGTTCTGTCATAGATTTGATTAATCTTGACTTGAAGTCTTAAAATAAAAAAATAACCTCATCTTATAAGTTCTTTCCTAATAATTATAAGCTTGAATTTTTACCATTAAAGAAGTCTCTCAACTTCTTAACTCATGCATACGTCTATCACTTGAGCCATTTATTGTGAGTGAACTATTAATTATTAAATACTTGTACTAATCTGCTAACAAAATTCAATGACAGTCATGATGTACATGTTTCCCACCGAAAATAGAAGAAACATCATCTGGACATACACATGTTTATGCTTCTATATGCATTAACAATACGTCAAATAGAAAGGGGAAATTATTACAGCTGCTGTGTTGATATAATTCTTTGAGGCATTATGTGTCACATGCTGCATCATTGTAGTTGCCGTGTTCTGCGCGGAAAACAAATGACAAAATAACGAAAGAATTAAGAGCTAATGAATGAGGTGGTATTATATATATATAGCACTAACTATATATGGTTTTGTTTTAACGTGGGCGCGCATTTGTAATAATGGTTTTAAATTTATGTTTTATACTATTTTCCCGAATTTTTTATGTAACAAAAAAAAAAGGAAGAGAAAAGAAAACCCCATTACATAATAACTCATTTTTTGAATAAAAATTTTCACGTGTAGTGTATGGTCAGATTTCAGATAATTTAATAACGAAATGACCCAAAAGAAATCATGCAATACATAAATATGGGGATCAAGAAGACTCACTCAACAACATTGTTGTGCAAAGCATACTAACTATGACTGTGGAATAGGGGGTTGATATTTTGAAGCAGCTGGGACCACGCATATGTCTTGCTGCCCTGCTCTTGCATATTCAGCTTAATTTGTAGAGAGTGAACACATCAAGAAAGGAAATGCAGCTGTTGTGGACTGAAAACGATTATTCACCTGCCTAGTGGTTAGGGCTCAGGGAGATGTTAAATTCAACTATCTTGTTTTTATCGTACCAATAAATCAGTGCACTTACAACGTGAAACCCTTGTGTATGTTGTTGAAAAACTTGGGCAACCATCGAGCCAGGTCCAACTAAATATTGTTACAAATAAATTTATTCACTTAAAAATATGAGTTTAATTTTTATACATTATTTATTTTATATTATAAACCTGATCCTCATGCTTGAAAGTGTTTTTAGAAATTATTATCAAATGAAAGTGCTTTTAGGAGTTATATATTGTTGAATAAAAGTGTTTGTAAGAGTTATTCTTATTCTTATTGAGTCACATGTCTTATCATAATCTTATATATTGAGCGTTTAATTTTAATTTTAATTTTTTAATTTTTTAATTTTTTATTTCTTTCAAATATATTTTTTAATTTTATTTGATTTAAATTTTAAATCTTAATACATTGTATCAAATTGAACACAACTTTGTAATCTTAATACATTGTATTTCACACAATATCCTCACAACTAGCAAATAAATTTCCTTTTCAACCATCTCAAACAACTTTCTTTTTATCATTAGCCATACTAGAGGAAAGAGAGACATTTTGAGCCTCTCTACATTTTTTTAATGAAACATAAAATAAAATAGAAATAGGGATGAAGTTAAATAAAAAATAGGAGTGTGCAGTTGAAGGTAAAAAGGAGAGAGATTAGTTACCATTGAGGGATAAAGAAAAGTGAAGACCAAAAGAGGCTATCGCCATTATATATTGTTATAGATGCTTCATTTTTTTAACCATTTATCTCTTTCAATATCTGTTTTGAAAATTAGAACAAATCGGCCAATTGGATCGAAAAATTGGTGAACTGGTTAAGTATCCGATTGAAATAAACCACAAAACTAACATGCAAAAAAATCGGTTAAAGAATTAGTAAACCAATCAAAAACCAGTAAATTTGGTCAAAGTCGGACAAAAATTGGCAAAAAAATGGGTTCATAACGGATTGATGAAAAATGCTTAGTACAATGTCATTTTGATTTTTTTTCTTAAATCATTTTCTTTTTCATTCTATGTGTAAACTTGTTATTATTAAAGAACATTATTGTATATCATAGAAACTTATACCTAATTATCATATATATTTGATTTGAACTTTTGTGTGTACTTTAAATGTTAAGAACCTATAAAATTATATTTTATTTTTAGTTTTTAATGTGATAAAGTTATAATATTATGTTTCTTTAATATTATTTCATGTATTATTTAATTATTTTTATTATTTTATTAATACCGGTTTGACCACGATTCAACCATTGAACCTTAAACTAGTGTCTTGATTGTTTCAATGATCGGTCTGGTTTTAAAAACATTACTTTTGATCTATCATTTTATTGTTATTTCTAAATTGAATTTAAATAATTTTTAAAAGAAATTATCAATAATTAAAAATAATTAGGTATAATTATATAAATTATTTATTGTAAATCTAAAATATAATTTACATATTCAAAAATATTTATTCACTATGAATTTTAATTATAATATAATTTAAATAATAAAAAATATTTATTTATTATAAATTTTAATTATATAAAAATAAATATTTATCACGTACATTGCACAGATTAAAATAATAATTAGTAAAAAAAAGTTATAGTATCATTCAATATTCTAAATATGACTTTTAAAATAATTATTATAAAAGTAAATAATTTTACTACATATATAATAATCTATGATAGAATGAAACGGTATATTTTATTTAAATTCTAAAAATATATTGATTTTGAGTTTACTAAGCTAAAATTTCTATTTAGACTACAATTTGTGAATACTCCTATCTGCATTATATATCATTTTGTGTCACCAAAGTTTTATCATTTTGTGGATTTTGTCACTTTATTTTTGAAATCTTGCGAATTTTGCCCAGTTATTAACTATTCATTAAATAAAAATTTATAAAATTAGGTAAAATTTGCAAAAATTTTAAAATAAAGTGATAAAATACGAAAAAATATATATATTATGACAAAATTTATAAAATAATAAAGTTTAAGTGACACAAAGTCCAAGTCAATTTTAAAATGATGGAAACAAAACAAGTTCCTTGTAAGATTCCTTCACAGTGATGGGAAAAAGATTAAATATCACTTTTGCCCTCATCTCCCCAGACCCACCCCCAAAATCACCCCTATCTTCAACAGGAGTGGCGAGGACAAAACGCACCCCTACTCTGTCTTGTCTTGTCGTGATGCCTAATCATACTAGTACATATGGGGGCCTTGGTGGTGACCGGTGCTGTCCGTGGCCTAGTTTTATTTCGGTGTGGGGTTCATGGAAGAGGTAGAAATTAATTAGTGGTTGGCAAATTTGTGATGTGTGTCTAGTTTGTGGACTTTATTATTTTTAGTCAGTATAGTCTTCATATAATGGAAAGTAAATTATTAATAAAGATATTATAGATCTATAATTATATTAATAATATGATGTACTGGTGATACATATATTAATTTTTTATACCAATAAAATTATTAACATGATGCATTATATTGTTAATATAGAGATAAAATATCTTTATTAATAATTTAATTTACATTAAATAAAAATTATACCAATAAATCGAAGTGTAACTACTAACTATTTTAATTTTCGTTAATAGATGACATTAAAAAAAATTAACATTTGCAGCGTACTTTTGGTAAAATTCCAAAGATCGAATGTACAATAATTTGTATCCTGTTTCCTTTGTAAACAATATATACGTATACATAGATATATCTCTATGATCCTGACGGAGCTCGTAATCTTTATACAAGCGAAGCAAAATTCTGATTACAAAACTTGTCACTCAGAAAATTTACAAAGTGAACGATGGGAATAACACAAGAGTCAGGCACAAAGGCGAAGCAATGCGTGCTGAATCAGTCTACGAATAAATTGTGTGAATCTCATATGGAATGGACCAACCGGCAATTATTTACATCATTCCGCATATCAATCCGTATACTGTGACTAAAGCCATTATGAGGGAATGATCTGTGCCCGCAGCCAAATCCAAGGTTAGAACATCGTTGCTCAGTACAACTCCTGAGGGTGAGTGCTTTTGCTTTGCCTGCAGAATTTTCAAAACTAACATCAATACCAAATTACAAATTTAATTAACTACTGATATGATTAGAAAATCATATTAGCAACTATTAATAAAAGAAAATAAAAGCAAAAGATGAATAATTACCTCGGCAACTATTTGTCCATCTGTGTTCACTATCCTAAATGCTTCTGCTTTGCCACTGATTCTCTCTATGCTGTACTTTTGGCACCCCACAGAAATTTGGCAAGCTACTTTCCCTTTGATCATTTGATTACATCTTTTCACTTGAAACCACGGTTGTTCCTGGCTACTAAAACTAGAACTGACGCATCTGTGGCCTTCCCAGCATCCAAAAGCTAGTAATCTCTGCAAAATATAGTTAAAAGGAACTGGTTAATTAAAACCCTATGATCGAGTCATACAATTGTTAGCATATTGGATGTACCATTGAACTGGCTTGTACCTTCTTTATGGTGCAGAGAACTTTGCCTCGTAGATCCATGAGGTTAACTTCCCTTCTACCCTTTCTGTCATAGTTATCAACTCGATAAACGATGTCACCGTTTGAGTCATAGACAGTGCATCCATTGGAGTGGAAGACAAGTGATTTCAACCATAGAGTGTAAGTTTCTCTTTCAGAGGTGAGACACTGGGGAGATGTGGGTTCCTGAGGGTAAACCTTGGCCATTGTGGTGTTTGAGAGAATGAGTTATGTTCTGTGCGTCTGTGGAAGGGAATGGTCTTGAGCTACTTATTTATATGCCTACCTGGCCCTACCGTGTTGGCAGTTTCTTTGAAGCAACCTTTTGGGGATAATTCAATTTAATACTAATAGCACTCGTGGAAAGACGACTTACAATTAATTAATAGCTGCGAACAAAATGATGGGGATTAAACCCCCGGATTTATTAATCAGGCCAGTTTCATCTTAAGTACTATATATTATTTATCTCTTTATTTTGGCTGTTACAATCATGCTATATGTGGATCGAGCACTAATCTACCTTTCTAGGATTAAATTTCATCTAATGGGAAACGAAACAGTTATCATATAACACATATGAAAGCATGGAATTTATTTGTCATGATTGTACTAAAGTTAAAAAGCTTTTTCATTCCACTCGTAACATTTTTAACGAAAAGTCATATGTCCTCTTGAACTTTCTAACTTAAACTATGACTTTGACAAAAAATGAATGTGTCACAAACTCACTAGGTCGGCTTAGTAACAAGGAGTAGATAGTGTGCATAAGGTCATAAATGTTAATGTTAAGAACACGGTTTATGGTTTTAATTATTTAAGAAATAAGCATTAAATTATTAATATATTTTTAATATAATAAATAAGTTTTCATCAAATATTTGATAATTTTGTTTCCTTAAACATTGTCGTAACAATATTCACTAACACTAATATGGGGTGGTTTGGTTGGTAGATAACTATAACCCTTAAGCACATAGTCAAGAGTTTGACCCTTTTGTCTCTATATATAAAATAACATCTGTTAGGAGAGTTCTTTAAATAAATTAGTCCCTTAAATAGAACTCAATATCTAGAGAGATTAGTTATTGATTCTTAGCGAGGAATATCTAGTTTACCAATAAAAAATAACATTCATTAACATTTACCAACTTAATATAATGTGTGATATGTTTTAAAATTCGAACCGGTCATTGACTCAATCAAGGCACCAGGTCACTGGGTAAATGGTCAAACCGAAGAGTTACTAATTGAACCACATGACCCGGTCTCTATTTAAAAATTTGAAAATATTCATGATATATAAATTTCATACCTATAAAATTTATTAAATTTAATTTCAATGGTCAGAAATAAATAAAAAATCAACAATGGTATTTGACATGAAGATGAAGGAAGAAAGGACAGAAAGTTACGCAATCAGGTCAAACAAACAAGAGCAAGTGAATGAAAGTTATGCATTCAGATTAACACGAGAAACATTTATGTCGTACGCATATGTGCATTCAAATTTATAATTTTGGTAATTATTATCATATCACATATGAAAATTTATTTTTTTATAATTAAAATTCATAGTATATAAATATTTTTAAATATGTAAATTATATTATAAGTTGACATTTCTATTTTTTTCAATAGTTGCAGTTAAAACGATATTGTTTCACACTTAAAAAAAAACAAATTTCTTTGAATCGATCTGGGTCAACCAGTTGGTTCAATGGTTCAACCTGCTAGTTCAACCGCAAAACTCGTGGAGTCAAACCGGTTTTATGTCGAGTCAATGACATGTCCGATCCAATCACCGGCTTGAATCAATTGCACAACCAATTCCCAATCCGACCAGCCGGTCCTACTCGATTTTTAAAACACTATGCCCCATTGTTCTGAGGTGAACCAAAGTAATTGGCTGCCAAATTCGGTAAGGTGGAGTCAGCTGAAGGGACAAACGGTTATGGAAAATGAAATACACGTAGAGAGAGTATTTGGGAGGAACATCAAGAAATGGTGAGTCGTCATACCCCATTGAAGCACGTTATAGGCATTTGATTGGGCATGGAAAACACCAAAGTTTTTAAATAAAGCAGGGAGCAGCCAACGCGGCATAATGATTCAGATGAGTTAGTTTATGTGCTCTGACTTTCTATTGAAAATATTATAACTAAACATGCACTTAACAAAAAGACTTCCTTTCGTGGCATTAGCTGAATACTTTGAAGGACAAAGTTATAGATATGATTAAAAACTAAAACAACTTTTGAAATGAACGTAGTTCATTTCCAATTGTAATGGGTGGTCGTTGATGTCATTATAGTGCAGACAAAGTGCTTGCATTGCTTGTGTAGTTGTCTGGTTAAAAATTGGTCGGCTGTGGCAGTTGATGTCATGAACATAAGAGTATTCTTTTTTATTGTATACTTATCTGCCACAGCATAATTAATCATTATCCGGTTTCTCTTTGCTTTGGGAACTAAATGGGTGTCATTAGGTGAACTATAATATGCGTTCTGATAATTAGCACTGAACCAAAAGGCGTTGCTTGCATCATAATCAATATATACCTTGAATTGGCTTAAATTAGTGCCTGGTCAACCTAGCTCGATGGACGTATAAAGGGTGTCGGAGGAAGGGAATTTGACCGTTTCGAAAATGTAAAGGCATCTTATATGATAAAGCAAGAATTACAATTATTTTAATTAAAAAATTAGTAATAAAAGTTTTAATAATTTCATAATTTGTTCTATATATTTATGTATTTTATTGTATAATCTTTACAGTTACAACTCCATACTTTAAAGGAGCCAAGGAAGAAGAAGAGGACCAAATTTTGTTGAGGAATATAGAGGTTGTAAAAGCTAGTTATTAGTTAGTCTAAATTCTTAATAATCGTTATCGTGCATATAGTAAACATATTTATTAAAAAGTTTTTAAATAAGAGCTTGTATTATAAGCACTTAAGACAATGAGCGTAATTGTTGTAAATAGAAGGATATTGAAATAGGCTTATTTTGATATTATTGAAATAAGCTTCACAATTTTATTTTATTTGCCGAGAATATCTTCCAGTCGAGAGTCAGAAACTAATCCTTCAAAATACGGATATCCTCTCCCAAAAATAAGCTTCACATCACAATGAAGCTTATTAAGAAAACTCATCATAAATTTTATTAAAATAAACTACAAAATTATAAAAGGATTATGGGTCAGTTTTATAAGCTTAACCAAATGCGTGCAGTTTTCAACAGATCTAGTGTTAAAATGGTAAGACAAACTTAATTAAGTTCTGTAAAATCTAAATGCTTCCTACACTAATGATGATTTTATAAAGTTCCTCTAAAACACGTTGACTTCTACTTTCGTGTAATGTCCTTTTTTTTTTTTATCTAGCCCATTTCATTACAAAAAAAAAGGGTAGTGTCATCGAGTTTACTCAACAAAATTTAATTAGGATTAATATGGATTTTGGTACTATATGGATCATTATTATTAATTATTATATATTTCACATGTTTCTTTTTCAACATATGTCCTTTTCTTTGGTTTATTAATGCGAGTTATTTATATGCGTATTTCATAACATCATATTCAATGTTATCAAAATAAAATAAAATCATACTCAATGCATAAATCATAAAACAGGCACATGTGACATGTCCCAAGCATGCAATTAATTGAGTATTGTATGTAGACAGACATATTCGACCGAATCAATCAAAATGTGTCTATATATGTATTATCTTGCTAACCAATCAATTAATTGAAAATAAGTTCATGTTGAAAATCAGATATTGTGGATTTGAAGCCCAGATTATATTAGGTGGCAATGACATGCATTCAGACAAGCAATACGCTATACAAGAATCATCTTTATACGTACCTTTGATGCACTTAAATTTTTGGCAAATTGTTGTCTTGAAATGCAATTCCACAAAAGACAGGCAATGAAACAGTAACAGCCGAACTATAAACTTGAGGAATAATAAGGGTATCGATTTATGTAGATACGAAACGATGATGTAACTGACTTGTGTATATATACTAGCACGGTGAATAGAAGCAATCAACAAATTAAACTCTCTCTCGATATATATACATAAATTAATTAAGAGATATGCATAAACATAAATTAATCTTGGTAAGAATTCCATTATTCCGCTGGGCAAGGCCCCTAGGAATGGACATTATTTCTATCAGGTACCCTAAAAGACAATTATATTCCAAATCTTTAGATAAGCGTTAAGCTGGAAAACAAATCGAAACAGAGAATCGTATATGAAAAATAGATGAAAGTGGACAAAAATTCTTATGTAATTATGTTCTTATAATATATAACCGGGGCTGCTGATATACGTCGCTCATTCACACGTTTTAATCGAGACTTCAACTCACCTTTCGCTTGCTTATCTGCGGCTGATATGCTTTATGGACTAGTGGATCATCTTACCAAAGGACTAGAAGAAGTTTTATAATATTATAAAAAAAATTGAATCAATTATCCAGCTCTATGTATTTGACTACTTTAAACTACATTTGACTTGTTTGTCTGCACTCGTAAAATATGATGTGCTAATTATAAAAATAATTTTTTGTTTTTCCTTATATTCATTTTTATTTCCTCTTTAGTTATTATCTTAAATTAATTTATTTTAGCCTTTCAATCTATTAATTACATCTAATATTGTTCTCAAAATAAAATTAACCTCTATAAATAATTTTGTTCAATAGTTGCGAATGGGAAAAAACACCAATGCGACAAAATTTCTGTACTTAAAGATGGGCAAGTGTCCATTAATCTGTTTATCCGTCTACCACATTCATGTATAAAATCAAATTCGGTTATCGTTGTTACATTTGTCTTTAGGAATCACATTTTTTTTTATTGATGACAATTCTTTTCTGTATTTTGGAAATCTCTAGTAAATATCCTCATTAATTATCAATTAATTGATAAGTTATTTTAATTGAAATTAAATCTACAAGCTAACTTATTACACTAAAAGTGTGATAAAATAAGTTATTGAAATAGTACCAGGGTTGGGTATAGTAGAAGGGGCTAGTTTCTCATAACATGATGAACCAAAGTTTGAATTCTTACTGAGAGAGATGCCCACGTTTAGTGATCGATAATGCCTCAAACTAGATTGTCTTTGAAGGAGAATACCTGTGGTAAACCAAAAAAAAAAAAATAGTTATTGAAATAATGAAGTAGCTAAAAAATTTAAAATAACAAAAAAAGGACAATTTATATAACTTTTATATAAATTCTACTTCTCTGTTGTAAATAAAAATACATTTTTAGGTAATTATAGTTTTAAATATATTTTTAACTAATTATGATTTTTAAATTTTTAATTAATTTCAAATTATTATTAACTTTTTAAAAGATCAAATATTTTATTGAAAATTAAAATAGTTAAAGAAGATAACGTAAAATATTAAGAAAAAGAAGAGATGAAAAAGGAAATGTATTAAAATAGTAAAAATAAAAATTAAATAAAACATAAATTATAAATGTATAGATTAGTAAGTTATTTACTAAATATCTTAATTTAATCAAATAAACTTATAAATTAGTCAAATAAATTAGAAGTTATTTTGTTTAATTTAATGAAACAAACTCAAAGACCAAATTCGTATTTAAAATTTAATAATTATATGATTTGATTTTGTGTTATTTTTTTGTAATACTTTTTAAATATACTTTTTAACTTTATATACACGTAAGTCATTACATATATTTATATCAACAAATAAATCCAATTTTAAGATATAAATCTTTTATAATGGTTACTCTTTGTCTTTTTTGTTATTATTTGATGACTCCATATTAATTATATTTCATAACTTTGTTTGAAAATTTTAAAATAAAATTACCTTAAACAAAAAATACTTCTGTTTTTTTAATTTTTAATTTTTAAATATATTACTTAAGAGATTTGTTAATATATACCCACTCATTTTTAAAAGGGATATATTAACAAATTAATTGTAACTATGTTCATCTTAAAACACATTCAAGGTGAAGCTTGTTAACATGTTCATTCTAAAAAACAACTGGGTGTGCGTTAGCAAACTTCATAAGAATTTACTAACGTACATCCACTTATTTTTTAGAGGGAGTATTTTAGGGATTTATATTTTTTTAAAATACACTCAAGTCATTATTTACTTACATACTCGTTATAAAAACAAGTGGGTGTACATTAGCAAATCTTATTACTTTATTAATTTTTATTCAAAATTAATTGCACTCATTACTAGATTAGTTGCTTGTAGTTGAAGACACACATGTTATTTTACTTAGGAATACGTGCATTAATTTTTTTTACAACAATGGTAGTTCTTTAAGTAAGGGGTGAAAATAGGCTAGACTAGGCTAAGTTTTGGTAGACCTAAGTTTGACATTCATTAAAAGGATAAAGCTTGAGCTTGGCCTCTTTACCTATCGTAAGCCTTTTTTAAAGGCTTGGCCTAACCTGTATAAAAGTTTGGTCTATCCTATAAGCTTGTCTAAAAGCCTATTTTGTTATAAGATTTACAAAAAGCCTGATAGGCCTATTAGCCTAAGTAAGCCTATCAACCTAAATAAGCCTATTAGTAATTACACAATTTCTTACATTATTATGAATAATATATGTATTATGTATATGTATTAAGGTTATTACTAATCTAATAATCCTTATATTTAAGTTTAAATTTAAATTAGTTTACAATTCTAATACTTCCTTGAGATTAAATGTATAGGATTCTTACTTAGTATACATAAAAAAGCCTATCGAGCATTAGCGGATTTCTAATATTGTTTTATTTTATAATTTTTATATGTAAGAACTCTTATGACAAGACACTGTGCTATTTCTATTCATTTTATATCAAATGTGTTATGAACTATTATACTTTTCCACTTTAATTTTCATTCTCTAGTTTTATTTTCTCAATGTCATAGTATAAAATTCAAGTTTTATACATGCGCTAGTATAGTAAGTAATAATAATAATTGTTGTCTTCAATAGCAAAGCAACTATATTTCTTATTATTCAAAATTGGGTTATAACTCATATAGATAGCACACACTAATGTACAATACATTTTTACAAAATTACCTTTATACCGTATTACAAGACGTTGACCCCACCCCCAAACCTACTTATTTCATAACCCAACTAAAACAAGAAACCAAACTTAAAGGACACACATCACTCTGTTCCTCTCTATCCACTTATCACAAAATAAGAGCCATGCACAACACCACTCCTGATCTCTATTGGACTCTAGTTGCCATTCCTTCGCCACACACCCCAGTTGCCACTCCTGATCCCTATTGGACTACAATTGCCACTCCTAATCCTTATTGGACCGTTGCCACTCCTAATCCTAGGCCATCCCCTCAAGCCCTCGTTGTCTAACCCTCACTAGTTCTAATAGGAAAATTCTAAGGAGGAAACTCTTCTCCCTTACCTCAAGCACCACCTTACGCATGCCCTTGCAGAAGGACCTAAATTAATAGGTTTTTACTAATCCAATAGTCCTTATATTTAAGTTTAAATTTAAATTAGTTTACATTTTTAATACTTCCTCAAGATTAAATGTAGAGGATCCTTACTTAGCATACATTAAAAGGCCTATTGAGCATTATGGTCTTTTTAATGTTGTTTTATTTTATATTTTTTAATATGTAAGGACTTGTATGGCAAGACACTGTGCTATTTTTATTCATTTTATATCAATGTGTTATGAATTGTTATACTTTTCCACTTTAATTTTCATTCTCTAGTTTTATTTTCTCAATGTCATAATATAATATTCTAGTTCTATGCATGTGCTAATATAGTAAGTAACAATTTGTCCTCAAAAGCAAAGCGACTATATTTCTTATTATTCAAAAATAGGATTACAATTCATATAAATAGTGCACAGTAACGCACAATACATTTTTACAAAATTACCCTTGTCTCGTACTGCAGGGTGTTGCCTCCCACCCTAAACCCATTTATTTCGTAACCCAACTAAAACAAGAAACTAGGCCTAAAGGACAGACATTGTTACCCCAATCCTCTTTGTCCACTTATTACAAAATAAAAAGCCATGCACAATACCATTCCTAATCCTTATCGGACCTTAGTTGCCACTCTTTCATCACTGCACCTCAGTTGCCACTCCTGATCCTGGTCCATCCACTCAAGCCCTCGTCGTCTAACCCTCACTAGTTCTAACAAAAGGATTCTAAGGAGGAGACTTTTCTCCCTTATGCCAAGCACCACCTCACGCATGTCCTCGCAGGAAGACCTTAATTAATAGGTTTTTACTAATCTAATAGTCCTTGCATTTAAGGTTAAATTTAAATTACTTTGCATTTTTAATACTTCCTCGAGGTTTAATGTATAAGATTCTTACTTAGTATACATAAAAGGCCTATTGAGCATTAACAAGATTTTTAATATTGTTTATTTTACATTTTTTATATGTAAGGTCTCTATGACAAGACATTGTGCTATTTCTGTTCATTTTATTTCAAATGTGTTATGAACTATTATATTTTTCCATTTTAGTTTTCATTCTCTAGTTTTATTTTCTTAGGGTCACAGTATAATATTCAAGTTCTATACATGTGCTAGTATAGTAAGTAACAATAATAATTGTTGTTTAGTTTAACATAATGATAATAATGGATTATAATATTGTTATAACATATTAGGATTTAAAGGAGTGTGGCCAATGCCGTAAGTGTACCTAGACTAGAGGTGTTAAAACGAGTCGTTCGGCCTAACCAGCAGGCCAGGGTGGAAGTGGGTCGAGCAGGGTTGGCCAAAATTTCTTTTGGGTTGCATTTTCGTTGGCTTGGCCCATTAGCCTGTCAAACGGCCAAATTAGCCTATTTTATGTGTTTTTACCTAATTTTATTTAAATTTTACAAAAAAAATAAAAAATAATACTAGGCCAAATAGGCTTGGTAGTTTTAGACTTTAATTTTATGGGCCCAGTCAGTCCTATCTAGTCTGTTGAGCAGGCCAAATTAGTCCATTTTTTAGGCCTTATTAGGCCATATTGGATCTGAGCCATATTTGACAACTTTAACCTAGACATATATTTGGTCCATAATTTTAGGCCTGCATTTTATGGGCCTAGTCTGTCACAGTCTAGCCTGCCAGCTAGGTCAAATTAACCCAGCTTTTTTGGGCCTTGCTAAGCCTGTATCGGGCCAGGCCATAGTTGACAACTCTAACCTAGACATATATGATGAAATTAAAATAAACTTAACAATGGGAAAGAAAAAAAGAATGGTGGAAGAGGGAAAGAAAATAGAGAGATTAAAAAATAATAAACACAAATGAGCTTTGAAAGTTGTAAAGGTTCTTGCTTGTTCTTGCACCCGTTCCTTGGGTCAAAGTTTAATTTAGAAAAGACACAAAAAGGCAGCAACAGCACAACAATATCACTTTTTTATGTATTCTTAGGAAAATACACATACTGACCCTTTTTGTATCTTTGCCTGCCATTCTCAACACCAACATCTTAATGTAGACCAAGCATTGCTACATTATTAGTATTTATTATTAAATTTGTGGGTTAAATATATTTTTAGTTCGTGTAAATAAGGTGATGTTCCTTTTTAATCCCTTAAAAATAAATTGTTTCTTTTTGTCTCTTATTTATGAAATTGTGTTAGATGTAGTTAAAAAAAAATTTGGTCCTAATTAATGAAAATAAGGACCACATATGACACATTTCTAGAAATAAGCGACAAAAAAAGCTGATGATTGTAACGCCGTGTTTTTCTTAGTGCATGATTTAGTGATTTAATAACTAAAAGTAAAAATTAATATGTGATTTTGATGTTTAAAACAAATAAATAAATAGATTGTTGTTGATTGTTATTGTGTGGTGTTAGTTTTATGTTGTTGACTTCGAATTCCTATCTGAGTTTAGGGAATTGAGACAAATGTGTTTGAGCCAAATTGAGAATGTTGTTGGTTTTGGTTTGGGTTGTTGAGAGAAAAACAATTAAGTTAGACCCGTTGTGAGTCTTGGAGAGTGAATAGATGGACCCTGAGCTTTAGTGGGCACAAAGCCTCCGTGGGGCCAAGGAAGAGTTTAAAACCCCTTCCCCCTTTCATTTCCCCTATTATCACATCTCCCGTCTCTCTTCTCTCATTCTCTCAATTTTCCTCTAATCCTTATTGAGATTCTTGAAGTGTGAGACCCAAACCCAGTGAGGAACCTCGTTTCTAGGCGTTGGAGAGCTATTATTGCTTTGCTTTCACGGAGTTTGGCTTAAGGTTCTGTGTCTCTGACGTTTTTCCTTCCCCAAGCTCGGATTCATAAGCTCCAAAAGGTAAGGGAAGCTTACTCTTGCTAGATTGGTGATGTATGAACATGATTGTGTGTGAATATCACTTTGGGTTGGTCCAAATTCAGATTATATGTTGGTTGTGGTGAGATTTTGAATGAAAATGGGTTTTGGGGGAAAAGTCCTGAAATTTGATGAGAAATCCATGAGTTGTGTAATGAAATGTTGAATTTGTGGTGTAATCTGTTGTATATAAGCTTGGTTTGGGTGGATTGATGACATTGGAATCCCATTGATTCGAAAATTTGAGTTTGGGGGATGAAAGTTTGAGTTTTGCTGCAGAAAATTATATTTTTTCGTAATCCTGTCGCAGATAATCGATTATGGAAGTTGATAATCGATTATCTGGAGCTCTAGGATTAGTTTTCGTGAATTTGACTCGGCAATAATCGATTATGGGATTTGATAATCGATTATCTGGGTTTCAAAAAAAATTTTCTATCAATTTTGGTTCTGCAATAATCGATTATGGAGACCCATAATCGATTATCCCTGCTGAAAAATGAAATTTGATGCATTTTTGCTAAACGGATATAATCTGTTACTACAGTACATAATCCGTTATTTCAAAACTAAATGTACCATTTAAGATTTCACAGTTTTCATTTCAAAACGCGAAGTATTTTATATATACACATATAAAAAGAATATTATATATTTTCAAAAGCTCTATTTGAGAAAAATGGAGAGTTGTCTAGTTAGGCTATGAATTTCTTTAATTTAAAGAGGCGAATTGTTTCAAAGGCTTTTGTAAATCTCCAAATTTATCTATCTTCCAAATGGTTTTCAAAGAGGGTCTTGGTTTTAAATTATAAATTGGTTGTTGGATAAGTCTTTGAAGTAGAAGGTTGCTTAGATAGGACCTCTATTTGTTATGTGTGATATTGTTCCTCACTGAGATAGGCTGCTTAGATAGGGCCTTACCTGTTGATTATGATTGAGACCGATTTAGGGCCGGTATAGTGTTGATGGATGTTGAGTGGCCGTGTGAGGTAGCTGATGATGGACCTCCTTGCTACTAGTTGTATTGATATACATAGATATATGTCGTATGTTTATTGGTTGCAATTGAGTGGTTGATGGTGTGTAGTACATGCATTCATGCATAGTTGGCAGCTGAGGTAGCTGACAATGGACTCATGCCGTGGCGTGGATAGACACGTAAGTTGGATGGTGACCAGAGTTGGAACTCAAATGGGCCTCCAACCTAGTGCTAGATAAGACGTGGGGCAGCTGACGATGGGCCATCGGGGATGAGTGGATGGGCGACTTTGCAGAGGCTAAGGTGATGTAGGCCTTGTGTCGCGGTAAGCCACCACCCACATACACTTATCCTGACAAACCACTAAGCTTATCCGCAGATCAGAGTTTGGTAATCCCTGAATGGTGCTTAGATAGGCCATAGTAGGGAGTGAGACCTGGCTGATCGCCCAATATGTTGTAAATCTCTCAAGAGTCGCGTCATCATGCATTGACATAGTTGTGACAGATTGGTTGTGATATAGAGTTCTAGATTGAGAACTCTTTGCCATGTAAATGATTGCTTTATACATGTACATCTGCATGTAGATGTTGAGATCTCTGGATATATGATGGTGTGCCATATACTTGTCATTGAATGTTGTGAATTGTTGATGATTTCCATAATCATATGCTATGCCATTATTGTAGTAAGCTTACCCTTGCCATGTTTTGTTGTTGTTGGTTGTCCTGTTGTTGCTGTTGTGCTGATGTGCCTGTGATGATCACGTCTTATGGCGTGGGAGCAGATGGCGAGGCTTCTGTGGGTCTAACAACTCAGAGCTGAGGATGGAGCGAAAGCTGGAAATGTTTGGCTTAGGAAAGCCAAGTTTCATTGCTTTAGTTATGGTTCAGTTTCATTATATTCTTTTGATGGAATTGTATAGATTGACCTAGTTATGGGGACTAAGTTTTGTATCCCACATCCCTGATGTTGTATATTTGGATATTTTGATATAGGCTGGTGTTATCCCATAGTTGTGTATGCATGATGATGACAGGAGAGATAGATGGATCTCTCAATTGATGTGTATGACTTATATACAGATATGATTGCTTTTATTCACCTGATATATGGATAAGGTGTATGTTTAGTAAGGTGTTAGTAGCGACAGTTAGAGCGTTACAATGATTTATTTTTTAAGGACTAAAAGTAAACATTGTCTTATTGGTGAGGACTAAAAACATATGTATAGCCTTAAATTTATTTACCAAATATCTTAATTTAGTGAAATAAGCTTATAGGTTAGTTAAATAAGTTAGAAGCTAACTAGTTTAACATGTCAAACACACTTATAATGTCTACAAAAATAACAAAGAAATTAACCAAATACTAAACTTGGGGTCCATTTGGGTAAATAGTTAAAACCGCTTATGTATACATTGTTTTTACTAAGTAGTCTTTCACTTGCCTCTCAAGCAAACACCCAAGTATTCTTTGAATCAAAACCTCTTCAGGCTTCCACCAACCTTGTTAAGAAAAAGGTTTACGCGTGAGTTACCTTACTGGGTTTAATGTCTTAACAGACGAATATTCAATGAAGTATAAAAAGGATTTTAAAAATAGAGTTTACAAAAGCTTTTTCTTTTCTTAAAGCAAATATGGTCGGCAACAATTATGACAACCACATCAACTACAACAATAACAACAACAACTTTTGAAAGAGGTCTCTTCTTCTATTTATAGGCTTCAAAAAGAAATCCGTTGAGTGCTTTGCAGAAGACGGCCTTCATATGATAAAGAGAGTTGTTGGAGCATTAAATGCAGGATTTAATGCCTTTCACCAACTTGTCATTTGATAAGATAAAGTAGTTTGCTTATCTTTTCTCTTCTTGTGCTCAATCTTGTAGCAGTTGTCTGTAGGCTTTATACGTTTCGAGATAGCTTACACTCTGATTGATGTGCAAATCATTTTAGAACGTTGTCATCGTCTGTAAGATTTGTTAGTTATGAAGTTTATCTAATCAAAAGATAAGACGATATTCATTTTAAAAACATCAGACAATTGTATGCGAACGAATGATCAGACGATTATGTAAGGGCATATATAATTTTAACTGTTTATTATTATTAAAATATTTGAGGGTTATAAATTCGTCTTTTGTCTTAACAATATGTAAAGCCTTAAATTTATATACCAAATATCTTAATTTAGTCAAATAAGCTTATAGGTTAGTTAAATTAGTTATAAGCTAACTTATTTAACATGCCAAACACACTTATAATGTTTATAAAAATAACAAAGAAATTAACCAAATACTAAACTTAGGGTCCATTTGGGTAAATAGTTTAAACCGCTTATGTATAAATTGTTTTTTCTATTAAAGTGAAAATAATATTAATTGTTTTTTTATAAGTTATAAGTTGTTTTCATGAAAGGTTATCAAAATAAGCTTAAAACGCATATCATAAGCTAATTTTATAAGCTCTTTCAATACTTACACAAATACTTTTGTCATAAAATATGTACAAATAAACTTTTTCAAACACATCTTTAATCTAAACTCTTAAAAAATATTGAATCAAATTCATACAAATTGAACTGTATTTTTTGATAATTAAATCTAATAACATTTTACCCCAAAATCAATTTAAATTGTATTTAAATTATTAAATACATAGTAACATGTGAGAATGAGATTCACATTCAATGCATATTAGAAAGTGGAAATCGTGTAAACAAAACAAACTCTTGAACTGAACCTTGAACGAAGGAAATAAATGGACTGATATATAGTTTCTAGTATAAACGCATTATGTGGTGATATATACACTACTTGCATGCTAACCAATGACCATAGACATTATAAATCAGTCTCTGAATTTTTTTATTTGTTTTCATGACAATCATATGACCATGGTCTTTGAGGCATACTTTGCGTTCACTGCTCATATGCAATTCAAAAGTGATATTGAATGAGTGGAAATTGAAATATGAACTTTATTTTTTAATATTTATTTGATTGAATTGTTTTAATAATTTTTATTCTCACAAGCCTTTTAAGATATTCTAACCTAGCTACAAACCCTAGTAGAGTCCTTGCAATTTGAGGTGTATGAAACAAAGTCCTACATATATACTAGAGTGGAGAGGAAAACTTCGCAATGTCTCGAGGATCTTGTCTGAAGGGGTTTGTGATCTTCGTCATGACTGCTTTATCAAGAATCCTAGAAATCTCAAGGGTGATGGAGAATGATTTGGGGTTGCCTTTTGGGTGAGTGTGGCCTTAGTCTGCCATCATGCAGGTAGATCGAAGTCCTTGTCCATAACAATTTTTAATCACTTATTTAATAATTATTAATAAAAAATAACAATATTTTAATAAATATTTGATTAAATATAATTATTTTTTAATTTTTGTTTGCTAACTTGAAGTGAGATCTAAGAAAAATCTATAAGAACTTGTAAGAGAAAAAAGAACAACAAATTAAAAGAGACTAGTATGTGTGTGTCTGCACTTGAGCTCGGTTCGCTCATTACATTATTGCATATCAGTAATATAACGACCTCTTCGAGGAAACGAACTACTTCAAACCTCCCTCCCTCTCTAGGCCATACTCACTATGCGAGGACAGTTTCCTTTCCAAAGAGAGTAGAGACTTAAACCGCCCCTTAACGAACCAAACTGCTCCCAAAAAACTCGGCACAACATGACATTGTCAGACTACCAAGTAAAGGTGAGTGTGATAGGACAGATTACACTTTTGGAATGCTCCAGAAATTGCTTACCTCGAAACCACTTTCTAAGAGCATCCTCTGAGACTATAAAATTTGATAATTTTTAATTCTTCCTTGACAAATGAATGCATTGTTAACAAATTTCCTGAAATTTCCTTTCTATTATTTTAAGACATGTTCGCGAGAGGTACTGACACAACTTCATCAGCAGTTAGAATGGACTATTTCAAAGCTTGTAAGAAATCCAATCATAATAAAAAAAAAAAGTACAGAAGAAGTGATAACAGTTGAAGGTCATAAATCAAATTTGGAAGAAAATGATGTTAATCAAATGCATCATTTAAAATGCGTAGTCAAAGATTTAATTATATAAAATAATCACACAAACATATTGCCAAAAAGTCAAAGCAGATTTAATTATATGAAATAAAAAGTTGACGCACAGAATAATATAGAAAAACCAAACACAAGATGCACTAATATTGCTGTAAAAATCTTTTATTAAAAAGCATTTTGAAAAAATTATTTTAAATATTCATCAAAATTTGTAGTTTAATCAAACAATCAATTAAAGCAAAAAGTTAATTAATCAAAATCAATTAAATCAAATCAAATGATTTAAATGATTGATTGGGTTATGATTTGTTGACACCAAGTGTCAAAGTTAAATTACACTTCTAATGACTTTTGTAGAATACAAATTTAACCAATCTAATCGTTGAATTATGTGATATTATCTTCATGATCATATATATCAAATTTCACATCATTTGAACTTTTCTAGATATGTTATCTAACATTGAATATTTACATATATTTTAATATTATATTATATGTTAAAATAAAGTGATATGATGAACTATTAAATAATTTTGAAATTGCATGAAATTTTGTATATTAATCTAATTAATAAGAGCATTAAATTCAATGGTTGAATTAGTTAAATTTGCATTCTACAAAAAATTATTAAATATGTAATTTGACTAAATTTGACATCTGATATCAATGGATACTATATATATATATATATATATTGGGGGATTGAAATCACACAATTGTTAACTTGTTTGTGTGGAAATAAAGTGGAAGAAAATATAAAGAAAGAAATGAGATAAAATACAAATTTTTCACCTATTTATTTGAAAGGAGAAATATGAAGAAAAGAAGTTATTTGTGTGAAATCTACCATAAAACATCTTTGCGCTTTAACCAAATTGGCATGAAAAGAGATTGAAATGATCTCTCTTTTTCAATTTTTTTGTTTTAATTTCATAAAAAATAAATATTTTTAATAAAAATAATATGTAATTTTATATTAAGAAAAAATAATGGAGTAAAAAATTAATTTTTGTAAATTAGTATAAAATTATTTTTCACTTAATTTATTTATTTCTTTCTACTCTCTTGTCCGCTCATTCAAATAAGTAGAAAAAAAATTCTCTCTTTCTTTTCTTCTTATTTTTATCCATCTAAATAATATATTTTTTCACTCTTATTTTTTTCTATTTCTTTTCATTCTATTTCACTCCTAATCCAAATAAAACATAAGTATTTCATGTGACTTTTATAAACTAAATTATCTAAAGAAAAATCAAATATAAATAATGGTTACTTAAAATTGAAATTCTGTATAACTTTTTGTGCCTCTAGGCTCAGTGGACTTTGGCCCAAATACGAGATGGACGTTAACGATGGGGCGTTTAAGAATGATTCTATGCAGCCTCCAGAATGTCTACTACATAACAGGATGGTTATGAATCTACTACATAACAATCGAAGGGGAGCTAGCCAGCACCTCTTCACTGTAGAATTAACAGTGATCTTCCAATTTTGCCCTTACTACAAGTTGGGCCTTTTTTAGTCAGCTTTTCATGTTATGGACAGGCTTATTTGTTTGGCCCATATTATACAGCATTTGGTGGCCTCTTCTGTGTCGAATGCTTGGGCCTTTTATGATGTTTATTCGGCTCCTATATCAGCTTTCAAATTGCGAAAGAAAGCCTAGACGTCGTGTACGTAAATGAAGCAGCTGGAAGGATGTCAAATGGTGAAATTAGTGGAAGGAATGTTTTGGGATTAGTATCTATAAAGTTGAGTTGAAAGCTGATATTGTCAGAAGGAAGTATCAGAATCGGTGTTAGATATGAAGGATTTGTCGGCGGAGGTCAGTATATGTAATCCTATTTTGAGATGTTTTACTCTTCATTCATCTGATTTATTTCGATCATCGTTTTGAACGTGGATATGTTTCTGGTGTTAGTTCTTACATTGTATATTATTTAGTTAGTTTTATTTGATTTTTAATATTGTGTTACAGAGTAATCCGTCTATATTTACCTTATCTGTTCCTCACTCAGATCAGACACTGATATGTAGTCACTGTATTTGATTGCTGTTTGAAATTTGAATGTTGGAGGCAAAGTATTTAGAAGACATCTCTTGATTTTGAGGTTTATAAAAGGCGTAGCTGCTGTGGTGATTTGCGTGTCCATTGTCCTGATTATTATATCTTTTGTTTTATGATCTGAGTATTTGTTCAATTTGTGTAGTATCTATTTTAGAATGTGTGGAATCTATAACTATAACAACGCAAGGGCAAACTGTCAGAGACTTTTTAGTGTTGAATTAACAGTGAATTTCCGTTTTTGCATTATTGTATTTTGGGTTGTATATATTTCATTTGCGTCGGCCCGTTGTGAACTCCCATAATGGCCCGTTAAACCCAACCTATTATCATTAGGGTTTCACTTGCTGACTACGTTGCAATTCAACAGAGAAGCGTGGACAGCGAGGATGGCACTCTCTTCATGTGGTTTGGTTGCTGACATAGGAGGGATCAACTGTGGTCATTTGCAAAGAGGTGCACACGACGATGGAAGCAGCTTTATGGCTGGAAAGCAGCTGGAAGGAATTTCGATGCTGACATTGTCAGAGTCAGATGCACACTATCGTCAGAGTCAGATGCAAACTAGGTTCCACTTTAATGTGGAATAGTATCGGATACAGATGATAGTTACTGTTCTTGTGGGTCCTTTTTGTACTTCATCTTTGTTGTTCATTTGCGATTGGCCACGAACTTCTGCAGAGAGTTACCTTTTCTGAGGATTGAACCCATTACGGTCGTCGTTAGTCAGTGGGTTGGTGTCGGATTGACAGGGGACGTCACTGTAGTTGATGCGTTTTTAAAATTTGAATTTAGAGCCAATAATGTGTCATAATGTTTGCTATTAGAAGAGGGGGTGCCAAGGTCTATAAAAACGACTGAATAGTGGAGATCACCAATGCTAACAGAGATTTATTGGTTTCCATGGTCAGCGCTTATGATGTGATGAAGAATATTTATAGAGGTAGAGATCCATGGAGGTTGAATGTGAGAGTCAACCATCCAGTTTCAGTATCACCCCAAGCTGCTGCTGCAACTGTGAGTAGCTGAATTTCCATTGAATATTTTAAGTTGTCTAGATAAAATTTGGACTCAACTATTTGGGATCTAGAAAAATTTATTTATTATAAGTTTAGTAATATAATTGTTAGTTTATAGTAGATAAATTAAGCATTTCAAGCTTCTCCTTTGGCTAAAAGTGACCGTGTCCAGAAGCCAATGTCGTTTGAGAATGAGGTTAACAAAGGAAGTGCTTTTGCACTTGGACTTCTAGCCGTCATGGTAATTTCACTTTTCACTTTTTGGCCTTGATCAGATTGTTCCAACCATGCTTCTTTATATGTTTATATATATCCTATAAATTTGAAATCGTTTCACAAAAAATGAATACATTTTACCTAGGTTGGCTTAGAAAGCATGTTTTCTTTTAATGTTCTGTTGTATTCTGCATTACTACGCCTCTTTCTCCTTCTCTTTGACACATGTACATGTAAATGCATGATACTAATGGGTGAGTTTTAATGAATTGTCTCCTTCTCCTTATGCATTTGATGATAATTGGGAAAGTATGGTAAGAGTT
Source organism: Spatholobus suberectus (assembly GCA_004329165.1). NCBI lineage: Eukaryota > Viridiplantae > Streptophyta > Magnoliopsida > Fabales > Fabaceae > Spatholobus > Spatholobus suberectus. Next base: position 77,827,901 of record CM014733.1, read on the forward strand.
CATGGAAGTAGTTGATGGCGGAAAGTGTGGTTAGAACTTAGAAACCATATTTTATCTCATCGATTTGGTAGTCCTCTATTCTTTGTTACTATTTTATTCTTTGATTTATTTGTACTTAGCAATCTCTTCAACAATGATGTCTTTGTTTACTTTTCCATCTTTCTTTTAGTGATTGATAAACTTTAGATATTTCTTTTGAGTCATTGGCAAACTTTCTTTTATCCTTACTGAATTTGAACAATTCAAATTTGAAAGATGCCCCTATACATCGTGGGTTAACATCGTGATTTTTCTGGCATCTTTACCTTGCCTTTTATTAAGTATGCATATGATTTTCTAGCAAATATCAAGTCTGATATTTATCCAGGTTTTATTTACAATATAAGTTTAGTTACTTTACATGATTGTATATTATGTTGTATAATATTTTACATGTTAACATCATCTGTTTCTTTGTAAAACTCAATTCCCGAAGCTATATATTACTAAAATAGTGATTTATTTCACCTCGAGGTTCTTTTACTTCGAGCTTTATTGAGTACATCATTTTTTTGGTGAATCCTAGAGTACTAATCTTCTTAAGGGTTTGTATGACAATACACATGTTCTTGGTCTATTAGAAATAATGGCGCAATGACATGAAAGGAGATGTATTTTTATGAAATGATTAACATTAAATTTAGATTCATATAGGATGTAACTATCAATTTTATGCACACTTAACTGGGAATAACATATTGCTACAAGCCTACAGCCTTCAAGCATTTACCATTGTGAGTGATTGGGTAGTGAAATACTATGCTTTTTCTAACAATTTGCTTTCAATGCAAACCTCTTTTTTTTTTTACAATTTATCTGATTTTATGCAAGTTCTGCATGCAAATAAGAAAATTGTCACATCTAGAATGAAAAAAAGGTCTTTTATATATAGGAAATGGAAGGTCATAATCTTTTCTTCTTGATTTTCCTGCCACTAAATTGTTTTATTCAAATCATCATTGCCCACTTCACTGTCGAAGGCTCAAAAGCATTTCCTAGCAACATTAGTGTCTTTTCCCTAAAATGTGCAGCAAGTTTGACTTTATGGAGGCATTTGACTTTGAGTGATTATCGGTTTCCAGAATTACTTCTTGCATTTGAAGACAGCAAAATGGGTGGTTGCTATTAGACACAAGACCCTCTTTTCTAATTTCCTTACTAGAGCTCAACTCTGTAAAATTCATTGCAGGTCATTACTCAATTCCTGAAATTGGAGACTTTCCTTGATGAAAAGGGGTCGCGCATCAAACAAATTAATTTTGTGGGTTACATTTTTGGTTCTGGATTATTTCCTTTATTAGTACTTTTTGACATACACAAATGCTTATGTTTTCTTGGGGAATGGCACCATACAGATCTACTTGCAACCTTCATTCTTTCTTGGCGCACTTTTGTCCTTCCAATGTCGGCAGCAAGGCGTGTGTTTGCTATGTCAAGGGAGTATACCAACACAAGCATTGTACAGCTAGCTGTAGCCCCTCCACCGAAACTAGCAGTGGCATCTGACAAAAGATTATAATCACTAGAGTTTTCACCTCTTTACATGCTTCTATAAAGGTCCTGGTGAAAAAAAAAATAGGTGATCTATCAATATCAAGATTTTGCATTAACTGTGACATTACATATTAAGCTTCAATTATAATATTTCAACAGAATATTATATAAATTATTATTTTAAATAAATTATTATGAATTAATTTAAATTTATATAAATAATATTCAATAGAGAAATTATTCAACAAATCCTCATTGACTTAAATTTAAAATATTATATCTAAACTTATAACTGAGATAATTTTATATTATATCATCCTTTCTTTTAAAATATGTATTTTACTATAATTTAAAATATGTTTCTTTAAAATTTTATTTTATTTTATATCATGTTACTTTTTTCTATATTTTAAAAATAGAAACAAAAAAGCTGTGATATGTGTATTAATTTCTTTGTTTGTTGCTCTACTTTTTGGTATGAAACCTTAATAAGGTGTAAGAAGCGTGCTAGCAAATTTAAAAACTTTGGTAGGCACTAATCACGACTTTCAGTCAAACGGTATTCAGTTTTGTTGCACTAGATTGGCATGGAAAGTATTGGTTGTGGACTTGTATAGTAATTTTAGTATATTCAATTTTATTCTATTTCCTCTTGACACCAAAGTTAAAGAAGATATAGTTTTTATATGTAATTTTTCGTCAATACTTTTCTATTTTGCACAAAGGAGGTGATTGTCACAATTGATATATTGAACAAAGGCAAGAACAAAATTTCAAATTTCTCCCCCTTCCTTATTTGTCTTATATTATGATCGCTTGTCTCCAAAATATTTTACCTAAAGAAAAAGAGAAGGGAAAAATGTATATTATTTAAGTATATATTAATCTTAATTTTATATTGTATTAGTAATCATTAATTAGAATTAGTTTTTAGTTCAAATTGAAATATTTCCAAGAGTTATTACTAAATAGCCTGCACCCTTTGTTTGCTAACTTTTTATTGATCATTAGGAAATGATGCATTATAACAGTTGGGAAGGATGAATTGAATCATTAATTTTATATTTATTTCAACAAAAAATCTTAATTTTATATTGCATTAGTAATCATTAATTTGCTAATTAGAATTTTTTTGCGATGATCATTTACAAAATTTAGTCTATATAAATGTAGCTGTTTGATTTTCGATGGATTTTAGTTTTAGTTTTTAGTTTTTAGTTCAAATAGAAATATTTTCAAGAGTTATTACTAAATACCCAGTACCCTTTGTTTGCTAACTTTTTATTGACCATTAGGAAATGATGCATTATGAAAGTCAGGAAGGACGGATTGAAATCGACTTCATTTGCTGAAAACTTGGTTTAATTCACACCAAAATAAAAAGCTATAAATATGCAAGTAGGGTAGGTTTGTGGTTTTTTATTATTATTATTTTTGCTTAAAAAAACGAAAATAAATTTTATATTATTATTATTATAGAAAGATTTTTGCCATTAAAAAAAATGCTACATGATAGCACCTCAGATTATTTTCTTGCTAACATTAAAATATTTTTTTATTCTTTTAACTCATAAAATATATAATTATATTAATTAAAATAATTAAAACCGGTATAACTATGATTCTACACTAATTTATAAATATATAGGCACTATTTTCTATATGGTGTGACAAAAAGTAAATAATTAAATATGTAGGCACTATTCTTAAAATTTCATTTCATTTTTTGTTATAGGGATGACAGATAAAATTTATGACGCCATCCATAAAATAACCTAAATAAATAAGTTATTTGATGTGAAAGTTTATATTATCTAAAATGAAAAATATGTCGAGTTGATGTGCAGTATTGCAATTGGATGTGTATTATTATCATTATGGGGCAACGCATTTTCCATGACACAAGTCCTACCTCCAAAACAAAGGTTAAAATTGCTTTAAAATTGTGTATGCTTGAAAAGTGCAGAAACAATTCTCTTTTAATTTAATATAAAAGATACTCATAATAATTTGAACTTATAAAAATTTAAAAATGTATATACCTTTTTTTTCCCTTCTTTTTAGATAATTTAACTTTAAACATGTTTTTCACAAAAAATAACTTTAACCCCACTATTGCCATTATTGCCAAGTAAATTTCAATCCAAATAGAGAATGACGTAATTTTTCTAACATGGAGAGTAATAAGCTAAACAATTAAGGTGAGTTAGTTATATGTTATAGTTTCACGAGTAAAGAACAAATAAATTTAAAGATTTTGATTTTTGATGAAAAATTAAAAGAGTTCAACTACTAAAAATATTGTACACAGAAATGTTTTCCAAAAATATAAAATATATTTACTCTTTCAAATTTTATTTTATTTTCTCTCATATTATTTTTGTATATTTTAAAAATAGAGATAAAATAGTTCCCGGGCAAGCATACTGGTAGATAACAAAGGGTAGAAGTAGCTTTATCTTAAGGTAAATCTAGCTATTGTTATGATTAAGTTAACTATCTCTTAAATCAATAAATATGATGTATGAGAATCATAAGAATCATTTTTTAAAATACTTTTTAAAGTATTTTGTGTATTTCTTTTAGCTATTAAAAAAAATCAGAATTTGAAAAAGTATATGTTATATTATTTTTGAAAAGTTATTTTGAGTACTTTTGAAAAAAAATGTTGAAATTATAACTATCTTTTTAAAATATATAAAAAATACTTTTTATAACTATAGCTAAAAAAATAGCTTTTACTTTACACGAAATCTCTAAAATATAAATAATTTTTATATAACCTTAAAATCACTTTGTCATAATCCTTCTCACATAAAAGACAACTAAAATATCCATGGAGTAAGAAGATTGATGAGATTGCAGCACCTTATATGTCCACTCATGAAAAAAATGTAAAGGAGGGTTCTATCTCTAAGTCCAATTGATAAAAGCACTGATTAAAACTACAATGTATAATTATATCAAGCATAACAATCAATTATGAAAAGTGTGATGCATGTTGATTGAAGAAGAAGAAATGTAAATTCTTTAAATATGTGGTCTTGAATTCAATCTTAAAATTCATGTGAATAACAAAATAAAAATAAAAATTGGGATAAGGTCTTTATGATTTCAATAAAACTGTCTATAATCTCAAACTTTAAAATCATTTCATTTTATAATAAAAGAAATTAAAATTACAATTCAATAGATATGAATATTTAGATATTATTCCAGATCATATGCTGATATGCAGTTCTTTTCCAACTACGTACCATCCCTTATATACACACAGACACACACATATATATATATATTATAGTAACTTTTTTTCATCTAATTTACTTTTTTATTTTTGTTCAAAATAAGGATAATTTTGTAATTATATTATTTAGGCAATTAAAGGTATTTGTATAATCAATTGCCTAAATGAAGTAAAACTTAAATATCTTTTGGGTCCATAAATTTGGGCCAAATTTGTTTTTGATCCCTTTAAATTTAAAAGTGATTTTTTTAACCCCCTTAATTTAAAAATAACTCACTTTTGGTCCCTACTTTGTGCTTTTTGTGAGCTATTTGCAATTTAGGGAACTAAAAAAATCACATTTAAATTTGAGAGACCACATGCTAACTTTGTCCAAATTTGAGGGACTAGAAAAATATTTAAGCCTTAAAATAAATTTGGAATAAATAACCAATTTATCTCCTACAATCAAAGATTGAGATGTACTATAATCTATGACATATTTTGTTATATTCTTCCATTTATTTATTTTCATTTATTGTGTATTTGAATTTAAATTTAACGTTTATTCTGACCTATTATTATTCCTATTTCAATTATTTTTTCATTGTTTTTATTTAAATTCTTATATGTATTGTAATTTGTCACATAATATGTTATATCTTTCCATTTATTCTTTTCATTTGTTGTGTATTTGATTAAATTGTAACATTTATTTTGACCTATTATTATTCTCGTTCCAAATATTTTTTTCATTATTTTTTTACTTAAATTCTTATATGTATTATAATTTGTTATATCTTTCAATTTATTTTTTCCATTTATTGTGTATTTGAATTTTAAAATTTATTTTGACCTATTATTATTCGCATTTCAATTATTTTTTTCATTATTTTTCACTTAAATTCTTATATGTATTGTAGTATAAGGGGTTTATTGGACACTACTTAGTTAATTTAAATTTCATTAGATTTTAAAAAGATAAATGTGATTAAATGTTAGTCCAAATTACAAGCTTCTAATTTGTTTTAGTCTTAATAAAATCAATTCTCACCAAATTTTAATATATAATGAGTGTTTTTTTTTTCTTCTATTGTGAACCTATTGTGAATGTCCTCTCATAATACAATCCATTTGGTTGGCTTGGAAAAAAGTTGTTTTATTTTCTTGACCTCAAAACTCTATTTTCACTCTTTACCAAAGTATTCTTAGCTAAATATTAATATTTTGTCTAATATTTTTTGTTATTTGTATAATACTTCTTGCATAATGATGCCCAAGATGTATATGGTTTCTAATATTAAGCTTGAGAGGATTGAGTATAAGATTTCAGTTTGAGTCATTCAGTTGTGGTTGAGTATTGATTTCAATAATAGGAGCAAAGTTAATAGCCTTGATTTGATTTAATTGGATAAGGTATGAAGACAAAACCGATAAAGCATATAACTTTTTTTTAAAATTTTATTCTTTACTTGATTTGTTGTCATTTTTTGTAATGTACTAATATTCATGCTACTATAAAGAATGATTATACAAAACTACTTGAGAAGCTTCTGTATAAAGGCAAAGTTTATATAATTGAGAACTTTATAATAGGCAGTCTAAAGAAAATTTTGAGAGTTACTAATCACACATGGAAGTTGAATTTCATGTCAATTACCAAAGTAACAGAGGCTAAGCGTGGCAACATTCCTATGAACTTTATGATTGTCCATTTCAAGATATTTCTACCTTGATGAAACCTATTTGATTGGTGAGTTATGAACTATCTTTATTTTTTAATTCTTAAATTGTTAAATGATATGTCTACAAATTCTTTAGATTTTTTACGTATACTATTTTTTGTAGATTCTTACTTTTTTTTTTTTATTAAATTAGATGTGATTGGCCATATGGTTGAAAAAGATAATTTGAGAGACATAGAGAAGAATAGGTAAAAGAGGAAACATATTGATGTAGTTCTTAAAAATTTAGAGTTAGTAATTTAATGTTTTTTTTTCAATTAGTACTGTAAGTTATAAATCAAAAAGTGTTGACTTGATGACAATGTTGTCCTAAATTTTATTGATTGCTTAAAATTTTTGAGTACTTAAGTGTACTTTGTATGTTGATTTGCAGTAAATAATTGGTTTAGGTCATACTTTTTAATATATGAATGAAAGAATTATTTGTAATTTATGGAATGAGTATGTTGATGAAGTGGTCAGGTTTCTAAATGAAAAACTTCTAATTTTGCACCTATTATGATTATTCAAACATGCAAAATGAAATCATTTGGCGGTATGAAATTTGTTTTATGAATTACTTAGAATTTAGCTTGTAGTTCCATTTCTTTTCTTCCTTCACTCGACATAGATTTTTATCCTAGGACACATGGCATATCCAATGCTTATAATGGAACCAAACTATTGATTAACCTTATTTAAACGAGGTTGTTGATTATAGAAAAAGTATGTTTCTCTTCTTCTAATTATCTTATTAGTGTTCTTTATTTTGTAGGATGTATTCATAATACATTCTTATATATATATATATATATATATATATGTTTTAGAATGAATGTTAATGATAGTGTTGTAAGTTGAGTCCTGAGTAGATGTCAACGTGTACTTCAACTCCTTTGGAAGAAGATTTGCTTAAGACTGAAAAAATGATTATAGTTGAAGTTATTGAGGCAACAAATGTATGTAAACTATTTAATTCAAAAATTTTAGTATCATGTAAGAATAAAAGCTACTTCAAATGAATTGAATCCAATTTTTCTATTTTTTTGCTATTATTCAGTTTTTTTTTCACATTAAAATTAGATTTCGGATATAATTCAATTTATTTTATTAAATAACTGAATTCAATTTTATTGTGATTATTTATATACTTATGGTTTCTATATTATGATGACTTTTTTTGTTCTAGCGTGAAATTAATATTGTTTTTGCCCAAATTATTAAGATTGAATTTGAGAAGGAATAAGAGTATGATTTATGCTTGAAGTGTGCAAGGAAGCCAAAAGATATTAGCAACAGATTTATTGTGAAAAGTGTGACAAGTATGCCACTTCACATCTTAGGTATCTTTGATGATGTCTTTTAAGACTTTTTTTTTTAATTACATATAAAAGTCAATGATACAATTGTTGTGGTTTTAAACAAATCTTTGTCTTATTTGTTTAGGTTTAAGCTACATGTCATTATAATGGATGATACTAGATCTGTTTCTTTTACAATTTTTGAAAACCCTCTATCATAAAACATTGAAAAGACTGTAAGCAGCTGAAAAAGGAAATTACTCAAGTAAGGGTATTATGCCTCACTTGGACTTAACATTATATTGATGTTGCTATTATATCATTCTAACATAATTTATAATATTTTTAGGCAAATATGAACAGTTCATGTCCTTCTAAGCTTGAGGCACCGTTGGCAAATATTCAAATATTTTAAATATATATCTCATTTCTGCGTAGATTTCCGTTGAGGAAAGTGTCTCAACCATTAAAAGTGGTGAATATGATCAAGTAATCAATATCAATATACTGTAAGAAAAGAAGACCCTTTAAAGAGGAACGTGAACATATGGGACAATTTTTTTCCGCTCAAACCACCACTCTCCACTTTCTACATCCTGCCAAATATTTTTTTGATAAACTTCTGTGGCACGCTTGAAAGTTGAAACAATACAACACTTTTTTTTTATATATATTTTTAATTTCTCTCTCTGATTTCTCGTTACTGTCTGTGCCTTTTCCCTAATCCTTCTTCTCTCAGCTTCTCTGCACCTTCATCCTTTGTTTGGTAAGAGGAAAATGAGTAAGAAATAAGAAAGAGGTAAAAAATAGATGAAAAATTCCTATGTATGGTTATTTGGTAAGAGGAGGAGAAAAGAAATTGTGAAAAAATCAAGGTGGGTCTTACCACTTTTTATTTCTACGTTAAAATGCATGGAAACACAGAGAAGAGAGCTGTATTGCAATAATCTGTGACGGTTTTTTTTTTTCTAGCAGTTTTTAACAGCCAAAAATGTCAATTTTTGATAATTTTTAATACAAAGTGCAATAGTCGACTATTAAAAATCATAAACATACAATAATCAATTATTAGTTATGTGATTTGATCATTTTTATTAATTTTTATTTCTTTTTTTTTCACTTATTTCCTGTAAATCAAATATATCTATTTCTATTCACTTATTTTTCTCTTCTTTATTTCTTTTCACTTTATTTCTCTCCTATTTTTTTCCTCATTGACAAATGGACCTTCAATCTCCTCTTCTCCCCATTCGGTTTTCTGATACTGTTCTCTCTTCTTGCTTCCCAGTAAATTGTTTGTTTCTCCTTCTTCTCTCATTTTCTGTTGGTTCTTTGGTTTCATCCTCTTCCATGAGTTTAGCGCAGCTGGGTTTTTTTTTCCTTTGCTAAGGTGCTCTAATACGTCTTCATCCATTTAATATGCTGTCTCTCTTGTGCGGTTTTGATAGAAAGTGCTCTAATATGTTTTCACCCATTTGATGAACCCAACAGAGCTTTGTGTGTGCCTAATTGTTGTGCGCGTGCCTCTTTCCAGTTTTAGTTTTTCTGTATTTATATTTGCTCTCTTGCTCTCTGTGACTTCCAAAGCATTAGGCTATTCTCTATAGCATTCTATATGAAGAAACTTGGTGTCATAATCCATGCCTCTCTTTACTCCTATCTTATTCTGCTTTACAATGTGCTGATAATTGGATTTGACATCTTTTAGCTTCAAGCCTTCAAGGACTCTTAACTCAGAAAAGATTTGGGGCTCCTTCTCTGCATTATACTCATGCATTCTATATGGAATAACATAGATATTTGGCTATATTGGTTAAAAATCTCTAACCATAAATAACCTGAAATGCATTTTTAGGGGGTTACAGAATTATGTATGCTTGGTATGATATATTGTAATGTTGGAGAAGATTTGCTAAGCAGGTAGGTAGAAACAAAATCAAGAATACATTTATTTTCTTATTTTCAGATGGAAAATGTGGATAAAGTATCCTCCTAAAAGAAAACTGGAAAAAGTAAGAAAAGAAATAACTAAGACAGACTAATTAGCTTAGCAAAGGTTGCTAATTTTTATGTATCCAACAACACATCTACTTACTAATATATAGCATTATTTATTCTCAGGTTTAGAATATAGATAAAGGTTTCCTTACACACACTATAAAGTAGTGACTCTGCAGTGTCCTAGAGTTTTTATTTCTTTTAAAATTTAAAACTTTTTAGAAAATCACACAGATGTCGAATAGTCACAAACTTGAGACAAAATATTTTGCTTAATCTTCAAGGATTGTAACTGTAAGGAGCTGCCTAGAATCACCCTCTTATCTCTCTTTTTCTTTTTAGAAAAATAAATATTAATTAATAATTATAATTTGCAAAAACCAAATGTGCTAAATTTAGGACTTCAACTATTCCAACTGCACAGCAAGGTTGGCAATGTTTGTCATGTGTATATATCACTATATCTAGAGTTTTGAGTGACACAAGGTGGATTTTTTTCTTTCTATATTTACAGTTAAGTTTGGTTTGATATTTGCTTTAAAACTATAAGAAAAATGTTTAAGGTAGATTAAACATGAAAATCTATTTATTATAAGAAAAGAAGGATCTACTATGTACACATGTCACCATCTGCAAAACTTTTTTCCTGCCCTTCTCTACCCCTTTTCAGTTTTTTTTTCCTTTTTTATTTTCCCTACTTCATTTTTTTCTTGTTTTTGAATTTGACACTTCTCCATTCTTCTCTTTACCAAAAGACAAATACGGAGGAGCAGAAACTATTGTGGCTCATTAACCATTATGTGTGAATAGCTGTTATGGGGTAAACATTTATCCACTGAAATAAAGAAGTATGACCTTATTATTTATTTTGTATGTTGTCCACTTTTTAAGAAATAGGAAATGTGAGTAGAGAGGAGAGAATCACAAGGAGTCATACAGCTGATATTTTGTCATAATACTATTTTCATTATATGATCTCTATTTAATTGATTTTGTTTATTAGATAGACTTGGTGTTGATGAATGACTGCTGTCACTAGTTCTAATTTGGGATTATTTGTGCTTCATGTGTTCATTATGAAGATCGCATTTGCATTTTTGGTTTAGGCACTAATCATCAATTATTCATATTGAAGCATGTACAACTATAGAACGTTGCATTTCATACTATTTCTCCCAAATGGATTCACTCAGTGTATTTTGTTGCCATTGTTGCCTGCTACAGCTGTTTTGTTGCCATTGTTCCCACCCCTTTCCAGCTTTTTTTATTTTTATTTTTATTTTTCTTACTTCATTTTTATGTTTTTCAAATTTGATGCTTCACCATCTCCCAACCTCTCCATTCTTTTCTCACCACACCACTCTTACAAAACACACACAGCATACTCGCATCACTGTGCACATGGACCTCTGCACAATACTTTCACAGGCTTTTCTCCCTTCCTCACAACTAAAATGGTTTTTCACCGCTCTGGCTAAACTGAAATATGAACGTAAGATGTTTCCCTCTAATTTTCCATCTGCTCTCCCCATTCATTACCGATTCCAACCGTAAGATGTTTAGCCCAAATATTTGTTGCTATGATAGAGTAAACAATGGAAGCTCATGTGTTGTAAGTGGCATTGTCTCAGACAAGAGAAAAGCAATTGTAGAAATAGGAGTTTCTTCTTAAGCAAGTTGACCATCAAGTGACAAGAGTTCCTGATTTCTCTGCTGTGCAATTGCAACATTTAAATTTGTTAAGCTTTCTATTTTTCCTGCGTATTTTGTTTTAGGGTTCAATGTATTGTTGAGACCGTGGAATACAAGAAATTAGCTTCACTGTTTGGAATGTTGGTGGCTAGGTCAAGGTGTAAATTTTGATTCTTATGCATCCTTGAAAATACAAGATATTTTGGGCATATATCAGGTGTCTTTTACTTCTCAACAACCACTCATTACTTGACAAAGTTTGTTGGTAGTTAATGGATGAAATGTTGAATACTTATATTTTCCCTTGCAGATTCATCCCTTGTGGAGCCACTACTTCCAGAACACTTGGGGTCTTATTTTTGTTGTAGAGAGCAATGATAGGGATAGAGTTGTGGAGGCCACAGATGAGTTACATAGAATGATGAATGAAGTACTTTAGTTAATTTAGTTTGGCCTTTTATTCCATGTCTTCATATTCATATTTGTTCATGTTAGATGCTAACCTCGCAATTAGAGGGAATTCATTGTTATAGACAAGGATTGGGACAACATAGGGTCCGAAAGAAAGGACCTGTAAATTAGTCGAGATAGGAAATGTCTTAGCTAGAACAACCTATAAATTAGCTATATTTGAGTACAGATAACTGACATGCATGAGTTCAAAAATTCTTCTTTCTTATATTGGGATACTGATTGCATGAATAAATTCAATAATGATTATGAAGATGGTTAACAAGGAAACTATCTGCATAAGGAATGCTGGAAAGGTATGTTACGTTTATTATAAGATGGTGGTTATCATTAATACTAAATTATTGTTTTGTGTGTGTTTTTTGTTTGAAAAACTTTGTAGATTAAAAATTTTCTTCATTATATTTGCAAATTCTGCGTGTAGTCTATATTTTAATTACTTGAACTGTGTTTCTAGCATTAAGTCGTTTGTTTTTGCCATTGATTGGAATTAAGTTGTTTATCTTAATCGGTAGTGATTGAACTTCAACCTATGATACCCCACTTAATTTGAAATTATTTTACGTTGAAATTTTTAAAAAAATTCTCATTGCTTTAAAGTTAGGTAGAATTAATTTTAATATAATTAGTTTTGAATCATTAACATAATATGACATTAGACTGTAATATAATTAGTTTGACACGTGATTGAGAAAATGAACAATTCTATAATACTATAATATAACTTACTTTGTCATACCTGGAAGTTTCTACATTTAATTGATTAGGTGATGCTGATGTGAAACAGGTGAGGGAAGAAGTGAAGTGTGCTTTGGAAAACTTTGGTCATGTGGGAATTAATGGAGCGTGCCTTGTCTGTACGTAACTTAAATCATTTTTAATTTTTAAACATAAATTTCTTCTACAAATTTATGAATATTTCAAATAAATTAAAACATTGAATAGAGTCAACTTATAAATTATAATTAGAATTAGAATTTAATTTAATTTTGATACAGTGTAGAAATTTGTACACTATCAAACAATTAGAAATCACCTTAGATATAATTTTTAAAGTAATTATTACAAAGTTCAAAATCTTACCACACATGTCATTCTATGACTTGATGACAATTTTTTTATACTATTAATGCATTCTAATTAAAATATCATAATTAATACCAATTTATAATAATTACTTTAACTATATAATTCTAACAAAATTGAGAATATTTGTATACCTATGTCACTTCCAATTTTTCTGATTTGATTTGTTTATTTTTATTGAATTGATTTGATTATTTAAGTAATGATTTGAATATATATAATCAAAACTCAAGTTAACAAAAAAGTTTTAGAAAATATCTTACACATTTTATTTTTTACTACAAAAATAAAAATACCTAAATTTTACCCCGTCATATCCATGTGCCTTTCATTAAATGAGAAGTAAATATCAAGTGAACATTTTATTTAATAATGAGAAATTGTTAATGACAAAATAGCGAAATCATTTAAATATATATGTATTATTTAATATATTTAAATTTGTTATTTTATTATACTAAATAATTATATGATATGAGATAAAACTTTTATATTTGTCTTTATATTAATGGTAAATATAATATAATAATTAAATAATTTTCAATTAAATATAAAAGTAATTTTTATTAAATACATTAATAGTGGAATATAACTTATATTAGTTTTTAGTTTTTGAAATTAATAAAAATGTTTATTTTTGCAAATTTAAAAAATACAAATACAAATTGAGTCACAGAAGCTAATGAATTGATATGCATGTTATATAAGAGAACCGGGCAAATTATCTTTAGTCTTATCTGTTGAACTTTGCCACAACCTATGAACTGATGTCTTAAATTTTTTGAAATAAAATGAAACAAATTTTTGTACATAAGAAAAAGAAAGGAGCAAGAGAGAACAATTTGATTTGATTTTTGTAGGATTAGGTTCCTGTTCTATTTAGATGTTTGAAATTGCTAGAATTGGTTGTTCTATTGATAGAGCTTTTACCTTCATATATTATTGTTATGAACGCAACTGCAGGTTACATGCATGCTTTCATTATCTTTTAATGTAGTTGTATATGTTGATCCATCTTTAATAAATCTTTGGGTATTTCTTGAGGAAATACTGGATGGAATTGATGAATATGTTGATAAATTTGATATATGAATTTAGTATATATTAACTTATTACTATATGTATAAGTCTTTTTTATACAAGCGAAAAAACAATTTGTGCGAATGTACGGGGTCAACTAACATTGGAAAAAATTTGCAACCGAGGAACCAAGGACACAAGCTTTCACCACTAAGCTCATTAGAAAAGTGACAATGAAGAAAAAGTCCAAAGATCAATAAGTTTCAACATTATTCATCAAGTCCTTCATGTGTTCTTATTTTGTTTAGAACTTATATATGTCATAAAGTCTGAATGTTATTAATGTTTGTGGTTAAGCAACTTAAGTCATATTTTGATGTTGTTAAGTATTTTTTTTATTGTCAAATGTGATGTATGAAGAAGTTTTTTGAAACTTAAATTAGGTTACTTATTTGCAATCATTATTCTACATTTTATGTTTTATAACTTTTAAATAATATGTAATAAACTTGAATTGAAATAACAACTTCAAAATTTTAAAACATAATAATAGGCCCATGTGTGCATCGCATGGGTCACCACACTAGTGTATATATTTGTGTGTGTGAGAGAGAGAAAAATGCTAGCAATACATTCTCAAAACTCTTTTGAACACACCCTATTTCATTAGTTGAAATTTTTTGGAAATTAAAAAAAAAATTATGGTTTTTACATCTTATTTAATGGTTCTTTTTTATAATTTTGTAGTTTTTAATAAATTTTATCCAATAATAGAGTATGTGTTAGGAGGAGTGTGTTCCTAGTACTCTTCATATATATATATACATACATATGTATATGTATATATGTATGTATATATATACATATATATGTATGTATATATATTGTATGTATGTATGTATGTATGTATATATATATATGTATGTGTATATATAACATTTTTCATTTTTCAAAATAAATAATCAGTTTATATTATATTATATTATATTATATATATATATGTGTGTGTGTGTGTGTGTGTGTGTGTGTGTGTGTGTATGTATGTATATGTATGTGTATATACAACATTTTTCATTTTTCAAAATAAATAATCAGTTTTTAATATAAATTATCTTAAATAGAAAATTAAATAATTTATGACACTTAGTTTAAGTATGGTAGTCATAATTTTATTCGCTTTAGCACCATCTTATTGGACCGTGATTTCAAAATTAATAATACCATAATTATTTATTATTTCTGTTTCAACACATTATTTATTAATTGTGAAATTTAATTAATGTAAAATGTTCCTAGAATTGGCAAAGGAGATCCTAAAATCGAACATTAATTTGTTTGATTAGAAGGTTAAAAGTATGCCGAATGTTATTAATAAAGAAAGGTCAAGAAAGATAGATTTCCTCCTGTCAGTAATATGAAATTATATTTATATTTTTTTCTCATATAATATGATATAATCATATTATTTACTTATATTAAAAGATTTAAATTTAATAAAAAATTAAAGGGAGGTGTAATTAGATTAGGGTCTACCAACAGGTCATTAGTCTAAGTAAAATTGTACTTGGATCCCTTATGTACGGTTTTCGATTCGACTCTTATGAAAAAAAAAAGATGTGGTTAAGAATGAAGACCATTAAAGGTGGTCAGTTAGGTTCTTCAGTAAAAATTAGTTATTGACAACATTGATAGATATTTCGTACTAATAATATGATGACAAAAAAAAAAAACATTAAATTAGGGTCTTATCATATGATTATTAATTGTTGTAATGTTGTACATAAGAAAATAACAAAATATTTATAATAAAATCTATCATTATTCCTATAAACTCTAATAATTTTATTTTATTTTATTTTTTCTCTGTGGTAAAAAATAACATTACTTAGTATATAAAAAAGAGTAAATTACATTGATACTCTCTGAGGTTTGTTTAGGTTGTATATAATCCTCCTGTTTTTCTAATGTTTACAATAACCTCCCTTATAAGGGTATACGATGTAATGTTTTTCAAACAATTAAGGAATGCAATGTATAAGGGATGTTAGTGTAATGTTTTTCAAACAATTAAGGAGGTTAGTGTAGGGATAGAAAAAGGAGGAATATCAAGTGTAATCGTAAAATTTTTTAGAAAATGTCATTGTAATTTACTCTATAAAAATTCAAAAATCCAAATTCACCTCTATTTTCCTTTGGTTGGTTGACCAATTTGGGGTCTTTTTACAAACAGTTTTATCAAAATTGGGTCCTTTTGAAACAAATTAATGGCATGAAATTGTTTAATCGTTGCCCAGTCAAATCCATTAGTTTGACTAGAGAAATATGTGCCACATCAATATTTTTTAATTTATTTTTTTTAATGTGCCACATAAACTCGCTAGTCAAACTACAAGAATATTAAAGAGCTGGTTAAACTAGCGAGTATATGTAGCATTCTTCGTGGACGTTCAATTGGGTTAAAAAATTACACATATTTCATTGAAGTTGTCACTCTCACTAGCAAGTGTTATTAGTTAGTTTATGAGAGCGAGCCAAATGTCACATCTAGACATATTATGCTACTTTTATTAGCTAGTTTATAAAAGTACGCCACATGTTACATCTAGCATATTGTGCTATTTTCACTAGCTAGTTTTTGAGAGTGTGTCACGTGACAAAAGCGTAGATAAAATAAAATTTATTTCAAAAATGGATTAAATAAAATAATAAAATAAAATTTACTAGCTAGTTTTTGTCACATGACACCTGACAAGAAAGTATTCATTTATTTCAACTTAACAATAGGTTAAAATAAAATTTGAATTAAATAAAATAATAAGCATAAATCAAATTATAATTAAATAAAATAATAAATAGATAAAATTAAAAGTTTAAAAATAGATTTAAATAAGATTTTAATTTAACATATTGAATAAATTTAAAAAATAATTTAAAAATAAGAATTATATGGATAGACAAATTTATTGTTGAGTTAAAAATAAATAAAAGGTATTTATTTACTTTAAGTTATCAGTAAATAGATTAACAATGAATAATAAATAAGTTGATATAAATTTTTAATTAAAT
Source organism: Spatholobus suberectus (assembly GCA_004329165.1). NCBI lineage: Eukaryota > Viridiplantae > Streptophyta > Magnoliopsida > Fabales > Fabaceae > Spatholobus > Spatholobus suberectus. The sequence goes on from CM014733.1 coordinate 77,845,018, forward strand.
AAAATAATAAATGTTAATAGAAGTAGAAGTAGAATATTAAAATGATAGAGTTAATTAAAATTTTGACTTTAAAAAAGTAAAGTAAAATAAAATATTAATAAAATTATATATTTAAATTATAGCACGTTAATAAAATTATATAGTAAAGTAAGACAAATAAACTTGTATAAAATTAGAATATAAAAAAGTTACCTAATTAAATTTTGAATGAAAAATAAAAATAAAATAAAATAAAATAGTATCTATTCTATGCATGTATTAGCCTCTAAATAAATAATAACATTAAATAAAAAAAATTCAAATAAGTAAAGACAATCTTGTAAGGGAGATACACCAAGCGTGATAAATATTTACGTACTATAATCAACTTTCAATGCACAAACAACCCATATGAAATAATCGATCTACAATATTTTTATATGGCACTAACTCGCAGCCATTAGACACTATATCCTTCATCAACTTCATACTAATTAATAAACATAATTATATCTATAAATTAGTATCAAATTGATGAAGGAAACGGTGTCTAATGGCAGGGAATTAATGTCACATAGAAATATTGTAATTCGATTTTCCTAAATGCGATGCACCATAATTGAAGGTTGACTTTAGTATGTAAAATATAATAGACCCAATTTGACCACACAGCTTTAGTGTGCCACGTGTTACACCCACGTAAATTAGCTACTCCTACTAGCTATAAATAATGGGAGAATTTGCCACATGTCTCTCACGAATTAAATTGCTATTGCAAGTAGCTAAGATAGCAAACCCACTTTACTACATGTTACACCCACATAAATTAGCTACTCCTATTAGCTAGATTAATTGGAGAATTTGTCATATGTCATACCCACATAAATTTGTTACTATGAGTGCCATTTTCAGTTGCCACATCAGATGCTACTTAAACTCGATACTTTGACCAATGTTTATAGTATGTTGTTGGTCTGACTAGCGAATTTAATGTGACATGCCACGTGTAAATGAAAAAAAAAAAAAAAAAGCTGATATGTACTGTTTCTCACTAATCAGACTAGCAGGTTTGACTGGTCAACGGTTAAAACAACTCCATGCCAATAATTTATTTCAAAAGAACGTCATTTTGATAAAATATTTATAAAAAGACCCCAAATAGATCTATCACCCATTTTCCTTTCCTTACGAGTCGATTTGGTAGTGCAAAAATAATGTGGAAGAGGAAAGAAGAGCAATGAAATTAAATAATTTCGCCTGTTTGGTAGTGCAAAAACTTGAAGAGATTTTTGAAAAAATATGTGGGATCCACTGTTAAAATTTTCTTCGCAAAATAGCAAAGAAATGCGCAGAAATCACTGTGCTCCGCATCCACTCTTCTTCCAAATGCCAAGGAAATCGATTTACTTGGATGTGTAAATTGATTTACACATCCAACAAATCGATTTGATGCTTTTATTTTTATTGATGTTTTCATCGTAAATCGATTAGGGCCTCCCATTTTAACATATGAAATCAATTTTTAACATATGAAACTAATTAGGCTCCCTTGTTTTGCTGTATAATAATAATATTATTATTATTATTAAAAATAAAAATATGAATAAAAAATAAAAATAATATTAATAATAAAAATAAATATTATTATTAATAATAGAAATAATATTAATAATAAAAATTAATAATAATAATAATAATAATTAAAATGAAAAACATCTAAAAAATTTAACTTTTCCTCTATTTTTTTCAACCAAACAATCTTAACTTTCACTTTATTTTTCACCTATTTCTCTTCTCTTCTTTTCTCATCTCTTTCATTTTTTTCTCTTTATTTCTTTTTACTTTACCAAACACACCCTACTTGATTCGATACTATAAGTATAAGGTGATCGATAGTGTACCGAATCATTTAATGAGCCCAACAAACCTGCATCGTGTGGGCCCATGACTATGGACGATGCTGATGCTTCGCCATCCATTCTGTAATAATACCTTACTTCCTTCACTCGATCCCTTCAACGTTTTATCAAAAAATGGTGCATGTAGCAATCATCACCATTCTATGTATTAGCGGGGACAGTCAATGTATATTATTCATTTTTCATTCATATAATTATATAATATAATTTTAAGTTGTAATAAATAAATAAATATTTAACACACTTTCACATGCTAAAATAGGAAGAAGAAAGAAATAGGAGAAAAAAAAAACAATTTTCAATCAGGTAAGCAGGATAATTATTTTATTTACTAACAAATATAAACAAATTGTAATAAAAAAATGGTAAAAGAATGTGACCAAATTAAGCACTTAGAGGGGATAATCTATTTATCTTCTGGTAAATATGAAGGTAATATATTGCTTAGAATCAAACCTGAATTCTCGGCCGCTGCAGAGGAAAAAGAAAGGTCCTAACACATGCTTAAGCGTGAAGTTACATATCATTATCAACTAAAAGATTCTCTCTAGCTGTTTGTGATTTTGGCAATTTTAAATCAAGTTGCAGCAATGGGATTTTTGAAAGTAAGAGAGATAATTTGACTCGAAAACCTACAAATCATTGCCGTAAGCCACTTTTAAGCTTACCAATTGATGGTGCTCTTTCTTTCCAAAATCAAACCAATGCTATACATCCGTGTGTCTAACCAAACTTCGAAAGTTCGAATTCCTTGCTCTTGAATCAATTTTGATTACGAATTGGACAGATAAACTAACTTCTTAGGATAAAAGCATCGTTGAGCAGAACAAAACAAGCTAGGGAACAAAGCAAATTTGGTCTCTCAATAAGAATAAGAATTAAGGAGCACCGTCCCCAACACATTATATCTTCTCAATTAGTGTTTGGGAAACATGATAATGTCGCATTGGAAGAAATTTTGTACATTAATAACAACATTTACTAGTGCAAGAATTATATTAGTAGGGCCAACTTTAGGACTCTTCTCTATCGATCACTTAACTTTCACGGGGCACTTTAATTAATCTCCTCTCTATATGCTCTTTAATTAATTACTTCACTAAGGGCAGCTTGGAGAATTCTTGGATTGCAAAAAAGCAAAAAAAAAAAAAAATGATGGGGGCATTGATGGGACTATGGCAACCAATTAAATGAAGAAACCTAACAAGAACAGGGAAAGTACGTAGAGGAATTTCTCTTTTTTGTGCAAAGAGTATATTTGAATTAAGAAAGGCATGTGGGGGCCCTTATCAAAGCATGCACATGGGGGATTCTTCATGCCAGGTGAAAGGAAGCCCCAGGCCTGCCTCCTCCAACAAGGATGTGGATGGAACTTTGACAAAAGATTAAAAAAAAAAAAAAAAAAAAACCGCTCAGATTACAAAAGTTCTAGCAATAGAGGACCCAACCTGTCTTCATGCTACATCTCCAATACTTGGTAGCTAATCAATTAGCTGACTTAAAATACAATTAAAAAAAAATACATGTACAGCATTAAATTCATTTTCTTCCATTTTTTTTTTAACAAATTTTGTGTTGTTCAGAATTGAGTGTGTGTTTTTTTATTTGGTCATCTGCCTAAGCTTAACCGGGTTTTGAAGGCGTCTTATTGTGCAATCTGGTTCAAGATCACCAGGTTACTTCTTCCTTTAAATATACTTCAACCTTTCGAAGAGGGTCTTGCTTGGAAGCACTGTTAAGAGGGGCCCTTCAACTTAAACAATATCTCCATTTGTCTTTTGTTATCCCCTATCATATAAAGAATAGACTTCGCATATGCCATTAATAAAAAAAGTCAAAAATCAAATCAAATTGTCTCCATTTTTAACAAGTTTGGCATTTAATTATGGACATTTCTTTTCCATATTTATACCTAAGGTGTAAAAAATAGAAAGACTAACTGCCTGTTTGAGTTAACGTTAGAGTATAATTGAATAAAATTGATTATGAAAATACTGAGAGACAAAATGTATTGGAAATGTAATTTTTATTGAAAAATATGAAAATTGGTTTTATAATGATAAAACAAACGGGACTTAAAGTAAGCAGATATGAACATAAACATGGAGACATAGGAGAAAATATTAATGAGATAAATTCACCCGCAAATGCATGACAATATCAGGTATTAATGGCTTATTAATAGTCAAAAACAGAAATTAGAAAAGAAATGTAGGGTAGGAGCGGGAGTTGTTATACATCAAGACCAAAAAGATGATATAATTGACGCATGACATTAGCTGATTAGCTTTAATAATGGTTTTGGATGGAGAACAACTGTGAAATGTGGAATTTCGGAAGCATTTCATTCCTTTTTCAAAAAGCACTTTTGCTTAGCTATCACCTAACTAAATAAACTATACAATTTAAATAAAAAAACTTTGTTGTGACCAAACTATAAGTGATTTATGTAACCCAAAAAAAAAAGTATAAGTTATTTAAAAGTTATCGATCTACTTCTTCCTATTAAATAAGAGCGTATTATTCCAATAATAACTTAATTGTTTCTGTTATTTATTTAGAAAATGACACATATTTTCTACCCATTAATCATTATATTTATTAATTAGAGAAATGTGTTTATTTAGATTAAACGCCGGGGTTGGGGAGTAAATTTACACTGTGCCAAAAGTCAATTCAAGTCATTTTGTCTTTATTTATTTGTTACGATAAATCGCGATATATATCATGATTACTCGGGAGCTTGGCGACAAAACATCAAAGATCAAATTGACACCATTTTTTTTTTTTTTAATATTAGACACCATCTTTATTATTTACTTCAAATGCATATTTGAAAATTATATCAGTATATGGTTTCTTTTTTTACAAAAATACAACATGAACCAATGAGTTGTTTCAATAGTTTATTCCTAATTATTTTATTATTTTATTTATATGTAGAATTCTCGTTGATTTTACTTTTATGCTTATAAAAATGTCATTACATTTTTACCAAACATCTTTGTAGATTTAATTTAGAGTAAATTACATTCCCTTTTTTGAGAGACGTGAACATTATGTTGTTCCCTCCTCTTATGTTAAAATATACACTATTCTTCCTTGATAAATTCAAGTATATGACACTTTACTCTAATTTTTTAATTTTTTGTTAAAGTTCCATTAACTTCTATTTAAAAAATTACCAAAATATCTTTTATACTATCCTCTTCTTAAAAATGCAATTATTACATCGCTCTCCATTCTTGTGTTAAAATATACACTCTCTTCCTTTAATAAATGCAAATATATTACACTTTAATACACACACATATTTGAATCTATAAACATACATGTATATATATATATATATTTTTTATCAATTTATTTAAAATACATACAATTGTATATATCAATTCATGTTTATTTTAAAATAAATTTTATATACTAACCTTTTAAAACAATAATAGGAAAATTAATATTTTAAATATATATATATATATATATATATATATATATAATTATAAAAATATACAAATGTATCCCTTAATTTATACCTTTAATTATTCTTTTAAATAAATTATTATGAATTATGTAAATTTCATTATATATTTAAAAAGTATTTATTTTTAATTATTATTTTCATAATACATATTTTAAAGTAAAAAATTTAAGGTAGTATTTAACTAATATTATTAATATAGTATTTATATAAGTAAATTGATGTTTTTCCTATATACTATTAATTATTTTATTTACTAAATATAATATATAATTAATTTAATAATATTACCATATGTTATTATTTATTTATTTTAATAAATATAATGCTAATGCATGCATATTAAACGTATAACGTTTTAAATGAATCTATATATATTAAAAATCTGTTATTAAATAAATTGTAATTATCACAAAATTTAATACTTATATATATATATATATATATATAATATTATATATATATATATATATATATATATAAAAGTTTAAAATAATTCATAAACATATTTTAAAATATATTACATACATTTAAATTTTTCTATTTTAAAATATATTCATAAATTAATATTTTAATGCATATATATGTTTATAAATTTTTAATATATATATTGATTTATTTATATATAATATTTTATCTCATAATCCTATTTTAATTATTATTTTGATTTAACTATATATTTAAAGAAATATTTATGGGGTGAGTGAAGGATAATTTGATAATTTTAGTATATATTTTAATTAAAATATATTTTAAACTTTTTTGAAAAGAATATTTTTAGGTGGTGTTAATTAAATGAACTAAACTATATATTTTAATGTAAGAAGGAAGAAAAGTGTAATACTTGTATCTCTGAAGGAAGGAGAGTATAATTTTCTTTAATGATGTAAGTTAATGGACTAAATGTAGATTTTCACATAAGATGAGAAGACAATATAATATTCGCATCTCTTGAGGGAAGATAGTGTAATTTATTCTTTAATTTATTTTGAACTGCATATGAAATTAATTTTGATTGGATTAAACACAAAATAGTTGTACGATCTCTTAACAGAAGTTATTTGTCTAGAATTTGAAATCTGAATTTGCATTCTCATGTAAGATATTGAATATGCTTGAACTAATAATATGCTTCGTCGGTGGTTAATTTTTGTTGGGAAACCTGATTGACCATCTTTAATGAGACCTCCCTTTTCAACCACATTTTTTCCTTTCACAAGACTTGAACCTAAGATTTTGCTTAAAAATTTCAAATCCAGTACTACTCGGACCAACAATATATTAATTGAATTAATAATATTTAAATATTAAAATAAAATAATATTGTAGTATTTTAAATTATTAAAATATGATAATTTTTGGTCAAATAACATAAATATTTATTTAATAATAATAAAATAAAATAATATTGTTAAATAAATATTTATTTTATTTGACTAAAAATTATCATATTTTAATAATTTAAAATAATATATATTATTTGATCAAATATTTTTAAAAAGATATAATATTAATATCATATTATAACACTATTATCTTTTTCAGAGCCAATATGGTTTATTTAAGAAAAAAATATTATTTTATTTTCAATATTTATTTAACTAAATAAGTGAAAAGTATTACTCTTTTTACTTTCCTTTTTATTTTTCTTTTGCTAAACATTTTAAAATTTTTTTTACATTCTATTTTCTAGACTAATTATTTTGATGTTGACCTATTTAATTGTTTTAATAAAATTAATTTTAAATTATTAAATGTAATTAAAATATTAGTTTAAATTAATCCCAGTTATGAATTTTACATTAAAATGTATTATGATGTTTGAAATTGATTTTACTTAAAAGCTTATTGTCTTTGTGACTAACTATAATAATAACCACGGAGGTAGGGTTTAGTTGAAGGGGCTAATCCCTCATTACGTGAGGAATCAATATTCCAAATTTTGTTAGAAGATGTGTCCATATTTAGTGTTCGATAATGCTTCAATCGAACAAGATTGTTTTTGAAAGAAGATACTTGTCAAGAAAAAAATATAATAATAAACTCCTCTTACTATATCACACATTTTAATATAAAATTATAATGAAAATGAATTTAAACACGGTGTTAATCATGTTTAATAATTTAAAATTTACTATCAAATTAGTTTAGATATAATTTCTGCAAGTTAAAATTGATGTTTGTTTTAAGATATAATATGAACATTTTATGTTCTTAAAAATCAACAATTCTTGAAAATATTTATTCAAAACTTGTTCCAAACTTAAAAATGTGATATATTCCTAAAAAAAATGTAATATTCTTAAATTCACTTTCGTGATTTTTTTAATACATTAAAACAAACACAACCTAAATTAATAATTAGCCATTGTAACCTCGATTTGAACAACTTTGGAGGCTTTGACTAAGGAAGAGAAAAACGCGAATACCAATTTCTCGTGTCGCGCATTGAAGAGATAGTTAGTTCATAGTATATGCATAGCAATCAGCACCATCCGCATCACGGATTTAGTCCCTGTTATGTTATTTGTTACACACACTAATGACTCCAAATCCAATTACTTTGATTTTGAGACAAAGAAGCACAGTCCAGGTCCCAAGAACACAACACACAAAAACAGAGAATTTTTATACCAAAAATAATCATAAACCGCCATTTTAAACATAATTCAAAATAAAAAGGCCCTTCTTTTTCATCAGCCTAAAGTGCCATCAAAATCCAATCTTGGATAAACTCTCTTTGAATCCAAGTTTCATCTTCTTCTGGGTTGTCTTCAGACTTTAGTCTAGTGCAATGTCAGTGTCACCCTCTTTCACCGCTTCCTTCTTCACTCTTCCTCATTCCACTGCCAGTTCTCAAATCTACCATTTAAAACTCTATCAGTAGTGTGCATTTTCAGAACCTCTTAACTTGGCTAAGTTTGTACCTTTTTTTATCGCATAAATCCCAGCAAGTTGTGAGAAATTCAGTTTCTGCTATCTTTTTTTTTATTTTTTATTTGTGGCTGAGTTCTACTTTTGTTGGAAAGAGCACCTTGGGGGGTGACTAACAAGGAAGAAGAAGCAACATAGTGCAGAAAATTCTGGGAGAAAAAAAAATGAAGTTATGTACTTCATTGTTGTTACTTGGTTTGGTTTCCACGCTCTCTTTTGTGGCTTCTGTCATGGTGCCTTCAAATGAAGGTGCGAGTTACGGCTTAGTATTCACTTTCTCTCTCAGATCTCGATTTTTTACTTGTGTTGACTTTTGTTTGGATGCTGGGAAAATACCAAAGAAAGCACCACAGTGGTTAATCTGATGATCTTTTGGTTCTTCTTAGTCAATGATTTCTTTTGAGTTCTAATGTAATGTGTATGGTACTATCATGATATCATCGTGTAGCAAAATTTGCCATTTCTGGTTCTTGTGTGAACTTGGAAGTTTTGAGATCGAATTATTGCTTCTCATGCTCACTGTACTTTTGTCTTGGCTAACTATGGTATACACTCACAGTAAGGAAGCATTTGCATTGTCTTTTATTATTATTATTATTATTATTTTTGAATTGTAGAATTTGTTTTTTTCTGCACAGTTTGGGCACTTAGAACTTTCAAAGAAGCTGTGTATGAAGATCCACACATGGTTTTGTCCAATTGGAATACTCTGGACTCAGATCCTTGCGACTGGAATGGTGTTTCTTGCACTGCAACTCGAGATCATGCCATCAAGCTGTAAGATACCATTGATCCATTTAGCATTTAGTACATTAGTACGTGCTTCATGGCTGAGATGGTCTATTAATGACATACATTTCAAGTTAGCGCATTTCTAACACGACAGAGTGGAATCCTTCTTTGCAGTAACATATCAGGGGCTTCATTAAGGGGGTTTCTTGCTCCAGAATTTGGGACAATCACCTACTTACAAGAACTGTATGTTCCTTGTTCTTCTCCTATCCATACATCATTCCTAAAACCTTGCTTTATTTAAGTAGTGATTTGGTGTTATTACCAATTTACCATGACTTATGGTACTGGAATTTCATGGTTGTAACTAATTTTTGGTTCTTATTGTTGTAGGATCTTGCATGGCAACAGTCTCATTGGAATAATACCTAAAGAATTGGGCATGTTGAAATCTCTTAAGGTGTTGGATTTGGGAATGAATCAGTTATCAGGACCAATTCCTCCGGAGATTGGAAATTTGACCCAAGTTATGAAAATGTAAGAGGAAATTAATATGCTCTTCCAAAATTATTGACTCTTAAATTCTTTTGATGGACTTGAGTTTTCAATTCCGTTACATTCTTGCAGAAACCTGCAGTCCAATGGGTTGACTGGTAAGCTACCTCCAGAGCTAGGAAATTTGAAATACCTTCAAGAGCTTCGGCTGGATAGGAATAAGCTTCAAGGATCTCTTCCTGGTGGTGGCAGTTCAAATTTTTCTTCAAATATGCATGGGATGTGAGTAAATTTTTTTGAAATTGAATTAGTGTAGTTTGTTTAGGGATTCATTATCATCATTCACGTGGTCTTTTGTCATCTGGTTGATAAAACACTTCTTTCTCTAAGAGTACAAGTGTAGGCCACTAGGACTCTTCTATATCTGTGGTAGATTACCATGGTGAGATGGGTTACTCTCTAGGCATCATTTTGGTCTGCATACAATTGGTAGGATTTAAATTACTGTTTTCTTCCAATGTCGTTTACTGGTTGCATTAGTGTCTACTAAAGCAAAAAAGATATAGTTTCTGCCATTGTCCTTTATGTTTACTATAAAGGAAATAATTTGTGCATGTGAGATATGCGATATGATAATTTATCATTGCTATAAATGTCAAATTTTCAATGTGCTCAGGAAGCAAGTCATTGGGTATAAGAATATATATAGTTAAGACTTAAATCACCTTTGACATTATGAATTTGTTTAAAATTGTTGTATCTAGAAAGCATTGTCAAACTCTCCCATTAAGTATAAAACACCAAGTTACACCATCGAATTTGGATCTTGTTAATCTGACTCGCATTTTTCCTATTATTTCTCAGGTATGCCTCAGGTGTGAATTTAACTGGCTTCTGTCGTTCGTCTCAGTTGAAAGTTGCAGATTTTTCATATAACTTTTTTGTTGGTAGCATACCCAAATGTTTGGGGTATCTTCCAAGGTACTCTATTAATCTTCTTGTTGTGTTGGCATTCTAGTCAACCTCCTTTCTTAGAAAACATGAACTCTATCATGCAGATCAAGCTTTCAAGGAAATTGTCTCCATATCAAAGGCATAAAACAGAGGACTTCAGCGCAATGTGGTATGTATGACCTGATATTTTTTGCATTTAAAATTTAAGGCATCAATTAGGATGTATCTTCATCAACATGTCATAAATTTGACTTATACAGAAGAAATGAAATGAGCTTAGTCTAGACTTCATTGTGTTGAGAATGGAATAATGGATAATACGAACTTTTGTGAATCTGACATGCATTTGATCCATTTTACTAGGATATACTCTTTGCCTATAATTGTTCCTTGCTTGTTTTACATCTAATAATGGACTATTATTTAATAGCTGGTGCTTCACCTGTCCAAAGTGGTCCAGTAGTGAACCCAAAGAACCAACCTGCTACTAAACATGAGTCCAAGCATCAAGGAGCATCAAAACCTGCTTGGCTTTTGGCTCTGGAAATAGTGACAGGAACCATGGTTGGTTCTCTCTTTCTTATTGCTATTCTCACCGCTTTTCAGAGGTGTAACAACAAATCATCTATCATTATTCCTTGGAAAAAATCTGCAAGCGAAAAAGATCATATGGCAGTACATATAGGTTTGGTTTCTTGGCTTTCTACTGTGTATTTAGTGTTTACTACTGATATTCTGTATAGCTATTTTGAATATATTTAACACTATCAATGTGCAGACTCTGAGATGTTGAAGGATGTGATGAGCTATAGCAGACAGGACCTTGAAGTGGCCTGTGAAGACTTCAGCAACATAATTGGGTCCTCACCAGATAGTGTGGTCTACAAGGGTACAATGAAAGGTGGGCCTGAGATTGCTGTAATTTCTCTATGCATCAAGGAAGAGAATTGGACAGGATACCTTGAGCTCTATTTTCAGAGAGAGGTAAATGGAAAATTCTAACGCCTACGGTGTGCAAGAGTTGATAGACAAATAACTAAACTAGTCTTTAAATTATTCTGCTATTGATGAACTTCAGGTGGCAGACTTGGCAAGGTTAAATCATGATAACACAGGAAAGCTGCTAGGATATTGTAGAGATAGCAGTCCATTTACAAGGATGCTGGTTTTTGATTATGCATCAAATGGGACACTTTATGAGCACCTACATTGTTGTAAGTCACGGTTCTTAGCTCATCTACTTGTATTTTTTTTATTTTTTTTAGTGCTTCAGTTCGTTAAAACATGAATGAAATCATGGCTGCAGATGGAGAAGGGTGCCAGTTGTCTTGGACACGTCGTATGAAAATTATCATAGGCATTGCACGTGGACTCAAGTATTTGCACACTGAGATTGAGCCTCCATTCACTATCTCAGAATTGAATTCCAACGCCGTTTACCTTACAGAAGATTTTTCCCCTAAGGTGTGCAAGCAACCTAGTTTGAGTTTTCTAACATACCTATTATGATTGCGCTGAATATCTTACTGCACTGAAAAATAAGGATAAGTAAAAGTCATTTAACATGCACCCATGTTTATGTGTTGTATATTATTTTTCTCATTGTGAGTCATTTAAATTTCAGCTGGTTGATTTTGAAAGTTGGAAGACAATTCTTGAAAGATCAGAAAAAAATTCTGGTTCAGTCAGCAGCCAGGGAGCTGTTTGTGTTCTACCAAGCTCCCTTGAAGCACGCCATCTCAACATCAAAGGAAACATTTATGCTTTTGCAGTACTTCTACTGGAGATAATCAGTGGAAGACCTCCATACTGCAAGGACAAAGGGTACTTGGTGGATTGGGTAAGAAACTTCCTAAAATTTTGGCTATTTTTTTTAAGGCATCACTTAAAGCATAGTCTTTTAATGTTAAAATCATGTGTTGCAGGCTAGGGACTATCTTGAAATGCCAGAAGTAATGTCATATGTGGTAGATCCTGAGTTGAAACATTTTAGATATGAGGACCTCAAAGTAATATGTGAGGTGATAACCCTTTGTATCAGTCCTGATCCCTCTGCCCGTCCATCAATGCTTGAATTGTGCACTATGTTGGAGAGCAAAATAGACACATCACTAAGTGTGGAGCTAAAGGCATCATCGTTGGCTTGGGCTGAATTGGCACTTTCATCATAATTGAGTCAATAATACTCAACTAACCCAAGATACACTACTACTGAAGCAGACCCATAACCAATAATACTTTAACTACTCACTTTTCTTTCTTCTTTTCCCTTGCTTTGCTTTTCATTTTTATCTATGTTAATTTTATTTCTCACCTGTAAATGATTGTTCAGAAAAAGGGGATGTGTAAGGGTTAATGCATCATAATTAAGGTATCCTCGTATAGTGGTGGCTGACAAGTAGAAACTGATAAATGAATGGAAAAAAAAAATTGGTGTTGGACAACTGTCTTTCCTTTTATTTTTATGTAAATATTGAGCCTTGTGATTCTTCTTGGGCCCAGAGGTTTGCTTTTTGGCTAAGCACAACTTAAGAGCTGTAAGTGTTTACCATTCTACAAGTTCAGATCAACATAAGAAAAGGACAGGGGCATGCCATTCTCATCCCAATTTTTGCTATTTTCAACTCAACATTTGTTTGTTAATTTTTTTTTCTTTCTAAAAATACCCATTGATGGAAATCTTGTCCAAATACACAACGGAAATGTGTTTTCGTTGTGTATCTTAATAAGATTTTATCTTGTATATCTCAACAAAATCTTATTAAGATACACAATAAAATTGCAATTCGTTGTATATCTTAACAAGATCTTATCCAATATATAATGGAAGCACGATTTTGTTGCGTATCTCGACAAGATTTTGTTCAGATATATAATGGAATCGCAATTCCCTTATCTTGTCCAAATATTTAATAGAATCGCGATTCTGTTGTATATTTGGACTAAATCTTGTCAAGATACATAACGGAATCATGATTTCATTATGTATCTTGATAAGATCTTGTCCAAATATACAATGAAAATATATTTCTGTTAATAAAGAGAGGTTGAGGTGAGAAAAAGAGAGAATTAAAAAAAAGTGAGGACAAAATAGTCTTTTTATTCTTTTTTGAAAAAATTGGGGGTGAAAATAGCAAAAAAAAAAGGGTGGGAAAAGCAAGGCCCAGAGGACAATTGTATGGGCACTGGACAATGCATGATTAAGCTGAGCCATGATCAACCACGTTGCTTTGACCAAACGCGTCATTAAGCTGTTTTGGACCCTTCAAACGTCCCATTGCGGCTGTTGCCAAAATAATTGTATATTTAAAATGATTCTATTTTTATTTTACCGAAATAAATTCGTTTTGTTTAAATATTGTTTTCAAACACATTAATTATTTTAGGGTCAATTCTTTTAGAATCATGATAACTAAAATCTAAAAAAGTAAGCAATCCAGCGTAAAAAAATATGGGTTGTTGGAAATCCTTGAAGACTGTCCAGTGCAATTGCCTGCATGGCATTTCCGGATCAAGATCTTGCCGTTGACGCAAAGGATTCTGTTACAGACACATCGTCCGTGACACTTAAATTTGAATGTCTAGATCCATCGTACGTCTGTTTCTCTGAAAAGGACCACAGCCTAAATTAAGGGAAATAATTCACATCGTAATATTAATTTGCGATTGTTGACTACATGGTTGAGTTGAGACATCTCAACTTTGAATGTACAGAAGAAATTAGACCACGTCTCTGTTTTGTTTACGGATTTGAAAATAAGAATATTTCGTGTGTGTTTTTAGGTGTTACGCACTTACCCATAGTTATATTTTGCATATTTAATTTAAATAAATTTTCATGTTAAAATAATATTAAATTTAAATTTAAATTAATATTCTATAATCTAAATCAAAATATAAATTGAATACATATATTTATTATGATAAAAAAAAGTTCACTTACGTCAAAAAATATTTACGACACATGCAACTCATTTTCATATTTATATTTTCGAAATTCTAAAATAATAATAGATCTTTTCGAAACTCTACAATAATAATAGATCTTAATGATAATGAGCAAATTTACATATAAAAATAATTAGATAAAAAATTTCATTGATGATTTTAAATCTTAAAATATTGAAATAAGTCTAAAAGTTACAAATAATAACAAAAACCGGTAGGATTCTCGTGTTAATACTTCATTTATATCAAATAATTATTATTCTTATAAATGTCACTTCTTAACACAATATAGTGTTATGCAGTAAATGAAAAAGTTTGTAGTCAATCCTTACAAGAGCAAAACTAAGAAAAGGGGTTGAATTGTATTTTAAAAATTCTCTGGCAAATATTTTTCAAAATAAAAACGTTTTGAAGCATAGTAGATGCAAAATTTTAAAGATTTCACTTCTCTAAAGTGAGAAATTTATTTTAAAGAGTAAAGTAAGTAATTTAAATTATTTATAAAAAAATTAATAGTCAATATTACGTGTAAGTGCATAACAAGTTATGCATCTATTGAAATATTAATTATTGATTTTTTTATCAACAACTATGATTACTTATTTTGTCTTTACTCACTTTGGAGAAGTCAAATCCAATTAAATAAAAAGTTAGACCAACAAAATTTTGTAATTTTTAATAAATTCTAACCAATAAAGAAGAATGTGATCAAAAGAATGTATTACTAGTATTTCTCATGCTACAATTAATATTCTTCAATGTTCAAATTATAGATCTCAATGTTAAAGCAAGTATACCTCCAATGACACAATTTCTGAAGTAAATAAATATTAAGAGCTTACTCTAGAGAAGATTTTATTGAGCCTGTATTTAAAGGATGTATTTGGTAAAACTAGCTAAAGCTTATAAGTTAGGAATTAAAAAGTTGAAAGCTTATAACCTAGCTGATTGAATTGAAACTATTTGATAAGATTAGCTAATAAACTAGCTGATAAATATAAAATGACATATTTAGTTATTTGATTTTACACACACACACACACACACACACACACACACACACATATATATATATATACTGACTAGTTGGTTGTAAGTGTCATGTGCGTGTAAGAGTTACAAAATAGGCAAAAGGATTTCTAAATTGAAAAAAATGGTAAAAAAGAATTTCAAATAAATTAATGAGGATAAAAATGAAAAAAAAAACTTCTAAATTAAAAAATAAAGGTAAAAAGGGATTTCAAAACAATTAGTAAGGATAAAAATAAAAAAACAAAAAAACTAATAGCTTATAAGCTTGTTTATTTTTACAAGTTATAAGTTACTAAAATAAGCTTACGTACTAAACAAGTTTATTTTGGTTAAACTAACTTATAAACTAGTCAAAGTAGCTTATAAGCTACTAGAGTAGCTTACCAAACACATTCAAAATCCAATTATTTGCTATGAAACAAACATTCTCTATATACCTAAGTGAGAGAAAATCTTGTAAGCTATCAAACTCAACATCAACTATTCTTACCGAGGAAAATTTTTATTGTTCATTCTTTACCATATTTAAGTGTGTAAAGTTTAAAGAGACTTGTATAAAAAAAATACTTAGAAAAATATATGGAGAGACAAATATAAAGAGTACTTGGGATAAGAGTAACTAAGGGCCTGTTTACTCCTATTTTCATTTTTTTTTTCACTTTTAATTTACAAAGTTGTCATCTTATTTACAATTTGTTTCTTGCATTCAAATATTTGTACAAAAAATAGATAAAAGAAAAAAAAATTAAGAGGAACTAACGGCTTGTTTACTTCTGTTTTCATTTTCTAATTTCACTTTTAATTTACAAAGTTGTCACCTTATTTACAATTTGTTTCCTATTTTCAAATATTTGTACAGGAGACAGAAAATAAAAAAAGTTGTTTTCACTGTTTTCTGTACAAATCTTTAAAACAAGAAACACATTAAAAGCAAGATGACAATTTTGTAAATTAAAAGTGAAAACATAAGATAAAAAAGGAAATGAAAACAATAGTAAAGAAACCGTAAGGTTTCCTAGTTCAATTATTATTTAGTAAAAAATCTTAGTTGTAACCAAGGCTGGACGTAGCCTTGGTGACAAATTAAGATAAAAATCTCGTGTATTTGTTTTCTTCTCCCTCCTCCCCCTTCTCCCCCTTAAAAGAAAGGAAGTTGACTTTGTATCATAAAAAGGTTTTATTGACTCTAATTTTGTCATCATTGATTGAAATTACTTACTTTGCTCGCTCAATAAGTTGCTCACTTTAGAGGAGCTAAATCCTATTTTTAATGAGCTTCACTTATGATTTTCTAGGTTTTAATAAATTTTAACTAATAATAAAGAGTGTATTATGAGAAGTGTGTTAAATAGTGAATTGTTAGCATTCTTAAATGTTTTTCATGTTATGTTTGATAAACAGACTTTAAATATGCTTTGCTCCAATGCCTCTTTGTAATGTGGCTACATAGGAAGTGGAAGTTTTCATTCTTATGATTGATGCACTAACATTCTTGAAAATATGCCTTGGTTCAATTTCCCTTTTGTGTCATACGAATTACTAAAGATAGTTTCTCTCTTCAAAGCTTGAAAACTTTTTTTTTTCTCTTTTGAGCTCAACGAAAGATACTTCTTCTATTTAGAATAAATATTTAATTATCGTCAAAATTTTCTTGCTATAGTAGGACGAGACCAATTAGAGGCATAGGACAAAGTCAGGACGAAACTTCAATCTTCTAGATCTATCAAAGCATTTATCTTTACTCATGCTCAACTTAAGGCATTAGCATATAAAAATATTTCTTATTCATTTATTGTCAAGATTATTATCATTAAAATTAAGTGTTAAACCATCTTAAACCTAACACCTTTTTATAGAAAACCTAAAAATATAAAATACATAACAAATTAACAAAACTTAATACATGTATTTTTATCTATTCAATCAAAACTTCTATAAATACATCCAAACTATAGTCACAATTCACTGTATCTATAAGTAAAAACAAATCTAACATATTCATAATTATAGCCGATATAAAAATAAATTGATATCTGTAACCTATACATAAAGCTAGAGGTAAACAAATAGTAAATAAATAATAAAAATAAAACCCTTGATTAGTAAGTATATCATTAGAAAAAAAAAAAAAAGTCACGCCAAGTACCACTTCTGCACAGTACATACATTTTTTTTTCATTCTCTTCATTATTTATATATTTCAAATTATTTGTCATTTTATAAGTTTTAATTAATTTTTAAAATTAAAAACATATTACTATTAAAAATATATTAATTATTTTTAATAACATTCTTATATATTAATATCTCATCTAAATAATTAAGTAAGTAACAATTATGCTTTAACTCCTAAGCATTTTGTCACAAGAATAAGCACAATGTCACAAGAATAAATATAATAAACATTTTTTCAAGATGTATATATCATCTTGAATTGAGAGAACAATTTTAAATCTTCCTACAACATCTTACTTGTTTTGTATGATAGTAAATGATAAATATTTTTTGTTTCCAAGACATTAAATATATTTAGTTTTTTATTTAATCCTTTATTTATAAAGTACTAAAAAATTTATAGAGATTTGTAACAAAATATGACATTACTCAATTTGTTCTACAGAAATGGGGAGCGAATTCCATTGAAAGAGAACACTACTTATTATATGAATTGATGGAATTTGCTGCCCATCCCTGCGGTTTATAGTGGGTAACTAAACCCGAATACGGTCATCTAAGGTCCTAACAGGTAGTAACCGCTTAGATGGCATGGCACCAAAATCAGCAAAGTTTAAAATTAATGCTGCCTTCATACAATGCCAAATGAAAACCAAAATTGCTTTTGTGCCACAAACGGTGCAAACTGAAATCCACTCAAGAAATTAATTCTTACAATCTTTCCATATATCACCTAAACTAAATCATAGACAGCCAGATATCAAGAGAGAATGAGACACGCTTTAAATCATTTTCATAACTTAAATTTCCAGGAACTTTCAAAGTCAAGCAATAAAACAAAATTGAGGGGGGTTAAAAGCCAGTCAAAATTTTGGAGATCCACTACTTATGCTTAGAGCGTGAGTAGTGATTGTCATTTGGATTTCTCCTCCCACTGAAAACTGCCAATGCTTTCCTTACAGGAGGCTGGAAAGGAGCTTTCTTATCTGTGTGGTGGCTGAAGACACTGTCTGGTGTAAAGAAGTCATCATCCTACAAAGTGCAATTAAATAAGCTCAGGTTAAGATGAAACTAATTAAATTGACTGGGGGACAAAAATGAAAGAACACCACATTCGCATTTAAATACACAGACATACACACACAACCTGCTTGTTGGCTTTCTTCTTCGTTTTAGGATAAAGTACCCTTTGAGGAAGTTGATCTTCACGGAGAATGAGGTTCTTTGTGACTGCATCCCTTCCACCTTGGGGTAAAGGCAATGAAAACTGCACATCGAGTCATGTAAAAGTGATAGAGAATTAAATGCGTGTATCAAGGATATTATATACAGCAATACATATCCCATCTTGTGAATGGCAATACACTTACAAAATGATTCTTGAGACAGATAATTCATACAAATTAAAATCAACATCTATCAATCAGAATTGTGGAATAAAAATTCCCATCAAGTCTTATAAATCTCAGGGAAAGGTCTCATATACATCATATTTTGATTCCAAACCTATTATTTATTACTTAAGTAACCCACAACACGAATCAAGTGTTCAACAATTTAAAAAAAAACAAATGACCCTAAACTAGTAAATCACAATGTCTGCCACAAACACACCTTTCCTATTTTTTTAAAAAGACTAGCAAATAAAAAGGCAAGAGAAAAATGAACTGATATCTACTATATCTCATATATCTATAAACTCACCTTTGTGCCACGTAATGTAACTCGTGGTCGACGGGCTGCTATTACTATTCCATTTTCATTAACAGTGACAGCTACCTTCCTTAGGGTGCCACCATTTCCACATTTTGGACAGAAAATCCTCCCAATCTCAGCAGTAACAGTGTAACAGGCATGACACTTGAGTATCCATCTGGAATGCAAATGATTAAAAGATAAGAACATATAATACAATTTTTATATCATGCTGCGTAGAATGGAATCATAGAGATTGGAACTTAGAAGCAATAGGCAGATGTCATTACATAATTATAATATAACAAAATGTTAAATAATATATCTAGGTTTTAACTCCCAAACACATTCGAAGATTTTCTTCACATAGGAAAGATAGGTCATCTGTATAACAGAGTGAATATTGAAGAAGCTACTGAAAACTACCTGTGCAGCTGGTGTATCTGTGTTCCTCCGGGTGCCAGTAGGCGCAAACCCATTTGGAGAAGAACATTTTGCATAGCAAAGTCACCGGTTACACAGGCTACAGTTGATTCAGACAAAGATTTAACCATCCAACTTTGCTCACTGCCATCATCATCTGCATATGAAAAATCAGCAGCTTCGCTGGTCTGGTTTGCAAAGTCCAAGTGATTTGATTGGCTATCGACTGTATCTATCTCACTGTCACATGGTTTAGTGACCACATTGTCAGACTGGAGTTCTTCAGGAGATAAACTTGGTTTATTTTCCTCATCAAGAACTTCCAGTGAACCTTCTTCCAGCCTCAATTGCTGCAGAACTTCATAGAGACTTTCACTGCTTTTGTTCTCTTCGATCACCTGACCAACCTCAGAAACATCATTTTCAATATATTGCTCTTCATCCCTTTGATGAACAAGCTGATTTAAAGTACTAGCATCTTCTCCAACACTACCATCAACTTTTCCCTCCAAATCTTGCTGATCTTGATTACTGGACAACGACTCATAATACTCACGCCTAGCTTTCCTTCTTAGGTATCTCCTATGTGTACTCCGACTGACAGCCGGCATCCAATCACCGGCATTGTCATCAACCTCTCCCTGCGACGCATCAATTCCACCAGCCACCATCGTCTTCCCCTCAATGTTAATCTCCTTCTTCTTAGGCACATATCTCCTAGGCTTCGTCGAACCATACTGACCGCCCTCCTGAATCCCCGAATCCGCTTCACTCACACGCTCCACGGAACCATCCACAGAGTGGTCATCTGGAGAAACAACGTTCAAGTTCAGGTCCTGCAAAGGAAGGATTCTCGAATTGGAATTCGCCACATCCTTGGCTTGTTCCAACGCTTCCCACTCTTGCAAATTAGGAACATTGGAACCCCATCCAGGCATGTCCTTCTCGGGCAACCTCTTCACATTCACCATTTGCACAGGAGGAGGGGCATCCCTGAGATGTTTTGTCCCATGAATCTGAGCCTCCAATGTATAAGTCAGAGCTATGAGCTTGATATCAACATCAGAGAGAGTTTGTAGGTCACCAGTAGCCCTAGCAAATTTGATAACTACCATGTCCCATTGGTTAAAAAAAAAAGGTTCACGTTAGAATTCCAATACATAATTTAAGTTAGAATTTCAATACATAATTTGAAGCTATAAACAACAAGAAACATGAGATGGCATAGTAATTAGCAAGGTTTGAGGTTTAGGGTTTAGGGAAAATTGGGGATACCTTTGTTGATGGATTCGGGGGAGGGTTCCATGGTTTGGATGGTGAAGGGGAGGAAAGAGAGTTTGTGGCGCGAAACGGGGTCGCGGATTTCGTGCATGACTTCGGGGATGGAGATGAACTTGTCGGCGAGGCCGTGAAGCTTTTCGCCGGAATCGATGACGGCGTTGGCGTCCACGACGGCCACGGAGATCGCATTCGGCGATTCGCTGGTTTCCACCAACACTCGCTCGGTGTGCTGTGGTGGAGGTGGTGGCTGCTTCTTCACCACGTTGCTCCAGCATGATGCTGTTGCGGGAACTGAAGTAGGAGCTTCCTCCATGATTCACATGCGATGCCCACACAAACACAGAGAGAGAGAGAGAGGCGCGCCCAGACAAAAGAATGGGAGAAGTGTGTTTTGATCGCTAAACCCTACAATATGCAATACGGGCAGGGTGCACTGTTTTTATTTAATATTTTAATTATTTATAAAAATAATTAAAAAAATATTTTTATATTTTTAATGTAATAATTTTTTAATAAGAGAAAATAAGTTATGCACCTACAGTGTAAAGCTATTTTACATTGTCATCTAATCACAAACCACTATGTATGGTAAGTTTGTTGAATTTTATAATAATTATCTTAAAAGTCATAAAAATGATGATTTATGATTAGTTGATAATGTAAAATTTTTTATATTGACAGTGTATAACCATTAAGCTCTTTTAATAAAAATTTTAATTTTTTGGTTAAATATGAAAATTGTCCCTAAACTTTTTACGAATTTTGTTTAGCCCTTAAACAAAATTTTGACCGGTCTTAGTCCCTATACTTTTCTTCATTAACGTTATTAGTCCTTAACGTCAAGTATCACTATTAGGGTGTAAATGAGTCGAGCTGAGCACTTGAAGTTTAGGCTTGGCTTGTGAGAAAAAGGGTGGCTCGAGCTTAGCTCATTTATTTAAACGAGCCTAACTAAAAACTAGAGCTTGACTTGTTAAAAAAAAAATAAAGCTTGAGCTTGACTTGTTTAACTCATTTATAATTTAATTATTTTTACTTTTATAAATTTTCTTAACCTATTTTTTAACTTTATCAATTTAGTATTTAATAAATATTTTAATACTAGATGTGTTCAACATGTAATATGTGGAATTCAATTTCAAACACTTTAGACTATTATATTTTCATAATCCAATAAATAAAAAAAAATTATAACTTCTTAACTACTACAAAAAAAATAAAAACTTTAAAATTAATTTTAACACTCTTCACAAAGTTCTACATATTCTCATAATGAATATATAAATAACAAAAGCTAGTTAAATTTTCATCATCAATTTAAATAAACGAGCTATTCACGATCCGTTAATGTCAAGCTTGTAAAGCTTGGGCTTGATTCATTTAAATAACTGAGGTCAATCTCAAGCTTGAGTTTGTTTATTTAATTAAACAAACAAACTTGATTAAGCATTTAACGAGTCGAGCTCAAATAGTTCACAAATAACTTAGCTCATTTCCACCCCTAATCACTATTAAGTGATGATGTGACAACCACGTTGGCAGTGACGTAGCTTGCCACATGGATTACTAATTTGATGTGGCAGCCACTTGTAAAAGTTTTGTGTAAATTATGTTTTTAGTCCTTCATCTTTTCACAAAACTCACCTTTAGTTCCTTAACAATTTTTGACTGGTTTTAGTTCTTCAACTATTGTCTATCATTGTTTTTAGTCCCTTTCATCAAGTATAACCATTAAGCAATGATGTGGCAGCCACATGGACTACTAGTCTAACGTGACAATCATGTGGTATAATGTTACTAGTTCAAAACATTTTCTAGTTGTTCTGAGGGACTAAAAATTTTCTTGCAACGTAAAACTGACAAAAAAAAGGTTTGAAAATTTGAAAAAAAGAAGAAGAGGGAGATGTAGTAAACAAAATCAAGAACCCATAAGATACAAATCAACAACCATTGAACCATGATCTAAAACACAAAATCAACAACTCACAGTAAGCAAAATTAACAAGAATAAGCAAAATTACAAACTGCTAAACCCATGAATCAAAACTCCAAGCACCAAAACTAGAGAATCCTAACCATTAGAGAACCCCATGAATCAAAACCCCAAGCACTAAAACACCACTATAATCTTCTTACATCCACCACCAAAACCCCATCTCATTCTCTTTTTCTCTTTTTCCCTTTCTTGTGCAATCGTTCTTCTTCTTCCTCCTATTTTCACTCTCTTCTTTAACAAACCCTTCACCGTTGTCAAGTCACCATCATCTCTAGTGAACGAAAAAATCCTTTGTCTCCTTCACATGGTCTCCTCTTGCCTTAATGACCTTATCGCATGGCTTCCATCTCCTTTGGTTTAGATGCTTCCATCGTCACCCCGTGTCGGCCCTCTATGCACGGTGTTGCCCATGGACCAAAAGGCTTCATGGGAACAAGATTGAAATGGGAGAGTTTAGCATTTGTTTGAGAAGTAGGGTTGGGGATTGTTATTTGGAAGAGTTCAAAGATTGAGGATTTGGAAAGGTTCGTAAGTTCACTTCTTACTTCTTCTTTTTTCACATTCTTTTTTATTTTTCAATCTCGCTCCTATGAACCTTTTTTTTTTACACTTTTACATCATCAAAAAAATTGTAGTACCTTAGAACCGTCAGAAAATGTCTTGAACTAGCAACATTTTATTACATGACTGCCACAATAGACTAATAGTTCACATGGCAAGTCATGTGGCTGCTACATCATTGCTTAACATTGATACTTAATGGGAGGGACTAAAAACAACGATGGACAATAGTTAAGAGACTAAAACTAGTCAAAAAATTGTTGAGGAACTAAAAGTTTCGTGAAAAGATGAGAGACTAAAAAGATAATTTACACAAAACTTTTACACATGGCTACCATTTCAAACTATTAGTCCACATGGTTGCCACGTCATCATTAACAATAATATTTGATGGCAAGGACTAAAAAGGTTAATGAAAAAAATATAAAGACTAAGACCGGTCAAAATTTTGTTTAAAGACTAAAACCAAATTTCGTAAAAAGTTGAGGGAATTTTCATATTTAACCCTAAATTTTTATTATGAACTTGCAAATATATTATAACCAACCTCAAGAAGGAACTAATTAAAATTATGATTTCCTTGAATGTGATTTTTAAAGAAGGGACTAAAAGATGTATCTTATCTTTCCTTTGCAAAATAAAAAATCTCTCTCCGTCAAAAGGAACTACTGCAGTATTCTCTTATTATTGATTGAGAAGTATCTTTACTCTTTAGTAATATATACAAGAAAAGGATATCTATACTATTAACAAATAAAATTTTAAAAAAATCTTTGAATTTTATCGAATGTCATCGAAGGAGATAAATCTTTGAATTGTAAGTCATGTGCAAATTATTTGTGATATTTTTTAAATGATTAAAATATGCATTCTTTTTCTATTATACTTAACGGCGTGTTTGATTACGAGATTAATTGCATGTTCGGTGTGATTTTTTGCGTCCAGACAAAAGTTCTCAGTTGTAGCTTTTATATATATATTTTTATAAATTTGACATAATTTTCTGTGTTACCTACGTAATGAATGCGTAAAGAATTGTATTTGATGAAGGTTATTATGTGATAATTTGGGAGCATTAAAAAAGATTGGCAACGCATTTTATCTTACTATTGAAAAGAGATTAATTAACAAGAATAGAAAAATGGAGAGACATTAAACATATTCAGAGTGTCATCATTCTTTCAGTAGCTGCGACTGCACAAAAACCACCCTCATCAAGTGAAAAACCAAGTGGTCAGATTGACAATTTGGTAGAGAGCCAACCTATATATAATAAATGCTACTAAATACTAATCTTGAACCCACCACTACACATGGCCCTTCAAACAAGCCATGAATCCAAGATCACTAGAAAACTGAACAAGGATCGAGTACAAGGAAGAATGATGCATACGCATGTCATTTTGGATTAGTCGCTGTTGAATCCAAGCTATAATAGGCAAAGAAAGATGGCTCCCAAAGTTGCCAAATAGTTGGGAATTAATCCATAACAGAAAGAGAGCTGAGAAAGCAGTAAAAGGGGGCTTAGATGGCTCGCGCTTTCACAAGGTCCAAGCTCATCTCACTCGGATCAGTTGCTTGCATATCAACTTGAATGCCATCCAATTCTCTCTTGAATCTATCCTTGGAACTTGCATACACCATCTTCATCCTCACCTTTGAGGTATCTGGTGACCTGCACCCGGCACACCATTAACACAAGGACTAAACCATTGATTCAAATTGTCTTAATTTGCAATAATATACATATACATAATTTGTAAGGTCACAAAATAAACCATGTAATTTACCTAATATACATAATTTATATACATATATGGTAAGTTGTTCAGCCAAAACAATATTTATCAAAGAGTTCAATTTCTATACACGGTTAATGTAAAAAATTGTACACTATCAACTAGTCAAAAATCATGGTAGGTATGACTTTTAAAATAATTATTATAAAAGTCAACAAACTTATCATATATAGTAATTTGTGATTGAATAAAAATATAAAAATCTTTTACACTATCAGTACATGAACTATTTATTCTTTATCAAATGCAATTGTGTGTAGAAATTAAGTACCATGCAATGAAGAAGATCTTGCTTTTTTGGCAGTTCTCATCAGTTGTGAAATCAAAATCATAGACGGCATAACGACACTCATCAGCTGGAAAACTGGCCATAAAATCCTCATAACTTTCCGAGGGGTCCCCCAATTTCTCAACCACCACTTGCTGTTCTTCAATTTTGAACACAATGAACCTGTAGCTCCTCTTTGCTTTAAGCTCTTGAAACCTCAGTTTGCAGTCATCATGCACAGCCATTCCGGACGCTGCGTTTGCCTGCCACAAAATTTCATGTCATGAACTTAAGATTTCAATGATTGTTATTCATTCTTCATCAGGGATCAGATGGAAAAAAGTGAGTTTTCATGTACTGGCTAGGAAAATGCTAGAAGAACACGTAGATTTTGAAGAGCCATGCAACCTCTAGAACAGAAATTTCATAGATGAAAGCAATTAATTGTTATCTTTTGATAACAACTATAGGGTATGATGCAACACATCATCTCCTAATTGATTGAATTTTAAAATCTCAGAAGCTTGAATTTAATCGGTATACTTCTAAAACCATCCTAATTTATGAATGTGTTACACATATATACAATGCTAATAGTGTTCTTTTAAAGATGTTGCATCCAAAGGGTATATAGTCTATAAGCTGGAAAAATAAGAAGAGGGTGCATGTCTTCAAGATTATTAACAAAACAGGAACAAATATGCAAAATAGAGAAAGAAGGGACAAGAGAGAAAGCATACCATTTTGCCAGCAATGAGAAAGAAGCGCCCTGCGAAATGTGAATGAAGGGAAGGCGAGGGGAGCAATAGAGATTGGAAAATGGGAACAATAGACTCAATGATAACTATGGAGAGAAAATAACGAATGAAGATCCTTGTTTTTGGACCACGAGAGGTGGAACTTTGAGAAGACTAAGATAGCATCCGAAGATTAGAACTTGGGGGAGAAATTAATGGATGGGTCTGTTGCAATCTGTTTTGCTTCCTTGTCCATGTATCAACAAGTTTATTTTATGCTTTCACGTTAACTTCTTTCTTCTTTTATCTATCTATATATATACATCAATGTGTCTCTTTCAATTTTTTGTTGACCGCAAAGGCGAAAACACAAATTCTAATAATATACGATCTATAGAACAATTCTTTTTTGGACCAAAAGCCGTTTGTACAGCGTGGGGACCTCAAAAAAAAAATCCTATAAAAAAACATCTTTTGCAATCTGTTTGATTGTTGTTTCCTGATTTTAAGGCCCCACTCTATGATTATCCAGTAATGGATACCAATGAGTGTGTGATCTATGGATTTCTTTGTACTTTCTGACTTCATTCTCATATAATTTTAGTTAAAGAGTTAGTTAAGTTGTATGAGATTAAGAGGGTTCATATGTCAAGGAACTACATAAACTAGAGCAAAATTGCTTGGATTAGGTAGAAGTTAACTTGTTACTGAACAATTGATGAAATCAAATCCTAGCCCTTTTTGATCATTTGAGATAGAATTTAAATTAATTAACTAAATTTCTTGCTTGATATTTCATTGCAATTTCTTTTAGTACTTTAAGTTAATTGCAAATTTCATAAAATCCCTTTTAATTTGAATAACATTCAATTAGTTTGATTTAGCAAAATAATATGTATCAAATTGACTCTTCGGACTATACTCCATTTACCATTTTGTTACTTACTCAACTCAGTGTACTTGCTGGTGGCGGTTTTTAGGCAACAACATATGAATATGCCAAATTTTAAGGATTTTCTAAATAGAAATATTAATCCGTCATGAATTGAACCACACTACTCACTCACTTGTTTACTTCCATTATCAATTTTAACAGGGAAGCTGTAAAAAGAAAGGGGTTCCATACGTTCGTTTGCTTAGATTAAAGGAATTATTAGAGTAGGATTGCAAGGAACCCACTCTATAATTATTATCAGCTTTAATTTTTACTTAAAAAGAAGAAAAGAAGCATTTAAATAATTCTTGACAAGCAAGAATTTCAACCCAACAATTTAACTAGAAACAATGGAATAGACTTATCCATACAAATTAGATCATTTACACTCATATATAGAACAATGAAGGTCCACACAAGCAAAATAAAAGAAGTCATTTTCCTTTGTTCAAAGAATCCCAAAGCATGGCCAGATCAACATTGCCTCCTGAAACTACTATTCCAATATGGTTGCAATCCTTCCAGGCAGGATTTTTCTGGAAAGTATCGGATAGAACAGCAGCAAGGCCAATTGCTCCACTTGGTTCTACAACAACCTTAAGAATTTCAAAACACAGTTTCATGGCTTTTATTATTTCACTGTCTTCAACAGTTATAATGTCCTCAACAAGATCTCGTACTACAGGCCTGTTCCATTATAACATGGTGCATAAGCAAACATGACAAACCAACAACAACAACAAAACCCTTATCCCACTAGGAAGCATGACAAACCAACCTTGGGAAGAGGAATGTTAAAAATAAACTCCTCCATAAAATAATAATAAATAGAAGGAAAAAAAAAAAGAAGCCAGAAAACAAAAAAGGATCCAAAACTTTATTTTCAGTTCACTATCTTAATTACTAGAGTTATTACCATGTGAAATCTCCAAGAAATGCTCGAAGTCCATCAGCTATAGTATTGGTCTCAGGCAATCTTATTATTCTCCCAGCTGCTTTAGATTGTGCTGCATCATCAGCCCCTTTAGGTTCAGCAGCAAAAATACGAATAGCTGGGTTAATGGACTTGGCAGCCAATGTTATTCCTGATATCAAACCACCACCTGCAGTTTCATTAGTTGGAAAATCAAGAAGCAGCCATTGAAATTAATGCAAATTTTAGAACATTTTGGTTGACAGCTTGACAGCAAAAAAAATGAACAAACCACTTATGGGTACCACTAGCGTATCTATTTGCGGGGCTTGTTCCAGAATCTCCAAGGATATGGTACCCTGGCCACTGCAAGAACAATCCAACATGTTTAAAGTGCAATGGTGTGCAAGTCACAAATTCCTATAGCATAAGCCTATGTAATATGTCAAGTTTTTTATGTTGAATAAAACAGTGACATGATGTCATAGATCTTACAGCTCAGCAATCAATTTACAACTGAGAAAGAAAGAAAAAAGAGAATCAGAAGAGATGCACATTAGATGCAAGAGAGTCAATGCATTATATAGCAAGGTATGTAAAAATAACTAAATAAAGCTTAAAGAAGCCTTAGGTTAGGTTGCATTTGGCCCAACTTTCCTAAGTTTCTCTTCTCCTTAAACAAATAAGGAAGGCCAAACACAATTTGTAGAGAAGCTCTAAAAATAAAGGTCATTTTTTTTTGTAATTAAAAGAAAAACCAAAAAACAAAAATTCCATATAGATGCTAATTGGAGGAGCTTCTACTTTTAAGAAGAAGAAAAACTGAAAAAAAAAAACTAGCTTGGCCAAATGCTACCTTATACACTATATGATCTAATTGGTAAATTGCTATGAAAAGAATGAGTCTACCACAAGATTACCCCCCAAAAGAGTTGATTGACAGAGCATTTAGGCATAAACAAACTAAACAATAATCAACATTCAACATTGTACCTTAATATGCGCCCATCATTATATGGATGTATAAAGATAGCACCAGTTTCTTGCCACACTTTGTTTGCAACTTCTTCCCTTGATTGAACAGAGGCCTCAGACCAGACAACCTGACCACCATACCGCTTTACATTCTCAATTTTGCAATTTGGGGCATTTTTTGGAATAACAATATATGCAGGGATCCCCCGTAGTTTTGCTGCCAAAGCCAATGCTGCAGCATGGTTTCCACTGATTTTGTAGAACACAATCAGGAGAGCATTATAGAATCTGACTAAAAAAACATCTAGTATTACTGCACATAGCAAACCTGCTGTGTGTTACAACCCCTTTAGAAGCATCTTCATCATCGAGAGAGAAAACAGCATTGCAGGCACCTCTAAATTTAAAAGCTCCACTGATGGCCATAGAACACAGAAGGAAGTGTGTCATCATCTTTTCTTCTTTACTTTTTACAATAGTGTGATGGAACGTAAAGCACACCAATAACTCCAAAAATAGAAAAAGAGATGAAAAATAGCACCCTAAATTTTGTGCAATTCATAAAGTATTCATTTCTCACCCCCTTTGGAAACATTCACATTTAAAGTATAGCTGCCTTCCTGACATAGCATTGAGAGAGGTGGAGGACAGAAGTGGAGTTTTATGAACCAATGATTTTATTCGGGCATGTGCTTCTTTTATGGAGGAAATATCAGCAGCATATTTTCCTTTTGTTGTTTGCCTCTCTTCTTCCATCTAAGTAATTGGTCTCGTAAGTGAGCGAAGACAGATTATGAATTTAAAATCGCATAATAGAGTGGAGCAATTAAAGTGTGTGGTAAATTCCTAGGAACGTGAATGAAAAACATTGGTACAGCGTCGAATGTTTATAACAAACTGACAAGGGGAGTGTCCTATCAAATGTTTGTAAAGCCAACCACCAGAAGGTTGGGAATAAACAGGATTCCTAAAATTGAAACCAAAGCCAATTACAAGTGCTAAGAAAATATGTTCAGAGCATCCGAAACTTACCACTTCAAATGGAAATACAGGCTCGCAAGCAGAAGCAGTTCTGGACTTTGGTTGGTGGCTCTCCTCGTCACTCTCATTTCCACTTCGTATCCGTTTATATATCCGCGGAATGGACCCTCAGTGCAGGGGTGCAAGTGGGTCTCGCCCAACCTGTGAACCCGACTTATTCAACCCAACCCAACTATATTTTATTGGATTGAGTCGGACTGGGTTTAATTTTGGTTGATCTAATTAAGATTGAGTTGGGTCATGAGTTCATGTATTCTCAATCTAATCCAATCCGATTTATTTTTTTTAATAAAAAATTAAAATATTATAATATTCACATATATTATATTTTTCTTTAGTATTAAATTTGTGTGATTAGACTTGTATTTTAAATTAAACATATATTAAATGAGTTCAATTACTTAAGTATTTTTTTTTATTTTTTTGAATCTTTTCAAATATAAAAATTATATTAATATTTTAATTGGCCAACTTGATGACTCAACCCGACCCAATTAAAGGTCAGGTTAGGTTTGGTCGCTTCGAAAAAAAATGCAAACCCGACCTAATCCAACTATTTTTAATTAGGTTGGGTCTTAAACATACTTAAATCCAACTCAACTCAGGTCATTTACACCCCTGCTCACTCATGTTGGAATTGCACAGGTTTTTTTTTAATTTATTTATTTATTTACAACAGTGGCACTATACTTAAAAGAGTTTAATAATCATGTACTGTCAATATAAAAAGTTTTATACTGTCAATTAATCAGAAATCATCATTGATATGATTTTTAAAATATTTATTATAGAAATTAACAAACTTACAATAAATGATGATTTATGATTAGATAACAGTATAAAACTATTTTATGCATAGCTTATTTCCACCGCTTAAAATCTATAATCTCGCACTAGCTACTCCAGCTCCTTCGCTACTAGGCCTACCTATTAGAATTGCAAAGTTAAGCTGCATATTTTGTGTTTATTTCGTTTTTAATTTTTATAAACATTAAATGCTATAGATAAGGCCTTTTAAAAATTAAGGTTTAATTATAATTGTAATTTCTTTGTGATTTTAATTTTTTGAGTTTTTTTAGTTACTTAAATCTTGTTATTTTTAAAATTAAATAAATTTGGCTTTTGTCTTCAATTCTCTTTTACTTAAAATCTTATAACTCTATTTTTTAAATAAAATCTTTGTAAATTAAATCGATTAAAATATTTTAAATGTTTTTCTACTTAAAATTCATCAAACAAAACATTAAAATTTTACTAAAGAGAATCTTATTTTTTCTTTTTCAAATTTAATCTTATATTATAAAATCCATTAAACTTATAAAAAAAATCCTAAACTTTTTAAAATTATTTCTCATTTCAAATTCATCATAAAACTCCTAAATATTTAGAATGAAAATGAGCGTATGAAAGTTTTTCGATAAAATAAAACTGATAGCAAAACTAAATTTGTTTAATTTTAAAATAAATAGACTTGATTGACTCAGAAAATTTAGCATAACTAAAATTACACACAATCTAATGTTAAAAAAAAAATATGTAAAGTAAAAAATTAATGGAGCTATAAACACAAAACTTACAATTGACTTATCAACTATATACAAAGATTCATTTCCACATATCTACTAGGGATGTTCATGATGCCTCTCATCTCGCTAAGTTGGTCAACCAAAAGTTAATTTTGACGGGTTCAGATTTTAGAAATTAAATCTATTATATTGTGAGGACAAATTTAATTTATAGCTGTACTTATCCCAATTCAATCTAATGTCCTATATTTTTTAAAAATGTATAATTTTTTTAAACTATTATGTCTTAATAATAAATTTTCTTAACTTAATAAATAATATTTTATATAATATGAAATTGTATTTATACTAATATTATTTATCTTTATATAGAATATTAAGATTAATATATTATGTTAACAAATCAAGTTGACTCAGTATTGTTCATATATTTCAAGTCATATTTGGGTTCAAATAAGTGAATCTATTGAAATTTCAAACTAGGTAGGAACTAGGAATATAAACAAGTCGAGTCGAGCCGAACACTTAAAGTTTAGGCTTGGCTTATGAAAAAAAATAAGATACTCAAGTTTAACTCGTTTATCTAAACGAGACTAACTGAAAGCTTGAAGTTGACTTATTTAACTCATTTATAACTTAATTATTTTTACTTTTATGAAAAAAATTTCTTAAATGATTTTTAACTTTATCAATTTAGTATTTAATAAACAACTAGATAATAATCTACATATAAAAATATGTGCTTAACATGTGATATGTGGAATTAAAAAACTCTAAGCTACTACATCTTCATAATCCATTAGATAAAATTTTCATAAATTCTACTAAAAAAAAACACTTCATAATTAATTTTAATGCTCTTGACAAAATTTTACATATTTTTATAATGAATATATAATAATAAGGGCTAGTAAAATCCTCACTATCAATTTAAATAAACAAGTTATTCACAAGTTATTATTGTCAAGCTTGTAAAGTTTAAGTTTAGCTCATTTAAATAATTGAGTCTAATCTTAAACTTAAGTTTATAATTAAGCAAATAAACTTAATCAAACATTTAATGAGTCAAGCTTGATATTTGGCATACTAAAATTATCCGGTTATTATTACTAAAAGTTTTCTATTTTTATAGATTTAAAGTTTATAAATTTGAATTTTGATATATCAAATTAATAGCTGATTCATGCAATTTTTTCGTAATTTACCCTTTATTTTCAAATATCTAATTTCTTTAATTTATCCTTACATAATTAATAAAATCCTCATTTTTGACAATAAGGATATCTTTCATTATAATTTTTTTTCTCAAGACACGTGTTTTCATTGTTTGTGTGTTGTCATGTGTTTTCATTGTTTACATACTAGTGTATTGCCCCGGCGATGCCGCGGTTTTCTGTCTTTATTTTTAAAACAAAAAATTTAACAAATATAAAATAAAATTTAATTTTAAAATAAAATATTTTAATTTGTAGTATATTTAAAATATTAATAATAATACAATACAAAAATTATCTCAATTTTAAATATGAATAATAATATTTTTACTTAAGTTAATTAAGCTTTATAGAGTAATTTTTTTCAACTGTTTTTTTATTTTTAAAATTAATTTATAATATTTAAAATTACATTTATAAATTAAAAATCATAAAATCTATAAAAATGTAATGCATTGGAAATTCAAAAAAATTCAATAAGATTTAAATAAAATCAAGTAAAAAAATAATGGTTGATGTCTAAAATATGTGGTAATTTTGTACATATTGTCCATTTATATACACGTTATTTTTTCTTCTATCTATTGAATAGATTCTCTGTTTGGATTTCGCATTTATTTTGTTTTATCATACAATAGCCTCTCTTGTATGTATACATTTTTTTTCATGTTACTTTCTTATAAAAGGATACAGTAAGATATGTTTTTATTTGATTAACATTATTCTACTGCAAAATTAATACCACAAAATATGAGAGTAAAATGTAGCTTAAGAAAACTATTCAAATTAATGAAAAAAAAAATCAAATGATAATACACTATATGGCATGTGTTACACCATTACTACTTTTTTTACTGCACAAATCCATTAAATATCATAAAAAATTTGTCTAGATTCACTAATTTTAGTAATTTGTCTAGTTTCACTCTAACATGGAATGAGTTTTTATTACAATAATTTAATTATTAATACATCTTTATGTAAATTTTTCATAAAATATATCTACTTAGTAAGAAAAACAATAAATAATTATAAAAAATGTGAAAAACTTTAATAGTTTAATATAATATATCATACCTATATTAGAAAAGATGAATCATACTTTTATGGTAGAAGAACAATAAGACCAAAAAGAAAAAGAAAACTGCAATGTGCATTCGTGGAAGTAGTGAAAAAAAAAACCTTTTAAAGAAGAAGAAATTAAAATGTACGTAAAGATTCATTTAATAAAAATGACAATACGGAAAAACAGTTATTAAAGCTGTCAACACATATAAATGAAGGCAAAAATTCTATTCACTATATAGTACGCTGCATTCAATTAATATTACAATTATATTATTTATATTTATAATTCATAATTTCTAATTATAATTTACAATTTATAATTAATATTACATATTATATTATTTATATTTATTATATTTATATATATATATATATATATATATATATTGTAATATTAAAATTACATATAAATATTATAGTGTTTATATTTATATTATAAATATTATAAATTATAACTTATAAATATTAAATATTGTAAACAATATTCCTAAATGGATAAATAAAACACTTGTCATATTATTATAATTATAATTATACTAATAATTCATTTGTAGCCTTTACCCTTTAGTAAACATTTACATTAAAATAGTCTCTAATATACCCTTTTTAATTATATTGTAATTACAATTACAGTTATATTAATAATAGTAAAAGAATTAAATAAGTTTAAAAAGTTCAATAAATAATTTCAAATTTTTAATACGACTTACTAATAAATATAATTAATCCCATGATTTTAAATGTAAAACACTTATTCATATACATAAGCTCGTTGGATAGACTTGAAAATAAAAATCAAAATATTAACATCTAATCAACTATAGAATCTTAATCAGATTATTCAAAATGGTGCACAAAAGCTAAAGAATTGCCCTTAATAAAAAAATATTAAAAAAATGAGAAAAAAACTACAAACTAACACGTAGCGAACGAAAGCTTTCAATTGTGTAGTTTTTAGATTAGATAAATACAGTAAAAACAGTAATGAAAGCTGTCAAGACATACAAATGAAGGCAAAAATATCAATTGACTATTGATTATATAGTACACCGCGTTCAATAAAAGTTGTGTTATATATTTACTATATTTATAATTCATAATTTGTAATTATAATATACAATTTATAATTAATATTACATATTATATTATTTATATTTATTATATTGTTATATATATATATATATATATATATATTGTAATATTAAAATTAAATGTAAATATTATAGTATTTATATTTATATTATAAGTATTATAAATTATAACTTATAAATAATAAATATTGTATACAATATTCCTAAATGGATAAATAAATCACTTGTCATATTATTATAATTATAATTATACTAATAACTCATTTGTAGCCTTTAGTAAACATGTACATTAAAATAGTCTCTAAGATACCCTTTTTAATTATATTGTAATTATAATTACAGTTGAATTAATAATATTAAAAGAATTAAATAAATTTAAAATTTTCAATAAATAATTTCAAATTTTTATTACGACTTATTAATAAATATAATTAAGCCCGTGATTTTGAATGATAAAACACTGATTCATATACATAACCCCGTTGGATAGACTTGAAAATAAAAATCAAAATATTAACATCTATTGAACTACAGAACCTTGATTAGATTACTCAAAATGTGCACGAAAACGAAGAATAGCCCTTAAGGAAAAAAAATAAAAAAAAAAGAGAGAAAAAACTACAAAGTACCACGTAGCAAACGAAAGCTTGCAATTGTATAGTTTTTAGATAGAGACAGTAAAAACAGTTATTAAAGCTATCAACACATATCAATGAAAGCAAAAAACTCTATTGGCTATTGACTGTATAGTACACTGCATTCAATAAAAATTGTGTTATATGTTTACTATATTTATAATTCATAATTTCTAATTATAATATACAATTTATAATTAATATTACATATTATATTATTTATATTTATTTTACTGTTATATATATATTTATATATTGTAATATTAAAATTAAAATATAAATATTATAGTATTTATATATATTTATATTATAAATATTATAAATTATAACTTATAAATAATAAATATTATATACACTATTCGTAAATGAAAAAGTAAATCACTTGTCATATTATTATAATTATAATTATACTAATAACTCATTTGAAGCCTTTAATAAACATGTACATTAAAATAGTCTCTAATAAACCCTTTTTAATTATATTGTAATTATAATTATAGTTATATTAATAATATTAAATTAAATAAGTTTAAGAAGTTCAATAAATCATTTCTAATTTTTAATACGACTTATCAATAATCTATGAAATATAATTTAAGTCCATGATTTTAAATGATAAAAGACTAATTCATATACATAACCTCGTTGGATAGACTTGGAAAAAAAATCAAAATATTAACATCAAATCAATTACAAAACCTTGATCATATTATTCAAAATGGTGCACGAAAATAAAGGAGTTGCCCTTAATAAAAATAAAAAACGAGAAAAAAAACTACAAAGTAACACGTAGCAAACGAAAGCTTTCAATTGTATAGTTTACAGATGTGTGTCTGAGAAATTCTTAATAAAAATAATTTCCTTAATTACTCTTTTTATAAATTAATTGTTGAGTATTTTAATATTAATTCAACGATCATATACATTTAAACTTTAGATAAATCAAATATTTGTAGTAATTAATCTTAGGATCAACATTTACTTATATTTTTTTAAATGTACATTATATATTAAATTAAATTTATTTAATAAAGTATCGTATGTTTTTATTTTTTATAAATTTTATAGACTTGATCTATTTAATAAGAACTTTTAATTTAAGGGATTAATAAAATTTAATTTTTAGAAAAATTTATTGAAGAGAGTAACTTTATCGGGTTATTCATGGAATAACTTGATCTCACCTAATAATTTGTGGTAAAGTTACTATCTTTAATAATTTTTTATACAAATTAAATTTTATTAATTTAATTGTTAAATTAAAAGTTTTTATTGGATATATTAAGTCTACAATTTTTTTTATAAAATTTTGAACCATTTGATACTTCATTAAATAGACTCAATTTAACCTATAATATATATTTTAAAATATAAGTAAATATCAACTATAAGATTATAAAACTCTAAATGTCTAATTTATCTAAAATTTGATGTACAAGATTGTTAAGAAAATGTCAAAATATTTACAAGTTGGATTATTAAAATTTAATATATACAAAAAGTTATTGAATTAAGTAGTTCTTTCCAAGCATTATTCTTGCAATAACTTGATACTTATTACTATACACACATACATGGGACGTATATGGTGAGAAAGTCATTTTTATATAAGAATAAGAAGAACAAATCTAGGTTGTATAACTATACCAAAATTGTCAAGATTAATTTTTTAAAGTTACATAATCACTTTAAAATGTCACACAATTTTTTAAAAAACTTAAATGGCTTGCATGTTTTAATCTTTTAATTTATATTTTTAAATTTGATTCAAATTTAAAAACACTCATGCAATATGTGAAAAATTTGCTAATTAATATAGTTATATATATTAATTTTATTTAAATTTTTTACCCCTACCATACATGTTTTTTGAATTTGCCCTTATGCATGTGTTTGTGTATATATGTGCATGTTGGTAATTCTTCTACTAAGAAAGAAATGCTAGCTAGTAGCATGAGATTTCCATTTTAAACAAAATTTATGAGTATAAATTATTATTTAAAGATTTATACTTTATATGTATATAAATTACAATCTAACATTATATTATTTATATACTTAAAACATTTTGGTTTATTTTACTATAATTTAACAAAACAGTAGCAAAAAAATTTTAAAAATTGTAAATTAAATTATAAATTTAATATAAAATATATAGTAGGTGATACATATTTAATTTTCTTTAAATAAAGTCTAGAGTTTGAGCTTTGTTTACAAAAAGAGAAAAAAAAATCCTACTAAAAAAGCTAGTTTCACTAGACTAACTCGAATAAGAATGGCTTCATAAAAGATTCATGTAGTCTTAGACAAAAAAATAATAATCCTAAATACAATAAATAAATAAGAAGTATTTAATTATAATTTATATTCAAAATGTAATTCTGTCGATAATAGCTAAATAAAATCTATAACTTGTATACTAAATTTTAATCTAAAAGCATTTTAAACAAACAAATAAAAAGACTAAAAAAGTGCTTACTACATTATCTGTTGAGAGGAATATAATAAGAGTTTAATGGTTATACATTATTAGTGTAAAAAATTTTATATTGTCAACCAATCAAAACTTACCGTTGGCATAACTTTTAAGGTAATTAAGTAAAAGTCACCAAACTTATCATACAAGGTAGTTTGTGATTAGATGACAATGTAAAATTGTTTTATACTATCAGTGTATAGCTTATTTTCTCATATAATAATAAAGAAACATGTGATGAAAATTTCGACGAAGACTATAAAAGTGGTCCATCATGCACCATTTTTACTTATTGTTAGATTGATCTCATTCATACAATTATATGGTACACCCTTTGCACCAATTTTTTTTTCTTTCTTTTTTTCATTTTTTTGCTCTTTCTACACCTGGGAACCCCATCAACACCCTGAGCGCTATCGACACACAACGACCTTACCTCCTCCGCTTTATAAATATATCTTATTGGTATAAGTAACACTTATTAACTGTGGAGTTCTTAAGTGATAGGTTACTGAAAAATAGATGCATCTTATTGGTATAAGTAGCACCTATTAATTCTTTTAAGCTATCCTCAACTATACAATCCCATACTTGCACAGCCTCTAGATCCTTCTCATTCTTGTGTGTATTCGATTCGTTCATGTGTGGGATGTTACATGCCCACTAGCTTCCACTTGGTCTATCCTCGAACCACACCGTACTTGTAACACTCTTTTAATTTTAAATATAATTAATATAAATTTAATTATTAAGTCAAGTTAATGAAAGTGTGAGTAAAATAATTTAACAGAATTTGGAAATAGAAGTAATATAATAAAAACTGCTCTTATATATATATATCAAACTGTACATCATGGTTTGAGTAATACATAACAGTCAAAAAATAAAAATTACATCAAAAGACATATACTACCTAGCCTAATATATATATCAAAAAGATCTTATACAGATTAGTATTTATCTACCTTATCCCTCAAGAAAAATATCATAAACTAGATCCACAAATATGGAGGAATATCCTTTGACTCGTCCTCAGCATCATCAGGCATTTCCGTCATCTTCAATAATCGCGATCAATCATACAAGGAAGAAACACAATAGAGTGGTATGATTTGTTCTAAAATCACTTTCATATGTATGGTAGGAATTAAAATACAATTAATAATGGGAACCTAGGGTTTGTT
This sequence comes from Spatholobus suberectus, assembly GCA_004329165.1. Classification (NCBI taxonomy): domain Eukaryota; kingdom Viridiplantae; phylum Streptophyta; class Magnoliopsida; order Fabales; family Fabaceae; genus Spatholobus; species Spatholobus suberectus. The sequence goes on from CM014733.1 coordinate 77,884,484, forward strand.
CTAAGTTATACTACACTACCCTTGATTTGGTATGGATCTATGCTTCCCATTAGTGAGTAATAGTTTTCAACAGAACTGAAGAAGTGACTGGAAGTACATATACCTCATCAACATCATCACATGGTATAGTCCTCATCATCATTGAGGAAAATAACAGTCAGGATATCCATTTATAAAGGTATACTCTCAAACCAATCCTGGAATGTTGAGCAGTTATCGAGGTTATTAAGTTTGGTCAGGTGAATATCCCGGCTCACAGGCGCTACCCTAGTCATTGGGACTTTCACCACTCAACGCCTACCCCCAAGACCTCCTCAAATAGGTCTGTGCCTTTCATTCTTCAGTGTACCAAACTGTAGCTTCCCTAATAGGGTATCGTGCCACTACATGTCCCTTGCTTTACATTACTCACTAATCTATTAATTTCTAAAGGTTCAATATAGTCTCAAAAATTTGAGTACTAGTATAATTTTTACTAATATCTCTGCTTTATATTACAGGGATTTGATTCATGCATATCATTCACATAATTCATAATTTAAATTAAAACACATAATCAATAATTCAATAAAATATAATATAAAAATTAAAATAAAGACTGATAATTAAGAAATAAATCATAGAATAGTCAAAAAATTTCATAAAAATAACTTTTAAGCTTAGAAAAAATATTAGAATTTTATTATGAATTTTTATAAAATTTTCAATTTTTTTTGAAATTTAGTGTTTTTAAGTAAAATGTGTCCACAAACACTTATAGAGCATAATTAGAAGTACTAAATAAGCTTTAAAATTTATAAAATTTTTACAAATGGTCTATTAGTGTGTCTAGACCTTACCTGAAAGATAAGAACTTAAATTGAAATTTGTATAGTAGCTTTCCAAAAATAAATTCATAAATAGCTCATAAAATAATTTTTGTGCTTAGTTTCATATTATGAGATTTATAGTTTATTTCTTCTACTATTTTTACTAAACTAATTGAGTATTATTAAAATTTGGCAATATAACAATTTAATTATCTATTATAACAACTACAAATATTTTATCTAAATTTGGGCAGTATAACAACTTAGTAATTCTATTATAGTTGTTTGAATTTGAGCAATATAACAACTTAATAATTATACTATAGTTGTCTAAATTTGAACAGCATAACTACTTAATAAATGTATTTTAATTATCTAAAATTGAGCAACATAACAACCTAGTAAAAGTTTAAATTTAATACTAAACATTATAACATTTATAAAACTTAATAAACTTAAACATTGAAGGGTTTAGGGAAAAACTTTTCCTACTAACATGCAAAGAAATTGAAATTTAGAACCCACCCCACTCCCCCCATTACCTCTAGGGTAGTTGTTGAAGAGGAGAGAATTGTTGGTGCACAACTTCTAAAATGAAAACTTGATGGAAACTAGTAGAATTTTGGTGTAAGAAAAAACATTATGGAGGAGTGGCTTGTCCAACTTGGGAGAGGAAGGGATGAAGATTTCAGCTTCTATAGAAGGGTATTTATAGAGGAGAGAAGAGTCTTAGGTGTCCACTTAATGCATCATGCAATAAATATAATTTTTCATTTATTTTTATTTGACCGTAAGGACACATCTCCAAATTAGATGATGAATCACCTCTCTTATAGGGCTGGTATGTGGGATACTAGCTGTCTCAAAGCTCTCCCAGTATAAATTTTACTTGTAATTGGGTTAGCTGGTATCGATAAAATCGCCTAAACTTGATTAAATTAACTTTTAATATCAAAATAATTAATTTAAATATAAATATGAACAAATGTATTATTTTTCATCAAAAATAAATTTCTAAAAATAAATTTTAATTTTTTATTAATTTTTTTTTCAAATTATATATGTATATTGTGTATATTTTAATCTTAGAAAATTCATATTAAATCTATTTTAATTCAATAAATGCTCAAGCTTTTATGAAAATTCTAAAATTACATATTTTGAGTAGAAATATACTAAAAAAATTATTTTCACCATTTCTGGATGTCAAACCAATACTAGTTTGGTTTATCTGACAACTAGAGGTATTTTGGTCACTTTGCACAGGAATTTCAGAAATTTTCCTAAATTGTATTGTAATACATATGACATGATTTTAAACTCAAATTAACATTTTAATGTCAATTGAGTTTTTTCTCATGTCAGCCCTTAATATTGACAAATAAAGACAAAATTGTCATTTTCTAATTTTTCCAGACTCCAGCTAAGAAAAATTATTAAAAATCACAATTAGATAGTTTTTGACATTTTGAGTTTAACCGTGGAGATCAAAATTTTTAGATTTCTTTCCGATTTTTTTCAGAATTAAATATAGAATAAATAAAAAAACAATCAATTAAGTAAAAGTGAGGGTGTTACAGTACTAGGAAAGAGGCTTGCTCTGATACCACTTTGTAACGCCTGACCGCTTTCAGGATTGAAGACTGTCACCCATCCCAGAATTGCTCTAAGTCAAGCATGTTTTACTGTGGAGTTCTTAAGTGATAGGCTACCAAAAAGTAGATGCATCTTGTTGGTATAAGTAGCACTTATTAATTCTTTTAAGCTATCCTCAACTATACAGTCTCATACCTACATAGCCTCTAGATCCCTCTCATTCTGGTGTGTATTCAATTTGTTCATGTGTCTCTCCTGCTGGAAGACTGTCAGGAGCCGCACCTTGCCTGAACCTCATCTTTTTTGCACTAGCGATCACTCCCTGCCCTCATCAGTGCTCGGAATGTTACATCGTTGCCATTGTGGTTCCGCACGACAAGTTTGTCGACAAAATCTCGCCCTTCACGCTCAACTCCTGCGACGAGTCTGTGGTGCCCACCATAGCTATGCTCTCTACCGGCAACCTCACCGCCTACATTAATTGCGACAGGCTGCTGAAGGACCTAGTGCAGTTGGTGAAGGAGAGGGTGGAGGAGCAAAACCTGTTGGAGTTGCTTGGCAACAAAACGGACCTTTCTTCATGGTCCTCCTTTTCTTCATTTAGGTTTTTCTATTCAGCAAAATAAAGTACGCTTTAATTTCATCTTGTAATTTTTTGGTTGTATGTTGTAAACTTCCTGAAACTAACAAAAGAACACAAAGCTCTGGTGCTTGCTTTTGACATGTCATTTGTGAATAACTCCTTTGTCATTGATTCATGTCGCTGTTGTTAATGCCTACAATTTGGTTACTTATAACTTTTGTAAATTTTTAGTTTACCCTACTCCCATATAGTTTATGTTTTCTTATAAACTCATCAAACCAATTTTTATGAATGAGAATGATGTAAAAGACTCTCCATGCCTTATTCATTACACCAAAACACAAATTTTAAAATTAAAAAAAAAGATTAAAAGAGTGGCTAAATAGAGGCAAGCTACCCCAAGATTAAAAAAAGAAGAAGCACAAAGATAGTTTCTGCAGATGAAGCAATAGATTTGAAAGGCTTTTTCTATTTTGCTAGCTTCTGAAACTATGTATACGAGGGATAGGGCGCGGAGGTACAAGGCGAAGGAGGTAGGTTTGTCCTGTGTCGATGGCGCCTAGGGTTTTAATGGGGTTTCCAAGTGTAGAGAGAGAGAGAAAAATTGGTACAAAAAAAAAAGAGAAGAAATTTAGTGTAAAGAGTGCACCATATGATTGTGTGGATGAAATCAATTTAACAATAAATAGGACTGGCCTAAGAGTAAAACTACTAAAGCTCAAGTTTTAGGTCCACCAACAAAAAATTATTTGCTAATAGTTTTATAAAGCAAAAAAGTCATATATCTTGACAAAAAAGCCTACCATATAACTCTTTCATTTAAAGTAAAAAAAATCTCTTTCAAAGTTTGCTTTAGACTTTACTCAATGTTGGGTCAACCTTGACGGTAAGTAAAAATGATACACGTAAAGGTGGTCTACCATAACCTTCGTCAAAAATTTCTTATATAATTGATTAAAAACATATAAAAATAGAGCAAGAATAACATGAAATGTAAATATATCTTCTGATGAGCTAATAGTCAAAATTATGACAAAAAAATAATTAGACTATATATGACATCGCTTTTCTATCTTTACACGTTTCGGTTCTTTAATGGAGAAAGTTAATTTATAGGAGAGGATATGTATTAGATATAAAAATAAAATAAAAAATGACACTTGGTGCTTATAATGCATGTAATGAAATAATTACCTTTTTTATGAGAGTAAAAGAAGAATACATATTCTTTACTGAAAAAAGAAGAATATCTTAATCATATAAAGTTAGGATATTATTTTTTAAATACATTGACATTTTTTTTAGGGTAAATACATTGAAATTGTTGTTGAAGATATCATTAGTTATGTATTTAATAGTTCTGCACTCAAAAAAGAATTTAATAGTTCAAAATAGTACAGTAAAACTTGAGACGACGTTGAATACTTAACAGAAGAATGAGCATCTAATTAAAAAAAAAAAAACAAATCAAACAAAACCAATCGATGCAGAGGCGTGGCAACGAGCATGACCAATACAAAAGTTTAGAAAATGGTTGATTTAAGAAAATATTTTTATTTTCAATTTTGATTATAAAAATGTCCCCTTATTTTATTTTTAAAAAAATTATTTAAAATTATAGTTTTTATTAATTTCACTATTTTATATATAAATTACTGAAAAAATAAAGTGACATTTTTTATAGTTAGAAGTTAAAAAAATAAAAATAAAAAACTATTTTTCAAGTCAAAGCTCTCTTTAAGTTTACCTAGGCATGGGACCCACCAACAACCTTATATGTTGGAATACATAAAAAATATATATTTGCAAGTAAAGTCTTACGTAAATCAATACAATTAGAACAATGATAAATTATACCGCCAGACAGGAGGAATCATTCTATGCACCTGGACTATTATATATGCATGATTCTGGTCAATTTAGTTGAGTTTTTTAATTTATGAAAAAGAAGTTAATAAAATTCAATTATAATCACATAAAAATTGACTATGATTATGAAGAGTGTATAGTAATTTCTCTTGGAGGATATGGGTAGAAGTAATAAGAAAGAGACAAAAAGTAATAGACATAATAATTAATGTAATGAGAAAGAAGAGAGAAATAAAAAAAAAATTAATGAAAGAAAAAACAGAATATATTTATATTTATTCATATAATATTATATTAAAGGAATTTGCTAATATAGACACACTTGTTTTATAGTTAAAGTACGTTAACAAGTTATAACTATAATGTATCTTAAAATATATCATGGTGTAACTTGTTAACGCACTCTAACTAAAATATAAGTGTGTTTATATTAGCAAAATACTTGTAAAGTTTGCTAATGTATACACACTTATTTTTTAATTAGAGTATATTTGTAAGCTATAACTATAATATAATATTGTTAACGTATTCTAAAAATAAGTGGGTGTAAGGTGACAAACCCCTGCATTAAAATAAAACATTAAATTATTATATTATAAAAGGAAGGGAGTGCATAAGTAGCCTACAACAACATACGTAGGAATTGGATCTTATATAAGTTAGGCAAGCTTGTCGCCGGCGGTGTTGTTGGTTGGAGTTGGACATTATGGCCACCAAAATTTTAGCGTTAGCTTGCTTACGCAGTGAGGGGTCGGGGCACCTATCGCCGCGACCTCACTACCCGTCTATGCCGAGATACCCGAAAGGCGTGACGGTAGAAGAAGGGACCACCAATATACCATCCAAAGCACTTTTCTCCGTCACCGGAATGACTTGCTCCGCCTGCGCTGCCTCCGTCGAGAAAGCCGTCAAGCGCCTTCCCGGGATTCGCCAAGCCGTCCTTGATGTTCTCAACAACCGTGCCCAAGTCCTCTTCTACCCATCCTTTGTTAACGTGAGTAACTTATGTAAGATTTTTTTTTTTTGCTTAATTACACTTTTTGTCTCCAATGTTTTATAATTTCACGAATTTTGCCTTCAAGTAGAAAATTTATTACAATTAAAGAAAAAATCTTCATAAAATTGTCTTAATTGTAACAGTTTAAAAAAAAAAAACTGCTACAAAATGTCTAAACTGTGGTATTTTTTAATGTTAAGAAAAAATTTGCGATATTTTATAAACTTGGAAGCAAAATTTGCAAAAAAAAAATGAAGGACAAAATTATAAAATTTTAAAGGCAAAAAACACAATTAAAGCTTTTTTTTCTTCCGCACAGTATCGTTTTTCAGAGTATTTGGAGTTTAATCACATTAAGGTTCCTCACAAACTCTTCCTTAAAGATGTGTTTTGTTGGGATCAAACTCCTAGCTCTTCCCGCAAACTTAGTCTGTCTAACCAACTGAGATCAAGTTTGTTGGGATCAAACCTCATATTATTACTATTACGTAACAACTACACACTCATCTTCAATCATCATGTATATATCATGTATCAAATGATTTTTCTTGTTTTGAACACCCCGGCATATATACTAGCTAAGCCATCCACTGTCGCATGTTTGTGCCTCGGTAGGTTTCCTACGTCAAATGTTTTCTTTGCTTGGGTAGGTTCGGCTGTGGCGGATCTCGAGCTTGAATTCAACGGGAACTGTTGAATATATATAGATGGGGACATTTCTTATTTTTAGTATGTAAGAATTATAAATTTAGATCACATAATTATACATGAATGATTAAGTTTAAAAGTTAGTTCTCACTAATGTTAACTATTTAAATAAGATTTAATAGTCTATTTTCACTGTTTTCATTTATCATAATTATCAAATATTCTCACGTTACGAATTTCCATGTATACATGTGTTGTGTAATACCTTATCTGTTATATATCACCAAAAAAAAAAAAAAACCCTTATCTGTTATATTTTTTACTTCCTCATATTAGCAGTTTACTTATGCATGTTGTCGATTCCTTATTTCTCTTCTCGTCTTAACCCAGCAACACTATAATTTTGTCTACAAATTCAATATAATCCATTGCATATTACGTAGGTCTCACGTCCTAACCGTTTCAGAGACTCCTCTCCTTTATATATATATATCCTTTTGTCATGCATTTTTCATCGTCACCAATATTATTCGGTTCCCTCCTCAACATTTAACTCACACTTTTCTATTGATTTTTATTGAAAAATGTTATTTGTACAACTCATATAATAGTTTGCACAACAACACTTTTTTGCATCTATCTATCTCTTGCATATAATTTATTATATCTTATAATGATAAAGAGAGATAGACACAAAAAATGTTGTCGTATAAATTGTTATATGAATTGTTGTATGTGTATTATATCTCATTTTTATTCACTAGTTATGATGTCGGGTTTCGCCATTGAACAAGAATAATGTCTTTCCTCAAATTTTGCTAGGTTTCTTAAATCTCACATGGGATTATTTATTATATCTCTATCTACTTGGTTTCTTTCGTAAATTTGTTGGAATCATTTTTATCATTTTACTATTAATGTAAGGAAATCCATGGTTATCATGTGTTCTGGAATCTTGTGGTTGAATGAGAAGTTTCTCAGCATTTTAGTATGCTCTACTCCACCAGAGCAACCTGATTGAAAATTTCTTAATCATCCTTTTTCTATTAAGCACCCGCTGCATAATATAATATCACCGTTAGACAAGCATGATTCAGCATTTAAGTTTAAGCAACCATATCTTATTATCTTATGCAAGGATTGAATACATCATTTTTCTATTTTAAGACAAAAACCCAGATTTCTCGTGAATAAACTTTAATGAAAGTTAACATGTAACTTCCTCCACCATGAGAAGGAACACATGATGGACCCTACATGGGATATAATCAAGAGTTCCTTACATTCTGTGGACTCTAGTAATGAATTTTACTCTACATTGTTTTCCATAAACATAATGCTCACAAAAATCTACCTTCCCAATCTAATGTCTACCAAACAAGCCTCTCTTACTAAGACTCACCAATTCTAGATTCACTCATATAATTTAACCTTATGTGTCATAAATGAGTTTGGTCAAGATCTGAAATAGAAGAAACTACGACTACACCTACCATTGTGTTACCTTGCAAGATATATAATTCATTCTTTAACTTTCCCTTTTAACTATTAAGTCATTCATTATTAATGGTTTATATTCATTAAATCATTAATTTATTTACCAAAATTATAAATGAATTACAAGTGACAAATAACAACACTAGTCAAAGAAAGTCAACAATCTCTCATATCACAGGAGAACTTTGAATCTGTGACCTTGCTCTGACACTACTTGTTAATTAGATCAAGCACTTACCACTAAATCAAAAGTTATAGTTGATAGTAAAGAAAAAAAATTATTTCCTTAATGATTCTCAAAGTTGTATCTAACTTAAGAGACCACCTGTTATAAGCCGCCTTTGGGGTGATGCTCACCAAATAAAGCCACCAATGTAAAGATACAGAATAACTTGTAAGATTTATTTAGTGAATTTTTATAGTTACACTCTTAAGAAATGAAAAAATTGTTTCATTTATATAAAATAAAAAGAAATTATATACCATTAAAAATTGTCCTAAAAATATGTTGTCTTTTGCCTCTTGCACGTAAAAAAGCACATATAACTCAAAATTTTCCGGATGATATTCTTACGTATAACTTAAAAGAGACGATGGTTCTTGGTGGATAAATTAAAGTATGCTTTCTAACCAAATAAATTTCAAAATAAATCTTTTTTAAATTGACCGTGTAACTTGCGGGTTTACATCTAGTTAGACTTAAATTCTTAAAGTTTTCTCATTTATGTTATCTGATTTTTCAGTTTACAGCACCATATATTTGTCCCATGAATGCTGTACGTGTTAAACTACATGTCACTTTGTATGGCTTCTCTTTATTTTAATTGACAGAGAGTTAGCTTCTTTCATTTGTCACTGATGTTTGGTAAAACATAGAAGAATAATTCAGTTATTTCTAGTTGTACTTTGGCTGTTGGCTCTCTTTGTTCTTGATGTCTCAATGACATTCTTACTTATTAGGAAGAAACCATTCGCGAGGCCATTGAAGATGCTGGATTCGAAGCCACATTAGTAAGAGATGATTCGAATAATGAGACATCTGTTCAGGTATGCCGCATACGAATCCAGGGCATGACATGCACGTCGTGTTCCTCCACCGTTGAATCCGCTCTACAATCAATCCAAGGAGTGGTGAAGGCTCAAGTGGCTCTTGCAACCGAGGAAGCTGAAGTTCACTACACCCCAAACGTTGTTACCTACAACCAAATCTTGGAAGCTGTAGAAGACACGGGTTTTGAAGCCACGCTTATCAGCACAGGCGAAGACATGAGCAGAATAGACCTTCAAGTTGAAGGAATAAGGACTCATCGTTCCATGAGACTCATTGAAAATTCTCTTCAGGCCCTCCCCGGGGTCCAAGGTGTAGAAACACACCCTGAGTTGAACAAAGTGTCTCTTTCTTATAAACCGCACTTGACAGGACCCAGAAACTTCATTAACGTGATTGAAGAAACCGGGTCTAGGCGTTTCAAGGCAAAGATTTTCCCTGAAGAAGGAGGAAGAAGGAATAGTCATAGGAGGGAGGAAATCAAGCAATACTACAGATCCTTCTTGTGGAGTTTGGTGTTTACTATTCCTGTGTTTCTAACCTCTATGGTGCTTATGTATATCCCTGGAATTAAGCATGGACTAGATGCCAAAGTTGTGAACATGCTTACAGTGGGGGAGATTGTACGATGGGTGCTTGCCACACCAGTGCAGTTCATTATAGGCAAGAGGTTTTACTCTGGTGCTTACAAGGCGTTACGCCTTGGATCTCCCAACATGGATGTTTTGATTGCCTTGGGGACAAATGCAGCATACTTTTACTCAGTGTATTCTGTGCTGAGAGCTGCTACATCTCAGGGTTTCAAGGGTACTGACTTCTTTGAGACTAGTGCTATGCTCATTTCGTTTATTTTGCTAGGGAAGTACCTTGAGGTTTTGGCCAAGGGGAAGACATCCAATGCAATTGCCAAGCTCATGAACTTGACACCTGACACTGCTATATTGTTGACCCTGGACAGTGAAGGAAATGTTGTTGGTGAGGAGGAAATTGATAGCAGATTGATTCAGAAGAATGATGTGATTAAAATTATTCCTGGTGCAAAAGTGGCTTCGGATGGATTTGTTATTTGGGGTCAGAGCCACGTGAATGAGAGCATGATAACAGGCGAGGCACGTCCTGTGGCAAAGAGGAAAGGTGACACTGTTATTGGAGGAACAGTGAATGAGAATGGAGTGTTGCATGTTAAGGCTACATGGGTTGGATCAGAGAGTGCTCTTTCTCAGATTGTTCGACTTGTTGAGTCAGCACAGATGGCCAAGGCTCCTGTGCAGAAATTAGCTGACCGCATTTCCAAATACTTTGTGCCTCTGGTAGTTATATTATATATGATATGATTTTTTTTAAAGTTATTTCTTTATTTGATTCATGTCTTCTAGATTTTGTTTTTTAAAATTGAATCCTGACGTTTATATTGTACTTATTTTAAAGGGGTTTCTTTGTGCAGGTTATTTTAATCTCATTTTCAACTTGGCTTGCCTGGTTTTTAGCTGGAAGATTTCATTCTTACCCCAAATCTTGGATACCATCTTCCATGGATAGCTTTCAACTTGCTTTGCAGTTTGGGATTTCTGTCATGGTCATAGCCTGTCCATGTGCTTTAGGTTTAGCAACACCAACTGCTGTTATGGTTGGCACTGGAGTAGGTGCATCTCAGGGAATACTTATCAAAGGAGGTCAAGCATTAGAAAATGCACATAAGGTCAGCATTTGACATTAAACTATTCCGGATATGCTTTGTAAATGTTGGAGAAAGTAACAGGGACTAGCTTAGCTTGTCTTTTTTCTTATTTGAGCGTAGGCACAACTTACCTTGACATATTAAGGGGTGGGATTTTGTGCTTATGGACGAAAATTTGTAAGTATATATACACAACATTTGAATCTGTTAATGGTTTGTCTTGTAGGTGAACTGCGTTGTATTTGACAAGACAGGTACTCTCACTATCGGGAAGCCCGTGGTAGTAAATACAAAGTTGTTGACAAATATGGTACTCCGGGAATTCTACGAACTTGTGGCTGCAGTTGAGGTAGTAGCCATTCTATTATTCTTAGAATAAACGACCAATTCGAACTCTAAATTAACTATCACTATATTAATTCTTTACTCTTTTTTTTTTACCAAATTAATCTTTTAAAATATAAAATTAATCACTTTAATTTGTCATATGAATGATAATTTTATATATTTGAAGAAAAAAATCAACAAAAATTACGAATATATAAATATATAAACATACTTATTCATGAATAATTGCGAATAATTTTACATGGTATAATTGGCTATGTCAGGTGAATAGTGAGCATCCACTGGCTAAGGCCATTGTTGAGTATGCTAAAAAACTGAGAGATGAAGAGAACCCCACTTGGGCAGAGGCACGGGATTTTGTGTCCATTGCTGGACATGGAGTTAAGGCAATAGTTAGAAACAAGGAAATACTTGTGGGTAACAAGACCTTGTTGGCGGACCACAATGTTGCACTTCCTGTTGATGCTGAAGACATACTTGCAGAAGCAGAAGCAATGGCTCAAACTGGAATTATAGTGTCTATAAATAGGGAAGTAGTTGGGGTTTTAGCAGTATCTGATCCATTGAAACCAGCTGCACAAGAAGTCATTTCCTTTCTCAAGTCTATGAAAATTAGGAGCATCATGGTGACTGGGGACAATTGGGGTACTGCCAATTCTATAGCAAGGGAAGTTGGAATTGAAACTGTTATTGCTGAGGCCAAACCAGAGCAGAAGGCAGAGCGAGTGAAGGACTTGCAGGTACATTATTTAAAATTGTAGATAATACTTTAGGCTGAAAGGCGAAGACACATGAATGCACATGTCCAACTACCTTATACTATAACTCAACTTTTAATTAGAAGAAAAACTACTAAACTAGTCATAGAGGCTCTAATACCATGTCATGAGCGGATTTAGATTTGGTGCAATCAAGAGAGGTGCTGGTAAAGTTGAGAACTTGTGAGCTATTCAATCTTCATCCAACAGCCAAGATCAAGCCACGTCCAAGTTATAATTTGGGAACAGTGTTCTCATTTAAATGGCGTGGCTTGATCTCGGCAGCTGGATGAAAGTTGGACGTTGCATGCTTTTCCAACTTCTGCACCAAATTCAAATCCATCATGAGTCCCTCAAGACTCTCAGAGACTCTAACCGTTGCACTGTCCAGCGGTATAGAGAAAGAGACATGCACATATCTTTTTCTCTCACCCAACGGTGTAACTGGCTGAAAAGGATCAAAGTCATGCATGTCATGAACCAATGATTCCAAAGTTTAAGCAAAGTGAAGAGTGAAGACACATGAATAGTTTTATACTACATCTCGAACATTCATTACACGTTGTTAGCATATTGAGTGCACTTTTCTTGTTTAGGCTTCTGGGAACAGGGTGGCTATGGTGGGGGATGGTATCAATGATTCACCAGCACTTGTGGCAGCAGATGTAGGAATGGCTATAGGTGCTGGTACAGACATTGCTATTGAGGCTGCTGATATTGTCCTGATGAAGAGCAACTTGGAGGATGTCATAACTGCAATTGATCTTTCCAGAAAAACGTTTTCCCGTATCCGCCTCAACTACATGTGGGCTTTGGGCTATAATCTGCTTGGCATTCCAATTGCTGCTGGAGCTCTTTTTCCTTCTATACGATTTCGGTTGCCACCATGGGTTGCTGGGGCTGCCATGGCTGCATCTTCTGTCAGTGTTGTTTGCTGTTCCCTACTGTTGAAATATTATAGGAGACCCAAGAAGCTGGACAACTTGAGATACGGGGCATAAGCATTGAGTGATGTGAAATATGGTGCAGAAGAATTCAGGGTCTTATGTTAGCTATTTTGTGCTACTAGTAGGTGGTGACTTGTTCAGTTGTCTGTTACTATATATCAATAACCTTGGACAGGTGTCACTTGTCAGATTACCATGAAGTTGTAAATATTGCTTGCATGATGATGTTTTGCATGTAAAAAATTCTCTCTGATGTTGGAATAATGTACAAAATGAAAATCCTTCAAGTCGCACTTTTTACCTTCAAGTAATGATATTTGCACCCGAAAAAATTACAGGAATTAAAATGGTGTATTTCAACACGTAATGATATTATAACGTAAATACATAAGATAGTAGTGATGTTTTAAGAGGACTAAAACCACGTTAAGTCGTATAAATACAAAAACGATGCAAGAATTTTTATGTGTAAACATGTATCAGTTTCAGGTGTTCCTCAATACCACGTCCCCATCTCAATTGCCACATGCAAAGCAAAGATACCTCATTTCAAATATATTTAGACTTATTCAATGTCCGACACAAACAAATTAAGTAGTTTTATTTTTTATTTTAAATGTGAATAATAGACCACCAAGTCCAAAGCACCAACACCGTTAACAAAATGAACATACACAATCATTGGCCATTTGGTTAAGAGTGAAGATAGAAGCAGGATACGCTGTTGCCATGTCCAATCACATTACTTCACTGACAAAATCTTCTTATGGGTGTGTGAATTACTCAACGCTTGAACATGGTGGTCTAGCATTTGTGTCTTTATACGAAGATGTACAGCTATTCAGCCAACAAAGTAAAGCCAGAAACCCAAGGCTCAAGCCTGTTGAAAGAAAAGACTATGAAAATGATTATTTGTCAGTCTTGCAACAAAGATGAAGGCATGACTTTCACATCTTTGAATGACCCCCCATTTTGTTGCTAGGCTCAGTCCCAGTTTCAGCTACCCTTGAACGCTGCAGTTCAAATTTCTTTTTAACTCTATAAAGGATATTATGCACTTCTTCAAAGTGAGGATTCGTTGCAGTTCTTGTATCCTCAATCCACTGAACAACTTTCTTGTATGGGGATAATAGACGACTGCGATCCTTCTCATCCAAAACCTAAGTTTATTCACAGTTTAATTTTACAAATTCATGTAAAAAGCAATTGTACTACCAATCAAAATTCTAATTCAACTGAAGATTTCAAGACATTGAGCCAATTTGTTTGGATGCAGCAACAATAATTATTAAGTCACATTTAGTTACCTCAAATTGCATGAGTTCACAGACCAGGCTAAGATCTGCTATAGACGGCTGAGAGCCACCAAGCAGGAAGCGTCCATCTCCATTGAGCCAAATATCCTCCAGTTTTGATAAAGAAGATAATAGAACTTTCTCTGCCTCAGCAGCTGCTTTTGGATCAAGTGGACGGCCAGTTGCAGGTCCTAGTACAGTATATGTTACATAGTTCACTGCAAAAGTTGGTGTGCTTCTGCCAGTTAGTTTATAAGAGACAGGCTCTTTCTATAAAAAATAGGAGCAAACAAAAATGTTCTCTGGCTAGAAACATGATAGAAACTGGATCAGATTTATAGAGAAAATGGGGAAATTCCCCCGATTACAGTATGATTGCAGAACTTCACCTCCCAATGCCCAAAGGCCCTAACTCTTCTCAATTTACAATATACCCCCATCTCTCAATCCTTCCTCCTATTTATAGGCAATATGCCTTATTTCTTATTATCCAGCCCCCTAATTATAACAAACTAACTGAATCTAACAACTAACTAACCAAGGCCTTCAACTAACATGTACCTATCAATACTCCCCCCCCTAAACATTCACCTTGTCCTCAAGGTGAATAGCTATGGCAGCCGCAAATGAAGCCCAAGTCGGTGTTCCAATTGTTTGAACTTTGAAGCATGATGACCAAGCCAACCAAACCACTGCAGCCCCAAAATTAACTTTCAATCCTCCTGGATCAAACTGCCTCCATTATTCTCTAATGCACTGTTTTCTGAGGCACTTTTGGCCATGAAACAGAGCATCATTACTGCTATAACTGTAATGAGATCCCTTGGCTCCCTTGTGAAGTGTATTGCAGCACATGATTGCAAATCATGGGTTATAATATGATAACTTTTCCCTTGGTACTCACTGTCCTTAGTGGGTTGGGTTTGGCTCATTAAATTTGGAAATTTAGTTTCTAATCCTCTGTTGGTCAGTCTTCCTTCGCCCTCCTTGCAAAGAGCTTGGTCTAGCTGGCAAACAACGGAGGCTGGGTCAGCCCATGACAACCAAAGCTCTTTCTTTGACAGAGACTTATCCCACTCTATGAACGAACATGAATTTGGTGGCTTTTGTGGTGGTCTCTTGACTGGACAACCTGACATACCAAGTATTGTGGTCATTGGCAGACCAGTGCTTCGTTTGTTCACTCATTATGGTCAACCCCTCCATGTCTCCAATCATCTCTTTCCCCAATGGCCCACAACTCTTCCCCTTTTTAGGCTTGTGACTCTTTAATGAAATTTGATTTACCTTTAACCCAATTCTACCTTGACCAACCTGTTCATTTTCTCCATTAATCTAGTTAAAAGAAAGAACTGTATATTTATTCTTGTGTGTTTTGCTGTACAATCACTAATCCCATTTATAGGGTAAAGAACAAGATTAAAACGGAAACAAGGAAATAATAATAATGAGCAAAAATCGGGAAACAAAATCAGGCACAATTTTTCTCAAATATTCACAACACTCCCCCTCAAGTTGGTGAATGAATATCCACCATTCCAACTTGCAACTAAGATTCCGAAATCTAGCAGTAGGAAGCCCTTTAGTGAAGACATCTGCCACTCGGAGCTTGGTAGGAATATGTGCTGTAATGATAAGGCCGCCATCCAACTTCTCTTTGATGAAGTGCCTGTCAATCTCTATGTGTTTTGTCCTGTCATGTTGTACTGAGTTATGTGCAATGTTGATAATCGAATTGTTGTCACAAAACAATTTCATGGGACCCTCATATTTAATTTTGAGGTCATCAAGGATAATCTTCACCCATAATCCTTACATATGCCGTGTGCCATGGCTTGGAACTTAACTCTGCACTAGACTGAGCAACTACATTCTGCTTCTTGCTCCTTCATGTCACTAGATTCCCTCCTAGAAACACGCAATAACCGGAGGTGGATCTTCTGTCTATGATTGACCTAGCATAGTCAACATCAGTGTATATCTCCATGGACAGTGACCTGTCTCTTCTAAATAACAGTCCCTTCCCTAGGCTTGCCTTCAAACATTAGAGGATCCTCTCAACTACTTGAAGGTGTCTAACAGGGGTCATGCATAAATTGGCTAACCACATTAACAGCATAGGCAATATCAGGCCTGGTGTGGGATAGATAAATGAGCTTTCCCACTAATCTCTGGTATTGGGACTTCTCAATAGGCAAACTGTCTTCACTTCCAATCTTATGGATTCAAGTTCAATGGGCACCCCTCTGATCTTGCAACCTAGTTTTCCTATCTCCTTAAGGAGATCAAGTACATATTTCCTTTAGGAAATAAAGATGTCTTTTCTAGAGTAGGCAACCTCTATTCCAAGGAAGTACTTCAGCTTTCCCAACTTCTTCATTTCAAAATGAGTTGCCAGCTTCTTTTTCAAAGTAAGCCTCTTTGTATCATCATTACCTGCAATGATCATATCGTCCACATATACTAGGAGAAGAGTGAGTTTGTCGTCAGGGAATGTTTTATAAATAAAGTATGATCACCTTGACTTTGATTATATCCCAGGGAGATCATTGCCTAAGTAAATCTTCCAAACCATGCTCGAGGAGATTGCTTAAGGCCATACAAGGCCTTCTTCAACCTACGCACCTTGTTCTTTCCACCATAAGATTCAAATCTTGGGGGAATCTCCATATAGACTTCCTCCTCCAGGTCTCCATGCAAGAATGCATTCTTTACATCAAATTGCTACAAGTCCTAGCAAAGTGGGCGACTAGGAAAGAACGACCCTTACTGTATTCATCTTTACTACAGGGCAAATGTCTCCTTATAACCAATGCTATAGGTCTGAGTGTATCCCTCTTCTACCAATCTTGCCTTATATCAGTCTAATGTCCCATCAAATTTACACTTCACCATGTATATCCATCTGCACCCTACAGCTTTCTTATCTTTGGGCTTATCAACAATCTCCTAAGTTGAGTTTCTTTCTAGTGCCTCCATATCTTCCTTCATGGCTTGAATCCAATTTCCTATCTTTTATAGCTTCTTGGACCTATGCAAACGTTCTAATTGCATCAACAGCTAGAATGAAACTTTGATGCTAAATAGAGAGATGATCAATACATACAAACTGAAAGATGGGATACGTAGGATACCTGGCACAAGATCTCTTCCATTACCTCAAGGAAATAGGCACATCATCAATAACTTCCTCATTATCATCATCATCATCCTCAGGGACATTTGCCTCCGGTTCAAACGATTCTATTTGCTGAGGGACTAGAGTGGGTTTCTCCCGCCTTTGATATTTTTGTCCACAGAACCGATCTTCCTCTTCTCTCTTTTCTATTTCATTGTGATCTTTTGAATCCTCCTCTGGTTCGTCAAGATTAGAGTCTTGGACATCCTACAAACACGAAAGAGGTAATGACTCTAAGACAGACTTGGCTTTTAGACTACTCTCCCCCTGAAGCTAAGGGTTGACAAAGAAGGACTCTGTTTCATGAAAAGTAACATCCATGGAGACAAAAACACGACGACTCTGAGGGTGATAACACTTGTATCCCTTTTTATTTGAGGGGTAACCAATAAAGACACATTTTACAGCTCTAGGGTCAAGCTTACCATGGTGGGGATTATGAGAGTGGACAAAGGCAACACACCCAAACACACAAAATGGTAGACTCAACATTAAGGGAGAAGAGGGAAAGAAGGACAATATGTGTGTTATCGGACTAATACCTTGTAAGACACGAGTGGGTAACCTGTTAATGAGATAGGTAGCAATTAGGACAACTTCTCCCCAGTAGACATTAGGAACAGACATTTGGAAAAGGAGAGCTTTGGCAACCTCAAGTAGGTGACGATTCTTTCTTTCTGCGACCCCATTTTGTTGGGGGTATTAACAAAGGTGGGTTCATGAATGATGCCATGATCTGTCACAAACTTAGAAAACTCAGGATTAACATATTTTGTACCATTGTCTGACCGGAACCTTTTAATGGACTTCCCAAACTAAGTTTTGATAAGAAGAAAGAAATTGACAAATATTTGACATACCTCGGATTCATGTTTCATAAGAAAGGTACACGTCACATGGGTACAATCATCAATAAAAGTTACGAATCACCTAGCTCCAGAAACAAATTCAATAATAGGTCCCCATACATCAAAATGGACAAGATTAAATGGAGCAACACTTTTATTATTACTAGGTAAATAAGTTGACCAATGGTGTTTGGACATTTGACAAACATCACCATGAAAGGACTTAATAGACTTTTTTGTAAACAAGTGTGGAAATAAAGACCTAATAATGCTAAACAGAGGATGTCCAAGATGCTTGTAGTGAAGCCAAATTTGGGAAGCGGCCCAATTGTCTAAGGTTGCCTGTTGACTGAAAGACATGTCCTTTATTCTGGTGCTCTTATCAATTCGCTAGTGTTGCAAGAGGTATAACCCACCCTATTCTTTAGCAACTAAAATCGTCTTCCTCGAGATAAGGTCCTAAAAGACACAATGAGAATGAAAAAAGGTTACTGAACAATTCAAGTCTTGAGTAAGTCGATGCAAAGAAATAAGATTGTCAGCCAATTTAGGGACATGAAGGACATTGCGCAGGGATAGAGTTGATTGGAGTTGGATGCCGCCAGATCCAACAATGGGGACATGATCTCCATTAGCAATAGTGATAAGTTGTTTGCTTTGTACTTTGGAGTATGAAGTAAAGTGTGTAGAGAACGAAGTCATATGATCTGTGGCCCCAGAATCAAGAATCTAGATATTGTGAGAAACAAAACCAGAGATGTTAAAGGAACTCTTATCCTTCATGGTCAAGGCACATGATCCAAAGGGCTTACTCAAGGAATTGAGAAAGGTCTGGAGACAATCAATTTCCTCCTGATTGAAGGTTCTACTATCCTTTTCTGGTTGGGACACAAGTGGTTCGTCAACTACATTCTCCCGATCAAAAGTTGTATGATTCACCCACTTCTAAGTAGGTCCTTTAGTTCCCCCCATGCATTCAAGAACTTTCTCTCCTCCGTGAAGCTTGAAGCAAGTGTCCTTGGTATAACCTGACCGTTTGCAGTATGCACAGTACTCCCCACGACTACTCTTGGTAGAGGATTTCCCACCAAAAGTAGATCCTTTGTTAGAACCCTTACCTGCCACCATAGCGGACCCTGTGCTGGAATTCCCTCCATCAAGCATGACAGATCGCCAAGTTTCCTCACCCCACACAATATGGAAGACTTCAGAGAGTGAGAAAAGCTTTTCCTTGCCTAGAATTTGTACACGGATGGGATTGTATTCAAAATTCAAGCCATGGAGGAACTTGAAGATTCTTCCCACCGCAGCGACCTCGGCATGTGCAGCTGCATCATCTTTGCACATCTTCAAACCCTAGTATTGGTCCAACTCAATCCATAACCCGTTCAAGGTTCCATAATACTCCGTTACTGAGAGAGTTCCTTGCCTAGTATTGAGGATCCTGCTCTCAATATCATAGCAGGCAACAAAGTCTTTCTTCATGGAGTATGTCTCGCGAAGATGTTCCCACATCTCGTGTACCGAGGAATAGAACATATAATTCCAGCTCACTTCATGAGTCATAGAATTCCATAGCCAAGTCATGATAAGAGAGTCCTTGTTGTCCCAAGCTTCAAACTTCAGGTCATCTTGAGACGGCCCACCCTCGTCAATATAGCTAAGTTTCATGTGGCCTTTAAGAGTAGTATGAACATATTGTGCCCATTGTAAATAATTACGACCATCAAGTTGATAGGAACCAACTAGATTTGGTAGGTCATTAGGGTCCAATGTAATAGTTTTATCTTCAGCCATCACTGCCCAATATGTTCTGGAGGCAAAAAAAAAAAAAAACGTGTCAAGCAAAAACGGAGAAGAGAGGCGATGTAGATCTACACCACACCGCATTGAAATAGACGACACTGACCCCTGGAACGAACGAGGGGACTCCGTCGACCTTGTCTATATCGGCGTTGACAAGTGGGTCTCGCTAGAAAGGGGCGCATGGCCTACATGCGTTGGGAATGAAGGCGGCACGTGGAGCGGAGATAGGCCCTGAAACTCCTACATCTTGGTCGCCGGTAGAAGGCGCACCTCCTGGTCCAGCCACCGGTCCCGAAGACCAAGGTGGCAGTAGCAGGCAGGCATTGCCAAAAACGAAGCAACGAAAATAAAGCTCCCAAGATCGGGAGCTCTGATACCAAGTTGGAAGAAAGAACTGTATATTTATTCTTGTGTGTTTTGCTGTACAATCACTAATCACATTTATAGGGTAAAGAACAAGATTAAAACGGAAACAAGGAAACAATAATAATGACCAAAAATCAGGAAACAAAATCAGGCACGGTTTTTCTCAAATATTCACAACAAATCTTTTCAATTTCTCCCTTGTTATGATGCTCTTCCTCTCCTCTCTTTTGCACCAAAGCATTGTTGTTCACTGTTTTTACTCCCTCACTGCAAGTTTGGTTCGTGATATTGAAAGCTTCGTCTACCCTTCAATTTTCTTGCTCCCAAAATTCTGATTCTTCATCTTAAAATACCCTTAACTCTAACTTTTCATCATTCTCTGCTTCCACAAAATAGGTTGCTTCTCCCCTAGCTTGGTTCTTGATTTTGAGACCTTCATCTTCTTTGCTATTTTCTAACACCCAAGATTCTTGCTTCTCATTTTCTGGTGTCAGTTTGTTGACCAGCATGCACAAATCACTTCCTTCCATGACTGAATATGATTCTAGTGGTTCCTGTAATGTCAGTGTGTTCACCAGTAACGCCCTCACTTCTCCAACCTCATTTCTTCCTCCGTTGCTTCTTTTGTTGTTCTTGATTCTTCATCTTCAAAACTTCATCTTCATCTTCAGACTTCTGGTTGGAATTTCTTGAGCATTGCCTTCTGAAAAGTCCACCAGGTTGCATTCTAGTTGTTCTCCCTACAGGAAACCCACCATTTGAGAGCTTTTCCTCTCAATGCAAATGCACAAACCCATGATAGTTTAATCTCTTTAGGTACTTTATTGTTCCCAAAATACTGCTCTGCATTGATCAGCCACCAATAGACCTCTTTTCCATCAAAAATTGGAATCATCTTCAAGATTCTATACCCATAGCTCCAAGATTGGAGCTCTGATACCAGTTGATAGAAATTGGATTAATTTTATAGAGAAAATGGGGAAATTCCCTTGATTACAGTATGATTGCAGAACTTCAAGGGTCTGTACCTCCCAATGCCCAAAGGCCCTAACTCTTCTCAATTAACAATATACCCCCACCTCTCAATCCTTCCTCCAATTTATAGGCAATATGCCTTATTTCTTATTATCCAGCCCCCTAATTACAACAAACTAATTAAATGTAACAATTAACTAAGGCCATCAACTAACACGTACCTATCAAAACATGTGATTTAACATATGGCTTGCAGCAATGGTAAAATCTATTCTACTATTAGATGTTGCTTTTAAAGCAAAATCGATGAAATATGAATATATTGATAGTTGCATAATAGCCAGGCAGGCACTAATTTAATTTACTTAACGACATGAAGCTCGGCGCAAGTGAGCAATTATTTAATCCCAGTTTGATCCATGTAAATAATTATTAAAGATATTGCCAACTTGCACTCAAGTATACATACAGCAAACTTGAATGCTTATAGTAAGTATGCAGAAGATAATAACTATACGATTGAATTTTCTTTTAATAGTTATTTGTCTGTAGCCATATGTTACAATCCTTCTAGCGCACAAGTTTCCATAGAACAAACTCAACTGCTCATGGCAAATCACATTACTCAAAGGAGTTAGAAGATGTATGGATTTAGTGGTGTAAAGCACCTGCTCCATATCGTAAATTAGAGTGATGCCAATCCATTACTGAGTTAATTTTGGCTCTCCTGAAAAAATCTCTTGGATACCTGATACATCAAGAGGGAAAGCTGTCGTAACTAAACTAAATAATTATAAATTTGGAAGCAAAATTTTTGCACTTTTATCCACAATGCTTAGCAACATGGATTTAATTTAGATTGTGGAAAATATCTCTCCAAGCAGCACAAAATTGGATCTAGAATCAATACATTTTTTTAAGTTATTTATTTTTTATTCTGTTTCATCCAAATCTGTACTTTCAAATAAACATCCAAACGTGTTTAAAAGACTCATGATTAAGCCCTTTCTGAATCATCTTCAACTACTGTGTAGTGAAACAGTTCAGCTCTGATATTTAAAAGACTCTGAAGTATTTCTTTGAAACAACTACGCAGTTCAGGATTTCAGAAGCAAAAGAAGAGGTTTTACTAACCAATGGTCAGCAATTCCAGGAAAAGCAGAAGCAAGATAGATAAGGATTGCATGGCTGCAAAAAGAAAACGAGGTCTATTAGCAACATATAATAATATCAAAAAGTAAAAATATTCCTAACAGGGAAATTCAAAATTTACACATTACAGGATTTACAGAAACTAAAAAGGTACACAGGATTTACAGAGATTAAAAAAGTACAGGCAACAGAAAAGATGTGAATCATGTGATTTAAAAACAAAAACATCATATAAGCATTCTATACCATTTCCGTAAGCATTTAAAAGAAGGATAAATTCATTAATCCACTGGAAATTTGATTGCACAACATGGTTCATTCACTTTCCTTAGCCATGATGCACATAGCCCAGAATAAAGCACAAAAGCGACATTCACATTGAGCATTTCTAATACCACTTTACATCATGTATAAACCATCCAATCATTAGAATATGAGATTGTTTTCAAATAAAATGAAATTAATTTCATAATCAACTATAAATGGTTAGTAAATCAGATAAACATCTGGGAGAAAAAAAAATCCCCTTTCTATGGAGGCACACAATGACCAAATAGTGGATTGTGTAGTAGCTTCAAAATAGATATGAGAGTTTGGTCCTGCCCCCGGGCAACAATCAAGATTTAGATTCACATGGCATAAAATACATCCTCGTCAAAGTCTAACTACATTAGCATAAGTACTCTACTTTCCTATCCAGTGACAAGTGCAACAGTGCGATAAACGTGGAAATCTGGAAGCGATAAACAGTTGTGGTGCTATTATGAATGTGAAAAATTAATTGCATCTCTTTCACCGCACCGCAGAACCAAACACAATGATAATCATTAATATCATAGAGGTGGGTGAAAAGACAAGGTCATTATCAATAATTACCTCTCGGAGAGATTGAAGCTTCCATGAACAATAGCCGGAACTTTCTGCAGAGGGTTCACTTCTGCAATAAAATTACATTTTAGGTCAACAGCAGAATAGACCACAAATTTTGCACCAATCACTATTCACTGCGAAACAAACGTGCCAGATCTCTGCGCTCCATTTTTGGAACCATTCATACTCCTTCAATTGAACTTAAATGGATACATACTATTAAATTTTCTATCTACTACTTACTAAGTGCCATGACCAAATACTATAATATATAATATAATTATCTTACTCTGTTAATTGCAGACTCGTTAGTGAATACTCATAAGGTGCATATGCTTGATTTTCATCATAGACTAGAAGGATACTATTCATACCTCTGAATTCGGGAGACAGGTGCTGGCGCTTGGAAATGTCTACTTTAATCTCCTCAAAGTCAATTCCATTAAGCCTTTTTAACCCACAGAAGATGATAGTGTTTAATCCATCATAATATAAAGTATAAACAGATCATCATTTTGTTTTGTGTGTAAACTCTGAAGTAAATAATTACCTGCAGAATATGAGAACTGCTCGAGATGGCTGGGACATACGATCCGCGTACACCTTCAGCTTCCCCATCATCGCTTACAAACTTTCAGCCTTTACTCTCTATCTAGTTGCAATGGTTCATGTGCTTTGCCTAAGTATAACAATCATTTTTTATATCATTAAACTATTAAACTAATATATGTATGGAATAGTAATAAGGAACGGTTTTTTTCCCTGATATATGAACGTGCCAAAACAAAACACTCCGAGTGAGAGTGTCGTGTGGGCAGGATTTTCAATTTAATTCACATTCCAATGCACGTTCATCCAAAGGACTTTGATTCTTTTTTCTCCCTCTAATTGCCTTTCTACAAATTTGAAACAAACACATTGACAAATCTAAAAACATTTTATATTCAATTCTAAGATAAAAAAAAGAACGCAGCTGCTATCTCTTTAAATAGTAAAATTAATTATGATTGTATGAGATAGACCGATACAATTCGCGGTTTAAATTTGATTGGGAGAAATGTGTTCTTAATCTTTATACGGTTGGTTAAGGTTCTTATACTTTTATACCAATGAATTTGATTTTTAAACTTTAAAAAACATGTGAATTTAGTCTTTTTTTCTAAAAATTTATCATGCTTTTTAAAGTTATGAAAAACTAAATTTACGTATTATTTTAAAGTTTGAGAACTAAATTTATCAATAGAAAAATACAGAAACGTTGACCACATTGTTCGAAAGTATAGGAACTAAAAACATATTTTTTTCAATTTGATTTTTATTGCCATCAATAAAAATTGTCATCGATATGAAATTTAGGAAACAAGTTAATAAACAAAATCAATTTTGGGACGTTATCAATACTAAACAAAAGATAAGAAAAGGATATACAATGTCATCTAAGAGCAACTTTAGTGGTATTAAAATAACAACTCATTTTAGGTTTCTTAAGTGGGCTCCACAGTTTTACATCATTTTTAAACAACTCTTAAGCAATTTATACACTTTTTACTCCAATGCATATATTTTAAAGCAACTTTTAAGCAACTCACACTTTTATATTTTTTTATTTGTCATTCATTTTGTGTTAAATTAAAATATTAATTCACCTATTTTAATTAATACACCTAGAAGGGGGTAGTTGATTTTGCAAAAAATTATGTAACATTGATAATTAAATTGATTAGAATCCATTTGACAGAAAAAAAAAATTTGGGACTAAATAGCAACAAAATAATAGACTGAATATGAAGAAATTGTATGCAAAATGATCTAGTTTGAGCCGTTATTTATACTTGAATACCATCAACGATAACAAAACATCTTTCCTATCTTAAACGGTCAAATTTCGTGTGCAAAACGGTCATATTCTGAGCACTTCAAACATAAAAAAATTTGCTTGCTAGTTCACGTTTAATTTACATTTAATTTTTTAAAAGAAATTAAAAAAATTCACATTATTTTTTTTTCTTTTATGGTTCCTTGAGAAGGTTCTCATCACTTCTCCTCTTCCTTTTCATTTTCCGTTTTTTCACACACTCTTTCCCTCTCCCTCTAAACGTTTGTCACCTCCTCTTCCTCTTTCCCTCTTCCTCAAACCCTTCTCAAAGTTTGTCTCCCTCTAAACCGTCTTCTTCTCAAAGCCATCGACCTCTCTCCCACTTAGCCCACCGCCATTGATCTGCCTCCTACTATACTCGCCCCTACTCCTCACGCTTCTTTTGATCCCCTTCGAGACGACACCATTCTAGTTCCTGTTGTGGGTTCTCCTTGGTCTTCAAGGGAGCGTAACGAGGGTAGAAGTGGTGTCGGTATAGTGATTCACGGCAAAAGGAGAGTGCTTTTTATTGGTTCTAGGTTTCTGCCAAGCCCTCCGCACTACCCATCTCCGATTGAGTTTCTAGGTTTTTTTTTCCTGAACTTGTGATTTTGCGATCTACTATTATTTGGTTCTAAAATTTTGCTATTATTCATCTTGTTCTTGGTTCTAAACTGTTGTTTAGTTCTGTATTTTCTTGGTGAAATTTTGGTTCTTGGTTCTCTAAATTTATTTTCTTCGTTCACTAATTCGTTCTTCTGGTTGGGGCCTAGTTCATGTTCTTCTGGTTGGGGCCGAGTAAAATAGTGTTGTTTTCCTACTTTTTCTCACACATATTGAGACGTTTGTTAATGGAAAAATTAATTTTTTAATAATAAGATACTGTGTCTTATATAAGAAACGGATCTTAACTTTAAGCAACTCATGCTACCAGCTAGATCGTCTCCAACGCTGGAAAAATTTAAGTAACTGTATCTTAAGTTTAAGCAACCGTTATGCAACTTGCGGTAAAGTTGCTCTAACGTTATGTTGTTATAAAATCGAAGTCTACCTTGTGTGAAGCGTCTGACGCAAGATGCAAGATGAAAAATAATATGCTTGAAAATGCTGAAAGGACGATCTTGGAATCAAACAAATGACGCATGGCCATCAAATTGTGTGTCTCCAACTCAAGTCTTACTATTCTTTTCACGCCAGATTTGAAAAAAAAGCAAAAACAAAAAAAATTAATCTCTATAGCTTCTGCTACACGTAGATTCATTGGTAGCAAACATGTTACGCAACACGCAGATAGACGGACTACAAATGATCATAAAGGAAAGAACCACAAACTATAAGCAAAGCAGACATCAATTAACCATCTAATGAGTAAGCTAAGGATGATGTCTGCAATAAGACTTGGGCCTTTTTTTAGCAAAAGAAAATATATTCAACAGCTATGCTCGTATATTTTATATAGTAGAAATAGTTTTATGCATTACACAAGTATTTTTTAAATTCAACCAAACTAAATAAAAATTAAAATTAAAAGACATTTATTACAAAGAAAATACATAATTAATTCAAGTAAATTTAAAAGGAATAATACATCAGTAGGTCTATGAATTTTTAGACAATTTTTAATTAGGTCATTATACTATAAAAATTTGTAATTGACTCTTGATCTTTTAAATTTTTTTAATTGGGTCCCTAGGGTTAACTTCCATCTGATTACTGTTTGTCCTTGAGACCAAATTAAAAAAAATTAAAAGATTAAGCACTCAATTAAAAAAATAATAAAGATATCTAATTAAAGATTATCTAAAAGTTTAGGGACCTACTTAATAATTTAACATTTAATTTACTAACATTATGTTAGTCTAGTAAGGTCTTAGGTTTGAGCCTTGTGGATAAAAAAAAGGTGGTAGAACGAAAATACCTCAGTAAAAGTGGTTAGCCAAATTCTCTGGCAGAGATTAGTCATCAACAAAATCAATAAAAACTTCGCACCTATTTTTAATTTTGCACTTTTAGTCCTCCAAATTTTAAAAATTTACAATTTTGGTCCAACCATTAAATGCTCATTTGGTAAACGTTAATGCCTCAATGTTAAGTATGATGTGACATTAGATTAAATATGTAGTAGATAATATTTAACAAACTAATGTCACATCATAGTCAACGTCAAGACATTAATAGTCAACAAATTAACATTTAACAATTGGACCAAAATTGAAGATTTTTAAAATTTGAGGGACTAAAATTGCATAATTAAAATTTGAGAGATCTAAAATTCAAGATTTTTAAAAAATTGGATAAGTAAAATTGCTGAATTAAAAATAGGAACACTAAAATCGCGGATTGAGAATTATAAGAGGACCAAAAATACAATTTAGTCACATAATAATAATGTGATAGCATTTGAATATTGAAAGATGCTCTCTACCCCTTACTATAATTTTTTATTTTTTTAAAATAAAATAAAGACAAAATCAAGATAAAAAAACAAAAATAAAGTTACACTATTGAATAGGTCCTTGAACTTTTAAATAATTTTTAATTAGATCCTATATTATTTTTTTTAATTGAGTCCTTACCAAAAAATATTTCGTCCAAGTTAACGGAATATTAAAGCAATTTAATGCCAGAAACCCAATTAATAATAAATTAAGGACTCGATTACAAATTTTTATAACATAGAAACTTAATTAAAAATTGCCTAAAAATTCATGAACCTACTAATGTATTATCCCAATTTAAAAAGCATAGATTTGAAGAAAAATATTTAAAATTTCAAATTATAAACAATATATACATAATTAAATCAAAATAATTTAAATACAAATTTTAAAAGGAGATAAATTAAGAAATTTTATCAATGAGAAATTTATATAAAAATAAATTGAGAAATATAATTACTCTTTAGAAAGTCAACTCTAATTTAATATACTAGGATGAAATTTTTTCAATCAAATTTTGATACAATGCTAGTATAACTATCATCCAGTGATGTGTTCCCCCGTCATTGCCATTGGATGATGCATACAAATTTATATTGTACAATTCATATCTCTATACCACAGCAATTTACCAGCTCCTCGAAAATATTTTGCACGGGAAACTTAAAGAAGACAGACTAACATATATGACAGTCAAATCTGCACTTAGGAGGACAGATTGAATCCTCAAATGGCAATCACATTTATTACCTGCCCACCTTTGATTAAGGGGTATCAATACAAACATAAACTTCATCTTTGATGTTTCAAGCCTGACAATTGGAACCAACATGTTATATGTATCACATAAAGTTGTCACAATACATTACTAGCATGTTTGTTTGGTCACATCTTTGAAGTTAGTGGGGTTCTAGATTGCTGCTCAGAAAGCTTCGTTTTGAGCTTATAGAGAACATTATGAACTTCATCAAAATGAGGCCTCGTTGCATTTCTTGTGCTCTCAATCCACTGCTGAACTTTATTGTGCGGGCCAAGAATACGATCACGGTCCTTCCCATCTAAAAGCTGCACCAAAAAAAATAAGTTACTACTGCGATTCCTCTTGAGGAGGGGATCAGCATTCTGTCCTGCATGTCACATTTCTAGGTAAAGGTAAACTATATTTTCTTCCCTTGGCCAAACCAAACATGCCAGACCACACCTGTATGTTTCTAGACTTTTCAATCATACAACACAAACTGAACCAGAATGCTGTCTACAATTTATTTTCTTCAAACTCATAAGAAAAAATCTTAATCAAAAAATAAAACTATCCCTATTGTCATGACATAATTAATGATGATTCTTATGTTAGATGAACTTCTCCATTTACCTCTAATTGCATAATTTCACAAACCAGACTGAGATCTGCTATGGATGGTCGCAAGCCACCAAGCAAGTACGGTCCATTCCCCTTAAGCCAAATGTTCTCTATTGTTGACAAAGATGAAATCAAAATTTTCTCAGCTTCAGCAGCTGCTTGTCGGTTTAGCGGTAGACCCAATAGTGGAGCCAGTACAGTATTTAGAACAAATGTGGCTGGAACAAAATCAAGAAGATTATGTTATCAAAAGAAAGGAAGCAGAAAGAATTTCGCATGCAAAAGAAAAACAGCATCTTCACCAGTGCTCAAAGGAAATTAATTAGCAGAAATTAATGCAAAGCATGGCATTAACAGGTACATATACAAGAAGAATGAATCAACCTCAAAATACTTGGCATTACCAGAATTAAACAATTTGTGTGTAATGCAAATTACTTTGCCATTGATAGATAGGAAACCCTGAACAAAGGCTTACTACTTATATATTGTCATCTACAACTAATTAAATTGTCCAGAGTAAGGGGTTTGAGCATATTTTCTGAAGCTTAACTATTATCTTCCAGCTATGTTGTTAACTTGATTCAACTTCACTACTTTGCAATTGGAAAGATAAATTCCTTAAAAGTCCCAGAATATAAAGCTATCCAATCCAGCAAGCAAGCAAAACATAACATTAATCCCTGATTTCTTTACATACAGATTAGTGAAAGGAGGCCAGCATAAATAAATACACACGAAATAACGTTAATTTTCATATTGCTTTCACTTCCAAGACAACAAGGAAATTAAAAAAAGGGTTCTTTTTGAGCTATGACGCACCTGCCCCACGACGCAAATTCTGGTGATGCCAATCTAGCACAGAGTGAATTCTTGCTCTCCTGGAAAGATCAGCCGGGTACCTAATGGAATGAACGGAACAAAAAGTGTTAAAAGGCAGGCAACAAAAGTTTATGTCAGCACTAAATAAGGGATCAATATAGACACAACACAAAGAAGCCCGCAGTATAAATGACTAGCATACACAAAGGTAAATCTTTCAGTAGGATGCATGTCTATCCTTTTAAGTTTAGGTTTAGGAACAGAAGCGTCACGTGTTTCTGTTTCATCATTTAGTAACTAATAAATTAAGGTGAATCTTACGGTATGATGCACAACTGCACATATAAACTATCAAATTAGCCAATGAAACACATGCACAGCCCAACACCCTCTCTTGCATCTGTTCATTCACATATTTTGATTTCATAGAGAAGCGATCACAATTAAATTTGTAAAGAGGGACAACACTAACTAACCAATGGTCTGAAACTCCTGGAAATGCGAAGCAATATATATGAGAATCGCATGACTGCAAAGAAGAAAAGAACGCACACACCCATTAATAAGAAAGAAGATAGTAATTCCACAGGCACGGAATTAGTTGATAATGGTAACCAGCACCAACCCAATAACACAATAGTAGAATCGCATTACACATGAAATTTGAAGTACCTCTCAAATAGCTTGAACCTTCCATCAACAATAGCAGGGACTTTCCTCAAAGGGTTAATCGCTGAAGGAAAATCCAATAAGGTTGAAGGTTAGAGAGAGTACAGATAGCGCTTTTTTCCGTGAAAAAGAAAATTGACAATTAATTAATTACCTCGGAATTCGGGAGATAACTGCTGACGTTTGGATAATTCGACTTTGATCTCCTCAAAATCTATTCCATTTACTCTATGCAGAGACCAAATTCAAATTCCAAAAGAAAACAGCAAAAATAGAAAAAGACAAGTTAATAAGGGAAATAAGTACTTGCAGAATATGAGAACCGCACGGGATGGCTGGGACATTCGGTCGGCATACACCTTCAGCTTCATCTTTCTTTCTTGCGTAGTTGCCTACGCACTCAACTCAACACCGTTTACGATATCTCTAGTAGTAATCTTCATCTTTTATTTTCTTTTTCTTCAAATTACTTTTTTCCCAACGAGCTGGGCCTTTTGGGGCCGTTGGTTATCAAGCACTATTTTGACAAGTTGCCCGCCTAAAAAAAAACAAAAAAAAAATTAAGCCTAATTTTATTGAATTTAATTTTAAATAGTTACATCAAACTTTTCAAATATTAGCTTTATTTGATAATTGAGAAATGTTATTACACACTGGTTTCAATGCATTTTTTCTTATTATTTAAAATTTATTAAAAATTACAAAATTTTGTAAACCTTACATCTTATTTAATAAGTTTCTCATAATTTTATAATTTTTAATATATTTTAACTAATAAAAGATAGTATATTACTAACATTTTTCTTGATAATTATGTTTCTGTGATACGTTGTTTTTACTCGCAAAGAATAATTCAAGTGGTCCATTCGAGCTCAATGATTTAATAATTAGTATTTTAATACGTGGTTGGCAAAGGATAAATATTTATTTTTATATAATTAATGAATATTTTTCAATATATAAATTACTATATTATAATTAAAATTTATAAGAAATAAATATATTTGAATATATAAATTATATTTAAAATTTATACTAAACAATTTAAATTGTGATAATTGATTATTTCTAATTATTAAATATTTTTTTAAAAAACTATTGAAATTTAATTTAGTGATAATGATAAAAGAGAGTAGGTTGAAAATGATAGGCT
Source organism: Spatholobus suberectus (assembly GCA_004329165.1). Classification (NCBI taxonomy): domain Eukaryota; kingdom Viridiplantae; phylum Streptophyta; class Magnoliopsida; order Fabales; family Fabaceae; genus Spatholobus; species Spatholobus suberectus. The sequence goes on from CM014733.1 coordinate 77,916,049, forward strand.
ATGAAGGTCTTGTTTGTAGCTTTGCATAAGTTCTTTCCATAAGCGATTTGGATAAGCTAAAATCATTTAATTTCTTCAAAAAGCTAATTTTAATTATGCATAAATTAATTTTAGCTCATGAGAAAAACTTATTTCATTTTTCCTTCTTGTGTTTTTTTATTATAAGTACTTATAGAGAAACTTGTCTAAACAAAACCTAAGAACATCAAGCATATAGATAAAGATAAAACTGAGGTAGTTTGATATGTTTGAGAGAAAAAAAATTGACTCATTGAAAAGGTGGTGTGAAATGCACGTCTAAATAAGAGAAAAATAAAAAATATTAAAAATGTTTAATAGAAAAAATGCGGATAACAAAAATTTCACTTTCCAAATTATGTATTCTAATTTTAATATAGGAGTACATTTCTACAATATCATCAAATTTGTAGAAGGCATTTATTTACATAGAGAGGCAATCTCAATGATCAGACTACCAAAGAACAAAATACTCAATGATTAGTTTTGATCCCCGTTAATACATTACAATAAATATTTACAATAAACTTAGAAATTTCTAAGTCTGATACGATGATCGTCCACCTCTGATGTGGTTGTCTATAAAGCTCATTATGTTAGTTCGGTTACAACTCAGTAACTCATATAAGAAGGGAGTTAGGGCTTGAGTGTAATATAAAAAGAAGTGAGGATAAAAGTCTATTAAATTTCCATAAATTTTATTTTTCTAATTTATTATTATAATTGTACTTATATATATATGTATATATGCACATGTGTGTGTGCACATGCAAACTTATGCACGCGCACACATATAAGTGCAAGTATGGAACGGGATGGGTATGAAGGAACTTGTACCCATTACCAACTTCATAAAATTTTGCATGTAATTATCCATATTCATATCCTTATTCATTAAGTGGATAATTTTGTACCCATTAGATCCATTACCCATTGTCATCCTTAATGGATATAATGCTAGTGATTGAAACTTTCACCGATCAATTACCTCTTCACTTATCAACACATATGCATCTTTAACGACAAATAGAATAAAATAAAAGTTAGGCTAAATTGGTTTTTTTTTTTTTGCAAAAAAATTAGTACAATTAGTATAATTGAAGCATTGTAAGAATTAATCAAACCATTAACATTTTTTTTTGGTCACCTACGCTATTGGTGCGAAGTATTTACCAACTTTATCGATGATTAATATCCGCCAAAAAACCTAATTGATGACCTTTATTGAGTCTCCCCTCCCATTAATCAATTTTGTATCTTATTGAACTACATTAATCAAACTAGTAACATTTATATCTTATTGAAACAATTTTTTAATAATGTTGTCAACATTTTGTAAAATAATATTAAAAATAAATATATTTAATATTTTAAAATTATAATATTCTCTTAATTATTTAATAAATTGAAAAAAAATAGTAAAGCAAGTAGTTATAAGAGAATTATTATTGTAATAGAAATAAATAATTAATATAAGCTAAATTGTTAAGAAAAATAGAAATAAAAAATATTAAGAAATAATTTTTTTATTTATGTTTATTGTCTACTTCTTATTTGGCGAAGATAATTTGTAATAAATAATTTCTTAATAAACTCACACTTAGTTGAGGAATCTCATAAACCTAATACTTTTATGATAGAACGTCTTGGAAACGGTATAAATGTTTGTTCATCATATTTTAATTTTCATATAATGAAATGACTTTAATGAGGAAACTCATCATTAAATTCTATCTACTCAAATAATAATTTACATTATTATTTCTTATAGGACTTACACGTAATTTAAGAAAAATTTTATTAATAATGAAATATCTATCAAAGATTTATAGCATTTTGATTTGTATATGTTAAATTTCTCCTAAAGATAATATTGACATACATATATACATACACACACACATTGAGAAAATAGGCTATGCACTGCCGTTTTACACTGTCATCCAATCACAAATTACCATGTATGATAAGTTTGTTGACTTTTACAATAATTATCTTAACAGTCACAACAACGGTCATTTGTAATTTGTTGACAATGTAAAATTTTGTACACTGACAGTGCATAGTCATTAAACTCTCTATATATATGGGTTTAGTTTGTTTAGTGTCGACAACGAGTAAAAATATAATTGAAGAATAAGATAGTCTAATTAACAAAAATTATTTAAAATTCTTAATAAGCATAATTTAAAAAAAAGGTAAAATATATTTTTGGTCTCTTATCTTTTAATTAAAATACGTTTTGATTTTTTATCTTTTAAAAAATTTATTTTGATCTCTTAACTCTCAAATTTGAGTTAATTTTGTTCTTCTAAAATAGTAATTGTTTTCTATTTTGGAACACAATTTTGAACCTTTTTTTGATCAATTCAAAATGTAAAATTTGTTCTATTAGATTCACCTACATGAAAACTATGGAAATCAACCAATGTTCGAACCAAAAAAGGTTATAACACATGGTAAAAATCGCATGAAAAGTGCGTCTTACAAACAATCGAAAAACTCAAAAATTTAATATTAAATTATTTTCTAGATACTCATGGGACTCACTTTTCACGTGCTTTTCATCATGTTGCCTTTTTTGGTTCTAAGATTAGTTATGTTTCGTAATTTCCATGTAGATGAATCTGATAGGACAAGTTTTACATCTTAAATCAATTAAAAAATGGTTCAAAATCGTATCCTATAATTTAAAATGATCACTGTTTTGAAACAATAACATTAATTCAAATTTTAGAGTTAAAAGACTAAAATGAATCCTTTAAAAGATAAAGAACCAAAACAAATTTAATAAAAAGATAAGGAACCGAAAGTATATTTTAGCCTTTAAAAAATAAATTTATGGACATTAATAAATTATTATTCTAATGGAAATAAATTGTTGTGAGTCAAATTGCTAAGAAAAAAAAATACTTATTAACAAATAATTTATTTTATCTAAGTTCAGTTCGTATCTTTTATTTACATGAGTAAATATAATTTGTAACGAGATACTTCTTTAAAAAAATCATATTTAATTGAGAAATATGATAGAATTAATACTTTCTTGATACATATATTTATAAATATGATAGAATTAATACTTTCTTGATACATATATTTATTTCAAGAATCTTAAATTTCCTCTCACTAGATAATTTTAATAAGAAAACTCAAATCATTAAATTCTATCTATTCAAACAATAAATATATTTTTTTCATTTTAATTATCTTTTATTTTTTCTCTTATTATTTTCACCCTCTGTTTTTCATCGAACAAAGTAGTACATGTAAGAATATAATTTGTACAACTATAATTTTTAACATAAAAGCAAGAGTACATCTTGATCAAGATACTTTTTTTTATTTAACGCAATAAAGATAAATGCTACAGGTGGACCGGGAAAGAAAATAGTCTACGGTGGACCATTTATATTTATCAGGTATAGCAAGTTTATCCGGTATTCTATTTTTTTTTTATCTTAGGATTTTTTATAAAAAAATTTTACAATGCCATTTATCCCTACCGGCTCCCTCCATCACCACTCTGCCACCACCCTTTCCTTCTATGCCCCTCGCCACCTCCCCTTCCTCCATAACCTCTTCTTTGTCAACGCTGCTTGTTCCCTTTCCATCTTCGACTCTGACAGTTTTGTCCACCTCGCGACCTTCTCTATCCACGGTCTCGCCATCAACGACCAGCCCGTGACAGCTACTATGTCGTTGTCAACCTCATCAATGGCTATAAGAGCATCAACTCCTTGCTCGAGAAGGTAAGTGAGTTTGGTGAAGAGCATGCAAACAGAACCCCGTCTAAAGAACGAGACACATTGATCTCCACGCAATCCATGCGAGACCGAAGAGCATTACTGCTCCTCAGATCTGCAAAAGCATTAGGAGCCACTCTTCCACCACACCTTAAATTTCAAAAAGCATCAACAACCTCATATCTATAACTCCCTCTCCTCTCTTTCCTGATTTATTTTCTCTCTCCTTTCGAAGCTTCTAAATCGTACAATTCATTCTCGACCCAATAGGCAATAACGTTTGTCCCCATGTGGCTAAATCCGCGCAAAATCCCCACAATACCTGTCATTGATGTCTTCTTCACCATTGATTCTCTAAATCCCCATTGTTTGAAGTTGTTTCCAATATCTTCACCTTCATTTTAAATTTGTGTCATGATACGCTCTCTGTGTTGTTGCTGAAATTTGTTGTTTTTCTTTTTTTCATGTTGACTATGGGGTTAAATTGTTAGATTAGTTGTATGAAAGTGAAATTGTTGGCAAAGATAGAGCGGTCCAAGCTGAGCCACCACGGCTTTGCGGAGCTCCCCACCTCCCCTTCCCCTGCAAGCTCATCTTCGTTGATGCCACCGAGTGGGGTAAAGACAATAGGGGTAAATTCGTAATAACATTTATGCTGTTAAAAAATTTAAAAAACAAAAACATTGCTCCAACTGGTAGCATAAAACTAATCTATACCATTCAACATTATTACAATATATCCAACAGTAGTTAAAAAGTTGCCCATGGTAAACCACCTACATTATTGGTCCATCGTAGACTTTGTCCGCAATAAAATAACCACCAATTTGCACCGATTTTTTCATGGCCAACAATTGAAAAACAATGAAGAGATAAGTCGTGACGCGTGCAGTGATCCTGACCGTCCACGAAACCTTGTCGGGTATTTTCCTGAAGCGGCACTTGGACACGCGAAGCCTCCATCTGCATCCACGTGTGAACGTTTCCTCTTCTCGATCACCAGACACAAGTGGATCACAATCACATGCGACCATAGAATCCTGCAACTGGACCCAGGCAGGCACAATAAGAGTAAGAAGGGCCAAGGAAGGTGTGGCGTAGCGGTACGCGGAGAAAGGACGCTATAAATTATAAAATTGTCTTGTCGCTAATGCTTTGTACTTCAACCACTCGCATCTTGTTCCGCGCAACAACTTTAAGATTAGCTTCTTCTTCTCTTCAATTCTTCTCGAATCCCAACCGCACCCTCTTCCGTCCTTTTCTTCAAACTTCGTTCAAACCACTTCCTTTAACTCCAACAACCCATTTGTCTTTCGCTTTCAGAGCAGATCACACTATGGCCACCTCAAACGCCAAATCGGTCCATGATTTCGCGGTCAAAGTATGTTGCCGCTTTTCATCGCTTTCTTTGCGTGTGTATATAAATTTTAGATTTTAGATTAACCCCTTTTTTTTTTTTCCTTTTGCAGGATACTAAGGGCAATGATGTTAATCTCGGGTGACTACAAAGGAAAGGTCCTTTTGATTGTCAATGTTGCCTCCCAATGGTATGGTACCTCCCCAATTCTCATTTTTCTCAATCCCCATTTTCTTTATATAATTAAGTTCACGGGAGGGAAGCTTGTATCATAAATATTTTTTTAGTTATGTTCTCTAATTGCAAATTGAAATAGAAATCTTACCCTAAATTGGCACGGCTAGTCACGACTCATGCGGGCCTAGAAATTGGTGAGATTTTGCCCTTAATTTTGTTACAATCTAATTCTTTGTGCTATGTTTTGATGTTGATTCAATGTTTGATGCAGTGGTTTGACTAATTCAAATTACACGGAGCTGAGTCAGCTGTATGAGAAATACAAACAGAAAGGTTTGTTTTGTCTTCTGTTTTTATGCTGTTGCCATTGTTGTCCTTCTCGTTTCTTGCTTTCTTCTTGTCCCTTTCATTTTGTGTTGATTGCCATCTTATTCCTTGCGGTAGTGTCAATGCTCATCTCTGTAGCATGATAACTTCATTTTGTGAAGTCGTACTTGTACTGGGGTTTTTACAACAATCTACATATATTTTATTCTATTCTATTTATATTATGTTATGTTCTGAAATTCATGTGTCTTAAAAATTATATTAACACACCCGAACTGAGTAGCATAACAAACCCATATCCATGCGTTGCACCTGGGATCATGAATAGATGCTCATATTCTGACTTAACAAGACGCAATACTTCTGGCGAATCCGTATTGTTGGCTTTAATTTTTACATCCTTAATAAATAATCATTAATTATAGAATATAGACTAATTGAACTACTTGGCTATATATACCACACTTAATTGAATAAGCATCCTGTAGTTTTAAGTTTCAAGCAACTGAATTATTGTAGGGTCCCTTCGTCTTTCTAAAAGACTTGATCTTCTTTATTCAGGACTGGAAATTCTGGCATTCCCATGCAATCAGTTTGGGGCACAGGAGCCTGGATCTAATGAACAGATACAAGAGTTTGTTTGTACTCGCTTCAAGGCTGAGTTTCCCGTTTTTGACAAGGTAAAACCTTTGCTTATTCTCATTTCTCACTGCCTGTGATTTCATTCCTGTGTATAAAAGTCAACTCCATGCTGTCTATATTCTCGATAGAAAAAAAATTGCTGTGCTCATGGGATTAGCTCCTTGAACACAAATTTTTGAGGTGTAGTTCAAATCTTGTTTGAGTCACAATGTAGTATATGCTTTCTGTTAACCTCTAATCTCCAATTAGGTTCCCTTGAGCACATTCTGAACAGGTTCTGTAATCAACTTTGCATGAAAATCAGAGATGATTAGGAGAGCAGTTCACTCCTTTCATGATTTCCCACAGTTTCAGTCCTGATTGTGTAATGCATTAATATATGAACCATTAAAGTAGAGATGAGTAGTTGGTATTCTTCCTTGATGTGGCGTTAATTTTTCCCTTGCTGTATTAAATCAGTTTCGGACTTCAGCCTATAATTTAGTGACTCTTTTTTAACATATCTAGTCTCAAGATCCCAGTTTCCTTACCAAGAAGGGTTGGGTGTGGTGGTAAGCGAGCTGCACTCCCGAGGGATGACCAAGGTTCAAACCTTGAGGAGACAACTTTTGGGTGGGCCTCGTAGTCACAGTAGTTGTCTAAGGAGCTAGTCTCCCAACAATGTTTGGGGGATACCTTGGTCAAAGATCAAAAGGAAAAAGAAAAGACTCCCAGGTTGGTCGAGTGGAGTTAGAGTCTAGGGGATTATGACCCGTCAATCCCAAGTGTGGCCTAGAAATTCAACCCTATTGTTTTGGGTTGATTTTAGGCACCCCACCTGGTGTGGAGGACTGATGAATGCAGATAGGTATATGGTGATGGTGAATTGTTTTTAGGGAAAGAAGTGGCAAGGTTCAACAGAATGGAAGTTTGAAAATCATCTGAAATCTGGATTCTTCAATAATTTTCTAGGTCAGATGGAATATTTTATTGAGGTAGCCTACCTCCAAATACTAAGCAAATAAGATAAATTTCAGACTAGGGGAAACTATTTCTGGTTTGATCATGGTCGAGTTAGAGTAAATATTTCACTTTCCTGCGTCTAAGTATTTACTGTACTGAGACCATGTTTTTTTGCATTTAATATAGGTTGATGTGAATGGTGACAAGGCTGCTCCACTCTACAAGTATCTAAAATCAAGCAAAGGTGGACTCTTCGGGGATAACATCAAATGGAACTTCTCCAAGTTCCTTGTTGATAAAGAGGGGAATGTTGTTGATCGTTATGCACCCACAACTTCTCCTCTGAGCATTGAGGTGAGACAATTGGTCTGATGGTACCAATAATCTTGCCTATACCTATTTGATATTTGAAAATTGTACACTAAGAATACTTCTTTTGCTGATATCTGCAGAAGGACTTGCTGAAGTTGTTGGATGCATGAAGCTATGAATGATTGGAGATGCCAATCAATGAATAGTCATCATTAGAATATTAGTATGAATAAGAAATGTATTGCAGATGTTGGTGCAATTTCCTGGCTGCCTTATGTGTACCGAAACAGTTGCTCTTGTGGGTCTAACATTAGGTTCATAGCCCATGAGATTGTGTACTTATTACTATGTGAGTGTAAACTTAAGCTTACCTTGACGCAAATTTGTCTATTTCTGTCTCGTGATATATGTGCATGATTAACTACCAAGTAGAAAGAACTTTTCTGGTTGATCGTGACTGAAATACTGTGATGTTGCTTGCTTCCTTGCTTACAAGCATCCTTCACGTGTAAACAGAAGGTTTTTCAATAAAGATAACAGTAATAATGAGCAGAGTGCTAAAGAGAGACAAAGAAAAGAGGAAAGTGCATTTAAGGGCTCTATGCTTTTGCTCGAAATAACACAAATTAACTGTGCTTTTTAGTTAAGGTAGAGGTATTTATAGAATGTCTAATGTCTAATCTAATATACAAACAGCTAAAATAAAAATGAGTAAACCAAAAAGAGATATGCTATTGAGGACTAACAACTTTCTTACGAAAAGGAACGAAAGAGAGAATAATCGATCAACAGTTAGACAATGGAAAAAGAAAATATGTCAAAGAATTAAATTAAATACATGGTGTTGACTGTTGATTGATTTTGTACCAATTCGTGCAACTGTGGTTCGTACTAAAAAACATTTTCGTTTCAAAATTGACCTGATCGAATCTATAACTGAACTTATATACACGTACATATTTTTATTTATAAAATTATTATACAATTTATACTTGTATATTTAGACATTTATGAAATTACTATACTGATTTATTTTCTTCAAAATTTTATTATCTCAGTTACGTCTTATTACTTATGAAATTTTAAGACTGTTTTGACTAATATTTAGACGTGATAATTATACTTTAAATTATTTTTTATTCTGATTATTGTGTATTTTTATATTCATTTAATTATAAGAATTATAGAGTTTTAAGTAAAAGCAAAATTATGAAGGAATTTGATTGTAACAATTACGAAAACTAAGAAAGTAAATTTATTCAAAAAATTATCAAAATACCAAAATCATACATTAATAATAATGAAGAGAGTAAAGGTATAAAATAACTCTCCATTTGTTATGAGTTCTATTAAAAATTGTTGTATTTTTAATAAAATATATTATTTTAATTTTAACAACCAGAGAGAACCAAATTCAGATATTTTCATGAGACTATATTATTGAATATGTAAATGAATCCTAATATTAAAAGAGTTTAAAGGTCATGTCCTGTCAGTATAAAAAAATTTACACTGTCAACTAATCAAAAATTATCATTGATATGACTTTTAAAGTATTTATTATAAAAGTCAATAAACATACAATAAATGATGGCTTGTGATTGGACAATAGTGTAAAACTACTTTATACTGTCAGTAAATGACTTGTTTTCTCATATTAAAAATATGACATTAAATTAATCAATAAGTTTTTAAACTATTTAAAAAAATTTAATTAAGTTTCCAAATTAAAAAAATTATAATCGTCTCTTTCATTTTGTAAAATTTCAATAATTTGGTCTATAAAACTTTTAAAACCGTCATAAAACCACCAAAAACTAATTCAAAGATCAAATTACAAAAATTTTATGAAATCAATGACTCAATTACAAATTATTAATTTGGAAACCTAATTAAAATCTTTTAAATAATTTAGATAGATACTGATTAATTAAACCAAAATATAATTATAATAAGGGACAGAATCTACTAGTGTCAGCTTAATGATAAAAAATTTAGATAATATGTATAAGATCATAAGTTCTAATGACATTGTAATTATTATACACCAAAAAAAAAATATAATAAAAGACAGGCAAAATTTACGCATGTAAAGTACAATAAAATGTCGCAATAAAAATTATTCCAGACAACCCAACAACACTCGTTCACTGTGCTGATTAGTTGGGTTCTAAGCTCAGCTTCTGACTCTAACCGGAGCTATTGCCGTCTCTTGTTGGCCTCCACCATGACCACCAAAGATCCCAACTCCGTCTTCGATTTTACTGTCAAGGTTTCTACTCTGTCTATCTCTTTCACTTCACCTATCCGCTTTTGTTCTCTCTCTCTGCTTTGACTTTTCGATAAACTTGGACTGTTCCCTTAAATCGCTACTTTTTCTTCTATTGCAACGTTGTTTTTATTTATTTTACTATTAGTATACCAAATTAATCTTGAAATCTAGAGTATCAATTAATTTAATTTTTAAAATTATAAAACATCATTATAATCCTTAAAATTAAATTGACAAATATACATATGTATGTATGCCTTGGGAAAAATAAGTATAATCATGTGATTATATAGTGATTAAATGTTGTGTTGCGAGTTTTTCCGTTCACTTGCAGGATGCTAAAGGCGATGGTGTGGATCTTGCCACTTACAAGGGAAAAGTCTTGCTGATTGTTAATGTTGCTTCCAAATGGTAGTATACCCCTCTGCTTTACTTTTTAGTTCTCGCTATTTCTTCCTCGTTCCTTTTTTTCTTTGTGCATTCTATTATATATTTCTTCCTGTTTTTGTTTTCTATGATATTTCATTTTTCCCCTCATATCAGTGATTATTCTTCCTGAAATTGTCATCAACGTGAGAATATTTATAGTTCTTGTTTGTTTGGTGTTGAGGCAGTGGCATGACCAACTCAAATTATGTGGAGTTGAATCAACTATATGAGAAGTACAAAGACAAAGGTTTGTAGTTATAACACTTTTGTTTTATGTATGTCATTTCAAACTGCAAAAATCGTATATGCAGGTTGACTCTTTATGATTTGGGCTTGTGTTACTCAATTCATCATACCTTCAAAAGGAGAAAGCTGGTTTTGGCGATTGATATTGTGATATGCTTTACTCTCCGTGTTTCTTTCTATTATTTTCCAAGTATGTTTTTTATTAATACAGATGACTGAGTTTGATAGCTTCATTAGGGCTGGAGATTCTGGCATTTCCATGTAACCAATTTGGTGAGGAAGAACCCGGGAGCAATGATCAAATTAAGGAGTTTGTCTGCACTCGCTTTAAATCTGAATTTCCCATCTTTGATAAGGTAGATGAACATATAAGCTTTGAAAGCATACTTTTATTCATATTTGGGGCCTCTCAAGTGCCAAAATTTTATTCAGATGTTCTCTTCCAAATTCCAACTCTTTTGAGATACTCATGTTGAAGATTAAATACTGCTTGAGATTTTGTGCCTTTGCATTAAGTGTGAGTTTTATGTTTGCTGTGCCATGATATCCATTTTGCTTGGTCATCTATCGTCAACACTAGGCCCCATCATGTGTGTGGAAAAGAAGATCAAAGCAGCATTTTCATCTGCTTTAGACTCTACAATTATGAACTTTTAAATTTTTATCTGCCTTAAATTTTTTGAGGAAATGTTATAAGTTCGTCCCTCTGTTATCGTGCTAGATTGAAGTGAATGGGGACAATTCTGCTCCTTTGTATAAATTCTTAAAGTCAGGTAAGTGGGGAATTTTTGGGGATGATATTCAGTGGAACTTTGCCAAGTTTCTGGTTGACAAGGATGGGCAAGTGGTAGACCGCTATTATCCCACGACATCTCCTCTTAGCCTCGAGGTAAAGACAGTGTTCTGTCCATATTATTCTAGAAATCATATGGTTTATGCCGCCTCTAATTCTTATGGCATTTTTTATTGTTTTGCAGCGAGACATCCGTGAGCTAATTGGTATTGTATGAATGCAAGGATTCAGCTGGAAAGAGACTAAAGAGGATGTCGTGAATGTCAAAGCATCTTTTCTTGACTTTGTTATGTTTCCTTTGTGAAGTCTGATGTTGTGCATAAAGGTTCTTGACTAATTGAACTAGACTTGCTTATTGTCATGGACAAGATTATGCCTAGTTTTGTTGGGATTATGCGACAATAAATCTTGAACATGTAATCATAAACCAATTATCAACAATAAAAGTTATTAAAAGGTCATGTGAGGAAAAAATACATAACTTTTTATTCTAATTTTAATCATTCATGTATATATCTAATTACATAGAATTGTTAAAAGCGTAATAAAATTTTAATTATAATAACAATCAAAAGCAGAGGTGTAAAAGGTTGGGGGTCATACCTGCATGTGATCCCCTAAAGCGGGACAGAAACCGGAGTTAGGGGTGTGTAAAAAATCTGAACCAAACTGAATCTAATTTAAAAAAGTGAACCGTTTTTGAAAAAATTCAAATCAAACAACCTTATAAAAAACGGTTCGGTTAACCGAACCGTTTTTATAACATAGTTCGGTTTCAATTTCAGTTTGGTTCTTTAAAAAATCAAACCATATATAATTGTAAAATGGATAACTGCATCAAACCATACCGAAACAAATCTAAAATAACTGAGCCGTTTTCAAAACAAAATCAACCGAACCGTTTTTCAAAAAATGGTTTGATTCGGTTTGTCGAGATATTCGTTTTTTGCACTGTCCTACCCGGAGTTGACACAAATGTCTAAAATCAGTAGTGGTAAGATAGTTGCTGAAGGTGGTAATGAGGCGGAAGCAGTGGTGGTGGTTTTTTGTGAGGATGGGACGATTAGAGAAACTAAAATTGACCGTCATTAGCACTACCTAGTAAAATCTAAAAGGACAAACAAACAAAAAGTGTGCAAATTACATGTTATTTCCTATGATTCAACTTATTTTTTGTTTTTTCTTTTTACATAAAATTCACTTAACTATTTCTATCAAAATGAACTGTAGTCTACACGTGAGAAGTAAAATGGTGTTGGTTTTATGGGACGCACGTCAAATTTAAGTGTTAGGGTTTTTACGTATTTTTACGTACAAATTGTTACTATGAAATTTGTCATAAAATATAAAACTATTTTTTTACCATAATTTAGGGGGTCATTATGTGTTGCAAATAATGTTTCTGTATGAAAAATATAAATAAGTTATATTACAAGAAGTAAAGCATGCTTTATCATGTAAAATAAAATGTTTTGTTCAAAGAAAATAAAAAGTGAAGATTCTGACTTATTAGATAAAATATTTTATCCCTTAATTGTTATCATCACAAGCACACACATACAGTGAATATTGCAATTTGCAATACAATTACACACTTAAATGGGAGGTGACTCATGTAAGAATATTTAATTATAAGAAATAAAAATTATAAATTTAAATCATACAACTGTACGACATACATGAATAATTAAAATTACAAGTTATTAACTCATACCTCTTGAGATTTGTTTAGATTACACACAATATTTCTTTTTTTTCTATTCCTATACTAACTTTTTTAATTATTTAAAAAATATTACACTAATATCCCTTATACATTACATTAATTTTTCTTAATTATTTAAAAAATATTACATCATGTATCCTTATAAAAAAAATTGTTATGAGCATTAAAAAAACAGAAAAATTCTGTATAATTTCTAAAAAAAATAAAAAATAAATATCAATATAATTTACTCAAAAAACTTTGTATATTTTTTTTAATCTTGACCATTTAAATATAATTTAATGATTTATATTTACAATTTTCATTTTTTACATTAACCAAATATTCTCGCATAAGTCTCTCTCTCTCTCTCTCTCTCTCTGTTTTTTGGTTGTTTTTACTTAGACTCTGCCGCTTTCTCCCTCCCTTTAGTCCAAAATAGTGACGAAAAAATACCCTGACAATGACAAGTGTGATTGTTGCAAACTTGGGAACGATCACCGTTGCCTTAAACCATTATTGCCTTGATAAGGTAACCAAATTCGCAAATTTATATATTTATATATAAATGACGAATTAAAGTGTTACCAAATAAAAAATCGATGAAAAAAGAGATATAAAGATTAAAACGGGTTAAAAAAATATTAACATGGATGAGTTGACAGATCGTAATGCTCCCGAAAGGCTGAAACGATCCTTCAATGAGTATTCGAAAAGCTGATTTGCACACCAGGCCTTGAACAAGCAACTACGAGTCTTTGTTTTCTGAACAAGCACTACTCAAACGACCTTTTGTGCTCCAGCGACACATTGTTACATCTCCATTTGAAAGCATTAAAACATGTGCTAGCCTACTGATGCACGTTATGTATCATAACTCTGCTTATTTTGCCGAGGAATCAAGCAACTCAAGTGTAACAAAAAAAAGTGTACTAGCCCCAAATCAAGATTCAGGTCCAGCTTAGTCTCAACTATATGTTGTTCAGTTTATTAGGCCATAATGCATAATAAACAGATAGATATTAAATGCCCAGAACTAATTAAATTCAACTGGGGGACAATATGCATCCCAATGAAGTTTATGTCGTGATCATTTCAACAGACATTTTTTGAATATGTCAAGAATCCTCACTCAACCCCGAATAATTCATTTGTTTCAGCATGTGTTAGTGCAAACCTGTCACCCAACAATGGGGGATAACAAGCAGAGTCACAATGCTCACAAACTCGAGTTCATTTACAACAACAGTTATATACAAAACTGCAATGTCTCTTCCAAAATAAATTCTCACCCCCGAGTCAAATCAATGCCAGTATGCGTGTGCACGCTCTTCAACTCTGCTGGCCGTGATCCAGGCCAAATGTTTGTTGCAGAAGGGAGGTAGTTTTGATTTTGAGCAGGTGGAGCAGGAGCACTGGCTGGAGAAGCTAACTTATCGTTACGCTGAGGCAGCTCAGAACTTTCAACTTTGATAGTGGTCCCTTGTTTAGACTTGGTCTTTGACCCACCATACACAAAACTGCACAATACCACCTGCAGCAAGTAAAGCCTTCATTCATCTATCTAACTTTTTTGGTCTTTGGGTTATTGATATTGTTTTGGTTTTGATTCTTTTGAATGTGAAGCATCTTATGATGCAGAAAACGTGAAGCATATAGAACATCCCTACCCACCCACATGCTGAACAGGGAAACTATGGAAGTATGAGCAGGCCTAAGCTACATCAAAACCATATTAGCATCCCTATTTGGCTATGTCCAATCTCTATTGCCCCAAAACCATTCAAAGCAACTTCTTGTTTTGACATATTGTTCCAGCATTAACCGCATGAATAAGCAATTATCAAGCATGCAAAGTTAAGAACAACCAGTACTTCAAATATACTGTAGATTTTAGAGCAATCAAGATACCTGCACTGGGCTTCCAGCAATAAGCACAGCAACACTGCCACCAATAACATGACCATCAGGGCTAGAAAGTGAAACACTAATGCCACCAGTTCTATTGGAGGGTCCACCATCTTCAGCAACCAGGTAAGAACCAGACAAGCATAATATTTGGAATCGTCCCTGTAAAAATTAAAAAATAAGTTTCTTAATATTAACACAACATAAGAACCAACTTAGGCACTTTAAGCAGCACTAATTAGTGCTTTAACCTCATAAGTTACACTGGCATTGGTAGAAGCAGGCTGCCGCAGAGTGACGGAGGAAACTGTCCCAGTGCCTGACAAAATGCACAGAGCCCTTGGTCTCTGCTGTGATAACGACAATAACTTTGCCACAATGTCCTAAAACAAGGAAAACTGATCATTCAAGGAACTTCTGAATTAATATGCATCAATAAGAATAAATCTTGAAGGTTTCCACAATGAATAAAGTAATTATGCAATTTGAAAACTGACTTTAAAATTACATGCTTATATCAAGTAGTATCATCATTCATCAGTATTACATGCATTCAACAATCATCTTTACATGTGAGAGTAACCTTCACCAATTTATATTCCTGTTGACAAACCCAGTCGGTGACAATTCCATCCATGTGTACATTCAATGATTTCCGGTTATACAAACCATCCATGAGGATTGCATGTCATGATTGGTAAATTAACATTATGTAAATATCCTGAATAAAAGTCAAGCACATTTATTTTAGAAAAAAAAAAAAAAAAAGTTCTCTCCCCACTGTCATTTTTGAATATATGCTTTTCAGATCTGTGTGGAGGATGGACAATTGACCAAAGTCACAGAAAGTAAATTTTCTAAATTGAACGAGTCATTTTTTTTCCTATGTTTGATACCAACAATGATTTTAGAGCCACAACAGCAATGGGCCAATAAAATTTGCCTATAAGAGCAAACCAACATTTTGGACAATTTTTTCCTCTTTAGAGGGATACAGCCCTCTCAACATCTTCACATTCAGAATTCAGAAAAGAGAACAAGAGAACTAAATAAATAACACCATCTATATTGCTTATGAATGGAAAGAATGTTACTACCTCCCCAACTCCAATAGTGACAACATGAGGCAAAAAGGCCAACCCTGCTGAACTATTCATCCATTCACCTGCAAAGTGATAAACAAAGATGTTAAAAGTCCAGACACTTTCAAGAAAATAAATAAATATAAAAATATAGCCTTTTACTACAATTAGTTAGCTACTACCAAAACAACTAAAAAAAATTGCAAAAGGGGGAAGGGAAAAGTGCAAAACCTAGCATCCAATTTTTAACTTCAATTTTAAAATCCAGAAATGTGAACCTGGACAACCAAGGTCAAGCGACTTTTACAGTCAGTACACATGCTTAACATCAGAGATCATGATGATTGCTACCCATTTCTATATACATTCCTCAGTTTAACCGGTTCTATTCATCTCCAGGAAATCCATATATCATAATTACAGTTACTTCCACAATTTTGAAGTAGAATTTAAGACTAACAAGTAATCATATCAAAAGAAACCAAATTATATCATGTCAGTAACCTAGCATGGCATGGACTGAACACCAACACAGAACAAAATAATTGCAAATAATAAGGAAAAAAGGGAAACAGAATTAACCAGTATAATGCATCTAGAAATACAAAATAGGTTAAATTAAATAGTAGGTCCTTGAACTATTTGAAAATTTTAATTAGGTCCCTAAACTAAAAAAGTTTGTAATCAGGGTCTTTAATCTTGTAAATTTTTTATAATTAGATCTCTGAAATTAGTTTATTGCAGTTTGAAACTATCAAAAAATGACAATTTGTAGTGGTTTTAAAACCCCTAGGGGCTTAATTACAAACTTTTTACAAGATCAAAGACATAATTACAAGTTTTTTTAGTTTGAGGACCTAATTAAAAATTCTCAAATAGTTGAGGAACCTACTGATTAATTTAACCTAGAAAATAACAGCAACACAAAATAATGCATTTTAAAATACATTTTAGCAATATGAAAACACAGCCAACATCAACCTCCTATTGTTAAGTTGCTAACAATGATTAAAAAAAGGAAATTGAACAGCATAAAGCTGAACAGGATATTCATCAGAAATGTAAGTCATCATCTACTTCTGCACCAAAATCAAAGCACAAATAGTCAAGTCATACACTGAAGAGCAAACTTCCATCTAAGATACATAACATGTACCATCTAGAAATCATTAACCATATTGCAAATACAATAAACAAGAAATGATGATCCTCACACAAACACACCTAAAGCGGCTAGCTGTTGCTTCCTTCCAGATCCAGGTGGGCGCCCTCTACCCTTTTTCTGAGAAGGGGTGGTTTCACTTGCACCCTGGGTGGAGTTAGCAGGGGCAGACATTGGATACAGTCTCAAAGAAACTGGTCCATCAGGACCATATTTACGGGGCCTCCCTCTTTTCTTCTTCACAGGCTCACTTGAAGGTGCCCCAATGCCAATGCCATGGTTAAAATTGGCACGAGCCTGAGGAGCCTCCACTGAAAATGTGGAACTAGACCCTACAGAACCACCCCCCTGACCCCTTGCATTTGACTCAGCTTGAATGCCAGTGTTTGATAAAGGTCTGAACCCAGGGGCTGCTTGGAACCCCCCTCCCCCACTCTGTGTTCCAGAGCCAGACCCTCCAATAACCCCTCCTCTATGCATGTAATATGAAGCTGAGCCACCAGAAAATGCCATAGCTTCTCTCCCATCCATGCATTTACTTATTAGAGGTATACAAACCTTCTGCTACCTATGCAACTGTGCTAAAACTCTCCCAAACCCAACTTCTTGGGTTAACAAATAGGTGAAGGTGCTAAAGTGAAAAGGCACAAACAATGATGGAAAAATTGGATTTTAACCCCCAAAAAGAAAAAGGGATCTAAAACACAGTAGGTCTATAGATATTGGTCAACAAGCTCAAAGACGCAACGTGTGTGCTGGAACAAGGGTTTTGCAAGGGTTTTGTTCACCTAGATGAATCTAAAATAACCCTTCTACCAAAAAAAAGATCAAATACCCCTACCCAGTAGAAAGGAACTCAAAACAGTGTCAACATTTTTTTTTGTTGTTGAAACAGTGGCAACATTGAAAACCCATGAGAAAGCTCACTGGGAAATGTTATGTCTATAAAAAAAATGTGGGAACGTCACAAGCTTGGATTCCAGACAGAAATCAGACTAGCAAGCTGGCAGCTCCCAGAACCGTGTCTGAACACACTAAGAAAACAAAACCCTAGAAAACCCCAGATTTAAAATCTAGGGTTTTGACAGAAGAATGCAGGGGAAAGAGGGAAAGGACAAAGGGCGAAGTGAAGTGTGTTTTTGAGAAGGGGAAGATGAATAAAAATACGAGCTTTTGAATTAAAGTGGGGTTAGTGAAGTGTGTGTGAAACAGATGGGTGTACAAAGGGGTAAAAGACCCTTTGTTAAATTGTGTTGTGTGGTCGTGAGTAGGGAGGGTGGAATATGGAATGGTGGAAGTATCTGACCAAGTAGGCAAAGAGATTTAAAAAGGAAAACATAACCACAAAAGAAGAGCAACAGGGACGACAGAAATGTGGGCACTGGAGGGAAAGTGTGGCCTACCAAAGTACCAAAAACTGATGTCCTTTCTCTGACTGCTATTGCTTCTTAGGATACTGAGCCTTTGCTTCAGAGAGATGGAGTATAAAGTCTTTCACCAGCAAATTAATGCTGTATTTGTTTACTAAAAAAAATGGAGGGGGGTGAAAAAATGTTTAAATTTTATGTAAATTTTTTTTGTTTGGTATTAATGAAATAAAGATGAAATTTTTAAATTTTTTAGTGAGTTTTACTGGATTTTATTATTTATTTTTATTTTATTTTCATTCACTTTTTATCTCTTTCTTATTTTTTATTTATTTTTCTTCTACCAAACAATTTAAAATTTAAAATTATTATTTATTTATTTTTTACCTTTTAACTTATTTTTTATCTTTTTTTTTTCTATCTATTTCTCTTCTCTCTACTAAATGAAGGATAAATTTTTGAGCTACAAGATAGATTATACCGTAATCTAAATTGTCTGAGATTTTGAGTTACTAACTTACTAGAAAAGTAAATTTTGGTTGCTGTGTTACAATCTTTTTATGTATGCTGTCTATTAGAAGAGTAAATTTTTTGCACGGTACATTGTGCAAGGCTCACTATGATTTTTTAAATAAAATAACAAAACAAAAATGTGGTATTAAAAAACATGAGTTATTAAATGTCAACTAAACTTACTTGCTGTTTTATTTTTAATGCATGTGATTGAGGTAATATAAGAATAGTAAATAAGTATACGTTAGGAATAATGTTTGTAAATTTAATTTTATAAACTTATTTTTAATTCAAAATAAATTAAAACTGAAATAATTTATATTTAAAATTTTCATTTCAAAAATAATTTTTTAATAAAATTTATTATAAAATTCTTGATACAATGTAAAAATCATATCCTTTTAGTCAAATATGTATTTAATAACAAAACCATGTTTGATTAAATTAACTAAATACATTTTTTCTTTTAAAGGGTATTGGGTAGAGGGATTCTTTTAAGTTTTTTAGAAATCGTAGGTTGAAAATGTTAAATTTCTATATTTAGTATGACAATTTTAAAAATCATTTACAAAAATTATTTTTTAATTTTGTTTCCCACTAAAACTTTTTCTTAGGAAGAAGTGGGAATTCAAGATTCCCATTAAGAAGGAAAGATTTTTTTATAATAATGTCTCTCATTTTTTATAATATTTTTGACATACCAAACATACTTATGAAATTCTCAGTATACCAAACACCTTAGAACTCTAACTGTGAGGTGGAAAGCTCACAACACATAACCATATAAGTTAAAAGATTCATTATTAAATATTTGTCCTGTTTTTTTTCTTTAATGAGACATTTCACATATATCATCTATTTTTTTTCTAATGAAAAATATGAAACAACTTTTGAAATCTCATTAATAGACTAAATCACCTCATGTACAATTTCAAATGTACAATAGATGGCAATGATTCTAATTATAGTGTGGTAGATTTATGGCAGATAATTATATCCTTTAAGCATGTGGCCAATGATTCGATTCCATATCTATGTGTATGAAAAAGCATTTATTGGGAGATGTCAATCCTTAAATAAATCTCTATATTTCGAGGGATTAGTTTCTGACTCGATAAAAGATACTTTAGGTTCACAAAAAAATGTTAATGATGATATTAGCTTTTATGGGAAATCCATTTGAAAGTAAAACAATCATATTTTTAACCGTGAAAAGTGGTGCTTAAATTAGGAGTGGTTATTAGACAATGTCTTTTTCAAAATTTGAACACTTAAATATTATAAGGAAAGTTTGTTTAATATTATAATCTGGTTCTAATATTATAAGTAAAGTCTTGAGAGATAAATGGATTCCTCATGCCAAGGGTCATCAATCAGTGCCACATGTCTGAATTAGCGAGTTGCTAATTGTGTGCCAATGATCTATTATAAGAAGGGCCCTCGAGTGGAATCATAGTATGGTTGGTGTTATTTTCCCATGAGAAACAGCACAACAAATCTACTTTGTCTCAACTCGAAAGCAAGTGACTATTGATAAATAGATATGGAAATTTATTGACAATGGGATGTCCACTGTGAAATCAAGCTACCAACTAGTACTTGACATAACTCAACCACACCAAGCCTCAATAAGTCAAAACTGGAATCACTTTTAGAAAGGCTTATGGAAGGTTCCAAGCATTCCACAATGTAAAAATATGGTTTGGCATACTAGAGGGAAATAGTTTCGAATTAAATATGTCCATGTTGCAATTATGATTGAGGAAGAAACAATCCACCATGCTTTGTTTAATTGCCTTGAAGTTGAGAAATTTTGGTTTGCATCTACTTTAGCTATCCAGATAGAAGATGAAGTTGGTTTTCCCTTATAGAATGATAAATGGCAAAAAATGGCAAATATGGATGCAATGGAACTTATATTTAATCTTATCTGGTCAAAATGGCATAGACGTAATAAGTAGGTGTTTGATAAGAAAAGGGTTGTCAATTGAACAAGTTTTGGCTAAAGCATGCTCAGTTCAGCGACCACAAATTAGTAACTAGAATATCCACGATGAAGGACAAGTGCAACAATAGAAACGACTTGAGCAAGGGGTAAAAAAGTGCAATTTTGATGCTTCCATAATTCAAGGCAAGGGCACAGGTTTAGGCCTAGTGTTTATAGATTACTAGGGGAATGTGTTGGCCACTGCAACCAAGATCATTCCACAAGTTTTCCAACCAAAGTTTGCATAAGTCGTTTGCTTCAAATGGGTAATTGAAACTGTAATTTATTCTTGTTTTTTACAAGTTATGTTTGAAACAAATTGCCAACATGTTTTCAGCATGTGGAATAGAAAGAAGTCAAGCAAACTCAACTATTTTCATGGCATCATAGATGATTGCATTTCTATGGCAAGCACCTTACATAGATGCACCTTCTCTCATGCTCATTGACACTATAACAAAGTAGCGAACAAACTAGTAAAACTTGCCTTTTCGTTTATAGAGATGTATTGGTTGGAGGATTGTGCCCACCAAGTTGTCCTACTAATAGAATATGATGTAATTGTTTTGTCACACAAATTGAAATAAATACATCATGTTTCAGTCTTTAAAAGGCATAATATTTTCACATACTTGGTGTCTATTTATTTTTTCCTTTGATAAATATAATATGGATTTTAAAATCTTATTAATGGACCAAATTATTCTATGTATAATTTTCAATGTATATAATAAATGATCTTGATAAGTTTGAACTTTAAGAAAAACTTCATATATATATATATATATATAAGCTTAAATATACTTTTGGTCCTTTATCTTTTTACTAAAATTTATTTTGGCCCTTTATCTTTTAAAAAAAACCATTTTGGTCCTTTAACTTTCAAATTTGAGTTAATGTTGTCCTTTCGTTAACAGTAATCGATTTCAATTTTGGGACACAATTTTGAACCTTTTTTTGATCAATTCAAAACCTGAAACTTGTCCTACTAGATTCACTTACATTAAAACTATGGAACCTGACTAATTTTTGAACAAAAATGGCTATAAACATGGTGAAAAATGTCAGAAAAATGAGCTCCATGAACAACCAAAAAAGAATCTGTATTAGATTTTTAGTTTTTCAGTTGCTTATGGGACTCACTTTTCATATGCTTTTCACCATGTCTATGGCCCTTTTTGGTTCAAACATTAGTTGTGTTTCATAGTTTTCATGTAGGTCAATTTAATGAGACAAGTTTCAGGTTTTGAATCGATCAAAAAAGGGTTCAGAATCGTGTCCCAAAATCCAAAACGATCATTGTTAACGAAAGGATAACATTGACTCAAATTTGAGAGTTAAATGACCAAAATGAATCTTTTAAAAGATAAAGGATCAAAACGAATTTTAGTAAAAATATAAAGGACCAAAAGTATATTTAAGCCTATATATATATATATATACACACACACACACACATATACATATATATATACACACATATAAGGGCGTTTCAAATGAGAAACTTCTTAAAATGAGAAATGAAAACTATTAATAGTAGTTATTAGATTATAATTAAAAACAATGAATGGTCGAGATTAAAACTCAATTAAATATCCTTTTATGAGACCTACCACTGTTGTTGCCTCCGTAGCTGTCGCCACTACCATCATCAGTTGTTACCACCGCCGCCGCCGCCATCACTGCCACCACCGATGTCGTCACTGCTCCCGCAATAGCCACCACCACCATCACCGCCATTGCTGTTGCAAGCCACCATCGCCGCTGCTAGAGACAGTGACAATGGTGGTTTCATAAGAGATGATTAATTAGGTGTTAATCTCAACCACAAATTTGTTTTAATTATGATCCAAGGGCTATCATTAAAAATTCTCATTTTCTCATTGTAAAAGTTTCTCATTTGAAACGTTCCCTATATATTATCTACCTCAAACATAAAATAAGATAATATATTGAGAAAATAGTACATAAGCTAATAGTGTAAACATTTTTTAGATGTCATCTAATCACAAGTCCCCATGTATGGTAAGTTAGCCAACCTTTATAATAACCATCTTAAAAATCATACTAAGAATGATTTGTGATTAGTTGATAGTGTAAAAATTTTTACACCGATAGTGCATACCTATTAAACTCTAACTGAATTTTATGGCTCTGTACCGTTAGTGTATAAATTTTCACACTATTAACCAATCATAAATCATTGTTGGTACAACTTTTAAGGTAGTTACTGTAAAAGTTAACCAACTTACCATACATACTAGTTTGTAATTAGATGACAGTGTAAAATTGCTTTACATTGTTAGTTCATAACATATATTTTCTCCTTTTTCTTCTTCTTCTAATCTTTAGTTTCAAAATAAACTCACATTGAAATTTCCCTATCCTATTACTATTAGTTTAAGGGTGTGTTTGTATGGCGGTGGTGGCGTTGCTGGTGGTAATGGTGGATGCAGGTGGTTAGCGATCCGATGGTGGTGGTAATAGTGCTAGTGATGTAGTGATGGTAACAATAACAATGAGAAGGGTTATTATCAAATGTAGCAAGAGTGTTTTTTTTTTTTTTAAAACTAAAAACCAAACTCACAAATCCTTTTTTCTTGGTTTTGAAAATAAATGTAAAAATGTTTTGAAATTGAATTAAAAATTGTTTCAACTTCATTTTAGCTAAACTTGTTTTGTTTTGAAATTGCATTTGAAACCAAAAACTTACAACCACCTCAAATGGGCCTTAAAATTTTTTGTTGGATTGAATTGAATTTTGGATTTGATTTTGAAAACTAATATGATCCAATCCAACCCAAACTTATACATATGTATATATTTTATAGATAAATTTATGATATCACTCATATTTACATTTTTATTTCCTATATATTTGTAAAATTATCACATAACTTATATTTATTTAGGAAAATATATTTAATAAATATAACTTTTAACTAATTATTTAAATAAAGAAACATAAATATAAATATCAACCTATGTAAATTTATTTTCAATAATATATATTTTAAAAGTTGTATTAGTATTAGCTATATAATGATGTATAAATGAGATATTTTAAATTTTAAATTATTTTTTATTATGCTTATTACATATTGTGAACACTTAATTTTATCCGGGTAATTAGAAAATAACAAAATAATATAGAAGAAAAACATATAAAATAATAATAATAATAATAATAATAATGATGATAATAATAGTATGTAAGTAAATTTCTGACTGGGCCATTATGATCTAAGCCCATAAATGGAAAAGTTTCTCTTAATTTCCATCTTGGGCCTTGCAAACCTAAGGGTCCATTTAGCCAAAAAATAATAATGAGAAAGGCTGAGCTGAAACGTGGGGGAGAAGTTAAAAACAAACTTGCAGAAGAAGTTTTGAGGGATAGCTATATATAGTTGTTGGAGGCTCACAATTTAGGATACGATTAAAAGAAAGAGGAGGAGGGAAAAGTATAGAAATGCTATTAGAGTGAGAGAGGAGAACGAAAGAAAAGGAAAACACTGTATAGAGGAGGCTACAAAGGTATTCCAAATTTTTAACACTCTGTTATTGACTGGAATTGTGTGAAATCTCACACTACCCTCTCGTTTACTCAAATGCTTACTCATATTGTATGACTGAATCCCTTTGTATGACACAGTGATATCGTTGTTCTTTACTATTTGTTAGAATCATGAATCTGTAGCTAAATTCTTGAATACTTGAATATAATTTCGATCAAAATATGATGTGATTCTGTATTGTTCTTATTCCTTCTCAAATCTTTTTTTCCTATACCAACACGTTAATTCCATATTTCCTTCTTAAGACATTGGTACCAATTTACTTGCAAAATCACAAGCACTACACAATTCACAAATAAGAGCACCGTTTCTAATTTTGTTTTTTGATCAAATACAGTCAATGAATTGCTTCGTTTTGTTCTCAAAAGTCACCACGATGTACAGAAACGCGCACACACTTTTCACTTGTTCTTATACCTATAAAACTTAATAATAAAGAAAACCTCTCCGACACCAGGAATGCAACCTCAAGACCACAGAGCATGACAATAATAGTAAATAACAAAAAATAAGAAAGCCATCCTCCATTTTCGTCGAATCACCGTGAGCACTGCGAATTTGTGTCCATCTATGCCTTCACAGAGCAATTCGTTGCCAACTACCTTGAAACCCCGGACAAATCATCCACGGCCTTGCCACTGTCCCCTTCGTGATACACGAATCCAAACACTGCAACTCAGACTTACGTCAAGGTCTTCGTTCCTCTGTGAACCATTGTCGCATCTCATCGGTGCCTCCACTGCACCGTCGACGCACCCCTGATGCATTCCTTTGAGACTCTAACCTTTTCCCTTATTTTCTGCAGCGGCGGCATATCACACCCCTAAGACGTTGAAGTCGCGTCTCTTGGGTAAGGGGTGTGTGCCCTGTACGCTTCCCAAACCCTTCCGTAACAATGAAATGGGCTTGGGGTCCAAATGCCATCCTTTTAGGCACGTAAAGAAGATGGGCTTGGCCCTTGATTTACGTTTCTTTTCTCTTTTTTTTTTTTCTTTTCGTTGAATTACCTTTTATATATACCTTTGATTAGTGAGTCCCAATGTGAATATATACCTTTTATATATACCGACGTGAATACAGTGAAGGTCTTTTAGGCCTTTTATTATTTTGGTTTAGTAAAATATTTAATAATCAAAATATTTTATTTGTTGTTTACAATTAAGAAAAATGATTATTCTTTTTTATTTTTTTGCTAAAGCTTCCGTTTGTTCTCTTGAATTTGTTTTCAATATGAAATTAATTAGTAAGTTATTAACAAATAATTTCTAATAAATAATTAAACTTGATAATAACTATTTTGGATGTACTTTCTATTTTGACATTATTAAAGTTTTTAATGATAACCATTTTAGATGCACTTCTTATTTGGTTATGACCACTTTGGAAGTACTTTCTATTTGGTCATTTAATAAATTTGACACATCTAAATGATACAACTTGGTGATGTCAGATTTAGCAACACAAAATTAAAATCAAAATCAAGCAACAAAACATTTTTCTACCCGAAGAACTATGTGAGTCTGAATTCCTCATTGCATCAGACGATACGTAGAAGTAGGGACCCACTCCTATCGATTTCAAAAATAATAAAATTAATTTTTCTTCAAAAATAAAATATTTGAAATTCTTTTCATAGACAAAAATAATAAAATTTGTAAATAAATAAAATTTTGTTAGGGGTAAAATAAATATTTTTGAAGCTATCTAATTTTGTACATTTAATTAGGGGTAACCGTCTTTATAACAAACGTCGTAGGATGTTAGCACTTTCCCTACGCTTAACTAACTCCCGAACCCATATTTGGTTTCAAAGACTATTTTCCATTTTAACGGGTTTTTCCAAAGTTTTCCTTAATAAACTTTGGTGACGACTCCTCTAATATTAATTTCTTTTTTGCCGTTTCGTCGTGACTCCGGTTGTGGCACATATCTTACCATTTATTTAATACTTTCCTAAAAGAAAAAGAAAAATTAGACTAAAACCGAAATTGATCCAATCCCAGCCGCTTTAGATTGGATTGGATTTAAATTTTGTATGAAATTGATTGGATGTTGAATTAAGAAAACCAAAGTGATTGGATCAAATTATTTTTCTCTTCAAAATCAATTCATTGTAATCCCAAACTACCTTATCCTATCCAATTCTTATATATTATCCTATCCTAACGATCAAATGAGTCCTTAATATTACAAGTAAAGTTTGTCTAGTATCATAATATTCTTCTATTGAAATCGATCACTGATAAATAAATATTGATTTGAAAAGCAATTGATTCCCTTAAAAAATCATAAAAAAACCTCACAATTAATATAAAAAGATAAGGGAGTTACTCATATAATAATATAAAATTTATATAATAATATAAAATTCACATAAAGTCAAAAAAACTTAC
The DNA here is from genome assembly GCA_004329165.1 of Spatholobus suberectus. Classification (NCBI taxonomy): domain Eukaryota; kingdom Viridiplantae; phylum Streptophyta; class Magnoliopsida; order Fabales; family Fabaceae; genus Spatholobus; species Spatholobus suberectus. The sequence continues at coordinate 77,943,002 of CM014733.1, forward strand.
TAACTTACGATAGTCATCAAACTTTGTTATTTAAGTTATAATTTCTTTTAACATTTAGTGTAATTGCTACCTTACTTCAGTTTTCATTGCCCTCTGCTTTATGTTTCATTGTCATTCACCACCAAATGCTTTTAATGCATGCATTCGTCATTTCTCCATGAAATTTTGTCTGAAAAATAGCATCAAACATTATTTGAATATAAAAAGAAGATGATGTAACCAAATATCGAGTGTTTTTTCTTTTAAGTGAGACAACATTTGTTTCGTTTTTAATTTGTCCAATTCAAATATACAAAATTGAATCCTCTACTGCAAGGATTTATATGACTTTTAACATGTTTGTTCCTTGTTAAAAATCATGTTCAATATCAATCCATTAAGTTATTGCCTTCACGTTTTAAGTTAGAAAAAAAAACATTTATTTTTATTCAAAATAATTGAACTCATGGGCACAAACATGATTTCTCATATCTTTTGATGTTCCTTATTTCTCCATAATATTATGTGTTTTAGGGAAAGAAAAATGGGATTTTTGTCCCTCTTTCTTGTACTTATCTCTAACCCACGTTTTGTTCACTAATATCGCATCTATCACTCTCTTTGTTCTTTCTTGTTGCTTGCACTCATTCACATTGTCCAATTTATATTCTTAATATTCTGCCTTGTTACTAGGTGCATTATATTCTAATCACGATGAATCACTAAGAGCCTTGTGCTAATGTGAAAGTAATGTAGTCCTCAAGCTATATGAACACAAATCTTTAGCTTTTGAATCCAACGCAGTGAATGTTTTTATTTCTTGTATAAATGATCACTTAGAGGGCCTTGAGCCATGTATTCGTAAACAAGTATCAATTGATCTCCTTCTTGGCAATAGCCCAGCAATGACACTATATTATGTTTGGCTAGAACTAGAATTTGTGAAAAACAAGTTTATTTAAATGAGAAATTCATTAAGGCATTGAGTGGTTGCAATCGACTTTGTGTTTATTTGTTTTGATTGTTGTGTTTGTTCAAGTATTGATCTTGTTATGGTTAATGAAAAATGAATATATAAATTTATCCAAACTTGATCCAAGGGTTATATTAAAATGTGTTTCAACTGCTTGTATAGAATAATTATTGAAAAGTTTAATCCAAATTATTTGAAAGACGTTTGTTTTCTTTGCTTTTTTTGGAGGGGGCTAAAAAACTTACATTAATTAATGAACTAAAAGACTTGTATATGGCTTTTGATTCAGTTGGGAAAAGGTTGAAAATGAAGAATTGATTTGAAGACAACAACTTGATGCTTCATAAAAAAAACTCAGTGTTTGAAGACTGAATTAGTTATATTGATAGGACACTTAAGGAGTGTATGAATAAGCTTCAACAAACTAAAGAAAAACAAGAGCAAAAGATTCATGAAGTTGATGCAAATAACTTTTATGGTTGGGAATCTAAAATACCATCCTAAGTGGGATGTTGTTAAGCTAAAGGCTTAAACAGCTAAAGCAGATATTACTGCATTATACTTTAGTATGATATTCACCAGATGCTTAACTACTTAAGGATGTGGAGAAAGAAAATTCAAATATTAAAATTAAGCCACAATCTCGACATGAGAAACTAAAGTTTAGGACCATAAAAAGGGATTTAAGTACTCAAGTTGCGGAAACAACAAACAAGATACATATAAAAAGTATAAAGAATGTGGCTAATCTTGAAGTTGAGTGCCATATGCATAAACTATGGCTCACAAATCATTCTCTGCTAATGATCACAGGTCTTTGACCGCCTTTTTAATTTATGTAGTCTTTTACTAATAGCATGTTAGACAGTGGAGAGAGGCAATTGATAATTGATACTTGAAAGTGATATGCAAAGATTAGGCGGTTGCAGGGATATGAATGAAGGTGAGATAAGCCCTTGTGATTCATGGCCATCAACTTTATTACATGACTTGATCAATTTAAGAATGAAAACACCATTAAAAAAAATCATATTTGGTCTTTTCAACTGAAATCGATCTGATGAATGATTTATATGAGAGGAAAAATCTTATTGTGTTATTAGATACCAAAAGTGTAAGCAGTTTTTCTATGGTAAGTACCGCATTTGATCAACTTAATGTTGGACATAGCACAATGAACGTTGAAGTGGAAGCCACAATGACCTAACCAAGTACCAAAGGCAACTTGAAGCACCACAAAGTAGGGTGAAGGAAGTAGAGTTGAAGATGACACACATCAAGTTTCAACAAGTGTGTGTGTGTGTATGCATACGTGTTAAAAGATTCATTATTAATTTTTTATCTTAAATTTTTTGGTCTTTAGCAAAATATTTTTCACACATTTAGCATTTATTTCTCTTTTCATTTGATAAACATAACACGAATCTTTAGACCTCATTAATGCACTAAATCACCCAATATACAATTACTAATGTATGATAAATGACATTGATAATTATTAACTTTGAGGAAAACTTCATTTAAGAGAAGCACAATCATATCCCTAATTAACTATGAAGTTGTGTTTAAACTAAAAATAACGATTAGACAATATCCTTCTCGAGGTCTTAACTCTAAATATTATGAGTAAGAATTATATAATATCATGATCTATTGAAATTGACCATTATTTGATAAATATCAATTTAAAAAATTATCAATACCCTTAAAAAAATCCTAAAGAAACCTCACTATTAGTATAAAGGACTAGGAGGTTACTCATATAATAATATAAAATTCACAAAAAAAAACAAATGTAATATAAAATTAAAAAACAGTCATTTTAGGTGTTTGATTGGAATTAGTTAAACCATTTTTTTTCTTTTTGAAAATCATGTTTAGGACTCCAAATGGTGAAATGATCTAACACCTAAACAAACATGTTCAGAGATTCATTATTAAATATTTCTCTTAATTTTTTGATCTTCAACAAAATATTTTCACATACTTGGTGTCTATTTTTCCTTCGATAAATATGGTATGAATTTTGAAATCTCATTAATGGACCAAATCACTTTATGTAGAATTTCCAATGTATTATATATCTTACGCGTAATGAACATCAATTTGTGATAAGGGAATAATGTTTAATGAATGACGTGACAAATGTGAATGTTTTGTGAGTGGTGAGACATTATAACCTTATTTCAATAAGTGTACTAATCGACAAGCAATAAAGTGATAAGTAGTTATTTTCCACAAAGATCGGAATGGGCATTATGTACTTATTTTCAACATTAGTCAAATGAATCGAAGTTAGGTTGTCACGATTAATGGTTAGTTGTGAGTGTTATCTTGGACCTAAGTTGGACTTTGAATTCCACTAAATCGGTGCAAACAAACTCAAAACAAAAAGACATTACACAATAACTAGTAACCCATGCCTCACTATTCCTACATCCTAGAGTTGCTCTCTTAAACCTCAACCACATGTAGTTGTTCAACACTTGAATTCTCATTGGAATCTTGTCCCAATTTCTTGACAACGTGTCCTAGTTGTCAAAGCGAATATTCTAATTCCTTAAGCACACTCACTAAGCACCCGTGCATTGTGCTTACGATTCTCCAGAAGCGCACACAACATACACACCTTCATTCCTAGATTCTATGCATGTTATATGTCTCAAATTTTCATATTTTTAACTCGAAATATCTTTCCAAAATTAACCTTAAGTTAGCTATAATTAGTTGTTTTTACCTTACCATAAGCATTAAGCATAGGAAAGTTAAATTGACACAAAAAGCATATAATCAAAGTTCAATTAAACAAGTTGAAAGGATTATATTTATTTATTTATTTATTTATTATTATTATTATTATTATTATCAACTTACAATCATTAAAATTGTAAAATAATTATGATTAGTGTGATCAATTTAATTATTCATTAAAACTAAATCTCAAGTTTAGTTTACATAGTTTACCCACAAAATACCTATGAGGTTTATGCGCCAATTTAATTGTCATTTTTCAAAGTGTTATATACACACACATGAGAAAAAATTATGAAACACACTTATGTAAACCAATTATTGTTGTTATTATCATTGGACATGTTTAATTAAATATAAAACAAATATAATTTAAATGCATAGAAAATATATTAAAAATAAAGTTTTCATCAATTTATAGTTTATTATAAATGATTCATTGTAAATAATATTTTTAAGACAGTGTGTGTGTGTGTGTGTGTGTATATATATATTAAGTTAACAATATTAATTATCAACTTTTTAATGAGGTTATGACTAAAAAAGTAAAATATATAAAATATGATAGTTCATTGAAGTAATTTTTAAGACTATATTTTTAATGTAATTTGCATGTTTTTTATTTTGCACAACAATAAGAATTTGGTGATATAATTCTTGTTAAAATAACATATAATTAATTATGAATAATAAAATAAAAGTAATGTTATTAGTTATTTTTGTCAATATCTTTTAAGTTTCCGTATTATTTTGTTAATCCTTTAATTTTGTCAAGAATTCGTTGTTGATGTCAATGATATTGCCATTTTACAAGGAAGCGATTGTTGTTCTTGCTCTTTGATATTTTTTCATTTTACGTGTGATGTTTAAAATTTGGATATTTATTTTGAGTAAATCACTCATGGACTCAAATAAATATTAATTTGAAATTTTGTCCGTATTAAAATATTTTCTCCTTCGTATAATTAATGTTAGTATTTTTCTATTACCAACATTTAAGAATCATTTTTTAAAATTTACACACCGAATAATTTACTTTACTTATAATAGTGTTGATAACACATAGTATGCTAATATTTAGTTATTGTTTTGTCTAGACACTTATAACTAATAATGTCTTTGAATGAACCACCAAGGGCTTCAAGCCCAATCTCTTTATTAATTGAACAAGTATGGTCCACTTATATTTTAACTTAAATTTTGAAAAATATATATTTTTTTTACAAAAAATTGGAAAAAATATGATTACTTTTTAAAAGTAAACTAGTTAAATTCGTACATATTTATTTTTTGGTAAAGACTACAATTGTCCTTCATTGGAGACAATCCTACTTGAATGGAGTAAGACTACTATTAGCGGCAAAGCTTTCCCTCTTAGTATTCAACGCAGCTACATATTTGAGGGTCAGCCTCAAGATTGCTGGGTAACATGGAACAATCCTGTGCAAGTTGATCCACGTGCTTGATTGTATATTTATTTAAACACATGCCTTTTAAAAATATCTAATAACTAGTATTTTAACTTGTGCATTGCACAAAATAAATATTTATTTTATATAACTTAAATTTATAATAAATAAATGCTTTTGAATATATAAATTATATTATATTTAAAATTTGTAATAAATAAATATTTTTGAACATATAGATTATATTTTAAATTTATAATAAATAATTATTATAATATAATGTTAATTTTTTATTATTGATAATTTTTAAAAAACATTGAAATTTAATTTAGAACAAAAGATGTTGAAAATGATAGATTGAAAGAAATAAGAGATTAAAAAAATTCCTAAAAACACTTTCATTAAAGAATGACACCTAAAAACACTCTTGTTGAAGAATAATAACTAAAAACACTATCGTTCAAGATCGTTGTTCTCATTTAATATATAAGGTGGATATTTAAAATTTATTATGAGTCATTATACCTGTTGGGAATAGTAACAATGCAATATATATAATTGTAAAGAAAAAAGGTAAGAGACAATAAACATAAAATAAAAATACACACACACACTATCTTAATTAAATAATAAAACCATGGCACATAATTATTTTGTAGATTTATTTTAATATCTTTTCTTTTCAAATAATTTTTTTTAATAACATTGCATTTAAATTTTGAGTTTAATTTTTATGCATTGACAATATAAAGAGTTTTTAACCTATTAACCAATTAGAAATTATGCTATGAATGACTTTTAAAGTAGTTATTATAAAAGCCAATAAAATTATCATGTATGACAATTTCTGATTGCTTGATAGCATAAAAACTCTTTACATTGTCAATATATGTACTATTTACTTCTAAATTTTATACTTATTATATTTTTTAATGTTACAAGCAAGATTTGGAAATTAAAATTTTTACTCACATTGTTTTATTTGTTTTATATAAAACAACGTGACTGAATTTATCTAATATATAAAATATCTTATAAACTGCATAATATTTATGATTTTAATTGTAAATTTAATAATTTATAGTAAATAAAATTCAACTTACTATATTACATGTATAAAAAATATAATAAATAAAAAATGAATAGTTGAAATTAATTGTTAACATATAACAAAATTTAAATAATTTTAAAACTTTATTAGTATGCATTATATTTCGCTACTTTAAAATATGTTATATTAAAAAAAAATTAAAACTAAGGATTTCTAAAATATATAAAAATTTGAAAATAAATCATAATAATTTATTTAAAATAACTATTAAGGACAGACATTAAGAGATAATTATTATCATATATATATTTATCAATTTTTATATATTTAATTAATAAATATTTGAAAATTTATTTTTTAAAATATGTTTTATAAACAAGTTTCTAAATCTTAATTAATTAACAAAATTGTGTCTAACTATATAAGAAAAAAATTATTTATTTATATATTTGTATAAATATTACATTAATATTTATTCTCAAGTTTAATTTACTTTAATATATATTTATCAATTTTTATTTATCATATTAATATAGATTTGAATTTTTATATTTAAAAATATATTTCATAAACTATTTTTCTTTAAATTTTAATTAAATAACAAAATTATGCAATACTATATATGAAAAATCTATTTATTTATATATTTGTATAAATATTATATTAATAGCATTTAATGTTATATTAATATTTATTTTCATGTCTAATTTACTTTTATATTTTCATATATATACATATTTATCAATTTATACATATTATATTAATATACATTTGAATTTTTTTTCTAAAAACATGTTTCATAAACTATTTGTTATAATGTAAATTAAATAACAAAATTGTGTCATACTATATAAGAAAAAAATATTTATTTATATATTTGTATAAAGACTACATTAATAACATTAAATGTTACTTTAATATTTAATCTAATTTACTTATATATGTATGTGTATAGATAGATAAATAGATAGAAATTATAATTAAAGTTTGTTTAACATCGTAATATTATTTTATTGAAATCGATCAATGGTCAATAAATATTGATCTGAAAAGCTACCGATTCCTTTAAAAAAATCATAAAGAAACCTCACAATTACTATAAAAGACAAGGAGGTTACTTATATGATAATATAAAAATCATACAATAATATAAAATTCATATAAAGCCAAAGAACTTGTTAACTTACGATAGCTCGTAAGACTTTGTTGTTCAAGTTATAACCTCTTTAGCTTTTAGTGAAATCTTTTCCTTACTTTAGGTTTCATTGCCCCCTACTTAACTTTTTATTGCCATTCACCGCTGAATGCTTGTTATGCATGCATTTGTCACTCTTCCATGAAACTTTGCCTGAAAAACAGCATCGGACATTGTTTGAATTGTAAAAGAAGATGAGCAACTGAATATCGAATGCTTTTTTTGAGAGGATACACAATTTTTTTTTTTCATTTTTAGTTTCTCCAATTCAAATATACAAAACTGAATCTTTTTCTGCAAGGTTTTATATAACTTTTAGCATGTTTATTTCGTATATCACGTTCAATGTCAATTCATTATGTTATTGCTTTCACGTTAACTGCTTTGGAAGATGCACCAACAGAGAATCAAACTCACAATTTATCATGTGAAAAGAAATATAGACAATGTAAATTTTTTATATCATTTTATTATTTCAAAAAATATGTAAGCACAAATACTTTAAATAAACGCTCACAAAATTTAATAAAAACCTAATTATTCAAGATTGTGTTTAAATAATTTTTTAAAAAGAATACTTATATATATATATATATATATATATATAAAGTTTTTGAAGTTATGTTTCTAACTTTAAGTTGATACAAGTGTTGAAACATTTTTTATTAAAATATTTATTTTTTTAAAAATTTACGGTATTTTTATTATTTTTTAAATAAAAAGGAATAAACTCATCAAAAGCGAAAAGATTTACTTTGGAGGAAAAAAATGAAGAGTTATTATAGTAATTGATGGAAAATTAAAAGTTAAAGCTGTGACTAAATTCATACATGTATAATAAATTAAGTAATTATTTAAACTTTAACTATTATTTTTTAACTAATGATTATGACTCGTCCTTTTTAGTTTTCATTGTATATGTAAAAGAATATTTTATTATATATTAAGAGAGACTTTAATTAATATCTAACTATTAGTTCGAAGATATCCCTAAATATACATAAACTGATAAAAGAACTCATCATTTTTTTTTTCTTTTAAAATGAATATCTCATTCTAGAGAAGTTAGAAATTTTCGCAAGTGCAATTGATAACACCGGACATTAGAACGAATTTGCTTATTTCTCAAATTATAAAATAAAATAAAATTAGAAAAACATGTATGATAAAAATAAAACACGGCTTAAACTTAAGAGATGAAAAGCACCATTTAGCCTAAAAATTATAAAATTTAATTGAAATGTACCTACAATGTAAAATTTTTTACACTATTATTAATCACCCTAACAAATTGTCATGTATGATAAATTTGTTAACTTTTATAACAATTATTTTAAAAATTATATTAAAAATGATTTCTGATTGATTTTGACAATGTAAAAATTTTCACATGACAATTAAACTCAAAATTATATTATGTATAAAATTTACACACACACACACATAGGGCATATCATATGAGAATGATATTCTTAGGGGCTGATTGACCAATCTGGTGCAATTTTAAACACAAATTACCAAAATGGGACTCTTTTGAAACATATTACTAGCATGGGTTTGTTTTGACCGTTGACCGGTCAAAGTCGTAAGTTTTACTAACGAAACTCAATCCATGTCATCATTTTTTTTTAAAATTACATGTAGGCGTCCAATGTGGAAAGTAATTTGCAGTTCAGAGTAGCGAAATTAACAGGATTGCGCCACGTGGCGCGCTACGATAGGACCATTGGTAAGCGAATCAGGGAGGCCACGTGTAAGGCCCCTATGAGTTCTACAACTGCCACTAGTTGGATCCGCCGAGTTGTGCCATGTGGTGTAATTTGCGGGGGCCATCGTAACGCTCAACAAGGGCAGGACACGTGGCGTCTCCCTGCGTATTTCGTAGTTGGGAACAGCGAGATTCACCCGCGTACGCCACGTGGCGTGTTGCCTCCTCCCCTGCCAACCAGAAGCCGACACGTGGTGGTTAGAGAAGAAGCCGTTGCTGTGAATAGCAGGACTGCTGTAAAAAATTATTTTTTGAATCCTTTTAAATACGTCTGAAGCCCCACATGAAAGCAACGTAATTGAATAGCGGAAATGGGTCTCAATTTCGCGTCTGAGGCGTTTTTGGCGTATTAAAATTTAGGTAAAAAAAAATTGTATATATTTTGTAAAAATTAGTTACTTATTTAAATGATAATTATACTGTTTTTCTATTAAATAATAGAAAGTTCCTTATTTTTAAGTTTTTTTTTTGTTTTGATACAATTTATAATATATGCTTATATTTCAAATATTTATTTGGCATTGTGTTAATTTATATGGTATGTAATATATTGTAATTATTTTGTTAATTATATGTTTTATTGTATTCTAAAGCGGCGATCTTATTCAATAAATGATTTAAAATTTTCAATTATGAATTTTATTGTATATTTTACTTAATTTTGACAATTATTTATGTTTAATTTGTGTTTTGCATTTATTTTAATAATTGACTATGTTAATTTATGTTTTTGTTTATTTATTTTTTCATTTTTGTAATATAATTGTTTTAATTTTATGTTTAAATATATATGTAATTATTATTATACATTAAGAAATTATGTGTGGTTAAATTTGTTGTACATATTTTTATTTAAATAATAAAAAAAATAAAAATTTAGTTATGGATTTTTTTATTTTGTTATTCAATTTGTAATATGCATTATATTTCATTGATTATATGTATTATAGTATTTTGAGGTGGTGAATGTGTTTTTTGATAACTTATTTTATTTGTTTGATAAATTATTGTTTTAGCATATATAATATTATTTAAATTTTTGGTTAATTATATTGAAAGTAAGTAGTGTTTTTTAAATTTTGAATAATGTGTTATTTATGTTGATTGATATATTTATATTTTTACTAACATTTACTCTCTTAATAAATATAATATGTTTGGGATTTAATTATTTAGGACGATAATAATAGAAAATAATTATTTATTTAGTTACGTATAATAAATTTATTAATTGATTATATTTTTTCTTGTTGATTGATTTACACAATGTTTTTTATAGATCTTCACAAAATGACCTCTTCTTCACCTTCCGGTAGAAGCAGCATTCATTTCGGACCAATTGATGATGACATCTTATGGATGCAAAGTATGCATGTTTTGCAATATGTGTGGAATGGTGAACCGGACCACAAATTACTTGTTAGATGAGCTCTTCCTACACATAATGGAGTAGAAGGTGTTCCGGAAGCAATTATTGAATTTCTTAGTCAATTTGGCTTCTATTGGGTTGCCATAATGGGTTTTTTAAGGGTTAATGCCGGTTTGGTGAATGCTTTGGTGGAAAGATGGAGACTTGAAACTCATACATTCCACATGAGATTTGGAGAATGCACGATCACTCTTCAAGACGTCGCAATTTTGTTAGGGCTTCTTGTTAATGGGCTGCCTCTTATTAGCTCTACACAGCTTGATTAGGGAGCTCTGTGTGAAGAGTTGCTGGGTATTCGACCAGCAAACCTAGATGGTAGTTTTGTTAAACTAAGCTGGTTAGCTAAGCATTTTGATGACATTGGTTAACGTGTTACCAATGATGAACAATTACGAAGATATGCTCAGGCATGGATCCTTAAATTCATCGGTGGTGCATTGTTAGTTGACAAATCAAGTCGTAAAGTCTCATTACGATATCTTCAATTTTTACGAGACTTTAACAAGACAAGGACCTATGCATGGGGGCTGTTGTACTTAGCGCGATCTATGTATAGTCACAAATTATAGGACGCAATCCATTAGTGGCATGTGCTTATTACTGCAACTTTGGGTGTGGGAAAGATTTCAACGTATAGCTCCAAAAAGAACGCCTGACTTCATTGTTGGTCAACCCTTAAGGATGAGGTAACATTAATGTTGTTAATATATACTTGTTATGATTTTCATGTTTGGCTTAAATTGTTTATGACTCCATATTTTTATAGGTGGCTTCAACGTGGACATAGCCACATAGGAAACGACGATTTAACATCACACCGACGAGCGTTTGACATTATGAGGAGGCATGATGTAAGTATCTATCTTGTATAGCCTGTAATTGTAATTCTAATTTGCTATACATGGTTTTAACTTAATTTTTCTTTGTAGATTGTTTGGGAGCCATACACTGAGGCTATTACAATGCCTCTTTTATGTCGAGATGGACAAATTGTCTAGATATCAGTTGTGCCACTAATATGTTTTAATGTATGTGAATGGCATCAACCCGATAGAGTGATGAGACAATTTGGTCTTCGGCAACCAATTCCACATCCTCCGCTTCAGCTACAGGAGTTACATGCGTTGACTTTGCGTGGAAAGACCAATGAAAATTGACATAACATATTGGCACCAACGATCAACGCATGGAATCACAGACACGAACTACAAGTTCAGGACACTGGCCTACAAGTAGGAAGTTTGGGTCACAATTCCGAGTATACGACGTGGTATAGACGGAAAACAAAGATGTTTGTGGACTCGAAGAACGCTAGGGCAACAACTTTAGTAATATAACTTACGTAAATTGACCTGTAATATTTTTTTTCATATTGAAGTCATTGTGTGTCTAATTTTGTTTTTTTACAGGGAGAGATAGGGGAGACATTAACATACATGGTCTTCGAGGAAGGCAAAGGTACATGGGAGGTTGACAACCTGGTGCCTTATGTCGAGAAAATCGTGATTTTGGTTGACGCAGAGGATAGCGTAACTAAGGCTGCTTCGCCAACTCCACCTCCTCTGCTGATATTTGATGCACAACAATTTTATATTCTTGGGCATTGTGTTGAATTGCAAGGGCTTGGAAGAAGGAGAAGGGTTGTTGAGGCTGAAATATATCATTTTCCGACAATGCCCCAACGTCAACTTGGGATGTATTACACACCCACACAATTTGTATAATATCCCAGTTCACAACCCATGTACTATTATCCTTCTCAGTAACAGGCTGATGCTGAAACTTCGCAACAACACCTTCCTCATGCTTATCCGTCCACACCGAATTTCATGATGGATCAACTATTTGGGACTCTGTTTTTGACACCGAGTCCAAACATGCCTTCACTATATGTAACTCCAAGCGCCCCACTATATAACATACCTGGATCTTTATGGTTATAGGGGATGGATCATATAATGGGTGTAGATCTACGTGCCAATTTTTGTCAGAGGCAGATAATGCTAGTCAACTATTTGCGATGAATGCTGCTGCTACAGCAGATGATGTACAACCAGTTAGAAGAAATCCTACACGACTTGCTAGAAACTGGTCATGCCCTTGTGTTCTGACATCTCCAAATAAAGGTCACGAACATTCGACAGATGATACTTGACTTTTTTAAGTTCTACGGTCGTTGTATTAGTTTATTGTACATAATATTAATATTTTATTGACTATACTCCATGATGTTGTCATCCACGTTGATTTACTAGGTGTTGATAATTAAGTTAATAAATAAAAAAACACATTTATGAACAATTCTAAAATGGTAACAACAAAGTAACATTTTAAAGAGAGTTTAAAATTTTCATAAATTAACATTACAAAAATTGTTATGAACTAAATGTTTTCTTCATTACTTTGCTCGGAATTGCCTGTCTGCGCTTGTAATGGACAATTACGCCTATTATGGCCTTCTTGTCCACATCTACGACATCTCTGTCTGGGTTGTGATTCAACCCAGTCCATTTCATTTTTGATTCTTGTTGATTTTGGTCGACCTTTTCCACAAACAGTTGTTGGGTCCGGGATAAGTACCCATTGCTCATCATCGGGTGGTATAGCTTCTTCATTACCCAACAGCCACCACTGTGCTGAATATGCATGTAATATGTACTCGTTTGTGTATACTGGGTCTATGTATTGGTTGTAGTCAACGCTAACTACACCGCACGCAGCAATAACATAGGAACATGGATAATGGAATGCAGTAAAGCGTCCACACTGACAATAACGTTCGTTTAGGTTAACTATCCATTTCTGACCGCCACGCTGAGTCAAAGGATTAAATGCCTCCTCAACCTCAAACTGTGTTGATTGGATGTCGTATCTACGAACCTAGTGAGAAGATGCTTCCTCTACATTTTTTCGCATCGCCTCAACTAACTTGGCACAATATATATTGCTAGCTGACAAATCTGCCCTCACTTGAGACCTTCGTTGTACAAAGTACTCAACACATCGATTGTATGTTGACTTTACCAAGGCAGTTATTAGAATGTTCCGACAATCCTTCAGGACCTTATTGATGCATTCAGACAGGTTCGTGGTCATGTGACCAAATCTACGGCCCTCCACATCGTATGCCATACTCCACTTGTCAACAGAAATGGCACTTATCCATCTATCGACATCTGCGCTACACTCGCGAAATGTTTGTAGTTTTCTGTCAAAAATATGTTTGCATGGAGTATATCCTACAATAATAATAATAATAAAATTGTTATTGAAAATAAGATCATGTTAAAAAAAATAATTGTGAAGTTAAAGGTTATAAACTCACAACATACCTAGATTAACCAACATTTTTTTTTTGTTTCCCATTCTTGAAACGATGATTAAAATTGCTTGTAATATGTCGAATACAATACATATGATAACCATGTGGAGGTTGCCATCCAGGGGCCTTATTTTGCACAGCAGATTTTATGCTACGATGTCAATCAGAAATTAGACATATGCCTTGTTTATCCGTGACATGCAAACGTAAATGTGACAAGAACCACAACCACGCTTATAACGTCTCGCCCTCAACCACAGCAAATGCAAGAGGAAAGACATTGTTGTTGCCATCTTGTGTTGTGGCAATTAACAAGGTTCCACAGTACTTGCCATATAAGTGTGTTCCGTCGACTTATATTAGTGGCTTATAATAGCAGAAGGCATCACCACATTGCTTGAATGTCCAAAAGACTCGATGGAATTGTCGGTAACTACGAATGAGTTGATTACCAACAAAAAATTCATTATGGCAAAGTTGGTAATACGTACTTGGCACATTCCCTTGCATATACTTAAGCCACCTTAGAAGCATGACATATGACTTGTCCTAATCTCCAAATTCACGGACTATGCCTTTCTGTTTAGCCTTCCATGCCTTCCTATATGTCACCTTGTAACTCATCATAGCTGTTATTCTCTCTTGAATCAAACTTATTTTTAGGGATAGATCTTTAAAGATCATTCCTGCACATAAAAAAGGAATTTCAAATATATATTTTCATATTGATTCACAAAGTTAAATATGTAAACTTGCAATATACCTTATACGCATGAACAAATGAATTCAAAATCTAACTTGTCATGATCTTGTGTTAGTGACAAATTCAAGCATGTATGTTGCCTACCCCATTGGGTGACAACCTAAGTATTTGTTTTTTTTTTTATATAAAATTGCCCTCATATACCATGGACAACCAGTTGTCCTTATTTGGGCATTTGCAAATCAACTTCGTGGGCTTGGACTCAACAACAACATACGTTTGATGTAACTTCATTGCATAATGTTTTAATGCATTATGTACAGCCTGTTTTCTCTCAAACTATAACCCAACATATAATTCTTCCCCGACACTCCAGTTAGCAAAAACATCTAAGGATGACATCTCCTCCTGATCAGGGTGACTCCAATTAATATTTGTATAGTGGGAAGAATCACACAAAAATGGACGTTAAGTTGCACCCACTGCATAAATTTGAAAATATTAATAATAAAAATTTGACATCAAATATAACATAAAATAAAATAATTATAAATATTGTGTATGACTATTTTATGTAATAATTTTTAATTGTCTATTTGTATTTAACTTCATGAATAAACATTAACTACGTATGTAATAACATAACGGTATTATGTAAGATAAAAACATACCTTCCTCAGATTGATATATTAACAATGGTTTAATCGTACGACTTACTTCAATGGACGCTGTCTCATCATTTATGTCAAATGATTCATCATCAGGAATATCATCACTGGATGATTCCTCAACATATGACTGTGACACATAATAGTCGTCGTCATCATCGTCGTCATCTGCTTCTACTTGTCTTTGCATCCTAGATTGTGCCAATGATTGATTACAAGACAAATTCTGATCACCAAACACGCGAGAATTTATTCCACCACCTTCTAACGAAATTATAGAACTACCAACAACTTCCACTTCAACATACATTTCTATTACTGACATTTCATTTTGTTGCTAAATGCATGAATCATGCATTCTATGTCTTCATCATCACATATTTGTAATGCACTATATTTGCCTTTATCTTTTGAAATTAAAAACCTACATGTAACAAAAGATATAACTTGATTTGCCTGCAGTTTAAATTTGTCATGAATTTTTCTCTTTAAAACATTAAAACTAATGCCATGTCTAATTTGTATTGCTTTCTTTGTCCCTTCAAACGTTACTCCTTCGACATCTTCATACATCCTTCCATTTATATACACAAATGCTACAATTGAATTCATGATTCTGGTCGATGTACCTACAAAAAAAAAGTAATATCAACTTAGTAATAAATAAAACATGAAATAAATATGAGTGAAGATACTCATTACAAATATAAAAATTTATAAATGAATAATACTAAATTAAATACGTAATGAATTCATATACAATAAAAAATTTATTTATCTATTAATTACTTATTAATGCATGGACATATAAAGTAAAAAAGATAAATTTGTAAACTGCACAACGCTTGTATAAAAAAAACATACAAATATATTTGTTTTTTAAATGTAAAAGAATTTTATTAGATATATATTTCAAATAATATAAATATAATCTTGCACAAAAAATTTAAAAGTTACATAAATATAAACTGATTAAAAAAACATAAAAAAAAACACGTAACTACAATGGAAAAGTCGTATTGTAAGCCGAAGGCGGGAGAGGAAATTTATAGGCTCTTAAAACGCTATACATGGCACAATCCCGTTAATTTCGCTAGTCTGAATTGCGGATTGCTTTCCACATCGGACGCCTACATGTAATTTAAAAACAAAATTATGACGTGGATTGAGTTTCGTTAGTCAAAGTTACGACTTTGACTGGTCAATGGTCAAAACAGACCCATGCTAGTAATATGTTTCAAAAGAGTCCCATTTTGGTAATTTGTTTTTAAAATTGCGCCAGATTGGTCAATCGGCCTATTCTTAGGTGAGAATGAGAATGATTAATCTCAACTGTTAAATTAAAATGGAAGGCCTAATTTAAAATATTTAAAAATTCAAATTAAAATCTCATGTAACTGTCAAATCTCTAAAAGATTCACTAACAAAAATCAAAATCTCTAAAAGATATCGATTATCACATCCTAAAATATCTCAATTATCATGTCACTTTTCTTCAAGATTGTCATTAACTCATTACCATCACCACCATGATCGTCATTGCCACCACTACCATGATCGCCGTCGCATCCACCACCATCACTACTACCACCATGACTGTCGCCACCATCATCAGTTACTACTACCACCACCACCATTATGTCTGATTACAGTGAAGGCGATAGTTGCAATGGTCATGGTGTTAATACATCACCACCATTGCCACCACCACCATGACTGCTGCCGCCACCATGACTGCTGCCGCCACTATCGTCATGGTTGTTGCCATTGTTGTTGTCACTGTCGCCAACAATAGCGGCGACTGTCATAATGGTGGTAGTGACGGCAGTCATGGTGGTAATGGTAATATGTTAACGACAATTTTGAAGAAAATCGACTTGATAATTGAGATATTTTAGTATGTGATAGTTGAGATCTTTTAGAGATTTGATGATAACATGAGGTTTAAACTTGAATTTTTAAGTATTTTAATCTAAGCCTTCCATTTTAATTTAAATGTTGAGATTAATTATTTTATTTCTTATCTAACAAAGTCATTCTCATATGATATATCCGTTATATATATATATATATATATATATATATATATATATTTATTTATTTATATATATATTTATTTATTTATTTTTCTTATGTTATTATCTTTAACTTTTTTTGGTGTACAATATTATTATCTTTAATTTTGACTTATGATGTTTTCCTTGCATTTTTTTTTTCTCGTTTCTTAGGGAATGACCGGGCAAATTGAAATGGGGTTTGGGTTGTGAACGATTTTATAAAAGGGCGATGTCGGTGGAAACAGCGTAGTAGAGAACCTAGCCCTCATGCGGACAGCGATGTAGTGAAAAAAACAACTATATTTTTTGGCCCATATTTATATATTAAATTTAATTCTGATTGTAATATACATCATCCAATCTTATCGTATTATATAACTAAAAAACTCCCGTTAAGAACGTCTAATTACTGAAGAAATTCTACTTCACGTTTTGATTATAAATAAACAAAGATATGTTACTTTATTTTATATTAAATGGTGCAAGGACATAAATAAAGAAACAAAAAATTCGCAAAAAAATGAATTTTCTATATCACATCCAAATAATAACAAAATTTCATTAACAAATTTTAAACTTTTAATAATATGAAATTAAAACACATAAAACAATACTTAATAAACGTCTTAAAATAAGATGGATCATATTATGTAAATTTTAATTTATATTTAATATAATTTAAAATAAAATAAAGATTTAAACAAGTTTTTATTTCTTATAATATATCACTTTTTTTGGAGTTAATCTTTGTAAAATTATTTTTATTAAAATGGTCTTTGTAATTTTTTTTTTTCGTTTTGGTTCTTTTTATTCTGTTTTAATTCTTGTAATATATCTATTTTTTTTGCTTTGGTTCGTATAATATTTTGTTTATTTTGAATTATTTTTTTAGGAGTGCTAGCAAAACTTTCCTCCTAACAAACTCTCTCTTATTGGTTAAAAATTATTGAAAACTGCAAAAGCATGAGAGATAATAATTAAATAGGATGTAAGACCCACAAAATTTTGTAATTTTCAATAAATTTTCACCAACAAGAGAGAGTGTGTTCAAAGAATGTGTGAGAGAGTATGTTCTTAGTATTTCTCTTATTTCCTTTGACAAAATTTGATAGGGACTAGAAGCAAATTATCTACATATTATAAGGGCAAAAATAGAAAAATAAATATATTAAAATGACTAAAATAAAATAACAAAAATTACAACGATTAGTTTTAAAAAAATAAATTTATAAAAATTAAAATAAAAAAATAGTATATTACAGGAACAAAAATATATTTAAGCCTAAAATAAAATATCATTTTATCTACGTGGCTAACCTTGAGTATTAGTGAAATAAACTTAAAACTCTTACGAAGCATACATTTTTTTTTTAAACTTGAATATCATTTTTGCATATTTTTAATTTAATAACTTTTAAATTTATCCCTTTATTTTGGATTTAAATATTCTTTTCATTTTATAAAAATAATTAATTTTAAATCTGGTCTATAATTTTTTCACTTGATTACGATTTTATTAAAGATACATACTTTTAATCATTAGTTTATTTTGTTAAATGATGATGTGATACAATTAAGTTATACTGATTGTAAGTGATTTGTTAGTTGTAACGACAAAAATAAAAATATAATTCAATAAAAAATATTTTTATGTAAGGATCAAAATTAAATTTAAACAATATTTTATAGATGAAAAGTATGTTTAAACCATTTTCTTATTAGGTATGAAGGCACTAAAAGGTGATGCATAAATATAGAAAAAAATTAAGCTTTTTATTGAAAGTTTATGACTTAGTCCACATGCTATGATTATATACTTGTTTATTTATTTAAAGGATTAAATTTATTGACCTAGATATAAATTTAGAACTCTTAATATGTTTAAGAATAATTTTTTGGCTTATTAAAAGAAATTACTGTAAATTAGTTGAGATAAGTTAATCTTTTAGGGTTTGTTTGATTCAGAGAAAGAAAGGGGAATAATTTTGATTTAACATTTTGTTTGGTTAAAGGAGAGAACAGGAGATGAAGTAATATTTTTCTTATTTGGTTCACAGCCTTTTAAAGTAGAAAAATACTATATCCTCTAACAATTTCTCTTGTACTTTATAAAAAAAATATTAAATTAAAAAAAATGTATTTAATGTTTTTGGAATATAAAACATATTTAATACCTACAATATAAAATTGTCTTACTATATAAAAAAAGTGGAAAGACTAGTAAAAACATGTAATAGAAAGATTTAGAGCATGTTTAGAAATCTGTTTGAAATGCTGTAAACGGATGTTCACGCGTTCCAAAGTATTAAATGGAGAAGGAAAATTTTGTGTCGTTGAAAAAAATGTCCGTTTAAGTTAGTATCAACTAATTTTCAAACACATCCTTAAAATTATTCTTTAAAGTATAATTTTTTTAGTCCTCATTACACGTAACTTTTTTGATATATGAACAATAAAATATATATTTTTAAATATTTAACGCATCTGCATATTTAAACTTTAAACTCACTACTTATTACACTGAAACAATTTTATATTAGTTGATCCATGTTTAATAATTTTATATTAGTTGATCATGTTTATATATAGTATTAACGCGTTCAGTTTGACTTCCATTTTTTATTCTTTTATTGATGAGGTTATTTATTGTACAGAATAAAAATAATATTAAAACACAGTATATAAGCTGTGAAAGATTAGAACTAGCAACGAAAGTCCTTTCACTTTCCCTGCCTTTCGTAGTTTTTGACTGTTCCGAATCCCTGCGCTTGCTGAGGTGCATCGTCAATGCTTCTTATCGCTTTTCTTCTTCAATTCCCTTCTCAATTCCTCTTCATGCTTCTTTCTGATCTCTGATTTTGCATAAAACTTCCTTTGCTTCATTGCTTGGTGCCTTAATTTCGTGCTCTTCTCATGCATTTTTAATTTTCCTACGCAAATAAGTGTTTTGGAACTCATTTTTTTGGCTGATTTCATTGCTTTGTGTTAGCAATTCAGGGAAGCACCGTTTAAGTGGATTGACCCAGCACTACTCTCATTTGCTGCTGAAAGAAAGGTTTGGTTTTTTAGCTGTATATGCTGAATATTCCTTCTTGTTATGCTTATTTTTTGATAATTTCTTTATGGGGTAGTTTCTATTTTTTTTTATTGTTAACTTCTATTGGGTTCTCCCTACCTAGCTCAACAAGGTTCCAGGTGACATTTAATTGTGATTTCTTGATGAGCTCCGTACAGAACCTGCTTGTTGTGGGGATTTTGTTTTCTTGATGTAAAAGGGTTTTCAGGTATTTAAGAAAAAAAAATAAAAATCCAATTTTGGTAAGTGAAGGTCTACCAAACTTATTTTAATGTAATTATATGAGTGATGGGGTGTGTAGTGTGTTCAGTTGAAGGTGGTGGTAGGTTGGGAGGTGATTATGCTTATTAAGCAAAAGGGGCTTTGGGGTAAATTTGGAAGTGTCTTGACTAACTGGAATTTGCCGATGAGTTACAGTGTTGGGATGGGTTGTGGCATTTCTAAGTGCACAGCATGCTGCATGGATACTGAGCAAGATGGTCCAGCTTCTCAAGCTCAGGTTGAAGGTAAGTGTTTGAATGTGCCTAGTTTCTGTTCTTGCTGCTCTGAGAGTGATTGCTGTTTCTGAGTTTATATTTCTTTTTCAGAAAACGAAGAGAATGTTGTTGAGGCCATTGACTTGCCGCGGTTTCATGAATTCACAATTGATCAGCTTAGGAGGGCTACGTCCGGATTTGCCGTTGAAAATATAGTTTCTGAGCATGGAGAAAAGGCTCCAAACGTGGTCTATAAAGGGAGACTTGATAATCAGATGCGAATTGCTGTCAAACGATTCAACAGAAATGCCTGGCCTGATGCGCAGCCATTTTTGGTAAGCATGCATCACTTTATGTGGAGCCAACACCGTGTAGATTTGTTATTTTAAATGTTCGTTATAAGTACTGGCTTTCTTGTATGTTTATGCTTTTTGTAACGTCGTGATCTCCAGTTGGTTTTACCGAACTTTGTTGTTTTTAATGGCTGAATCAATTATAATTTTGTTTCGTACACGTGTATCTATTAATTTTTTTTGTCGGTTTTACCTTACTCTTTTCCTGCTGTAGACACAGATCCTACACGTGTCTGTTGTTTGCATGTGTTTGCATTTCTGTATCTAGGATAAATAAATATGATACAGTCCAATTTAGATGTGTTTTACATGGTTTAATTGCTGTCAAATGGTTTCAACAGGTCAACCTGGGCAGATGTCCAACAATTTTTGATGAGCATGCATGTGCCAACTCCGTCTAGATTTGTTATTTTAAATGTTCATTTTAAGTATTCGTTACAGGCTTTCTTGTGTGCTTCTGCATTTTAATAATGTTGCAATCTGGTTGGTTTATCCTTCTTTCTTTTTTTCTGCTTTTAACGGCTGAATTAATTATTATTTTGGCTTGTGCATGTGTGTCTTTTGTTTTTTTTTTTTTGTTGGTTTTACCTCACTCTTGTCCCGTTGAGGACACAGAGATCCTATGGTGGTTGGGGGTTCAGCCGAATCATGAATTAGTTTGTTTTATAAATGCTCGTGTTTTTTTTTTTTTACCACACATTTGTATTTGTTTATCTAGGATAAATAAATATAAGACAGTCCAACTTAACTGTGTTTTACATGGTTTAATTGCTGTCAAACGGTTCAACAGATCAGCCTGGCCAGATGTCCAGCAGTTTTTGTTGAGCTTGCATGTGCCAACTCTGTGTAGATTTGTAATTTTAAATGTTCTGCATTTTAATTACGTTGCAATCTCTATTTGGTTTAGCCATACTTCTTTTTTCGGTTTTAACAGCTGAATTAATTTCTATTTTATTTTGTGCATGTGTGTGTGTTTTTTCTGTTGGTTTTACCTCACTCTTGTCCAGCTGAGGACACACGGAAATCTTATGGGGGTTGTTGGAACAACTGGATCAATTATTAGTTTGTTTTATACATGTGTGTATGTTGTTGTCACACATGTGTGTTTCTTTACCTAAGACGGTCCAACTTAAGCCTGTTTTACATGATTTAATGCCTCCTAAATCATGCATGGCCTGATGACGTCTGTGTTTCTTGTTTCTATTGAATATTTTCTCTTGGTGTGCGACATTTTCTCATAGATATTTTATATGTAATGTGCTGCATTTATCAATATAATTAACTTGTGCTGCCTTTCCAATATATATATATATATATATATAATTAACTTGTGCTAAAAAAATTGGTGTGCGATTTATGTTAGTTTTACTTGCCAATGATAGTTGACTCAATTAATAGTAGTGAACAATGTTGACAAAAAGGTCTTGGCTTTGTTTCCTGCTTGGGATCCTTCACTGGTAAGTTGCATTTGGAGTTAAAGCTTCAAACATATTGGTGATGGATTTGTGGCTTTAAGGATTTTCCTTTTTACATGTAGCACCAGTTGAAAATTATCCACCGTTTTCACAATTTTTTTCCATGTGGTTAGTGATGTTTTTCTTCATTCACTTAAATGTGCTATTCAATATTCATTATTGGCTCGTTAAAAAACATTCTTTCTCCCCTTCAGGAGGAGGCCAGGGCTGTTGGTCAGCTAAGGAACCAAAGATTGGTAAATCTGCTTGGATGCTGCTGTGAAGGTGATGAGAGGTTACTTGTTGCAGAATATATGCCCAATGATACTTTGGCAAAGCATTTATTCCATTGTAAGTGTATAACTGGCAACTAATTCAGTTTCCCTGCATTAGCTTTGGCATTTACTTGTTTGTATTCTAAATAAAACTCTTATCCAACTAGTGACTGAAAGCAATCTAGCATTTTAGGAAAGTCCCTTCGTCAGATGATTCTTTAAAATCTGTTTGCCGGAGAGTTTATTATGAAGGAAATTCATTGCCATCACTCTCTTGTATTCATTTAATTCTACTTGGTGAACTGTAGCTGTGATTTTTTGTTGCCACTACTTCATGCTCTCATCCTCTTAAATATGGTTTGGTGACTTTTTTTAACAACTTTTTACACATTTATTTAGGGGAAAATCAGCCCATGAAATGGGCAATGCGAATGAGAGTTGCTCTATTCCTTGCCCAAGCTCTAGAGTACTGTACCAGCAAAGGACGTGCACTATATCATGATCTAAATGCTTACAGAGTTCTTTATGATTCTGTAAGTTATTTCCTTCATCTGTGACATGACCATTATTACTCAAGGTTAAGAGATTGTTGGTTGGTGCTCAGAAGATGGAGATATGTTAATTGTCTTTTATCCTTATGAAGTGGTATCCAGCACACAATCTAATTGGTGCAATCCTGGAAAGCTTTGTTACAATTGATAAAATGATATTATATACAATTGAATTGCTTAAAAATTAATTAATATCATTTAATATTGACAACTCATTTCCCTTAACAAGTCAACAAGTTAATACTTATATTATTAATGTTTGTGTCTTCAAAATTTCATACTTCATACTCTGAATTAGGTTAAATTATTAATTATTAATTCACAATAATTGAATAGACAGCCAAGATACACTGCACATATTAAATTATATAAATATACTGTTCCTGTAGAATTGGAAATGATATCAGAAGTTTATGATAACCAAGATATACAGTTGACTATCGTTCAATATTTCATTGCCTTAGAGTGGGTAAAGTCTAGGATGGATAGTAAGTAGCTATTTATTTGATTAAGAGGCGATGAAAGAGCAATGATAGTGGGTGGAACTGTGGAAGCAACTGCTATAAATTTGTGTGTTCTTAGCCTGAATAGTAAGTATTGACTGTCCTTTTTCTTTTTTCCCTGTTGTTATTCAGGACTGCAATCCTAGACTTTCTTGCTTCGGTCTGATGAAAAATAGTCGAGATGGGAAAAGTTATAGTACGAATTTGGCGTTTACTCCACCTGAATATCTGAGGACAGGTACCCCCTCAAACAAGATATATTTTTTATTGAAAAAGAGAAAACAGAGACATATTTGATTGAAACCGTGTGTCTGAATATACAACGGAAACGAGTTTATATAGGCTTATTACATTAATGATACATAAATAGAGAATATTTAGTTTCCTCTAAATCAATGATTACATGCCTATAAACTACAATAAATTCAGAATATTTTATTTTGATTTTCAACATTTTCATCACAAAATCATGTTACTTGATCTTCTGTGTCTGCGCTTGGAGATCAAACTTTAGTACCATGCTTATTATGAGTTTTCAGATATGATAATTGACTTTTCTTCTCTCATAACAGTTGTTTCTGTTACTCTATTTTCATGAAATTTTTTCCTACTTAGAAGGGTATTGATCTGTGAAACTAAGAAAAGTAGACTGTAGTATAAGGGTAGAAATGTTTATGAAGATTGGGTCATGGCTTTCTTATTAGTCTGCTTAACTGGCACTTGCTTATGGCATATGGTTTCCTATGGAGAATACCTAGAGATCCAAAATGAGCTTCAGTTGTCATTGCTTTCACCTTTATTTGGCTGTTCTACTCGGATCAAAACCTACTTGGCTGTTCTATTTGTATCCAAATTGTTCTTTATCAATAGCTTGTGGTTGACTTTTGTATAAGTTGGAATGAGTAATAGAATCCTGCATCTTGCTTTTTTTCCCCATGAAAAATCAACATCTTTAAAAGGGTGAATAAACTAGAATGTCTTTGTATAGTATTGTGTGTGTAAATAGTTTCTCATTAGGAGCTTAAGTCATTAGTACCTATTGTGATGATATTACTATCATTATTTATCCCTTGGAGCTAAAATGTCCTCACATGGTACCTCTTGCAATTTTACTCCTAGACCTGGACTATTGTCATTATCATTAATGTTTTCTTATTCTCTGTCAAGAAGAATTCACTGGTTAAGATGATGTGAAACTATTTAGTCATAGACCAGATCTTCTGCAAAATTGTCATTAGATCAATTTATGCTTTAACATTTCTCTTTATAAGCTCTTAATCCAGTGGTTGACTTATTTCTGTGGAGATTCATCTTCACATTGATGTTGGTGATATTAGACCATGTTTGGGTGGAGCTATTAGTACCATGGCCATAATTTATCTTATTATCATAAACAGGTTGATATAATCTGTTCTGCCATTTCAAACTTAATGTGACTGGAGTGGATAATATAATTCTCATCTCACCCAAATACGGAAAAAAATAGTTTATATGACGTGATGGTTTATTTATTTTACTCATTTTGTATTGTACCATCTTATGTCATAATCATAAATATATGACGGCATTGTGTCTGCCCTCCTTTTCCCTGGTCATGCAGGCAGAGTCACTCCAGAGAGTGTAACTTATAGCTTTGGTACC
The DNA here is from genome assembly GCA_004329165.1 of Spatholobus suberectus. Taxonomy (NCBI): domain Eukaryota; kingdom Viridiplantae; phylum Streptophyta; class Magnoliopsida; order Fabales; family Fabaceae; genus Spatholobus; species Spatholobus suberectus. The sequence continues at coordinate 77,968,636 of CM014733.1, forward strand.
CTTTTGCTTGACCTTCTCAGTGGAAAACATATTCCTCCTAGTCATGTAAGTTTCTTTACTTGATAAAAAGTTATGCAAACCACGCTTAGTGTGCCACTGTGCCCTGTCCTATAATGTTGTCTAATTGAGCTCTTTCTGTTGATCAATTTCTTTATTCTTTCCCTTTTTGTTCTAGCTAAAATCAAGTAAGAAGTACCCTGTTGAGAATTTTAAATTGCCTATTTTTTTGGACTAACATGAGGCTCTTGTGATTGAATATGGTGGTTTTTTATTTGCTTGAGGACCAAGCATTCTGTATTGATTTTGATTTTGTTGTGCATTTAAATTTAATGTGTAGTTAATTACTAGTTTTTGTCAACTTTTTGAGAGTTTTTGAAAAAAAAAAAGAAGGTATTTTCCCTAAATAATCACTTCCAAAACATCTGCAGGTCCTTGACCTGATAGCCAGGAACCCTGAGATGCTATCAAACTCTTGTTTAGAAGGACAATTTTCAAATGATCAGGGGACTGAACAATTTTCAAATCGTCAGGGGACTGAACAATTTTCAAATCTCCAGGGGACTGAATTAGTGCTTCCAGTATACCTTGTCCTCTAATGTTGTCTATCTTCTTACTATAATTGAGCTCTTTCTTTTAATCGATTTATTCTTCCCCTTGTTCTAGCTAAAATCAAGTAAAAAGTACCCTGTTGAGAATTTTAAATTGCCTATTTGTTTGGACTAACATGAGGCTCTTGTGATTGAATATGGTGGGTTTTATTTGCTTGAGGACCAAGCATTCTATATTGATTTAGATTTAGATTTATTGTGCATCTAATATCTAATGTGTGGTTAGTTCAGCTTATTTTAAAGAATCAATTACTAATTTTTGTCAACTTTTTGAGATTTTTTGAAAAAAAAAAAAAAATCCCCAAAATTATCACTTTCAAAAATACACTTACCTACATAATTTTTGCAGGCCCTTGACCTGATTAGAGACAAAAACCTTCAAATGCTATCAGACTCTTGTTTAGAAGGAGAGCTTTCAAATGATGATGGAACTGAATTAGTGCGTCTAGCCTCACGATGCTTGCAATCTGAACCACGAGAGCGTCCTAATCCAAAGTCACTGGTAGCTGCTCTAATACCTCTACAGAAGGATTCTGAGGTTAGCTGGTTTGAAAGTGGTTCAACATAATTTACTGTCTGAGACACAAGGATAGCTGGACTTAATACTTTAAAGATAAACTATAGAAGAATGCTTGATGACTGGTTTTTCTAGAATTGTAGAGCTGTACATAATTTAGCTTTTACTGATGTTTCTTACTTTCTCTGTTCAATGTCATCATAAAAAAGTTTATATACAAGGATAGCTTATAGTTTATATACAAGATAAACTATAAAAGGATAGCATATAGAAGAATGCTTCCAGACTGGTTTATATTTGCAAGGCATATCTGTCTTAGTGATCAAATTGCGATTCAAATTTTGGATTGCCAACCTAATTGTTGAATCATGAATTGTAAACCGTATTGAATCATAAGATTCAGAAATCCAATGAAAAATAGCTTGAAATATTTCACATAAATGATGTATAGTGCTCAATATAATAATTTTAAATGAGAAATTGAAAAACTTCTTAACTATAAATCTCACAAAAACAAAATTCCAAGTCATTACGAAATATATGAAGCCTTTATTTTAGAAGTATGAAAAAAAGGCAATGGAACAATGTGAGGAACCCAGAATAGAAAATAGTAAAGAAAAGAATGATTTTATTTCTTGATTGAAAATAACAGAACATTTCTTTTCCAAAGATCTCCCCTTCACAAAGGATTTCCCCTTCCTACAATGGAGCTAATGCCTAAATCTGAATTGATACAATACAAAATGTCCCTTCCATTGTTATTCTCCCATATTTATCTAGCTAATCCCCTTTATCTAACTAATCCCTTATGACTAACTGTCCCTAATTTATTTTCCCTTCTGACCTAACAATACAACCCATCCTAAAATTCATCCTTGACCTCAAGGTTGAAATCTGAAACCCGGAAAATATAGGAAATGCTTCTCTAGGCATTATTGTGGCTGCAGGACAATGAACAACTTCAATGGTAGCAATCGAGTAGTCATTAATGTTATTCTATGGCCATTTACACCCATGCTGCTGTAGGAACCATAAGAGAATGACTATGCATACTCTTTTTATTCAGTAGGTGAATGACCTATAACTTCCAGGTCATCCTAAAATAAGTGAGTGATGGTGTAAAACTCCAGTTTCAGAAGCATGAAAATAGAGTAGTGGAATAACCAAATAGTATGCAATCAATAATACTCCTTTAGTTCCTTTTTATTTAACAACTATGTTTAAACCTGCACATTGTGTAGGTGCCATGAACTTCTAAATCTAATGATTACACTAAATAAAAAAGGAGCTGTTTGAAATACATGAGAATGTGAAAAGACGAGTTTCTCAACTTAGAGTAACATAATTGAAAGATGGATGTGGAACTTGAAAGGACAATCAACCAGGAATGAAGAATGATCATAAATTGCTGATCTAGCAATCAAATTGAGTTGTTAGAGATCCTACATCAACTAGTAATAAGGCCAAATTAGTGTATATAAGTAGGGGGCAACCCTCACCTTACAAATTGGTTTTGTAAGGTTGAGTTAGGCCCATAACTCTCATTCTAAGATGGTTTTATAGCCTATTCCAACGATTGTTGTTGGGCCTATCAGGACACCCGCTATTGGGCCGTTATTGGACCATCCGCAGATGTCCAGTCCTGCAAACTTTATATTCGAGATGTCCAGTTCTCGGTGTGAGGGATGTGTGTTGGAGATCCCACATCGACTAGTAATAAAGCCAAATTAGTGTATATAAGTGGTGGGCAACCCTCACTTTATAAGCGGTTTTGTAAGGTTGAGTTAGACTCATAATTCTAAGAAGAGTGAAATTGCTAACACGTGTCTCAACTTAGAGTAACATAAAGATGGATGTGGAACTAAGCAAATTGCTGATGCTAGAATCAAATAGAGATGGATGTCTCAACAAAGGAATGGAGAATGATCACAAATTGATGATGTGACAATCAAATAGAAAATGGAATTGCAAACATGTCATCTGGGCATTTTGTGCTTCAAATTTTATATATTGCAAATAGATAAATAAATTTAAGGTTATTTAACTTTCTAATTTCTTTGTTGAGAATTGGTGAAAGAAATGTAATAAAGAAAAATTAACGAATTGTTTAGTCATGTGATTTGTATTGGTGATACAAAATTGTATCATTCATCCATTTATTGCGATTCATCACATGATATGAATCATTAGCTAGTTGAATTGTATTGAATTGTGAGATTTGAATAGTGAATTGTAAGATTCTAACACTTGGACCATGTTTTTGTTAGCTGGAATTGATTATTTATATTTTTTATTTTGTAGGTTCCTTCTCATGTGCTGATGGGTATACCAGATGGTACAGCTGCTTTTCCCCTTTCACCTCTTGCAGAAGCTTGTCTACGAATGGATCTGACTGCCCTTCATGAGGTGATGGAGAAAATTGGGTATAAAGATGATGAGGGCGCAGCAACTGAGGTTTGTTTCTGATATCCAAATTGTAGAACTTGTAATAAATCATTTAGAGCTATTGGTCCTTTATTATTCATTTTCGTTCAATTTTTGTACTGTATCTTTATTGTGGAGTATCAAGGGTTATTTGTGATTGCAAAGTACTTACCAAGCTCAAAGAAACTTTTATCATACTGCTATACTTCCAATTATACTCCATGGTAGTAACTGTTGAGTTTTAAAGGAACAAGAGAAAAAGGTGGAAGTAGCAAAAATGAGAATGTTAAGATGGATGTATGGCTACACAAGAAAGGATAGGATAAGAGGAGATATTTAATGTGACACCGATTAAGAAAAAGATGACAAAAACTTGGTTAAGGTGGTTTTGACATGCGCATGAGGTCTACTAGAAATACTAATGAGGAGAGTAGATTGCATGGTTTTTAGTCCTGTAAAAAGGGGAAGAAGGAGACCAATAAGGACATTAGAGGAAATTGTTAAGAGGGATCTTATGGTGAATAATATCTCTTAAGAATTTGGTCTTTAACAAAGTCCAATGATGTTATGCAATCCATGTAACCAACCTTGCCTAGTGGGATAAGACTTTTGTTGTTGTTATTTGTCTTGATTGTGGGAATGGGAAAGGAATATTCTATGCTTATACTTGGTCTGCCATATCAGACAACACAAGAAGAGTTAGTGCTACATGGTTGTAATAATTAAGTTTTTCACTTTCTATAACTTCAATTTTCGGTTTGCAAACCTGGTTACAACATGTTGGTCTAATCTTGAATCTTTGATGTCTTTTCGCATTTCTATTATATTGACCTGTTTTTCCATGTAGATTGGCTGATCGGGTTGTCCCTTGATTTCTTTATTTTATTTTTCTATCAAGCAGCTTTCATTCCAAATGTGGACGAACCAGATGCAGGAAACATTGAACTCAAAGAAGAAAGGGGATGCTGCTTTTCGGCACAAGGATTTTACAACTGCAATCGATAGCTATACGATGGTTAGTAGTTTTCTTGGCTCTTGGTTATATTGAAGAATGACTTAATTGCACTTTTGGTCTCCTTATTTTCTCAATTTCACAAATTTCGTTCCTCTTTTTTTTTTGGTGAATTTGATCCTCCCACTATTTTAATTGTGCAATTTTGATTCATTCATTAACTTAACCTCTAATGTTTAACAATAATACTAACGTGCCAGTGCAATAGAGTGTCACATCAACATAAATGTGTTGACGTGGTAGTGCATTAGAGTGCCACATCAGTATTTTTTGTTAAATATTGGATGGATCAAATTCATGAAAAAAAAAATTGGGGGACGAAATTCGCGAAATTGAGAAAGTAGGGGACCCAAAGGGCAATTAATCCTTGAAGAATATATAAAATCACTTGCTGTCCTCTCCTGGCTTGGCGGATGTGATAACCGGACTTGAATGAGATGTTAAATTCATAATATAAAATGGTAATTTTCCTTTCTGAACAGGGAAGAAAGTGACAAAATTCAAATATTGGAAAGTTAAAAACTATATTTTATAACCTTGCAGACTAGATTGATATACAAAATAAAGACATATAGTGAATAATTTTGAAATATATTTTCATTAATATATGGTGAGTTCTGTTTATTAATAGGTCATTCAAAATATATTATAGATATTGGAGCAATTATGATTTGCCGCTGATGGTTTCATTGTGTAACGCAGTTCATTGATGTTGGAACCATGGTTTCTCCAACAGTTTATGCACGTCGTAGTCTATCTTATCTGATGAGCAATATGCCCGATGAAGCACTTAATGATGCAATGCAAGCACAAATAATATGCCCTGTTTGGTACATTGCGTTTTATTTACAAGCTGTTGCTCTTTTAGCACAGGCCAAGGAGAGCGAGGCCCAAGTGGCACTTAAAGAGGGTTCTTCGCTTGAAACAAAAAAGGCAACTTAGTTGAGTTCGTTAGCCAAACCTTGCCTTCTTGTTCCTGAAGATAACTTACATAGAACACTTGCTGGTTTCTCAATGTTACCCGGGGCTCCAGTTCCTTATCGGACAAATTGTATTGCATGGAATAGAGTGGTTTATTATACTTGTGCATGACTGGTTCATTGGTTGCCTAGAAGCATTCTTTTGCACAGACTAGAGTCACCAAAGTTATACAATATCTATTTGCACTAGGGTTCTCTTTTTGTTGTTTAGTCAGCTATGTTAGTATAAAGATCATGGGAAGAATTTGAGAAACTTTTGGGAGAGAGTTGTGTTTGTAAAGGTTCACGTGTCAGTTTATGTCAGCATTTGTTGGGTAAACAGCAGATGCTGTAGTTGTGCTTGTAATTTGATGTACAGAACAATTGGTTATGGCTACCTAGTCGACATGAAATAGGTTGTTTTTGTATGTTATATCGATATTGATTTTGCATCTAATAAATTCTTTTAATCTTTTCTTTGCTATAATCTCTCCATTGCCTCGGATCGTTTGATTGTGTGGACTAGCTGAGTTTGCCTGATAAGAACACTGTCTTCATTTGTACACATCTTCTCATTTCTTATCAATGATAGATTTTTTATTCTCTCAACCTCATCAATTTTTTTCCTTTCCAATTCTACCATGTTTCTCAACGAATAAGGTGTAGGTTTTAATATTTTTTTTTTTAAGACAGGTTTGGATTTTAATATCTAAAGAAATGGAGATGAGATTAGATTTAACAAAGCTTAGAAAAGCTGAATAGTATAAACTGATTTTGTACTAAATATTTATGAAGTATAACAACTATATATTTTGATATACTCTCAAATACAATCTTGGGTGATATTGTTTGTTGGACTTGTCAAGTGATTCATTCAGGATTTGTAAAGAATTTCTAATACCACACTGCTTTTCAACTAAAATTCCCCCGGCCACCTATTAATCTCGCTATTTATTCATTTATTTCCAATTACATGATCCTTTGGCAGAAGAGATTTAAATCTAATTATTTTGGTATCACTGTGTCAGCAATAAGCTATATTTAAAACAAGTCATCTATATATCCTCCTGTATGGGAATTGTATCCCAGGATATCAGAATTCAGAATGCATGTTTACTCTTACTACTTTATAGGAGATATATGATGTTTCGTTACTTTCTATGTTCCTAATTTTTGTTGAGAAATATGCATTGTCCCATCTCAACAATCAAGAACATCACTGGATTAAAGAGTAGCTAGCTAAAATAGCTTCATCAAATGCATTCAAATGTTGGGTAATCAGCACTTGGGATAGATAGCGGTCCAAGCTTCGTGGTCTGACCTTATCAGAACGAAAATGTGACTTTGAACAAAATAAAAGCATAAATTTAAGGAGGGCCCAACCGGTTCGAACTGGTGACCTCTTGATCTGCAGTCAAATACTCTACCACTGAGCTATGGACCGTATAAATATTAGAAAGAAAGTGATATTAAATAAGATAAAAGATAACTTTAAAAAGGGCCCAACCGGGTTCGAACCGGTGACCTCTTGATCTGCAGTCAAATGCTCTACCACTGAGCTATGGACCCAACTCTATGTTCAGAACCATAAATATTATAATAATCAAATGGCACTTTGAACAAAATAAAAATAAAACTTTATAAAAGGGCCCAACCGGGTTCGAACCGGTGACCTCTTGATCTGCAGTTAAATGCTCTACCACTGAGCTATGAACCCAATTCGATGCTGCTAGGAACACTTTCCACAAATATATAAATATTGTGTCGTAAAAACCTCAGCCTTCGGTTATTTATTGCCAATATCGACTTTACATGAAAATTTTGGCTCGCAATGATGTGAATTTTTGTATAAAAAATAATTAATTTTGAGATTTTGACTAATTTACTTGTTAATTTAGTATGAATTTGAAAAACCTTAACTATTCACTTTAAAAATTTATGTATGATTTTTCCACTGATAACATATCTGGCTATATCAATTATTGACATTGATAAGAGAAGATAAAAAAGTAATGATACATAAATACTCATCCACTCCAAACACCTCTCTCCATCCTCTCTATCTCTCTAATTTTTCTCTCTCTCTATCATTTATTCATTTTTTTTTTCCTACTTTAATACACCCTCTTTTGTGCTGTAGAGGGCTGGAAATGATCCAATTTGTATTATATCATCTATTATATTTACATTTCTCTTATATCTCCAATAAATTTGTGGTGTCCTCGTATAAGTTTTGGAGATAAAAAAGGTCAGACAGGGAGTAAAACAAAAACAAAAGCCAAGAGGTAGCATTAACAATTAACAACAACAAACAAGACCCGTAACAAACCCAAAATAAGAAAGAAAAATAGCAAAACAAAATCCGTAGAAACATTACTCGCCCCAAACCACCTTGCAAATCAACCCACAAATATAACACACCCTTTCCCTTCCCCATGCCATAATCATCATATACAAAAAGAGTTTCGATACGAGTTTTTCATTCCATAACCCTAACGGGGAGAGGTTAGTTATGATATGATGGAGGAGAGCATAGTTCCGACCAATCTGCACGTGATATAACTGTGGAAGGAACCTTAACCTCATTCTCATGCAGGTAGGCCTTCCTCTTCGTCAACCTCCACGGCGGCGGCGTCTTGATACTGTTGGTACTCAGCCACCAAGTCGTTCATGTTGCTCTCCGCCTCCGTAAACTCCATCTCATCCATGCCCTCCGCGGTGTACCAATGCAGGAAGGCCTTTCTCTTGAACATGACGGTGAACTGCTCGGAGACGCGCCGGAACATCTCCTGGATGGACGTGGAGTTGCCCATGAACGTGGACGACATGGACAGCCCCGTCGGCGGGATGTCGCACACGCTCGACTTCACGTTGTTGGGTATCCACTCCACGAAGTACGACGAGTTCTTGTTCTGCACGTTTATCATCTGCTGGTCCACCTCCTTCGTGCTCATCCTGCCGCGGAACACGGCCGACGCCGTCAGGTACCGGCCGTGCCGGGGGTCCGCGGCGCACATCATGTTTCGCGCGTCCCACATCTGCTGGGTCAGTTCCGGGATGGTGAGGCCGCGGTACTGCTGGGAGCCGCGGGATGTCAGGGGCGCGAAGCCGACCATGAAGAAGTGCAGCCGCGGGAAAGGGATGAGGTTGACGGCCAGTTTGCGCAGATCCGAGTTCAGTTGGCCCGGGAACCGGAGGCAGCACGTTACTCCGCTCATTGTGGTTGAGATCAGATGGTTCAGATCACCAACTGCATCACATGATTTAGTCTCAGAAATTATTTCATGATCGTGATTCCAACTACAAAAATGATACTTGCACACCCGAAATACTAGTTGATACCTAGAGAGAGAAAATATAAATATGATAATAGGTGATATAATGTGATCAGAAGAGAAGAGAGAAATAGAAAAGAATTAAAAATGTCATTCACATGTTTATAATGTTTGAATGTACAAAATTATTTCTCTTCAGACTAATCTTTCTATGACATATAATTAAAATTTTTAATACCTGAAAATTGGTGGAAATTAACCATAAGCACATAATAGTTTTGAACCATTTTATAATTTCTCAAATAATTCGGTTCTTACACTTATTTTTTTGTTTGTTTGTTTTACATTAATTTTTGAAAGATGTATGTCGTACACTCACACCCCCTTTTAAAATGTCAGATTACAACTTAATTTCTTGTGATATTGTTGATTGAAACGCAGCCACGACTAGAACTACAACCGAAATTTAAAACCATTTACACGACACAGGGAGAAAATAAAGAGTAATTACCAAGAAGTTTGTGTTAGTGCGAAAAAATGATATTAAATAATCAGAGTTCTTATTTTTTGTAAATTGGTTATGAATGTAAAAGTTAATGTAATAATTACTTTAAAAATCATAAACTCATTGGTTGTTGGTACTTTGAACGGTGGAAGAGAAGCAACCATCAGTTTTTATTACACTTTCTTATGAAGTGTAGGAGGGTGTGAAATAAAAATGACGTGAAGAAAACAAATCTGATGATGAAAAATTCCAACCAAAAATATGGTGTGCATTGAAACTAATCCAAATTAAACCCAATATACGTACCGATCAAAATAGCTAATTAAAGTACTCTGCTCCAACATCAGATATGCTCTGGCGTTTTCATTGGCTATTCATTTATGTGAAATTTCATGAACGGTTTACTTTATTAGATATAATAAATGATGACAAGAGTTGTGTGTTAAGAGTGGGGGTGGGGTGACAGAACTTACAACTTGGATTTGTGAGCTTGAGTGTTCGGAAACAGATATCATAGAGAGCCTCATTATCAAGGACCATGCATTCATCAGCATTCTCAACTAGTTGATGAACAGAGAGAGTGGCATTGTAAGGTTCAACCACGGTGTCAGAGACCTTAGGGGACGGGAACACTGAGAAAGTCAACATCATCCTATCTGGATACTCTTCTCTGATCTTTGAGATAAGCAAGGTACCCATTCCAGAGCCAGTTCCACCTCCCAGTGAATGACAAATTTGGAACCCTGTCATGATCATGGAACAAACAATTTGCATATACATAAAACCATAAATAAATCCACAGCTCCAAAAAAGACAACTTAAATGCAGTTTTTTTCGTGTTGTTTTCCAATTAGAAATAGTGTCTCACCTTGGCAATCTATTTAATAAAGGCTACATTAAACATCAACATGCCTTATTAGGTGAAATTGCAGTTTTGATTGAAAAACAAAACAAAATGTACTTAAGGAATCGTGTTTAAATTTTGACCTTAGGACAAAACTTAGATACAAGTACAACTTCTTACGTACTTTTTGTGCTACTTTTCATCAAAATTAGAATTTTACTTCAATAATTTTGCATAATAAAAGCATTGGTTATGTTAAACTACAATTCTAACTAAAAAACAACATAAAAAATATCTAAGCAACCACATCTAAATTTTGTCGTTAGCAAAGCACATAACATAACACTAACATGTCTCAATGTATGGACATTAAATTTATCAATTTACTAAGAACTTGAATTAACTAAGGAAGTAGTACCCTGCAAGCAGTCACAATTCTCAGCTTCTTTACGAACAACATCAAGAACTGAATCAATAAGCTCTGCTCCCTCAGTGTAATGCCCTTTAGCCCAGTTGTTTCCAGCTCCATTTTGGCCAAACACAAAGTTATCAGGCCTGAATATTTTTCCATAAGGACCAGAACGCAAGCTATCCATGGTCCCCGGTTCAAGGTCCATAAGCACAGCTCGAGGAACATAGCGTCCTCCACTAGCTTCATTGTAGTACACGTTAACCCTCTCAAGTTGAAGATGGGAGTTGCCTACGTAGTTTCCGGTGGCATCTATCCCATGTTCATCACACATCACCTCCCAAAACTTGCCTCCAATTTGGTTGCCACATTGACCAGCTTGAACGTGGAGGATTTCTCTCATTTTGAAGAACCCCAAATGAAAAAGATAATTTAACCAAGTGACTCAGAAATTGTAGTACTGAATTAGATCGAGTACAGGTTGAGAAGGGAAGGGGTGGTCCTTTTGTAGGTGCAATGCAAGAGGGGATAGGGTGATAAGATTGATAAAAATGGTACCCCCCCTTTCTGTCAAGTGGAAAATAAAAATGAATAGAAGTTCAATTAATAAGTTCATGTGGGTTTGTTGGGAAGGGGATATGTCATACTCTAATTAGTCTAATGAGCTGGATGTGGAAAATGACAAGAAGTTGCATGATTGTTCTCATGGCCTTATGCTAGCTAACTAGCTGAATTATCAGTCCTTCCTACCACTTGATATCCCATCTGTCAATACTATTTCCAATTGTCCATTTCCTAGTTTGGTCACCATGCTTTTCCACAGTCATTTGACAACTAATTTTCACCTCCTTTACTGGACACGTATTGTTAACGTTGTAGGTTTGTGACAGAGTAGTTGGTAAGTATAGACAAAGTTAAAAAAAAATATGTCTAATTCAATGGTCTTTCTGCTCGAGGTTCACTTTTCCTCGTTTTACAAGCTTTTGGTTAGGGTAAACTATACCTTTACCAAAATAGAATCAATCATACAAGCGGAGTTGAGCTATGTTAAGTTTAGCGGGAAGCAATTACTAATTCTCGGTCATTAACTAAAAAAAAAAAATTGTGTGTGTTCATAGTCATATAAAAGGCCCTAGTGTGCATCTTGACAGAGAATATGAATTTAATTATGAAGGGCATCAGAGTTCCGTTCAAACCTGTATCCTTCTCAAGACAACTATTTTCATGCCCACGAAAGCAATATATAGTTAGGTGTCGGAATCCTGGTCTTTCCTTAAAAAAATTAATTAAGAACCGCAATATTACCCATCCCTGGCAATTATTCAAGGAAGTGCTGCAGCTGGTGGAAAGATTGTTTATTGTTTACCCTTTTTTTTTTTTCCCGAATGAGAAACTCTAAATGAGAATCTAAGCGATTACATAATTTGAAATTAAAGAATTAATATTTTGTTATCGTGTGTTTTAATGCGCAAGTTCAATAATAAAAATGATTAAATAATAGTATACGTATTTGATATTTTAAAAAAGTTTAATAACTATACATTATCAGTGTAAAAATTTATATTGTTAATCAATCAAAAATTATTGTTAGTATGACTTTTAAAATAATTACTATAAAAGTCAACAAATTACCATGGTAGTTTATGATTGATTGATTAGATGACAATATATAACTACTTTACACTGTGAATACTGAATACATAGCCTTTTTTTCTCATTTTAAAAACCTTTTAAGTCTTCAACGCCTTGTTTAAGCATTTGAGATGAATAATACGAGCTATGTGTATTCCAGACACAGTTTGAAAAACCCCTAGTATTATTCTCAGATAAATCGATCTGTAATTTAATGAAATAAAAGAGAAAAATATGAAAGAAAAAGTTGTGAATATATCGTATCATTTCATACAGCTAACATCCACAAAATATTAAAGGCGGTAGCTAATTCAGCCAATATCTAGTGGTTGCATATCTGATGATTGCGACATACTTAGTGTGTTTTAAGACTGAATTATTTCTAAAATCTATTTTAATAATCAATAATCAATTATAGACATAATCAATTTTTGTTATAATTAATTATGTACAATAGTCTTTGTTTAAATATGTTAAGTAAAATGAAATTTTAAAATAATCTATTTTGTTGAAATAATCTAAAATAATTATTTTTATGATAAAATTAAAATAAATTAAGTTTTTTTTAACAATTAATTTGGTATTTAAATTCATTGTTGAAGATAAAAAAAAAAAAAAAACTAAGGTAGGCTAAAAATTAATTTGTCAACTTTTAAGCAATCTCCAAAATCTTATTTAAAAAACAACTTTTTCATCGATATTACTCAGCAAGAGAACATGAATATAATTTTTATCAAAGTGGATTAATATGTAAAAATAAATCAAATACAAATACAAACTGGCAAGTGAATAGAGATTTAAGGAGGTAGAGTGTTATGCTGTTGAATATATGGTTTTCAAATTATTGGATGAAGTAAATAAGGTAGCCCATCAATTCCAAGTTGATAAAATCAGGCCTCAGATAGAATGTTCTATCCACAGCAATTACCCACCTATACTAGTTGCATTTTAAGATATTCACGTTCACTCTCTCAAGGTACATTCAGAAGCACACGAGGGTATTACGTGTTCTGTCCCATGCTAAACTACCATTCATGATCGATGTTATGATTTGGAAGTAAGAACTACTTGCAATCTCCAAAGCATGCAATATAAAGCTGAAATATCACATGACATATCATATGCCGGCTGACTTGTAATCACTTGTTACAAAAAATAAGGTTAATATTTTGGTTGGTTAAGATATATCTTTCTAATGGAGCATAGATTAGTGAAAATTTAAACAATAACGTAAAATAGTAATATTAGTAAAAATAAATAAATAAAAAACTAGGGTTCAAATGAGTCTTGAGTCTAGAAATAGAGAAAAAAGAAAGTTTATTCACGCAACATTTGTACCTACCATAAACATTTAATCTATTGACACTTTTGTTAAAATGATTATGCTATGATTTTCAAACTTGTGACCTGAATTAGATGTCAGCTTGATCAGATCATGTTTCCAAGAAAGGTAAATGAGAAGCCTCAAGGCAAAAATTATATATAAATTATTTCCTATATCTAAATGAAGCTCAAATGAGAGACAACCAGGACTATCACCAAAGGATTACACAATTAACCTTCCACCGACATTTGAAAGAGAAGCAAGTAGTTGAATACAACCTTAATAAAGCAATTCCTCAAACACATGATCTACAGATTGCTCCCACTTTCCATGATACAATTCCAAAAGCCTTTCAGCTGGAGTGACACCTGCCACCACAAAGATCATTAGACAAAAACTAAACAAAATAGAGAAAACCTTTCATGAAAACAACAAAAAAGCCTGAAGAAGGCAGCATAAATGAGAGCATGGCATAGTAAAGAAAATCCATTTCAAGATGTATAGGTATAAAACTAAGGTGTGTATATGAAAAAGCAATTGAAATTGGGGCATAAACTTGCATAAGTTTTAATACCCAATCCTAGATGCCAATGTATTTATAGCTAAATTAACATCGACATTTGCTTTGGTAGATTACGAGGCTGGGTCAAAAAACATGTTCAGAATAAGCTCATTCCAATTTCCCTCGAAGATGATGGAAGTTATTTAGATCAATATCTTATGCATAACAATTGTCTCAAACCATATTTGGACAAAGGTTTCAATTACAACCTTAAAGTTTGCAGCCTATTTTTTAATAAACAGGAAACGGTTTCCAAGAATACAGGAATTGTATATAGAAAAGCCCTCAAGAAACAAAATGAGAGAAGTCTAAATATATTTGGTCCACATATATTTAATCATTTTCAAATTTGCACCTATCGTTGTCATTATAACATCATGAGATTGAAATGGAGTTCCTGTGACGTTATGGGAACAAAATTGAAAATGAATGTGACGTAAAAGGATAAAAAGTATTATACAGCAATTTTAGTCCCTAAATGTGAAACTCATTTTTAATTTGATCCATACATTATACTATATCTCCAATAAATGTGTTCTAACGACATCGGACATATCAAGACCAAATTAAAAACAATTGTACATATAATATAAGGACTAAAATCACTAACCTGATAACTTTTTTTTTTTTTTGTATAGGGGCGGAATTGAAAATGAGTCACATATAGAGATTAAACATATATTTTAACATAAAGGATAAAGGGCCAAAAGATAATTTGGACTAGAAATCAAACTGCAAATACTCCCTATAATCAATGTCAATCTTATTTATACAATTACAAACTAAAATTGATTAACAAGTCAAATTTCAGAACTTAAAAAACTCCACAGTATGGAAGGGGAAAGAGGCTTGGAACAAATGAAAACATGAGAAACAGAAGATTTCAAGTAGTTTCAATAAGATGCAGAGTCAGGAGAACACCATAGCAGGGTACAGGGTAAGTATCTGGCGTCCCATTAGAATTTTGTTTGTTCTAACATAGATAAGGCCCTTTTTTAGTGTCTGCTTCATATAATCACTATTGTATCCAACCCCAAATAATAGGAGCAAAGATTTTTGTAACTCATCGTCACTTTAACAGTTTAACTAAACCGTAAGAATGTTCAATTAGAGAGCGGACCATTTGTTCAGTGCATTGAAGACAATCTATTTCTAAAGTAAGGTCCAAGGAGATATAAATTATGAGTGTTTGAATCTAACTGAAATGAGTTAGGGAATGAAACGAAATAGGGCCTCTGGACACATGGAAAGGATGTCAGAGATCCATCATTAATGAGAGGATATAACCTATAAATCCATTACCTGTTCTAACCACCTCAGCAACCTCATTCAAAAATCCAGATTCCTTGAAGCCTCTTCTTTCCAAGCCATCCTGTTGATGCACCCCAATGCCCTTAGTAACATTGAAAATAACAGCAATAAAGAAAATAATGACAACTTTTACCTTTGCCAACTTTAGAACATCTTCAGCAACATGCTTCAGCAAACCGTCTCGGAATGGTGTCTTTAGACCAGTTATGGGAACCTGCCATAGACACCAATGGTTGGTATAGACATTTAGTATGAATAATGACCATTGATGAAATATAAACTGTCAAAAAGTAAAATATCAACGTCTGACCACTGGGTTATGACATATATCAATCCTCATGAAGAAATCAGAAGAAAATAATAGGAAACTTATGCGTAATTGTGTGCATACGTGCATGTTTGTGTGTGAGAGAGAGAGAGAGACATAAACCATAAAGGGAAACTTTCTCTTCCAGGTTTCAAGTGATATTTAGCCCTCTAAATTCAAGAACCTAATGATAGAACATGTAAAACGTAAAAACTAAAACAGCTTCCTTTTATCCTTGTTTCAGGTTTGCACCTAACTTAATAAACCTTGACAAGGATTCAAAGCCACTTTGATCAAATGATCAAGACAAGAATTCAGTCCTTACTTACCCCCTTCTAATTATATTTCAGTACAAGGTAGCAACCTTGTGCTTACTGCTTAGTTCATCCTTCCAGCCCACAGCAATTTTCATGAGGGGACATGTCAGAGATTAGTAAAAAGAAAAAACATTTCTGGGACTGAACCTAACAACATATGCTTCTGGGTTGAATAATAGCAATACAAATGAAAATATTGCTATTACGGATGCTACCTTATTCCTTAACATTTGTCTTTCTTCTGGAGTCCAATCAGCTGTCAAGTCCAAAATATTTTGTAGAGAAACTTCATCGTACAATAACCCTACCTGACACAATCAGGAAAATTACAGTTAGCTTGTGTTACTAAATTGAAGCAGTTAATATGTTAAGTGAAGGGCATGCAAGCAAAGATAAGGAGTTTGAATGTCGCAAAAAATACATGACAAGGAAGTTTCAATAAAATATTATTGAAAACATCTTTCCTTTTGCTTTTTAAGACAATAAACATTAGATTGTTGCACAGATAGCACCTCCAAGAATAAGCTAAGTGCTAAGTGACAATCCCAACTTTGACATGTCTGTGTTTACACACTACAACACCATTTTGATGATGAGTATGTGGACAAATAAGACGATGAACAATCCCAATGCCAGAGGCACAAACATGAAACATCATGCACAAGTAGTAAAAAGGCCACTCACCCAAAATGCCGGTAAAGCACATAACCTTCTCCAAGGCCCTCCATCAGCACCTCTCATCTCCAAATACCTCTTCAGCCTGACCTGAAAAGAATAATGGTTTATATTAACAAAACTAGAAAAATGCAGCAAATCAATTTCAAAGCAACAGATACCAGTTAAATTGTGAAATCAATAACAACTAACCTCAGGAAATATAGTTGTCAAATGATTTTCCCAATCATTGAGAGTTGGTAATTCACCAGGAATACAAGGAAGCCTTCCAGCCAAGAAGTCCTGCAATAAAAAGATAATCAATTGTCTATATTTAACAAATCAAAACTACATGTATACCATGGTCAATGAAAGTAAGTTTTGCGATAAAGAATGGCAGGGCTACAATAGATAGCCTTAGATTACAAGAATATTAAGGATAGATGGGAACCCTGAAGGTCATTCCAGTACAGTTGATATATTTCTGTTTCCGATAGACAAAATACATTGGAACATCAAGAGCATAATCAACGTACTGCTCGAACCTGCAATTGGAAATTTAGGAGAAAAACAAGTGAAAAACAATTAACCAAATCATTGCATGAAATAACATTGATAAAACTGTAAAAAAGAAAAAGAAAGAAAGGAATTCATCATGTAAGATGACACATAGTACAGTAATTATGTTTATTGCAGCTGAACTATTACAGAAGATAATACTTCATCTGAATTTGAACTTCAAAAGAATGTCACTTACTAAAGATAAATACAACACTATTGGAAATAATAATAGTTAATGCAGTTTGGAAATAGTATGTTCATGTATCATATGATAAAATGCATTTTTTGTTGATGGGTGTTGGTGTCTAGGGAGTTGCACTTAATATTTATTAGCCTAGGAAATAGTATCCACTCAATCTACCAAGAGTTTATATGTATGGATGATATGCAGAACCTATGTACTACATTCACTTGAATAATAAAGCATTCTCATTCTCTAAATTCTCTCTCAAGTCTAAAATATTCTGCTTTATCTTCCTCTAAATCTCCCCCTCTAAATTCAACAAACATAAGTAACAATAGATTATATTCTATATTTGCTGAGTTCTTCATATTTCTTAGTCTCCATGTAGTCTTCATGGATAGTCCTTTTTCTTCAAAACAAAAATAAATAAATAAAAAGTAGTGTTTGAAAATCTCCATTTAAGTACATCATTCAGTTTATTAACACCTTGAAGAACATTATAATAATATGTAAGGTCATAGAAGAACATCCTAAAAAGAGTAAGGTCATAGAAGAACATCATAATAATATGCAAGGTCATTGAAAATCTTAATGGACAGTCATTTTTCTTCAAATTTTAAGTTCAGACCAAGAGAAAGGTCATAGAAGAACATCATATTAAAGAAATAAAAGACGAACAGAGACTCCAAAAAATAAAGGAAGAAGTTGGATGATATGCACATGAGAAGGTACTTCAGAGACAAAAATAAGCGAAATTCATATTATAATATGTAAGTAGAACAGAGGCCCACAATTTCATCACACCCAAACCCTCCCTTAATATCTGGTCAAAAGTAGTTTTAGGAAAATTGGCAAATAAATATCCTAACTCTTTACATCTTAACGGCATTGGGATCTTAAATATCAAAAGTTTATATACCCAATCCATTCAATGAGTACATTTCCAAATACATGTACTTTAGACAGTCAATATGAAGAACAACAGAATTGGCAAAAGGATGAAAGGTTTTATTTTTAATGCCTTCCTTTAAATTCACAGGAAACCAATGAAGCCTAGAGTCAGAAAGCTTAGAAATAACAGTTTAAGTCTTAATTCTTCATAATTTTAACTCAATCTCTTACCCAAAGGAGTCATCGAAAACAAAAGGCACCATGCCTGTGCGGTCCTTATCAGTATCAGTCCAAATATGGCTGTTTCAAGCACATGAAAAGTGGATAAGGCACCTTAACAATGCAAAGTGTGAAAGGAAATGACTGCATGAGAACTTCCTAGTACCTTCTCATACTGACAAAACCATTTGGCTTTCCCTCTGTAAAGGGTGAATTTGCAAATAGAGCCGTTGCCATCTGTCATAAAGATAAAACTAATTACATCCCACAGCACTGAACAAATTCCCTAATACAAATTTTTTTTTTTTTAAAATGTTAATGTTTCTTACAGGCTGCAAAGCAAGGCCAGCACGAAATTTCCTGATCATGTCAGCTTCAGAACTGAAGTCCAGATTGACCTATAAAAGTAAAAGTTAAAATATATTACTATCCAGTATAAGAGCTTATTATAATATTGTGTCAGAAGATACTCTTTTCACCACATTTAAATTAGGACGGCTTTGTTAAAAACCAGCTTGCAAATCATCACACATCTCACCTGTACAGTGCATGTCCTGAACATCATGTCAAGCCCAAGAGAGCCAACTTTAGGCATGTAATTCCTCATAATTTCATATCTTCCCTGTGCGACAACACAGCGTCAAGAAAGAACTGTCATTGTTCAGTTACTACAAAGAACAGGGGCTGCTGACAGAACACCCCAGGCATGACTGCTACATAGCTTAATAAAAAAGAAATCAACAAAACCACAAGCAGAGACCATTGATACAACAACAAAAAACAAGGCTATTATAACAAATTTCTAGTGTAGTAGTACTAATGGTCATAAAAGTTAAGTATACTATGTAACCATAAGTATGTGTGTCAATACCAATAGAAATAACAGAAATTTGTAATTTTCAGATGAAAGCAACTATAGTATAATAAGCAGATAAAGATGGCACAGTTAATGCATTTATCACTAATGTAACTTAGCATAGAGGAAAAAGTATGTACTAGTATTAAGTTACAGAATCCACCCACCCATCCACTCCCTAAAAGGATATTTGTTCATTCAATCACAAATTAAGCAACCAATCCTTGTGGAGAATTCTGTAGACCAAGTATCAGCACTTTAAACTAGTAATATATCCAAATTCTACAAGTCACTCACGCCTGGACTCAAGTCCAACTGGAGAAAGTTGCAATAATCTCTAGTCAGTATAGTTAATAATGTTATCCATTGCAAATGGCAGTCCATGACAGAAAACAAAAAATCTGCCATACAATATGGCGGATGGCATTGCAGGCAAATAGCTGAAGCATGGCAGATGAATAAAAAGTATATAATATATATAAAAAAAAATCTGCTAAATACAATAAATAATAAAAGCCAATAACATATATAAAGATAAAAAAATTAGAAATATATTCTATGAAATAAAATTCATCAATGTCTAATAACATAAGCATAAGCATATAATCTCATAGCAACACTAGTGAGAAAGATAAAAGCCACACAACTAAAAATCCGAGAAGTGAGAAGAAGATGATGAAGGGGGAAAAAAGATCAAGAAAACGACAAAAACAGGAAAAAAAAATGGTGACAGAAACTGAATAAAAAAGAAAGGAAAAAAAAAAAGAAAAACAGAAAAGGGGAGAACAAAAGATGGTGAAAAAACTGAATAAAAAAAAGAAGGAAAAACAAGAAAAACAGAAAAAAAGGGGGGAAAAAAGATGGTGACAAGAACTGAATAAAAAAAAGAGAAGGGAAAAACAAGAAAAATAGAGAAGAGATGAAGAAGAATAGAAAAGAAAAAACAAGAGATTGAAAAAAAAAAGGAAAGAGATTTAACTATGGCAGTTGCCATAGTTTGGGTCGCCATAGTTGGAACTGCCGGCAGGTGGTGGAAGGAGAAGATGAGCTGCAATCAGCCCAGGAGGGAGTGGGAGAAGATAACGCACAGAAGAGTGGAGGTTTTAAAAACCCTATTTGAAACTGATTAAAAAACAATTTAATAAAAAAAGGTCTGCATCCACCATGGCAGCCGCAAAACGTGAAATGGCAGAAAACACCACAAAGCAGGAGGCAAGTGGCAGTGGGCATCAAAACTGCCATGCTATTCCTTTAAGGTGGTGCCATAACTGCCATTTAACAACTACGATAATTAATGAATAGGTGTGGCTGTGAAAATTGACAGCTATTTAATCTTGAAATCAGGAAGCCCAGCCGAAAAGTTGACTAAAAACAGATGGTATCATCCTTTTAAAAAATCAGCTAAGTTAAAACTGATGCATTCAGCAAGTGACATCAGAGCAAGGTTTTTAAGCTGAGATATCACTAAGCGTTTAACAGTTCAAGAACACGAAAGAAAGAAAGGAAAAACTACCTTTGGCATTATAGGTATGTCTTTGATTCCCCACTTTGGCTGGAAACCAATCCCCAAAAATCCAATTCCCATTTCCTCGGCAACAGCTTTAACCTATAAACATAAGTATATGAAAATAATTACAGATATGAAGGAAATAAGGTCACTCATCAGATAGCAGAAACATTAAACACAACAAACTAGGATTAAAATTTAGCTATATATTATGTCACAACATAAAAAGATAAGTTAAATGACCATACCCATAATGATGATACATACTTATCTGAAGAAAATATTAATGCGTAAAAAATTCCAAATTCGTTTCTCTAATGGCAAAACAACGTATTTAGCTGATGTATCTCATGTATGGCGCAACAGTAGAGTTACGCCTTGGTGACTGGTTGGTCATGGGCTTGAATCCAGAAACAGCCTCTTTGCATATGTAAGGGGAAGGCTGTGTACAATAACCCTCCCCATACCGTTGCAAAGCGAGGAACCTCTGGCAGTGGGGTACATTAGTTTATTGCCATAACAAGTATGTGTGACTAACCTGATAAAGGTGCGAATTAACTTCAGCACAAGTCTGATGCAAGGTTTCAAGAGGGGCTCCACTAAGTTCAAACTGACCACCAGGCTCCAATGATATGCTCTGCTTCCCCTGGTTCACGTAATGTGCAAAACAAAAACTTCAAATCTTCAATAATAACAAAGCATTGCAATTGTAACAAATGCATTAAATTGTAAATGTCAAAGAAAATGTTTGACATTCTTGTTCATGCAAATATTAACTCACCTGTTTGAGTCCAATAATTTTATCACCTTCCATTATTTTATCCCAGTCAAATCTCTCAGCAATGCCATTCAGCAATTCTGCTATTTGCTCATACTTCATAGGACGCAAGCTTCCAAACTCAAAACCAAACTTCTCATGTTCAGGTACCTATTCTGCAAGACCACATGAATAAATTAACCACCTATAGACACACAAACTAGTTATCACATAAGAGACAGTTCAAATTTTAAATCTTCAAGAAACCTAATCAGGTGCTATATAAGCTTACTTAAAAACACAAACTCAAACAAGGCGAAAAAGACAAGGAAAAAGGTCTCCTCATTAGAAAAGTATTTTCGTGACATTTTATATGTTTCTTCAGAAAACCAAAGAATCAACATTTTTTCCAACTTCACCCTAAGTATGTATAAGTGAGACAGAAGATTTTTTATAATGATAACTGATAATAATATGCCCTACGGACATTGCTACAGTGTGGCTGACTGTCTAAGCAGTTGAATCATTTTGATTTCTTTTTTCATTTAAAATTATTGAAATCAAGGTTTTGAATTGCAGTCATAATCGCAGTTGCAGTTTCATCATGATCCTTGATATGGCAGACAAATGCAGCTAATGCCACCGCAATTGTGGTCACAGAGACCTCAAAAATCCTGACATTTTAGTCACAGTTGTGGTTGCAGACTGGATTTAAAACCTTTGTTGAAATGAAACTTACACTCACGTTTAAGAATTCACACACATCCAACAGACCCTGAGGCTGAGCCAACATCATATAATTCTGCCAATGATATTCCGAGACTATTGATAATTCAACCAAATGACACTGATGACATTCAAATGATAAATACGCAATTGTCTCAGTTTATAAAGGAGATTAATTAGTGACTATCTTAATTCTTGTACAACAACTTCAAAGTGCCGCTGAAATATAAAAGTAGACGGAAGGAGCATGATTATTAACAATCCACAAAATCCCAAACCAATCATGCAAACAGAAACAACACAGAAAATCACGTGAAACCATATACATAGAACCCCAGCAGTTTGCGAATAAGAGAAAAACACTCTCTATTCTCTACATGCGTCAAAACCAAGCAATATTCCGGTAAAAAGAAACAGTGATTATAAATCACATCACATATTTAAAAAAAAAAGAATAAAAATTAAAAACAACACTAAGCATAAAAAACGGCACCTCCATTTTTCCTTGGGCTTACAACCAGACGCAAGATAATCGACGAGATCCTGCTTCGTGAGTGGGTGAGTAGCAACTACTGCGTCTTCAGTGGGCGGACTCGCAGCAACAATCACTCTACTGCCACGTGTACTCCCAACACCACCAACAATCCTCTGTGGAGCCTTCTTAGCAGAATCCCACGACAAACTGTTGCCAACGCAGATTTTCCTATCGAGCTCGTGTCGTATTAAGTCGTGGCGCGGACAGGTCGCACATCGCGAAACGACAGCCATGCCGGTTGCTTGAGGGAAAAAAAAACGCAAATAATTGTTAGAAATTAACGAAGGCGAAGTGTGATTAGGACGAGGGAGAGAGAGAATTACCCATAGGGTTGAGGAATTGGCGGTTGTGTGCGTGAGGAAGGAAAAACAGAGGCAGAAGAAATGAGAGGGAGAAGAAGGACAATGGTCGTCGTTTTCTCACTCACTCCTACTCCGACACCCCTTGCTGTTGCTCGCTCGCTATCTATTATAATTTCCCCTTAGAAAGAAGAGTAACAGTCATTTTAATCCTAAAAGTTGAAAATGCTTACATATTAGTTTTTGAATTGAAAATAAAAAATAAAAATTAAATTTAATTACTTACTGTTATTTTAATCTTTAAATATATGTAATATTATTATTTCAGTTATATTTTTTTAAAAAAATTTAAACTAATATAATTATCAATTTATACTTTTAAGAATTTTTTTTTAATTTAATGACTAATGTAACAACGTCTCTTAATTTCAAGGACTAAATAAGAAAATACCGAAACAGTAGAAAATGACGAGTCACGGATCCGAAGGGACAATACGCAATTTCTGATTTTATATTATGTTCAATTAAATTAAATTAATTAAATCAATCTCTTAAGTGTTCAATAAATTACGAGTATTACCATGTACTGCATTTTGAGCTCGTCACGCCACACGTCACTCCCCTTTTCCAGGTTCTCTTCTTCCGCTTTCAGCACATTTCAGTTTTATCTTTTAAACGAGGTTTTTTACTGTGTTTGTTTTTTATGGTTGATATTTTTTTACTAGGTTATAGGAGGCGGGAATTTTGAGGTGGCCAAAGTAGAGGAGAGAGGGTGAGGCTGTTTATAAGTTATAAGTAAGCTAAAGGCTCACGAGTCATGACAATAAAGATTAGACGACGAAGCACGGTTCCTTTGAGTGGGTTATTATTATAGTTATAAAGCTGATTCTGCGATTCCAAATTCCTTTTAGTGAGGTAAAGGGTCACGATTCTTGAGCATAGTATAATGATTAGACAACAAAGCAGCGAAGCACGAATGCACAATCTCTTTTGACTCGGAAATGGATCCCCCACTATTGGAAAAAAAATATTGCAGGGTGCGTAACTATTATTCTCGCGATTAAACAAAGATCTTTACTCTTTTACATTAAAATTATCGAATATATTTGCTGTCCCTAGAACAGAAGTAGGTTTTTTAAAGCAAAAAAGCAGTGTTAATAAGGGCATTTTAAATGTCGGTTGCTTATGGAGTGCTTAAACTTAACCATAAGCAACCATTCCTTAATTTTGGCCCCCTATTGGAGAAGGTCTACCTGACAAGCACAGTTACTTAAACTTAAGTACCGTTTCTTCCACAAGCAACAGTGTCTTAAGATTAAAAAAACAATTTATGATATCAACCAACCAAGAAAAAAAATAAGGAAACAAACGGTAATACATGATCAATAGCAAACAAATTCCAAATTTCACCAATAAATTCCAGAATTAAAAAAAATTATATATTCAAAAAAAACATGAAGTGCTTCAACCAAATCTGAAAAAATTATACAATTACACACAAAAAATGCTAAACCAGATCTGGGCACCATGGGCGGTGGTGATAAATCGAACTCCAAATCTGGGGTGGCTACTACCACCACCGCAAGGAGGGACGCATGAGAGATGCAAGAAAGATGCGTGAGGGATGCGAGAGAAATGGGGGGAGTGGAGGGCACCGCAAGGAGAGACGCGAGAGAGAGGGAGATGGAGCGGATCGTGGAGGAGGGAGGCGGAATAGGGGAAAGTGGAGACCTTGGGGGAATAGAGTAGAGACCTTGGGGAAAAAGAAAGAGGAAGTGAGGAGACATCAGATAGGGAAATAGTCGTCAAATGAGTCTGAAGGGATTTTTACAATTTTATTTTGTTATTATTTTATTTTTTTAAAGAACCCAAAATTACCATTGGATTGGTTGGAAACACTTTGCCATCGTTGGATTGTCTGTAAAATTATGACCATTGGGCAAAAACATTGCAAAAATTACCGTTGGAATTGTGATATGTTTTAACATTAAATTTGACCATTTAAAAATTATTACCATTGATGAATGCAACTATAAATATGTGTTGAATTCACACTATTTTGCACACCAATTCTCCATACCCAGTTTATTATTTTGTTGCTATTAAGTCCCCAAAAACTTTATTTTCTGTCCAATGAATCCTAATCAGTTTAATTATCAATGTTACATAATTTTTTTACAGAACCAACCACCCCCTACTAATGACAATTCTCAAAATGCTCAGTATTTTATGTATCCACCACTCCCTATTGGTGACAGTTCTCAAAATCCTCAACATTAGAGCTGGGCATATGGACTCAGGCCTGCGGATTATCTGTGTAGCCTGCAGCCCGTGTGGGCTTCGGTCCTAAAAAACATGGTCCATGTAAGAATGCAGGCTTTTCAACTCGGACCATTTAAACTGCGGTTTAAGCAGATTTATTCGCGGATTTATGGGCCTACCCGCGAACCTTTATGAGTCCTTACCAAAAAAAAAAACTAACTTGAACTAGGACTTTGTTGTGACCATTGGATCAGACTTTTGTAACTTTGTTAGGGTTTCCACTTGCTTTCCTTTTCTGCTCCTTTTTCATTTTCGTGTAACCCCAGTCGCTTAAGACCGGACCAGACCATCACCTCCACAACCGGCGACCTGAGCACTTCGCCGCCGACCACCACGCGACCTGTGACGTTACCTCTGTGCGACCTAGTGACGCAACCTCTGCAACCTATGACGCGACCTCTGCTATCTCCGTCACCCAGCCACCGTTAGTGCGTGACGTCTGCGACCTCCGTCAAGTGAACTCTGTCACACAGCCACCCCGAATTCGCGACCACTGCGACCTCCGTCGAGCGAACTCCGTCACGCAGCCAGCAGCCCACAATCTTCAACCACTACAACCTCCATTGCACGACCTATGTTCATGGGCCGCAAATTGCCCGTTTAGCCCGCAAGCTACGTGGGGCGAACGCGGGCCTCAATATTCAGAACCGTTTATCTCGCAGGCGAGCTTGACCCAGCCTTTTTTTTGCGAGCTTTTGCGGGCCTAGCCTAAACGGGCGGGCTAGCCCGTATACCCAACTCTACTCAGCATTTTATATACCCATCACCATCAACAAACCCCGTAATGTGGTATAGGCCTTCATTAGGTACGATTCGCAATGCGGAGTCTCCTAACAACGAACTCAAATCACCATTGGGGTCAATGTCTAAATCTCTAGTGGGTTTGGAAAATATCACGCTCGATGAAAGAGGACGACATAACACTCAGAAAAAAAAGTCGTGCCAGGTTCTTAGTGGAAGAAGACACACTTCTTATTCAATTGTGGCTGAACATTTCAAAGGATGCAATTGTGGGAGTTGACCAAACAAGAACTGGTTTTTGGTTGGAAATCAGCAACAATTATAACAACTACTGCGAACAGTTTCAAGAAAGGGAAGCTAATCAACTAAAAGCACGATGGTTTCGAATAAATACCATTGTTCAGAAGTTTGTCGACTGCTACAAGGAAGTTGTTAATCAAAAGAAAAGTGGGAGCTTAGATAAGGACATCATGGCTGACACATATAAGATTTTTTCTCAAGATGTACGTAAAAATTTTAATTTTGAGCATGCCTGGTGTTTGTTGAAGGATGAACCAAAATAGAAGGGAGAATCATTGGAAAACTCTTCAAAAAGAACAAAGGTATCCGCTTCCGAGGGGTATTCATCATCTTCTAACACAAAGGCACCTATCGATTGTTTGGAATATGACCCAGTAGCAACAACGACCCGCCAAATGGGACAAAAGGTAGCAAAGAGGAAGAGCAAAGGAAAAGGAGCTGAAACGTCTTCTAATAAAGTCAATTTGACTGACGTGAAAAATCCTATAAAGGAAAAAAACGTCATCATGGCAAAAATAATTGAGGCAAAGGAGATAGAGAACATTCGTATGTTGTATGATATCCTTATGAGGGATACATCTGCTATGTTTAAAAGTCAACGCAGAGATCATGAGTTGTATTGTAGTTATATTAGGTGCAAGTTAGGAAGCTAAATTAATGTTGTACTTTTATGTATCTCTTATTGTTATGTATTTCTCATTTTTTTAATATAATGTTAGACATTTCTCGTTGTTTTTAATGATAGAATTTTACGAAATTGTCATTCTTTTTTATTTATTATGCTAATAATTAGTTAACTTGTATTTATATATTTTTTATTATTTAAATTTAATTAGGCGTATTAATTAAAATAGGTGAATTAATATTTTAATTTAACACAAAATAAAGTGCAAATAAAAAAAAATAAAAGTATAAGTTGCTTAAAAGTTGCTTAAAATTATATGCATTAGAGCAAAATGTGTATAGATTGCTTAAGAATTGCTTAAAAATGATGTGGAGTTGTGGGGCCCACTTAAGAAACCCAAAGTGGTTTCTTATTTTATTACCATCAAAGTTGCTCTAACTGAGCTATCTATACCAACAGATGTTGGGTCAAGCATAAGCCAAAAGTTAGTTTTCACAATGTGACAAACTGAAGTTTAAATTTTTGTTAAAACAGATGTTTATATTTAATGTTCAACAATATTTAAAATAAGATAACTTTCGAAAGAGAATGCATATGGGAACTAAAACAAAAATAACTGAGTTATCATTTTTTGTTCCTTGAGTCTCTTTGACAGTTAAACTTGGTAGGCGATCAGGCATGTCATCATATAATGGTTATCATGACTTGATGAACAATTATGAGTTATCTCGTTAATATTATTAATGGACAATTATGAGTAGACTCATTAATGCCATAAAAGGGTTATATTTAAATTTAATAAATGGTCATTAATAGATGTCTAGTAGGTCATACACCATTATGCTAGGTCAAGCAAATGCTATCCACCAATATGAATCACAATCCTAAGAGTCAACCTGAAAGGCAAAGGTGATCAATTGGGTAATAAGAAACTCTATAATTATATTAAGCAAATAACTGATCTTTATCCTTCATATCAGGTCAAGTATATACTATCAACTTATACAAATTACAACCCATCAAGCATCAAACTTGAAAGACAAAGGCAATTAATAGTATTGTTATTATGTCAATAGGATCGTTTTCTAGGTTGGTATATAGTCCAAAAAGTCAATTAATAGGAATACAATATTCGCTCTATTAATATCGACATACATTAATGTTAATCTACATTTTTGCATGATCAATAATGTAGTTTTGGTCAATTTTGGGGAATTTCGAAAGTTTTTTGTAGTGGCATTGTTTGAAATAATGTTGATGTAATGTGTTAGATGCTTATTTAACGTTATATAAATGAAGTGACTCTTCATTTAATGTTTTGTTTATTGTTATAATCTTGTAATGATTGTGTTATGACAGTCACCCTTTGTTGGATCAATTTATAAAATATCTAGTGTTTAAAACTCATTTGTTATGCCTTTTTAGTTGTGTCCCTTAAATCGAGAATGTCCTTAAATTCTCACCATTGGATGGGCAATAAAATTGCAAATAAATGTTTCATTTCTTATATTCATATTTCCCTTATTTGTTTTTCACAATTCATTCTTCTTACCAGTGCTTAACTTATGTCGTTTTCCTTTTAAAGGCTTTGCGATTTCTTCCCTCCAATGCTTGATTCTATTACTTTTTCTTATATTTTCATCTTTATTTTCAGTGTTTTCATAGTTTCATTTCCTTTCCTAATTTGTTTTTATTCTTACTTTAAGTCCATCATTTGTTTTGTTAATAAGACGTATTTTGAATTATTGTAGTTGATGGGTGAGTTTTTAATTTTGTTTGTTATACCAGGTATGGTGGTGGGTACGAAATGCGTGTAGTTATGGCTCTTGATGAAGACTCTAATGGTTGTAGAATCCTAATTGGTCAAAGAATCATGACGAATGAATTGAGATAGAAAAGGACTATAGTTAGATTCAAGTATACGTCAAAAGAATATCGTCTATTTATTATTTTGTGAAGGTTATTCAAGTTATTAAAATTAACGTTACTTATCCTGGGCAATAAGGTTTTGTTGTGATTTTATCTTTGTATGGAAAATGAATTAGGTGAGTGTCAGTCGACGAAAATAAACCCTAAATACACTTTCATGTACAAAACTTTTTTCACTAAACTTGGTATTTAGTTGCCTTTGATCGAATTTCAATGTGACGTGTTGAGGACTTTAAATATTGCTCTTTCCTAGTTACACCTCAATAGGTGGACCTTTGTCTAAGCTTTTGACATTCTCTACAAGACCTTGGGAATAGAAAAGTCAATAGGTTGATTCTTCTCATTTTTTTTTCAAGTGAAAAGAATGAAGAAGGTCAATTGGGTTTTAATAAATAACTTACTAATGTGAACTATTTTGACCAATTCTCTCAAAGTTATAAGGAATTTAAAATTATTTTTTCAAATTTGAACAAGGCATTTATGTCCTGGCTTATTGACTTATGATGATGGTAAAGTAAAATTTCAAATAAGTTGGTTGACTTGTTAATAATTAGGATGGTTGACCTTCTGAAATTTGAGAACCAACAGGACAAATTAATTCACTTATTTAAGTAAACATCCATATTCTTTGTCCTTTTTTTAAGTGGCTTTGTCTTTGCAATTTTTACAAAAAAAATGGCTCCACTTACTATGTTGCAAATTCGAGTGACTAAGAAAAAGAATGCATGTGATGTTGAGTCACCTAGTCCCATTAATACATAAGTTGTATTAGGTTAATGTTAGATCATTAATCTTTAGTCTTCGGCCACTCAAATTGACATGTTGAGGAGAAAAGTCACGATGGAATAGTAGAAGGAAAAGCAGAGTTGAAGAAGGTGGAAGTGAATATTATCAAGGTTGACAATTCAACCTTTGTTAATGAACATAGGTTAGAAGATGTCAGTGGTGAAGATTGGTGGAGTGTATTTAGGACTTTTAATAAAAGGGGTGGAATAGAATCCCTTTGGGATAAAAGGTTTACAATATTCAACATCATATATCAATATCTGACTAGGGTGAAGGATGATAAATAGGTCATGAAGTTAGGTATGTTGCAAATTCTTTGAGCAATTGAAACATATGCTTATTTAGGAACTTTGGCTTGTTCACTAGAAAGAAAATTTGGCAAGTATGAAGTAGACTAGAAGAAAATGGGTCAAGAACTAGGTTAATTGAAGGAGGTAGTGGGAAAGCTAACTATCCATGATGTTGAATTGGAAGAGGAATTATTTGCAACTAGGAGTAAGTTAAACTTGATAATTTGGAGGAGGCTCATAAAGTCTTGCAAAATTTTGTTGCTAAAAAAGAGAGTTTGGAAGCTAAAGAATAAAAATTACAAGAAAAAAAAATAACATTTCATTACAAAATTTATCCAAGTGTTTATGTTAGTTTGAGTATTCCTGATAAAGCATAATGGGTAAAGGTTGCCTAAAATAGATATGGATCTCAAAAGAAGCAATAACTTCTATGAAGGGGGGTTGACAACTTATGTGTTCACCAGAACATGCTCAGCTTAACCCAAGGTGAATGAGTTCATCGTTACAGTGGTGGTGAGTCCCTTATGAAACCAAACGTTATATATCCCTATAAAATTGGTCCACTAACACTAGATTCGGCGATGGCTAATGAGGGATGGCAATTAATCCATTATAAATAATTTTTTCTATCTTTCTCACACACTTTTTCAATCAATGGATGATCTTATTTCTTAAATCAAGTGAAGCTAGAATGCTCTCTACAATACCCTCAAGGGCTCCTTATGCGACCTGATTAGTTGGTTGTGATAAAGGAGTTCTATAGGTAAGAGCTCTCTCATCCTAATGGTGAGAGGATCTTAATGACTTGACATTACATCAATCAATAACTTAGCCTTTAGGAATAAGGACAAAGGTGATGTTGGATAACTAATAACAAGTGATGACCATGGAGATTATTGAAATAACTTTACTGTTTTTGACACATGGTGCCAAAATTATTTAGTTAAGCCTTGAAACACCAAGGGCCTGTTATGAACTATGAATACCACGAAGGTGCTAATTAGACAAGCAAGTTAAGGTGGAGGTATTTGCAATGACACTTTAATGATCAAGTCAGTATGTAAACCAATAAAATAACAAATATATGAAAAGGGGAATCCATCTAGTGGTGAAGGAGATGTTCTTTTATAGGGCTCAAATATGAGTGAGTCTATGTTCTAGTGTGAGAATACTTCTACAAGATAAATTCAACATGACATGATCCTCATAAATATTGAATATTTTGAAACCTCTCAATCCAAATGACGTGAGTAAAGTAACTTGAATCTTTTATTTTGGAGCATACATATAGTACTATAGAATGTAAGCCAAATGGCTTTATAGAGCTTCAAACAAATCCTCAACCCAAATAAGTATTAGATATGTAGAATCACTCTAAAATAAACTTTAGCAAATTGGATTAAATAGTGTAAACTCATGACAACAATAATAATTATGCTTTTTGTCAGTAGAAAGTTACTACTTGCAAATCATGTCTAAAAGGCGATACTTTGATCACAACAAAATTGAATACTAACACATCATATTGTTTTTCGCTTTTTTAGGGAGTTTATGCAATGCATCCACGAGAATAATAGGTTAGTATACCATAACAATAATATATTGTTACAAACACTGAACCTAACCTAAGTATTATTGGTAACCATTAACTACTTATCAAACATTTTGCAAGGATTAGTTATAAAAATGTGTATTAAAAAAACAATAATAAAAATATTATTTAAGAGATTCAAAACTTTAAAAATTATTTAATACATTATTTTTAATTTCTTAACAAAATCTAAAAAATATAAATCAACATTAACCTTTTATGAACAATATTACCATAACATTCTTTCATAGAAGCCTTCAAAAAGTGAATGTTATTTTACACAGAAGTTTGAGTCATAAATTGAAATCTAAGAAAATAAAAGCATTAGCACTATTTTAAACTACCATGCACTTGCATGCAGGGATGGAGGCAAAATAAGATAACATGAGATGTCAATTATAAAAATCAAAGTTTATCTAAAAATATATAAGTATTAATTTCGTATAAAATATTGATAATTATGTGTTTTTTAAACGAATTAAGAACATGTAATAAAAATACATTTACACAAGACAAATTAAGCATATTTTTTTAAGGTTCAAGATTGCAAATGTCATTTTACATGCTACTAATGTTTACTTTTTAATGTCCAATTTGCTTTTCCAAAGTTTACATAATGTTGTGTTTGACCATGCATTTAAGGTCAGAAACATGTTAGAGTCTCATAAACAATGACAATAAAAAAGAAAGACGAAAGGATAAAAACATTATATACACATACACACACGAAAAATAGTGATAGAAAGAGAAAATATTTGTTAGTATACATTTAAGTTCAAGCTGTCAATCTTTTATATAATGTTCACAAGTTTGTCCCATTGACAAATATTAATAAATAGTCTTTAATTTTCAAATCAATTACAATCAAATAAATATAAAAGGAAGACTAATAATGTCATTTGATTGCAAATGCAATCATTTGCAGTCTTTAAAATAGTAATAATGGATTGTAAAATGAAAAAACTATATATTAAAAAGAAAAATAAGTGATACTCAAACATTTTGTTTAAAAAGACAAAAAAATGTAATATCTCCACAATAAAGACTATGAAGAGAGAAATAGTACATTTGTCTAAAAAGAAGAAATAATATTATTGTCTTCACAATGAGACTATAAAAAGATAATTGAATATTTTATCAAAAAATAAAAATAATAACATTTAGATATCATTATTTCTATATTTAAACCGTTAAATAAAAATAATTTTCTTAATTTTAAAATATAACACATATTAAAGAAATTAAAACTAAAAAAAGTTAGGGGCACTTAAATGTACATGTACACTACAAGAATTCTCGTTACTACATTGGGTCATTAATTTATAGTGGGTTACAAAGTCGTCAGTGATATAGAGAGATTATAGACAATTTTTTTGTCAGTAAATTACTAATGATTTTTCGTCAATAATGTGATAAATTTATTGTGAGCTGTAAAATTATAATAGTCTTAGCCCTCGCTAATTATCAAGTATGTGATTTTAATTAATTTTGTAATGTACTTATATGTTACAAACAATCAAGTCATCGATAATTACAGATCGAGAGCTAACTCGCTAGTAATTTACAGTGGACCAAGCCTTCAAGTAGGATTATCTTCGAAAGAGAATATATGTGACAAACAAAAAAAAAAAATAGGGCTCAGTGTAGAAATTTTAATGTCTTAGGCAAATTTTATATTCAAACCTTAATATAATTCTTCAATTCAATTTATTTTTTCTTATCAACTATAAAATTAGCGATCAAAGTTTTATATTCAAGTATTTCTAACATTTCAATCTCAATCAATGAAAAAATCATTCAACCTATTATTTAACATAATTAATCTCAAATAAGTTTTGAGTTATTTTTAATTTTAAAAACTACTTTTAGCAATAGCAACAATTACATGTATTATCAATAATATATTTAAAAGTAATGCATGTTTTTAACAAAAAATAAATACAATCTTTTAATATAATTTAATGCTTTTAGGGGAGTATGAATTTCTTTTGTTTACATTTTTTGCAATATCTTTATTTTTAAAATAATTCAAGATTTTCAATATTAGAACTTAAAATACTTTCATGATTAATATAATATTTTTCAATTCATCCTCATCCAAAAATTTCAAAATTTAAGATTCAAATGAAAAATAAATGTGATTTCATAGTTTAAAAATTGTTCAAATCAACTTTTAGTAGAAGAAGTACATTGATCTAACATGTATACAAAATAATCAATACAAAAAAAATAAAATTAAATGTGTGATTTTATCACTAACATTTTCACTACAATATTCCTTTTATAAATCACACATTTATTCATGAAATTTCAACTTTAATACAAATTTCAATAGCTTTTTTTGGAAAGTGAAACTTTAAAAATAGAGTCCAAAATAGATACAAAATTATTTATAATTTTTTTAAATAAATAATAAAATTACATATAAATAATGTATAACATTTATACACATATATCTTAAGACTACGTGATCTTATTAATGAAAATGGTTAAATAATATATCATATCATAATAAAAGCAATCCCCTAATAATTCAAGTTGATAATAAACAATTATTTTTAAAAATATGATTTTTTTAAAAGCCTTAAATAATTAAGGACCGAAGACAATTTTTGCCTTAATCCTTGTAGTTGTCACGACCCAGCAAAACTTGTATTCTACCTAGGATTTATTAATTTTCTCTGCAAACGACTAAATAATATAAAAGTACTTGTTTTAATTATATTTAATTTTCAGCAATAATTATAAAACAGAATAAAACAAAATAAAATTATTCAAATTATGACTCAGTAAATTTAGAATAATTTGTCATACAACGTAATACTTTTTAAACGTTATAATTATCTGACTCTTTTTTTCTTTTCTCAATAGTTTTCTTGAAGTTTTTTTTTTTTTTAACTTTAATCCTCTTCATTTATCTTTTTTCTCTTAAATGTATTTGTGCTATGCGTTGATCACCAAATAATTGACAAAATAAAAATATTATTCTCAACATGGTATAGTATGATTGACAAATAATCATATCCTTTAAACGTATAATCGAATGTTCAATCTTTAAGTTCGTATGTATAGAATTAACATATATTAGGAGATGTCAATCTTTTAAATAAATTTCAATATCTCGAAAGATTAGTCTCTGACTCTCAGTTGAAAATACACTAAGTTCACTCAAAAAAATAAAAATATTATATTATAACATAGCTATTTATATTATGTTAATTTAATTATATAATCTCTCAACGTAAATCAAATGCTCCCAATATATTATGTAATAGTTTAAACCATACTAAGGACGTATGGTTTTGTCCGTTTGTCGTTTAGTTATATGTAAAAAGTTTTGTGAGTGTTTGTATTTCAGTTAAAAATAATGTTCAATGTTAATTCACCAATTTTCTCCTTTCACATTTGATGGAAAGTGAGTTAACTGTTAAACAAACAGACTTTTTTTTTTTTTTAAATAAATTGTCATTGTCTTCCCAGAATCAGTATTGGGACCCAGGGGGGAATTCCACTCAGCAGCCTATGGGACAACCTTATCATATTCTTAAAAGTTTGTGTCCAAATCAAATTTAATAGGTCATATTCTTAGGTTTTGTTTCAAGGTCAACAATAAAAGAGCATGACATTTTACGTATGCACACACGTACACAAAAAGTTGGGACATTTTACCAACCAAAACCATTAATTGTAATTTAAAACAGTCTAAATTTTTTTATTATATGGATATATAAAGATCTTAATCTGCGACTTTATATGAAAAACCACATAATCATTAGTATTTATTACAGAGCTGCCATGAAAGAATGTTGTGATATTCTATACTTTAATGAAATTATTACTACTTCCATTTCTTTCTAAGAAGGTTTTTATACATAAACCAAAAAATACAATAATTTTTTTGTTTTTTACAAAATAATTTTGAAAATTTTATTATATTCTTTTTCAGTTTTACTCCATAATAAATATATACTAGTTATAATGTGTAAATTAATTAAAAATTAGCTGAAAAGTAAGGATATAATTGACAAAAAAATATTAATGTTATCTTGAATATTGAAAATGACATATAAATAAAAACAATTTTTTAAAAAAAAATTGACAATTAAAAAAGAAATTAAATTCTGGAATTGATTAGATGTTCAATGTACTAACAACATCAATGATTAATGATTGAATGCTATTTTGTTGACTAAAATCTGCAGTGGGCTAGGTTCGATGTTATTGACTACTAAACCATTCATGTTACATAAAAAAAGAAGTGAGGATGGCATATTTATTCACTATTCAGTTTTACTGTGATTAAAATGCGCTGCAGTCACTGCACAATAACTTTTGAGATGTTTCGCAGTTTAAGAATGATTATCAGATAACTAGAACTATGTATTTGACTCGGTGTGTGTGTGTATTCATCGTAATATGACAAACGGTGAGAATTTAGAAGTCTCGTAACACAAGTTTAGAGGTCGTCATGATCCTTTTCCTAGTTAAATCTTGCAAATAGATGATAACTTATTTTGGTTTGTGCTACATTCCTTGTCAGTGTTCGGAAAGTTTGTAGCAGTGTGTTAGGATTTCTAATGTGATGAATTTATTTGATTTTTTTAAAGTGAATAAATATGTAAAGTGAAAAGTAAAAGTTATTTATTATTAATTTAATTTAAGTATCTTGCATATTTAATTAACTTCAAATTAATGGCGGATGCACTCTTACGCTATTTGGTTTAAGGAACAAAAAAGAAATGAATAAAAGAGAAATAATTTAAATAAAAAGAAAATGATGAGAAATTGAACAGATTTTTAAATTGTTTAATATAAGAGAAATATAAAAAAGAGAGAAAAAATAAAATTATCTATTTGTTTGATTATTTTTTCCTTAAATAGACAATTATACCTTAAAATAACTATGGGTTATATAATATAATATTAATATTCTTCCTATATTGTATTTCTTTACTTTTTAGTATATTAGTTCAAATAAATTTTAAAATCATTAAAATATAATTTTATTTGATCAAATGAAATAAATATTCATTTATTTATGCACATATTGCATCATATTAATGCACTCCTAAAATATAATATCATGTACATATTTATTTACACAATTTATTTTTCATAAATTATTATTATAAAAAAATTATTTTGTTTATTAATTAAAAATTATTGTAAATATAATCTTTAAAATAATTATTATAGAATCAACAATTTTACTCTATACTACTATAACAATTTATGATTATGTGAAAAAATATATTTTTTTACATTAGAATTAAATTCTTGTTTATAAGAAAAAAAAATGGCCTCTTATGAATTTCTCGTAAATTTGAGAAGAATATAAAAAACATGGATCTACAATTTTTAGTTTTATTAGGCTTTTTCAGATTTTTATTTCATTTTTCATCATATAATTTATTGCATTTATTGTTTCATTTCTCTTCTTTTATTTATTTTTTACTGCTCACATTCTTCTACCTACACCCCGAAAATAAGATGTACTACCATTTTGCTTTTATTTCTTTCTCCGCCATTTCTGTGTTGAACCAAGTTAAATAAATGATTTTTATTTTTCTATTTCTCTCCCACCACTTTCTTTCTTTCTTTATTTTTGGGTGTAAGCGGGTTGGAATCAACCTGCGAACCCAACGAACCCAATTACATTTCAGCAAATTGGGTTTAGTCATTAGATAAGGTTAAGTTCATTTTAACAGACCCAATTAAGATTGGGTTGGGTCATAGGTTAATGCATTTCCAACCCGATGAACCCAACCCAACCTATTATTTTATTACTAAAAAATTATAATATTATAATATTCATATATTCACTTAGCAAAGAAGAATCATGTTATTTGATAGTCACTTTGAGGTTTAGTTTGTTTATTTTTATTATGTAATTCAAATATTGTTAGAGTAGTTTGAGACATGTATTGTATTATTCCATTTGAGACATATATTGTATTTTTCTTGTGACTGTTGGATTTGTATAGTTAGACTTGTATTTAAATTGAACATGCATTGAATGAGTTGAACTAACTAAGTATTTTATTTTTCTTATTATTTTTTATTTTTTTATGAATTTTATTGATATTTTTGAATATCCAGGATTATATTAATATTTTATTTATCTAATTCAATTACTCAACCTGATTAAGGTCAAGCTAGGTTGGATTACTTTGGGAAAAAAAATCGACCAAACTCAACCCGATTATATTTAATTAGCTTGAGTCTTAAATGAGGCTGAACTCAATCCAATCTAGTTCACTTACACCCCTACTTTTTTTCAATGAAACCAAACAAAATGTTACTTTCTTACTTTACGTGCTCGTTTCAGAAAAAGCTAAATAGCAGTAGCTCTCCTTCTTTTTTTTCTTTTTTTTATATTAGCAGTAGCTCTCTTTTGTTCAACCTATTTTCTTCTGTTTAAAGTCCGGCCCAAACTTGCTTATGGGTTGGATTGGTTAACCCAATATGCAAGGCATTTTAAAATATTTCACATTCTAGACAAAAAATAAGAAACAAAAAATCACGGTCCTCCACCTAAATAACTTCCACTAAAGTTCAATAGTTCATCCAGATTTTAGAATAGTTCATCCACTAAAGTAGAGACTCCACACAATTAAGTACACTCTATTAATTTTACCCTCTCAATTTTTCTGTTGGAATACACTATGACCCTGCAACTTTATCACAATCGCCACCGCAAAGAAGCAACATCAGTTTAGGAGATGAATTCCGATCAGCTACTTAGCACTCGGCACGTGCATCCCTCTCTTTTTTTGAATTAAATCTTGCAGGTCTCTTTATTACAAAAGAATGCAGTTTTATTTTTCTAAAAAAATAACAAAATTTGCACCTGGCTCACACTTTATAATTTAACAATATATTACTTTCTAAAAATTAATTAATTATCTCATATAATTTAAAGATATTTTTAGAATAAACATTAAATTAGTTAAGGTAAATAATATAATTAGAATTATTAGTAACTAATTTAAAAATAATCTATAGTTTATATATACTATAATTGAGGGTTCACACTACAACCTATTTTTCATTCATTTTTTGTCTCATTGTATGACCCTTTTGCTATTTATTTGAATATTTTGTCTCCATTCATTTAAATGATTATTTTCTACTCACTTGAAGAATTGTTTTTACCCGTTTATATAATTTTTATTTATTTTCTTACTTATTTGCATTAAATTTTTTTCTCGTCCATTTTGTATGTGTGATCATTTACTTCAATTTTTTTATATGGACAAGAATTTTTTTTCATGAATTTTTTAGGCAAGTAATTTTTTCGTGAATATTTTTTCTTTTATGGTTTATTTTTTGTATTATTTCTTGTTGTGGTTTTTTTTATAATAATTATTATTATTCATGAAAAAAATATAAATGAGTAATTTACATATAAAATACAAATTTATTTGTAAATGAGTTTTAATAAAGAGTAATTATAAACGTTACATATCAATTTCTTACAACTTCACTTTTGTCTCATTCATCTTATTTCTTTTTACATTTTTATTATATTACATATCACATCTATTAGCTCAACCTTTCCTTTTTCTCTTTGTCTCTCTCCTTCCTTCATCTCACTTCACTCCAAAATAGAGTGGAAGTTTATCACATTTTTCTTTAATAAATTACTCAGCCACACATAGTTAAAACTCATCCTATACAGTGTAAATGCCTATAAATTATTCAACCGAGCATAGGGGTGGGTGTGTTGGGAGATAAAAGAAAGAAAAACTACAAACAAAGAAAAGCCACTCTCATGGCATCAACACTAAGAAAGTGAGTCATCCCTGTGGGAAGGTCTATGATTTCAACTCCTCAACCTGCAAAGTCCCCAATTTTGCAAGATAATCAGCTGCATAATTGCCTTCTCGAAGTGTATGGACCAAACGGACATTTCACTCTCTCATCATAGCATCTTTAATGCTTTGCAATACAGGAGCATACCTATGATGTTCATTCAAACTGTCATTCATCAATCATTTGCATAGCCGATTGGGACTAGGTGTCTGTATAACAAATGAGATCTCTCTCCCCCATGCCCCACTTAAGCCAACATAAGACCCTTCAAGATAGTTCAGCAAGAATGGTAAAATGGATGGGTTTGTGTAATAAATGAGATCTTTTTTCCCCATGATAGATCATCTAATCGTAAATGGTAAAATGGATGACATTTGTGTAATAATTATTTTAAAAATCACATTTAGGATAATCTTTATTGATTGATTATGTAAACTTTATTTAACACAAATAATGTATAAAAATTAAACCGTAAAACTAATAATGCAATATATTCTTGCTATATGGAAAGATATGAGAATTAAATTTAACTAAAATGAAAAACATAGATAAAAAAACATTTTATGCGCTTTTAAAGTAAGATGTTATTTTATTTTATATTATTGAATGTGCTTTTATTATATAGGTTGATATTATCTCCCACTTTTATTACTTTTTAATATTAATATAGTATTCATTTAATGTTACATAACAAAAATTTAATTAGAATATACTAATAGTGTAACCAAATTATTGATTTGATTGTTATGTATGATGAGATTGTTATTTTTTGTAATAATTATTTAAAAAAAATACTTAAAGTGTTTTTTAATTAATTAATAATGTAAAAAAATTTACAAGTATACTAAAATTAAATTTATAAAAAAATCTCTTATTATAATAACACTTAAAAATATCTGTTTGTATCTTTGCAGATATAGAAACGACCATCTATTGTCCCACAACTTTTCCCCCTAAAAAAACCACAAGCGTAAGCCCTTAGGACGCCTTAATAATCAGTATAGTTTTTATAAAACAAAAACACATTAGAAACAAATTACTCAGGAAAAGAGAGCAGACACCCCTATTGGGAACTTACCCTAACAACCTCTAAGAAGAGTGTGACAATGAAATAAACCATGTTTAGTCGTATACTAAATGACAACATCAAGAACCTTTCGCTTTGCCACATAGAGTATCAAACGAAGAATGAAGGATTTTGGATCCACTATACAATGACAACCGCTCTAATATAGCGAAAACTAGGCAAAACCTTCACTAATCAGTAGAAGATTTTTTCCTTTCATATTTTATCAGAGGGATAAGGACTTATCTTTAAAATTCCCTTTCGAGCTAGCATAGGTTTCGAAAAGAGTTTTGTTAACATTTTTTGAAAAACACACAATTGCTTGGAATTCTTACCTTGAATCACTTTGAATAAGTTAAAGAAGACAAAAAGCAAGAAGGCCAATCCTTGAACCTCGTAAAACAACTCATAAGTGCTAATGAAATGTCCAATTGCTAGATGAAGTTGCAAAGGTCCCACCATCAATGTCGTAGAATAGACAATTCAAAATTAAGAAAAGGAAGACAAAGGCCTATTTTGGTGAACAGAATGTCATACATCGGCAAGAAATGATGATGATCAACACCCTGAGACCAAATCTAGCCACTAAGATTGAACAACTCAAAGGTTCAGTTAACACTTTCCTTAGGAATGTGTGCCACCTCAATGTACGTAGAGAAACAAGCCAAATTCACTTTAGGGACCCAACGTGAAGGAGTAGACACAATGTTAGGGTTAATCCAATTGAATTGTCATGACTTGGAGGGAAAACTTAAAAACATTGTTTGCTCATAACTCACCCCCCAAAATTATTGAGGTAGAGATGAAGTTAGAGGTTGAAAAGAATGTCAATAACAAGGAGCTTTGCCTACTGAAATCCTCACACTTAGGTGATCGAAATAACCGAAACTACACACTAGAGGAAACAAAAGCAACACCAATCATAAGGAATCAACCTTAACAAAACCTGAAGAGAATGCAAACGTACATAACACTATTGGAAAACTAAAACCCCACCGATGAAGCAAAAAATATCCACACCTGTATATGAGAAGATAAAATGTCAACTTACTTGAAGTAAAGAGGAACAAAGATGTGATGCCCAACAGAAAGCGAAGAAGTAAGTCAAAACTCTTGGAAAGAGTAAAACAAAGGGAGGAGAAGCATGCAAAACACTCGTAAAGGTTGAAGCTTTGAGAAAGTAAGCGTCAAAAGGAAAAAACCTCACATGAATACGACACCCAAATTTGGATTTAAAGTGGACCACCATGATCAAATCCCAATGGAAGTAAGTATTATCAAACCAATGTGTTAGCTCAAAGAGCAACGATTATAGGTCCATTATGGCTACCTAAGCCTAAATAAGCCAATAAGGCAAATACGTTTCTCTTAGACTACCCAGGCTAAAGGCCAAGATATGTGAGTGTCACTGAGCCAACATATTAGCTTAAAGGAAAACTATTTTGGATTATGTTTAGGGAACTTAGACCCACGTAAATAAGTAAAGCCAATACACTAAGTCAATACTATCAAGCCCAATCATAGGATCATAAACCCAACACCTCATAAGGATCGAGAATCTTCCAACCATGTATCAGGGACTATACAACTGTGAAGCATGAGAATTAATACATAATTCATTAACAACTGACAACACAAATTGTGGAATTCTCCCCAAAGGTACCTTTCATGCCTCATCACATAAGAAATGTTATATGACTCAAAGGAAAATCGTATAAATAGGCCCTTGAACCGTCAAGTATAGTCTCTCTAATTTGGACACACCTAACTTCATCCTGCAAACGATAACTTCAGCGTTAAAGTCCCTACAAGTACACCAACAAAGTTTTGCCTATGCTAATCATCAAAGATTCCTTTCAAATATTTGACCCTCTTAGATTAGTGTTGAGCAAGGTTTTTTTGTTTTGTTTCAATTTAGTAATTTAATTTTTATCTCACTGTGGTTCTTTATTTCTTAGTTTTAATTTAATCATCAAGTTATTAATTCCAGTTAGATAAAAACCATTACAATTAATAATAATAATAAAAAAAGCTACATTTCTAACGATAAAAATAGTTATAATTGACAAAAAAGTAAATTAAATACAATGCGAAAAGATTAAATGAAATAAAAAATAGTTAGAACACAAAATTAAAACAAAAAATAAAAATGACCAGAATGCTAATTTTACTAAAAAAAATAAAAAAATTACAGATTGGTTTAGTCTGCAAGACGTGACGTGCACATGCAAGCCTATACAAACCATTCGTTTAATAACTTGGAATAGTTGAGATTGGGTTAGGTCAATCCATATATCCAAGTTTTACTTTTAGATTGGGTGCCCCTATGCAACCGTTCTAAAGGTTCTTTTGAAAGCAACTTCTGAAAGTTAATAGGAGCATTTTTTTAGTACATTCATATCAGCTCTTAGATACTTAGTGCATATTTGAAAACAATTATTTGAGAAAATAATAACTTACTTTCTTAAGTTTTCTTACAAAGCAGATAAAATAAACAATTATTTTTTTAAAATAAATTGAACC
Organism: Spatholobus suberectus; assembly: GCA_004329165.1. Taxonomy (NCBI): domain Eukaryota; kingdom Viridiplantae; phylum Streptophyta; class Magnoliopsida; order Fabales; family Fabaceae; genus Spatholobus; species Spatholobus suberectus. The sequence continues at coordinate 78,011,819 of CM014733.1, forward strand.
AAACACATTAATTGTAACTTGGTTCACAAATAACTCATGACATAAAACAAAAGCGAGTTCATATTTTGCTAAAAGGCTCAAATTATACAATAGAAATTTTACTATTTTAGTATCAATAAGCCACAGAACAAAATAAAAGTGGTCCCCTGCAAGCATCCAGTTCCTTTGATAAAAATAACACATCAACCCCTACTATAGAAATGATAAGAGGGTAAGTTACAAGTAAACAATATTATCAAAATAAACTTCATATATACTATAACCATTTGAAAAGTGTGGGATGTATATGGTATTATATATATATACACCGAATAGCGAATACCCACAGCTCTATGCAAACGAGGGAACAATCTCCAAAAAAAAATGCATCATGATTAACATTTTGGGCTTAGCATACTTTAATCCCCCACAAACACAGCGGTCACCTTTATAAGTTTCAAAGACGAAGAAACGGAGGAAAAATAGTTTAAAATTAAGTCACTTGTGAGGTACAAATTAACAATTTTTAGATATAAAATCTCATTTGTATTCATTAAAAAAAAAAAAAAACTTATTTGAAAGTTTCATAATTTTCCAAGCGTTGGGGTTAGGGGATAATGTCACAAGATAAACTTCGCGGACCAAACTTAGAAATGACCAAAATAAACTTCACGTGGTAATTTGTATTCTATCTTATGGATGGAAACACCAGTAAATCAAATCTAAAAATCCGTGAATGTATATGAACAGAAAATACAGTAGTAACATCAATATTCAATGCAGACCACTTATCATTTTTCCCCCATTTATTCTGTTTACCATATACACAAGTAACTAGCCTGTAACTAATATCATCAACAATCAGATGAAGTTCAATCAACTGTACATTTATAGGATTTACCAGAAATTGTCATCAACTGATGATGTGTCATAATCTTTTTCCATCTCCAGCTCCATGTCAGGGCCCGCAGACCCAAATTCATTCATTTCAATGTCTGCAAGATTCTTCAAATCAACCACTGAAAGCTCGTCTAGGCGCCTCACAACCAAGTCTGCGGCCCCAAGCTCATAGACAGGATGCTTGCTAGCAACAGCCACACACTTCATCCGCGCTTCATGTGCAGCCTCCACTGTTAGATTGGAGTTTCCAAACACAATGCACCTCTCAGGTATGAAGTTCAAAAGCTGTGCAGCATACACAAACATTTCTGGATCAGGCCTTCCCCTGTGAACATCCTCTGCTGCCACAATAACACTGAAATTGTCCCCAATACCAATTTCCCCTATAGCAGACTCAAGTGCCTTTCTAGGACGTGTGGAAACCAATGCCATTGGTATCTTATAATGCATCAAAACACTCACAAACTCCTTGGACCCAGACATGAGACTATATATCCCACCCTGCAAAGCTTGGTAGATTTCTTCCTTTCTATTTGCCATCCTTCTCAACTGCGCCGGATCCCTCGACCAACACAGCACTTCCGAAATTGCCTGTTCGTTCTTCATGCCTTCTATTCTCTTGAGGATAAAAGCAGGAGGCGAGGGTTTGCCTTCTTCCTGAGATAGTGCCAGCCAAGCCTGCTTCTCTAGATCAGGGTTGTCTTCAATGAGAACTCCCTCCCACTCAAATATAGCACCCAACCAACCACATCCCATCCTCTCATGCCGAAGCAAGGGATTCCGAAGCGACGGGTTATCTGCTCGATTCACCGGAGGCCACAAATCAGGCCTTGGATCAAATCCACTATCAATCTTGTCATCCCTCTTGGGCAATTTCTCCTCCCTATAGGCATGTGCTTCTCTTGTTAACTCCACAGCCAAGGCCTTAATTGATGAAAACCTAAAGCTATCTTGGTTAATAGATTTAGGCAAAGCCAGAGAAACTACAATCCTTCCTCCACCAAGAAACTCAGTTGTTGGGAACCGACAAGAATTTAAAGATTTGCGTTTACCAGACACATCCCTGGTTAAATTTCCACCAAAAATTGGACGGTGGCCAAGGAGTGAAGTGGCAGCAATTGATTCAACCATTTTTTCACTAACCGAATTGAATTGAGTTCCAAAAAAGGGAGGACCAATTGAATTGAATTGATTTCCAAAGGAACCAACCTAACTAACCAAAGATTCAATGCTGAAGAACCTCAACTCTGACTCCCAGACCCAAATTATTATATTCCTGAAAACGACACCATCTCGGGGCAAAACGACACCAGCGAAATCGCAACGATATCAAGAAAAATCGCCTTCACGAAAAAACAAGCATACCAATTACTCAAATCGCAAAAATAGATAATCAGGTAAAAAAGCCCTAAATAAAAATGCGTGTAACAGGAGAAAGTGAACGCTAAAAAGCGAAAAATAAAAAGAAAAGAAAAATGCGGAGAAATTAGTTGAACCGTTGGAAAGAGAAAGATGAATGAAGAAGAACGAACCTGAAAGAGAAAGGAAGTGAAAAGAGGATCAGAAACTTCGCGGCCACGATGAGGAACAATGAACATGAATCTCTCCTTTTCTCTATTTGCCAATTTTTCGGAGAAGCTTTCTCTATACGTTTCCTCTCCTCTTTTTATTTTTATTTTTATTTTTTTTCTGATTTTGATTCTGATTTTTTAAGGCCAAGTGTAGTTTATAAATGAGGAAAAATGGGTAAAGAAGAGATAGAGCGAGAGAGAGAGAGAGAGAACGCATGCACGTACGGTATCGAACATTGAAGAAGAAACGGTCCACGCTGGCAAAATCGGTCGGCTATAATTGGCACACGTTTCCTCACAAATGCGATCACATTTTAAATATTGGATAACCGACGGTGCTCGTATCATAATTCATCACTTCCTCCTGTTTTTTTAATTGTCAGTTTTTTTAAAAAATATATAGTTTTATTTATCTGTTATTTTTAAAATTTAAGATAATATTAATTATTTTTTTATTAATTATACTCTTATTTTTTAGTTAATTTTTAATTAATTTACATATTGGTAATTAATATATATTTATTATAGAAATTAAAAAAATACAATAAAAACTTTAAAACTATTTTATAAAAAATAAAAAAATTATTATATTTTTATTTTTGTATATAAAAATCGACACTTAAATTCACAGCCTTTTTCATATGTTTTTTAGTTAAAAAAGTTCTGGTAAAACGAATTCAGACGCTGAAACTGAAACAATGTTTCCCTGTACGGCACTCAACCACAGTGTAAGATGTAAGAATAACTAGTATCCCAACTCCGTTGTTTACCTATTTTTGTCTTTTTAATTTTATTTGATTGTACCAATAATTAAATTTTCGTATGTTAATGATTACATTAACTTAATGTCCAGATTATATAAATATATTTTTCAGTACTTGATGTGATTACATCAAAATCATAACCATTACCTATTCTCTATTTACGGATAAGTTGCCTAAAAATTCTGTTAGTTGGGTTTGTAAAATATATTATGCTCTTATTTAATTCACACAATAACATAGTTCAACATAGTTTAACCATTCGCACGGACGTCTCTCCCAAGAATTCTTTTCCTTATTGAAGCAAGCCTTCGTATTTTTTTTATTTTTATTTTTTTGTGTTTGGTGAATGCAAGCCTTTGTATGAATGTTGCTCTTCTCATGTGAATTTATGGCTCAAACCATATTACAAAAATGCATTCATTAATATGTACAGGACAATATCTTGTACTACAATGGCTTCCAATATATTATAGAAGAATTTTTATACGAATAGACGAATAAACATAATACATATAATAAAACTTAATAATACAACGGATCAATTTAATAAGGTTTATAAATTTTATTTGAAATTATCTACCACTACAGTTGTTCAATTTTTTAAAAAATTTCTTGAAAATTTATTTGTATATAACTTGTTTTTTAGCTTACTAATTGACAATTCTTTATGGATAAAAAAAATAATTGATAATTCTTTATTGAAGATGTTGAATTAAATATAGTTAAATTAAAAATATTTGTTTTTTTTAGAATTGTAATTATTTATAAAATAATTCCAAAAATAATTAAAATTATAAAGAGAACTATTTTAAAATGGGTTAAATATGTTTTTGATCTTCTAAAAATATGACAGAATTGGTTTTAGTCCCCAGAAATTTTTTTGTTGAATAAAGTCCTTTAAATATTAAAAATATCATAATTAAATCCCTATGCTAAACTCTGTTTAATTTTTTTGTTAAATGATGGTCACATCGGCATCACAGTCACCGTTAATTTGCTAATGTGGTTGTCCATGTCAACTATTATGTCTAGGTCACATTAGTAACATATTTTTTAAATAAAATTATTACATGTTTAACTCAAAACCACAGTTTTTTTAACTCTAAAGTAAAAGTAATTACACGGTCTTTTTATTAAAAATTATAATTAGGTATTTTAGATAATAAAATACTTTACTTAGAAGCTGATATGGTCATCATTTAACAGAAAAGTTAAACAGAGTTTAACACAATGATTTAATTAGGGTATTTTTAATATTTGAGGGACTTTATTCAAGGAAAAAATTTCCTAGGGATTAAAACCAATTTTGTCATATTTTTTGAGGACCAAAAACATATTTAACCTTTTTAAAAATAATAGCTTATAAATATATATCATAAAATAAATACTTCAACGGGTACAAAAACTTACATAGATAACCCATAATGACAAAATTTCTTAAAATATCCTTATAAAACATTTAAAATTAATCTATCATGTATAACACCTAAAGAAATGTCGACTTTCAGATCCAATCAATAATATAATTGAGCAGCACTTTAACGTTGCCTCAAATGCAAAGCAAAATTTAACGTTGTGATCCATGTTTATCGACCGCATGTCCTTTTCATGTTTGTAATGCTCCTCTCACATCAAAGTGGGACACTACCAACCTTCAAGAAATCAAAAGACATAGCAAACTCGTTAACTTTGACTTGTATCAGCCTAACCTAAGAACATCAATTAGTTTTTTATTACCAAAGTTGACAAATTGTTTAGCCTCAACTTGTTTTGGGGAAATAGTGACTATACCAATCTTTTTAAGATAGAAGAAAGATCTTCTCTACCAACAACAATGTTCTCAACTTTCTCATCCACATATTTTGATGCTAGTGGCATTAGAATTACTAACAATCTGCTCAGGACTTGAAATTGAAATCTATTTTAAGCCATCAGAATCATCCTTGAGCTTGAAATTCTTCTCATAATTGTCTTTCTGTATGTCAACAACAAAATTTAACTTTTGGGGAGCTTCCAATGCTGGTACAAATAATGGACTATCAAAACTCTTATCGGGTAACTTGGCTTTCTCATCCTGCATGATCTATTAACGGTTTTCATAATACATTAAGTCAGCAAATATGTCTTTAAAGTATGATTTTTGAATATTTTCACCATTTCCAAACCTTTCCAATACATTGTCTGTGCATGAGCAAAGAACATTGAATAATCAATGATACAACTTTAAACAGATAAAAATAGACATAGATGATAGTTAGCTAAATTTATCGAAGTCAAAACAAAACCATAATTGTACAATAACAAAGACATAAAATGTGATGAATAGTAATACACTTAGTTCAACTAAATAAATTCATGTCAGTAATCATGCATACTGCACTGCTTCACGCATTGTAACAACAATCACATCCTAATTCCTAATATCAATTTTTGTAGCAAGATAGTTGGCTAAAAAAATCTACTAATCTAAAAAAGTGGAACTTCTTATAATTTTTTTTCACTTATGCTTTCAATTCTTCAAGCATTTTAACTCCCCTAAAATCTTAAATCCATCACTAACACTACAGTATCCAAGCATGCATATAAGTGTGCAAACAAACAATTATCTAATAACTCTACAATTGATATAACAAAACAATATGTTTGATAAATTGCAACAATCTTTTTTTACACAGAACAAGTTTAGTGCAACTACTCATGTAAAAAATTACACACATACACACATCGCGCTAATGTAAAATGTTCACATAACAACATGGTCTAGCTAAATTTTTAGTATCTAGAAGAAGTTAAATAAAGAAAATCATAATAAGCATACGTAATGATTTTAAATAAAAAAAAGAAATCAAATGCATTCTATAAAACATAGTAACTGACAACTAAAACTGAGGAAACTTACCTACACCATCAACTCATATGGTGCAATATATGAGCCCATTATTTGGGAGGTAACTTAGTTGATAGGACCCATTAATTATGTTCTAAAATTGTTCATACATTGGGACAACTTTTGAAGCAGTTTAGGCTGTTGATCCATAGGAACAACTTCATGAATTTTGTCCATGAACCCAAACCAATCTCCCATGCCTAGATCATAAGTCGTTGGACAAAGCTAAAAATTAATATTTAAGGAAACTAACACATATATAGCATATACCAAAAAGGAGTGAAGGAAGCCAGACCAGTCTCCCATGCCTAGCTTAGTCCTTACAAGTACTTTGAAATGATCGCAAACACAAAGATTAAGCAGAACACGCATCCAAGCAAACCCCCAAATTAATTGGAAATAACAAATCCAACTCAATGGGAGAAAAATTACAAACAATTATATTAAAAATTAAATTGAGAAAATTTAGAAGTGGGTGAAAAGATATATTTCTTTCTAAACTACAATTTCTTGAATACCTCATTTCTCTACCATTAGCCCCCTATTTATCTAATTGTGTCTCTTCTAATTAACTAACTAACTACCCTAGGTTCCTAACTAATCCCAACTACTCTTTATTCTATCCTTCCTTAACTAATTCCAACTACTTTTTAGTTAAACAATAGCTTCACCACTTATAGGACATATCCCACAAAGATCTTCCTTTATGTTTCAAAAAAGTTGATAATGATTCCTAAGGAGTGACTTAAAAACCATTGAAGCTGCAAAAGTTATATGTCAACTTCAACTCAATTGTCTTATGTTCGTCTGCATGCCCAATCATAGCTATATTGTGTATTATAATATATGCAACATAATCCAGGAAAAATTATAAGTAGGTCATAACTTAGGTATAAAATATGTCCTGGATTGATAAGATCAAGAAGGAAACTCACCTTGTATTCAGGTCCATTTACCTTCTTTAACACCTTCTATCTCAAAGCTTGCTCCAACACGATCCAATAAGAACATAACCTTAATTAACAAAACCAATTCCATTAAGAAACAAAACTTAAAAACATAATATATCATAGGAGTAACCTTTCTATATTAGATAAAAGTCCTATAAAAGTACTTATTATAAACTTTTCTATATTGGTAGCAAGAAAGCATTCCTTATCAGACACATGTGATTGGATTACCAATGAATGTCAAGCATATTCACCCTATTAAAATTAAAAAGAAAATGATACAAGATGAGAGGGTAAGATTGTAAACAATAAGATTTCTATCAGTATTGCCAATGACCATCAAAGGATGTCTCACTGTCTTAGCATAGTAGCACTTTAGGAGTTATTGTGTGCAATGGATTTGATTGCCTTGTATCCCAGTATCTAAAAAAGCCAAAAAGAGTCATGTAAAGGACAGAAACATCAGAACAAGTAAAATATGATGCTTCATACCATATTTAATCAGAAAGATACAATACATATTAGCACCAATTTTGTGATTGTCCTATAAATGTTGAACCAAAAGATAGCATGTACCTGCTATGTTGAATTAAGGAGATTCTTTTTTTTTTTCATAAAAATGAATAAAGAAAATGTCTTGTGACGATATGAATATTGCCACCATGAACATCCCCTTTATAGAGATGAAAGCTTAGACTCGTGATGAGAATATTTTCACTTTAAGTTTCAAATTTCAAAACCCTTTCATGACCAGAGAAATCTTGACTATTTCTGATTAGAGGATACGACTACGCATTCAAAAAGATACAACAACCACACATTAAATGTTTGTCCTTTTTTGTTGTTGATAAATTTAAATGTTTTCCTTTTGCTAACTACACCACCATTTAATTAAAATTCGACCAAACATCAAACACTGTGTCCAAAAATCATGATGATAATCACAAAATAAACCAACTAAATCAAGCATTTAATATTTAACATTTTAATATATAATCAGATAAACGTAATACGACATGACAGTATTCCAACAGTTTTACACAGATTGTGATACCTCAAACTTGACAAAACTTACTTTAGATTTTAGCTTTAAAACTCAAGCAACATCGACGAAATTATTTCTACTACTATTCTTTCTACAATTATGTGTTTACCTTTTGCTACCTACACCACCATTTAATTAAAATTGGAAAGAAAACAAACACCATGTGGAGGTTCAATACAAAATCAAAACTTAAACCAATTAAATCAAGCATTTAATAGTATAATTAAATTTGGAACAAAATCAAACACCCGATAAAGATTTCAATACGAAAATCGAAAATTAAATCAACTAAATAAATCATTTAACAATTAAATATAAAATTAAATGTATAAAACTTGATATGACCTTGGTACTTGGAACTTACACCGACATGGTACCTTAAAGCTGACAAACTCAACTTTACAACTAAGCCTTACAAAGTAAGGAGCATGGACAATTTAATTAAAATTAGAATAAAAACAAAAACCCTAAACATGTTTGAAAAACAAATCTAAAAAAACAAAAACAAAGAACCACATTCAAAATTAATACATGAATCAAAATTTAAACTAACTAACTAAATTGAAAAACAAATTTGAAAAATTAAAAGAAAGAATAAACCCTTAAATATAGTATCACATGTAAAAAAAATTAACAAATGGGGGATACATTGACACTGATACCTATACCTTGACATTTCAAATTTGCATTTAAGCTTTACATATCAAAAAAAGTCATTGAAAATCCTGAACACCTATTTTCTATAAAGAAAGTATATGTCTTAGAGTAACAAAAGAAAACAATTTAATTAAAATTAATATAAAAACAAAAACCCTAAACGGGTTTAAAAACAAAAACCCTAAATAGATTTTAAAAACAAATCTAAAAAAAAAAAGAATAACCCTTAAATATTGTATCAGATGTAAAATAAAAATGACAAAAAAGGAATACACACATCTTCCACTGACATCGATACCTGTGCCCTAACATTTCAAATTTGCCATTCGCTTTACTAAAGAAAAAAAGGTCATCAAAAATTTTGAACAACCCTCTCTTCTATACAAAAAGTCAAAAATTATATCTCAGATTAACAAAAGAAAATAATTCAAGTTAAGGTTATAAGTAAAAGGTCAAAGTGTAATGGATCAAAAACAAAAAAATAAGGCCTATGAAATATAGGGGGGGAAAACCAACTTAGACCAAGGGCAAAAGAGACAGCACACTACAGAATGAATAGTGAAAATGTGCCTTCTAGCCCTGACTCAGAAGTAAAGTTATAGATTTCAAGGCTTAATTAATTATTTTTTATTTTTATTTTAATCTATGTGTGATTTTAGTTTTTATGATTTTGATTATTCATATTTATTTTTATATTTTTTAAAATTTATTTTGTTTAAATATTTTATATATTTTTTCTTTATCACTTTATACAAATTAATGATAGTAACACCTTTATTATATTTGTGTTAATTATTGACTGGATTTTTATGGTAAGAATTTAATTTAAATAACTAATTATGAGAATTAAATCTGAGAAATTAAGATTGCAAATATCAAAATTACATATAAGGTAAAATATATGAATTAACAATATAATTAAGATAAATTTAATTAAATCTTAAAATACTTGTGAAAATTTGAGAGAATAAATTCTTTTTTTTTACTGATATGCTATATTAAATTTTATATATATATACAAATAAGATGAGTTTTAAGGTGGTCCTTATAACGAAGTCGTCCACGATAGTGCAAAGTTATTTACTAGTTATTCTAAGTTTCATCCATTATTTTTAATTCTTTTTCCTTCAATTTTTTTATTTTACAATTCCAATTATACCCTTATTTATTTGACACTTATACCCTTCATTACTAATACCTTGTTACCCTTAATAACAATAAAGGAGAACGAGGTATGTGTCTTTTAAAAGAACCTCCAAAAGTGATTTTCGATTGTTGGGAACGGTTCGTTTATTAAGTTTTTGGTCAAGCCGTTTGCAAGTTGTTTGTGAACGAGCGTTTTAATTCGTGTGGGTAGCATTTTGTGGTGTCATTTGTAGATTGGTAGCTCTGCTATTAGTCTTCATTCGTGGGAAGTAAGTTTTTGATGTCTCCATAGTTTTTGGTTGAGTCGCTTTGCAAGTTGTTCGTGAACGACCGTTTTCGTTCGGGTGGATAACATTTGTGGTGTTATTTGCATATCGGTAGCTCCATTATTGATGTCCTATACTTTTACTCTAAATTTTGTTAATCAAATCAAACAAAATGTTTCTCTCTTTGTCTCTTTTTCATGATTATATTCTTTACAATTTGGGGTGATTGCTTTGCAAAAATGTTTTTATTATAACCTAACTCACCTCCTTTTGAGTTACATTGTTTGCATCTATTGGAGAATAACATTGATATCCTATATATGTGTGCATCACAACCTGTGCCCATCTTGACAAAGATGTACCCATTTACTTTAAGCATGTCGTGGATGAGGAGCCAAATCAAGATTCTTCATTATGCTCCTCAATGTGTGGGTGATTGCAATAGGGTGAATACAGAAGGTGAGACAAGTCTGAATGAAGATCAAGTTGGTGTTGATGATAAGGTGAATACAAAAGGTGTGGCAACTTTAAATCAAGAGCAAGTGAGTGTTGATTAGAGGGTGAATATAAAGGGTGAGGCAACTTTAAATGAAAAACAAAATAGGTGTTGATGATACAGTGAACACAAAGGGTGTGGCAATTTTGAATCAAGAACAAGTGAGTGTTAACTAGAGGGTGAATATAGATGGTGAGGCAACTCTAAATGAATAACAAGTCGGTGTTAATAATAGGGTGAATACAGACGGTGTGGCAACTCTAAATCAAAAGCAAGTGAATGTTGATTAAAAGGTGAACATAAAGGGTGAGGCAACTTTAAATAAAGAACAAGTGGGTGTTGATGAAAGGGTGAATACATATGGTGTGGCAACTCTAAATAAAGAGCAAGTGAGTGTTGATGAGATGATGAATACAAAGATTAAGGCAAATATGAATGAAGAGCAAGTGTTGGTTGATGGCAGGATGAATACAAATGTTAAGGCAAATCTAGATGAAAAGCAAGTGTGTGTTGATGAAGGGGTGAATACCGAAGGTGAGACATATTTGAATGAAAAACAAGTGTGTTGATGAAAGGGTGTATACAGTGTGAAGCAAATATGAATCAATAGCAAGTGAGTGCCTTAACTGAAACTGATAACGAAAAAGAAAATATAGGTGAAGACCTTGTAAATGTAATAGATTACAATATGTGTGATGATGAGTCTGATGATGAATGTGAAATTGTCGAGGACAGTCTTTATAAACCTGCAGTATATGGTGATGATGAGTCAAGTAACAACACCAATGATAATTACTGTTCATAAGTTTTAACGTCTCCAAATAGCGTTGATAATAAAGGTGGAAGTAGTGAATAGATTGTTTAACTTATATCGAGGCATTTGAATACTTGAACACTAATTTTTGTGTGCACATGAATGACACTAAGATATTTAGGGCTTTGAATGATGCAAAAGTCATGGTTAAGGGTAGTGTAAAGGAACAATATGCTTGCATTTAGGATTATGGTCATGAGTTATAAGAAGCAACCTATAGTCGATAATGAAGATTGATTGTACTCTAGTGCCTTAGTTCAAACCACAGTTTCGTAGGGTTTGTGTTTGTCTTAATGCATTTAAAAAAGACTTCAAAGCCAGTTGTAGACTATTTATTGGTCTTGATTTTTTTTAAGGAATATTATGGTGGGCAACCACTATTTGTGGTTGGGCAATATGTTAATAATGATATTTTTGTAGTTGCTTTTGCTATTGTTAATGTGGAAGACAAAGAAATTTAAAAGTGTTTTTTTACCTTGTTTTATGAAGACTTCGAAGATTATAAGCAACATAATTAGAACTTCATCTCAGATATGCAAAAGGTAATGAACAATTTTAGTTTACACGCAACATTGGACTTATTTGACAATTTATTATATAGTTCGAGGACCAAAGTTACAAAAAAGTTGTAACATTAAGGGACTAATTTGATAATATTTTTTGTAAGGTCCTATTATTACCATGTAGGAGGTTATGTTTTTGGTTGAGCACAAATACCGTGTGATGCATTTATGGAGAAACTTTACAAAGCAATGGAAAGATAAAGAGTTGAGGAGATATGTTTAGAAATGTGTTAGATCAATAATTGTTTCTAAATTTAATCTTAATATGGAAGCATTGAAGAGGGAAATGAGAAAGCACAGGTTTATCTAGCGAAGTGGCTTGTACAAGCATGGACCAAAGCTTATTTTAGTGAAAATCCCAAGGTGGATAACACTTGCAACAAAAATTATAAAACTTTTGATGCAAAAATACTCAAGTATAGGGATAAGCCAAGTTTAAGCTTAGCTGATGAGATCGGGTGCTATGTTACGCATAGGATGAGTACATGTAAGCTCAAATTGGTTAGTCAAGTAGGATCCTTAACTCCCATGCAACAAATAGGCAACACTTTGGTTAGGTGATGGGCATGGTAATAGTTTTGAAGTTCAAAATTGGCAAACAATGGTAGATGTCAATTTTAGTATGTAGACATGTACTTGTAAGATGTGGTAGTTGATAGGTACTTCCAAAATTTAGTTGTCATTGTCATATTATGGTTTGATGTATATGTACTTGTGGTCTGAAGATATATTTCAATGTGTGCAGGTATGCCATATGAGCATGCAATTGCTTATAAAAATCAGAAACTAAAAGACTATTGCCATAGGTTAGCTAATCGTGGGATCTTACTTTGTGACATATGAATACTTTATACAGCCTACACAAGGCTAGCAATATTAGGAGATTACAAATTATGACAAGCTTACTCCACCATCAATGAAGAGAAAATCAAGAAGACCAACAAAAGCTAGAAGAAAGAACTCTAACAAGGGTGAAGTAAACAACAATAGATTGAAGAGATCATATCGTGCTATTAGCAGTGGAAGGTGTGGTGTGCAGGGCCACAATAGTAAACAAATGATGGAGTATCACATAAATCAAATAAGTAGAAACCAACAAACGTAACCCAAGCTACCCCAAATGCAACACAATAACTTCCACTGTATTGAATTGGTTTATTGCCTTATGTTTTATTTTCATAATCCATAAGCACTGATTCTGACTTTAACACTAACTTGTAGAAGGGTATTCGATGCTCTCAATTTGCACTACCATGTGAACCACCTCCATTAATATCAGTAAATATTCATCAAGCAATACTAATAAATCTCCCCCTAACAGTTAGTTATTAATACTAACAATTGGTTGACAGACATTTGGAGGTGCTTACTTTTTCACATGCTCATTCTATTGGGATATGAAATGCAGGTCATTAGTGAGTCTCTTGGAGTACATGCACTTGCTTTTAGACCACCCCTATAAGGGGGCATGACAAAGCCTACAACAAGAGTGATGAGACAACCTCTATTACCTTCATCTGATCTTGTAATTAGAGTTCCATTCCCAACTACACCATCTCTAAGAATGATTCAACCTTAATTGATGAGTTTCATCCCTACACTAAGGATGTCTCGCCTTGATAATATGAATAGAAGAGAGTTGTGAACTTTTTTTTTTGGACATTTATGTGTTTAGCCTGAAATGTATTTGGATAGTTGTAATTTTTTTTGGAAATTTCTACTATGACAAGTAGCGTTAGGCTTGATAAGTGTGTTATCGAGATTTTATTTTGTAAACTTTTTGATATTTGAATTGTCATATTAGAAATTTCAACTTAGGATATAAATTAGAATGATGACATTCTTAGTTGATTTATTATGCAATAGGTTTGAACTTGTAGATGTAAGGCTGAACTTTGCCAACTATGATAATGACAATAATTGGACCTTACTAATGTTATTTGTGTTGTTGTCATCATGTAAGTATTTTTGCCGTCAAATATGCACATATGTATTGCTGTCATTATATAAGTTTATATGCATGATATGAAGATTTTTTGACAGTTGGTCTTATTAAGAATGTATATGTTACTTTCCCATTTCTTTTTAAGTGTCAATTTTTTAGGAAAAAAATATTTATATTTATCTGTCATTTTCAAAGTTTAAGGTTACATTTTTTTGTCAATTATACCCTTGTTCCTAGCAACTATTTTACACATTTTTTATAAAATTGGATAATAAATACATTAAAAAGTTCAAACATAAATTAATTATTCTAGTACTATTGGCCATCTAATTACACATTGTCCTAAATTTGCTATACGTATTGGCTAGTAATATATTGAATGTGGACTTTTTGTACTACCATGAACTTGATGAATTAATATACAATTTATTAAAGAGAGAGAAATTAGTAGATTGAAGAAATAGGCATAAAAATTGGTATAGTGGATAAATGGACTGACAAGGGTATAATAGGAAAAGTGCTAATAATTTCATCACAAGTCAACAAATTTATTGATTTTCTTGATTAATGTACAAAAATCTTAAACGACTCTTATACAAGAACAGAGGAAGTAACACATATAGGTCCAATTAGGTTGCTATCATAAAATAGGTGACCATTTTGGTTGCTAAAATAAAATGGGTTACCAATTTGGTTGTTGCCATAATATTTACAATGTTTATGGAATATGCCAAATGGTTTCCAAATGTGTACATTGTCATTGACATAGTGGTTTCCTAAAATTTTTAACAATCACTATAATCATAATATTTATGAAATGTATGAATACCAAAGGTGCATAATGATTTTGAAATTTGATTTATTTTCAATCAAAAGTGGTATATTATTTTGGTCAAAATAAAATGGAATTAATTACAAAATGTGAACCATTCAACTACATCAAGTACCATTATTACATTCAAAGTGCCCACCCACAAAATTGCCCAAAACTTTAAGATACAAAACAATCCAAATATTTTAACATCTTTAATTAAATCCCTGTTACTCTAATCTTCAAATCCATGCCTGCCTTCCATTTTCTCTCAATTACAAAATAATTGTCCCTACTCTGTAAGTGAACCTTTGTTAGTTAATATGAACAATGAAAACCAAATAAATAGAAACAAAAACAGAGGGTTGTGTAAAATTCCATCTACCTTTGGCAATGCGCAAGTGTATAATAACCTCCTTGAGTTCCTTGAGGTTTTTGACGTGCAAATGACAACTTTACTCCCATATTATTAACAATATTGAACATTACACCCATTGCATCCCTATTCTTTAACCTTAGATGTAGCAGATTCAGATTCACCATGGTTGAGAACAGTACCTTTCATTTTCCTTTTATTTCCTCCTTGACTAAGGGGGTGTTTATTTCACGAAATCTATTTTTATTCCTAAGAGTTGTATGTTTGGAAATAACATTCATATCTATTTTAAAAAAATGTGTTTGGTTAATAATTAAAGTTCATTGGAATATTTGTGATATTTTTAAGAATAATTAAAACATGTGTTTGGTTTATAATACATTTTCTTGAGAATATATGTTATAATTATCAAAATACCTCTATTATATAAAAGATATTAATTTTTACTAAAATGTATAAAAATAAAAATAAGATTAATATTATAACTTCATTATAAATAATTTTTTTATACATACACTATAAATAATTTTTTATAACATTTATATTTATAAATTATTATAATTTAGTGTAAATTATTAATATGCATTTTTTAATATTAACGCTTGAATTTATTTCCCATTTGCTTATTCAAAAAGGCAATACGAGTGCTAATATTAAAAAGCCAACCAATATTGGCCTTACGTGTTATGTATATATATATATATATATATATATATATGTTATATGGGTCATGATCCGTTAACACCAGGTGTTAAAATTAATCAAATTATACCTTCAATAATTTTTTGTAAAATCCAAATTTAACCCATCCAACCGTTGAATTATATGATTTATTTTCATGATCATGTGTATCAAATTTCACATAATTTGATTTTTTCTTGAAATGTCATCTAACATTGAATATTTATATATATTTTAATATCATATTGTACGTTAACATAAAGTGATGCAATGAACTACTAAATAATTTTGGAATTATGTGAAATTTTGTATACTTAATATAATTAATAAAAACATCAAATTCGACGCTTTGATTGGTTAAATTTGCATTCTACAAAAAATTATTGAAGGTGTAATTTGACAAACTTTAACACCTAGTATCAACGGATCCTGACCATATAAATATATATATATATATATATATATATATATATATATATATATATATATATATATATATGTTGTGTTGGCACCACTCTCAACTTTCATGTGCTGCTAGCGTCATTGGATATGTTGTGCAGTTAAAAAACACATTTCTTCCAAATATTAATACTACTTTCTACACACAGAAGTCTCTGAGAGTAGTGTCTCCTTTTGCCAAAGCATACAATACTGCTAATCTTTCTAAAACGACCCAATCAAGATATTGGCATAAGTGTTACTTGAATGGTCCTTTAAAAATTATGAAAACTTAGTTATGGAAGCACGATCTGTACTTTGAAATATAAATTGCATTTTTAAGTGTTATTTTAAAAGTTTTTGATTTTTAAACTTGTCACTTTTATATGCTCTAAATGCAATCTAACTTGTTAAGAAATGTCAATTAACAGTAACTGTGTCATATCTTATTAACAGCTCTTGCAATAACCTTTCACATTAGGTACAGGTTCAATATTTTATCTCATCATAGCTCATGTGTCAAAAATCAAAAGCTAAGAAACACAAAAGAAAATATTCATACCTTTAATAGAAAATATTGTGTTGAACTTTTGCTTGAAAACTACCTCAATTTTGAACTACTAAACATAAACAAAACCAGTGGAAGTCTTTTCAACTTAGCATCAATCGAAGTTTCCTTTTTTTGTTTGGACATTTTAACTTTTGTTATTGATAGCTTGCATTCAAAATAAGAGGCCCAATTTTCACGTAATAAAGTAAGAGACATTAGCAGCCACTGGGGGAAGAATCAAATATGAGCAACTTAAGAGTTTAATATAATGCAAAAGTAGAGCATTGAGGCTCTAATGAATTTATTTACCTGGGACAAGATCCCACCCATCAATGATGTATACAAAGCTGTAAAATCCCCAACATTTATAACATATACTACCCATTGCATCCCATTGTCAGCAAATGCATATGATATAGGGGTGTCAATATTGATCGCATAATAAGGTACTAAACCCACAATAATAGTGGAAACTAGCACATACAATCCACAACATAGAAACAATGAAGCACTAATACCCAATGGCAATGTAGCCCCCAAATATGAGGCAGTGTAGTCTTTGTCAATAAAATTATTCATGGATCATCTTATATTATCACCTGGAGCTTGAAATATAGATTAGTTATAAGAATAGAAGCAATGAGGTATCATGTTTAGATCCCTTGATCAAAAGATTTAAACTTTTAAAACACAAGATCAAAACACAAATGTTTACATATTTCTATAACTTATTAGAAAAAAAAAACTTCAGATTTCTCATATTTATAGATCACAGTTCATTTGGTTCTATTTTCCTCATCGTGAAAGAATCCTAAATATGTATGTACTGAAATTGTAAAAAGATTATGCAGTGGAAAAAAGTAGAAAATTTAAAATGATCAAAATCTTACAATTGGATATTCTTTTCTCTAAAAATATTGTTAATGTTGTATGAATGAAAAAATGCACCAATAAGCATGTTTGTTTCAATATTATTAATGTTGTATAAGTGAAAACTTGGTCCAAAATTTTATAAATTTCTTGAAATCAAGATAAGTGATATGGGTTTAATAGCATATAAGGAACCTATAATTAAAATAACACCAATATGTAAAATGATTCTTTGCACTCACAAATATTTAGAATGCTTCTCTGCACTCATAATTTCCTTTTCATTGTGGGCACAAAAGGATGTCAATTTGATGCTTGTTGTTGAATAAAGGGTACATAACAACAATAACGACATTCTCATAATTATGTAATGAGGAGTCAACATCATTTAGAGACAAAGTGTAACACTCATTTAATTTTAAATATAATTCATATTAATTTAGTTATTAAGTTTAAGTAAATAAAAATGTGTGTAAAATTTTTCCAGTTTTAAAAGAAATTCCAAACTTAACAGAATGTGGAAATGGTAATAAAATATGAAAGATATATACATATATTTCATAAAACTGTACATCATGGTTTGAGTAATACATAACAGTCAGAAACAAAAGTACATCGAAATACATATACTACCTAACCCACTATATACATCAAAAGAGATCCTATACAGAGCAGTATTTATCTACCCTATCCCTTATACAAAAAGAAAATACTATAGGTCTTCAGGTCCTCCTTCGTTGAGACGTTCTCTATCTCGTACTCAGCATCACGGAGCGTTAATGTCGTCTTCAATAATCACGACCAATCATACACAAAAGAAAATAATGGAGTGAGGTGTTTTATTCTAAAATCACTTTTACATGTGCGGTAGGAAATCTACCATAAAACAAAGACAAAACACAACTGACAACACAAGAGATCCTAAGATTCATTATAAGTTGTATCCGACTACCCTTGACTAGGTATGGATTCATACTTCCCATTAGTGGGTAATAGTTCTCAACAGAACCTGGGAAGTGATTGGGAGTACATATACCTCTCTCAACACCATCACATGGTACAGTCCTCGTCATCACTGAGGAACAAAATAACAATTTAGGATATCCATTTATAGAAGTATACTCTCAAACCAATCTTGGAATGCTGAGCAGTTGTCGGGGTTATCGAGTTTGGTCAGGCGAATATCCCGGCTCAAGGGCGCTACCCTGGCCATTGGGACTTTCACCACTCGATGCCTACCCCCAAGACCTCCGCAAGTGGGTCCCTGCCTTTCATTCCTCAGCGTACCAAACTGTGGCTTCCCTAGCAGGGTGCCATGTCACTACATGTCACTTGCTTTACATTACTCACTAAACTATCAATTCCTAACTTCTCAAGCAGAGGTTTCCCTGGTCTCATTTAACTTGAGCACCAGTACAATCAACATTTCTGCCTTATTTTGCAGAAATTGCACAATACCATAATTTTAACAGAATAACGACATAGCAATTATAGTATAATTACTAAAATTTTGGCAGAATAACAACTAAATAAATACATTTTAATTTTCTAAAATTGAGCAGAGTAACAGCTTAGCAAGCGCATTTTAATTTTCTAAAATTGAACAGAGTAACAGCTTAGCAAGTATAATTTAATAATTAAAATTTGAGCAGAGTAACAATTTAGTAATTATGATTTAATAATCTAAATTTGGGCAGAGTAACAACTTAGTAAAAATTAAAGTTTAACTTTAAACAATAATAACAATACTAAAATTTAAGCCTAAACGGGTTTAGGGGAAAACCCTTCCTACCAACATGCAAAGTGACAGTAATTTAGAACCAACCTCACTCCCCCCATTACCTCTAAGATAGTTGATGAAGAGGATGAAATTGTTGGTGCAAAGCTTCTAAGAGGAGAAATTCTACTAGTTGAAAACTAGCAAAATTTTAACATAAAAACTAGATAAAAAAATATTTTAGAGAGAGAAAACTTTAGAAAGAGAAGCTCTCTAGCTTGGGAGAGGAAAGGATGAGTGAAAATCTGAAAACTTTGAGGCCTATTTATAGAAGAAGGAGGGGGGTTAGGTGTCCAAATATTTACATCATCCATTATGTCACCATTATGTCATAAATCCAATTTTTATTTATTTTTAATCCAATTTAGGGACACATATCTCAAATAGGTGGTGAATCACCTATTTTAGGGTTGGGGACGTGCTCCACCAGCTGTCCCAAGCCTCCATGTGTCAAATTTTATCTGTAGGTGAATTAACCGGTACCGACAAAAACGCCTAAACTTGAAAAAATTAGCTTTTAATATCAAAATAATGTATTTTAATGCAAAACTGGATAAATACATTAATTTTCATCAAAAATAAATTTCTAATAATAAATTTTAATTTTTATTAATTTATTTCAAATTATATGTTTTTATTTTATATTTTTAAGCTAGAAAATTCATAGAAAATCCATTTTAATTCAATAAATACCAAAATTTGTATCAAAATTATAAAATTAAATATTTCACCCATAATTAAACTAAAATTACTATTTTCACCCTTTTTGAGTGTCAAACCAGTACTGGCTGGCTTATTAGACACGCAAGGGCATTTTGGTCATTTTACACAGAAATTCTAGAAAATTTTCAAAAATTCCCAAAATTATATTTTAATATATATGACATAATTCCAAGCTCAAATTGACATTTTAATGTCAATCGAATCTTTTCCTCATGTCAGTTCTTAATGTTGAGAACTAGGGATAAAATTGTCATTTTCTAATTTTCTCCAGGCTCTGGCTCGGAAAAATTATTAAAAATCACAATTAAATAGCTCTTGAGATTTTGAGCAAAATGGTGAGAGTCAGAATTTCAAAATCCCTTTCCAATTTTTCAGAATTGTAGTGCCAAATATATATAAAAAAACTAGTGGAAGAATTAAAATAGGATTATTATATTTTTCACTACTTTTCTCTCAAAATAAAGTTTTTATAATGAGAGATATTTAATATAAAATTTTCAAAATATTTTGAGGTCAAAAAGTCTCCGATTGGTTCCAACAGTCAACCAGGGGTATTTTTGTCATTTTACAAAAATTATCTCAATAAATTTTAGAAAAATTTCTAAAATTATTATTAATTGTTCTAAATACATTGATGACTTAAAAAAAATTTTAAACATACAGAATAATTTAATATATAAAAGTAGGGGTGTTACACAAAGACACCAATAAATAATAGTAATTACTCAAGGAAAATATGTATTTATTTGAACATGCTATGATGAACAAATGTCAAATCAAACAAATTGAAATTTGCTAGCATAATCAACCTAGGTTTACAATAAACCACCTATTACAAAATACAAAACAACTAGCCATTCTTATCTAAAACTACAAAATAAAAAACAACTATGAAGAAAAGGCATTTTTCTAAATTCTATCAAACATCATTCTTGTTTAAAACTTGATTCACAAATACCTTCTTCATTTTGGGAGTACGCATGGTGAAAAAGCAATTGCAAGGGTTGTTATTGTCAGTGGTCAACATAGAAGTTGTCATTATGTCTTCTTCAGACAATCCTACTATTTCTTCTAATA
Source organism: Spatholobus suberectus (assembly GCA_004329165.1). Lineage (NCBI taxonomy): Eukaryota > Viridiplantae > Streptophyta > Magnoliopsida > Fabales > Fabaceae > Spatholobus > Spatholobus suberectus. The sequence continues at coordinate 78,033,105 of CM014733.1, forward strand.
TTGAGGTAACTTGCCTTTTCCTTTTAGCTGTCTCTTTCTCATGCAAAAAATAGGATGTGAGTTGTTGGATATTGTTAACAGTTTCAGCATAAAATTCACATAACTTATTCAATGAAGTTACCAATTTGTCAAAAGCATCATGATTGAATTTTACTCATTTCCCCCCACGTTTTCCAGCCTTATTTGTAGTAACATTACATTGTGATTGATCAACTACCCTTGATGATTCACTAGCATTATAAGTGCATGTTTGTGGTATTTGTGAGGCACAGTTGTTTGCATGTCCTTCCAAATTTAATTCTAACTCACCCTTTATTGTTTGATAAAATTTCCTCATCATTGTCAAAGCGACATTGGCTGGACTTTCTACAAAAGCATCAGTTACTCCATTTTTCCCATATATAATATCCAAGCTATCAAGGTGAGGAAATGGTTTACCATACAAGATAATTGCAGTAGAGTATGAAGACCAAAAATGTGAATAACATATATAATTAAAATAAAATAAACAAGCAAACATATGCTACATATTGTCAAGGTGTGGTATGTAAAATATTACCTTGCACCATTATTTATAAATTTATTGTTCCACAACAATCATCTTCCTAGTATCATCCCAGCTAAAACCACTTGCATTTGCACCTAACATTTATTTTATTGCACCATATTATCTCTTTAAAAGTTTCACTCTTGATTCAATGTAAGGGTTAGCTTTTAGAGTGCAATTTGGAATTTTCTTGTGAAGATGTTTCTCTAGTTCTTTGGTATAGCCAGGTTTAAATGTTATTGCATTAGCTTTCCAACCATCACCCACTAATTGTATCAAACCTTCAAATAATAATGCATCTTCTTTTGTGGTCCATTGTCACTTTATGCTTTTGGCTGAATGAGTTTTTGAGGGTTCATCCATCTATCCAGCAACTCAATAAGTTTGCAAAAATAAGTTAAATGCAACGTATAAAAAAACATTATATGACATATATATTATGTCATAGATAAAAAAAAAACTATAAGTACCAATAAATTATATTGAAAAAATTAACTCAAAATAAGCCAACAATACAAATACAAAGGAAAAATTACATAAACAATAAAAAACAATAAATGATAACAAAATCCTCCAATGATGTCCATCCCTCCATTTATTAAATATTTCCAATGCTAAATTATCTCTCAATCAACTCCATGCATCACTTGGCTCCACAATAGTTATCATGTCACTAGACATGACTTCATTAAATAAGTCAACATCTCCTAAACTTCTTTCCAAATGATCTATAGCCATCTTTTTGTGAATATGATTAGAAGACAACAAGCAGTTATTATTCTTGCTTGAGTTTTAATAGGATAAAATGACTTCTCTCTCAATATAGCCTAATGCCCCTTCAAGAGTCCAAAGCACCCTTTTATTACATTTATAGCAAAAGAATGTTTCATATTGAAATTTTTTGGGAGTAGTCGGTTGTAAGCCATTCCTCCACTCACTTAGGTGATACCTTTGACATCTATAAGGAGCAAGGAACCCTTCTCCATTCATGTAGCCAACATCACATAAATAGTAATACCCTATCATCAATAAAATTAATGTTATCATTGTGTAATATATATATGACATGTATTGCTTTTATTTAAATTAATATTATTGTACCTTGAGGAACCTTTAATCCATTTGGGTGAGAAATAACATCTTTAAGGACCCTAGAGTCAATAACTTAACCCTCCCACCCGGCCAAAACATATATGAATTGCAAATCTAGAAAACATACACCTAACACATTGGTAACTATCTCACCCTTCTTTATTTTGTATTTACTTTTTTCAGCTTCAAGCACATTGACCCTAATGTATATGCCATTAAGAGCTCCCAAACAATTATATACATTACCATAAGTATATTTGTTACTACGTTAAAATTGAAGTTTTAATCACTCATTAATGAAAAAATATTAGCAAACAATTAATTTACTTATATACCTTAAACTATTTCCATCTCTCGTCTTTGTTGCTCTCCAAAATAGGCTGAGGTTGTTTTAACAATTCATCATGACACCTTAAAATTGCTAATAACACATTTAAAAAATGTCTACTAATTGTTTCACCAGACCTTACAAATTGTCTTTTTATCACTCCATTATTAACATGATGTGCCAATATGTGTAAAAATGTGGCCACTAACTCTTCTACACATATGTCTAGTAGGAAACAACCCACCTATAGTTTTCAACATCTCACATAGCTTATGGAATGCAACCTTATCCATTCTTGTATTCTCAATACAGGCTACATCACTTATGAAAATAATCCTACAAACATGCACTTCCCTAATTAGGCTCTTTCATAACAATTCCATGACCTTTTTTCGCTTTTTCAATCACTTACTTAGAACAAGATAACATAAAATTATTGTCATCAAAGTAAAACAATTCAACATCTTAAGATATATGATCAACATTGCTAAGATCCTCTTCTTCCTTTCAAGCTGTTCCATCTATTTTGCCATGATCAAAATTTAAACATTTCATTGCTAATTAAAATTATTTTATCTCACATACGACTTAAAAAATAAAACGATAAAAAATGCATATTTAATAATTATAAATTGGTTAAGAAAAAGCCATGTGCATGAGACTCAATGTTAATGCTAAAACAAATATTTTTTAAAAAATGCTATAGCTATTATTGTCTTCTAAAAAATAAATCTGTGATATTAGTTCAAAGGTTAGCTATTGAATTCACTTTATATTCTGTTGTATTTTCAAGGATCTTGTCGTCTTGCTTTCATGGTATTATTAAAGGCCTTATTATTCAAGGCGGTGATATATCTACTGGAGATGGTAAGCATGTAATATTTGGAAAGTACTAGTCGAACTATATAAATGGGTCTTAAGTTTTTTATAACTACCAATACAAGTGGGCCTCACTTTTTTTTTTATAACTACTAAAACAAATGGGTCTTAATTGTTTATAACTACTACCCGAACTTTTCATCTAGATGGTAAGCATGTTGTATTTGGAAAAGTAGTTAAAAGAATGAGAAAGGCTCAATCGATTAAATAATCTTTTTTATATCAAAGATGCAAGCACTTAACATTTCTACGGTACCTATATTTTTTGGTTGCCAACTATTTTGGCACTCCTTATGAGGTATTCTTTCCTTTTTTGTTTAATATAGTTTTTTTTTTTTAAAAAGCCTATTAACCTTTTTGTTTTCTTTTTTTGGTTAAGACAAGTTTATCATCTTGAACAGGTTGTCCCCATATGTTTTATACATTCTTCACTCTAATATCAACTTAATCATAACCACATACTATTAGTAACCAAACATCATAGATAAATAAAAAGAAAATCATACAAAGGGAAATAAAATACAAAAAAGGAAATGATACAAAAGAATGACGCTGGAATTGAATATTTTATCAGAACTATGTTAGGTGTAATGTTTGATAACTATGCCTTTTTGTTTAGCATATATATTACATCCACAAATCATAACCACATCTATTAGCCATTGAGAACATCTATTTTCCATTTAGAGCATGCAATAATTGAATCTATGAATTAGAGAATGACATCCATAGTCAACATATGGCTAAGCAACATATCTCACTTGGATTTCGTTGAATAAAGGTACATATTTTTGAAGATAATCAAGTATCTTCAAGACATTCCACTGAATCAAAATTTATCAATGAAAATAAATATCAAGAAAAGCCACGTGAGATAAGGAAAAACTCACCAGCTTTGTAGGAGTAATGAAGCCAACAAATTAGTTTGAGAAACCAAAATGCATATGTAAATAAATAATTGAATAATAAGAAAGCACATAAAGTAAGATTTATATAATTCAAGAAAGAACAAAATGATGATAACCATCTTCATTTCACGTTAATAGTTGTGATAACAGACATTGGAGTTAAAATTTATGCATGAAACCCTATCAAAATTGGGAATGTATGGGTCATATTACAGTTACATATGCTGCCTTTTGAAGTTTTGCTACCCTTGAGTATCTAACTAATTGAAAACAGATCTTTAGTAACAAAGAAGTTCCAAATAGAGGTTCTTTCACTTTGCTAAAATTAATATTTTGCTACTATAAAAAAATAAATTTTAGCCAAATACTGGAAATTTCATAAAAAAATATTGCTTGCTTGATATTGAAATTGCATTTAGAATTTCGAAACAAATTACTAAGGTGTTTGGCGTAAGCTAAAGAAAAACTGTACAAGACTATTTGAGAAGAAGAAACACAGTCCTTAGTCTTAAATGGTTAAATTTTTTAGTTTTACATTTTTTTTCTTTTCTATTCATCCACTTGATTTAGCAATCTATTCTTTATAAACACCACCTAAAATTTTATTTTATTTATTACATGACTCTATATTTTGACTGAAAGAAAGGAGCTCAAAATTGTAAGATTGCTAACCAAAAACACATCCAATGATATAGTACGTGGAGGAAAACAAGGTTTTAAACTCACTATTATAAATTGAAACCACAACTTTTACAAATGGATGCCATTTTTGACGCAATGGAAGTCATAATAAAAGTAAATGGAAATGCTTCATTACTGGGAAAAAGATCTAGGTTTTAACTTTGACCAATAAAATAAAGCCAAGTAGAGATTCATTTTCCAATTTTTACATAGATGAATACGTACCTATTGGAAGAGAAGTTCCTTGTTGAAAAAGGAGTAGAAGTTTCGCATATAGCAAGAAGAAGAATTACAAGAAACGAAACGAAAATACGCAGGTAATGTGAGAGGGATCTCTGAATGAGAAAGTAGTGGCTTAGTGGGTATCAACTAGTAAGGGTATTTCTGAATTTTTACTCACCAAAATGCATTCCCACCACATGGGAATTAGCTTCCCCATCCCCTTCTCTCAGGAATAAAGAATGCTTGAACATAGGTATATTACTTTCCAAGGAATAAAATATGCCCAGGAATAATTATTTTATTATCCCGTAGCAAACATGGGAATAAATTTTCCCAACCTTATATTCTTAGGAATAAACAAAGATTCCATGAAACAAACACCCCTTTAGCTGCAATCCACCACCCATTTTTGTATACATACAAGTAAAGCAGCAAAGATGGAAACTTAATGTTGATACTTAAAGAAGGAGGGCAAAATATATCCATTGGAAAATAATGTTACAAACCATTGGAAGTCAATAAAAAAGTAAAATAAAATAAAATTATGTCTACCATGAACATAAATAACACGTCATGTAGGCATAAACATTTGCTTTAACGAAGCCCAACTAACAACTAAACTATCGTGAAGGACTTTTTCTTGAATTTTATTGCTTTCAAGGACTAATGTGACAACATACAATTTTTCAAGGACTAAAATGATGTCATATATATGTATATATGTATATACATATATATATATATATAGCGACCCTGTAAGAATACTTTGCTTATGTGAGAACATGTGAACAACTAATAACAACTGTTGGATTAAGATTAAAAAAAAAATTGGGTGTCAAGATTAAAACCTAATTATAAACAACCATAAACCCTAAACTTATTTAAAACCACAACAACCATTGTTTTGCCACTATCACCATTGTCGTCGCCACCACCATCACCACCATTATTGCTTGCTATCACTGCCACTGTTGCCAATGATGGCAATGGTGGGGGCGACAACCATGGTTGTGATTTTAAGTGAGACCACCACTATCATCGTCGTGGCCACCACTGTCGCTCCTCCACCACTACTGATGGAAATGTGGGGCAGGGGCGATGGTGATAGAGGTGGCAGTGGCGGCGACGATAGTAAGGATAATTGTGGTTTTAAGTGAAACTACCATTGTCGTCACTATTGCCACCACCACTGACGCCTCCCACCACCGTCGTTGGTGGCGATGGTAGCGATGACGGACGGTGATGGTGGCGATGGGGGTAGGAACGCAATGGTGGTAGTGGCGGCAATGACAATTGCGTTGTGGTTTTAAATGAGTTTAAAGTTGTTTATAACTAAGTTTTAATCCCAATGGTCTATTTTTTTTAATTTTAATCCAACAAAGTTATTATTAGTTATTTTCATGATTTTATATAAGTAAATGTTCTTAAAGAAGCCACTCTCATATTCATACACATATATATATATATATATATATATATATATATATATATATATATACACATTAATTTTTTCCTTTTTTAACATGCTGATAAAAAATAGCGTGCTATAATACAAGGCTCTTGATTGATTTCGTTTCAGTCACAGCAACAAAAAAAAAGGGCAAATTCTTGGGTCGCAGTGGCGGTGGGTGTCAACAGAATGGGAAATCGACGCTTCACTCAGGTCGCAACCAGCGACGACGAAGATGAGGCGCCGCCGCCTTCCAAGCAGCAATCTTCGGCAAATGCGTCCGAAGAGAACCGTTCGAAGCAGCAGCGCAAGAGGAAGAGGATGAAGCTCCAAGAAGAAGAGGAAGAAGAACAGGAAGAAGCGAGGGAGAAGGAGAAGAAGGAGGAAGACAAGAAAAAGAAGAGAAAGCACAAAGACAAGCAAGAAGAGAGATCTAACGAAGAAGAGGAACCGCCGCTGGAGGACGCCAAGCCAATTGGCGAACCAGTTAGGGTTACCGGAAAAGGAAGAGGCCGGAAAAAGCATTTTGAATCCTTCGAGTACGATGGAAACCAATACACGCTGGTAATACCTTTTCGCATTAGTACCAATCTTTTTTGGAAATAATTTAGGCTATTAAATTAAATTTGAACACGAGTTTCGATTTCGTTTATTGCGCTGCTAGGGTTTACATCATGTGCATGATTGTGTTATGGAAATTAATCAACGGACACCACAACACTAGATCACACCTAGAGAGAGAAGAGAAAGAAGTGTAAATATGATGTATCTATAGAGAAACATAGAGAAATAATAGGTGTTGATGGAGTGTTTGATATATAGGAGCATCTATAGATCATCACTCTTGTGTTATTTTCAATGGCTTGGATTTCTGCAACTGGAATCAAATAACGGCAACATAGTACATGTTTCTTAGAAGTTCTTGACAGTGTATTTCAACCGAGAAAAGTAGTTCATGCTTGATTCCTTATCCAATGGCCGTGTAATTTATAGTCTTTTCAAAAATGTACTTGTTTTATCCTTGCCGCTCTTCCTAATTTCTGACAACTGAAAGAGAAGTGTAGTTTGAGGTTTCAGCCATGAAGTTGGCTTGTGCATTGTTTGTGAGGTTGATGGTTGTTTTGTGAAAGTGGGTCCTAAGACCTTCTAAAATAAAAAATGTGTTGCTTTGTTGTGTTTTGATCCTGCACTGCAACTTACCATTATTCTTGACATTATTGTTTCTGCAGGAGGACCCTATTCTTCTCACGCCTGAGGACAAAGACCAAAAGCCATACGTGGCGATTATTAAGGTAAATTTCTCATCAAATATTTAATTCTGCCATTAGTTGACAATATTTTTTGAAGATATGTTGGGTTGGGTTGGAACGTTAGGATTTTATGACACCTGGTATCTGCTTTGATATTATATACCGGATTTTGGTGGTCATCAGGGTATGACATCATGCATTGGTGAAGAAGTAATAAATTCTACTAGAAGTACATGGAATACAAATAATTTTTTTTTGCTTATTAATGAGAAATTCATGTTTTCTGATTCACAATTTTATGTGTTTAATATATTTAACCCTAGCATTCCCCTTTTTGTTCCGTTCTTGGAAATCCCTGGCACGTGTGTGTGCTGGAGTTAGCGCATTACTTTGCCCCTTTTTGAGTTTTGGTAACTAGGTTGCCAAATTTTTGTTGTGTTGTATGCAACGTATGTTGTTGAGCTGCTTGAGCTGCATTGATGTTATTTTGGGTATGGTAATCCCCGTTATTTTTTCTCCTCTGTCATGTGTGGGAGAGGGCATTGTTATTCCTTTCTTTTCTACAAAATGTAGAGTTATAAACCTTCTTTCTCTCTCCACCTTCTGATTTCGGGGGTTGTTTTGTGGTCAGGACATTACTCAATCCCTAAATGGCAGTGTGATGATCTCAGGGCAGTGGTTTTATCGTCCCGAAGAAGCTGAAAGAAAAGGCGGTGGCAGCTGGCAATCACGTGATACAAGGGAGCTGTTTTATAGTTTCCACCATGATGAGGTTCCTGCAGAATCTGTTATGCATAAGTGTGTGGTGCATTTTGTTCCCATACATAAACAGCTTCCAAATCGTAAGCAGCATCCTGGGTTTATTGTGCAAAAGGTGTATGACACGGTAGAAAGGAAACTCTGGAAGCTAACTGATAAGGACTATGAGGACAATAAACAGCAAGAAATTGACGAGCTTGTTCAGAAAACTCTTCAACGTTTGGGTGAACTACCTGATATTGAGTCTGAAGAACCTGTTGCTGATCAGGAAGATCTGATGAAAAATAAAAGAATCTTAAGGAAAAAGAGCATTTCACCTCTCGATGTTTCAAAGGAGGAGGAAACAACTCATAAGAGTGACCAGCCTTTGAAACCTGAAACACCAGCGAGTTGTGTAAATAATGCCTCAGAACATTATCGCATATTAGTGGATTTCAATGCACTAACAGGAGATACCCATCGTGACAAATGTTTGGAGAAGTTGCTTCAAAGCGTTCAATTCATGTTTAATTCTGATGACAGTGTAAAGAAGGAAGACAAAGGAAATGACAATTCTGATGCAAACAACAATGGAAGCAATAACAAAAGTTTAGAATTAGCAAATGAATGTAAAGACAAGGTTCAAAAGGTACTTGGTGAATTACTAAATTGTTGCGGTGGTGATCTCTTGAATTGGATTGTTTATTTTCTCATAATCTTCTATTTATTCCCTTTTCCTTGAGGGTTATAATGATTTCAATATTTACTTTTTTTCACTCTACAGAGTTCCAAGTCTTTTGTCTGGCCAGATGTTGCTGTTCCCGCTGTAGTTGCTCTGGAAAAAGCTTCACATGAAACTTTTTCATCAGATTATCAAAAGTATAACCAAAAGCTACGGCAATTAGTATTTAATCTCAAGGTTAAAGCTGCTCTTCTAATATGGATTGTTAACATGAAATGTTTATAAGTGATGCATTAAAAAATTATATATTGCTGTTACATTTTATTTTGGATGGGGTGGACTTTTTGGTCCCGTATGGATTTTTTTATTATAGTACCTATTAAAAATTAACGTCTATGATATAAGATATCTGATAGAATGGTGGTGTTCTTTACTTGGTCATGTTACTACCAATGAATTATTGATTGTAATTTTGAAATTGGCAATTTGTTTGAACTACTTTATTTTCTCTTTCTTTTTATTGTAATTAACATATTTCATATTTGTGAACACATTTGGAATTATTCTGTTATAACTTTTTTCAGTTTTCCAAAAGGGTAAGTTTAGTAAGGCTATGCTCGCAAACTGCTCAGATGCTGCAAACTTGTCTCCTTTTCTCCACACTGCTCAGATGCTGTAAACTTTTCTCCTTTTACAGCTCGTCAGCACCCTGCATGTTTGGATCATAGTAGTCAATGGCGCACTATAGTGGTGCTATAGTGGAGTAGCAGAGTGGAGCTGCCCTGCCACTAGGGGATCCAAATAGTGGAGTGGTTTTTCATGCGCTATAGCAATGCTACCGTGATGTAGGCTTCAAAATCCCATTTTTACCCCTGAAACAACGTTGTTAAGTTTTTTTTATTTTTTGGCTAAACTTGTGATTTCTCCTCCATTTTCTAATGCATTTTGTGCTTCAGAAACATAGGATTTGAAACCCTTCTTCCTTGACCAATCCATTAAAAGTTACTCCTGTTTTGACCTCTGTTCCTTCACATTTTACAGGATTATTTTTCCGTGTTCCCAATTCACATTTTCCTAATTTTATCTAATTTGTTATGTTCTTTTTCTATTAATTTCACCATCATCTTTCATTTTTTTGACTTCATTACTATGTTCTTATTGCTCCTAGATTGATAGTGATTGTGTGTAAACTGTAACATTATTTACCATGAATTTCTTTAATTTTGGGTTTTTCTTTTTATTTTGAGTATTTATATGTGAAGTATAAATTTAGTCTGTATTATATTATAATATGTAAAATAACGGTCATCCTGCTTCCCGCTATCCTATATAGCATTTTTAAGAGTTGGCTGCTACACATCACTATCCGAGATTGATAACTATGGTTTGGATATTCCTTTCCTTAAATCCCACGCATCATATTAATGTAAAATGCTTTGTTACTTCATACTCTTACAGAGTTATAACTGAAATTAGACCTGCTGAGCAAGCTCAGGGAAAGCTCTTTATAGTATAATCCCAAAAATTGTTCCTTTTTTTTTTTTTATAATAAAACTTGTACCCTTTTATGCATAAGCCCAACAAAAATTGGCAGTTAACTTTCATGCCAAATCTTTTTTGGGTAAACACCATTTGCAATCAGTTTGTTTGTGGAATTCTACCAGTTGCACATGTTGGCATGGTTCAAGATGATCTTTTGGTTGTTGAAGTACCAATTCTGTCTTTAACTCTCTCTAAGCAGCATTCCATGGATGATTTCTTATTCTTATTATTGTCTGCTTTATATGCATTTAGGCATTTTTTTGAGTGAGCTACAAGGAGAAAAGGGGTGAGTTGAGGGAGGGTGTTACTGGTTTTAAAGCAAGGGTAATGTTGAGATTCCACATTGACTAGAGACATGGCTAATGTAGTCCTTATGAGTTGGGCAGTTCTTACCTTACAAGTTGGTTTTGTAAGGTTGAGTTAGGTCCTAACCCTAAATTCTAACAGGTAATATAGGATATAAAAAAGTTATAATACATTTTGATCTGTTCACTACCCAAATGTTTCATTCCATCATAAATTATGCAAACAATGGAATTGAGTTTTTATTCCATTATGTTCCATTCAACTTCATTCTATTATGTTCCATTCCATCTTCTTCCACCAATCCAAACATAGCATAGGGGTGTAACTGCGTGGGTTATTTTGAGTGTCCAGAGTGAATGTCGTCAGCTTGTGTTGGATGACTTTTAAGTTTAGTATTGAGTTCAAACAATGGTATTGGTTTTTCCAGCCTCATGATCCACTTCATCTAGGTGGTGTTATCTACAGTTGTTAGATGCAAGAGCTTTTGGGATGATCAGAATTATGCTTTTAAGGGTGTGATGGGGTTCTTGTGGCTTTGCAGATTGGTCTTTAGTTGATTTATTTTAACTAAGACTGAATTTTGGGAAATTTCCTAGCAGTAACATGCCTAGGACAGAGCAAAGGGTGGGTTTAGTAAGTGGAGGTGTACTTACCTCCCTTCTCTGTCTTCAAAAGTAGCAAGCTCACCTAAATGCTAAATTAAGCGAGGGTTTGGGTCTTGATCATTACCCCTAAAGTGACTCTTAAATGCTCATCACATATGCCAAATGCTTGGAAAATGAGAAAAGTTAAAAGACAGACTTTTTTAATGTGTGGTTATGATGTGAAAAAAATTGTATTTCAAAAATTAAATATATTGTCTATTACTCTATTTATCTTTAATCTTGAAACTACCTTTTTTTCCCAAATGGGCTGTAATAAATAATTTATTGAGAAAACAAAAATTACCATATTACTTATTTGCTTTGAGTAAAGGCCCAGTGAATTTGTTTTGGGCACTCTTTTGACTCTTATGAGCTTATTACAACTCCACTCATATTTTGTCGATTTACCTGTTGTATGAGCAGGATTGCTCAATTCAAACGAAATAGACTAACATATAACATGCTTATGTACAGTATCTATTCTGATAATGGAGAAAGAAAAGAAAAAAACAGCTTGCTGTAACGATAGTTATGTTTTCTCAATTACTAATGCCTATCATAAATTCGTCACCATCACCACTACCAATGCTCTAGTGATGTTTTTGACTTGATAAATTAATGTGAATATCTTGATACATTTTTTTGTTGTTGTGATAATGATGGTTTGCTTATATTTTTTTTTTTTTGGCAGAACAATGCAATCCTAGCACGCCGTCTATTAAATGGAGAGTTGGAACCTTCTAAAATATTGAATATGACACCCAATGAATTGAAGGTATGATATCTTTTTTTCCCCCCTTGGTTGGAACTTTGAAGTTGTGTGTTCATATGATGAATTTATTCTGTAGATTTTGTACTATTAATTTCTGATTTAAACCAGCAGCTTCTTGTGCTTCTTTTGGTCAGTCAATAGGTTCAACCTTTAATAGTCTTCAGCATATTATTATACCTAATTAACACATATTCTTGCCATATAGCAGAAGCCAGAGGTGGAACCTATGATTATCTAAGTGTCTTTATAATTTGAGTGAAAATTGGGATGAAGTTGGAACATTTGGATCTTGAGGAAGGGGGGATGGGGTGAGAGATCAAATGGGGAAGATCTAAAATCTTTCCTTTTGTTCTTGAGCAATGTTGACCACCCTGGATTTGACCTGTTGATTTTTTTATTTTTTTTTGTATTTTCATGGGGCATCCTTCTTGAGTTAAATCACTGTAACATTGGTTGTGTGTGGGATCAATTGATGATAAAAACAGTACTGGGTGCCTTTTACAATTTTGTGATCAACAACAAATGCACTTGTCCACCAATGGGCAAGGAATAATTTGCAACTTTTGAAGCTGGATATTATAATTATTTTCCTAATATTCTATATTAATAAGAATGTTCCCAAACGGCCAAACCTCCCCTCCACAATGGCTTTCAAATTTGCCATGGCTTTATAGTAGCTTTTGTCACTGTAGAAAATTGAGTGATATTCACTACCCTGTTGTTTTATACGAATATGGGAAGGGGTTACTGGTTGAGTGTGTGTGGGTTGGCATACGGAACTATAGCTCTCAGCTGATGGTGCAATCCATTTTGGAGTTTATGATCAGTTTGAAGGTGGGGGATGGGATTATGAGTAACCTGCGCTGTCTCATTGAGAAGCTACACCAACACATTCTACCACAGACACTGGTGAGGATGAAGGCCAGGAGGACAGTGACAGAGGAGAGCGCCACCAGCAGGAGGCAGTCGTGGAAGTAGATGAAGAACCGGGAGGCTAAGATTGGGGTAGCACTGGAGAAACTTTACAGATCTGTAATTGGAAAATACAGATCTCTGATTACTTTTCTTCATGGAGTGTCAACAAATGCAGATTTCCTATTCACAGATCTCTTTCTTTGGTTGGAGTCTACAGATTGCAGGCTCTTGATGGCGTCAAGGTATTGTTTGGCTTAGCGGCATGCTACTGAAAACAAGCAGTTTTGGTGTTGGGTGATGGAGATTGGTTTGAAGTGGAAATGGGATCCCATTTGGTTACGAGGGAGTGAGTGGCTTTGTGTTTTCTTCCATTAGTGTATTGGAGAAGGTTTGAAGAAGGGCTTCTATGCAAATAAGCATATTTTCTCAAGGACCAAATTGATTTTGAAAAATATCATCTAATGCAATCTCAGCCTATCTTTTAAATAACTAATATATCTGTGGTTTTAATTTAATTGTGCACTGATGGGCAAAAGATGCTCTGGTCCACCCTTAAGTGATACTAAAGTTCACTGGAGATAAACTTTTGATGTTCATGAAATCATTGGACTTTGAAATTTTGGTCCTAGTTGTGTTTATTTTGTTTGTGATTACATTTTGTGTGTGGGTTCTACTTATTATAAGTGCAGGGGTTAGTATACAAATTGTTGGTACATTCTAAAACAATTCCAGTGCTTGATAAATTCACAGAATGTACTTCTAAAATATTGTTTGTGTTTTATAATAATGCTAGGAGATGTTTTTGAAAGCCTTTTGGGCTTTTTCTTTTTTAACTGAGACAGCAGATAAATAACTAGAGCTTGATAAAGCAACTATGAATTCCTTACTAGTAACTTTGATCATCAATTTTTAAAGCTTCTTTTGAAAAGATTAATCTGGTTGATGATTCTATGGTTTGTTGTGTTTATTTACTGTATTTGAACTCCAGGAGGGCTTGACTGCTGAGGAAACATGCAAGAAGGAGCCTGATGAGTCACAGCAGATGCAGGTAATTTTTTTATTCCCACCACAATATTATGTCGTCTGTTAAATTGTGTGAGGATATCTGTTGACTGTTAGCTTTTTTCTACCCGGGGAAACAGATGACGGATGCACGATGCCGTAGATGCACAGAGTGTAAGGTGGGCTTGAGGGATATTATCCATGCAGGTCATGGTGACCGATATAAGGTTTGCACCTTATTTTTTACTGATATCTGAAATTCCAAGACCATATCTCCTGCGCACTTCATAACTTTGCTTGATTGTTGCTCTCCTTGTTCAGCTGGAATGTATTGCCTGTGGTCACTCCTGGTATGCCTCCCGGGACGAGGTATCTACGCTGACTATAGATGCATCAGATTCAAAAAGAAGTGTAGGCACGGCGCCATGGGCCACTGCAAAATTTGAAGATGTTGAGAAGAAGCTGGTGAGCCCCCGTGAATCTGAAAACTCGGCCAATGACATCTTTAAGAAAACAAGTGAAGCATATATGCCAGTTTTGGAGGCCCAGAAATCATTTGGCAAGTCTAAGAAAGATGAAAACGTCCAAGCTTCAAAACATGCTGACTAAGGAATATTTATCCTGTGTAGTAGTTAGTTTTAGGATTTTTTTTTTCTGCACTGATAGTAGCAAAAGATTGTATATAGTTCTCTTCCAGTTTGATTGTGTGCATACAATGAGTCGTTGGTTCTGTATAGCTTTAACCAAGTGTTGTTGCAAGTAAATACATACGTAGAATGGTACTATAGCCATTTACCGATTTACGTTTGAGTTTTATATGCCCTCAGAACACTCTAGGTGTTGCCTTGTCGTGTTGGGTCGGGTGTCATGATGTTTCGGGTTCCGTTCGTTACTTTCTATCTTCAGTTTAAAAGAAAAACAGTTCACGAGAATTCCTTTATTGGCTAAAAACTAGTTGAATGAATTATGTATTTATTATTAAAATCAAGTTAATCATTATTGGCTAAAACAGTTCACCTTTTATTTATCCCTACCCCAGCAATCATTTTTTTCTTTAATACGTTTGTTTATTGCTTTGTATTTTTTTTACAGCGACAACAATGAAGTTTAATTTTAAAACATTAAGCAAATTGTTCAATTTTTCTATCACTATCTTGATATTAGTAGGTTAATTATTTTGCAACTTTTCGTATGTTTAATACATATCCGTTCCAAGTATGCAAATTATTCAAATTTTCTATCGCTGTCGATATTAGTAGGTTTATTATTTTGTATCTTTTCGTATGTCTAATACATATTTGGTTCCAAATAAAAAATAAAATTTGAAGTTCGTTAATGCGTTGTTGTTGTTCATTTTTTTTGGGTGGGGGGGGGCGCGGGGGAGGGGTTGCATAATCTAAGATTTAACAATAACATGAATTTCTTTTATTTTTTAATGACAACATGAAATTAGAATGGGACAATAATAAGAAAGCAGCAGGTAGTGAATCCAAGATTCCGTGAGTTTGATGTGAGCCACAGCCATTGAATTTGGGTTCCTCCCCGCCAATCCAATCACATGCAAATACCCTTGATTGTCTTTGACCACCTCCCACCCCCATAAAAAAAGAAGAAGAAGGTTTTCTTCTTGTCCTTATTCATCTTACACAAATTTACGCTGCTACCCCCGCTGGCTTGTACTCCATACAGCAATACACTTTAGTCTAACTGGGTCAAAACATCTTTAGAACACCTTCAAATCCGAGTCTTACGATTACTTGCCTTGCCCGACAGGGAAATAACAGAGGATCATTATTGTCAATAAAATTCACCGTAGGAACTCCGCAGATCTGATTCTGAATTCGACAAAACCGATTACGGTGTTTAATATCTTATTATTATTGCACTTACACTCATTAAATTATCAATTAATTGTGGGATTCCGTTCCTAATAAGTTAATGTGTCATATCTACCTTTCCCGAAGCTATAAGATAATGTTATGTTTCAGAAAATCACTCTTTTTTCCTGAAACATAAATAAGGTAAACTCAAAGTGGCACTGTTACTGTAGTAAGACTACATTAAATTCCACTATTACCCTCCCCTTTGTGCAGTGAATATTAAAGCCAAAGTTTGTCCCCGGATTTGTCATCTCACGACGGCACTCTCGATTCTTTCTCGGGTTGCTCGCTTGCTTTGCTTAGATCACTGGTCTCACGCTGAGTACTGAGTGGGACACAAATATTAAATAAGAATAACAAAAATAATAAATACATAAGGAAAGCCAAAAAAAGAAACCAACATGGTATGATGGTGCTCGAAGAGCATGGCTTTGTTTTTGTAGGGTCATCATGTGCATTAACGTAGCTTCTTGTTGTTTCTCTCTCTCTCTTCTGTTACTCATGTGAGAGAGAGTTCAATGCTTCTCCCTCTTGCAATCTGTAGCTTCCGTTACTGTTTCTAACATCGCTTTTTGGCACCATTTGCCATGCTTTACTGCTCCTTCCTTTAGTGGTGCGCTAGCTTGCGGTGATTGAACTGAGCTTGCTTTTTGTTTGAGCCTCCCCCACTGCTTTTTGTGGATACCAAATTTGAGTTACAAAACAACACAAATGGCCCAGGATTTGACTCTTTAATCAAATGGGTTGGTTGGTTTCATAAGTTATTCTCCTGCACACTTTATGCTTAAGGTTGGAGATTTATGATTGTGCATTGAAGCTGCTTCTTGGGTACTCCTTTTCTTCGGTTTACCTCTCCAAGATCTACTCTAGTATGCCCTTTTCCCTTGTTTATTTTTATTTCTTCCTCTTTCTTTGCATTCCCCCCTGTTATGGTTTGGTATCATAATCATTATGTACTTTATTATTGTTTTTAATTAAACATTTGTGCAGTACTCATCTGTGTCGCTTTACTCACATTTGGGTGTTATGGTGATCATACAGTGTTCTTTCCAGCCTTTTTTCTTTTCCTTTTGCAATTTTTTTGGTACCCAACAGATCATAAGGCATTTCTTTTTTGATGCTTGGAATCAATATTGTTCTTTTTTTATTTTTTGTAACCTAACTAGAACGCATGATTTTCTAGGGCACTGTTGAGATGGGCCTTTGCAATAATGGTTGTTTGCAAGGTCACGATTGTCATTGCAATATAACATATTTTATGAGAGTGTAGACAACTGTTCTACAGTGTTTGGTACCATTTCTTAACTGCAATCAACAGTTTGCTTCATGAAATATCATTTCCTGCATCAATTGTTATTTTCATCCCTTCGTTTGAAATTTTTGGAGCTGAATCCCTTGTAGATTATTACAGCCAAAGTTTTGATATAATTTATCTGGACTCCTTAATGTCATGTTATATTGTTTTTAGTCCAACAAAAATTCCCTCAATGGAAGACCTCCCTTGCATTCCAGGTAACTGTAGCCATCAGATTTAAATTTTATTAGATGATAGGTACCATGCAGCATTATGTCAAGTGGAATTGGGTCTGTCTGAGTGTGTGTTGCATTGCCACAAACTAATATATGTTCTTTTTTCCTTAATGGTTTTGCAGGTCTCTGGATTCATCAATGGGACAAGAGTTGGAGCTGGATCTTGATGACAAGTCTTCAGTGGGTCTGAGTCCCAATACTGTTCTTCCATCTCATCAGTACTGTGTGAATGTGAAGAAGAGATCTAAAAAGGGAAAACCCACTGGGAAAGATGAGTTTTTTACTCTCAAGGAGGGCTTTGCTGAGATCAAATTTGCTCGCTTCCGCAGTGCTTCGTGTAAGAGCATTCCCTCTAGACCTCATGGATTGGAAGGTAATATAGAAATCAGGCGCGGTTCCATGTATCAGAGTTCCGGGGAAGTGAAGAATATAAAGAAAATGGGCACCATGGTAGAGGGAAGGAAAAAAATAGAAATTTCAAGGAGGAGTGACACCTCTTTCACAGGTAGCATTGTTGATTCTTTGTGTGGCTCAGATGATGAAGGTTCTGGGCTGAGATCTTCAGAGATATCTCAGGATTCAAATTTGGGTTCCCCATATGTTTCAAGGTCCCAGGCTTGCAAGGATCTGGACTCTCCAAATAGCTTTATTGAATTTTGCATAAATTCAGATGTTAAAAGTAAAAACTCTACCACGGTACAAGGGAGAGAGTCCATAAATTTGAAGTCCAGAAGTGGTAAAATTGCTGATTCTGTAACCAATGCCAATTGTCGTCTTGAAAAGGATACGGTCCACTCACTGCAAAAGTCACTCTTGGCCAAGGTGGAAGTCTCTCACTTGCCATCTCCATTAGGAAGTGATTGCTCATCAAGAACAGGTCCAAAAGTTCAATGCAGCCCTAGCAGAAAAAGGCTGAATCATTTCACAAAGTCAAAATCACTGAGATGTCCAGTGAGTCATATACTGGAAAAGAATGAGATCAAATCAAATGAGACAGCAAACATTGCAAGAAATAGGACTTATCAGAAATCATTGCTAAATGACTTATCCAACTCTGGAAAGCATTCTGACATTATTTCTGAGTTTATCAGCAGAGAAATCCAGTATTCAGGTATAGCTTCTTCACCAGTTCACCTGCATGGCAATCTCAAGTTGGAAAATAAACATGGAATGCCTTTTTTTGAGTTCAAGGTGAAGTGCCCTGAAGATGTGTTTGTGGCCAAGACATGGAGAACAGGTAATGCTTTCAACTGGGTATATACCTTTCACTCCGTTGATAATAGAAAGAAGAGCAATGCCACTGGGTTGGGATCCCATGATTTTGATAAAGATTCCTCAATAGTAGCACAAATGCTAGTTTCCTGTAATTTATGTTCTGAACTAGAAGGCAGAGTATTTGACAACTCTATGGTGACAGAATTTGTGTTGTATGATTTTACGCGCTCAAGACAAAGTGTTTCGCATGAAAGAAAGTCTTTCAGTGAACCAGATGCTTCTAAAACTATGAAAGCTTCCCATGTTGGATGGAAGGAAGAAACTTTGAGGCTGGATGAGAGCCGTGCGGTCAAAAACAAACTTCAAGACAAATCTCTATCAAGAAATGTTGAATTTGATGATTTAAATTCTTATCCTTACTTGTCCACTGAATGTTATTCAAACCTTGAAATTGCTGCCATTGTCTTGCAAATTCCATTTTCTAAGAGAGAAAGCTTGAAGCACAAAAGAGGGGATAGAATAAGTGCTGAAGAATATTCCAACATAAGTGATCTCTGTGCAGTAAAAGATAGAAAGAGTCTTCATCATGGCCAAATTCAGGAACAGGTGAAGGTGGTAATACCAACTGGCAACCATGGTTTGCCAAATACTGAAAGCCAGGGTCCCTCGTCATTGCTTGATCGACTGAGACATGGTGGAGGTTGTGACTGTGGTGGCTGGGACATGGCCTGTCCCCTTATTCTTTTAGGCAATCCTAGTATTCAATTTGCTGAAGACTGCCCACTTATGGAGGAACATCAACCATTGGAACTTTTTGTTCAGGTATAAGTTGAATTTCACATTAACTGTTTCTTGAAGGGACTTAAATAGATGAAATACTAAACGGAGACTCAGTGCATGAGGCTCCCACTGGGGGAGAGGCTGTTTCCACAATTTGGATCCGTGACCTCCAAGTCACAAGGCAGAAACCTTATTGTTTTGCCAAGACTTGCCCTCTAAATAGAGGAAACACGGGTATTTTAATTTTGAATTACTTAGGGGACAAATATGGACCACAAAACTTCGTGCACTTTTGCATTCCAGTTCCCAAAATGGGTTCCACTTTCTGATGGAGCTATTCATTTTACCGATCAGAAGGTGGTTACATTCCAGATTTCCATCAAACCATGTGCCAGAATGCAATAACTTTTCTGGTTGAATTTTAGAGTTCAGAAAAATTGCCGAAACTATTTAATTGACAATAAATAGCAAAGGGAAATTTTTATTTATAACATACCATTCTGAGACATTTAATCAATTTCTTGTTACTTTGAGATGGGTTGCATCTGCTTTTCAAATATGCTGATCAAATATTCTCATGAACATGTTCTTCTGCAAATAGTCTTTTTTATTCATATTTTTTAGTGATTCACTTCATCTTTTCTTTTTCCCACCTAGTGGAATAAGGCTTGGCTGTTGTTGTATTTAATCTCTCTTTTTTTTGGGGGTGTGTGTGTGATGTGCAATCTTTTGCCAAAAGGATAGATGCTTTTAAGCAAAAAATGCACAATCCGGTGCTGGGTTAGAGTGTCACAGTAGTTAGTAGATCCCTCAAAGTAGCCTGAAGAATTAGAGCTCTTTCTTCCAGTTATTTGTGTTTAGCAACCATTTGATATAAAGATAGAATGCATGCACAGGTATATAGAAAAGAAAAATGACATTGTCCGTAGGATTGAACAATGAGTTAAGTTAATTCCATGAGACATGCATCTATATAGGTTTTTTAATAGCACTCTTATTACAGCTTTCTCTGTTTTTTTCAGTGTTGCAATTTTAACTATGGGTTGTTATTATTTTTTTCTAGTACGCATCTGACCTTTTGGTGCACAGGGAGCAAAAGGAAGCAGTCCTACCTTCAGCATGACAAGAATTGAAGAGGGGCATTATGCTGTTGATTTTCATGCACAATTATCCACTCTACAAGCATTCTCCATCTGTGTTGCCATTTTGCATGGAACTTCTGCCTTCAGCGGTGGAGGACACAGGAAAAACCAACAGTTATCTCAATGCAGTTCACTGAAAATGCTTATTGAGGAGGATGTAGATTTCTTTTTCAAATCAGTCACAACTCAGAAGAAGACTGGTTGCAAAAATCAGAAAGGAATTCCTCGATCGTATGTGCTGAACCCGCCTTTTTCTCCTATTGCACGCGTATAATCAGATCTTCTGCAGCAAGTTTTGTGTGCAGCCAAATCTTAACTATTAATTGGTTAGTGCACAATAATTTAAGGAAGAGGTAGAATGTAATGAATGGTTTAGATTTTTGCCGTAGAGAACATAATGCTGTAGAGGCAGCAAAGGATCCTGGTTCGTTGACGTGGTTTCTCATGTTTCTACCGTGTTTCTGAACACATGGCTAGTCTATTGTCTTTATACCAGCTTTAAGCCATTGCTGGTTGGAGAAACACAGTATGGTCTTGGAGATGACCTGTGAACAATGGTAACAAGTGTGTAGAGGATCTTGTGAGGGTGGGGTTTGCATCAGTATAAAGTTTTTGTTGCTAGGCACAATGACCTGCTTGCAGAATATGTTGAACACTGAGAGAGAGTGCAATGGGGCTGCTGATATATCTGATAGGGATAGCACATTAGAGGTGTCAGAATCATTCTTTGTAATAAGTTCTTTTGTTCCAGTTAAGTAGGATAGAAACCGAAAATTGTCCATATTGTATGGGATAGTTAGGGGGGGGGGGGGGGGGGGGGGCGGGGGGGGGTTAGATAGCATGGCAATCCTTTCTCTCTCTCTCTCTCTTTTTTTTTGTATCTATTAAGATAAGATTCTGAAATGATATAAACGATGGGAAATGGATTGGAATAATTTCAAGAATTGTTGGTCTTCGTTGAGTTTGGAGCCAAATTTTTGAGAGTTCAAAGGAAATACCGACTAGTGACTAGTTGTGAGAGATTTTCAAAATAAATGAAAGGTTGTATCCTTTCATGAAAATGTGTTTCTATTCATATAAAGGTATAAGTATGAATAAATCTGACTTTTCACCAAGAGTCATGAGATGTGACTTTTCACCAATAGCCATGAGATATGATTCTTCATCAAGAGTCATGAGATGTGTCTTTTTGAAACATTAAATCTCTTAACTAAAAGACATGAGTTGGTCTATAAATAGAACCAATCTAAATGCAGAAAACAAGAACAAGAGCAACAAGAGCAAAAAGAACAACAATAACAACAAGAACAAAAGGAACAGCAAAGCATAGAATTCATCAGATTTTTTGCATTCAAATCATTTTCTTTCTTCACTTGTGCGCAAAGTGAATTAAGAAAATTATTATTCTGTAAATTATTATTGACGATACGCTTGATGTAGGTATGCAAACTATGTCAAGGAACTCCATTGTATCCTGAAGGGGATTCGCTAGGACACCCTATTGCATCCAATTTTTATAGAGATTGGTGGGGGTGAATCGAACCTAAAGGTTAGTGTTTTACACACGCTTTGGAGACTTGCGCTTTTTCTTTGTTGTTTCTTCTTTCTTGCAGGACAATTTCCATCAATGATTTCCTGTGTGATATTTTTTCATTGTTGCGGAGTCATCACCACCAGGTTACACCAACAATGTTTAGGTTTGAATACTAGTCAATAAAGATTGTACCAACAATCTTTAGGTTCAAATTTGCTTCTAACAACAATGACTACAACTTTGAAGAATATGCCTTTTGATATTGTCAAATTGGTGGAAACATTTTGTTAATTGGCAATAGAAGATGCACTTGTTTCTTATTGCTTTGAAGGACACATTCTAAATGGTATGTATGACACTTATCAAAACTCTAGATCAAGGTACATGATGGAAGACAAACAAGTAAGAAATTTCTTGTTAATTATTTTTATAATTATGAGATGATTGATAATATATAGGCCTCTCATGAAACCAATGCATGAAATTGAATGTATTCTTAATGTCTACAAACAAACACATTATGCATATAGATGAAAGTATATGATTGTCTCTTCAATCATTAACAAAGTTCCTTCCTCATGAAAAGACTTTTAAAAAGTCTAAAACATCGAAAAGATGATATTTCTCTTGAACAACTGAGGCAATCATCTTTGTTTAAAAGCAGAGTATCGTAAATAAGATGATACTAAGAAACTATATGTTCAAGAAAAGGTGCATGTAATAGAGGACTGTTCATTGGGAAAGTTCTCTAAGAAAAGGAAGAAAGATTTTGTTATTTTCGCAGTTTCACATGGCAGTCACGGTAAAATTGCATTTGTGACTTTGTTAACCGTTGGATCAGGCTGAAATTTGGTCAGCAGATTTAAGATACATGATTCTTAAATCTGAACGGTTGGATCGTTGATTGGTTGCCTGTAGTGAGAGATATTCAGTCCGTACAGTGTACGAATTTTGATACTTTCATCTTCTTGATTTTCTATTTGTAAGTTTGTTGTTTTAGTTGTTTGGTTAACTGATGAATATGATTTGTACACTTAATTGAAATTATTTTATACTCCGATCTTAATGTTAAGATTGGGTACATTGAACTTAGACATTGCTATGTGAAGGATCTAATTGCAAATGGGGTAATATTCATAGTATTTATAAGAACAGGAAGAAATCTTGCAGATCCTTTGACGAAAGGATTGACAAGGGATATGGTGTGTAAAACATCATTAGGGATGGGACTCAAGCCCTTATTTAATTAATCACCAATTATGGAAACCCAACTCACAGTTGAGTAGCATTAAGTCTTGAGTTCAATGGTGAAAGTACATTATTAGAGTGATTGCAAGTACTTAACAATAGATACATCCCAAGGTTTTTAAAGTACTTGGACCATAAGGAAATAAAAGGAGAAGGTTGAACATTTGTTTTTAATAGATTTATAGCACGTATATGCTGAAGTGTTTATTATGGGACACTTCTGATAAAGTCCACCTATATGGGAGTGAAGTGTGGCTGCTTCTTGGAGTTAAGGGCTTAACTCTTAAAGCTCTCATGAAAAGGATACCTGACACATGGTCTTATCAAATGTGTCACTTTAACAATCCGCTCAATGGTACCGAGATTACATGTGTAAGTTATGCACGCTTGTTCTAATTATTATTTGGTTCAAAACTTATCTATCATAATATTTGGGATGAGTGAAACCTATGACTTACTAAGTAAAGGTTCAAATCATGAGATACCATTATCTGAAACCATGTGATTTCTAGAATAATGGGATTTAGATGTATTTTGAAAATGGTGGGGAATTGTGAGAGATTTTCAAAATAAATGAAAGGTTGTATCCTTTCATACAAATGTGTTTCTATTCATATAAAGGTATAAGTATAAATAGATGTGACTTTTCACCAAGAGTCATGAGATGTGACTCTTCACCAATAGTCATGAGATATGACTCTTCACCAAGAGTAGTGAGATGTGTCTCTTTGAAACGTTAAATCTCTTCACTAAAAGACATGAGTTGGTATATAAATAGAACCAATCTACATGCAGAAAACAAGAACAATAAGAACGAGAGCAACAAGAGCAAAACGAACAACAATAACAAAAGGAACAGCAAAGCATAGAATTCATTAGATTCTTTGAATTCAAATAATTTTCTTTCTTCTCTTGTGCACAGAGTGAATTAAGGAAACTATTATTATGTAAACTACTATTGACAATACGCTTGATGTAGGTGTGCAAACTATGTCAAGGAACTCCATTGTATCCTGAAGGGGATTCGCTAGGACACCCTATTGCATCCAATTTTTATAGAGATTGGTGGGGGCGAATCGAACATAAAGGTTAGTGTTTTACACACGCTTTGGAGACTTGCGCTTTTTCTTCTTTGTTTCTTCTTTTTTGTCGGATAATTTCCATCAATGATTTCCTGTGTAATATTTCTTCATTGTTGCGGAGTCATCACCACCAAGTTGCATCAACAATCTTTAGGTTTGAATACCAATCAATAAAGATTGTACCAACACTGGTAATGATACTTGCAAATCTTTTTAAATAAATATTTTTTAATGTTAATTTAATTAATATTCTTAAGATATCTATTTTTATATTATAAATTAGAATACACAACTTAGAGTGAGATTCTCGCTTTCTTTATTTTCTTAATTAGGCATTTTCAATATTTTTTTTTCTTTGGATGTGCATTTTACACTATCTTGGCAACTAGTCAAAAATTTTCTCTTTCAATTATCTCAAATGTTCTCTTTTAACTTTTGTATGTTTGATATTGTTTATCTTTTTTTAAAAAAAAATTTTAGTATATCCTCTTTTATCTTTATTTTTAAATTGAATTTCAATATTTTTTGTTGAAATTTGTTAATAGTTAAAAATTTTGAATTACATTTTAAATCGTTCATTTAAATCAAAAATATAATTTATATATTCAAATATATTTATTTATTATGAATTTTAATTACAATTTATATATTGAAAATTATTGATTTAATATAAATTTCAACTATATAAAAATAAACATTTATTTTGTGTAATATATTATGTACATGCTAACATACTAGTTTGTTAGCATTTATTTATTTTTTATTTGTCTCATCCTTTTTGTTTCACTGTAAGGAATGAATATAGGTATCCATATTGCCCAACCCTACTTCTAAATTAAAGTCTCATGATCCTTGAAAGTTGAAACAAATTGACTAATGATTGCTTCGATACCTCAAAATTTGAGAGAATATCAGTACCTTTCCTACTTGGATACTAAATCACTATAACTGCTTGTGCACTAAAATCACATCATACATGAGATAGAATCTACTTCTAATAGTATTTAAAATTTTATAATTACAAAAGAATTCCGGAAGGTTTATTGCAATTTATTTTAAATTTGATATCAAACATAAAATTCTTTATCTTAATCCTCGATTAGAAGTAAAAAACTGATCCCTTTTTCAGCATTTCTTCCCCCTCATCTATGAACACTAAAGGAATCACACAGGAATAAACAGATTCGTTGACAAAAGAAAAGCTTTATTGATTTGTTGTCGTCCCTTGTCAATTTACAGGAAACTTGATTGAGAAAAGGATGGGTTCTTACATAGGTTGTGTGTTGTCCCAACTTAAAGGGTTGTCCCAACTCTCTTATTAAGTGGGCAATGTGGATTGAGAACTTTTAAGCTCCCTTATTAAGTGGGCTAAAAAGAAGGGTTACTATAATGGTCCAGATGGGCTAACCCATGGATTTAAGGTCAAATTGACAACTCTATCCCACATCTGTGTCAGGTTGTGTGAGTGAAAAAAAAAGTTTAAGATATAAAAAAACAAGTTACGCCAGATGTTAGGGAGATCCACTCTAAGAGATTCAGATTGGATGGTGAGACAAGATCCATAACTCATCAAGGGTCACCATCATAATTACAAATTTTAGCTTTATCATAATTTTTTTTGAAAATTTCAAGTGCTAAGAAAAATTAACAGAATAATTTATGCTAATTGTAAATTTTTAATAGCTATGACATCATAGATAAACTCCTTTAAAGAAAAGCAATTTCCCTAGAAGAATACTAAAATTCCTCGCAATGAAAGAAACAAGGGATTGAAATAAACTTTGAAGATCTTCGACAAGACTGGTTTACACTAGAGATTGCAAGGTGGGGTTGACCCATTTTTAAAATTAGGTTGAAAAGGCAATTTATTCTATTTTATAACGAGTTAGTGGGATTATCCATTTAAATAATAAAAATTAAAAATTAAAGAAAAATTAAATTTTGTTTAAAGCTTTTAGACGGTTAGAATTAAGAGATTTAAAAATAAAATAAAAATAACATAACGCATAACCTGTCTCACTTTACCTCAACTTGCAGCTTAAGCGAATTAATGAGCTAATATACGGAACTTAATCAGCAAAAAATGAAAAGTTAAGTGCGTTTACATGACGGACCAAACCCATTTTGCCATTGTTTACATCTTAAAATCCTATCCTATCATCCAATCGAAAGAGATGTCATTCAAAGAAAATACTAGTAAAAACAACCTTGTCTACAACTTAGGGAGCGTGATTTTCCCAAGAGTTAATTTGTTCTTAATATATTTATATCATAATTTTTTTTAAAATAATACAATATCCTCCTCCTAATCCTCCTAATAGGCTAATATATTATAAAATAAGTATTAAATGAAAGAAAAAATAAATACATTTAAATGCTTTCAATTCATTCTTCATTTAGTAAATAGGAAGATTTGTAAGATGATGTTATAGAAAGATTTAAAATTATTCTTTAAATCTACAGTTTATGAAACTGCTTACTGCTTGTGGCATAATTAAACTTTTCTTCCACACACTATCTAGTTATCAAGAATGCAAACTATCAAGACTAGGGGAAGCTGCTGCTGGAACACCCTATGATGGACCAGTTAATTCTAAGTTTTTGCTGTCTTCCAACATTCCCGTCATTGTCCTGAATGAATAAATCAGCGGGATGTGAAGCTTACAGAGAAAATGCCCTCTTGAAAAATTCATATGAAGCAAAGAATAGTGATCCTTGAGACATGTACATAATCAACCTCGGAGTCAACCCCCTGATGACACACATGTGAAAGCACATCAAGAAAATAAATGTCACGGGCAATTTGCATTTGAATAGAGATCCCAAGACAGAATGTATAGCAGTGGCTCCTATCATGTGTTTTCTTCTGATCTAAATGATAGCGACAAGACTCAGAAAATAATACCTGTAAAGGCCCTTCAAACCTTCACTCTTACTAATTTTGTAAAGGGCATGAAGCACGCTATCATATTGATTTGCAGATCCAGGAATCTGCAGTGCACTCACTTTTATCAGAAGCGTGAATTCAGAGTAAAATAATATAAATCAAACAAAATGAATAAAATATGTATTATATTTTTTTAAATAACATTGAAATTATAATGCAATTAAGGATAACAAGATAAACGATATCAAAAATTATACTGTTAAGAAAGGTTGTCTTCAACATCTAATTAGATGGCTGCACCAGATTCTGCTTCAGTGGTAGCAAGACGAATTTATACAATTGAAGGGCCTGTTTATTACAAACCTGTGTCTGTAATCTAGTCTTGATCACATCAAAAGGAGTTGTGAATAAAGCAGCAGTAGATCCAGCTAATCCTCCACACACTAACTACAGAAATTCGTAAAATTATCTTAGTCACATTCATTGCAGTAAGACAAAAAAATGATAGGAACAAACATTAACTCACAGTCTGAAACGTGTTGGGTTGAATACTAGATGGCAAAGATGGCATCACTTGCTTCAAGCTTTCATATGTGTAAAACTACAATTGGTCACAGGAAACAGCAAAAAATAAAACCTTAGTTTCTGAAGAACTTAGAAAAGCAATCATAGAAGACTAAGTAATATTAACAGAGAGGGTTTGAAAAGAAAACATCAATAATCACAACAGGCTTGCTTTCATAGTAAGAAATGAAAATCCTCATGGGAATAATGAATCTTTAGTAGCAGGGTCAACGCTGGCAGCCAACAAGGAGAATAACCGATTTCAGCATGAAGGACTTCTGGACATACACTACCAAATCCTTATGCAAACAACCACCCTCCCCACATGGTCACAAAAACCTGTTTGTGTCAGCTACATCAAGAAATATGCATTGAATGTTGAAAACACTTACTGACCTTGATAATTGAATGTGGAACATTCCGGCACAGTACTGCTCTCCAACCTGCATACAGGGAAGAAAAACCACCATTTCTGATAATTCCAACCAATACATCCCTGCACAGATATACTCATAAGACACATAGCATAATAAAATTAATACAATTATACAGGTCTTGCATGGGAAAAAATTCCAGTGAAAGTTGGAAGCCATGAGCTTGCACAGACATAACAAGGATCTCTCAACAGGATATAAATATTTGAGATGACCAAATTACACCATAAAGGAGATACAGAAATTTTACAAGAGCTTCAGAAACAATGAACACAAATTACAATGATTGAATGCAATTCACAACAAATGCAGAAAGCCAATGCATACCAGCAGTTACGATAATGAGAACCAACTTGCATCTGCTGCTTTATTCGCTCACTTGGAGTAAAAATGAAAGAGGTGGCAATGCTTGCACAACCGCCTCCCATGCAATGGGCAAAAGAATAATACTCCTGAACAAAGAGATGGTTGCAACCTCATTTAAGTCAAACATTAAAAATAATAGTAAGACTCATTGATGTCTAACACTATAATATTTACATTTTACAGTGATGTTTAACTTGCATAGTTTCTCCCACCTAGATGGTACCCCATGTAGAAATAAAGGAATCAGGGAAAAGCCAAGCACAAGACAGCAAGGGTAACCAACTTCAAACAACTCCACTTAAATGAGTAGAATATAGAGAAAGACAAGCTACCTTTGGAAGATATGGAAGCAAAGCTGCTTTAACTGATTCATAGGAGAAAGTATAAACTGCAGAAATTGGAGCTGAACATGCAATGTTTGTGGCAATTCCGCGATATAGTCCAAGCAAACCTGAAATTAGTCCATCAACTTTATGAAGAAGCCATCTAGTAGAAAATTTAATTCAAGAGTGAAAGTTTGTCTTAATGAAATTGGACATATAAGCTACATAGATATCTAGCAAGAACATGATTTCTCTTAAAAACCAACCTCTGTCAGAAACAATTGACTTCCCAATGTAAAAGATGGACCTGTGTTCAGCACGGCATGATTGAATGACTGTCTTAATTGTGTCAACAGGATGCAGACAAAGGCTGACACACATACCAGCTAACGCCCCAGAAAAAGCATGTTCTTGCTTGGCTTGGGAATTACAAGGCTTCAGATGGGTTGCAGAGAAGGTCTGAATCTTAGGTTCATCATCAGTTATATCCAAGAAATGTCTTCTTTGGATTTCCAGTGATTCATTATCATCAATCTCATGTTGGCACTGATCAGAAGCACTATTACAGGAAGCTAAAGAGTTAATATGATAATCTGCACAGATACTAGAAGAAAGGGTCTGACAAGCACCAACATCTGCCTTAGTATTGGACACAGCTTGAAGAAAATAGTCTGAACACAGAGGGCTAACTTTTCTTGTGTTCAGCATTGCATCATTAGATAATGATTGAGTTTCATGTGTGATTGAATCAGGACCACACACATCACTCATAAACAATGCAGGGGTGCTTGTATCTATTGAAATGCCACCCCCATCAACTGGAGAATTAGTTTCCAGGTTCTCAGGCTGGGTTACATTCACCTGACAATTTAGCATCTTAGTAGCATTCCTACCTACCCAATAATATACATTTCCTGATTTACATGACATTTCCTCCTTCCCAAGTTCCACTTCTCTCCAATCTTTATTTGTATTTTTATCACTAGCCTGCAAAAACCTCTGGAATACAGACTGAATATAATCTTGACTTCCATTAGAAGATTCAAGTATTAATATCTTCTGCATTACCTTAGGGAAATCCATTTTTTTCTGCACAATCTGTGCACCACCCCAGGTAACAGGATGGTGTTTAGTGTCACTTGAAGTATATACCAGTTCATTTTTTTTCTCATCAACACTACCCAGAATTTTCTCTTTAGGCAATCCTTTATCATCCTGATTCACATTTTCCTTCGGCAGTAAAACTGAAAGCGGGCGACTTGCAGAATCCCATATCTGGCCTATTGCTGAGATGAGCTGAGCTGTGCTCAGTATCCGAGGGGGCTTTGGTTGAGAACTTCTGTAGCATTGCTTATTCTTATTGTTGGGAAGAGAAGGTGAATAATCTATACAAGAAAGATCAGCCTCAAAGGATGCCCCTCCATGTTGAATCCGCCAATATTTGATTGATTGTTGATCATTTTTAGGTGATTTATTGCATCCAGACATATTCTCAAATCTTGTGTCTCCTTCAAGAAGCAGATAGCCCAAAAATGTCTGGACAGAAAAGGCCTGAAAATGAAACTACATTAACTGTCAACAAACTATGTTAATTGTCAAGTGTCAATTACATAAACACTTAATTTCTCAGTTGCACACTCTCTCACCAAAGAGAAAGAGCCAAAAAATATGGTAATTTCAGAACCTATGACTCAGGATTGACTGACCAAGTTCCAATTTTGGACCGTCCCCACTTTTTTTTTTTCTTGGGAATTTTATAACATGAACATTGTTGGTCAAGCTTATGATTATGCTATACACATGGAACAAGAGAGAGAACTAAAAAACAATAAATAGCGGTATTTACCTGTTAATTTTTTCTTCTCATTTGAGTGATAATATAGAAACGAAGAGAATGGCACCCGAATCAAAATTGGCAACATCGAGGGAGCTAAGCGAATGAGGTACTCTGCAGAAAAAAGAAGAAACTGAATCTATCAAAAAAAAAAAGAAAGTTCTATGTTTGAAACTTTGTTGATTAGGAAGTGAAACCTTGATGAGAGCGATGGTTGGTGAGAAGCTCTGAAATTCATGTTTTGGGAGAAAGAGAAAGGGTTTAAGAAGCCGAAGCTGAAGAATTTACGGTTGCGCGAATTTGTTTTCTCCGGTGCATTACTCTTACGCTTTGTACTCACCACCTCCCTCCTCCTCTTATTTTAATCATCATTTATATGTAAAACAATGCTGCTTTAGTTTTTACATTAAAATTATGAAAAATGTTAACATATTTTAAGTAGTTAAAATTACTACCATTTATTAAAAATATATTTATCATATTTTTTCCTTTTAATGTAACAAATGTTTTTTAATAAAATCTTACCAAGTTTAATATTAATACTAAGTTTAGTTTCTGGCTCTCACTTGAGAAATATCAAGGACACACAGAAAAAAAAAATTAATTATCAATTTGAAATATTCTTGATACACATACAAAGCTACATAAGTTTAAAACATGAATATAATTAAATGGGCATAATTTATTTTAGACTGAAAAGAAAAGGGTATAACTTTTAATTAGTTTATTTTTAGGTTTTTTTATAAGTATTTTTTATATGATACAATTTTTTCGACGTGTGATCTCCCTTAAATATTAGTATTTCTTCTAATAGAAATTTAAACTTATTTTGTTATTTCATAAAAATTTAATCTTTTCTATTAAATCCAGCATTTCTTAAATAATTTTTAACCTAATATACTGTTCTAATTGAGTTCGATCTACCTCTAGTAAGCTTCAATTTTATTACATTTGGATTTGGGTAACAAATGTTCAATTATTGTTTTCTTCTAGACATGAATTTAGATTTACATTAAAAAAATTATTCATTTGTTAACTTGTTTTTTAATATAAAAAAAATGAAGTTTATGCCAAATACATGACGACACATATAAAAGCCAAAACTTTTAAAATAATAAATATAAAACAAAAATGTCTGAGCCCGGGTTCGAACCGGGGACCTCTAGTGTGTGAGACTAGCGTGATAACCAACTACACCACCCAGACTGCATCACAGTCTGACGAGATTGATTAAGAAATTTTATTCATAGCATTAACTCATTATCCTTTTCATGGACAAGTTGAAGCAGTATATCCCTATAACCGTATGGCCCATTTTTCAGCCTTACGTCGCGCCTGAACAATTCTCTTCCTGGGCTGCTATTCCAATCTTAATGTTCGCTATTTTCACCCCAAATTTTGTTTGTATTTTTTTATTCTTAAAATATCTTTCAATAAAAATGGATTTTTGTTATGTATTGTTCATAATAGAAATGTGTTTCTATTATGTTAGAGGGGTGCGCCTAGGATACATAACGGAAATGCATTTTGTTATGGATTGTACATAACGCAACCATTATGTATCCTGGACGCACCCTTCTAACTATAATAAAAATGTATTTCCGTTATGTATGTATTCCAAATACATAACAAAAATGCATTTTGTTATGCATTTGGAAATTAATAATTGTTATCTATTAAATTCATTTATTTTTTTGTGAGGCATAACTTTTAATGGTTCACTAATGCGTGAGCAGGGCACGTGTTTGAATTGGTGCGATATGGACCCTTGATTTATTGTGTGCAATTTCAACTATTTCTTTTTCTGACGCACAAGACATCACTTTTAATGATTCTCTGAAGCGTGAACAGGACATGCGTTTAAATCGGTGCGATCCAAATCATTGACTTAGTCGGCGCAATCTAGACTGTTTCTTTTTTTGAGGCACAAGACATCGCATTTAATGATTCTCTGACGAATGAATAAGGCATGAATTTGAATCAGTGCAATCTAAACCCTCAATTTAATTGATACAATCTGGACCGTTTCTTTTTTTGATGCACAAGACAGAGGCTTTAATGAATCTTTGATGCTTGAACAGTATTTGCACAAGTATAGAAAAGATGTATGCTCTGAAGCACTTACCAATGCCTTTGTTGACAGCCATCTTTATTTCATATTGTTTCTTCTCCTTAGAAGATGGACAGATTCCTTGTTGTGGTATATTACAATGGTCACATGACAACAACATATGAAGGGGTCTTATTTCAATGTCTTCATGACCCTGCTTTTCTTAGTGTCACTGAGGACATGACAATTGCTACTCTAAAGAAAAAAATTCACAATGCGATCAAAAGTAGCAAAAAAATACTCAATATTCATTACCGTCAACCTATATCTTTAAGGAATGGCTGTGTTCATTACAGGTCTATAGAGATTAAACACGACAAGGATGTGGCAAGGATGTTGTCCATCTTTGCCCAATTTCCTAAACTTGCATCGATTGAGTTATACGCTATGTTAGGCAGATCTCCTGAAGAGATCCTGGCCCGTTTGTGTCGACCACGAACCACCAAAGAGGTTGTGTGCTTGCGTGAACATGTGACATCAACTAGCTCCAACGACCAAGCAATCGTTAGTGTGAGTGAACCATGACAATGCACCTTGTTTACTATTATTTGTATTTGTATTGAATCTACGTAGAGGTACTTTTATTTTATCAAATAATATTATTTACATTGTGTTTGTTCATTTTTATTTGTATCGTGTGTTATAATTGTAACAATGTAATAGTGATACCAACAACGCAATACATGTAACATATATAAAATCATGAACGTCTACAAAATCTAAAAATATATACAATAAGATTTGTACATACAATATAAAACACTAAAAAAATATATCAAACAATAATAAACAAAAATAAAAAGTCAATCATCGGAAGTGGTCGCCCTCCTCTGCTTCCTCCTATAATAGGTGCATTTGGATGCATGCCTAATTGTGCAATGGCCAATGCCTCTCATAGCCTCCTATTATCGTCTATGCCTTTAGGCACCACCCTCAGCCGCAGCATGCACTCTATAATGTCAACAACTCTCTCCCATTGTGCCTACAAAAAAAGAAATGTAAACTTTTATTGAAAAGCGTGTCATTGTCATCGAAAAAACACATTATAAAGATATAGATATGTACCTCGCATGAATGGGAATCGTTGGAGGAAGGCTCCATCATAGGCTGCACAATCGAGTGTAGCACAGGAACTTGTGGAGAGCCTCACAGAGGATCTCCCTTCACTGGAGGAATCAGAAAAGGGTGAGAAACATGGTGGAACCACTCCAAGTAACCATCAACAAATGTCCATGGAGCCTCGCGCAACACAACAACTCCTCTATCCACCACGTGCACCTATCAGCCCTCCTAGTCATCAAATTAGCTGGTAAACGTTGGGTATTGACCAGGCAAAGGCGAGAGATCTCCTGGATGTACCCAAACTGCCTGAACACCCACTCTAATAGATGGGCGCACATATAGATACCACAACGTATAAAGCCAAAGCAAAATGATATCGCCTCCAACGGCCAGATGACTAGGTGTGCATCATATAACACTAATATGACGTCGTCCAACTGCAACTAGGTGGTCCAGCTCCTACCTGTTCCCCAGCGCAAAGCTCGTGCCCTTCGTGGGCTTCCACTGATAGTGATGAGGAAGTTGCTCTGAATAACCTATGGTCGGCTCCCGCTCTAGGGTGGGGAACTGCTTATAGATCCACACCTATAATCGCCAATTAATATACTAATTTACATTAAAAAAAAAACCTAAAAAAAAAATCGCACCTATGACCAAGCTCATGTATCGTCCAAATTGCATTATAGACCAAAGGTTGGTAACACTGAGTTGATTGTACAGGAATGCTAATGCAACAGAACCCCAAGAGTATCTGTCGTAAGCCTAGAGATCATGGAAGAGGTCTAGGTAGCAAACTTGCACATGCGTCAAGCTCTTGTTGGTGAATATCGTACAACGAACAAGATGTAACAGATAGGCTCGCGTAACAAATATGGTTCGCCCAGCTACCTAGCATGCGACGTATGTCTCCCTCAACCATGATAAGGTCACGCAAGCTCCTCTCGCAGTCACAACAGATGTGTCAACAAAGGTCACACCTAGCTCGCTCATCAGTCAGCCCATGACATCCTCAAGCGTATAATACGCGTGCTCGTAGACCTTGCGTGTAATGAGCAAGTGCAGGAGAGATGACACATCATCTAGAGTGATGGTCATCTCCCCTACTAGTAGGTGGAAGGAGCTAGTGTCCTTGTGCCACTACTCAACAAAGGCACATATAAGGCCCTTGTTGGCTAGTAGTATACCATGCCTGTATAATAGGGGCTAGCCCTAAACCCTGCATGATTTCTACGACCTATGGGTGCGAAGGCATCAGCAACATCTTGCCCCCATGGATGATCAGCCTTAGGTCATCACGGGGTTGTCTTAACCATATATGTCTAACAACATAGTCCTTATAGGACCTAAGTAGGGATAAGTCTATAGGACCTCTTAGAAATGGAGGTCCAATAATGCACTCTACCAGCTGAATTGGAGGCACCTCTGCCTCTACCTCCGGTACGTCAATCTCTACCTCAGGTATGTTAACATGTACCTCCTTTTGCTACTGTTGTTGCCTAAACACTTCAACATGTTTAGCCTAACGTCCGTGGGCGCCTAGAAGTGCCTACCTCATCATCTAGCAGAGGGTCTCGTCCAGGATGATGGGTACAAAACCTCATTCATGGCATAATGAATCTAAAATAATAATAATAAATTAACAAATAATTTAAATCAATCAAATAATTAAAGAATAAAAAATTAAAAGTAAAGGATACTAAAAACAAATTATTTAAATTATTTAATTCATATAAAATTAATATAAAAAACTATTTAAAAAACAAATTATTTAAATTATTTAATTCATATAAATTAAAATAAAAAATAATTTAAAACAAATAACTTAAATTATTTAATTCATATAAATAATTAAAATAAAAAATAATTTAAAAACAAATAACTTAAATTATTTAATTCATATAAATAATTAAAATAAAAAATAATTTAAAAACAAATAACTTAAACTATTTAATTCATATAAATAATTAAAATAAAAAAATAATTTAAAAACAAATAACTTAAATTATTTAATTCATATAAATAATTAAAATAAAAAAATAATTTAAAAACAAATAACTTAAATCATTTAATTCATATAAATAATTACAATAAAAAATAATTTAAAAACAAATAACTTAAATTATTTAATTCATATAAATAATTAAAATAAAAAATTAATTTAAAAACAAATAACTTAAATCATTTAATTCATATAAATAATTAAAATAAAAATAATTTAAAAACAAATAACTTAAATTATTTAATTCATATAAATAATTAAAATAAAAAATTAATTTAAAAACAATAACTTAAATCATTTAATTCATATAAATAATTAAAATAAAAAATAATTTAAAAACAAATAACTTAAATTATTTAATCTATTAAAATAAAAAACTATTTAAAAAAATTATTTAAATTATTGAATTCATATGAATAATTAAAATAAATAAATAATTTTAAAATTATATAATACATAACGGAATCACAATTTCGTTATGTGTCGTTACCGAATACATAACGGAATCACGATTCTGTTTTACATCCTCATACGATGCACAATGGAATCGCAATTTCGTTAAATCTAAAACTTAAAAGAAAAAGATGCAACTCACGAAAATGCAAAGTAGGGGTGGCAAAATAGATTCGACTCGGCGAGTCGACCCGCCTAACCTGCCAATTTTGGCAGGGTGGGTAAGCTTATAAAATCCACCAACTCACCCCAACCCACATGGGCCAACTTGCCAACCAACGGGTCAACTCGCAACTCGCTACTTTTTTTTTTAATTTTTCCCCCTTCTTTAATTATCGTATGAGAGACATTAATTAAAAAAAAAAGTAAAAGACGCTCCTCACGCACTGTTCCACATTCACAATGTTATATTAAAAAATATAATTACAATAATGACACGTGCGTCTAGAGTTAGTTCTACTTGTAATTAAATACAATTTAATGTTGTGCTAAAAAATATAATTCCTCACACATTTGAATGAAAAGTGTTATTTATTTTCAAATGTCATGATAAGTGTATTTATTTTCAAGTAAATTATTTTTATAACTTTTGAATGAAAAAATATAATTTCTCTTTCATATACTTAATGTGTATTAAAATAATAATAAAATTATATGTCAAACAATCAAAGATTCAAAGTTATATAATGTGTATTAAAATAAAAATTATTTAATTTAATTCAATTAAATGATAACAAAAAATATTCAAATTCAATTGAATTTTCTTATTAAAAAAAAAAGTTGGGTGGGTTGAAAATGGGGCGGGTCAACTTGTTAACCCACCCTTTTGAACCAATCAACCCATTTTAGCAAGTCAACTCGCCAACCCGCTTTTTTGTACAACCCGTTCATTTTTCCTTGGCAAGCCAACCCGTCAACCCACTGCTAAGCGGGGAGGGTTGAATACTCCAACCCACTTCTCATCAGCAGGTCAATGGCAGGACGAAGCAAGTTGGCCCACTTTGTCACCCCTAATGCAAAGTGACAACTTCTGTCGAGATTGTGGTTGCTTGAAGGGGAACTTCCGGCGAGATGAACTTTTGCCATCTTGAATGGCGCTCAAGCGGGGTGCGAGGAAGAGAAATGAAAAGGAGAGAGTGAAAGGGAAGAGGAGGGGAGGAGAGGTGAGAAATAATTTAAAAGTGGGTTGTGAGGGGAAGGGGCGGGGTAGTTAGGTATTTTCATTAATTTTTTTTAAGTTAGGGGTGAGAAAAAAAAAAAGGTGAGAGTAGCAGTCGCCCTTCTCTACCTTTCTATAGCCTGGCATATGTCTGGCACACAACACAACCATAGGGCCCATTTTCTATTTTCGGGCAATGAGATTTAAATTACTCAAATCATTCAACACTCTCAACATTCTATTTTATTCCACCCGGCAGAAAAAAAAAATCCATTTAATTCTTCCTAAACTCAATCGTATAATAAATTAGCAGGATTGGATGATAAAGCATGAACAAAGTTTTTTTATTTTTTGGGGATTAACAATTAATTTTTAAAGTGAAATCTTGTGACAGTGATAATGGTATCCTAGTCTCAAGGAGCATAGAGGTAATGGTTTACCCCCTAAGATCTATTAATAAAATTTAAATTGACATAAATTGACGATGTTGTATATTATATAAATTTAAAAATCAATAATAAGACAATAATAAATTATAAGTGAATCTCATGCGTAAACATTTATAACTTAACATTGATCCTTTATTTAATTAAAAGCATTTCGTTAAATAAAAATCCAAAAAACATTAAAAAAATTAAATAATCTATTGAAGTTAGTATTACATCACAAGTTTTGAACTAGTTCGACTAGTTCCCACTATTTTAAAATCAGTTTACTTTTTGAGTCAAACGGACCGAACACCTAAGTTGTGATTAAATTTTATTCTAGATTGTGATTCAATTTTAATCTTTCGTTTTTCGAGCTAGAGGTTTCAGATGTAATGTTTTAATGTTTGATGAATTTGTGACATTTCTCACCTTCGCAGATGACATTACTGAATAGAAAGTTGTAAATACAGCAGATTCAGTAATATGGCATAACAGGCCATGATGCTTACAAACAAACTGGTTATAAGCTAGAGTTTGCAAATTGCCTCATTCAATAACAGATTGAAACTGAAATGAGATGACCCTTGAGCCTTGAGTACAGTATAATTACAATGAGCACCTAACATAACTAAAAAATTCCTATCGGCTATCGCTATAAATAAGCACTCTACAACATCCAAGAGGCATCCTAACTATTGCCATCGTTTAAGGGGCTTCACCGAAGAAGAGCTACCGGCTGTGGGTTTTCTAACACCTACATGTAAATAAGAAGCAGAACAACCAAGGGAGATTGGGTCACAGATCAATTTAAATAAGAAGAGAACTGATAGTGAGATAGATATTTTAATTTTGGAGACATAACAGAATAAAATGGGTAAGGCAATTGAATATGAATATACATACTTGACCGAACATTCGAGGAGGTTTTGTTCAACGATAGCCTAGAAGGTCTTGTCTGCACCTTTTGTGGAACTTGTGCAGCTTTGGGAATTTTGGATGGCATAATGGGCCTGCATTCAATCAAACAAATTAAGATCAGCTCCGATTTAATTAAGCTTGGTAACAGGTTCTATGCAAGTAACGAGGATTTGAATGAAAGGGCATACAGTGTACCAGCAATCATTGTTGTATTATCCATACCATTCTATACTTGGGTAGAATATGTGCCTTGTAATCTTTTAACAGAGAGGGAGGGAGAGAACTCACTTTTCTGTGCTCTCAGCTGGAAGGTTGTCAGTTGGGGCGTCCTTCGCTGGTGTAGTTTCAGCTGCCTTCTCGAGTTCAGGGAAAAGAGTGTACTCCACAATACTGCTGATTGAACCTTCAGTTTCAGTTCCCATTGAAAGACCACCATCAGATATGTCACTTAACCTCTCCTCCGAATCAGCATCTCCAAATCCTAAGAGGTCAATGTCCTCATTGAAATTTTGACTGATATCATCTCTGGCTAATTTCAACCGAAGGGAACTGGACTTGTTCCTGAAATCATCCATCGATTGATGAGAACCAGCTTCTGAATGCTTATCACTATACTCTGAGCAGTTATCCATGTCAGAAGCTGCTTTTCCATTGACTCCAAAGCTCCTTGCTCCTGAAAGTCTCGTGCTATGTTGGGGAGTCCCTATGGAATGTCTCCTTGGAGATGATGATCCATGTCTTACTGAGATCATACCATGCTTTGCACCATTATGATTAGCCTTGAGCAACTGTAACCGGTCAATCTCTTCATCCTTCCTTGCAATTACATCCTTGAGAGATGCCAACTGCAAGAATAATACAAGTCAGTGTGCATTTGTAAATGATATTGCAATATCAGCTTAACCCAACGGGTTTCATTTCATAAGCATCAGTGTATTACTAGGCCACAAAACTGGCTACAAGATAAAACTGGAGGAAAGTGAGTTCACACTATTTGCAGGTGGTTAAGACAATGTCACCAGGATCTGCTTCATAAGCAGTAAAAGAACAGATTAAATAGAAAGATTATAAATTTTTCTAGTTTTATTTCCTCAACATAACTTCTCAATCCAAAAAAAGTGCATGTGGATTTGGTGCTTCATAAACCATGCACTGCACAAGTACATACTTAACAATCAAAACTAAGTTTGAATCTAGCAGGTTCTACAGGAAGAGTCACGGCCTGAATCCTGATGGGGCAAAAGTGTAAAAACAAAGAAATAACTAAAATCCTAATTCCTAACATCTGGTGCTTTGCTGATTACGTGACATAGACTTCACTTCCATCAACTAAAACATCTACGTAAAATGCAATAAAAAATAGAAATAACCTGCTCCATAAGTTCCCTCACGTCCCTTCCCTCTTTGTTGCTACGAGCAGCGCCTAACTCAACACCAGAAACCCTCTCAGCAAACTTCAAGGTGCTTATAGTTTCAGAATATGAAGCAACATCAGGATTAAGCTGTACAAACATAAGGGTTTTCGCTTGACCACCTATAAAATACAAGGGACAAAGCTATTGCAATTTAGTAAGCCATGACAACAATTCGCTTAAATCAAAACAAAATAAATGAAATCAAATATAACAAAACTGTAAGTTGATACTTGATACCAATAATGGCAACAATTACCTAATGAACTCTGAAGAAGTTGAGTCAATTTACTATTTCTATATGGCACATGTGAACTCTTTTGTGATAGAGCAAATATCACATCTCCTAGGGCAGATAGTGATTTATTTATGTGTTGAGCCTCCTTAAGCCTATCTCCAGTTGCTTCAGAACGATCCACTCTTTCACTTCCTGCAAGATCTACAAGAT
This sequence comes from Spatholobus suberectus, assembly GCA_004329165.1. Lineage (NCBI taxonomy): Eukaryota > Viridiplantae > Streptophyta > Magnoliopsida > Fabales > Fabaceae > Spatholobus > Spatholobus suberectus. Next base: position 78,073,871 of record CM014733.1, read on the forward strand.
GCAGACATCCACGCAACAGTGTGTTGGTCTTCAAATCCGTTCCTCGAACATGAACAGAGAGAACACTATCATGTGATATGAAAATAAAATGAGTTATTGTGTCTTCGCAATTGGAAAATTGAGAAAAATGAAATTCTTAAAACTGTGAATACAACCTGTGTGATCTACTACTTCTTTCATTCAAGGCTGTGGCACTAGTTGCCCGATTCGTCAACCCAACATTCATCAACTCAAGGACATCTGTCATTGAATTCACAGAATGCATACTCGCATCAGGAACAGCCAACCCATTTGGCTGGGCAGTATTCCAAATCCCAAGTGTGTGTAAGTCAAGGAAACAATACTTGGTATATTTTTCCTTCAAAACAAGTAAAAGTAAATGAATGGTAAACAATGCTATGTCTAAATATAATGACACTCGTACATGATAGAAAATAAAGATGTATGAAGTAAATAAATAAATAATATTATGTGTCAAATCTTCTATACATGTGTGTGTATAGTAGTAAGTGAATACATAAATGAATAAGAATGCAAGCTTAATCATGAATATACAGAGTCACATAACTTATAATGAAAAAGGGAAGCCCAGTACACAAGGCTCCCACTATTGTGGGTCTGGGAATATATATTAAAGAAAGGAAAAGGATATCTCTTTTGAGGACCGTTGCTTGAGAGTAAATCACGAACTTGTTCGTTATAAATTTCAACCATTTGAACTCCAACTTCATAAACAATAGAGCTTCTCCTACTCTGGGAGATATGGAAAAGATCATGAAGTGCCCGATAGTTGACTCCCCAATCAGATTTTGATGATAGGCCAGGTCCACTCTGGTAGAAAAGCAATTGCTATGTAAAGCAGCAGACTAGATATGCAACATAAATAACGTATTAAACATATGCATACCATTGTATATGTCTTTCCTGAGCCAGTTTGACCATAAGCAAATATACAAACATTGTACCCATCAAGAACAGATCGAATCAGTGGTTGAGTGTCCTTGAATACGTCCTCTACAACGAAAAATATTGATGTATAAGTTGAACATTACTATTAATTTCAACAATCGAAAACAAGTAAAACTAGTGATGATAATCATGTAATACAAAAGAAAAAAGAATGCAGTACCTTGACTTGTCGCTTGACCAAAAACCTTATTAAACTTAAAAAGCTTGCGACTTTCTTTTCCTTGTTTAACAGGATTGCTAACAATTAGTTCTCCATCATCACCAACAAACTCAATTGTTGTATGCATTTGACTTTGCCCCGGAAGAAATGGTCTAATTCGACAATATACCCTTATATTACCTGTTCAAAAATGGTTTAGAATAAAAGGAAAAAATAAATCAGGTCAACAATCAAGCAAGGGCTGACAAGTTAACAACCTTAAGATAAGCACCATAAAATACATACCTCTCAAATCTTGAACTTCATTATACAATTTCCTATTTTCTGCTAGAACTACATGATAATTTTCAGCAGCCTCAGCTAGACCTTTGAGCTTTATTCCTACATATGCACATCTTGTAAGTTGTAAATACATCTAATCCATCATAAAATAAATATCAATGATAATCATGTAAAGTTTTAAACATTGTAACCTACCAAAGTACTTGAATTCCTCTAAGTAGTTTCTTTTTGTTTTTATCACATCATCTTTGACAGACTTCATGGCAGCTCTCAGTTCCTATAAAGCATCAAATTATATGGTATAGCACATGAAAGAAATTGGCAACCATAAAGGAAACAGCAATACAAAGAAGCAAACCTGGAAAGCTCCAAATTGGAAATTTACGATAGTTTGATAAGTATGCTCTTTATTTTTCCAATTCAAAGATCTGGATTCTGAAAATGCCTCTAGTTCCTTCACTTGCTTTCTTGCATCTGCAAGATGACGCTTAAGTTCCTCTATCCTTTTTTCATATTCAGCTTTATATTCAGTAGCTTGCAGTTCTAATTGTGAAACATGTTCTTCATGTGTTCTTTTGGCTATTTCCAAATCTTGCTTTAATGCAGAAATTTCAATTTCACTACGAACTTTTTCTTTCTTTAATTGAGTAAAATCCTGCTCTTCAAGTTTCTTCTTCTCCTCAAATTTAGTTTGTTCAACCTGCAAAGCATACTGAAGATACAAATGATTGCAGCAAGTCAGTAGCCAACAGAAATCACATATATAATTGGAAAAGCTACTTGTCTTGCAATTTTTAAAAGCTAAAAATAAATTTAAATATAAATCAAATCAATTTTTTTAAAATTTTTCCAGTGCAATAAGAGGGAACACCTCTTCAAAAGATAAACAATTCATTATAGGTAATAATCATCCATTTAAACTTTTTTAATTGTATAAACTAGTGGTAGACAAGTTTCCATCTGTGCCTGATCAATAGACTTGCTTTACTACATTGGAGACATGCAATATAAGTGGCATTCTTATCATTTTAAACTATTTTTGGCGTGACAACTATTAGTTATTCACCCAAATCAGGAACTTTACTCTAAGATGCAACATAAATGAGCCAAGCTAATCACTTATTCTTCTTGAATTCAAGAAAAACACACACACACAGAGAGGGAGGGAGAGGGGGATCAAGTTACTCCAAAAGTAACTCTTGCTAAAGTTACTCCCTTTAATAACTCTTTGCATATATTAAATTTTATTAATCCAACCATTAAATTAAAAGTTCTTATTGAGTAGATCAAGCTTAGAAATTTTCTAAAAAAAATTAAAATTATTTGATATTTCATTAAATAAATTATACTTTTTCAAAATATAAATAAATTTTGACTATAAGATTAGATAACTACAGAAGTCTGATTTATCTAAAATTTGGTGTCCATGACCTTTTTTTAATAAAGACGTGATATCAATACAATAATTTGTACATAACACCTTTTGTATCTATCTCTCTCCATCATTATGAGATGTAATAAATAAATAATGTACAGGAGAGAAATAGACACAAAAAGGTATTGTTGTACAATTAATATTTCTCTTTTTAATATTAAAATATTCAACAGTTAGATTAATAAAAGTTAATATATGCAAAGAATTATTGAAGAGAGTAATTTTAGCAAGAGTTACTTTTGGAGTAACTCGATCCCTTCTCATATATATATATATATATAGGGAGGAATCAAATTACACCTGTATAACTTACATCAATTATTATACTATTCAATAACTTTCAATTGGATAATTAATCTCAAAGTCCACTGTTGTTAAGCCAAAATTATTCGATACATCATTCATATATACCAAAATAGACGTAATATATACTTTTAAAGTATACAAAAATACAAATCATTTGATTATCTTCTTATTGTTGTTCAATTTTTACAAAATTTAACATAAATAATCAAGGTAATATATAATTATAACTCAACAGTTGGATCAATAAAATTCATATTCTATAAAGGTATTAATAGTGAAATAATTGGCATAAGCTATATCAGTGTAATTTGATTCCTCCTCTCTCTCTCTCTCTGTATATATATATATATATAAGCAATGGTAATAATGACAATGAAAACGAGTAAATTTAACAAAAACAAGGATCTATATTGACAGTTTGTTCCATTATCTTGAACTCAAAGATACGGCTTGAGATAGGTTTGCACCTTCAACTGTTGAACCCAACTTGTAACAACCTGTAGAAAGAGGAGACAACTTTAAAATTAAATTAGTAGATAGTAATAATATAAAAAAGACAGTAAGGCATGGCCCAGATCCATCAAAAAATAAAATACCTCATTCTCTTCAGTTGTCCCTACCGCCAGGGTTTCAAGTGCATTTATTTTTGTTTGATACTTTCCCTCACGAGCCTTGAAGAGATTGTTTTGCTTCAGGTATTCAACATAGTTAAATGGTCATTGTTCAAGAGCAACTGAAAAACTAATATTCTTTACGGAAAAAACGTGAAGAGAAATAAAATTTTACATTTTTCATGCATTCTGCTTGATTTGAAAAGCGCAACTCAATTACTTGCAGAATTTTCCTCAACAGGTATGCAGCACGATGAGCCTAGAAACATAGAAAAAAATGGGAAATTGAACTATTTCTCAATGACACAATCAAATTTAATTTTGCTAGGACAATAAAATAGCATTATGCATTGCTTATCGTAGAAGTATTCAGTCCACTTACCTGAGGTACATCTCCATTCTTCCTTTCAAAGATATCACTTAGGATTCTGTTTCCTATATTAAAAAGCAATTGAGTTGAGACACTCTGCAGAAAAAGATTTCACTAATATATTAGGGTCACATATGAGTTAGCAGCAAGAACCCAAGTGCATTATACACACACACATACACAGAATTATTCAAACAATTATATATATGAAAACTTTGATAGAGATAAACAAATTATCTCATCACTTACATCCAAATTGTTTGATTTCAATATTTCATTAAGTTTAGCATCAAAATCTACAAGCAATCCTTGCTTCAACTGGAACAGTTCATTAGACTTTATTCTAGTATGATCTACGGAAGCGATTCCATCTGGATAAAGAAAACAAAAAGTATAATATAACAAATAAAATGTTTCAATAGAAATAGAAATAACATAATTAAACAACAACCAATCCTTATTCCATTAGGTGTTGTCAAATACATGGATCACATGGCATCATTGGACTCTTTTTAATGGATCATAATAACTGAGAGCAAGGAAATTTTTAATGAATCATAGTACCTGATACAACAGAACCATCAACAGCATGTTGCAATTTTGAAGCATCCTTGAGGCAACTATCAGTTTCCTCTAAGGATGTTAGATGTGACTGGTCCCACCTCTTTCTAGAACAACTTTGGATATTTTCTCGTGCAGCATTATAAGCAAAATGAGTTTTCAGAGTCTCAAGGCACTGCAACACAGGCACCATGGATCCCTGCATACATTCTCAGGCCACAAGATTAAATAATTAGGACAAAACTTACAAAGTGTAGTAAAGAAAAATGGAATTTGAGTGTCATGTTTAGACAGTGCCAACCAGTTTATTTTATTAGACAAAGTCCAGCCTAAGGAAGTACATAGAAGAGTACCAGTTTCAGCATCAAAGAAAGAAACAGAAGTATACATAACCTCACAACCATAAAATAGTAGATATCACCATCAAATTGTTCAGTGGTTCTCCTTCATTGTGTGACAAAAGATGAAACAAACCATCTATTTCCCATGTAAAGACAAATGAGTATTTATCTAGCCAACCCTTTAGTCAAGGACAACCACATAGATTCATAGACATAACTCAGAATCTTCTCAAATTACATAGCACAAAGGAACTTCTTATACCTGCTCTAGGTCTGACAATTCAAATCCAGACAATCCCAATTCGTCCAAAGCTACCAGAAACCTTTTCACACCGATTAGCTCATTCAAAGAACCACTTCCCTGAAGTCAAAAATGCATTCCTTAGAAGAAAGAGGACAAAAACAAACAAGCTCTAACTTAATGTCTACACATTAGGAAACAAAGAATATTAAACATAAGCATGCATACACACACACATACAAAAAAAAAAAAAGGCAATACACAAATATATAACACAACAAAGGACACTCCTACTACCTTCACCGAATCAGGAACCAAATTGTCCAAAATGCTGCATAATACAGATCCATCCCTCAACCATGCCCTCAACTCCTCCTCTGAAGTATCTAAAGGCAGATTAAAGTTAGGAAGCACAGCATTTATCCACTTCACCAGAGACACAAGCTGCTGGCTACCTGAAACCATATTAAAATCTAGTGTTGCATAAAGGGTAGGTAAACAAAATATTCAAATAACCATCTCAAGAGACAGAAGCTAGCAAAACTTCTCTTCAGTTTACACCTGCCCGAGGAAACCCATTTATGCTGTCAGTTCCCCCTTTCCCCCGCCCCTCCTGCTCCCACTGCATGCTCATTTTCGACACTCCTCACCCCCTTGATTAATACTGCCTACACTGCCACAATAAAGAATTTTAATAAGCAAAAACTCAATCCAAACAAGCTAATACCTCAGTACAGGAGAAATTTAACTAAAAGATGCCTAACAACAATTCATCCAAAAAAGAAAAGAAAAACCGACCAATAGCCTCACGGGAACAGAATGACCATAACAATTTGCTTCTTCTCAGTAAACAAACAATAGGAATTAGGGTTAGAATAAGCTACATTAACAATTTACTGTCACTCCAGTACAATATCGGTACGGCATTCCGTCAAGAAAGAGATTAAAAGGTATTAGTATTACGGCTCAAACGATTTTCTCAGGAACCGCAATTACGAAGAAGCAAATGGAGAAAACCGATTTGAGGTAAACAAAGCATTAAAACACTAAACTCCAAATCGAAGCTAAAATATTAGCTGACACGCATTATTATTATTATTTAAAATTTATGAAATAATTACGCAACGTAATAGCCGAAAACAAAGAGAAAAAGGAGCAGATCGGCGCGAACCTATCTCAGGGAAGCAATGTGGGAAGGAGGTGAGAGAGGAGAAGCCCACGCTTCGGAAAACAGAGATCAAATCCAATGAAACAAGAACAATTCCTGGAACATTGCAATGTGGATGAAATTGCAATGCCAGCGGTTACGGATCGATCAAAATCGGAGGGAATTTCTTCAATTAGGGGTTTGGGGAAGCAAGAAGGGGATTTAATTTAGGTGCGAGACGAGATTGTGTTGTGAGAGTGTGGAAGGGAGGTTAAGTTGAAGCAATGGGCACTGGGCTTTTCTTTCTATTTTTCTCTGTTTGTTATGTTGTTTTCAAATGACAGTGTACAGGACCTGGAAATTTGGAAAAATTGGGAAAGGGTGAATTGAATTGGATTACAAGGCAAATAGAGAAATTTGAATCTCTAAGATTTTAACTACCCTTTCGATGACAAATAATAATAAAACAGCACCTTCTTTTTTTTTTCTTCCAATTTTGTGATTTTGACTAGCTAGCTAATTCTCGAATGCCATTCCCGCCGGCCTCTTTTCCTTTCTTAATTTAAACTAAACTCAAATAAATTAGTATATAAGAAAGAATATCTTAATCTTAATTCTGAATTTGCCCACCGTGTTTGCTTTTACCCAAACGTATGTGCGTGTATTATTTTAATGAGATCGGAAAAAATTTTAGAAAGCTTAGCCGTTAACTATTAGGATGACAACAAATATGAGAAAATGATTGGGTTGGATTGGATTTATTACAAGAACAAAAGTTCGGTGTAGTATTTTATATTTGTTTCTTTGTGTTCATTTCAAATTAATTAAAATTTTAATTTGATAATCGACATCGATTTTAATGCCAATTTTCATTGTAAGAATTGTCGAAATAAAATTCTATTTTTTTAAATAATATTAAAAGCACTTGAATTTTATTCGTAAATACGATATGATAAGGATACATAAATGACTCCTTCGTATAAAGTTGCACAAAAATTATTAAATTAATCAAGTGTTGTTAATTTTATAATTTTGTATGTGCTTGCATTCTTTAATTTAAGAAATGTTAACAGCACATTCTTTTAGATACACTTTTTATTATTGATTAAAATTTATTAAAAATTATAAAATTTTATGAGTCTCAATTTTTATCTCAATTTTTATTTAATTTGCTTCACTTATAATTTTGTAATTTCTAATAAATTTTAACCAATTATAGAAAGTGTATTAGAAGGAGTGTATTAGATAATACTAATAATATACTAGCACTCCTCTTTAATTTTTATGATGAAATTATTTAAACACCTGTTTCCGGATTTAATCCTGTTTAGCTTATAAAGTATGATTTAACATTATAGAGTACTTAGTATGAGATTATATAAAATATTATATTTAAAAATATTAGTATTTTTTTATATTGGTGTTGTATTATATAACAAAAAAAATTATAAAATTAATAATTTTATAAAAATATTCTTTATTTGAAAATATATTATATACATATAAATTTATTATGATACATTATTTTTTAACGAAATAAAAAAATTTAAGACATTGTAAACAAAACTCATTATTGCAATGCTCTCTATGCCTCGAAAGAAATTAGTCTCTGACTATCAATTAAGGAATATCCTTGGTGCAAACCATAAATAAATAAATAAATAATTGTTTTGACCACAAATATTAACAAAATTGTAATATAAATTTAGATCTAATAGTTATAAACAGATTTCGGAAATCTTGTACCCTGTAGGAACCTTGAAAATCTCCACAATGTTTCAAACTTGTATTTACATGTGTGCTATTTTTTTTTGAAAGTAACCGTATGCACATTTTTATCATTTATGTATGCTCGTTACTTTTTTAACGATGTGTTTATCGGTGCTAAACAATGTTTATATGTATGTGTGTGTTGCTCCAACTTTAATACCATAATTATACCCCCAAAAATGTCTGGGATAAATACATTTTTTATTTGGTATGGATACATCAATAAAACTGAAAGAGTTTAATAATTATGCACTGTTAGTGTAAAAAGTTTTACATTATCATCTAATCAAAAATTACCATTAATATAACTTTTAAAGTAATTATTATAAAAATGTTGACAGTAAAATTTTACACCTTTTTGGTCAACAAACATAATTTCATTCTAGATTTTGAGGAAGGGGACATGAACTCCCTTTGGAGGCCTTTTAACCTCCTCTATAGGCCCTTTTACCTAGGTCTATGATTAAACTTTTATTAATTTTGTTAGAAAGGGTTATAGATAGAAGAAAAAGTCATAGATAGATTGAAATTAAAATACGAAGAAGGTGTTATCAATAGAAGAAGGGGTCATCGGTAGAAGAAATTGAGATGAGAAGTAGATTTACATAAATGTAAATTGCTGGAATTAAAATGGTGGTTGGGAACATTGTAGTAACCTTTTCAATCCGTGAACGTCGGGAACTTAGGATATGTAGGGTGTTTACAATGTTCAACCCTTATTACATGATACAAGCTAGTATTTATAGACAAAGGATTCCTAACTACTAATAACTACTACAAACTTCTACTAAATATTCACCGTTGATGGCTTTTGTCTTCAATCTTCACCATTGATCACTTTGTCTTCAATCTTCACCGTTGATGACTTCTCTAGTTTTGATGCTTTTTGGATCTTTAATTTTTTGTCACCATCTTGTCAAAATGAAATTAGTAGAAAAGTTATATTTTGACACTTAATCAAAATAGTATGCTGAAATACCAATTTTTAGCACTTAATCGAAATGTTTTCTTGAAATGACCATTTTTTTCGATTTTCTTGAAATATCCTCGAAATACCATTTTTCGATTTTCTCAAAAAATGGTTATATTAACAAAAAGTCAACAAACTTATAATAAATGGTAGTTTATGATTAAATGACAATATAAAATTACTTTATATTATCAGTGCATGACCACTAAACTCAAACTTGAATGTAGAAAATTAAAAATATGCATTTGAACGATGTTATCACATTTGATAAATTGATAACGACTAACTACTATTAGTTTTCGTCCTCTCATTATGTGAGGAATGCGTATCGTTGTCTACGATGAATCGATGATGACCCTCTGCTTATTGTACATTTATTTGGAATTATGTTGTTACACATGGCTTGGCATGCTAGGAGCAATCAGTATTTATGGAATTATGGGCTCCTGCTACCCTTATTATTTTTTACCTTTTTTCATGAAAAAGATATTAAATGTATACTACTTTAATATTATTAGGTTATGGTTCATACTCTTGCTCTTATTTATTGGTATAATACTTGGGCCATGTATGAAACTCTTACGGGTTTTATTATCGATCGATTGATAAAAGAAAAAAAAAATACAGTACTACCGTGTTGTCTAATAACTTGTATAAAAAACCCATAATAAGTTGCAAAATTAATATTGGTTTGAGTATCATTTCCCTGTTATTAGTTTTCTCGCCTCATAATTACTATTTTTTTTTTCACATAGGAATATTCATAGTTCAAATAGACGTAATAGTAAAAAATATAATAAGCCTATACTTTTCCCAATTTCGCCTCCTACCTAGTTTGTCCAATTCATTATTCACTTAGTGTATATTTGAATTAATTGTGAACGAAAAAAAATATTATAATTAATTATATAAACTAATTTTTATAATTAGATATATTAAGTGAAAATTGATTTTAAGATAATTCATTTTATTCAAATTTTTTAGTTTTTATGTGTTAAATTATAAAAAAAAAGATATAAAATTATTTTTAGTAGTTAATTTTGTATTTAAACTACTTAATTATCAGGGATAAAATGAAAAAAGAAAAATTAACTACAATTTTTTTAATTATAGTTAAACTAGCTTTTTAATCGCTTACGAATTTTTTTTAATTATTATCATAAGGTTTTTTTTATCATAAAAGAAGCTTTTTAATCACTTTGATAATTTTATCAAGCGTATTAAATTTCTTAAAGCAACTTTTATCCCTCAAAATATTTTTTTTTTTTACCTCAACATACCCAAGCATACTTAAATTTTTATAGTTTGCGACGGGAATCAAGTCATAAACTAACTCGTAGATTACTCAGACCTTAATTAGGCATACTTGCGTTTGACTATTTTCTTCCTTGATGTGGTTATTTTCTTCCCTGTGATCTAGTAGTTTGCAGGGCAAGGCTCATGACTTCTAGTTCATCCAAACTTTGTCCCATTTTGTCAAAAAAAAAATTGATCTTTTACCCTTATATATTAATATAGATAAAATTACATAAAATTTGTCCTAAATTTTCAAAACGATTGTTCATTACGAAAGAAACATTATACAATTATATTATGAGAGAAAAGAAATATAAATTTGTGAGCCTTTAAACTTTTTTTTTTTAGAAAAATTGTTAGAATAATTAAAATCTATGTTTAAAATGATTATTTTAAACAACAACTTTTTAATTTATAAATTCAAAATAATATTTGCACTACTTTATGATTGTTCACAACACACAAAATAAATTTGTTAAATTTTTATATTTTTATTTTTTAGAAAGTATCCATATCCGCTGGTATCCGCTTAATGAGTACCCACGTGGGTAACGAGACGGGCAAGGGGTGGATAGCGGTAGCTACTACCCATTCTCGTCTTGTCTCATTAACATCCCTACTCCCATCACTTGGAGCCTATTGGAAAAGTAAAGTGCAACTGAGTAGACTAGTGCAATACTTCTTCGATGCTTTCTTTGCACCTAGAGACCTATGCCTATCTATTTGCTTCTAACACACACACACACAAAAAAACACTCATGCTTCATCTATCTTTTCTGACTTTTCATCTATTTGTTTCATTGCATTTATTTACATAAACACCCCCCCCCCCAAAAAAAAGCTACCCTCATCTATCCTTTCCAACATTGCACAATTACACTCCCTTCATCTATTTTGATCCTCTATTCTCTATCCATCTATCTCTACCTTCTATTCTAAGCCTATACATTGCACCTCTTATAGTCATATCAAACATTCTGGCTTACGAGTTGGTGGTGGGCATTCATAGTTGTTAGGCATTCACTAGTTCTGGGCAATAATAGTTTTAGTGCGTCGCTACACTAGTGCTGGTGCGCTCACAGTGGTGCGACAACATGGTGCAACGAATATTGGAGTTGTTGGGGCTTCACAATCCCGGGAACCAGTTCATTAATGTCATTTCTAGTGATATCAAGCTAACTCTTATCGCCTGATCATCTCCATGAACATGCATCACCAAATCTTAGTTTATGACAAAATGTTCTTCATGGTGGTCTATGATCGATGGACGAAGCAACCACTACAAGGAGAAAGGGGGAAGGAATCGTACTCGCCACAACTCACCCAAGTAACATGACACACCATCTTAATCGAACCCGACATAATGAAGGCTCAGTTGGTCATAATTGGTTCATATTTTTCATGCTTCGGTTAACAACGAATTAAGCTTATTTGAACCGAATCTGACTATAACCGACTAGTGCTCACCCCTAAGTAAGAGTAAATCACAATCTGGTCCTTTAAGAGATCTTTGAATTACACTTTTCTTTCTTTTTATTTTAAAATATACACTATTTTCTAAAAAAAATAAACATGTGTTATATTTAAATTCAATTTAGTGCAAAATTCTTTTAGAGATTTTGTTTATGATTTTCTTCATGATTAACACTTAATTTTAAATATTTATTATCAATTTTGTGACATTAGAAGATAAAATAATTTTTTTTATAAAAAATATAAATTTAATAATAAAGGTATTTAAAACTTCATTCTACCTTCTAAATACTTTTACAATTTTTATACTCTCTCCGTTCCATATTGATTGATGTTTTAGTATTCAAAAAAAAAATCATAGTGATTGATGTTTTTAGTTTTCAATTAAATATTAACACTTTTATTCCAAATTTACCCTAAATAAATACATGAACTTAATGATTTTCGAGTGTTGTGTCAGTCAATTTTTGAAAAGGAGAGTAAGGATATTTTAATAAAATTGTTTCATTAAACAACTTATTTATTGTCTTTCTTAATCTATGTAAAAATACTTAAACATCAACCAAAATGGAACGGAAGAAGTAACAAATAAAGGTAATGTAAACTTTAGCGTTATAGATTGTTGCATGAATTTTAAGAAAAATACTTTATTATTAAATTGCATAAGGTACAACACAACGCATGCGATTATACATATACTTTACGATTCTTATGATAAATAAAGGTAGTGTAAACTATACGTTAATGTTGTAAAGCATTGTGTGATTTTTAGGACAAATGTTTTATTATTAAAATTACATAAGGTACAAGATAGCATATGTAGCTACACATCTATCTTTACGATTTTTATTACAAAGGAATGTAGTGTAAACTATACGTCAACGATATAAATCATTGTATACATTTTAAGAAAAAATTATTAATAAAATTGCAAGAGGTATAAGATAGCACACACAACTACATGTGTACCTTTACCATTCTTATAACAAATGGAAGTAATATAAACTAAATCTCAACATCATAGATCATTGCATAAATTTTATTTGAGAATAAACAATTTGTTTTTAATAATGAAAAAACAATAACAACAACAATAAAAAATTAGTTAACATAAAGAAAACTAAAGCAAAAGAGGTAAATAAACTTACTCAAATACAACTCGTTATGGAGACAATGCATAAATCAAACTAAAGTAGCTCGTGCGCCTCTAACTTAAAACTACAAGAACAATAAATGCATGTTTAGGTTAAAGTATGCAAACATAAATTTGAATTAAAAGTATGTTGTAAACTCAAGTTTGATAAAAAAAAATGAGTTTACTAAAATGTAATTTATGTTTGGATATTTTTTGTTAGGAGGCCTAAAGTTGCATATCCCAGGGGAGTTGAATGTCACTGCATTGGCTTCTCCTTCCTTTTTCTTCCCCATCTCGCTTGAGGGTTTCTTTGTGCCAATAGAAGAACCAAGAGTAATCTTCCTGCTCCTCACGCCATTCTCCACCTTCTCTCCGATGACAACAATATCAGAAAAATTTTGGATAATATTAATCAAAAGTTCTTTTGCACTTACATATATACTACCAATGAAAAAATGAGTTTTCAAAAGCAAACTACATCTTGCTTCCATTGCAAACTGAGTTTAGAGTGAAACATAGGTCAAGAAATTACTTTTGGGGGCAACCAAACATGGTAGCAAACTGAGTTTAGTGGTCCAAAAATATGTTAAAGGATCTCAAACGGGAATCCAAACATACACCAAATAAATAAACCAGGCCACAAACCTTATCTTGATGTGAGACAATATTTTGCTTAGTGTAAGACTGCTCAAGTAAGATTAAGAAAAAACTTCTACCATGGTAAGATATTGTTCTAGAGTATCTCTAGCCATTAGGCCAGTCATTATGACCCATCATGCTGACCACAAAGGGGCCAGCACTGATCTCTATCAAGCTGGTTGAATCATCCAATGTCACTCGGTAAAGACAACCTCGGGGCACATTGTCCATAAGTGCGTAACAAATTGTCCACGTCAGTTAACTAACTTTCCTGCCAAAAGAACATTATATAAGGGCTAGAGCACCAAGTATGATTTAGACTCTCATTTTCCATTCACTCCCCTCATTTCCTTCACCGACTTGAATGTTAAAGTGTTTGCACGCGGCCACCACCGATTTGTCCCTTTGGTGTACATGGTTCACCAAAAATAGCCTCCTCTGTGCTAAAAGATTCTTGCAATTCCTTGCTCGAAAATTGGAGCCAAGCAATTTCTGGTGAACCTTGTACAGCAAAGGGACAAATCGATGGTGGCCATTGCAAACACTCTGACACTCAAGTTAGTGAGGGCAGTGAATGGAAAATGAGAGTTTGAATCATACCTAAGGCGCTAGGCCCTTATATAACATTCTTTTACTAAAAAAGTTAGTTAGTTAACGTGGATAGTTTGTTATGCACTCATGGACGTGACCCGAGGTCGTCTTCCCCGAATGGCATTGCATGATCCAACCAGCTTGATAAAGCTCAACACTCACCCCTTTTGTGATCAGCACGGCGGGTTATAGTGACTAGTCTGATGCCTAAAAATACTCTAAAATAGATATCATAAACTAATCATACTCCAACTTTTTATCAAGATAGAGGTCAATTTTGGTTTACGAGTGAGAAATTTGAGTTAATCATTTTTTAAGTTTTTCAATGATGCCAAAACACCCAATAAGATATTTACAATTTACGATATGACTCTGTTTTTTTTACTGCTACCCAACCTAAAAATGAAGTCATTGACCTTCTTTTTTTTTATCAAAAGTTTCCCCTTTATTTTTCTTCTTTCTTTAATTCTTTTGATTTACCTAAATAAAATTGGATGTTTACACATCCCATTTTTATTTATTATTTTTTCATTAAGTTGTCAAATTTAACTTGGTGTGAGTCACAAACCAAAAATGAGAAGAAGTAATATTATATTTTTGGATGAGAAAATAGTTTATACACTAACAATGTAAACAAATCTTACATTATCATTCAATCACAAATTGTCATGCATGGTAAGTTTGTTGACTTTTATAATAAGTATTTGAAAGTCATATCTATTGTAATTTTTAAATGGTTGACAGTGTAATTTTTTTTTATATTATCAATGTATAGAAATTACACTTTTTTTAGATTATGTGCTAAATTGACTATGATTGCACATTTTGTAGGATTTTTTTATTTTTTCCTTTTCTTTTCACATTTTATTCTTTTATCTTATTTTACTCAAATTAAATATCAAAATTTGACAAAGTTGTAAAAAAAATTAACATATCTTTAACTTTTAAATGTCAAATAAATAAATAAAATTTATTTTCTAAATCAACTAATATTTCAAAATATGAAAAGCACCTAGTAGTCACTGTTTATATTTCAATAGAATTTAAAAACATTTAAGCTTAATTATACATTTTGCCACCCACCTTTCACAATTTTGTGAATTTTGTCCTCCAACTATTTTAATTGCACATTTTGTTACTGAACTTTCAAAATTTTGCACATTTTGTCAACCAATTATTTTATTTACATGTTTTGCCACCTAACTTCCTTAATTTTGTACATTTTGCCACTCTTGTTAGTTGACCTGCTGACGTGGTAGGTTAATTGCTTACCTGGCAAGTTGACTATTGATGTAGATTAATGATGCAGCAACTTGACATGTAAGCAATTAACCTGCTATGTCAGTGGGCAAAATTGCCACATTAATGGTAAACTAACGAGGGTGACAAAATGTGCGAAATTTTAAAAGTTGGATAGCAAAATGTGCAATTAAATTAGTTAAGTGGAAAAATTCTCGAAATCATAACAAATGGGTAGAGGTGTTCGCGGATCGATTTGGATTGATTTTGAGCCAAAAAGTCATTCGATCCAAACATGAAAAGAACATGCAGTTGGGTTTGTTTTGGATGGCTTACACAAAAAAATTCGATTTGATGCACTCTAATCCAAAAAATGCAGTTTGGATTAGATCGGTTGATTCGATTTTTGCCAACAATCTTTTCCGATTCTTTAATTTCCTATTTGATGGATACCTTTACTTGTTACAGTCATAAAATCACCTATGTTTATATTTTCTAAATCCATACATGAGAAAAATAAGACATATAAAGAGAAAAATAAGGAAACTAGTAAATACATTGATTCATCAAGTGCAACAACTACCAAATACATTAAGTGTTCAACTAAACAACTAACTAGTAAGTGTACGTGGTTTTGGTATTGAAATTTTATATAGATGCTAGTAAGTATTCAAATATATGTGTTTACATCTACCTATATATGCGGATTCAGAAGTGTACTTGGTTTTAGTAATGCAAATTTTAGGGAAAAGAAATGCTACTTCCCTCTAAGCATGACACATATACAATAACAATTCAACACTTGCTTAATAGACATATTTAGTATTATCATTTCGGTTTGGTTCAATTTTAAAGCCACCAACCGAAAATTGAACTGAATCAATCGATTGGCCACTAAAACCATCCAATGAAATCCAAAAAAAATCGATTTGCTTCGGTTTTCGGTTATTTGAACCGGTTTTCGATTTTTTTTTATCAGTTTGGATGTGAACACCCCTATAAATGGGTGACAAAATATGCAATTAAACCAAATATTTATTATACAACCAACGAGTAATAAATATTATAACTCACCCTATACACCCTATTTGTGATAACATCTTACTAAGAACTTAAGTGAGATTTGATATGTAAAATCTTTCATTTCAAGTTGAATTTTATAATAAAATTTGAAAATTTGTATAAATATGATTTATTTTTTAAAATTAACATGTTGAATGAATTACTATAAAACAATGTTTAATAACTTTAAAGTTAATTATTATAAAATTTATTTTCACTTATGAAAACAATAATCTTTTAATTTGATTTTTAATTAAAAAATGTTTTTATTCTCTTTTATGAAACATTTTTTTTATATCTCCTTTTTCAATTATTAAACTATTTCTTATACCAAACACCAGTTAAAAAATATTAAACATTCAACAAATATGCAATCCGCTGATAAATATATGATTATCAGTTCAATACTAATTACTTATGTTTTGTTTGAGGGATAATTACTTATGGCTATGTCATTATTGTAAATCTCATGATCAGTGTTGAATACTTGATTGGTCTCATTTTTTCGGCCGAAAATATACATATCTATTATATATACAATCGAAAATAATATAAAAAATGAAAGCTTCACGTGTCAACCTTTGGAGCAATTCACACGGAATCTTATTCCATTTGGCAACACTAGAGCATTTCTTTCCTTTTTTTTGCTTACATGTCAACCTCATATTCATTTACGTACAAATTAATTTATGGATAATTATAACACAATTTATAAACAATTAAGACATGAAATATTAGAGAATTAGAATAAATGTTATATATGATAAAAATGGTAACTACACAACATTGCAATAAATATAAACAATTTTTTTAAGGAAACAACTCAAAATAAACTTGATATCTAACTAATTTAAATATATATATATATATATATATATATAATTTAAAAATTATTAAATCAAATCAAAATAGAAATAAAAGGCAATTACAACTAATATATTTATAATGATTAGTGTTTTTCTCTATGTTTATATATCAAAAAATCAAAATTGAAGATCTTCCATATGTCCATATTCGTCAATTTCTTCCTTTGATATGCTTAGGGCATGACACCGAAAAGGGTAAACTTCCAATCTATTCTGTTGACGTTATAAATTGATGTTTCTATTATTCTTTCATTCCACCTAATCTATGAAATTCTTTCTTCTTAGTATAGGACATGTTTTGTTGACTCTGATAGGAAAAGATAAGTAATGAGTCTATGTTATTATTCTCAACTTTTTTTTTATATCGTTTTTTTGTTTTCAACTTTTGTGGTAATGTCTCACTTTTTTTATTGCATTCTTAAACCATTTTAACATTTATGTGTTTCATGAAATTCTTCATACTTTGTGTTTAATACATATTTTTGTTGGCGATAAAAAAGGTAAGCAATTAATCAATTTTATTGTTATTCATTTTCTCTTAATTTTTCTTTCTTTTTTTTCAACTTTTGTGGTGATATTGCACTTTTTTTATTGCATTCTTAAACAATATTAAAATTTATGTATTTCATATCCAATTGGTATAAAATGGATTTGATTATCACAATCTTGTTTATGCCTGTATTTGTTTTTGCAACTCTTATTATATTTTTTATGACATTATCTCATCTATGTTCTACATCTGTTGCTGTAATGGATAAAAATAGGAAGAGTTGTTTGACTTTGTCCTTCAAATAATGATCGAAGAAGATTTAGATTTCATATTTGTTATGTAGGATACTATGTATAGATTCAATTATTTTTCTTTTAGAAAATTTACTGTTATGTTGATAATTATGAATGTTAATAGGAAATGTAACCTAAACTATGTGTTTATCGTTTGATTGCAATGTTTATGATTAAGAATTAGTAATTTTAGATTATGTAAACTCAATCTTGCACAATGTACTTACTTTTGTTATACCAATTTACTTATTTATTCACGTTCATTATATGATAATTTAAATCCGAATAGTGTCATAAAACATTTCCTTTCTTCTTCTTTTTTTCTTTCTTCGTTTATTAATAGGAATTCTTTACCAAGTCTTAACATCAATACAAGGACCCTATACAATCATATTACATATAATTTAAAAATATAAAAAAATAATAAATAATATGTTATTAAAAAATAGAAAATATAATTTTCATAATTTAACTTATCATCAAATTAATTTATTTGTAACTGAACATTTTTTTAGTGTGAATATTATTCATGTTAAAATATAAATTAAATAATTAAAAAACATTTGTCTATGAATCAAAATATTATATATGATAATAAAAGTATTATTTTTGCTCTATAGAATTATGATCTACATAAAAAATAATCATGGTAGAAATGGGTAAAAATTTATGAAAAATATTAAAATAATATTTTTCATAAATAATAGTAAAAATAAAAAATATAATTTAAAAGTTGATGAAAATTAAAAAAATTATAAATTGATAGAGTATAATATTGAATTAAATCTATAATATATGAAGAAATAATTTTAAATTAATATTTATTATAGTGATATAAATATAACTTTTTCATTACTATTATGCAAATATTTATCCTATAATTATCACATTGATTTCAATAGTTTATATGAGATTAAAATCATTTGTTATTTTTTTTGCTTTTATATAGAAAAACACCATTTGAGTTTCTTTTGACATTTATACACCAAATTTATGCTTTTATATACTAAAAATTTGTTTGGAATTTTTCCTACTTTTATATGCCACCAAATCAAAATCAATTAATGTAATTAGTGTAATTACTATTAGATATGAAATAGTACATAAATAAAATCATGCCAGCAACTTTTTAAATTCTTATCTTTTTAATTATTATTGCATTAGTTTCATGGGCTTATATGAGATACAAACAATTTGAGATCTTCTTTTGCTTTTATATACCAAAATTTCTGCTTTTATATATTAAAACATTGGTTAAGATTCTTTCTGCTTTTATATACTAACAAAATATAAGTAATGTGATTAGTATTAAATGAGAAGCAATGCACAAATAAAATCAACTAAACAATGTTTCAAACTCTAATATTTTCTATTAGTATTGCATTGATTTTAATAGGTTCATATGAGATTCAAACCATTTGAAATTCTTTCTAATTTTATATACCTAACATGCCTAACATCTTGAATACCTAACATTGATTTCATAAATTAAAAATAACAAATTTTTTTGAAAAGAATGCCTAACATTTTTCAATTTTTATTGCTTATAATAAAATTTAAATTAAGTTTTAAACAATACAAATATATAAAATTTAACATTAAATTATAACTAATTCATTTAAATATATAATTTGATAATACATTATCATATATATAACATTAATAATTTATATATCATTGAAGATTATACTCTTGACAAAATATTACATAATACAATTAAAACTTTGAATTAGTCTAAATTTTTGAAATGTTATCCATAATAAATTATTAGTATAAATATAAGACAAAAAATAAAGACATTAATTTATATAAGCATTTAAATATGTGTTAAAATTTGCACCTACTAACAACAAAATTGGCTAGAGTTAAAAATTATAAAAAATAAATTTAAAAGAACATAATATTATAACAAAATTAAAGCTTATTTATTTAAAAAGCACTACATAAGCTATTTTATTGTAGAAAAATTTAGGGGTCAAATAATAATTATTAGCTGAAACAAAATAAGAATAGTGAAATTATTATTTACGCATTATTTTATCTTTATTCATCATTAATTTTCTTATTATAATCTATAAGTCAACCGAAACAAATAGTGAAATTATTATTTAATCATTAGTAGTAGTAGTTTATGGTCAAGTTTTATATTTATTATCATTATTTTATTATTTTATAATAATTTATAATATTTATGTATTATAATGATTATCCTAATAATAAATTATTACATTTCATTAAATACTAATACTAATATAATTAATAATAATGATCAAGATATCTATTATCTATTATATGCTTATAAAAAAAGGTTTTTTCATGTAGGTAGATGTCACGTGGGCAACACCACATCGATTCTTTTTTTGCCAAAATGTTGCTGAATTATTTTATTTTATTTTTAAATTTATAAAAATATATAATTATAGTAATTAAGGTGATTATTTAATCATTAAATATTTAATTACAATAATAAATTATAATTTAAACATTATAATAAATAATACAATTATATATTCTGATTCAAATTAATTGATAACACTAATATATATTTTAATTCAAATTTATAACAAATTTAAAGTTAAATTAAGAAATCTCGCAAGATTTATTTTAGGCAAATGCTACCAAAATTATTTTTCTTCCTGAAATACATTTTTTTTCCATTTTTAATTAATTGATAACACACACACACACACACACATTGTATATATATATTGATTCAAATTTATAGAAAATTTAAATTTAAATTAAGAAATATCGTGAGATTTATTTTTGGAGAATTAAGGTGATTATTTAATTATTAAAAATTAATTAGTTAAAATTACAATAATGAATTATGATTTGAATATTCTGACTAATAATACAATTATATATTTTGATTCAAATTAATTGATAACATTAATATATATCTTGATTAAAATTTATTCCAAATTTAAATTTAAATTAAGAAATATCATGCGATTTATTACATAAAGATGAAAATGTATCATGAGAAATATCACGAAACCTACTCGAAATTACAAGAGGAAGAAATTAGAGAAATGCTAGCGTCACTCTCTCTAACCCTTTATTAATTGCTGAAATTTATTAAAAATCACAAATTTTGGTAGGTCTCACTTCCAAATTAGGAGATAAATTCATTAAATGAAAGGTTGGACCCACCAAAATTTGTGATTTCTAATAAATTTCAGCCAACAATAGATAGAGTGTTATAAAGAAAGTATTAGAAAGGGTGACGCTAGCATTCCTTAAAAAAATTTGATCTCTTAGTTATAAGCCAAAATAAAATAAGATCAACAATATTATTATATAAATATTACCTTTTCTTTATTGTAACCTATAAATTTAAATACACACAAATCTTCTTCTTTTTTCAATTAATGTTAGTCATTTTTTTTATGAAGGAAACATTTTTCTAAAAAAAATTAATAAAAAACAAACATTTATACAAGTTAAAATAACATAAGATATATGTGAATATAAAATTATTTTAATAGATATCAATATTTATAACTATGTTAGCATATTTTTAAATATTATATATATATATATATATATATATATATATATATATATAATTTTAAACTAATTAAAACATATATTAAAAAATTATAAATTGTAAACTCAATGCCGGTGCAGGGCACGAGTTATTACACTAGTATATTAAAAGAAGACAAATGCTAATTCATGATTTTCAATGCAACACTTCCAATAAAAATTTTCTACTTATTGATTTCTTAACTAGTACCTTAGAGCACTGGTTAGCAAGACTCTTAATTTATTACAAAAGTCAATATTTTTGTTATATGTAATAATTTATAATTAAATGACAATTATATTGTAATTAAATTCATAAAATATTTTTTAGACAATATATATTTAGTTATATTATTTTAAAAACAATTTTAAAATAAATAATATTTAACTTGAACTCCTAATAGTGTGTTTGCATTGCCGTTCACACGCCAGTCAATCCACTTTAACATGACTGAAAAATTTGGTGAACTGGTGGTTAACGAGGTTTATAATGAAAATGCAAACACATTCCTAACTCTTCTTATGGTAAAATACTAGTTAAAAAATAAATAATACATTGCCAATATAATCATCATATATAATAAATTTATTAATTAAAGAATAAGTGTAGCAGTGTGCTCTCTTATGATTTCCAATGGAACACTTTCAATAAAAACTTTCTATTTATTGATTTCTTAATCAGTACCCTTAGAACACTGGTTAGCAAGACCCTTAATTTATTACAAAAGTCAATATTTTTGTTATATATAATAATTTATAATTAAATGACAATTGTATTATAATTAAATTCATAAAGTATTTTTTAGAAAATATATATTTAGTCATATTATTTTAAAAACAATTTAAAATAAATAAATTTAACTTTAACTCCTAATAGCGTGTTTGCATTGCCGTTCATATGCCATTCAATCCACTTTAACGTGATTGAAAAATTTTGGTGAATTGCAGGTTAACGAGGTTTGTAACGAAAATGCAAACACACTCTTAACTTTTCTCATGGTAAAATACTAGTTAGTGTCGGCCTTAGACCTTGTCTAGAGGTGTAATGGTCTAGGGCCCATGATTGGGAGGGGCCCAAAAAAATTAGAAAAAAAATGATATAGTTGTGTGATAATTTTTTTTATATTATTTTATGTTATTTTTATAAATAAATTAAAATTACTATCACTTATCATGTTCTTTTTATTTATATCTAAATAAAAATGTGATATGTGATTATAAAGTACTATTACCTTAATTGTTTAGTTTTTTTTATGATGTATTACATTCATTAGTTCATGTTAAATGAATTTCTAGCTCATTGTGACAAACTATGTAGTTGATATACAATAATGTGTAGACTTAAAGTTTTTGTTTTTTTTTTATAAAAAACACAAACAAAAATTCAAATTATAAAGGAATTTACTCCTACACATTAATTCCAAAATCCTAACTTGGATAGTATAGCCCTCACTCTCTCAATTATAAATTTTCAACCCTTTCTCTTTTTCCTTGAAAGGTGCATTTCACACACATTCTCTACAATTAATCAAAAAATATCTTTCTCAATCATGTCAAACTACCCTCCATTTATCTTTTTGATTTTCTTCATCAACTATTTGTTTTTATTTAAAAATAACATTATATCACAATTTAAATTATTTATCATAAATATAAAATATAATTTATATATTTAAAAATATTTATTATTATAAGCTTTAATAATAATATAATTTAAAATTTTAAAAATATTTATTTATTATGAGTTATAGTTATAATTATATAAAAATAAATCTTTAACTTGTACAATACATAGGTTAAAGTACTAGATAAAATTAAAAGTTAGTATATTAATAAAGAGCAAAAATTCATGTAAAATTTAATTTAAGATGATAATATTTTGTCGATGATAGACGATAGTATAGAAGTAAATCGTATGAAAAATATTATACATCTTTTTAAGATTTGTTAAAATTATGTTATTTGTTTAGTGTGATAAAAATATCATCTTGAATTAAATTATGTGTCTATTTTTGTATGTAATATATGTTTACATTTTTGAATACTTATACATAAGAGGTCCTTATTTATTATTTCACCTAGGGTCCGCAAAATAGTCAGGACCAGCCCTAATACTAGTTAAAAAACAAATAATACATTGCCAATATAATTGTCATATATAATAAATTTATTAATTTTTATAATAATTACTTTAAAAGTCATATTAAAATTTATTTTTGATTGATTGATAATGTAAAAAGTTTTACACTAATAATATATGCTTATTAGACTTTTATTTAAAAATAATTTAATTCACTTTATTAAATACTTCTAAGATATTTAAAAATTAATATTGATATTCATTCATAGATTGTTGTGTATGATAAATTTATTAATTTTTACAATAATTATTTTAAAAATCAAACTAGAATGATTTTTGATTGACTAATAATAAAAATATTTGTATTGACCGTGCATAAAATTAAACTTTGTTTTTATTTTTTAATTACATAAAAAGTAAACATTACATTAATTTATTTTTTTTATATAATTTTATATAATAACTATAAGTATTTTTATTAAATAATTTTCAGTTTCGATTTCTAACCATTGTAAATTACTCTAAAGCCCTGAGTTTATCGAGTTATATTGTCGTCTGTGACAGTGACTGATAAGAACATGGACACAAGACCCTGATGCGCAGTGCAGCGTAGTTTGTTTGTTGAATCAAATTGAAATTCAAAAGGCAAGGGGAAATGGGAGATAGAGAGGAGCAAGGCGAGGGCGGTGGTGGCTCCACCGTGGATGCTCCTAATCCAGAAACAGAAGGAGAAACCCCAATCTCAGATGGCAGCACGTTCAACAATCAGAGTGAAATTTTGAGAGCGATTGAGGTTGTGGAGCGAGACTCGTTGGCCATCGCTCAGAGTTTCACTTCTCTCTTCGCGTCCCTCCGATTGGCCCTCTCCGAATCCACCGCCACCTCTCTCCATCACATGCAATGCTTCACCGATGCCACCGGTCGCCTGCAGGAATCTGGTACCATAATTTCTCAACCACATCTCTATTTAATTATAAACGAAAAACGTTTATATTTGTGGTTTTGCAGTGCTTGATGCCGCAGCCAAGGGGAATCGCTATATAAATTCCTGTCTCAGGTATTATTATTATTATTATTTATCTTCAACTAGAAACAAGTTTATTACTGTCTACATTGATATTGAACTTAGAAAACGGAAAGATCGCGTAACTGAAACTAAAAGAAAATAGATGAAGCTCCCTGTTGAAGTTGGCTAGTTCCCAATCCATTATCATCATCATTATCGTTGTTTTGTGGGTTGCAGATTGAATGAGGAGATGAAGAGTGTCGATGGTCTCGCCTCTCAATTGTATCCAATTACTTTGTTATTTGCTACTAATTTAGTTTACCTTTTTCTTCAGAGTTTAATTTTGAATCTTTGATATACTATCGGTATAAAGATTTTTACGTTGTCATTTGATTAGAAATGACTTTTAAAGTAATTATTATAAAAGTCAAGGATCTTATATGGCAATCGATAATTGAATGTTGGAATAAAAAATCTTTAAAGTGTCGGTTATATTTATCTCACAATATTTTTCTAACGAAGGGCTAATTCTATTATGCTGGAATGTTTACATTTACTGTATCACTGTATTACCGGGGGAAAATACTCCACTGAAGTGAGAAAGCCTCTAGTGTGCAACTGATGGTGCGTTTAGTACCTTGTGAACTTAACCCACTTTGATTTAAGAGGGTGTTTGGTAGGGAGATTCTTTTAAGTTTTTCAAGAATCTTAGGTTAAGAATGTTGATTCCTATGTTTGGTGTAACATTTTTAAAAATTATTCTCAGGAATCATTTTTAAACTATGTTTTCTGGTAAAACTTTTCTATGGGAGGAGGTAGGAATCCAAGATTCAAGGGAAAATGTTTTTATAATATAAAAATGCAATTATGTCTCTCATTTCTAATAATATTTTAGACATACCAAACATATTTATGATATTTCAGGAAACATGATTTCCAGAAATAAAAAAAGATTTGTACACTAAACACCTCCTAAGGGTGAATACACCCTTGGGCACTTTAGAGGCTTTCTCTCTTTAGAGGAGCCTTATTGGCTGTTTCTACCAAAGACTTTATTAGGATTTAGGAACACTTTGGAGTGTTAGGTGATCCTTCTCTTTCTTCCTTCTTTGGTCTTAGTTTTCAATTGAATCCTTAATGGTTTGAAGAAAAATCCTAAGAAAGCATGTAGATGCTCTGGACTCAGGTGTTAACAAGCTTCTTCATGTCCCCTGACACTGGAGGATTCAGTCCTGTACAAGGTTTGTTTCTATGTCTCATAACGAACTCTTAAAAGAAGTTGAAATATCTATCATATATTTGTCATTTCATGATTGTGCTGGGGACAGTGATGAAGTTCAAATAAAGCAAAAGGATTTTTTTCTTTCTTGGCAGTTAATATAGGGGGAAGAGAACCGGTGAAGTTTCCTCTTTTTGTTCCCCCAGTAAACACAAGGGATAAAGAGTTTTCAGATTGTTCCCTGTATTATGATGTGTATGTCACAAGATTTTCTAGTGGACAGTATGGTTGAAGTTTTAGATGTTGATTATTTTATTATGTGTGTACCTTTGTCTTGATCACTGGTGCTGTTAATAGTTGTTTGGATACAGAACTCTGGGAATGAAAGTACTTATAGAGACTAGAGTAGCATATTTTGATGCTTTATTTTGTTCTGAAGTGGGTGGTATAAACATTATATGCTTCTTGTTGAGAAAGCCTATGCCCATCCATCTTGCGGAAAGATGGGGTGAGATTAGCTGCCTTTACTTTTTTTCTTCTTTTTTCCTTTTTCTTGTATGATGCCACACTCATGAAAAGAAAAAGGTGTAAAGGTAAAGGAAAAAAGAAAGATGGAATGTCTGGCATGTATAAGAATAAAACCTTTTGACCAACTAGTCCTGGATTCTATATGTTGTGCTGGCAAACATGAAAATGAATATTTCGAACCCAGGCTCATGAATTTCATCTTCAAGGCTACTTGAGCAAGTGTTTGAATTCCACGTACAAGGCAACTTGAGCAATTTTCCATACAACATGCTTATGCTTGGAAAGCCCATTAGGATAGGCAACTCACTGTTAGCTAACCTATGATTCAGATCTAACTTACATTCATTGATGGTAAAAGTGGGTAAATGACGCTAATAATGGGTGAAATCATTAACAGGAACTCAATATGATGTATAGTGAATTTGATTCTTGAAAAACCCTGTGTATAATCATTGTGTGTAGGGAAATGATACACACAGTTTGCAAGATATAATAGAATTTGGATCCCAGGGGTGTGTGCTGGGATATTGGATGGAACGTAGAGAGTCATAACAAAGTATTGAAGATATGATTACTATTTAGAGTGTTTGGAAAGAAATAAGTTAGCTTCTAGCTTGTTCGATAAAAGAGTTCATTCCGTTAATTTGTTGTGTTTTTTGAAATGTTATTTCATGTAACGTTGATAAGCTTCTAGCTTGCTGTTATTTTTATCTTCACTATTTTATTAAAATTCTTTCTTTACCTTTTTTTTTATATATTTATAAATCTTTAATACTGTCTTCATTCTCATTTGCTCTTGCTCTCGTTAAATGCCAATTCTTTATAATATAAAATCATCAAAATTATAATATAGATCTATTTATATTATCTCATTTCATTTACTAAAATATTTAAAAATGAGAATAAAATTAAATTTATTATCTTAATTTTTAAATGATAAATTATTTGAAATAAATTAAAATATGAAAAGTGATAATTATATGAAAATATATATAGTTACCACATTTTAAGTTATGATCAGGTAATTAAATTTATATCATTTTACATTTATCAATTAGTTCAACAATTAGTTTTACTATATATTTTTAATTCGATCAAATAGCTAATTCTGCTAAACAAGTATTATCCTCCCCTTTTGCAAAAATCATAAAGAAAAACTTTCTTTTTATTTTTTTTAACAATAAATATTTGTGTGTTTGTTTCAAGGTTTGTGAAGTTAGTCCTGAAAAGGTGAAGTTGGAACTTGGGAATATGACATTCCAAATTTCTAATGCTTGGTACAATGTGTGAAAAAATATTTTTGGGTATTGTTAATTCATGAAGAGTGTTAGCAATACATTCTTCCTAACACAACTTTTTATTATTTGTTGAAATTTATTGAGAATCACAAAATAAGAGTGGTATTTGATAAATAATGAATGAGATTCACATAATTTTGTGATTTTTTTTTTATAAATTTCAGTTAATAATAAAAATTGTGTCTGAAAAAGTGCGTAGAATATGTTGTTCAGGAAAATTGACATTTTATCTTTTGCTTGATTTTCATTCGCATGGCCAGGATAGGATAAGTTACTTTCTCATAAAAATATGCAAAGTTGTTTTGCAAGCTAACTATTAACTATCATTTTAATTTTCGCTTTCTTCTCTGGTAGTTTGACATTTTTTTCAAAAAAAAATATTATTACATATATTAAATCAATCAAATATGTTTTTGAATTCTCTGGAATAACATTTTTTATCCAGGTGGTCTCAAACATGTGCTTTCCCTGTTAAGATGTATGGATGTATCTTCTATCTCAGCCGGTAGATGAAGGTGATATTTAAATTATCAAGCATAAAAGATTCACAATCAGTAACTGTAAAAGTTGATGCATTCATGCACCAGTTCTTGAAGGGTGTATGGTAGAAGCCACCTCTTAATATCATATTTTCTCTAATGTCATTTCTGGACATGTAATAATTATAAACCCTTCCAATTCTGGACATGGAGTTGCGAATTCGAACCTCTTTCGTCTTCAGTGAGTAAAGCCTAGAAGCTAAACAGCACCAATTTTGAAGATAAAGTTGACCAATAAATGAAAAATAAAGAGTTAATATTGCCAAATAATAAATATTTTTCGTCGACATGCCGAAATAATGAAGGATAATGTTGCAGTCGCTACACTTCCTAGGGTACTTTTATAAGAACCATATAATAAACAAATTCACTGCTATCTGTCTATCATCATTCCATAATTGAATCTTTCAAAGGAAACACGATGTTGCAACATCTGGTGCTGAAAATTTAACAATTCAAGGGAAACATGGCTCCAACCTCTATCCCAAGATGCCAACTTTTTTCACACCCACGCCCAAAAACAATTCAACAAGGGCTAAATCAACATTCTCCAACAACAAACAATCATACATGCACCAGATTTTACATCTATTTCAACATTAAACTAACAAATCACAAATTTCATATTGAAACCCATTTTCGTCAAAGTTTCACCACAACTCAACATATATTAGATTTTAAGTCAATCTAAAGCAACATTTCGTCATTCCAACAATCACCAAACCAGAAACAACAATTTGTAAGCTTCTCTTATCTCTTGAACCTCCGAAAATTTGAATTTGTGGAAGAGGAGAGAAAAAGGGGATGGAACCTTGGAGCCAAATTGGTGGAGAAAGAAGTCTTTATAACAACAACAACAACAATGCCTACTCCGACAACTTATGAATTTCAGTCCTAAAACTCATAAACAACTAAAATCCACCATGCCCTACAATGGATTCCCATTGAAATTGGAAGAAGTAGGAAGAGGAACTCACCACCAACAACTTCACAATTCTCACACAATCCAAATAATGAGGTTAGCCTTGAAATCTTGCTCTACTCTTGAAGAATTGGGGAAGTGGATTAGAGAGAGTTTGAGAGTGTTTGGGGTTGGAAAGTGACAAAATGAGAAGGGGGTGGGTCTCACCAACTTATAAGGGTTATGGGTCTTAGGAAGGGTCTTGGGCTCACCAAGGCCTAAGTACCACTCTCCACAACTAAAACCACAAAGATAAGACCAACAGAGATACTTGGCTCAAATGACATTTTCTCAAATCCCACAAATTCAAACTTGGGCTCCCAAGACAAGTCAACATAAAACAAACAAATACACACCCACACCTCATTTATTACATTTTAATTACAATAATTAAATTTAATTTCACCTTAGTTATTCAAATCACTAAATCATAGATTAGAGAAAGCACTAGCTTTACAATATACCTATTTTCCTCTTGATTGATTAAAAACTATATATAACACGATTCACAAAATCTTTCATACCAAAATTGTTTCATATCGTTCAACATCCTCTAACTAAGAAAATATTAAGAGTTAAAATACCATAAATTGCATTCCCTAGAGTAGTTGACACTTGATATGTTATAAACTTAGACAAAACATACTATCATTCTTATTTTCTGATGCCAATAGGAAATACTTAATCACATATCTGAATTTGACATGTTGTGCACTTCCTGTCTCATTGTTTTTAGAATTTACCATCACATTGATGCAACTTATTAAAAGGACTTTGAATCATGCCCATAAAGTTTAAGAGCAATGATACAATTGTCAATTGTGCTACAACCAACATACTACTTTGAGTCAGACGTCACAGGTGGCAGTATGTTGCCACACAAACAATACTAAAAATTTCATATCAAATAATTATTTTGTTGCTAGTGTTTTAGAGCTAAGTGAAAATCATATTTATCATATATTTTTATTAAAATAGTAAATTTATTTTGTGCCTAGTATTGCATAGTTTACTAGTGTCTAATGTTGATAGGTCTAATCTAAATTAACTAAATGATGAATTTAATTTTGATTAGTTTTCAATGTTAATTTTTTCAGTCATTTTAGTTACATCCTGACATCATTAAAAATTGTCAATAGAAAAAGGAGTCAATTGTCATATAGTTAATTCTTTTAATAATATATTATTAAACAATAACATAAAATCTTTTACATCAAAATTAAATTTAAATTTAGACAAGCCAAATGTAAATTTCTTGACAAACATGCAACTAAATTAAGGGTGAAAATAGGTCAGGCCAGGTCAGGCTTTAGTAGGCTTGAGCTTGACCTTCATTAAAAAGATAAGGTAAATGATAATTATACCTCTCAAATTGATAAATATACCTCCTTTTTTTTCATAATTTTTCTCAAAATACCCTTTGAATTCATTCCCTAATTTCAAATTAGAGGATTTCTTTTTGGAACGTGCACCCCCTTCCTCTCCTCTATGACTTACCCCTTTTCTCTACGACTCACCCCTTTCTCGTTAATTTCCTTCTTGTTTCTGAGACTTTCTTTTTGGAATTGCTTACTGTATCACTTGCTTCTTCCACTCACCCCTCAGCCTTTTTTTTTTTTTGCTCCGTCACTTACAAACATGGTATTCCATGTCTATATATAAATAAAAATAAAATTAAAAAAATAGTAATGAAAAAAATAAAAGAATAGTAACGAAAAAAATAAAAATAAAACATTTCTAGAAATTACTTTTTGAAATAAGTAATTGTCTATTCTGGAAAGTATTTTCCAAAATTATGAAACATAATTTTGGAAATTACTTTCTGGAATAGATAATTGTTTATTCTGAAAAGTAATTTTTGAAATACTGATGAAAATGATAAAAATGCAATGATTTGTAGAAACAACATTTGATGTTACCTGAAATGCAATCACCAAAATGCACTGCCTGATACAAATAATGAAAATGTGTCGCCTATCACGTATTCATTATCACGTATCACACAGATTATGAAAAAAATTATTATTTTTGATAGAGAAAAAAAAAAGATAAGGAATGAAAATAGAAGTAAAGGGTTTAAAGAATAATGATGATGAAGGTGCAAAAATAAGGTTAAAGAATGATGAAGATGGGGTTGCAAAATTCAAGTTTTAAGAATAATGAAGATGGAGATGCAAAATTAGGGTTTAAACAATAATAAAGATAGGGTGTAAAAATATGTTAATATTGTTTTTATATAAAAGGTTATTTTGGTAATAAAATTATTTTAAAAAGGTAGAAGGTATACTTATCAATTAAGGAGGTGTAATTATCAAAATTCAAAAGATAAAGACTAAGCTTGACCAATTTACTTGTCATAGGTCTTTTTCAAAGGTTTGGGCCTAGCCTGCATAAAAGCCAAGCTTGGCCTATAAGTCTGCTTAAAAGCCTATTTTCTCATAAGGCCTATAAAAGGGTAGTAGGCCTATTGACCTATGTAGGCCTGTTGGCCTAAAAAGGCCTGTTAGTAATTACAAATTTTTTTATATTGTTATATTTAATACATGTATTATGTATAATTATGTATATATAATATAATATAACATAATATGTAATATAATAATATTTTATTATATATGTATATAAATAGGTCAACCTATTAGGCTTAATAGGCCAGGCCATAGGCCCTTAGTAGGTGGCTTGGCCTATTTCCACCCCTAGACTAAATGGAGTGATCCTTGATATGCCAATGCAGATTGGTATAAATATTTAAGTATAAGTCTTAACTTTTTTTCGGAGGGGGGGAGTGGGGAGGAAGGGAGTTCAAATTCTCACAAAATTATTTAAAACTTCATTTGATAGCCATCCTTCAATAGGAAGATCCCTTAAAATCCTTTTATAGGAAGATCTACTAACACCTAATAACAATATATATGTTATTGCATATGTCATAGTTGATAATGAAAGTAAAGACAATTAGAAATAATTTTTAGAATTGTTGCCTCAAGACCTTGGAGACTGCACTCAATATGATAAAGAGCTGGAATTAAATAAGCAAAAGTATGATTTAGCTAGTTATTAAAGTTTAGCATAATTTTTAATTATAAATTCTAATTGATTCAACTAAACACAAAGAATCATTCTAGCTTTGCAAAAAATAATGCCCGAAGTAGAGTACATGTCTTGTGTCATGCATTTATGGAAGAATTTCATTGAGGTTTGGAAGGACAAAGAACTAAGGGATAGTGTGTGGGTTTGTGCAAGGTGTTCCATGCCACAAGAATTCAATCTTGAAATGGATAAGGTGAAGTAAATGAACATGAAAGCATAGGAGTATCTTAGCAAGTTTCCACCCAATACATAGATAAAAGCACATTTTTCTATGCATCCTAAGGTAGACATTATATGCAATAACAATTGTGAGGTTTTCAATGGAAAGATAATGAAGTACAACAACAAGCCTATTCTAAAAATTGTTGTAGAAATTAAGTGTTACATAATAAGGAACATGTCATTAAGCAACAAGGCATTGAATGAATGGTTAGGAGAGCTTACACCTATCCAGTAAAAAAGGCTTGATAAAGAGAAAATTGTGAGCAACAAATGGACAACATTATAGGCTAGTTTCATTGGACCTATTCCCCCAGTAATTAAGAGGAAGCCAAGAAGACCAAAGAGAGTAAAAAAGAAGGATGAAGAGGACAACACAAGACTTGACAAACTTAGCAAGAAAACTTTTACTATACATTGTAATAGATGTGGGTCAGCATACCACAACTTAAGAAGGTGTCTTCAACTTGTTCTTGAAACTAAACCCAAACCATTTGAGAGATTACCAAAAACATGAAATGACGAAAATGACATATAGATAAACTTATTTCAATCAACACCTCTGAAGGAGAATCAATGGGAACAAGTAGGGACATAGCATCCATGACTTTCATGTCAAATCCACGATTGAACAATAATATATAACATGAATTTTCTGCAATGCAAACAATTTATTTGAAGTATTTTGTAAAGGGATGGTAGTGATGAGAACAATTTATTTTGATACATACTTAAACGTCATAGCTAACTTGGCAAATTTTTTTAATGCTATCATTGTTGTAAATATATACCATTTTGGTTCTACCAATGCAATATTTTTCTATTCCTAAGTTATCTTATTTCTTGTTTGGGAAATCA
Organism: Spatholobus suberectus; assembly: GCA_004329165.1. Classification (NCBI taxonomy): domain Eukaryota; kingdom Viridiplantae; phylum Streptophyta; class Magnoliopsida; order Fabales; family Fabaceae; genus Spatholobus; species Spatholobus suberectus. The sequence goes on from CM014733.1 coordinate 78,107,447, forward strand.
CTAATTGATTAAAGAATTATAGTAAATTAGTAATTGCTTATTTTCTAACTAGTTTTAGTTCTTGAAACTTATTTCACCTTTAGTTTGTGCATCTTAATTATAATTTTCTAACCAATGCCATTTATTTGATTTTTTTTTTTGTCATTTGATTTTTGTATCAAAAACATAAAACTGGCCTTCACTGTCCTTCTTCAACACCCACTAAAACAATACCAAACAAAGTAACATAGTTTCCTACATTTTGCATGATTTAATTATTTTGTTGCATGTGAATGTGACAATTCTTTGCCATTCAATGAAATTGCTAGCATTCAATCTTTTGTTTAGCACCTGCAGAAAGTATGTCTCCAGTCAATTTTTTTTTTCATTTTGATTTATATACTTATAGTCCCATATGATTTTTTCCCCTTTAAAGCTATTATTCTTGTGCAATTTTTTAAGCATTGTAGCCTAGATGAGCTAAATAAATTGTCTTTTGCAATTTAAAAATTTATTTTATGCTTTTACTTATATTTGCTAATACTTGATTGTGATTTGTGAGAGTAATCTGTATTGCCTAAAGTTCTTCACACTTGCTGCTTTCATTTGTTGAGAAAACATTACTAGAAGAATTTCAACTACATAAGGATATCAACTTGTTACATTTAGACTATATTAGTTCACAAAGAATTTCTTTGCATAAGCACCATCACATTTGCTGCATTCAGACCTAAGATTATAATATTTCTGTGTACCAACTTTTGTTTCATATGGCATTGTCTTAATTAAAAGTTAAAATTATTTTATATACGTAAGTGGAAACATAGAGAATGCTATTGCCTAGTTAAACTAATACTTCTTCTTGCATCCTGCACAGGTAGGTGCAAGAAAACAGTAAAATAATGCACCTTGCAAAGTTCAAGATTTTTTTTTTCTAGAAACAAATCTTCAAGATGCATAACCAAGATTTTATATCTTAAGTAAATATGAGCTAAGTTTGGACAGATGCAAATACAAAGTGTTAGACAAATGACGTGAATATATCCGATAACCTGAAATAATAAATTAGTGCCCTAAGAAAATATAAGCATTAAATCTACACATCATATATTATTATGAAACGGAAATCTACTTCCCATATGACATTTAAAATTACAGTAAGAAACTTTCATAATATATTTCACAAACATGTCACAATACATTTATCTCATTCATCCAATATAATATAAAATTAAACAAATTCATTGCCTAGTGTCTACTCTTTGTGATTTCCAAAAAACACAACGAGGAAAAAAATAAACATCACATACATCATAACCACACAACATTTTAACATTCTCAGCTCACTTTCAATCTTCATAGTTATATTTGTCCTCCATGTTTCATCTCTTTTATTTACTTCACCAAAACCCACTTCTTCAAGACCATTTTTCCAAGACATTCATCAACCCAAGAAAAAAATTGCACTATGCATCATCATCTTGCAAGTAGAAAACATCTAATAAGCACTATCCTTGTTATCACCGACTATATTAGGTTGCAAATGACAATTGATAGTACCTTTGGCAATGGACAAGTGAAGAATGTCTTCCTTGGATCTTAGTCCACAACAACAATAAACATGACACCTCCAATTTTATGCCTGTTTGGTTGGGCGTTTACACAACACAGAGCGTGCCTCAACTCTAAAGTCAGAAATACTTGCTTCTACCTCATTTGAAAATTTGGATGTGGATTTTATGGGAAACATGGATCCTAAACTTAGATCTAAACACATTATTTGCAAACCATCCACCCTTAACGTTATGCTTAGACTCCTACTCACTTCCATTATTTATTTCAATCTTCCTTGTGAGATTTGCCCTCCACCATACCTAAACATTGTCCCTCTTCTTTTGCTTCACATTGATTAGAATTTGGGGATTAGGGTGAATTTGGGGCTAACCATTGTATGGATAAAATTGAAGGGTTTTGGGAGAAGAAGGATGAACTATTAAACATGTAGGAGACAAAGGGATGAATCCTAGTCATTTTTAATGTGCTAACCTGGCACTTAACAACCGTCAAAATAGTCTAACTAATAAGATAAATGTGGTAAAATGTTAGAGACTTGTTATTATTTTTCATACTTGAGGGACAAAGTAGGAGAAAAGGTAAAATGTCATGGACAATATTGATGGTTTACTCCATTTTCTTTGTACTATGTATGTTAGTGAGTGTTTTTGTGGTATTGTGGCTTCAAATGAATATTTACCCATAAATGCTAAGAGACATATTTTTCCATTTTCACACATTAAAATGCACATTTTTAAGCCTTGAATATGTAGTTGCGTTAAATAATTAAAGAGAATTTTGCTGCTTATAATGGTCCTATTTGACTAAAATGTGATTACTTTTCATAAAAAATACTTATGATCTATATAAAAAAAAAAAAAACGAAAAATCATACATACACCTAGGCCAGTTATTGCTTTGTTATGTCGAATGGATTTAATTATACCCAAAATGAACCAATAGAACTTGGGCTGGATCGAATAACATACAGTCATCATAGCCTACAGGGTCAGATACAACCCACAAAAAGATTAAGAAATAATTGACAGCAATAACAAAATATTAGTCAAGTCAGGCCACTAAGATATTAATTTAAAATTTTTAAATGAAACTAGCTGTTGAGTTAGTGTCTAAGTTGGACAAGTAATGTGAAGGTGTAATTTCTAGACTGGGATTTTTCTCCCCAATAATTATGAATTTATGATCGATTTAAGCAGCAACCGTGGCACGTTGTATGACAATCAGATGCCAACTATCCAACAAGTTATAAAGAAATTCTATGTAAACATTGTTTCTCATAATTGCTCAGATCAATAATTAACCTTTGAACTATTCACAAACATTTTTTTTTTAATTTTTAATATATCTTTACTTACGGTAAACTGCTGATTTACACTTAGAAAAAATCTCTTTGGATTCCAGTTTGAAATTACGTTTACACAGCACATGATTTCCTGACCTGACGGCTCACACAACAACTACCTTTCATTCATTGGCTATGGATTTTAGTACGTTGTTTAATTTGATTGATGAATTGATGGACAAATGGACAATGATCTGATCGTTTTCCTTTTCCTAGTTTATCAGTAACCACGGAGCAGTGCTGGGGAAGAAAATTTATAATAGAGAAATAGCGACAGAAGTAGGTAGTTATAACCAAAAATAGAGAGAGACATTAAGTCTTGTATGACTCAGACAGAGGCAACTATCTGATTGGCTATTTTGTTTTTGTCCATGTATGGTAAGCCAAGGAACCATAGCTTATATAGCTCTGCCTAAGATGTTTAGGGAATGCTTAGGATGGTTTAGGAAAGAAATGGAAGAAGGGATAAGTTTTTCCATTTCAAGTACTTATTCTTTGATTTAAGAAATTTTATAATGAAAGAAATAAATTAATAAATGTAAACATTAACGAATATTCTTAAACTATTAATTAAGAAAATAAAAGTAAAAATATTTATTGTATTAAAATCAAAAAAACTTAATTGATATTTTTAATATATATATATATATATATATATATATATATATATTGTATCATATGTTAAATGTAATTGAGCTCACTTGATGGGATAAAGCTTTATTGTTGTTGTTGTTAAATATTTGTTAGTCGATACTTTAGTACTCATTAATAATAGGATCAAATATTTAAATGATTTATTATAAACTTGAATAGTAAAATGGAAAAAAAAAAAGATATGCACTAACAGTGTAAAGTATTTTTATACTGTTATCCAATTATAAATCATCATATACGGTAAGTTTGTTGACTTTGATAATAATTATCTTATAAATCATACCAAACATGATTTGTAATTGGTTGGTAGTGTAACTGACAGTGCATACCCATTACATTCTAACTAAATTTTATTTTACCCTCATTTCTTTTTTCTTTTTTAATAAAACTTTCCATCCTAACATCTCACAGACTGTTAAAAAATTTATTAAATCAAAAAAGTTTCTTGTACATTATATGAATATTTTTAAATTTATGTAAAATTTAGAAATAAATAAAAATATATCATTGTTGTCAATTAATAATGGTTAGGTCCCATATTTAAAAGGAAAAATATAATAAGAGATATATTTATTTATAGTATAAATAATAGGATTTTATTTCATTAAATAAGAAAAAGGCATATAAAGAGATAAGACATTAAAAATAAAAAAATTATAAAAATAAATTGCGCAAATCAAAACATGTCATTTATGTCTATTAATTTTTTATATATGGGGCAGGATCCATTGATACCAGGCGTAAGAATTAGTCAAATTATACCTTCAATAACTTTTTGTATAATACAAATTTAACCAATCCAACCATGTATCTTTATGATTATGTATATCAAATTTCACATCATTTGGACTTTTCTAAATATGTTATCTAATATTAAATATTTACATATATTTTAGTATCATATTGTACGTTAAAATAAAGTGATTTAATGAACTATTAAATAATTTTAGAATTGTATGAAATTTTGTATACTCAATCTAATTAATAAAAACATCAAATTCAACGGTTGAATTTGTTAAATTTGCATTATACAAAAAGTTATTGAAGGTGTAATTTGACTAACTTTTACACTTGGTGTCAACGGATCCTACCCCTATATATATAGTGTTAAATTTAAAATTTAAAATTAATATTGACTAAATTTAAGTAAGAGTTTAATGACTATACACTGTCAGTGTAAAAAGTTTTATGCAATTAACCAATTAGAAATCACTATTGGTATGACTTTTAAGGTAGTTATTATAAAAGCCAACAAACTTACCATACATGGTGGTCTGTGATTGGATGACAGTGTAAAATAATTTTACACTGTCAATGCGTAGCCTATTTTCTCTTTAAGTAATAGCATTTGATAAAAATTAAAAAAATAAAAATACTTCACAAAAAAAGTCACGTGATTTAATAAAAAAAATAAAAGATTAATAGAGGTCATTATTGTCAAGAGTAAGTCTTCAAATTTAGTATATAAGAATTATTTAAAGGTTTTGATAATTTTAAGACAATGGTAAAAAATAAAAAATATTTAAAAATAATCATTTAGTATATATAGAGTAAGATTATTAACCACAATTAATATTTTATTTTTAAATAATTAAAAATAATTAATATGATTTATTAAATATTTCTCAATCTATGTTTCTAAATCTAATTAACAAGTTTTGTAAATTGATAATTTAATAATTTAATATGTTTTTTTAATTTTTTAGAGACATGCTATATATGTCCTTATCATCTCTCTAATTATTTAAAAAATTAAAATGTGATTTATTAATATAAAGTTTAAAAATATTTAACTTTTTTGAAAAATAAATTAGTTAGCTAATTAATCAGGAAGACATATATAAAATTTCTCTTTGTTTTACTATACATCCCGCATAAAACTGTACTTTTAGTAAATAATTTATAATTAAGACCGCACCAAACTTATGTACGTGGTCAATTCAATTTTGTTACATGTGTTGAAAATTTATCTATGTTGGTTGAATGCGTGATTTTTCTCAAGGAAAATAATAATATCTTATTTTGCGTATAAGAAATTGAAGGAAGAAACAAGAAAAAGAAAGTAAAAAATATGGTAGATGATGTGGGAAAAAATAAATAAAAATACTGTATAAGTGCATAAATATAATTATTATTTTCTCAAAATTCCGCTAAACCAGGCGTAGCAAAGTGGCACAAGTCTCCGGATGATTTTTCAAACACTTATATTGTATGGATTGAAAATTCAATAATGTTAAATTAGCACGTGAAAGTGATGTCCTCCCATTGTTGTTTACTCTAAGAGTGTGTTTGATAAGTCACTCTAGTAACTTATAAGTCATTTTGACTAACTTATAAGCGGGTTTGATAATCAACTAGTTTATAAGCTTTCAGCCTTTTAGCTCTTAGGTGTGTTTAGTAAAACTAGCTTATAAGTTAGCTGAAACTTATAAGTTATAAGTTAGGAACTGAAAAGCTAAAAGCTTATACGCTAGCTGATTGAATTGAAGGTGTTTGGTAAATTTAGTTGATAAGCTAGTTAATAAATGTAAAATGACATAAAAAAACATATTTAGTTATTTGATTCTTAAATTGAAAAAAGGAAAAAAAAAAAAAAAGAGATTCAAATAAATTAATGAGGATAAAATTGAAAAAACTAAAAAGCTAGTAGCTTATAAGCTAGCTTATTTTCATAAGCTACTTGAAGTAACATATAAAAATAAGTTAAAAATTACTAAAATAAGCTCGTACACCAAATAAGCTTATTGGTCAAACTAGCTTATAAACTAGTCAAAGTGACTTATAAGCTATTAGAGGTACTTACCAAACACACTCTATAGCTTATAAACTTCAATTAGCTTATAAGCTAGTTTTATCAAACACACCAACCTATATTAGTAAAATTGCAACACCAAATTTACAACATTCAGGGAAGAGTATAACTATATTGGTGCATATTCGAAAAAAATGAAATAAAATAAAATTATAATGGTGGAAATTTTGCACTCTAAGGCATATCAAGCATACCTGGGTATGCTGTATGAATTAATAAGATTGTTACAACTGATTTTTTAATGTATTGCATGTTCGGTAATTTTATTTTTTAAAACAATCATATTTTAAAAAAATATTTAAAAATCACTAAAATAAATTATCATTTTTTTAAAATAAACTGAAGTAAATGTACAACTTTTTGTATTCTTTCTCTATATAAATTTGAATAACTATCTCAAATGAAAATGTTTTTAGGAATTATTCTTCAATGGGAACATTTTTATGAGTTTTTTTTTTTCTATGGGAGCATTTTTAAGAGATTTTAATCTATTATTTTCATATTTGTTTTTAAATTAAATTTTAATTTTTTTGAAAAGTAATTATCAATAGTTAAAAATAACCTTGTATCACAATATAATTGTTTATCATAAATCTAAAATATAATTTATATGCTTAAAAATATTTATTTATTATGAATGTTAATTATAATATAATTTATATATTCAAAAGAATTTATTTATTATAAATTTTAGTTATATAAAATATACATTTATCTTATATATTGCATAGGCTAAAATATTAGTTAATAATCAAATTTATTTGAAAATATGCAATGCTTATTTTTATAGTTTTGAAAATTGGATTGGACTGCCCAGTTCGACTGGTCTGACCGAAAACTAGTCTGGTGATTGGTCCGTTAACTCCAAAAAATCAGACCATTTCAAAACCGGTGAGAATTGATCAAACTGGTCAAAAACTAATGTAGAAAACTAGTTTGAACAGGTGGTTTCCAGATTTTTTAAATTTAATTTAAAATATTTTTAAAATAAATAAAAATACATACTTATATAAAGATTATAAATAAATATAAAATAATGTTTTATTTTAATTTTTAGTGTTACAAAGTTATGATATTATATTTATTTAATATTATTTTATATATTATTTAATTTTATTATTATTTTATTAATATCAGTTCAACCACGGTTCAATTCCAGTTGAACCATTGAACCTTAAACCAGTACTTAACTGGTTCAAAGACAGGTCGGATTTTAAAAACCTTGTTTATATTAGCAACGTTACCTGTTTTTCATTTCATTAATTTTTGGACTTTTTGTTTTCCAAATTTAATGTGTATAACCACTACATTAGACCGGATTTACCTGGCACTCTTCCATCAAAGTTTAGCATAGCTATCTATAAAGTGATACAGTAATTTACCTTCCTTGCACACCAAAATAGTTTGAATAACATTTTTTATGGGAAATAAATCAATCAGAAGAGGACAAATTCTTAACCGACTAGAATGGACCTAATGACGAGAAATTTGAATAATGAGAAAATAGACTGTGCACTGATAGTATAAAATAGTTTTACAATGTCATCTAATCATAACCCACCATGTATGATAATTTTGTTGACTATTATAATAATGACCTTAAAAGTCATACCAATGATGATTTCTGATTGGTTGACAGTATAAAATTTTTTATATTGATAATGTAATACTATTAAACTCTTGAATAATTTGCACAAAGTTTTAAATTCGAACCGTATTAATATTCTAGAACGCTTGAAATTCAATTTTTAAGTGAGTTAACCATGGTATTCTTGTTCTGGATAATAATTCAAACCAGCTAACTGAATTTGTCGAACTTGGTGGCATTGAGACGTGTGTGACAATATGTATTATGGAGAAAGCAACTTGTCTCCCGAGCAGTCAAAGGCTAGGCATGAGAGATTGACGCTAGTTCCTACATCCTAGGTTTGTCTTGTTCGCCTTGGTCGTCAATTATTTGCAAAATGTTTCAGATCCTCTAAGATCTTAATTATACAAAGACAAATATTAAGTGTAATATTTTAATAGAGTGTTTCGTATCTGTTAAGACCTCAACAAGTGTACCGATTATATAAGTAATAAAGTAAAAGTAAAATATCGTTTTTACAGGGATTATGATTTTAATCTCAATTCAACTAAAAATTGCTTGTGTATTATGAATTAAAAGAAGATTCAAAATTTTTGTGATTTTAAGAATTAAAGAGCATAAATAAAATGAGAATGCAATTTAAACGATGTGTAGAAAATCAATGAATAAAATAATTAGGTTTTAGAGTCCCCGTTAATTTTCTCTCAATGTAATTTCTTTTCTTTCTAACCTCATTCGTATTAAATAATTAACCCCCAATTTTCCTAAATTAATTTACTCCTAATTCCTTAGGCGATAAACCCTTTGCTCCTAATTTCGCATCCTAATTCTTTAGGTGAACAAACTTAGTTAGAAGCATTAAGAAGAAGAAATTTACGCGAAAGCATGTAATCTCTCTTCTTATCCCTAGGTTCAAGAATTATATGGTTGTTAAATTGGAACAATTCAAACCCCAATTTCTCAACTACAAAGTTTGAATTACAAATCAATTTCAAGTAGGTTTCAAGCACAAAAAAAGCATTACGCAAAAATTCAACAATTGCATTGCATTAATAATTGAAGGTTCAGAAGGAAAAAAACAAATTACAAAGGAATCAAATTATGGTTCATCCTAACCTAACCAAAAAAGGGGCTTAGAAACTCATAGAGTTGCCCGAAACAAAACCAAGATAAAAGCAATAAGATAGAAAAGTCATAAACCTCAGAAGTTGAACCCGAAGTCCTAAGATTTAAGGCCTTAAGATGAGTCTTCGAACTCTTCTTCACTTCCAGTCCTCAGAATAGTCAAAGAATGAATAATGGAGGGACTTCCTTCTCTTCTTAAACAAATTCCGGAATGAGTTTTTCTTATCTTCGCACAAAGGCCCATGAAAGTTGCTTTAGATCACTCGAACACGCTGGGCAGGGCCCATATATGTTGAGCGCGAACACGAAAAGGTAGGGGGCAACTGCATGCGCTGAGCGGGTGCAGTCCACGCTAAGCGTGGGCACGGTATTGCATCTCCATGCTGAAAGTGAGTGCGCCACACTAAATGTGGGCGCCTTGTTTTTGCTCCCATGCATTGACTCTTGCTCCCTCAGTGTAATACTTGATGTTCTTAACTTTTGTCAGTCCAAGTACTACATTATAAGATTGTTATGGTTGAAAAACTGCAGTTCTTTCATCCTTGGATCTTCATGTAATTCCTAATTTCTTTTTAACCTTCATTCATTCAAAGAATTAGAACAAAATATGAAGTTTGCAAAAAATTAGAAAATAAATTCATCACATAAATTCCCATCATTATTGAACAATTTTTCTTTAAAACTTCTTCTAAACTAATGCATAATCAAGTAAAATAGCTCTATAAATCTACTTTAGATGTAGATTTATTAGTATCACATTTTTTTATGTATTTTTTCACATTTAGATGGAAGCTAATAGTTATTGCTTTTGTATCTTCTAATAAATAGACGTGAATTCTCACCTTGCCAATGTGTTTCCAAACACACAGTAAGTATTTTAGTATAGATTTCAATTAAAATTAAAGTTTTATTTAGATAACTTATACAATAATGGTTAATTATATATATATGTGTGTGTGTATGTATTAAGAAATTAATAAATAAAATATTTTTATTAAAAATTATGCTAAAAGTATGAGTTTAATAGATATATATTGTTAATATAAAAGATTTTATATCGTCAACCAATTAAAAATCAACGTTGATGTTTAGGGTGATTATTATCAAAGTCAATAAACTTATCATATATGATGATTTGTGATTGGATGATAGTGTAAAAAAACTTTACACTATCAATACATATCATTTTTTCTCGAAGTATATTAATAATTTTAAATGTTATATATTTTTTTATATTTTTATATTTTTAATTCTTTGAATAAGATATGGACACATGACACTTATTAATATTCTCCCGCAATGCACAACAACGGTTTGAATTTCAAATGTTCAATCATTTTTCATCTACACCAGATATGAAATAAGTGTGATTTTTTTCCACCTCAAAACTCAAGTATTTGTATACATACATGAATCTAAGAGCATAGTGTAGAATTTTAGGGTGTAAAACCAATCTTTTTCCAATATGAAATGAAAATAATCTGTCAGGTTATAATTACATGAGTGATCATTTTTAGAACCAAATCGCTTGATCATTAGTCACGAGTCATGACAGCAAACTTATTTATTTTTTCATTAGAAATTGTTTTGCATCCGTAAATCCTTGTTTTATGCACACATGTTCGCATATTATACAGACATAAATATATCTACTTTTATATGGAAATTACGTTGGACTCTATACACATTACACAGTACACACTATGTTTTTCGAGTATTGGCTAACCTACACTCGGGATTTTACACTCACCGTCTATCCAATACATGTTAATTACGCGTGTAAATATAATTAATTTTATTTTATAAGTGGTTAAAAGTAAATAAACATGATTACACATAATTATCGATACATGATTAATATTAACAACTTTTAAGGCACAACTAGTATTTTAACCTGTATGTTGCATAGAATAAATATTTGTTTAATATAACTTAAATTTATAATAAATAAATAATTCTTAATATATAAATTATGTTATAATTAAAATTTGTAATAAATAAATGTTTTCAAACATATAAATTATATTTTAAATTTATAATAAATAATTAATGTAATATAATGTTAATTTTTAATTATTGATAATTTCTTTTAAAAAATATTAAAATTCAATTTAGAAACTAAAGATATTGAAAATGATAGATTAAAAGAGATAAGAGGTTAAAAAATTCTTGAAAACGCTTTTATTGAAGAATAACAGTTAAAAATTTTATCGTTCAAGATAACTATTTTCATTTAATATATATGGTAGATTAGCTACTATTAGATATTTCAATAACCTATGATACTATTAATCACTTGTGAGATAAAATTAATCACAATTAGATATTTTAATAATCTCATGATTTTATTAACCACATATCGATAATTGTATACAGTCACAATCATTTACTTTTAATCACTTGTGAGACAAAGTTGATTATATTTACACATATATTTAACCACATGTGACTATTAGTAACTTTATGATACTATTAACTTTACATTAGATAATTAACCACAAGTGACTGTATATTATTAACCATTTATGAGTTAAAGTTAATTACTATTAAATACTTCTATAACCTGACATTATTATCCATATACCAATAATTACATACAATTATATTTATTTATTTTTAACCACTTAGAGCATCTCCAACGGGAGTGCTTAAGTCCAGTTCTTAAGCTTCAGATGGGTTGCTTATCAAATATTACCATTGGAGCAAATTACATGGCAGTGCTTACAAATAGTGAGTTGCTTATTTAAGCAACGTTGCTTAACTGTGTTTCAAAAATAAAAAATAATTTTTAAGTACATTTTCGGTAGAATCAACAGAAAAACGAGGGAAAGAAACAGCAACCAAAACATTGCATTCATGGAAAAAGGAGTGTTGATCTGTTGAAAGGGAGTGTCGATCTGCAGAGGGGGAGCGCCGGGGAGAGTGGATCTGCTTCGGGGAGAATGGATCTACTCCGGGGAGCGTCGATCTGCGAACGACGCTATCGATCTCGCCGTGGGAGCGTGGGCTCGCCATCGGAGTGCGGGGTCGCCGTTGAGTGCGGGTCGCCGTCGGTTCCGAGCTCAGCAGAAGGTGCTGGGTTTGCGAGATGGGGCTGGGTTTGGAAGAAAGTGAGGAGAAGGGGGCGCGGCGAGCTGTCCGGTGAGGTGGAGGGGCCGCGACGGGCCGCGCGGTGAGGCGGAGGGGGTGCGATGATGCAGATGGGGAGCGGAGATGCAGAGGGGGAGCGGAGGAGAGGTTTTGAGTTTGGGAAAAAATAAGGGGTAGGGTTTGGGAATAAAGGGGAGAAGAAGTAAATGAATTAATTTTATAAAAAAATAAAAATTGTACAGATTGAATAACACAATCTATCCGTTGGAATGCAAAAATCTATTCGTTGGAATGTAACGTTACAAAATGGTAACTTTGTTACCGTTGAGTTGCCATTGTGGGTTATTTTAGGTGTAAAAATTTTCTATAAATAGTGAAACAAATGTGTTTCAACTCACAATTGATCTCAAGCCAAATTATCTACTATTATTATTTCTCTTAGTTAATTTTATTCACTGTTATTTTCTGCAAATTTGTATTTTTTTTCTTCTTTTGTTGTCCTCAAATGGATAACAATCAATTTAATTTTTCTTTATGGAATTTTATGCAAAATCACCAACTTTCTATGGGTGAAAATTCTCAAAATCCTCAATCTTTTTCTATGTTTCCAACCCTATCACCATATCCCACCATGTTTCCTCCATCTTGGCCTATGTTTCCAACCGTTCCTCCAACCAACTAAACCCCTACAAGTGGAGTCAACTCCACTAATGAGGAACCCAAAACACCGGTTGTCTCTATGTCGGAGTCTCAAATTCCACCATTGTCCACTCAAGTCGGCATAGAAAGCATTGAACACGATGAAGGAGGAGACAATTCTAGTAAAAAAAAATCCAGAGTCAGATTCTCAACCGAAGAGGATACACTTCTTATCCAATCATGGCTTAACGTGTCAAAGAATGCAATCATGGGAGTTGACCAAAATGGAGATAGTTTTTGGTTAAGGATAAGAGATAACTATAACAACTATTGTGGCCATTTGAAGAAGCGAGAAGTTGCTCAACTGAAAGCTCAGTGGCATCGTTTGAATAAGTTTGTTCAAAAGTTTGTAGGTTGTTACAAACAAGCTGTAAGCCAAAAGAAAAGTGGGACCTCGGAGAATGATGTCATTGCTAATGCATATTGTATTTATTGTCAAGATGAAGGTTCCGAGTTCAAATATGAGCATGCATGGCGACTGTTAAAGGACGAACCAAAATGGACATCTGAATCAAGGGGAAACCAATCAACAAGACCAAAGAGGGCATCTGAATCATCTTCTAATGCAGAGACGCCAACAAGTTTTGAGTATGATCCAGCTTCATCGTCGGTCCACCCAATGGGGCAAAAGGCAGCGAAAATGAAGAGGGCATCAAACGCAATTAACACTTTTGAACTCAACAAAAACTTTGCAATGGTAAAAGAGTCAATTAAGGATAAAATGACACTTATGGAAAAAAGGGCACGCATTAAGGACGAAGAGAACAAGATAAGGGATGAAGAAAATAAGATAAAGAAGGAGGAGCTACAATTGAAGAGGCAGACTATGGAGTTGGAGATTCTCTTTAGGGATACAACCGGGATGATAGCGAGACAACTTCGAGATCATGAAAAATTATGTGATAAAATTAGAGAATCACAAGGAATTAATTAGGATTTTGTAATGTATTTCTTAAGGAATTATGTGTTTTTTATCTTATTTTCATAAATAAAATAAATTAGTATTATTCTATTTTTCTTTAATCTTTTACATATTTATTATTTTAAAATTATAATATAAATAATATTTTAATCTAAAATAAAAATATATAAATATAAGTATTAATATGTGAGATTAATTGTAGGACCCACTTAAATAAGTTAAGAACCCACTTTAAGCAACTTTAGCATTGGAGCAAATTTTTAAATAGAGTTCTTAAACTTAGATGACATTATAAGGACCCACAAATTTGATATAAGCAACTTTGTATAAACAACAATGGTCGGAGATATTCTTATAAGATGATATTAGACATGTGTGAGTTATGTATTGAGGTGGACGCCTCGCCAGGTGTTGAATTCTCATATGTAAGTTCCTCTTTTTCCTTGTTTTCCCCTGCAGTCTCGAAATGAGAGTGTACCTCTTTTCATAAAAAAATAGGAAGGTATCAGAATAATAAAAATAATCACCGTGGGCTAGGCTTTCTAATTCAGTGATAACTGTGGGTTCCTTGTTTTTTTTTTTTTCTGCACAATAATAGCAGCACTAACCCGTTAGGACAAGACAGGCAACATTGCCATCGTCCCTCTCAGGTCAACATCTACTGCTACACTCCGCTTTTTGAGCTACAGTAGTTTTGCATTCGGAATCTAGTAACTGAACAAAACGTGCTTTTGGGCCACAACTGCTTTTGAGTACACCCTGGTTGGTTTTATTAATTATTATGACAAGGCTTTCTACAATCAGGGAAACACAAGGGTCATGGCAAGGGAGTAAATAAATCAAGATGTATAGAGAGAGAGATACACAACTCCAACAAACAAGCTTGCTTTTCTTCTCTTTTTCCATCTGATTATATAACACAACACAGTGCAGGCTGGTTGTGTTGTGTTGTGTTCATTCTGAAATTTTGATCCATGTGATAAGTTGTGGCTACCTGCAAAGCCAGAAAATGGTGCCGGAGAATTTGACGAAGCAACTTGCTTTGGCCGTGAGAAGCATCCATTGGAGCTATGCAATCTTCTGGACTGATTCAACTACCCAACCCGGGTACCAACTGTTCCATTCATATTAACTACCTCTATTCTATTTTCAATTATTTGACTTTGCACTTTCCATTTCTTGAATAATATGTTGTTTTCTCCAATACCTGAGAAGACTTTATATTAGGTGAGATGAGACATACACAACTTGCCGTCTGTATCTGCCAAGTTTGGTTGAACATAAGGATGCATATTTTTCTAGTGTAGTTTGGTTTATGTTTAAATCAAGAGAATAAATCAAACAATTCTAACCTATCCATGTTTTTCTAATTTCAAGGGAATAATTAACTAAATGATGATTTGAAATTCTGAATCTACTGTTACATTTTCTTGTATTGCTGCTGCTTGTGAGGTTGTTGGTAAGAGGCCATTGAGTTGTGTTCAATTTTTTGTTTTCTTACAGGGTGTTGAGTTGGGGGGAAGGGTATTACAATGGAGACATTAAGACTAGGAAAACAAGTCAAGGGGTAGAACTTAATTCTGACCAAATAGGGTTGCAGAGGAGTGAGCAGCTGCGAGAGCTATTCAAGTCCCTCAAAACTGCAGAAATCAACCCACAAACCAAAAGGCCTTCAGTAGCACTGTCCCCAGAAGATCTCACGGATGCTGAGTGGTATTACTTGGTTTGCATGTCCTTCATATTCAACATAGGCCAAGGGTAAATAATAAATCTCCTCTAATTTTTTTTATTTTTTTTTTCAAGTTTTGGATCATCAAGTTGTGTTCCCATAATGGGGTGTTGTGTAATCTTGAGGGTGAGTTAGTTATCTTCAAATCTATGTGTGCTGGTAGGTTACCAGGAAGAGCTCTAGCGAAGGGCCAACCCGTTTGGCTGAACAATGCCCATTCCGCTGATTGTAAAGTTTTTAGTCGTTCTCTGCTGGCAAAGGTGGATTTTGTTTCTTGACTTGGCTTGTTATTTCTTCTGCTTTTGGTTAAAATATGGAATTATTATTCTCTAGCTGTTTACCATGCTCAAAATGACAGAGAATCTGAAGTGTGTCTTCTTTGTTTGGTTTTTGTTACATAAACAAACCTGTGACAATTGTCTTCTCTCATGCTCAGAGTGCATCCATTGAGGTACCATCTTGTTTTTTCTTTACTTAATCGTCCTTGTTTTATAATCTCTTATGGCAATTAATTAACAGTTAGCTTAGTGCCATCAAATATGATGCAGAGAAAGTTAGAACAGGTCTTCCTTTTGAAACAACTCTATAGTGTTTGGTCTAGGCACTGCTGCAACAGTATGCATCCTAGTTCCTAAGCATAGAAGTAGACCTGTAGTTTCTACAATGGTAGCTTATTATCCTAGCCAAGGGAAGACTCTTTAAAATTTTGTGGTCTTTTCCATGCATGTAGTTTTCTTCAACACAAGGGACTGGGATTCCAAATCTAAGACTATTATGACCACCAAAACTAATTTGTTGTCAAATTTAGTAGGCAAAATCCATCAATTCACCGTGTAATTTGTTTCCTTGATCTCTACTTTCAGACGGTTGTGTGCTTTCCGTTTATGGAAGGGGTTATTGAGCTAGGTACTACTGAACAGGTAAGTTTTCACCTTCATTTAACCATTAATTAATATGACTGTTTTGTTATCCTCCCTCATTCGTTTAACCCTTTTTCTCTGTGTGAAGGTCTCAGAAGATTTGAGTCTCATTCAACAGATCAAAACTTCTTTCTTGAATAGTCTGCATGACAATGTTCCTAATAAGTCAGGAGCTACATTGAAATCAAGGAACGAGGAAGATCTTGCTTATCTAGCATTTGATCATAATGCTAACAATGTTGAATCAATTCCAGAAGTTGGGTATGACATAGCCAACACAACCTCTCCTAATGGTAGTTCAAATGCATTCCAAGCCATTCAACCACTTGATGAAACATTCATGGTTGAAAGGATAACCAGCGGCACTTCTCAAGTCCAAAGCTGGCAAGTTATGGATGATGAATTGAGCAACTGTGTCCATAACTCTATGAATTCCAGTGACTGTATATCACAAACTTTTGCCAGCCCTGAGAATATTGCTTCTGCCCCCAAGTGTAATAACCTTTCTGACCCTTGTGCCCGAGATCTTCAAAAGGGCAACAACCCAAAAATGACCTTAGTGGATCCTCGAAGTGATGATTTGCATTATCAGAGAGTTCTTTCTGCCCTTTTAAAAAGCTCTGATCAGTTACTTATGGGGATGCATGTGCAAAAATTTCATCAGGAATCCAGCTTTGTTAGTTGGAGGAAAGGAGGGCCAATGGGTAGCCAATGGCCAAGAGCAGGAACCTCACAAAAGTTATTGAAGAAGGTCTTGTTTGAAGTTCCTCAAATGCACTTGGATGGGCTGCATGAGTCTCAAGAAGAGAATGACTATAAAGAGGGAATGAGACTAGAGACTGATGAAATTGGCATGAACCATGTTTTGTCAGAAAGAAGGAGAAGAGCAAAACTAAATGATAGGTTTTTAACCCTTAGGTCAATGGTCCCTTCAATCAGTAAGGTAATGTATATTTTACTCACGGCATTTATTTGCTTGATTATCAGTTCACTGCTCAAATCAATCGAATGTATAATTCCTGCAGGATGACAAAGTTTCAATACTAGATGATGCAATTGAGTACCTTAAAAAGCTTGAGAGAAGGATAAAAGAGTTGGAAGCTCTCAGGGGGGTAACAGATATAGAGAGTGGGACTAGAAGATCACCTCAAGATATGGTGGAGAGGACTTCTGATCATTATTTTAGCAAAAATAATAATGGCAAGAAACCAGTGGTCAAAAAGAGGAAGGCTAGTGGTGTAGATGACACAGGAAGAGAGATTAATTCACATGCTTTAACAGGCAGTTATGCTAATGATGTTACTGTCAGTACTAGTGACAATGAAATTGTGATCGAAATGAAGTGCCCCTCAAGAGCAGGAAGGCTGATGGAAATTATGGAAGCAATAAACAGTTTCAATATAGATTTTAATTCAGTTCAGTCAACAGAAGCTGATGGAAATCTTTATGTGACCATTAAATCTAAGGTGAGCATTTGGATGTGCCTTTTTGTTTGGTTTTATACTTTTATGCATTAGCAAAACTACGGAACGATCGTTTCCGAAGCACCTAGATACCCTCTTGCCCTTTATCTAAAATTGGATATCCTTCTATTTGCAGTTCACAGGAGCAACTATTGCAACAGCCAAAAGAATCAAACACACACTCCAAAAAGTGGCTTCCAAGTGTTGAATTTTTGTCTTTCCCTAAAAGACTGTACGTGGGGGGACGTTCAATTTAGTTCCTGCCACTGCCGTGTGAAATAGAGAATTCATTAGATTGATGGAGTCACAAGTGCAGTTCTTGAAGGTTCTTTTTGAAGATTTCTCATAAAAGGACAATGTAGTTTTTCAATTCACTCTTTTGGCTATACGATAACTCTTGGTGACGTAACACGGACTTTTAAGCACTTGTAAATGGGGTAGGTAGGCTTAGTTGATTAGATTTTATGTAAGGCCATTAGCTCCAATGGCATCACGAAGATTGACCAATGGCTAAATATTGATAGCGAGACGTACATTCTTAAATATGATAGTCTTTAGAGCCGCGCGTGATGTTGAATATGAACGTTCCTATATGATTTGCCTAGAGTACTATACAAAAATGAACAACTATTTTGACCATGAATCTATAATTCTGAATTTGTTTTAATAATAATAAAAAAAATCTGAATTTGTTTATGGATTTCTCTGACACAAGGAATCTATAATTCCTGTGATCCAAGAAATGTATCCAGATAATATCATATCGGAGACTAAATAGTGTCCACAGATGCTCAACCTGTATACTACCAAAACGAAAACAAACAGGGCGGTGGGTAGAATTGCTGACACATTTTTAATACTATTTTAATGTGTAATGGTCTTTTAATTGTTTTTTTACACTTTATTTTTTATATCCATCTTGCCCTTTTCTCTATCTTTTTCTTTTTCATCACATCACTATTTATTTATTTATTATTTTCACTTACTTCCCTTATTATCTTTCTTTTCTTGCAAAGGACTATTTTTTTTATCGACATCTTGCAAAGGAGTATACACCTTATTAACATGTGAAAACATTATTTTTTATGGTTTTCCTTCCACTTCTCATTACATTCTTATCCAATTTCTTAAACTTCCCTATCTAGTCATCTAAGAAGAGGAAGCAAAAAATATTTGTAGAAAATGATAAAATAGTGGAAGGATTCAAGGGATATAGACTCCTCTTTATAATAAAATATTGCAACCAGTGCAACACAATGGTAACAAGTTATATACCGTGACAATATCTTGATTTTGTTCATATTTTCACCAACTACTCTATTCATTTTTATTTGTTTATTCCCTAATAATACTTGGTGTCGGTCGAATTGAGTTTACAGTAATATAATCCTCTTTCTGCTTTTTATATTCAGAGATCAAAACAGTACTTTGCTGGATTTGGACGGATCCACTCAGAACAGACTATAAAATGGGGGCCGGGGGCCCCAGCCGGCATTTCAATTTGATGTCTAGAGATAGTACCTGGTCAAATATATTTAACGTTGTGTTTGGTAGTACAAATATGGTGAAAAGAAAAGAGAATTGCACAAAAATAGAGAGAATAACGAATTTTGATTTGTTTAGTAGCGCATAAATTGGTAAGAAATATTTAAAATTCTTGTGAGTTTCACAACAAAATTGATCCCTCCAAAATAGCACGGAAGTATGAAGAAATATGTAACTTTTCGTAAATGTCCTAAAAATGAGACATAATAATCGAATATGTGAAACACATATATGTAAACACAGTATTCAAATATGTAAAAAGAATATGAGTTTTATATATTTCTGAAATTCAATTTTTAAAATTAAATAAAGATAAATAATTACTAATATATATATATTTTGAAACATGTATTCGAATGTGCTACAAAATAATAAGGATATAAGTGTCATTTTATATTTTTATTCAAAATACCAAAAGTCAAAAAAGTATATTTTTACTTTATTTCCTCTTTATTTCTCTTAAACTAAACAATCTCTATTTCTTACCTATTTCTCTTATTTTCTACCTATTTCCTCTCCCTCTATTTATTTTCTCTCTACCAAACACACCCTAAAATTAAATCATCAATTTAGATGTGTTAATGTGTCACCACGTAAATTTTATGTAAAGTTTGATTATCAAATTATTTATTTAATTTTTTTTGGTCATTACTTTAATATTTTAAAGATTTTATCATTAAATTAGTTTTTTGAAGATTAAATTTGTTAATAAATTGAGGGTTTGCTCTTAATTGAATATACTTCAACACCGCAGATAGCTGTTTTCGTCTGATATGTGTGAACACATGCAAAGCTCTACCATATTGTTCACATTATTCAATAATGTTCAACAATGGGAGTAAAAGAGTACAACTCCTCATAAATACATTCAACTTCATACAGTACTGTTGCTTAATGCATCTAACGTTTTGGTTGTTTTATGCATCCTGCATTTTGACTGTTGACGCATAAGTGAATGCATATGTTTCATTGCGGACAACTGAAATGTTAATATAGAGCGAAAACATGTTATTCAGTGGAATTCATTAATAATAATAAAAAGAAAAGGTGTGCCTCATATGAGTCAGCGTGACCGCCATCCAATTCGCTAACCCACCCAATCCTAAGTTGATTTTAACATATTTGGATTTTAAAATTAGACTCAAAGTATTTTAAAGACGTGTTTGGGTTATGTTTCGGGTCTTCTCAATCCGATTTAGTGTCTTATACTCTCTTAAAAGTATAAGTTTGTTGAATAATTATATATTTATAATAAAATATTTTAATTTAATAAATAAGATTTTATATAACATAATATTATATTTATTTTAAAATATATATTGTAAAATATACTTTAATTTAAGTTTTATATTTATTTTATTTTATGATTTAACTATATATAATATTAAAATTGATATATTGTGTTAAAAAGCCGACTTAATCCGATTTTATCCCATATATTTCAGATCTTGATCGGATCAGGTTCAAATTTAAATAAGTAGTTCGTTTAAAATTTTGAGTCTGATTGAAACAAAGATAAATTTGTCTCGATCTATCTCTTGCTCACCCGTAGTGCCTCATGCTCACATGGAAAGCTGATTCAATCATGATAAGACTTCTAACCAGTGTTTTAAAAACGGCTCGGATCGGCCGGTCAAACTAGAAACCGAACGTACAACTGGTTCGAGCCAGTGATTGGATTGGATACGCCATCAACCCAGTTTGACTCGGTGGGTCAACCGGTCTAGCTGGTGAACTGGCCGGTTGAATCAGTGAACTAGATGGTTAAATCGGTGAACCTAGATGGTTGAACCGGTCAGTTGATCTGGACCAATTCAAAAAAAATATTTTTTTTAAGTGTTAAACGATGTGGTTTTAACTATAAATATTGAAAAATATATATTTTGACTTATAATATAATTTACATATTTAAAAATATTTATTTATTAATGATAATAATCACCAAAATCATGAATGCAGGTATGCGTATGACATAAATGTCTCTTGTATTAATATGAGTGCATAACCTTCATTTACTTGTTCTTGTTTGTTTGTCTTTAATGCGTAACCTCTAGTCCTTTTACCCCTATCTTAAATATAATTGTTGATTGTTTATTTATTTATGGGTTACACATCACCATTAAAATTTAATTTAATAAATTTTATAGGTATGAAATTTACATGTCATGAATACTTTCAAATTTTTTAATAAAGACCGAGTCATGCAATTCAATTAGTGACCCTCCGATTCGACCATTGACCCAATGACCGAGTCGATGACCGGTTCGAGTTTTAAAACACTACTTCTAACATCTTAATTCTTAGTCCAGACTGAGAATGAACATGCCGCAGAGCAGAACATTTCTTGGATGTTGAGCAATGACCACGTTTTCCCACAGTAGGCGTTTCCTGTGTGCTTTGGTTTCTCCTTTACGCTGTGTTTGCTAGAGAAGAGAGAAATAGAGATAGAGAAAGTAGGTAGAAGAGAAGATAAGAAAAGAGAAGTAGATAAGAAATAAAGTGGAAATAGAAGTTGTTTGGTTAGAGAGAAATAGAGAAGAAATATAGTAGAAGTTTACTTTTTTGACTTTTGGGATTTAGAATGGAAGAATAAAATTACATATATAACCTTTAGAATTTATAAATGTGTTTTTATTAAGAACGATACAGATAACGCATATATTTGAATATGTTATAATATATTCGAATATATTGGTACATATATATTCGAATATGTTATCAACATATTTGAATATGTGTGCTAACACGGGCATGAAAATGATCATATATTCGATTATGTAAATGAAATAATTGAATATATGGCCATTACAGAGGCGATGAATTTTTGCGGTGTACATATATTCGATTATGTTAAATAAAAGAATAAAATTACACTTATACCTTATACCTTTTTTTTTATTGGGTTATTTGTCGAAAAAATCTAATAACAAAAGCAAATATTCGATTACGTATATTCGAATATATATATATATATATATATATATATATATATATATATATAATATATTAATTAGTAAATATTTATATATTAGTAGTTGTTTATATATTTATTTAATTTTAAAAATCAAATTTGAATTTTAATATGTAAAACACATATTCGAATGTGTTTTACATATTTGAATATTGTGTTCACATATTCGAATACGTAAACACGATATTCGAATATGTAAAACACATATTCAAATATGTGTTTTACATATTCGAATATCGTGTTCACGTATTCAAATATGTGTTTAATTGTATATAGTATTCACAAAAGAGCAAGGGTATTATCGAAAACTTGCAACCAACGCTGTATTTCTTTGCACTTTCGCGCATATTTGCGACGATTACTTTTAGTGTGGGACTCACCTAAAATTTAAAAACTTCCACGCTATTTCGCTTATACCAAATGAACAGAAATTGACCAATTTTGTACACTTCCGCGCTCTTCTCTTCCCTTCTTCACTACTTCATTGCTACCAAACAGAACGGTTAAAGAGCTAGACTTTTTTTTTTTTAATACATAAAACGGTAGACATTCATACTTCATAAGTTTCAAAACAAAATTCAGCACCATCCCATTTTGCGTTATTTATATTATATATTCTTTTCACTCTTACGTAATAAAAAACTTTCTTAATATATATCGCTTATTTTATTTTGAATTAAATATATTGTTACCCTCTATAAAATAAATAAATTTTGGTCATAAAAAATTGTTCTCTGTATACACCGTGAGGTTAAATATGATTTTAATCACTAATAACATTATCTGTGTAATACAATATAAGCTCTTGGTGGTATAAAACCTACGATAATTAGGTGACCTTCCATTAAATGTATAAGTGCGTGTTTGTTTACTGTTCCACCTCTGATTTTCCACTTTTCAATGCACGTTGAACCCAATCCTCCTCTCACATTGGATCGGCGTTCAACGTGCTGAACGTTAATACAAACATAGCCTAAGTAGTTAACGGATCTCATATGAGAATAACAATTAAAACTAGAGAAAATAAGTTATGCACTGACAATGTAAAGCAGTTTTACACTATCATCTAATTACAAACTATCATGTATGGTAAGTTTGTTGATTTTTATAATAAATACCTTAAAAGTCATACTAACGGTGATTTCTGATTGGTTGACAGTGTAAAAAATTTTACACTAACAATATATGATTATTAAACTCTTAAAAGTATTGACTTTAAATTTTAGAACAAAGAAAATTAAAGGAAATTTTTTCACAGGAATTAAAAACAACAAAAACATATTTAACCCAATGATCTAAAATGGAAGATTAAAGTGTTAGGTATCATTTCATCATCACATTATCTGCGCGATACATCAAGAATTTATATTGCATAATATAATATGATGTCTGAAATTTGTATTAATATAATAATTTTTATTTATGATAAATTACATTAATTAATCTTAGAAATCCAAATAGAAATGAAAATAGTTTGAATAAGCATATGAATATTTTTAAAAATCAATAGAAGACTTTAGTTTTTTTGGTTCACCATATTATTGGTGTGAGTGAAATATGCATCAATTTCGTCGATAACTAATCTCTACTGGAGAACTTGCCTAACCATCTTTAGTGGGATTTTTCCTTCTAACTACGTTTTTTCCATCCACAAAGTTTAAAATTGAGACATTATTTAAGGGATTTGAGTCCAGTTTCACTTGGACTAACGATAGGTATAGAATTTGATATCATTAAATAATTTTTTTTTCTTCATAACTGTAAATTATAAGAGGACCATTTTGAATCTTTATTATTGAAATACTAATTCATTGCTTTTAGAAAATTAGCCCACACAAATGTTGTTGTAATGCACAAAAATTCTTAAATTGTTATACATACAATAAAAATATTGAGATTATTTATTTAGAGAATTATGATTAACGTATAACAATTGTATAATACAACCAATATTTGAAATAAAATAACCAAAATGTGTGCGTGTGTGCTTATATATAATATCAATCTATGGATAGCTGTAAACTTTTAAATAGAACAAAAAAATTCAAAGAATTTTCAAAATATGAAATGACGTAAATAATATACTAATGTAGTAGTAAGTTGTTATAGCAATTGAACTAAACATATCAATACATCAATTATTAAACATTACATTAAGTTTTAACAATAAAAAGAAATAAATAGGAAAAATCAAATTGGCAACAAAGGCAATGGAAATAATTTGTTACCTGCATTTATTCACAAACTAATATTGTATAAATTAATAAGAAAACAAATTATATATCAATAAACTTAACACATCTAATCTATTTAATAGTTATGAATGTAACATTACAAATAATTAAAAATAAAAAATATTATGTTCAACCAAAAACATTGAGACAACAATACTAATTTAAATTGCTTGTAGGATCAAATTCATGACATTTAATATAATAATATCTCGTTATGACAAATAAATTAAATTATAATAAGATAACTAAATCAATATAACAGTAAAAAAAGTGTTGTATAAAATCATGAAATAAAATCAAATAACAACTCACATCCTCACTATATATAAATTAGAATAATTATCTTGAATGAGTGCTTTTAGTTATTATTTTTCAACATGGGCATTTTTAGTTATCAATTTTTAATTGAGAGCATTTTTAGAATTTTTTTAACCTCTCATAATTTTTAATTTTTAATCTATCATTTTTAATATCTTTAGTTCTAAATTAAATTTTAATATTTTTAAAAGAAATTATCAATAATTAAAAATAACTTTTATCACAATATATTGTTTACTATAAATTTAAAATATAATCTATATTTTTTTGAAAAGTAAATATAATCTACATGTTCAAAATATTATTTATTATGAATTTTGATTATAATTTAAATTATATATTTAAAAATATTTATTTATTATAAATTTAAATTATATAAAATAAATATTTATTTTGTGCAATGCACATGTTTAAATACTAGTTTATAAATTAAAAATGTTTTAAAGCTTATATTTTAGCCTTTGCAATATACAGGATAAATGTTTATTTTTATATAACTGAAATTTATAATAAATAAATATTTTTGAATATATAAATTATATTATAATTAAAATTCATAATAAATAAATATTTTTGTATATATAAATTATATTTTAGATTTACAATAAAAAATTTATGTTGTAATATAAACATTATTTTTAATTATTAACAAATTCTTTAAAGAATTATTGAAATTTAATTTAAAAATAAAAGTGAAAATGATAAATTAAAAGATATATAAGTAGTTAAAAAAACAAGCATACAGATAAAGATAAAAAGAGGGTAATTTCTGATGGTTGAGAAATAATTTTTTTGGACTAATTGTTAAATAAAATAAAATTTTTAATTTAAAATTAAGAGTATATTTAAAAAATAAAAAATAAATTAAATGCTAAGTAAGGATAAGATGTATAGCTCAATGACAGTCAGAATAATTTCTAAAAATGCTTTCATTTAAAAATAAAATTTAAAATATTTTCATTTAAAAATCAAGATTCAAATTTATAATACAAGAACAGATATAAAATTAAGAGTTTAATAGCTATGCATTGTTAGTGTAAAAAGTTTTATATTATCAATCAATCAATCAAAAATCATCGTTGGTACAATTTTTAAGGTAATTATTGTAAAAGTCAACGAACTTACCATACATGATGGTTTATAATTGGGTGACAGTATAAAACTACTTTACACTAGTCAGTGCATGACCTATTTTCCCTAAAATTAAAGTAGCAACTTTAAAATAATTAGGATTTTTTTAACATTTAGAATACTAGAGCATCCATGTAAAAGTATATTTGAAGAAAGAACAAAACATTAAAACATGTTTTTAACTCTTATGTTACGTTTTGTAGCACAAAAATAGCGAAGAAATAGAAGAGAGATGTGACAAATGGATAAAAAATAAAAAAAGTGGGTGTATTTGGTGTAGAAGAAATATTGAAAAGAGAAATAAAAAGGTGGCAGGGTCCCACCTAAAATAATTTTTACACAAAACCAAAAAAAAATGACAAAGAAGTGACGGTTTGGAGCATTGATAATTGATTATCTAATTTTGATAATCAATTATCAAGGCTTTTATACTATAATATAGAATCTGATAATTGATTATCAGTATCAAATTTTTATAATTAATTATTTAATTTAAAAATCAAATTTAATTATTTAATTATTTTTTATTTTTTTTATTTATCTTAAATCAAATATCTCTATTTTTATTTTATTTATATATTTCTTCTTTCTTTATTTTTGTTTATTTTATTTCTCACTTATTTATTTTTTCTTCCTACCAAACCACCACCCTTAAAGCACAATTTCTATGCGATCTTTTTGGCAGTGCTCCAATTTTCACTTCAGTATCAGTATCACAATCAGTCTCTGCAGTCTTCATCCTGCTGTGTTGGACTCCACCAGACCACCACCCATTCATGAGAGTTTAAAGCTGAATTTGAGAGCACGAGTTACCTTTTTCTGACAGCAAAAGGGATGTTGTCTTGTTCCAAGTTTGTTCTTTTAGGCACATGCATATTGTGGTTAATCATGAAATAACCAATGATGTCTTCTGTACCAAACTGCATATACCATGTTAAACCAGCATATCTCAGAACACCAGTAAAAGCTGAAGCCAATCTTTAAAATCTACTCAATGCGTGTCTGGTTACCCGTCCTTAACTTGCGTCTATGCCAATTTTTACATCAAATATTGGTAAAATACGTGAAAGCTAACAAGGGTGTTTGTGGATCGGTTTTAAACTAAAAAATTGTCCAATCCAAAACTTAAAATATGATTCGATTTGGATTGTTCTTTAAAAAAAATCCAATCCAATTCAATCCGAAAAATGTGGTTTAAATTAAATCGGTTGATTCAATTTTTGATTTTAATTCCTTTTTCTCTTTCTTTTCTTCTTTTAAATTAAATATCATTATCAATATTTTTTTATAAAAACAGTAAAACACAGAAGCTGCCATTTAACATAATATGAAAAATTTAATTAGAAGAGCTCACATTCACAATAATTAATAGAAGAATCTGAGAATTGGCCCGAGACTAATTATGTGTGAGAATGTGAGCAAATTCATTATTAATATAGCAGATAGGATGCAAAATATCCACCTGCAGCAGAGAGCAAATTCTTAGTTTTTTGCTGAGTCACATTTGTGAAATTTGTTTATGTTATCTATTTGCTATTGATTGTTTCAACTATTAACAACAAATTTTTTATCAAAACAAACATAATAAAACAAATCAGAGAAAGGTATTTCAGTCCTTAAAAAGCAATGCCCATGGGCCCACCAAGGCTGCTTCGACCTTCCTCCATTTTGGTAACAGAAAGCTTGAAAAATACAATGAATACCGAACAGAAAACATATATTTCCAACTTGGATTTGAGTTCAGTATCAATAATTTTGATTTGGTTTAGTTCAATTCAGTTACAGAGATACCAACCAAAAATCAAACCAAATTGTTTTAGTTTTCGATTTTTTGGATTGATTTTCAGTTTTTTTTTTTTTTTATCAGTTTGAATTTAAATACTCCTTAAAGCTATTATTATTATTTCACTTTAACGTGTGTTCAGACGCTGAAACATACACACTGTGAATTGGCAACATCAATAATAGTGCCAATGAAAGATCCAAATTCTCAACCCGAATCTGTCAATATCGTCATTACATGAAAGAAAAGCAAACCCGAATCTGTCAATATCATTACATGAAAGAAAAGCATGAGCTATAGGTTCTTCAATCTTCAGGTAATGGGTCTCCAACTACTTTTTTCTTACTGGCCGGTTATATGTCTTTGCAAGTTATCCACACCAAATCCTTTAGGCTATGTTTCGTTTACAGTTTGGATTCTTTCGATTTACAAATGTCTAGTAAATTCAGTTTGGTGATATGTTTAATTTCTTTTAAAAGTACTTTAAAACAACTTACATTTGTGCAACACATTTTTTTAATATACTCTTTTGAAAACTTTCTTTTTTATTAGTTAAAATTTATTGAAAAACACAAAATCATAAGAGAAAATCATTCAATAAAATGTGAGACCTACAAAATTTTGTGATTTTTAATAAATTTCAACCAATAAAAATTTGTGTATTCAAAAGAGTATGTTAAAGAATGTATTACTAACATTTTTTTTGGCCTGAAACCAAGTTCAATTGAAAACAATACTAAGGTTGCTTTTGCAAACTCAATTTGCAAAATAAAATCTATTCAAATTTAACTTTGCAAACTTTAATCCAAACATACACTTACATGTTGGGGCAGTCTTCACTTGTCAAATCCGTTGGGTTTTCTTAATTGTTTTGTAGATTAGTATTATTTAATTATTATAACATTTTAGATTATTAAATAATATTGGTTATGAAAATTAATATTGTGTTATTTTAATTATAACTAGTATTTTTATATGTGTTATGCTCAAGAAAAATATTTATTTTTATGTAACTAAAATTTAAAATAAATAAATATTTTTGAATATATAAATTATATTATAATTAAAATTTTTGAACATATAAATTATATATTGAATTTACGATAAATAATTTATATTGTGATAAGTTATTTTTCACTATTGAAAATTTCTTTTAAAAAATATTGAAATTTAATTTAAAAATAAAGATAAATTAAAAGAGATAAGTGGTTAAAAAATCAAGTATATAGATAAAGATAAAAGAAAAGTGGTTTGAGACATTCAATTAATTTTTTTTTGAGAAAGTTGTTAAATTAAATTAAATTTAAAATTAAAATTAAGTATATTTGAAAGGAGTAAAAAATTATAAATAAAATTAAGAGCTCGATATACAAGATTAATTAGGATAAGACATATGACTCAATAAGAGTGATAACAACTCCTAAAAATGCTTTCGTTTAAGAAAAACAAAAAAAACGCTCTCATTAAAAAATAATTCTTAAAAATGCTCTAATTCAAAATTAAAATTTAGATTTATAATATAGGAGGAGATAATGAATATTTTTATTTGTTTTTATTTTATAAAAATAATTATGATGAGTTAGACTTCTCACTTAAAGCCTAATGAGGAGTCTCTACTATCATTTAACATAATTATAAAAGTCATTGACCGCTAGATGATTTAGTATGCGCAAAACCTTACTTATTAGACATAAAACAGCTTTTTTTCTCATTCGTTATTCTATGGTGCTGTGTCAAGATTGTAAACATGGATTCATTCAAGATTCCCATCAGAAACACACATTTTAAGACATTCCTTAATAAAATTGTGTAATGAGACCATGTTATAACATACGTCCTTGTATGACAATATTCAAACTTTATTTTCTAAAATTTTGGCCAAATATTTTTATAGATTTGATTTCTACAACTTAAAATTTGACTCTTCTTTTTCAAGTTATAATTATAGATAGATTTCACTATGAATCTTCTATCCAAGATTAAGCTCCAAATTAAGAGAAATTATTGTATGATCCAGGATCATGCGTTCTTAATCAAATTTTAAATTATACGTAATCACATTTTTCAATTTACTAAAAAAGTTAATAACATGTCACGTAAACATTAGCTAGGACCACATTCATAATTAGAGAAGATTTGGAAAAAAAATTAGTGATCCCACTGACTTGTCTGCTCTTTAATAAAATTAAAAATTTTGAGATACTGACCTACATATTGTGTTCCTCTTGTAGTTTGAAATTCAGAGTATTTGAAACGCAGTTATCCTCCCATATCTTCATTGTCTTCCCCATCACCAATCCTCCAATAACATCCTTCTTCGATGACCCATTATTTGAAGCTAAAATACTAGACCAAATGAAGCTTGATCTATATCCTTTGTTTACACATAAGATCGATTATCTTATTCTTGGATAAAACGCAGTGGATTTTTTTTAACCTACCCACTAAAATTTACTTATCAAGCCTTCAATTTGATTAAAATAGAAAGATAGGGAGTTGAATCAAAGAAAAATAAACTTTTATGCAAGAGAATGAATTATATATTTAATATAATATTAAAAGATAAATGAGAACCTTATTAAAAACTTAATTAGCAACTCGAAAGTGAAGAAATTGAACACAAAATGAATAACAATTGCCAACAGATCGAGAGCATCATTTTAATAATTGTTAGCCTACATGGTAGTAAGATAAAAAGAACACTTATAATTATTAATTTTTGATAAAAACTGTAACACCTAGATTTTTGTTATTTTATTAAATAATTTGATTACATTATTAGTAAATAGAAATGTTAATTAAATTATAAAATTTAATTAATTATAATTTTTTGGTTAAGTTTCAATTGTTAATTCATCTAAAACATAAATTTTGTTGTAAAACAGACAATACAATATACTATTTATTTTGTGAGCAGTTAATTTTTTTCATAAAAATTAATATGATTAGTGATAATTAATTATGATTAATCTACTATGAATTTTAAAAGTGATTCTAATACTTTTAAAGAAAATAATATTATTTTATTTAGTGTCGAATGCACATTTTATTGAAAGTAGCTCTAGAGTATAGAAATACTCGATACCACTCCAAGCATTCAAAAAATTACCATTTTACCATTTATTTGTCTTATGTGATCTAATAATATAATTATGCACATTGATCTTTATTAGAAAGTGAGATTTCACTAATATGACAAATTCCCTTTCACCTTTGGTCAAAAAGCCTTTCTATGCCATTCTAGATAGTGCGAGGATTCAAAAGTCACACTGGAGCCTTCCCCCATGAGCTGGACGACCACATTTGGTTCCAAATGGCAGTGAAAATTCATTTTTCAACTCATTAAAGATTAATGAAAACCCATCTGAATCAATTTCAAAAAACCTATTTTCTAATACCTCAAGTTAAAAACCCTAGCTCATTTGATAAACGCCTCTCTCTCAACCTTTCAACACTTTTTTCTCCCCTTTTTTCTAACATTGTGTTTGGATAGGTTAAATTAGGAGGGAGAGAAATGAGAAGGAGTGATTTAGGAAGGACATATTAAATTTAGTGTTTTAAAAATCGGCTCAGACCAGGCCAATTGGATCGGGAACCTATGGTGCAACCAATCCGAACCGATGATTGGATCGGGAATGTTATCCAACCGATATGAACCGGTTTGACTCAGCAGGTTTTTGGGGTTGAACCAACTGGTTGAACTGGTCAGGTCATACCTGATCGGTTCAAAGAAATTTGTTTTTTTTAAGTGTGAAACAACGTTGTTTTAATTACAACTATTGAAAAAAAATAGAAATCCCAACTTATAATATAATTTACATATTTAAAAATATTTATTTACAATGAATTTTAATTATAAAAAAATAAATATTCATATGTAAAATGATAATAATCACCAAAATCAAAAATTCAAATGTACATATGCATACGACATAATTTTTTTTTGTGTTGACCTGAATTCGTAACCTTCATTCACTTGCTTTTGTTTGTTTGACCTGAATGCGTAACTTTCAATTCTTCCTTCCTTCACCCTCATTTCAAATACCATTGTCGATTTTTTAGTTATTTTTGGGCTACACATCACTATTAAAATTTAATTTAATAAATTTTATAGGTATGAAGTTTATATGTCATGAACATTTTTAAATTTTTTAAATTGAGATCGGGTCATGCGGTTCAATTAGTGGCCTTCCAGTTCGATCATTGACCTAATGACCTAGTGTCCTGATCGAGTCAATGATTGGTTTGAGTTTTAAAATATAGATTAAATTTCATGGGTTTGGATGAGAGGAAATAGGAGGGATATTGACAAAAAAGTTTTTGTGCCCCACTGGAACCTCATTCCTCCCTACAATGGCGTGAAATGGGATAGAAATCTTTCTCATTGTGGAGGGCCAGTACACTCCTATGGTTTCACAATCCCATTTCAATGTGTTTTTTTTTTGGTTTTTAAATATTTAAAAAGTTAAATTTTTTTTATAACACAAAAAATAAAAATAATTTATATTAAAAAACTCATATAATAAAAATATCATATTATTAAGTTAAATTTAATTTTTTAAATTAGTATAACAAGTTTCTTATATATTTAGTTTTTTACTTTTTTTTCACTCTTTTTTCCATCCATCCAAACAAGCAAAGAAATTTTTTCTTTTTCTTTCCTTTTTGTTTTTATCCATCCAAACAATACATTTTTTTCACTCTATTTTTCTTCCATTTTTATCCTTTCTAATTCTTTTCTTCTTATTTTTTTTCCTCTCTTTTTCACTCCTAATCCAAACAGAGCATAAGTGGGCAAGCTACTCTCCCCTCCCAAGACATCCATTTTTCTTACTTCTACTTCTATTAGTGCTTGAATCTTAAAGGTTTGTACCATTTTCAAGTGCCAAGTAGCTCAATGCTCTCTTTCTCTCAATATATCCTACACAAGGTAAGCTTCTTCTCTTCATTTTTTCTCTTTATTGGTACAAAAATGTCCTTTCCCCTTTCCTCTCCATTTTTGTTTCAAAAGTTTGATCAAAATGGTAGGTTACTTGTGTGTTCGACATTGCTAAAGTTGTTGAAGATTTTTGGAGAAACCTCTCATTTTCCTTGGATTTTTAGGTAATAAGAGGAGTTGAAGTTATAAGTCCATGGAGGTTTTGTAGACTTATTTGTGTCTTGATTTGATTTTGTTAAGTGGTGAATCCTTTTCCTAAGGGTTATGCATTCTATGTGATGCTTTTGTTGAAAAGTGGTGACCTTTATGCGTAAAGTTTATCATTTTGGTGATTTTGATATTCTAAACACGTGTATATACTACTATTTTATACGTGTTCATATGATATATTGGCTGTATATTTTGTTCAAAATGATTTATGAATGATTGCTTGGTGATGTATTTTGTTGGTTTGTTCAAAAAGCTCATGTCTTGGATAGGGAATAAAATTTTAAGACACAAAAATGATACCTTGAGGCCTTGGAGAAATTTTCGTGCCCTCTTTACAGAGGTTTTTAAGCCATTAAATTTTTCTTAAAGTGAGTAAAAAT
Source organism: Spatholobus suberectus (assembly GCA_004329165.1). Taxonomy (NCBI): domain Eukaryota; kingdom Viridiplantae; phylum Streptophyta; class Magnoliopsida; order Fabales; family Fabaceae; genus Spatholobus; species Spatholobus suberectus. The sequence continues at coordinate 78,140,856 of CM014733.1, forward strand.
GGTTAAAATCTTTAATACAAGTGATTAGTAACAACTAGTGAGAGATTAAGCCTAAAGGACTTTATAAAATTTAGTTTTAATATAAAAAAGGTACATTAATTTTTAAAAGCCTAAATACAGTGGGATTAAATACTTAAAAGTGTTTAAAAGTCATTTTTAGTAAAGTATTAAGCTTTAAGAAAACTTTAAAATAAAAAGCAATAAATTTAGACTAGTTTTAGTGATTAAAATAAAAAATTAATACATAAAGGGAAAAATTATAATTTCATATTTTATAAATTAAGATATGATATATATATATATATTCAATTAATATACCTTAATTAATCTCTAAGTTAAATTTAATTAATATACTTTAATTAAGCCCTAAGTTGAAGAGAATTAATTTTAAGAATTTAAGATAATGAAAATACTAGTAAACTAGTAATATATTGAACTTAGAGGTAAGATAATAAAATAATTTCACCCGAAAATAATTATTGTTAAAAAAAATACATATTATGTAATGTTGGTATAATTATAAATTTAGTGAAAAATTAATTTCAAAAGCTTTGTAAAGCCTCGTAATAAATTGTTGAAGTTAAGAAAATTGTATTAAACTAATGGATTAATTTAATGATTTAGGAAATATTAATTTATCCAAGTTTTGAATTGTGTAGAAATTATTAGAAATTAAAATAATAATTATTTGATTAAATTAAATTACAAGTGGAATATTAACCAATTATATCTTAAATCTCTTTGATAGGCATATTACATTCAAACGAAGAAAATGTCTAACACATGAAGAATTTTATTTTTTGAGAATAAATTGAATATTTTAATTAATAAGATATAAATTGTATTAGTCAATCTTAGAGAGTTATTCTAAGCCTTCTATAATATATCTAAGACTTTAAGTGTTGTTTAAAATATTCAAGTTACATAATATTTTCATACTGATCACTCAAGTATAAAGTTGTTGGCTCCATGAAGTGGTGTCTGTTTCATGCATGAGCTTGGATTATGTATTGACATTGCATAATCATTGGTTGTTATATATGTTAGTTGCTATATGCTTTTGTTATGAGTGTGTTAAGTTATGTGATGTTTTATTATGATTATTTATATGTATGTATGATTGTTATATTTATTTGTGTGTCATTGGCACATACTCCTATAGTACTTGTGTTTGCATGCTCACCATGTTTTTTATTGAGTTTTCTTGTTGCTTTGTTCATGGTTGCTAGGCTCATTGAGTAAATGGTGAGGATGAGTATGCACACGAACATGCTACGAATTGAGTTTGTGAACGTCTCTAGACTTTAGCTTGTTGTTAGGACTTATGTGGAGGGATCGCTACTAAAAATCAATGAATTAGTGATGAAAAAATATTTTTCCCTCACTAACTCTAGGGTCACTAAATTTAGGGATTAATTTTTTAAAAATACATATAAATTGTTCTGTCACTAATTTCAATTTTTCTAGTAGTTGCCACGAGAAGAATATGTTACTTTGTTTGAGATCGAAGGTCATGCCCTTTGATTAGAGTCTCAAGTTTTGAGGAAGACCCCTTAAAAAATAGTCACTACTGGTTAGAGGGTAGCATGGGCCAGCTATAAGGAATAGAGATCTGTCTAGTTATCTTTGAGGGTATATTTTATTGTATCTTTGTTCAAGACTCTATGTTCTGGTTGTGTTGGTCATGTATTTTGTTTTTATGAGTTAGAGGACATATTTTTTTTTTCCATTTTTGTATGTATTTAGTCTCTTATAATGATAGTCTTGTAATGCCTACAAGCGCATGACATAATTATTTAATTATGTGTGATTTATCTCTTATTATTGGAATTATTATTTTTGCGATGTTTTATTTTGGTAATGACGTTTATTTAATTCTATGTTCCTCTTATGTAAGTTAACTTTGTTACCAGCCATTTGTTTAGTTACAAAAGTAAATATTTTTGAAACCTCATTTCATTTCCATTATTGAAGTTAATTTAGTTAATGTAATGCCACAAGACATTACAAAAAGGACAAAGGATCAATCCTAGTTATATTTAGAATTAAAAACAAAACCATTCAAAATAAGAATTTAATTTTTGGTACACTTGTAGTGAAAAGATTTTTGCACTATCAACCAATAAGAAAATATTTTAGATATGACTTTTAAAGTAATTATTAAAAAAGTCAACAATATTACCATACACGACAATCTAAGATAGTATAAAAAAGCTTTCAAATTGGTAGTGTATTTTAATTAGATTCTTTAAGAGTTCAAATTTGATACACTATTAAAAATAAAAAAATTTACACTGTCAATCAATTAGAAATTATTTTAGATATGACTTTTAAGGTGATTAGTATAAAACTCGACAATCTTACCATTATAGATGGATATACGGGTCAACCTAATTCTCATAGGTCTGGTTTGTACAAGCCCACAAATAAATGGGCTGGGTTGGTTCGCGAAATAAAAATATAAAAAACTAAAAATTATGTTAAAAAATAATAATAATTAATAAGCATTAAATGGTCTCAAGTCACAACTAAATAACCACTAAATATCAAATATAAATCTTGCAATTAATTAGTAAACGATTAATTGATTTATTGTTTTAAAAAAATATGTTATGTGGGTCAAACGTGTTGGTTTATGGGTTCGAATTAAAGCCGTTTAACTTGCGAGCTAAACAGCTCACACGGGCTACTAGGGATGACAATTGGTGGAGTCTAGGTAGGGTACTATAGTACCCATTTCCATACCTGCGTTTAAAAAGAAATACTCGTACCTGGCTCTATACCCACGCGGATAACAACTTTAATCCCCATCTTTGTACCCATTGGGTATCTATATACCCATACCTGCATCCGCTATCCGCACCTTCGTTAAGTGTAGAGTAATAACAAAAAAGTCTAAGGTTTTAGGTGAATTTTATATTCAATATTTAATTTGATAAACTTATCAAAACTCATTTTATTTTTTATCAACTATGAAATTATTAATCAAAGTTATATAATTAAGTATTTCTAACATTTTAATATAAATATATAAAGAAAAATTCATTTAACATATTCTTTAATATAGTTAATATCAAATAAAATTTGAATAATTTTAATTTTAAAAAACTACATTCAACAATAACAATAATTATATGTATTGTCAATAATATTTTAGAAGCAATGCATGTATTTGAAAAAGAACATAACATTTTTATATAATTTAATATTTTTAGTGGAGTATGAATAATTTTTGAAATTTAATTTATATATAATGTTAGTGCAAACTTTTTTACAAACTTCTAATAAAATTTAATTATCTTATATTCATTAATATGATGTTGCGATAAGGAAACTACCTATTGAATATATATGTAAAAATATTATTTTACACTAACAATATATATAAATTAAACTCTTATTTTGTCTGTACTTCTTATAATATCTTTATTTTTTAAATAAATTAAGTTCTTTAATATTATAATAATCACTATAATTTATCTTTTCAATATATTATATATGAGATATTTCATCTTTAATATATTAAAGATAATATATATATATATATATATATAGGTGCAGGTATAGGGTGGGGTGAGTACTACCCATACCTATACTCGCACCCATATCCATTAAAATTTGTGGGTAAACACCCACCCTTGGACCCATCCCTATTAAGTGGTTATTTACCCTACCTATTGTGAATATTTTTTGCGAGTACCCGTAGGGTCTAGGTAGGATTGTCATCCCAACGGGCTACAGGTTAAACTAGGAATGGCAATGGGTAGGATTTGGATAAGGTATTATAGTACTTGTCCTCATACCTGCGTTTGAAAAAAATACTTGTAACTACCTTCATACTCGCACAGGTAATAACTTTAATCTCCATCTCCGTACTCACCGGGTACCTATATACCCATACTCGCACCCACTACCCGCAGTTTACTTATGTGAACAATTAATTAATCAATAAAAAATATATTAATTAAAAAAATCGCTACAACTAAATTAAAAATTCACTATTATATTATTCAAACATAACCTTAAATCATCCAAACATAACATTAAAAGCATATACACATAACCTTAAATCATTCAAACATAAGTCATAAGCAAACAACATTAGAAACATAATCATCTAATATAATCATTCTTAAATGTAATGTTCTAATCATTTGGCATAATCATTAGAAACTTGAACATCATGTGTCGATACTCTCCAAGACTGGCCAAAAAATTATACATTGGCACTAATGATCTTGTAATTATATTACCTATAATGAATAGTTACATATTATGTACAATTAGTATATAGACACCCAAAGTTGTGTATACGCACACCCAAAGTTGAAGCTTGTATATATGACAAAGATTGCAAATAATATAATGGTTTCAAACAAATTATTAAGCACAAATAGTTAATTTATTAAATGCATAATTAATTCATGTTTTCAATAATCAATACTATATTTTAGTAATTAAATTAATAATTAATAATATATATATATATATATAATATTTTAATTAAATTATTATATATATAATATGTGCGGGTATAGGTTGGGGTGAGTACTATAGTACTCATGCTCGCACCAATCCCCAATAAAATTTGCGAGTAAATACCTGTCCATGAATCCATCTCCAATAAGTGAGTATTTACCCTATTCATTTGTAGATATTTTTGGGGGGTGCCCATAGAGTCTTGATACACTTTGTCATCCCTAGGTTAAACGAGCTAGCCCATAGGCTTCAGTCTTTTTACCCAAGTCTACTTACCATTCGTGGCAATCCATGACTAGATGACATTGTAAAAAAATTTACATTTCAATGTATTCTAATTAAATTATTTAGGAGTTTAATTTTATTACAATGTCAACCAATTAGAAATCATCTAAAATGTAATTTTTTAAATAATTATTATAAAAGTTAAATATCTTACCATACACAACAATTCATGATAGAATGACACTATAAAAAAAAAAAGAACTTTTTACTTAGATGGAGTTGAATAAAGTCATATAATTTACTCTTTCTTTTATTAATTGATTTTAGCATGTTATGCTACAACACAAAAAGTTTGTTTTTTTTTTTAATTAATTCAGCTAATTTCTTCTAAAATATATAAATGTTTTTTAAAAAATTGACTTCTAATATGGTTAAGATTTTGAACTTATATTTCCAAATAAAAAACAAAAGTTAAACTATTCATTTGATTTCTATAGTTATTTTCATTTTAAGTTTTAGTTCCTACACAAAAAAATTAATTTATTATTTTAAAATCATTACATTTTTTTAATTTGGCAATGATAAATCAGCACAAAAAATTGTGTAGGGAATAAAACTTATAATTTTTTCATATAAGGACTAAAAATGGAGACAACTATATGGATCGAATGAATAGTTTAACCAAAATAAAATAAATAAAACAAACAAAAAAAGGTTTCAAAGTATTTTACAATTTTTAAGTTCGTGCTAAATTCAAAGGATTCAAAACGGTGAATTTAAACCTATAAAGCTAAAATGTAAAGTTAAACACGCCAATTTCAAAAGCATGTGTAAGAGATGTATTATCTGTAAAATAAAACAAATTCTATACAGTCATATAGTTTGCTTTTTCTTTTATCAATTGATGTGACCAAGTTTTTCCACAGCATTAATGAAAACCCACTAGGGTCGGCCTAGTGGTTGGAGGTTGAGATAGTATGCATGAAGTCATAGATTTTAATCTTAGTACGACCATTATATACACAAAAAAAAAAAAAACACATTAATAAGTATTAAAATCTTTCATCAATTTATCTAAATTAAAAATAATTAAGTTAAAAATTAGTTAATTTTTATCTCTATGAACTGTCTCCCAAAGTGGAAGAAGAAAAATAAAAAGGAAACAATGAATGGAGTATATATTAATAAGAAGGGAGAAAAATAAAAATAAATGTTAATTTTTAGCTCTGCAAACTATTGCTCTCTACAGTACTCTTAATTGTGCAATGAAAATTGAAAAATGAATTGGGTATATCAGTTCCCTGTCCATCAAAATTGGAGAAGATGAAAAGAAACGAAAAATTATTTTAACACCAAACTATTAAATGTTAAAATTAAACTAAAAAATTGAGATTGAGCTAAGTTACTAAAATGAAAAAATAGATATCACTAATCTTTCTCTCTATAAATTAGCTCCAAATTTGTTCGCTAAAAAGGGGAATATTGGAGAAAAAGAGGGAACAAAGGAACAACCTCTACGAATATAAAGATACATTTAAAATAATGTTTCAAAATAAATGGGGTAATGGTAAGAATTGAAACCTTTCATCCCTAAGATAGTTAGAACTCATCACTTGTCTGAAAATATTAAAATAGTAATTGTAGTCATTGTTCCAAATTTCACAATTAATTAAATTTATTTACTTACTAATTGTTATTAATTAAAAAGAAAGATGTTATTACAAAAATGACTTTATTTAAGACGGAGAGAATTACCTTTAAAGTAATCCTAAAGTCCTAAATTGAGATCCCACTAAAAGTGGTTAATCAGATTTTTCGACAAAGATTAATTATTAATAAAGTTTGTAGATATTTCGTACCAATAATATGGTGACTCAAAAAAACAAAATTCTAAGCTACCTTTTTATATATAAAAATCTGTCGTTATTATTATTATTATTATTATTGGGCCGCCAATCCGGAATTCAGCTCAAAAAATTGAGTCCACTCATGTTAGTGGTGAACTAGAAAAGAGCTGCCAACAATCCACTCAGATAGAGGTTAGCCAGATTGTCTGGCTTAAATTTAATAGAAAACTATCTACCCGAAAAAATTAAAATTTGTAGAGAAGAATCCTTCTATCTGTAAAAGAATAATTCTAAGGCCTTCTTTATATAAATTTCTCAGTATGTATTTATAAAATAGAAAATAAAAAATAAAATGAAATAATTTTTTTCATAAATTAAAATTAATTTATGCATTTCAGCTTTAAAATAAGTTATGGGAGGAAATTTCTATAAAAATTAAAGTGCACAGGTTGATTTTAAATTATGAGAGAAGTTTAATTCATTTTATCTTCTTTTTTTGTGAATACTTTTTAAAAAAATTATATAAACAAGACCTAAATCCTCCTATTTGCTTTGTATGATAAGTATTAATTGTTTTTTATGTTTTCAAAGAGTTTAAATACATTTACTTTTTTATTAATACCTTTCTATCAAGTATTAGGAATATTTGTAAGAACATTACCGCTTGTAAATTTTTAAAAATAATATTTTGTTAGTTTTTAAAATAATGATTTTTTAGAAATCCAATAACCACTCAAATAGAACAGTTTTACTTGTTGTATTCGATAAAAAAATGTTACAAGTGACTAAAAAAATTTCCTATGGGCTATAAATATTATCTCCTCTGTTTCTTTTTGTTTTTTAAGGTTATATTACATCGATCAAGAAAAATAATTGATGTCTTAATTTTTTAAGAAAATTATTTGTTATTTTTTAATATATCTTTATCTTTCTAATTTATTCTTTTGAAGCTTCATACATTATTATTTTCTTTCTTTTCAATGAAAATATAATTGAAATTAAAATATAATAATTAATACCATCTTGAAGTTTTAAAAGATAGGTAAATAAATATATTTTTGGTCAAAAGTGACAAATAAAAGAAACAAAGATAATATGAGATAATATGAAAAATGAGAACTTACAAACATTTTATTCGTGAAATGATTAATGTGTTAAAAGTAATATAATAACATACACGTCGTTTCTTTAAATCCAAAATCAACCCTAAATTCGAAGAAATATGATGTTTTTTGAATCTAATTAAGACCGTGTCTAAGTAAGATAAGATTTTATTTTATTTTTTTGGAAAGAAAGTAAGATAAGGTTGAATTAAAAAAATCATAAAGTGACTTAAACTATCTTAACTCATAAAGTAAGATAAGGTTGAATTATCTCTAACATGTTTATTATAGAATGCAGTAATACTTCTAACAAAATATATGTAAAAAAATCTAAATGTATGCAATACAATATGCCGAAGAAAATACAAATATATGTATGCAAAGTCTTGCTAGGTAACCCAAGGGTTGCTCCGTAATTGTCCTTAACATAAACTAGTCTTTAAATAGGACATTTTTATGTTTCATTTTTTTTTTTTCACTAGTAAGACAATATTAGACTTGAACCAAGGAGCTTAGATTAGGATGGCTTGATGAAGGACTAGCTTGAGGCATCTGATAACGGTGTCTGCAACCATTTAGTTATCTCACATTATAATTTTGAAATTGTGAAAATGACCTAGAATACAATAGGCTCTTCCGGACAAATTACGATGGTAAAAAATATATAACATAGTTTAACAAAATTGACTTTAAAAAGTCAATAAAACTGAGCAGTCAAATTGTTGGCATTAAAATGTAAAGATACATGTTAATGGAAATTTAATAAGATAAAAGAATGAATAAATATGATAAAAGTGAGTAGCTATGTATGTAAATGTATTGATTTTTACAATAATTATCTTAAAAATTATATTAAAGGTAATTTCTGATTGATTGACTTTTATAATAACCCAATTCATACTTATTAAATTATAAAATAATTTTAACGTTAACTGACGACTAAGTCGAATACTTTTAAAATAATCAACAAAAATCATGGAAAAATTTATTCTGCCAAGTATAATCATTTTTTAATAAGGCTACTTTGAAATACAAAATATAATTAATCTTCACAACATCAAAAGTCACAAAATAAATCAACAATAGAGGATACTTATAGTCTTTATCAATTTAAAGTCATATAATGAATGATAATACATAAAGTTCCAAAAATGTCTTTCTTATTCAACGTGAGACTCATTCCCTTGAGAGCTTAAAAAGCTTTTGAAATCCATTAAATCACACAGAAGATGAAATCACCCAAGTTATAAACACTCCTAGTTAAAGATACAAAGGTGAAAATATTACTCTCTTTGGTCTTTAATATAAGGCACTATTTAGAAAGTATTGATGGAATCCACTAGGGTGGTGACGAGATTGAGATAATATGCATAAGGTCATAGGTTCTAATTTCAATGCAACCATTGTACACAAAAAAAAGGTATTAATAGTCTTTTTATAAGGCATTTTACAATTTCTGCAAAACATTTTTTCCCATTATTTGTCCTTATTAAAGAGTTTTAGTATTTGTGTCTTTATTTGATAGTGATGCATAATACATTTGAACTTTAATGTCTCAACGTCACCCACGACAAGTTAATGATGAATAATAAGGGTAAAATTGATATGTTATAATATTTTTTTAAAAAGAATGAATAAAACCAACAAATTTAACTATTTTTATTAGTCTGCATAATTCTATTACAAGTGTCTTATATTAGGGACCAGGAGGAGTATATTATAAAAAGTATTTATTATATTGAGAACATAAAAATAATTTAGTAGATACTTTTTTTAAGCAACTATAAAGAATATTTAATGTTCCTTTGTCAATTTCTTTAAAAATGTTTTTTTTTCAAATAACATTTAATGTTGTCAATACATTAAATGACATTATTTCCGATAATTTTTTATATATTAATTCTTTAATTATTATCTTTAAAATAATGAATACAACAAATTTTCATTTTCAGAAAAAAAAATTATTTGCTTACTTTAGCTTTGTTTGAATAAACTTTTTTATAAGTACTTATAAGAAAATAAAATAAAATAAGCTTCTCCCATAAGCTAAAATTAAGCTTATGCATAAGTTAAAATCATTTTTTTGAAGAAGCTAAATAAGACAATATTATCCAAAAAGTTGATTTTAACTTATGCATAAGCTAATTTTAAATTATGAGAGAAGCTTATTTTATTTTACCTTTTATTTTTTTTTCCTATAAGTGTTTACGAAAAAATTAAATTTTAATAGTTTTTAAACGAAATTATCAATAATAAAACATAACCATATATCACAATTTAAATTACTTATTATAAATTCAAAATATAATTTATATATTCAAAAATGTTTATTCACTGTGAGTTTTAATTATAACATAATTTATATATTTAAAAATATTTATTTATATTAAATTTTAAAGATATGAAAATATAATCATTTTTCCTGTAGCACAAGGTAAAATCCTACTTAAATAAAAAGTCAAACACATAATAAATATAAGAAAATATTCAAAATATTAAATTACAAATTACAAGTTAAAAGTTAAAGTTTCTAAAATTACAAATACATATTCATAATAAATTAAATAATACAACGGATTTTTAATTCTTTTAATTAACAGCTTGTGCAATTTTTTATTTTTTAAAAGTCAATTTAGCGTTTTAAAACATTTTTGACATATTCTTAACCATCCATAGTTTTAGTCCATGGATTTGCGCTTATTTGATTATCGTTCCGGTGGACCAATTCTGACGGTAAATTATTGTCTCTTTTATGGATAGAAGAAATCGACAAGTGGCTAGAAGATACCCCAGACCAAATTCTCAAAGCATACTGCACCATGAGGTGAACTACATAATGGAACTCAAAAGTTATTTGGATTGGACTAGTATGAAAGTGCAGTTTAGCAGCCAATAAGAACTACCTCCGGGCGTATTACAGGCACAAGGGCACGCAGATCAAATATTGCAATACCATGGGTTTGCTACATGCTTGCCAGAACGACTGTAGCAAAAGTATTCTATTTTAGTTGACTAACTGAGATAAAAGATGCAAAATAACATACATTTTACATAATGCACCTAGGTATATGATTTATATACAAGAAGAATTCGCAAATCAAGAGACGCCAAGTGATCTTTCAATCTTTTAGTAACAAAGCCCATTGACAAAATTGATTCATGGGGGCAAAAAAATCATTACAATGTAATAACTTCGGTTATAGTCCTCTCAACTCCAGCTATTCCAATGACAAGAATCATATTAATTCCACTAGAAATTCCCGCTCCCATAACTTCGCTCCAAGCCATAGGCAGGAGCAGGGAATAAGACAAGAAAATCAAATAAGTAAATAGCCAGTGCCTTAGCGCATATACAACTTCATAGTACCTCACTAGTTTTGTAAAGTAAAGACCATAAAATGTGATATTATTCCCATTCAATTGTTGATGGTGGCTTTGACGTAATGTCTTGCACAACACGGTTCACACCACGGACACCATTACAGATCTTTCGGGCAACATCGTCAAGGAACTTGTGCTCAAAGTAGTACCTGGAATTTATTTCATAATATAGTTACTACAGAGTGCTGTAAAAGATGATAAGCAACAGTAATCTGAAACTGATGTATTTTTAGCAAGGATAATGCCTCGAGTATTTAGTTAAGATCATGATATGACTTAATGAGATGATATGGTGACACCACTTTTGCTGAAATATTTCAAAATTTTCTTATCTATTTAGGTGTTTTTAAAGTCTCAAGCAGGTGAAGAAGTTCTTATACTCTGTTACAAGCACCAGTATTGACACCTTCCCCTGTATCAAATATACATGCTACAGCAACAATATTGAAAAGCAGAATATCCTGTCATATAATGGGAACCGCACCACGTGCTTGCCAAACTTTATTTGCTCCCTTCAATAGTTTACTAGAAGCATGTTCGATCTATTATTGGTAACTGGGCACCATTAAAAGAAAAGGATAACAAAATACGGTTATGCAGCAGCAGCAGCACAGCATAACCAAATAGGCTTTTGAAAAGTATATTATGCAAATGGAGCACATTCAGCAGCAACAAGAAAAAGAAAAAAGTTATCCAGCAGCACAGCCAAACATACTACAGTTGAAACCTTACCAGTCGGCAGTCATTCCATCTTGACTTGTAACAGCTCTGAGAGCAACAACATGGGAATGTGTTCTTTGATCACCTTGAACTCCAACCGATCGAACTGGCAAGAAAACTGCAAAGGCTTGCCATATTGAATCATAGAGCCCAGCATCCTTGATTGACTGAATGAAAATCTCATCAACCTGGAAAAACAATTCTCAGATGTAAACACTAAAGGGTAATTATTAATCAACATTACAAACACACGAAAGCGCAATAGACCCAGCACCTGTCGGAGAATATCTAAAGCATTTCCTTCAGTCACATCACCCAAAACTCTCACTGCAAGACCAGGCCCCGGGAATGGGTGACGTTTTACAAAGGCCTCAGGAACATCCAAGATCCTCCCTAATTGACGAACCTATATACACGGCAACAAATACAATGCATAACATAACTGAGAATCCAAGCACATCCAAAAAGGCCAATAGATCAAAAGCAAAACCTCATCCTTGAACAGAAGCTTAAGTGGTTCAATAAGCTTCAATTTCATGTCCTTTGGAAGGCCTCCAACATTGTGATGACTTTTAATAGTATGGGAATGGGTTCTCCCACTCCCAGGTGGAGGGCAAGATTCAATCACATCAGGATACAACGTTCCCTGAACCAAATAAGCAGGCTTCTTCCCCAGCCTCTCCTCAAGCTCCTGAGCAAAAGCATCAAAAATACAAATAAACTCCTTCCCAATAATCTTCCTCTTAATCTCTGGATCCGTCACACCTTTCAACTTCATAAGAAACTGATTCACGGCATCAACACACACAACCGGCAAATGAAGGTCCTTCTCAAAGGTCTCCATCACACGCTCCCTCTCCTTATACCTAAGCAACCCATTATCCACAAAAACACAATGAAGCCGATCCCCAATAGCCTTATGCACCAGAGTAGCAGCAACAGTGGAATCCACACCACCAGACAAAGCACAAATCACATGCTCATCCGGCCCCACCGTATTGTTAATCACCTTTATCTCCTCCTCCATCACATCCTCCATCTTCCACCCTGCTTCCACACCACAAACATCAAACAGAAAACGCCGCAACGTTTCCATTCCTTCCTCCGTATGCGTCACCTACACAAAAGCCACAACCAACATTAATCCCTAACTCACAGCACATAAAATTAAATCAGATAAAATATGTATTTAGTTCGTCAAAATATCTCAAAATCCAGTTTTAACTCCTATAGAAATTTAGTAAGTTTTTAATCCTTATATTTACCAAAGGTGACGTGGTTTTAAAAACGTATTAAAGTAATTTTTATATAAATCAAAACCGAATTTCGAATCTTTCATAGTGTGGATCAACTGGCATGAGATTGTTCTAGCTTAAGCAATTGTGTTGAGTTTAAGCTCAAGATATGCAGCTGTGTTAAATACTTGAAAGAAGAGTTTTGCCGCCCAAAATAACTCGAATAGTATTGCTTTCCATGGAAGATACATGTTGTTTCTATCAAAAGAACCGCTTTTCGAAATATTTTGAGGGACCAAATACATATTTTATCCGATTAAATTGAAATTGAAGTTTTGATAGAATTACCTCAGGGTGATACTGGAGGCCGTAGAGCTTGGCGGAGGGGTTTTCGATGGCAGCAACAGCGCCCTGGTCGCTGCGGGCGACGACGTGGAAGCCGTCGGGGAGCGTGACGGCCTCGTCGCCGTGGCTCATCCAAACGACCTGCCGTTTACCGATTTTCTCGTCGGCAAACAGCGCGGAGGGTTTGTCGGCGCAGATTTCCATGCGGCCGTACTCCTGTTTGTTTCCGATGCGGACGACGCCGCCGAGGCGCTGGACGAGGAGCTGGAGGCCGTAGCAGATGCCGAGGACGGCGACGCCGCGGGACTGGGCCCACTGGAGGAAGCCGTCGGGGAAGGAGGGGGAGTCCGGGGTGTGGACGGAGTGGGGGCCGCCGGAGAGAATGACGACGGCGGGGTCGAGGTCGGCGATGGTGGCGAGGGAGGAGGTGCCGGAGATGCAGAGGGAGAACACCGAGAGGCTGCGGATGCGGCGAGTGATGAGGTGCGTGTATTGGGAACCGTAGTCGAGGATCAGAACCAGGTCGGATTTCACGTTTTTGGGCTCCATTTTTTTTTTTTTTTGGAAGTGTGGAGATGGTGGCTGCAAAGTGGTGACAAGTGAAGTCCTAGGGTTTATGGTGTTGACAGTGGTGATAGGCCAGGGTTTAAGTCCGTGAAGACTGAAGACCCACGACAGTAGTTTTGAATAAATGGACTAAACGTGTCGCGTCTATCTTTTATCTACGCTATCTGAGAAAACAAAACCTTTCCTCATTTATGCTATCTATGTTATCTGAGAAACCAAAACCCCTCCTCAGAAAAAAAATTCCCGCTCAAACTTCTTTTTTCTCTCTTCTTTTCTGCCTTTTTTTTTTTTCATTTCTTTTTCTTTTCTTTTTTGAATTTTTCACTCCTCGACCTTTCATGCTTCGGCTGTCTACCTCCTCCTCGACCACTCTCTCCCCCACCCTCTACCTCTTATCCTTTATTTTCAAGCTAATTATCAAGTAATTATTATGAAAAATATAGTGTATTTTTCATTTGTGAAATAAAATGGTAGTTTAAAATCTTTTTCTGCACATAGTAAAGGATATTACATGCATAATTTACGTCAACTTAAACTTCATAAAATACCTCACTAATTAATAAAAAGATATTAGCCCACAAGTGGCCTTACAAGTCTTTGAAAATAAACTAAATTAAGGAGTAAAACTATTAATGCTAAGTTCAAAAACTAAGGACATAAAATAGTAAACAACCAAGTCCCGATGTCACATCCTATCAGAGCATACCAAATCCAAGTAACAGTAAAATAAACTACAACGAGACAAATGCCTCTATTCTAAGACTTTTCTTCAAAGTCCTGTTGGACGTCACTTATGTATCACAGACATAGACAAAAAAACACTAGAAAACAAGAGAGAGATGCATCTCATATCATGCTCAAAGTATGACAATAAAAACAAGTAAAATACACAACACATGTAGAATCAAAATAACATTAGGGATTAAAAACACACAAACATATGTAATGCAATGTCATTTAACTTCTACTTCTTATGCACATGTAATACCAACCTAAGTTCATCTTGAAAGTATACTAGGAGTAAGTGTAAGGCTATATGAAGTGTCATTGGTAGCGATCACACCCTCAATTAGTATGATATTCTTCAATGACTAGTCAGGGTTACCTAGCTTTGCCAATACACTTCGGCTCTATGGGATCAGCACAGGCCATTGGAGTTTCCATACCAAGTACCACCCCCAAGACTAGGGTTAGAAAACCCATCCCAGCCTCCACCAATTAAATTCCTACATACTTTCTTTCTCTATATGACTAAATGTTATGATGTATGGTTACATACAATGCTCACAACTTTTCATAGATTTTTATCATAAAAGCATTAACACAAATTCATATCATGCTCAGTTTCCTCGTGGTGAATAATAAACACAAGATGCAAATTCAACAAGGCATCCAAACAATGGCAATCATATAGGAAATTCACTGTCATACTCACACTTAGTGCCAACTTTTTGGTGCCCAACGCCAAACCTCCAAGGAATCAGGGTTGCTCCCTACCTCCCCCACGCTCAGCATTAATTCTGGCACTTAGCACCACGATGCTTAGCGTCAATATCTAGCGCTCAGTGCCAACTGCAACTTTTGCAAGTCGCGAGGGTTCGCAGAACGTGCATCCCATGACTTTCCTTGGTTTCCAAACACTCCAAATAGATTAATTAACTCTTAATTTATCTTATTACCTTTCTTAATGGTCAATCTATCCTATGAACTCCTCATTCACTCATAATCTCCCCCAAATCCATTAAATCTTTAACTTAGGCACAAGAGGAAAAGTAAGAACAAACCACGACAATCCATATTCACAATTAAACATAAAATTATGATAAAGCACACTAATGATTTGGGAAAAGTCACATTCTCCTTTACACACAATCATACAATTTACAAACAATTGAAGTCTAGGGTCAACCCCTCTACCCACGATCAAAGCTATACCTATGAGCAAGATAACTCACTCCCCCTTACCTTGAAAAAGATGATCTCCGGCAAGAAGATGTGAACAGTGCAGCAACATCTTCCTACGGTTCCTCGCTCTTTGACTGCAATGGCTCCGACGGCACGGTATCTCCACAGAGGCAAAAGAGAGAATGAGGAAAAGGGTTAGGTTTTTAAGAAGCCTAAAAGACTCTTAAAGCTAACTTTGGGCTTATGAAAACTAAGCCCAACATAAGGGTCTTAAAACTTTTAAAACATTTTAACTACAAAATCCTATTTTAAAGGCCCAATATCTCTTTTTTCCAAAATACTATTTTATTAAAAAGAAGGCAAAACAACAACAACAACAACAATACATATTAATTAAAAGAAAAACATTGGGGTGTTACAACTCCTCCCTTCTTAAAAGAAATTTCGCCCTCGAAATTTTACCTGAAGCAAACAACTCTGGATAAGACTCCTTCATCCGACTCTCTAACTCCCAAGTTGCACTATCTTTTGTAGCTCCTCCCCAAATATCCTTGACCAAGGGAATTTCCTTTCTTCTTAGTTATTTCACCTGTCAGTCCTCAATTCGCAATGGCAAAGTCTCAAAAGTTAGGTTCTCCTTCACTTGGATATTGTCCAACTTAATTACATGTGATGGATCATGGACATATTTTTTGAGTTGGGAAACATGAAAGACACTATGGAGATTTGAAAGAGACAGGGGTAAAGCAATTTGATGGGTGACGTCGCCGACTCTCTTGAGGATTTGGAAAGGACCAATGAAACGTGGAGTAAGTTTACGAGACTTCAACGCCCAACCAACCCCAGTCCACGCAATGACTTTTAAGAACATATGATCACTCTCCTGAAATTCAAGAGCCTTCTTTCTCTTATCATGGTAACTCTTCTGTCTATTCTGAGCTACCCTCATTTTATCTTGGATCATCCTAACCTTTTCAGTAGTTTGCTGCACTACCTCAGGTCCTAAAACAAGGTTTTCACCGGGTTCTGACCAAGATAATGATGCCTTACATCTCCTCCCATACAAGGCTTTATAAGGTACCATCTTAATGCTAGAATGGTAACTATTGTTATAAGTGAACTCTATAAGAGGTTACTATTGTTAACACACAAGCCCTCGAAATTTCTTCTAGGGATTGGATGGTTCACTCAGTTTGACTGTTTATCTATGGATGGTAAGTTGAATTCAATCTAAGCTTAGTTCTTAGGGCCCCATGCAAACTCCCAAAATCTAGGAGTGAACCTAGGGTTTCTATCAAAAATTATGTTAGAAGGCACACCATGCAACCTCATAATCTTACTAATGTATAGGGTAGTCAACTTCTCTAAGGGGTATCTAATATTAATTGAAATAAAGTGAGCAGATTTAGTCAACCTGTCCACTATTACCCAAATCGAATCCAACCCTTTGGGGTTCTAGGCAAACCCACCACAAAGTCCATGGATATACTATCCCACTTCCATTCAAGAATGTCCAAGGTTTGCAACATACCTAATGGCTTTTGGTGCTCTACCTTAACTTTTTGACACACTAGAAAAGCATACACAAACTCAGCTACCTCCGTCTTTATACCAGGCCACCAAAACATCTTTTTAAGGTCCTAATACATCTTTGTGGCTCTTGGGTGGATACTCAAACCACTTTTATGGCCTTCCTCTAAGATCATCCTTCCAAACTTTGGTACACTGGGTACATAAATCCTATCCTGGAATCTAATGACTCTATCCATTCCTACTTTAAAGCTACTCTCTTTACCTTAGGCTATAGACTCTAATTAGGCTAGCAAAAACGAATCGAATTTCTGACCCTCCCTAATCTCATCTATCAACCCACTAATCATTATCAGCATATCCAGCCTTACACTCCTCAGGGTAACCTTACATACTAGGCTCATGTCTCTAAACTGCTCTATAAGGTCCAACTCTCTAACTATCAATGTGAACATATGTAAGGACATTTTACTCAAGGCATCAACCACTACATTGCCTTTACCTGGGTGGTAACTAAGCTTAAAATCATAGTCCTTAAGAAACTCTAACCACCTCCTCTGTCTCATGTTCAATTCCTTTTGGTCAAACAGGTACTTAATGCTCTTATAGTCACTACAGAATTCAAACCTAAAACCTTATAGATAATGCCTCCACAACTTAAGTACAAATACTACAACTGCCAACTCTAAATCATAAGTAGGGTAATTCCTTTCATGGGTCTTAAGCTGCCTAGATGTATAAGCTACCACTTGCCCCTTCTACATAAGCACACCACCTAAGTCCTTCTTAAATGCATCACAATATACTACAAAAGGCTCACTCGAGTTAGGTAAAACTAAAACAAGTGCGAAAGTCAACCTCTTCTTAAGCCTTTAGAAACTATCCTTACATTGGGTATCCTACACAAAGGCTTAACCCTTACGAGTCAATTGAGTTGAAGGCATGACTATCTTAGAGAAACCCTCTATGAACCTCCTATAGTATCCTGCTAAGACCAAGAACTAGATTGTCTGCTGTAACCTCATAACTTTTTCATTTTTTTCATCCGATGCATGCACACAAATTGGATTGTCTACTGTAAGTTCAAAGTGGATAGCAAAACTATACATACATATGTAAAAACCAGTGTAACCCGTGCGAATGCACGGGTCAACTGACTAGTTGATTGTTAATTATTGTCACTAACAATGATTTGGGATTTTTGGTTGGCAGGAACTGTTCCATTGTTTTTGGTGCTCTTTTCCTTCCATCCAATCAATTTGTGCCACTTTACGAACAAGCTGTTTAACTTAAACAAAACTAGGTGTAAATATGTCATTAATGTATTTGTAAAGAAATAAAAATAAGAGTTTAATTAGTTATCAAAATAAATAAATAGTAAGAGTTTTATTTAATGATAAGAATTTTAAAATAGTTATAAAAGTTAATAAAGTTATTATACATGTTAATTTGTAATTCAATGATAATGTAAAAACCTTTAACTTTTTACTGGTCTATATACTAATTATTATTTTTTTATTATAAAAACTTTGAGCTGAATTATTTTATATCCTTCCATTTTTTTTCTTATAAATCTTCCAAAGTATTAATATTAAATACAGTAAATATTAAATGTTTTTTATGTTAGTGTGTTAAAATTTTCATTTTTTTTTCAATTAATATGTAAGAAGATTTTCAAGAAGCTAAGTACGAGGATATAATATTATTTTTTTAAGTTTAATTTTTATGCAATATTAGTATAAAAATTTTACATGATTAATTAATAAAAAATAATCTTAAATATGGTTTTTAAAATAGTTATTATAAAATTTAACAGACTTATCATATATAATAATTTATAATTAAATGATAGTATAATTTTTTTCTATAAAATCAATTTTTTCTAATAAAATTAAAAAAAATATTATTATTATATAAAAACTATCAAATAATTATGTTTTTTAAATAATTAAAAATATTTAATATACGTATTTAATATTTCTAATAAGTGTGGACGAATATATTAATGATCATATGATAAATATTTAACTTTTAATTTCACACCATATGGAAAATGTTTTAAATTTGTATTTATATAAGAAATATGAAATAACTTGCGCTGGACTAAAAAATTATTGTAATCTATATCCATTATAATTTAAGATTTTTCTTTCACTCACTTTCTTATCATATTTTTCCTTCAAACACTATCACTTCATGCTATTATATTAATATTATTACTATTACTGTTACAATATCATTTGTAAAAATATATTATTTATATACATTAATATGACCCCATTTGAAAAATGTTTTAAATTTGTATCTATATAAGAAATAAGAAATACCTTAAGCTGGACTAAAAATATTGTAATCTAAATCTATTATATAATTTAAGGTTTTTCTGTCACGCACTTTCTTATCCTATTTTTCTTCCAAAAACTATCACGTCATATTATTATATTAATATTATTATTATAACTGTTATAATATCATATGTAAAAATATATTATTTATATATTATAGTTTGACATCATATGAAAAATGTTTTAAATTTGTATTTGTATAAAAAATAAGAAAGAACTTACGCTGGACTAAAATAATATTGTTATCTATATCTATTATAATTTAAGGTTTTTCTTTCACTCACTTTCTTGTCCGATTTTTCCTCCAAAAACTATCACATCATGCTATTAAATTAATAATATTATTATTACTATAATATCAATGTTATAATATCATACGTAAAAATATAGTATTATTTGTATGTATTATAGTATAAAAATATAAGTGTATATGTATTATAATATAAAAAAATATTTTATTTATGATCTATAAAATAAAAATTTAATAACAAAAATATTTTATTATTTCTATAAATTTTTTGTTATAATCTATATGAATTATAATTTTTTGGGGGGTTACTATGTCATTAGTGCGAAGTATCTACCGAGTTTGTCGATGATTAATCTTTGTTTAAAAACTTGGTTGACCACCTTTAGTTGGGTCTCTTCTCCTAACTACGTTTTTTCAATCCATAAGGCCCGAATTCGATACCTTACTTAAGAGATCTAAACTCAATTCTACTCAGACCAACGAAATATTAATATATGCATTGTAATTGAGAATTCATTAAAAATTTATTTTCTCAATTATTTTTCCAGCCTATTTGCATGACTTTTTCTTGCATATTCTTTTTATCTGCCTTGTGTGATCCCCCACACCCCCCCCCCCCCCCCCCCCCCCACTTATTTGAATTCTTTTCGCTTTTCTTTTCCAATTTGTATTGCCTTTTTTTTTTTTCATTTCCTACTCATTTGCATAGTTTTTTCTTGTTTATTAATTTGGATGATTTTTCCCTCCAATTTTTTGCCCAATTGCATGATTTTTCACTTATTTTTTTTTATCACTTCTTTGAATGATTTTTGGTATCTCATTTACATGACTTTCTACTCATTTTAATGTTTTTTCGGTGCTAATATATTTGGCTTAATTTTATAGTTTTTTTTCCCTAATTTTCTCACTTAATTGTACAATATTTTCTCACTTGACTAGTTTTTTTTTATTTTAAATGAACTATAGGTATCCTTTACGAGGGACAATCCTACTCAAGTTGAGTAGGACTACTATGGGTAGTAAAACTCTTCTTCCAAGTATTTAACGCAGTTACACACTCAGGATTTAAATTCAATACCACTAGTTAGACTGAAATAACCACACACCACTTAATCCACACATTCGATGGTCACCTGACTTGTGGTTAATCATTCATATGAAATTTCTATTTTGACAACAATTTTATATGCTTATAAAATATATGTCCTTGGATTGGGATTATATGTGTATTTAGTTAAAGTTGTTTATGAAGAATTTTTTTATAAATATTAACTATATTTTATATTAAAGATTCTTAATAAGATAAATTAATCAAAATAATTGTCAACAATAGTGATTATGATGTATGAACTAGCTAAAAGAATTAGCATTTTCATAGTTTATTTTGTTGAACCCAGGGTATTTTCTAGCCAAAAGTTAAGGACTATTCTTTTGAGATATTGAAATCTGTTTAAGGGCCTTACCTCTCCCAACAGATTTTTTTCCATACATACGGACTTGGGGATCAAACCCTTAACCACGTGAGCAAGGTTATCTGCCAACCATGCTACACCATGTTAATGAAATGAAAATAGTTTGTTAGGTTATAATTACACGAGCGATCATTTTTAGAACCAATCGCTTAATTATTGGTCACAACTGCAAACATTTATTTTTTCCTTAGAAATTGTTTTGCATCTGTAAATCCTTGTCATATATTATCTTATATGTGATAATTGACATTGAATAGAGTGCATCTAGGATGAGACAGGAGTTTGGAGTGATGATATGAAGATCACAACTACGGTGGACCACTATTACTTGTGGTTTATGGTGAACAATTTTTATTTACTATTAGATTAATCTAATCTAGCATGGCCTTGTCTACATTCCTCCACACTAGATTAGTCCATCCTTCTGTCAGTGTTGGCAACCCTCCATAATGCGATGTTGCTGATGCCAAGGCCTTTTTTCCTTTCTTTTTCATTTATTCTCTCTCCTTTTTCTTTTCCCCCTATCCCTCTTTAGGTTTGGTTTTTGATTTGTAGGGGTTTGATTGGTTTGTGGTTGCTACCTTGCTAGGATGTGCAAATTTGGTGTGAGGGGTGGTTTCATGGACCTCGGCAAGTCCATCGAAGGAGGAAGAGGAGTTGAGATGAGCAAAGGAGGCGTGCGACTACGGATTTGGTGTGAAAGAGGTGTGCGACTGTGTATTCGAGCAAGATTTGAGGATTCGAGCGAGATCCCAGAGTGGATAGGCGCGAAAAAGTATAGTTGGGAGGAAGGGATGTCACCAATGAGGATGGTGGCGCCGCCGGCCGTTAAGGAAAAGACGTCACCAATAGGAAAAGGGTTGCGGAGGGAGGTTAGGGAAGGATAATCTAGTGTGGAAGGTCCACCATAATGATGTGAGGATGAGATTAATCTAAAGGCTAAAAATTGTGGTGCACTATAAACCACATGAAACAATTCTTTACCATAGAATTCAGGTGATATGAATCGATTATAGTTTTTGGAAGATTACTATTAATACCAGGGGGAATTCAACTTACGCATCTTTAACCACTTGTTTTAATCCATGTTGATTATAAAATTTTTAAATGTTGCGCCTTTATTTTGATACATTAAATGTTGTACCTTGTTCCATTATAAAAATAATAATAGACTTAAAATTAATAAAAAAATTATATTACCTAAAATAGTTAAACATTATCTCACGAATTTGACAAGTATATGATTTCTTTTCTTTGTTCATGTGTGTGCTACGATTTTTTTTTTTTATAACTATGTTATAAGTATGAAGTATCTATCGGTTTTGTCGATGGCTAATTTTCGCTGAAGGATCTACCTGGGCACCTTTAATGGGTTCTCTCCTCGCAACTGCGTTTTTTTCATCTACAAGACTTGAACCCGAGATTTTACTAAAGGGATCTGAGCCTAATGCCACTCAGACCAACGACATGTTGATGGAGTTATGAATTTGATTAGTTGATGGAATATAATAAAATGAATTTTTTTTTGTTGCATGTGCGAAGAATTTACCGACTTTGTCAATGACTGATTTTCGTTGAGATGCTTGACTACCTTTAGTGAGATCTCCCATTCCAATCACTTTTTTTTTTCAACTGTAGTCAAACCGATATTAATAAAATAATAATAATAATACATAAAATAATATTAAAGAAACATAATGTATTATGACTTTATAATATTAAAAAATAAAAATAAAACATAATTTTATAGGTTTTTAACATTCAAAGTACACACAAAAGTTCAAATCAAATATATCATAATACTTAGGTCTAAGTTTCAACAATATACAATAATGTCCATTAACAATAACAAGTTTACATCTAGAGTAAAAAAGAAAATGATAAATAATTTAGGTTGTTTTTTCATTTTTTTAACAAAAAAAAAATCAGAATGATATTGCATTTTTTGACTAACTAATTAAATTGTTAATTTGGGTATGCATATCCTTTGTTTTAGCTAAGTAACCATGATTTTCCTCTTAATTTTCAAATCTGATTTATATTTTACCAAACACAACCTTTATATATTACTCAATTGTCAAACTGAACAAGTTATCAAGTTAGGAATCAATATGTCACTTGGTAGTAAGAAGACTTTAGTTACTTATATGTAATAAATTCGAGTTATTATTTTTTTAGAATAAGATAATTTTTATTTATACTATTTTTTTATGTAATTGTGTGTTTTTCATTTTATGATATGTGTTGTGAGTTTTTATATTAAGTCAAATAAATATTTTTAATTAATTATTTAATAAAAGAGATTTTTAGTTTCATTATTTTGTTTCAATATTCAAATTTCTTTTCTTTTTTGATATAATATTCAAATTTATTTAATTAACATTAAATATAATGCAATATATTTAAATTATTGTTGAAATAATATTTTATTGATTAAATTAATTTTTATCAACTAAACGAATAATCTATTTATATATTACCAGTACAATGTTTGAGATTCTTGTTAATATACTTGTTTCGGACTGGACAGATAGCTCAATCCGCTTAATAGGCCATTTCGACTCAATGTTATGGATCAGTCCAATTTATTAAATGTTAACTGAGGGTTAACACCTTTTTGTATTTTGGCCTGAAATAAAGTTACCTTGTAGTTACATTAGAATAGGGTAACATTATTTTTAAGAAGACTTAGGTGTAGAATCTAGTTCATATGAAATTTCTATAAATAAAAGCAACATAAAAAACATTTATTACATGTTGTCACTCTTGTAACTAACATAAGAAACATTTATTACAAATTGTTACCCTGATAAAATCGTTACGAAAGTAAATTACCTTTTTCATGTACCCATCTCCTTCCACAACGTCTCAGCTCAGCCGATTCAAAAAACAGCATTGTCATCCAGATACCTCGAATGTCAACCTACGGAAAAGACACTTCGGTCAGAACAACCAAAGTTCGGCCTCATCATTACTATTAAAGAGGTTTACAAACATCTGTGACGAAATCATTCCCTTGTGAAAAATAATTGCACGAGATATAGTTAAAATGAGAGGACGATAAACTTTTAAGTTGAATTCATAGTTTTTTTTTTTTTGCATTATTGATAATGGTCAAGGTTTAAATAAAATAATCCTATAAAATTAATAATTAAAGGGAGATGAAAAGTAAAGGCATCAAATATAGAATATTTGGATTGCATATTAAAATGCCAAAATTAATATGTCATGATACATCACAAGATTCTAAAAATAAATAAAACAATGCAAAAATGAGTGTTCAAATTGTATGTATAAAATCATGTAGCACTGATAGAAGCGTAATTTACTTATATATATCTTAGGAAGCGTATTGCCTGGACCAAATTTATGATTTATTCAAAAAATGGTAGCTAGATAATCCTTCCAAAGTGCTTTATCATCCCCCGAGCAAGTAGACACAGGTTCATTTTCATTGCAATATGTCATGTTTATGATATCCATCTCAGATGCGATTTCCAATACCAGTTTTTCAAGAACATCTTTCTCCACCTCTAGTGCAATATCTTCTGTATCAACTTGGATATTTAGCCAAGAACCACGTCTTGTTAAGTCCTTTTCAACAAGCTGCTCTAACGTTAAAGTTGATGGATGAGTGTGAAAGTGCATGTTAACGACTTCTGTAATCTCTTTAACCAGAAGTTTCTTCACAACATATGCTTGGACGTTTGGATTTTTTGTTGAAACATGAGGTGGGAAACCACAGTTCTGGTATACCTGCATGAATGTTTCGGTGATACAGTCATGCAAGATCGTGCCACCAGAAAGTTGACGAGTTAGTTCCTTCAGTTCAACAAAGGTGGATGGATCCAGCAATTGGTCACATGATCTCTTCAGAATAAGCTCATCCCATTTTAAGCTGAAAGCTTGCAGAATTTCCCTTAGATAGTCTAACATGTCCTTGGAGGAGGTTAAATTGTTTATTGGATCCAAAGAGAGTCTTATGAGGTCTTCAAACTGGTTCTCTTCAAATTTGTCACGCATTGCTTGTACTGGTGACTCATCTGCGCAAGTCCTAAACTGTCAACTTGGCCTGACAAGAACCGGAAAAACAAACTTGAATATCTCCAGGTTTAAAAGCATACCTGGTTGAAAGATGGTGATTGGTGGGTTGGTAACATCATCCCTAATAAATTTGTCAACAACAGATTCGGTGGGGTGCTTAACTCTGTTTCCCATTTTTACAGTATCTTCTGTTATCTGACAGGATGAAAGGCTTGATGAAGCAACATCTGGTGAAAAAGACAAAGCCTGGATCTCTGTATGCAAATCCTAATCAACTCCAAATTTCATTATTCACATCAAGGATAAAAAGACAAAAAGATAGGAATAATTTTGATGGATTTGACTACTCTATAAGGAGGGCTGTGAGAGGGTGAAGTGTGAAAAGTTATATTGTTAATTGAAAAATCAATTGTTGAAATTGTGATAAAATACATGTATAATAAAGTTGCAAAAAACTACTACATTGATTTTCCAATTAACAATTATAACTCTGCACTTTACCATGTAAAGTTTCCCTCACTTTAAGTTAGCTAAATCCATATCTGATAAATGTAAAAGATAGATCTCTATGTCACTTCAGAGTTCAGAGTGAATGTCAATAACTATTTACCAGAAAAGATCCACTTCCTCCAGTTCTATTATTTATTTCGATGTTCTGAGTATGACTGTCCTTATATCTGCCATCTGGTTCAGAAAACATATCCACATATTCTCTCATGTATATATATTGACACAAGATTTTGTAAGTTTCTTAGACCATGCTAAAAGAATTGATGGATTACATAGATGATAGATGAGACAAATATTTATTGTATAGAGCATACCTCTAGGAATATCATAATGTGCATGTAGATTGTCGTCAGGAACACTATTTCTGATACTACTATCTTCACCAAAAAGTTGCAAATTATCATCAGTAGGTATATCAACAATGGCCACTGGTGGATCCTTGATTTTCGATCCCAAAGAATTATAGGAACCATTTTCCCCTTCTTTCTGATGCCCCAACCTGTTTCTGAGGACCATTTGATAGTTGTTGTAATCTCTCATCCTTTCAGTGATGGAACTGTGGTCGCAGTACCTATGCAAGCTTGGCAAGGACAAAAGGTCAGGAAGAGGAATTGATCTCCCTAGAGAGCTTGTGCACTGTTTACATTCCTCAATTCCACAGTTTAACATCTGAGATGGACCTTTCCTACCTTCAACATGCATGTTTGATATATTTTGCTCACAAGGGCCAACTGAAGTATTGTATGTGTTGTCACTGTAACTTGCATCAAATGAAGCAGCTTCCTGCCCCATGCATAACTCAGAATCCTTCAACTTGATAATATTGTCCCTCTTCTTCAAATCAAGATATGAATTCAACCTTTTTCCAGTATTATTATGGACATTAATTGGTGAATTTCTTTCAGCAATATCCAATTCTTTCACTTTTTTACCATCTTCCAAGCACTGGGAACTGCAGGACAATTTACATGGCATTTCATCAGCTGTCCTCCACTGCTGTTCTTGTCTCCTTACTCTCATGACGTGCTTCAATTTTCTCTTTATACAACTAAAGAGAAAATGCGAAGGCCTGATATTTTGTGCATTAGAACTGAAGCTATTAGGCGAACGGGGAGGGCAGCCAAAGCTTGCTTCCACAAAATTTTCCTCATTAACAGTGCCAGGCTTCAAAACTACTATTCTGTTTGAGGATTGAGGCTTACTACTTGAACTCAAATCATATCTATCAAAGGACTTAAAAGGTTTTACACATTGTGTAGCATTGCTATTTTGAGGTATATTTAATCTAGTCATCCTCTTTTGCCTTGCCTGCTGATATGTTTCTTTCACTTGAGAACTCTGTAATTCATGAATCTGTTTTACTAGTAGAGAGTTTGGATCTTGCAGAAGTTTTATGAAAAGCTCCTTGTTTGAATATAAAATCTGTAAAGCATCCAAGAATTGATTAGGCTGACACCCTGCCCCATCTTTGTCTTGATTATGTTTGTTGACAAATATCTGATCAACAATCATCTTTGTTACTTCATCTCTCCACTCTGCTACCTGATCATTATCCACGCTGCTGATACTTTTACAATTATAATCTCTTTTTCTTCTGGAACTTACCTGTAGTTACAAATCTTCCATCAGTGCTACTAAGCTATCAATTGTAATAGGGTGAGAGGAATGCAAGACACCATTTTTGCTGCATCTTGCCAACTATACGTGGCAATTTTAAAGCTTAATTAAAACTTCTAGATGTATTATGCATGAATTATTTTTCATGAAACTAGTCACTAGATCATCAAAACAAGGCACTGATTTTTGAGACCAAGGCTGAAGGTGATTATTTTTTTGAAATATATATGTAGGATGGAGTAGGGATGTATGGACGGGTTTCAGTGTTGTTTCTCTTCTGGTCATCATCACAGTACAAATAATTGTGAGGTCTTTAAGATTTAAAGTGCTACGTTATTCAAGAAAATTAAAAGATTTCTTCACTTCACAAAATCGTACACCCTACCCCTACACCAATGTATTACTATTTTCAGGCTCAAATACAAGCAAAATTAATTAATTTTTACATTAATTAAGAAAGTTAGTTAATATCATTTAATTTTATTAATTATATTTAAAAAATAAACTTTTTTTTTAAGTGTCCTTCATTGGAACTTGACGTAAAAAATAAAAAAGAGTCATTGAAAATGAAATCTCAATTAATTGAAGGGTATTTTTAGGATAGTATCATTAAATAGGATGAAAGTAGTTAATATTTTAGTCCACTAAACCCTCTTTTTTTATATTTATAATTGAGTCCGGAAGAAGTATTTGTGTGTGGAAAGAATTGAGAGAAAAAATAAGGTAATAAAAGAAAAGAGTGGTTTATGTCAAGACAAAATAATATGGCTTCATGTCAAGGAAGATGCTTTCCTCTCCGTACACCAGAGAGACGGTTGAAACAGCACGAACACTTCGTAAGTAATGAGATATTAAACAAACTAGAGTTAACCAGTGACAGTATCACTAACAACTTAGACTATACGGAAACAGATGAGGGAAGAGGTAGGATATGAGGCCGTGTAAAAAGGGTAAAAGCATCATGCACGCGGTGATAAATTTCATTAAGCAGAATCTTAAAAGCAAGGGCTCCTGTTATAACATCAACCGTAGAAAAGGATGTGTGTTTGATCAACACTTACACCAATTTGAAGGTACTTCTCATCCACTGTGCTAAGCACATCAGAGCTACTTCTGGAGTTTCCATTTCCTGCAGCTTGGAAAAAAATTCAGAAGTTACAAAATATAGAGGGGCCAAATTGAACACATACAATTTCCTGACCTTCAGAAAATCAAAAATTGATTTAATGTGTAACAGGTTTAATTAAAAATATGGTAAATGGTGGCACAGGTTTCTGGCCCAAAAATCTTCATTTTAAAATTGTAGCCTATACATTTTAAACTTTTACTAAATGCAATATGCATCCAAGACTAAGAAACTCACAACCTTTCTGAATGAAAATTCTATTATCAAGTCAGTTTAAGTTAAAAAAACAAAGAACAGAACTCTTTACCATTAGCATGAGCATTGAAATGCCTCCTATTGGAAACCAATCTTCTGTCAGAATGACCTTCATGAAAATTGAAGATTCTAAACATTCGCCATGTACAACCTGTATCGTACGTTTGGTTGACCCGCTGAGGAGATCTTCTTGCCATGATAAAGAGGAAAGCTAATGGAAAAAACACAAGAGTCTGTGCAAGCACAGAAATAAGGAAAGGTTAGTCCTTGTAAATGTGAAGTAAACAACAGTGTTCAGCTTCAGAATGCCATCCAAACTGAAGTACTAATTGATAATCAGTTTCAAACCCCACAAAAAGATTAAAACTTAAAAAGAGTTCAATTTTACAATTGAATGGTCATACTTCCTAAAACTAAGCAACTATACTTGCATATTGATCTATAACCAATTGACAATTTGACATATTCACCCAACCACCGAACAAAAGTGAAATAAAAGAATGAAAAAGAATCAACCTTGTCTGTAAAACACAAACACGTGAAGAACGAAGTTACTTTCTGCATACCTAATGTGACTGAACTCTGACTGAGACCCAACCCTGATTGCAATCTTTAATTCCTGTAGTCCTCTTTTCTGCCTAGTTAAGTCTAACAATGAAAAATTGTAAGTTTGTAGCCATTATGGGTGAGAGATACCTGGATATAATACCCAACTTTAAGTCTTCCTTCAGCTTAAACAAGTGCATGATGATGTAGATCCAGAATGGAGTGCGGAAATGTGAAACACAGACACAGGAACACAGGGAATGTGTCTGTCTGCATAGTTTCTGATTAGGACATAAAATATTATGACAATGAATAGTAAATGGTAAAATAATTAGTGGTTGAGGAAAGCTTTTAGCTGAAGGCAACTTGGCTTGCTTTGTTATCCGATATCTTTCTCTACAAGTCTATCACCTCCCGTGCAATTGCAAATCCAAATCCACCCTCCTTTGCCTGTTTTTTTTTTTTTGGGGTGAACTTTGAATATCTCTAGCCGAAAGTCAAAAATTAATTTCTTGAAATACTTAGATCTATTTAAGGAGTTAACTTTTTTAACGAATATTTTTTCATACACACAATCTGAAGATTAAACCCCTAACCATATGTTTAAGGAGTATGATTATTTGTCAACCATATCTCAAGGTTTGTCCTCCTTTCCCTTTCTAGTGTCTACTATTCTGAGTTCTGTCCTGACACACTATTTGTTGAATCCAGCTCTTTGATGTACCAAACGGTGTCGTTTTAAGGAATCTTCCATCTTCCTAAGCTTGTCGTTGAGTGAGCCCTTTTGCGCGACTAGACGTCTTACTTTCCTTCATCTTGTGCAGGGAACACCCCCTGGTCCCTGCACCTTGTTTTGCTACCAATTTGAACAGTTCTTGCTCGTGGCTATGGGCCCGCAGTCACTTATTATGTAGACTCATGTTAACTGTAATGTGAATAAGAGTTTTTATGCAAGTTTGTGCAGATAAGTAATAACATGACGACTGTCACCTTTAGTTTAGGTGCAACAAACAACGTCACGATTCCGTTATCGTTGCCTGTCATGGGAGTCTATAATTTGGTTATAATGACTACTACTAAAAACTAATGACCGGTTTGAGTGGGTGTTTACCGTTCATGCCAAACCGTTTTAATGTTAAACAAATTTTTGAATCATAACATTTTTTACCCAGCCCACCGGGACCACAATCGGTTCATCTTTTCCGTGAACCGGACACAGGATCGGTCATGTTCGTGGTTTTCATAACATAGCTCAAGTGCACTCGTCATAATGAATGCAACCATTCACTAGTAATACTTATATATTCTATTATTTATTAATCCTCTCAATATTAATTTTTTTATTACACGGATGTTAAAACCTATCTATCACCTCATGATATATTATTCAACTCACCATGGGCTAATTTT
Organism: Spatholobus suberectus; assembly: GCA_004329165.1. Classification (NCBI taxonomy): domain Eukaryota; kingdom Viridiplantae; phylum Streptophyta; class Magnoliopsida; order Fabales; family Fabaceae; genus Spatholobus; species Spatholobus suberectus. Next base: position 78,171,768 of record CM014733.1, read on the forward strand.
AGTGAATTTCTCAATATTTCATTTTACAAAGTACTAAATAAAACAATGTATTAAATATATTAAAAATATAAGATACATTCAATTCTTTCCTCATTTAAGAATATGCTAAATTATTACTTTCAGGTCTTCAAAGTTTTACAATTTCGCAAATTTGTGCCTAAAGAATTTTTTTCACGAATTTTGTTCTCAATTTATAACAATATCGCAAATTTTTGTCCTAATATATTTAAATCTCCATAATTAAGACAATTTTGTGGTGATTTTTCCTATAAATTGAAGGGCAAAATTTGCAAACAAAATAAAATTGAGAGACAAAATTCGCGACATTATGAAACTTTAGGAGTAAAATGTGTAATTAAGCCTAATAAATAAGATGTTACAAGAGAAAATAGGTTATGCACTAATAGCGTGAAACAATTTTACACTGTTATCCAATCACAACCCACCATATATGGTAAGTTTGTTGACTTTGATAATAACCACCTTAAAAGTTATACTAAAGCTGATTTTCAATTGGTTGACAATATAAAAGTTTTTACACTGACAGTGTATAACAATTAAATTCTTTCCATAGAGAAAAAAGGTTATGCACTAATAGTGTAAAGCAATTTTACACTATCATCCAATCATAACCCATCACGTATAATAAGTTTGTTGACTTTGATAATAACTATCCTAAGAGTCATACTAAAACTAATTTTCGATTGGTTGACAATATTTTTTTTTACACTAATAATGCATCGCAATTAAACTCATTTCTAAAATATAAGTCTATACAATCTTTAAATAAACTCTTCTCAACAGTCCCTTATTCTCTTAGATGTACATTATTTTTTGAGTCTTTGGGACTAATGTTCTAAAGAATCAATACATTTTTTTTATTAAAAATCACGTTAGGTATATTAAAAATTGAGTTTAATAAATATGTATTGTCAGTATTAATGTTTTTAAAACTAAACCGGTCATTGAACCGGTTAAGATATTAGTTTAAGGTTCAATAGTTTAATCATAGTTGAACCGTTATTAATTAAATAATATTTTTAATAAATTTTATATAACATATTAAATAATATTAATCAAATTAAAACAAAATATTTATATATCATTAAAATAATAGTAAATTCTAATTTTGGATATGTGATAGAAAACGTATAGTGTTTCAATATATTTTATATAATATAATATATTAAAAAAAGCTTGGAAAACATAATGCCTTCATTCACTGTTTATTCAACACCACAAGACAAAGTACGTTTTTGTTTATTATCTTAGCTGAATCCATCTGGTATCTGTAACACGAACAAAAACATTGGAATAAGAAAAAGCAAATTACCTACACAAAAAATAAATAAAGAGACTTAAGAGAGAGAATCACAAAAACAAAAATAGAGTGTGTAAAAATATCGAGAAAGCGGAGGGGAGGGCAGAAATTTAGATTCGATGTTGTATGATAGAGAACAAATTCTTAGGTGAATGGTCGGCGACCTCGAGACAGTGGCGAGAGAAAGTAATAACCAGCAGGAGTGAGATGGTTTTTAGCAAAACATAGTCACCCAAAGGATCTAGTTTCACCATTTTAAGCTTTCAGTTATTGGGAACCTTTGTTAAAAGCTTCAATGGACAGTGGACACAAAGGAAACAACTATTGTTCTTTTTTCTTCTTCTTCTTCATCTTCTTTTGTTTTGAAGTTAAAATAAGACCCGACTAGAACTAGAAAACCGCTGATTTTGACCAGTTTCTTCGGTTTGTGACCAGTTGGAATGGTTTTTAGCCGGGTTTTGAGTGCTCCGATTTCATGGTTGTAGAACCGGCTAGTAGACCGGTTACCGATCATACCGGTTGAACTGGTCGGTCCAGTTCATTTTTGAAACACTGGTCAGTATAATAGATTTTACACTGTTAATCAATTAAAAGTTAGCTTTGGTGTGATTTTTAGGACAGTTATTATCAAAGTTAGTAAACTTATTATGTATGATAGTTTGTGATTAGATGAGAGTGTGAAAAAAATTTATATTGTCAATGTATATACTTTTTGAGTTTAATGGTTATGTATTGTTAATGTAAAATTTTTTACACTGTCAACCAATTAGAAATAATTGTTGATATGACTTTTAAGATAGTTATTATAAAAGTCAACAAACTTAACATATACGATGTTTGTGATTAAATGACAGTATAAAACTATTTTATATTATTAGTGCATAACTTATTTCTCATACTTCTTTCTCTTAAAAAATATGGTAAAAATATATTAATAATGTATTTTAATAAAATTTTACACTTTGAATTCAAACTTGAGATGTTACTTAAGAAAAATCACATGTACGTTGTGCAATTTTGGTAACCTCATTGGATGCTCTATACAGATTCATCCGGGCGCGTGAGGGACAGAAGACGCCATTCGAGTAGAAAGAAGCAATATTTATCTTGGTCCATAAAAAGTTGGGCCGAGCCCAAGGAAAAGAAGACCACTCATGATTGTTGGGCTGTCCATCTGGCATAGTCCCAAATCCCAATCAGTTTTGATCGATACAATTTTTGTTTTCTAAAACCCAAACAAACCCCTTCACTCTCGTCACCAGTACCAGTCTCTTTGATGGCGTTATCATTTCTTGGTGTTCCACACTTGCTTTCTCCTACACGTGCAACTACATCCACTGTAAAGCTCCAACAGTTTCACAAACCTGCCACTTCCACCCGCACACCCTTCTTCCGTTCCCTTTCGTGCCCCTTGGTTCACGTTCGGGCTCCGAGGGCCATTGGGCCGGATGGCAGGTTCTACCCAAGCCCAGGCGACGACGACCCACCGGAGGCCGCAGAGGATTCCTCCCACGGCTTCTCCACCTTCCAACAAATCCAACGCCAAGCCGAACGCGCGCGCCAAATCGAAGAGGAAGACTACAAGAAGAACCAGTCCACGTACCTCGCGGCCATCGCCGACGTCGAAGACGCTCCCGACAATGCCCCCTTCGACTCCTCCGAGGACGACCTCTTCGGCGAAATCGACAAGGCCATAGCTCTCAAGCGCAAGGAGTTCGTCTCCCAGGGCCTTCTCGAGCCCAATCCCCCCAAACAGCCCGTCGCCGTCGATGACCTTCAACCCGAGGAGCTCGGCGATTTGGAGGAAATCGAACGGCTCCAGGGACTCGCTGACGGTAACGGTAACGGAGGTTCAACTAAATCTCCGTTTGAATTCGATTTCGACAGTTACGGGAAGAGTAAGGTTAGAATCGTGGAAGGGAAGTTCAGGATGAGTTTGGCCGAGCTGTTAGACGAGAGCAAGGTCGTGCCTGTGTCTGTGTCCGGCGATTTAGAAGTTGAAATCACCGGAATTCAGCACGACTCGAGGACTGTTACTTCTGGTGATTTGTTTGTGTGTTGCGTCGGGCGAAAAACCGATGGACATTTGTTCTTGTCTGAGGCTGATAAGAGAGGCGCGGTTGCGGTTGTGGCTAGCAAAGAGATTGACATTGAGGACACTTTGGGGTGCAAGGCTTTGGTTATTGTGGAAGATACTAATGCTGTTCTTCCTGCTTTGGCGGCGTCGTTTTATAAACATCCTTCCACCAAAATGGCTGTGATTGGGATAACTGGGACCTATGGCAAAACGACCACCACCTATTTGATAAAAAGCATGTATGAAGCAATGGGGCTGCGCACCGGGATGTTTAACTCGGTTGCTTCTTATGTCCATGGGGATAATAAGTTGGAGTTGGGCAACACTGTGCCTGATGCTGTTTTGGTTCAGAATTTGATGGCGAAGATGTTTCACAATGGAACTGAGGCGGCGGTGATGGAGGCGGCTGGTGATGGGTTGGGGGATGGGAGGTATGATGAGGTTGACTTTGATATCGCCGTTTTCACTAATTTGAGTCAGGAGGGGGATAGAGACGCGCAGGCTAAGTTGTTCTCGAGAATGGTGGATCCGGAGAGGCACAGGAAGGTTGTTAATGTTGATGATCCGGATACGCCTTTTTTTGTGTCGCAGGGGAGCCAGGATGTTCCTGTTGTGACGTTTGCGATGGAGGATAAGAATGCAGATGTTCGTCCCTTGAAGTTTGAACTTTCTTTGTTTGAGACGCAGGTGTTGGTTAATACCCCCACGGGGATACTAGAGATTTCGTCGGGTTTGCTTGGGAAGCATAATATCTACAACATTCTTGCTGCTGTGGCAGTTGGCATTGCTGTTGGGGCGCCCTTGGAGGACATTGTTAGAGGGATTGAAGAGGTTGATGCAGTTCCTGGGAGGTGTGAGTTGATTGATGAGGAACAAGCGTTTGGGGTGATAGTGGACTATGCCAGTACTCCTGATGCATTGTCTAGATTGCTTGATTCTGTAAGAGAGCTTGGACCTCGCAGGATTATAACTGGTATGTTTGTGTTTGTTTCTCTTATTGCGGCAGAACATTTCCTTTCCAATTTTGTTTTGGAGTTGGACATGAAGAAATTAAACCAAAGCATTTTTTCTGTTGAAAAGTTTAAAGTTAAAACTGCATACTTATTTACATGTCTGAAGTATTAGGAATCAGAGGAGGGGGAAAAAGGAAGGGAGCCATAGCGTGAGAGCTAGAGTAACACTCAAAGGGAATCATTGAAAATTGGTGAAAAATGATATACTGATGTTCTTATAGGGAGTATTGAGCACTAACAGTTAGCAACTAATTGCTAACTAACTAATCTCAGTAACAAACTAACGACTTACTAACTAGCATACATCTATTAACATCTCTGTTATGAAGTTTGAAGACTTATATTATTTGATTGAAATATGCTTTCATTATTGTGCATGTCACAATTTCTTGTTCATTTTGAAGTCATTGGATGCTGTGGTGAGGGCGACAGGGGTAAGAGACCCATGATGACCAAGATAGCAACAGATAAAAGTGAAGTGACCATGCTGACATCTGACAATCCTAAGAATGAAGATCCATGTATGTATTTTGGGCATAGAATATAGGCAATATATGAATGTTTGTGCGTGCTTGAACTAGCTGCTGAATAGCTTCGGAATCTAATGTTGACATGCTTTTTTACTTTTTGCCCAGTGGATATATTGGATGATATGTTAGCTGGGGTAGGATCGTCAATGCAGGACTACCTGAAATATGGAGAGAATGACTATTATCCACCTCTTCCAAATGGTCATAGACTTTTTCTCCATGACATTAGGAGGGTAGCTGTGCGAGCTGCAGTTGCAATGGGAGAGGAGGGCGATGTGGTTGTAAGTTAATGGAGCTCTATTCTACATTTCACCTTCTAATATAATATGAATTGAGCTAGTTTGTGATGACTTAGAAGTCACTTAATTGAGAGCATTTTGATGCTTGGTACTGCAAAAAGGATTTATAGTTTTGGTTTTCTGAAAAATTTGAAGAATATTATGATGTGCATATCAAAGTGATATTTCAACAAAGAAGGAGATTTTTCTAAAGAGGTTGCAAAGGAAACGAACAAGGAACAACTATATTCAAATATGTTAAGAGAAAAAACAGGGAGAAGCTTAAATTTAAACACAATGAAGAAACTTAGAACAACTATTTGCCACAATCTACATAATAAATACTAGTGGAAGAAAGGCACTACATGCCTGCATTTATATTTTTTTGGATAAATATAAAAATAAATGAGAAGTTAAAATAAGAAGAGAGAGAATAAAAATTAAATAAAAAATAAAAGCAGTTACATATGCAGTTAAAAGATAGAATGGGTAAAAGAAAAGTGGAAACCAAAGATGGATATCCCCTTTATTATTAGTATAGATTATTGCATGTGGATGAATTATCCTCCAACATAAAGTTTCATTATGGCACGTAGTGATCCAATGAAGTTATGACTTAAAGAATTCCCGCACAGGAGTTCTAGTTTGTCTCATTTTGGTAGCCTTGCTTTAATTGAAGCCTTAACTATTCCTTCCCTTTTATTTTCTTACTTGTGATTGATGCTACACGATCCTAGTAGAGAGTGCCCAAACTAATTTTTCTTTATGATTTGTGCTTATTGGAGTTTAGAAAACTTCATGTTGACTGTCAGTCTATTATTGATAATGTCTTATATATAAGCTTTAGATTGACTGTTAGAAAAAATAAAATACTGAAAGCATTTCAAGTGGAGTTTAATAACTTGTATATTCATATCATATCATATATAAGTTAAAATAATGCACCAAAAAATTAATATACAGCAAGGAATTTTGTGGGTTGTGATTTGTGAAACAAGGTTATACATTTTTATGCATGGTGCAGGTGGTTGCTGGAAAAGGCCATGAAACATATCAAATAGAAGGTGATAAGAAGGATTTCTTTGATGACCGAGAAGAGTGCCGAGAGGCATTGCAGTATGTTGATGAGCTTCACCAAGCTGGAATTGATACAAGCGAATTTCCATGGCGGTAATGTCAAATGTTTTCCTCTTTAATGTCTATTTGTAACTTGACAAAGCTGGTTATTGGCAATATTAGTCCAAGACCATACCTGTAACAAAATAAATAAAAGAAATAGAAAAACACAGAAGAATAAGAATTGCCATCTGATGCTCAGTAAAAAGAATCCCATGTTTATTTCGTTTTTGTCTCTTGTTACTGTCGCAGGTTACCAGAGAGCCATTGATACTGAAGGCTGTTGTGTTAAATAATGGGTTGTTCTCTGAGTACAGTTCGAGCAAGTTAGAAGAAAAGGACCTTTCCATGGTTAGAGGGCTTTTCTTTTCAGGAGCTTGGAAAGCATAAGCCCCAAAAAATGGCCCTCAGATTCCAGCAAAAACATTGCACGGTCGGCTTAGTACAGTTTATCCGACCTTTTATTTTTGTTCATACAAATGTAGTCGTAAGTTTTTTCCCCCCTTTCTTTTTCCCTTTCTCCGTTGTCATTTTCCACTCTAATTCTACGTCTTCTAACTAAATTATTTAGAGTAATGCAGTAGCTAGCTTCCTCTTACTTCGCCTTGTACAACAAATTCAGCCTTTATTCTTAGAGTAATGCAATAGTTAGCTTCCTAAATTTTTACGGTTCTCTAGACATTTCATCAATTTTTTAGAGAAGACTTAGTGTTAAAAGTGTCTTTACAAGTACTCAACTAATCTTTGCCTATCTCAATTGCACTAGAAAGAGGAATCACCACCAGCTCTTCTCATACCACAAAATCAATTGTTAGAGCAATTTTTTTTGATAAATAATTGTTAGAATAATTTAGAACAATTTTCTTTGATAAATAATTGTTAGAATAATTTAAAGCTGAGTCAATTATTTTTTTTGGCAATAGTAGAGAGAATGTTAGAGATCTAAAATCAATATTGCTTCTATGGTAACTTCTTTAAAAGGTCCATTAGAAGCAACACAACTTGTTGCAAAATTCACCATCAAACATCAGAAGAGCCCTTTTCCTATCCAAAAATGTCAACATTAGTATAATTCAAATAGTTTTATGTTGGGCATAATGCATAAGAACTTAAAATGTTCTATGCGGATTGTTAAAGAATGTGAATCATAGAATAGTCGATTAAAAAGTTTTTCGATGTGCTTCACAATCAAGTCTATCATGGTCAAGCAAAAGGTGATTTGTTTTTTTAGCTTTCTGATGCAATCTTTAAAAATAAGTGATTTTTTTTAATAATTATTGCCAAACATGCTACTGACAATGAAAAGACAGAAAACATGGAAATGTTTGGTAAATTTGTTTGTTTCATTTTTCCATTGGTCTAGCAGCTTCAAGTTTGCATTTAATGTTGTAGTAATATCTCAGACCTTGCTGGAACACCAAATTCAATACTTCTAAGGTCATCTCCATCCTAATATTTCTCTACTTTACTTTTTTACATATTATAAATGAGTCATATGATTACATATTAAGCATTTTTATTTTTTACAATTTAAGCAACTCTACTATCTAATCTAACAACTTAATTTTTTTGTTAAATAAATCCCACAAATAACTACACATCTTTATATTTCATCAATATTAATTACTATTAACTTCTTATATTATTATTAGTTGATAAAAAGTACATATCGTTTTCCCAAAAAAAAAAAAGTTTAGTACCAGTGTTTATATAAGCACCTGTGCTTAAAAAGTACTTAAGTAGAATATGCTCTACGGAAAGATCTTACAAGGCACGGGTGCTTATTAAGAAAAATAAAAATAAAAAATAAAAACCTCCATCGATGGAGGTGCCTAACGATTTTATGTGACCGATGAAATCTCCCTGCAAAAATTTAAAAGTAAAATAAATTGACCTGTCAAAGCCAATTGAGCCTGCAAGAAGAAAAATAGAGATATTTTGGGTCCAAAGACGAGTGAAGGAGCCTAAACTCTAAAAGGAATCCTCGGTGTATAATTTATCAGAACATTCTGAAAAACTTATGTAAAATATTTCATGCTTAATACTAAAATAACCAAGCCACTATGCACCCGAAAATTAAAAATAAAAAACTAAAGTCTAACTAATAAGTGATTTAGCGTTGATGCGAGGGAAAGGAGCTCGAGTCCTTTGAACATATGATCCTGAGTTCGAGTCTTAAATTTATGTGTGTATGAATAAATACCATTGGAAGAAATTTTTACCTTTGGCATACTAGGTAAGGAATACTCTGAGAAACCAAAAATTAAAAAGTGGTTTGAGTAATTTGTTGGAAGCCGTTCATTTAATCTTTTGTATTAGAAACTCGTTTTCTTATTACACGATCGGAATGAATCCTTAAACATTTGAAGTAATTATCATGCCTCTTAAGTCTGAATGCATTTTTCATTAATGGTTGCCAAGACATTCACAAATGCAATTATATAAGCCTAATGATATTTCTCGCAGAAACAATATTTGTTCTGGAAATACATAGCTTAGCCACTGTGACCTTCCAATATGTGCTTCTTTTGAATATTAATTCTAATGTCCAGTAAAGATAAGCTATACCTGTGATGATGTTAGGAACCAAGAATAGAAATGGGAAAGAAAGAAAGATTTTATTGAATTGGGTGAAAAGAACAATGAATAGGAGAGAAATCTCTCCTCCAAGGGATTCCCCTTCACAAAGAGCCAAGGCTCAATTTACAAATGACAACAAATCTGAATATCCCCCCTTTTCCCCTTACATCTCTCCTATTTATTTAACTCATAAACCCCCTAACTGACTAATCAATATCCTAACTGTTTTAACTAACTCCCCCTTTCCCATAGTCCTAACATATGGGTAGGCAGAAAACAGAAGAAGGTCAGACTTAGCTTTTAGTTCCTATATTTATTTACTTGAGCCTTAAAGTCGGTTGCAGCTTTAATTTCTGGATGTTTGAATGATGTGAAATTTTGATGATCTTTAATTATTGCATTTTGATCTGTACAAGAAGTGTATAAAATGTTTAGAATTATCTGATCAGTATGCTGTAACATCTTCTATTCTTGATTCTTGAACATCATGTCTCCTTTTCATGTTTTCTTACATTTCAGTTTTTTCAAATTTATCTGCAAAACTAGACAGACATATAATACGAAGGTTCTTTTTAATATCAATACATAGTCTGGGAGAAGCTATCATGTATGTACTTATGAGGCAGTGTGCCAGCGTCCATTTAATAACCATTCTCTGTCATTGATTATTCTAAAGGGAATTGCACTGATAATCACAATTCATAGTTCTACAGATTGTATATACCTAATCTCAAAGTATAGTTATTTTATTTGCTCACACTATTATCATTGGGAAAGGGTTTATGGCAGACACGTGAAATATTTTCTTGAATTATATTATTCTTTAGTGGTGGTCATTTCATGAAGCATTTTGATATTTACTTAATGTTTTGACATTTTTTTCATAAATCTCTTGAAAGACAGAATGAACTAGCAATGGTTTCCATTTTTAGTTTCTGGTTTTTGCTTCCTTTTTTTTTTTTTAATCATGCTTAATGTAACCAAACCAATCCAAAATATTGAAACTAAAAATCTGCAAAAGATGTTGAAAATTTGCTTAATTGCATTGCAAATCTGGAGAGGTAGCAGAGTGAAGGAATTTTCGGTTCTACAAACATCATTTTCCTAGTCCCACTACCACTAATATAGTGTTTATTGCTTTAAACTAGTAGAAAAGCAAGGCCTCTTCTTGCAAGTTTCAGTTGATGAAACTGAAAAAACTTCGATGTGCTCAGACTAATGACAATGTACGCCATCCTCGCAGGGTTGATTGGCTGGCAAACAAAAACCTTGGAGGTGGATACGTCTTGTGGGCAATGATTGCTTATGGCTTAGTTGAGAATTAACTTTGTACTTACCTTGTCTGTCTTTGGCAACTCTGCTCTTCAGACAATGAAAACAAATTATTTTGGCTCTGTTTGGTTGTGACAAAATAGGGGAGAGGAGCGAAAAAGAGCACGGAATTGGAAAGAAATACTGAAATCACGTACGTTTGGAAGAGCGGAAGTGTGACGAAATTTTTTTAAAAAATAGTAGGCCCCACACGAAAAATCTTCCACACAAAATTGCGACAATTTGCGAATAAATCGTACAAAGTCGTTACACATTTCCTAAAATAACCTTTGTTACTTGTAGTAAAGCAAACGCGAGAGTGTGCTGGTTTGAAAAAATCAATTTTGGTAAAACAACAAATCCATTTGCAATGTTCGAAATAGTAAACCGAGTGATTGCGAAATCGATTTACGCTTCTAAAAATCAATTTTGTAGTCTTAAGCATGGAAAACCGATTTCCTTGCAACAAAATCGATTTCAGCATCATCTGAAAAAGAATGAAATTTATTTCATTCTTAGCCAAAATCGATTTTCATGGTTTCCAAATGCAAAATTTATTAGACTGCGTCTATGTGTCAAAAATCAATTTTGCATGCATAATAGCAATTGTTATTTGTATAATTTAATTCACAATTTTATTGCCTTTTACCATTTGTGTTATTTAATTTAAGCACTTTGATGGTCTGTTGAAATTGATTTTAATTTTACCAAACTTTATTTTAATCATGGTTTCTGTGGTTTAACCAAAATCGATTTTGTGCCATTGCAAATCAATTTGCTTATTCAAATGAGATAAATTAAACATACATATTTTAAACACATTGTAACAAAATTAATGATTATAAATCGATTTTGTTGCAATGAAAATCGATTTTGATCACTGTCGTCTGTCGATGTTTGTATAAACAGATTTTATGCTCTTTGGAGATCAATTAAAATCAATTTTCATCACCAAAAATCAATTTAATCGAAAAAATATATTCAAAAATGGGCAAACATATGAGGGTACAATGGAATAATCCAATTTTTTTTCTTTTCTTTTCTTTCAAACCAAACAACCCTACACAATTTATATTCACTTTATTTCTTCTCTATTTCTCTTCAACCAAACAACCTTAATTTCTACTTTATTTTTCACCTTTTTCTCTTCTCTTCTTTTCTCACCTCTTCCCTTCCTTTCTCCTCCTTTCTTTGCTCCCTACCCAACGGGACCTTTGTGACTGAAAAAAAATTACATTTTTGAAGCTGGACTTACAAAGATGATTATTGATTACTGATTTACTTCTTTTTTTATTTTAATTTTGTTGTAGGTCTTCTAATTACGTAAATGGCACAAAACTTGATGGATGAGCATTGCCAACCAGGACTACTATACTGTTCATGCACTCTTACTAGTTTAAAATTTAATTGAGGGGAATAATTTGGAAGAATCTTTTCTTTTTTTTCAATTTTTATCAAGAAAAAGAAAATGATAGTGTAGCATCTACAACATTTCAGTACAGCTTAGTAATTATTAGGTTAGTTAGATTAGTGATTGATAGTTTCATGCATCAATACATGGACATTTCTAATTCTGGCACTTCGTGGAGAACCAGAAAGAGTGAAAGGCCATCCACATGCACATCACATATTGGATTCCAACAACATAATGAAATTTAGTGTTTGGTAGAAAAGAAAGAAATAAAGAGAAGAGAAGAAAAGAGAAATAAGTAAGAAATAAAATGGAAGTTAAAGTTATTTGGTTAAAAAAAATAAAAGAAAAGTTAAGATTATTTTAATTATTATTATTTATTTTTGTCCTTAATATTATTTTTATTATTATAAATAATATTTATTTTTATTTTCTTATTATTATTTATTATTATTATTATATAAATAACATGCAGCAAAAATAGGCAAAACTGATTTACATGCTTCAAAATTAAGAAGCCAGCAAAGCCAGTGGATGCGGGTGTAAAGATCAAGAAAACTTTTTATAAATTTTCTCAATATTGCAAAGAAACTTTTTAAGATAAGACTCACGTTTTTTTTGTGCAAAAGTCCTCATTTTCTATTGAACCAAACAAGAAAAAAATGTTAAATTTAACTCTTTTCTCTTTTTTTCTCTTTTTCTCTCTCCACTTTCACCTCTACCAAACATACCCTTAAGAATGAAACCCAGAAGGAGATGTAACTCCGACCTGTACAGTGTACTAGTGACATAATTCGTTGTATATAATCTTTTGGAATGGGGACCAAATCGGTGTGAACTCAGATTCTTTGCTGTCTCTGCAGTAAGATTTTCTAAATCTCAATCATTAATTACATTTTTTCTCTTTTTAACTACTATGATAATAATTAATCATTGATTTAAATTTTGCAGCATGATTGCTGCGGAGAAATTTCCCAGCTGAGGATCCAAATCGATGCATATAATGTTGTATGAAACCAATCCTGCCAGCCTGCCCCACTTGCCCAGCACCCACCCATGTACGAAAAGTTACCATATTTTCTTTCTGGCAGAGATATTGTTGTTATGTTCAGCGGGTTAAAAAGGTTACTTCATTTTTTTTTTTATTTTGGGGTTAAAAATATAGGCATCATGGTTTTTTTTTTTTAATTATTATTATAAGAGAATGGAGGATTATTTCATTTTAGAGTCAGGCTACACTTTTTTTTTTTTAATTTAAGAGTTTGATTGATCTAAAAAATAAAGGAAAATTTTACCTATGAGCTAGAAAAGCATTCTCAGGATTGCGTCGAAAGTGTCCAAATTTATGGTTCACTGCCGACCTTACCATAAAATTATGTTAGGCACAACAATAATTTTTAAACTAAATAATTAAAGAAGAAAAATGTTAAATTACTTAAAATTGGTGGGTTTTATGTATAGACCATTGTTATGATACTGATATTTGACAATTTGAAAAAATAGATGCTAATTTTTAAGGGTCTTAAAAATGTGAAAAGTCATTCATTCTATTCTTGGAAGAAGTGACACTATCATTATGTAAAAGGAGTTTGTCACGAATCATCACATGTATTCAAGAGAAGAATATTATCTACAGTTAAGTTTAAACTTCAAAAATACTTTAATACATTTGATAAATAAAATGATTATCAAGCTATATATAAATGAGCTAAACAAACCAAACTTAATTATAATCCTGTTAAAATAATAAATCTTTCTTGGAATGTTTCCATAAATGTAACTAAAAGGTGCTAAACCATGTGAATAATATTGCATTTATTATTTCTTTTTGTAGTATACTTATTTAATGTGTGTTCCATTTATTAGCCTTGTGTGCAGAGTTTTTTGCCCACAAATTATTATATGATGATGATATGTTTGAGTATGACCACTAAAGATCCGGTCTTTTCTCCAGGTTAGGACACAGGACTTCGAATTCCCATAATCTTTTGCGAGGGCATGTGATCACTCTTCAATCCCACAACCACAAGCTCTGCCAAAGGCAGGTGATGACTTCAATCACAATCCTGTGTGGTAGGGAAGGCGAGATATATAATTTAGCTAGAACTGCAACAATTTAAATGTGATGAATGTTTTAATATTTTTTATTTTTAGATAATATTTTAGTATTCTACCGTACATAGTCGTTTGATGAATTATTACATTTGTTTACTATATATCTCATTCGATAAAATTATTATTTTTTACTTTTATATGTTTAAAAGTTTACTCGAAGAATCGAATACGTTCAAGCGCTAATAACTTTAACTAAACAAACAAAATTACTTCAATCCCTGCAAGTTGTACCAAACCTTACAAATCCTGAGGGGTTGGTCGAGTGGTCTGAGTGGGGTAAAACAGGATTTCGCATTTGACATGTTATCTCCTTATAGTGAGATAAATGTAAATACTTCTGTAAGTGTTCTTTGAGCTTAGAGACTTTTCTTGTCTTGGACTGGGACACCATTCTCTCTTTCTAAAATTTATTGTACCAAAAAAAACCCTTATATTTACGGTGTTTGAATTCAAGTAAAAGGCTTTGTTAGGATCATTTTGAAAATTATCGAATTTAATTGTCGAAAAGATATACATGAAAGCAAAGTATCAGACATGTACTTTCTTCAATAAAACTTAGATTCTATCGAAATAATCTTTTCGACAAAAAGAAGAGTTAGTATACAAAGAAAAGTTGCTTGAAAATGTCTTAATTAGAATCTAAAAGAATTCGAGCAAAAAATCTCTCATTCGAGAAGAGAGCCATGTCATATTCGAGAAAAGATACAAGTAAAGTTCAATAAAGGATTTTGAACAAACCTGAGAAGCGCATAAAGAGGAGTATGATAAGGTTGGAAGCAGTTACCACTCAAACGGTTGTGTACAGGTGTTAACGTATTATTTAAAAGTTACCTGTAGACTGTATACATTTCTTATTGTAGTGATTTTACCGTTGTGTAGAATATCTATAAATAAATGACCGTGTAGCCATTGTTTCTTGGTTCTGACATTTCACACAAATCCTGTATATCACACATGCCACACAAAATGGCTACCGATTCTAAGGAAAACGTGTATGTTTTGACCTATCTTTCATTTTAATGTATTACTTTTATTGCACATCTTTTTCGATAATTCCTTTTTCTTTCAATGACTTCCTCTTTTAGTCACTTTCATGATATAGTTTTTTACGTTTGTAACTTCTATTCAAGTAATTTGAAACATCTTGAAATCATATGTTTACATGTATTATGAATGAATTCAACGCTAATTCAATTTGTAATACAAAAACTGTAATGAATTTGAGGATTACAAAGAAATATGGATGAATTATAAAACATTGACAAAATTATTCTCAAATTGAAAGTTTAACTGCTAGTTCTAATAAAAGAATCCACATTATAAGTTTAGATTCTAAGTCCCATTTAAAAATCTTTATCTGTTGGTTAGAATCTTAGTGAAAAATTATCTATTGAAAATCTAAACAATTTCGATTTCTCAAACAAAATTCCACCATCAACAGGCTCGCATACTTCATTTTTTTCATGTACGTAAATTTGACTATAGATGTAAAAGTCTTTTTATTGAAGGATCATTAAAAAAAAATGGATTTCGACCTCTTGTGAGAATAATTTAAAAGATTCATGACCTAAAATAGTGCTATTTACCAACAACAATATAATGAAGATAGTCGATCAATATAATATTTATGGTTACATAAGAAATGTATTGAATTGATTCTTTTTAATGAATCAATTCAATCACAACTTCAAATATGTAATTCAAAATATCAAATGGCAAATACGATATACTAAATCAAAGAGTTACTTTGAAATTGACGTGAATTTAACTCATCACAAAATTCGAAACAAACAAGCAGTCACGTATTAAGACAAATATATTAATAGCAATGCTTATAAGGAATTAAAGATAGAAAATTTTATTGAAAAAGTGATCTCATCGTGGGTTTCAATACATTCTAACATAATTATTAATAAAAAAATTATTTATTAATTCCTTATCCATATATTAATTAATGCACGTGGAAGAAACGTGATTACGATAATAATGCAAAACCTCACGTGCTAATAACGAGTAGAGGTACCGAGGTAAAATTAAAAATTGTAAAGTCATCAATACCATTTTACCGAGGTAAAGGGTCGTGTTTTTGTCAAAGAAGTGAAAGTTAATAAGTTGTAAGGTCATCAAATCAAGGTTTGAAATGAAAAGTGCCTACTTTTAATGCTTGATTGTGTCTTTATCTTTGAAAAAAAAACCAAAGAAAAAGTCATCAATACCATTTTATCTATATGAAATAGATTGCGGCTTTTCAGGTATAAGGAGGTGGCCTTTTATGTGGGCTCTCACATTTTGATATAGCAGAAGTCCCTCGATCATTTAATTTAAAATTGTTTATCATTTAAAACGTAAAATATTAATAAAGATAATAAATATTTTTAAGAAAACTCTAAGCAAATTATATATTAAATATGTAAAAATAATAATCTTATAATCCTCTAAAAATATGTTACAAATTATCTGTTCTTTACATCAAATTAATCTTTTAATAATAATTAATGACATTAATTTATTAGGTTTTTCATATCCTATTATCCTAATATATGCTATTTAAATGGTTAATTAAATGACAACAATAGAATATTAGGAAATAATTTAATATCACAACATCGAGATTGATAATATATATTGATATAAAAACTAATGGTATATTTATATAAATCATTCTTTAGAGAAATGCAATAAACATGTGTACCAAAATTAAAAACTGTGTTGAAGATTTGAAGCCACTAGCCCTATCCCGAAGGAACCCTGCCACAAGAAATAAGATGGCAATAGTTTGGCTGGTCGGATGTGTAGCCTTTGGCCAATTGAAGAGCCAAGAAGTGAGGCGAGAGCTTCAAAGATGTTATTTTATTTATTTATTCGATAATAATTTAAAGAAATTTATGAATTATATGATTATCATTTATTGGAGAAAGTTTGCTCAAATAAAAATTAACAGAATAATGTATCATTTTTATTTATTAATTAGATAAGATGAAATTACAATTATTTATTTTCTCCATGTGTTAAAAATCAAAGTGGATCATTTTATACCTTAATTCATAATTTTTGGAATATTATGTTTTTAGAAAAATATTTTGTTTGATTATTATTTTGGATATCTTATGAAAACTTTAATAAAAATTAAATTTAATAGAATATAAAAAGACTCATTTTTTTACACTTAACTATATTATAATTATTTTTAATGTAGATTTTATTATACAACAAGAACAATAATAGTAATATGTTATAGGTGTGCACTTAAAGAGAACTACTAGAGTCAGCCTAGTGGTAGAAGGGTTGAAATAATATGTATGAAATCATATGTTCTAATATCAAGTGTCACCATTGCATGTCAAAAAAAAAAAAAAGTGAGCATTTAAAGATATGTTATAAATTGTTGCTTTAAGTAATTTTATTAGTATATATAAATAAGTCAAACATTTATCGTTGTCATCATTATAAAATAAAAAATTATAACTCATTTCCTTAAAATAAAAAAGCACCTTCGATATTTGCAATGCAGTTGGAGGGAGGTGGAACAAATTGTTCATGTATTGACAGGAAGGTAGCTAAAAGGTTTTATATTTTTATAACGTTTTCAATATTATTTTTTAAACTTGAAGCATAAAAGTTTTACATAAAGTTGTAATAAAAAAAAATTGAAACATAAACAATTAAAGTTCAAATTTATAATACTTAATTATATAGCATGATATTATAAAAATATGCCTTAAATTATTAAATAAAAATATAAATAATTTAATATTTTTAAATTTGCACTTCATCCGCATGTGACACGCAGCTCCAACAGGGAATCGCTTGAGTATGAGCTGTTCTGCACAATATATAAAGCTACTCTGACGTCCCTACTCTGCTTTTCGTATACGTGTTATGATAATAAAGACACGGATGATTAGGTCCCCCCATTATAAAATTGGTGGAATATTTGAGACACACCATTCATTATTCATCATTCTTCATGTTCGTCAAAATAATACAAATGCAAGATCAAAGACAAGAATCCCCAAAATCATTGAAAATCTCGAAAAAAAAATATGCACTTGTGAATTATGAGTTACGAAGCAAGCGGATTTTGATAATCTAAAGTTTTTAGGGAAACTGCATGAATTCCATCCATTCATTTTTTTTATTATATATTAAATTAATATTTAAAATTAATTTTTATTAACTTATAGGTTAGATATGCAACTGCACACTATGCAGTTTCTTTTAAAATTGTAGAAGATCAGGATCCCGAAGCAAGCTCTGCATCCCTTGAATAAAATATAAATTGTGATGAATGTCTTCTAACATGTTTTTGATTATTACTTTTACTGAAACCAAAATTTGAAATTCAAAATTATACTAAAAAACAACTTAATCATAATTTTGCCAAACATATTATTTATACATAAAATTCAATCCAAACTAAGTTTGGGGAGGTTAAATGGAACCAAAAGCAGAGTTGCTCAATTTACATACCTTTCTATAACATTTTTTTAACACTATTTTTTAATAAATACTCAATTTATTCTCTGAAAAATTTACTCAATTATTTTAGTCTTAAAGAAAAAAGTTATTAAATAGTTTCTCAAAATTGTGTAAGTGAAATATTTTATTTCTTTTATTCGCTAAATATAAAGACTAAAATGTTTCACATTCATAAATTTAGCGACTAAATAATTATTATTTTTATTAGATGTCACAGTGTTTTTTTTTTTTTGTATTTTTAATTCATAAACCAGATATTTGTCTTATTTTATTAATGCAATGCCATATTTTATTTATTTTCATAATATTATTTATTGAATAAATAATATGTGCTTAAAAATTATATATTAAAAATAATTTTTGATTAGTTAACAATACAATATTAAATATAAATATTAAGAATCAGGGAGATCTAGTGCACAGAGCTAAAAATAACGCTTTGGCACAAAGGAGTGCCCCAGTTAGATATACATCTTTGGTGCAACAGTAACACTAACGTGAACTGTTGCAACCTGCAACAGGGTCAATAACTACAAACCACAGTTTGATAACGACAACAGAACACAAAAAAACACTTGTTGCCCATCCCATGTGCTTCGAAAAGCCTGTCACTTTCCCAACGGTCACCAAACGGCCATTTCTTCTGGCCCATCCGATTTCTATCTTAATCCTGTGGCTGTGATTTTCCTACCGTTAACATGTTGGCCTTCGTTTATTTCAAGTTAGAGAAAGTTGAACCTGAAGGGGGCCTCAAACTGCAAATAAAGCATTTGACGCGTGCAGAAATTCAATAGCGTAACGGGTAACAATCTCTCCATAACGGGCAACATTATTGAATTTATATTGTCTCTTATAGTGAGTGACCTCATGTGATTATAATTAAAAGAGAAAGACACAAATTTTATTAAATAAAGACGTATCATAATTGATTATAAAATTCACTAATTATATACTATAAAGACATATTAAATGTGGACACATTTCCTAGTTGAAATTCGAATTTTGATTTGCAGAGTCTAGACCCAGCCTTCCTTAATGTATACTATCATAACAATGCCCTATGTCATATAATAATGTAATTAAATATTGATTATCAAGTTAGTGTAAAGTAATTTGAAGTTTCGATTTTAGGCAAAGCATGCAAAATTCTTTTCGTAGTCAGAGACTCCTTCACGTATTCGGCAGAGCACATTGCTGCAAATAGCTTGTCTATATTGTGCTGGTTTGATTTAAAATTTTTAAAAAATAATTTTAACAATTTGATTCTGAACTGTTATTAAAATACACATTTAACTAACTTATTAGGGTGGCTCAGCGGTGAAGAATCTGGGTTATGGTTCAAATCTTATTGTCACTATTTTATACAAAAAAAATACATATTTAAATTAATTTAAATTGTTTTTTTTTTTTCATTAAAAAGCATGACAACTATTTTTGTAAACAAAATATTAGAGAGCAGAGTCAGAGGCTGACATCCGAAAGTCTGCGGCGGATAACAACAAGACAAAGGAACCAGCAGGTTACCTGCTCTCACTTTCCAGAAAATGGATTTCTCCTTTTAATTATACATATCATCATTTTAACACTTAACCCACGTCTTATTAATTTTTTAATCCTAAAGTACTATAATCAAAATCAAAGCATAACAGTACAGTAGCTCTTTGCTAAAAACAAAAAAACAGTCACACTTAACCTTTTAGATTAATTTATTCTAAGTAAAAATAGGATTAAACAATTTTATTAAAAATAATTGGTGTAATTTTTTATGTACTTAAAAATAATTAGTACAGCATAAAAAATTACACTAATTATCTTTAATGAAATTGTTTAATCTTATTTTTATTTAAGATAAATTAGACAATTTTTTAGTTTATAATATAATATAATAATTAATAACGAGGACAGCAAATAATGGACTTCTGTTGTAGTTTTGAGTTTCCTCTTTCCACTATATAATGGGACTATTCTCACCCGAGCTTATTAAATTTCTGAGACAAGGAGATAAGCAAAGAAAAGGGTGTGAGTGTTGTGTTGTTATAGTTCATAGTTCATAGTTTGTGTTTGTGACAATGGAGAATAAAGAGGAGGATGTTAAGGTTGGAGCAAACAAATTCTCAGAAAGGCAACCACTGGGGATAGCAGCTCAGGGTGACAAGGACTACAAGGAGCCACCCCCAGCTCCATTGTTTGAGCCTGGTGAGCTCAAGTCATGGTCCTTCTACAGAGCTGGGATTGCTGAGTTTGTGGCCACCTTCTTGTTCCTCTACATAACCATCTTAACTGTCATGGGTGTCAACAGGTCACCCACCAAGTGCTCCTCTGTTGGCATTCAAGGCATTGCTTGGGCCTTTGGTGGCATGATCTTTGCCCTTGTCTACTGCACTGCTGGAATCTCAGGTACCTTCCAATTCTCACATGCTTCTTGGCTTTTGGCCTTTTGCTATGCTAGCTTCACGTTTTCTTAGAATTTGGGTTTAGCCTAACTCAACACGAAAAGATAGTTCATGAAGTGAGGGTTATTCCCTAGATATATATATACATTATTTTGGTTATATTGCTTGTCAATGTGGGATCTTTGACACATTTCTTGTTGAAAGATTTTCAACTAAGCCAGATCTGTGTATGTTGTTGCAGGGGGACACATCAACCCAGCTGTGACCTTTGGTCTCTTCTTGGCAAGGAAGCTGTCCCTCACAAGGGCACTGTTCTACATTGTCATGCAGTGTCTTGGAGCCATCTGTGGGGCTGGTGTGGTGAAGGGCTTTGAGGGTAACGCTAGGTATGAGATGTTCAAAGGTGGAGCAAATTTTGTGAATTCCGGATACACCAAGGGTGATGGCCTTGGAGCTGAGATTGTTGGCACTTTTATTCTTGTCTACACCGTTTTCTCTGCCACTGATGCCAAGAGAAACGCTAGAGACTCTCACGTTCCTGTATGCATATATTCTTTCCATTTTTCCACTACAATGCATTCCATTAATTTGGTTTATAAATGGGTATATTCCAAATTCCCAATTAATGTGCTTAATTTATGGTATGATATAATTGTAGATTTTGGCTCCACTTCCCATTGGATTTGCTGTGTTCTTGGTCCACTTGGCTACCATTCCCATCACAGGAACTGGCATTAACCCAGCTAGGAGTCTTGGAGCTGCCATTATCTACAACAGGGACCATGCATGGGATGATCAGGTATGTTCGTTACTTCCTTTTAAGACTTGAAATTTTGTTATATTTCCATATTTAGATTAGCATAGAAAATAAATGTTCTTTAAATAATAATGCAATTTTTGATTTTGTGGTTTACAGTGGATTTTCTGGGTTGGACCTTTCATTGGAGCTGCCCTTGCTGCCGTGTATCATCAGATAGTCATCCGAGCCATTCCTTTCAAGGCAAGGGCTTAATGCTCTTGTGTTCCGTCCGTGCTTGCTTGTATTATTATTGTTATGTTATGTGTCTGGTGTCTTCATTTGGATATTCATGTGAATCTTTTCGTGTTAATCCATTTATGGATGTAAATTATGACATAATTACTTCTTTGATTGTATTTGTGACACTTTCAATGGATTACCTTTTTTGGTCTATGCTACTTCAATAGGAAAGAAAATTATATGTTTCGATTATTCTCAAATGCGCACCGTTAAAAACCATGTAGAATTTCTATCCTGAAATTTCGCAATCTATCTCAATTTAAAGAAATAAAATAGAAAAATAAATGAATACTTTTTTAAAAAAATAAAATGGAAAAAGTTTAAAATGTTTCAAAAGTATTTTTTTAGTACAAATTAATTTTTTCTCAATACTTTTTTGTTGTGCCATGTTTATTTTTTCTAATATGCTCTTTCTGCTGAACGGTGCATCGAATGCACCCTCCAAAGCAAAACAAAAACAGCTTTACCTGCTACCCCGCTGAACAAGTTCGGACTTAAACATCCAAAATTTATGTTTGATGACTTTAAGAACGATAATTCACAGATATTGGTAAAATGGGTTAAACAAGGAGATGATTGGTAAAATTTAAGTTAAACATCCCCAAGTTACAAGTAAATATATTTTGAGTTACAATCTGTTGATATCATGTGTCAAAACTAATTAAATTATCTTAATAATTTTTTATAAAATACAAATTTAATCAATTTAACCATTGAATTTGATGTTTTTATTAATTAGATTAAATATATAAAATTTCATATAATTTTAAAATTATTTAATAATTCATTACATCACTTTATTTTAATGTACAATAAGATATTAAAATATATGTAAATATTTAATGTTAGAGTTATTAAGGGAGTAATTTAATTAATTTTGACACCTAGTGTCAATGGATCCTAACCTATCTTTATAAGTACACCCAAAAAAAAGCCTTTCGGCCACTTCTAGTAGTAACATGCCAAATCTACTAATGTAGCATTAGAAAATGGAAGGAAAAGAATGAACGGAATAGATAATCACAACTAAATCCACTCTGTCTATTACTGATGCCAAAGGAAGGCAGTATAGTACATAGATCTATCTCTGGCAGGAAAACGAAAATGAGCTATAAACTAGACTATCACCTTGGACAGTAGTGAATAAGGGGAATCATGAATCTTATATGTTATGCACCGTGAACTGCTCAATCATGTTCCCCCATAATGTAAACCATGAAAATGGGAAGCCAATGACTCTATCTGATCTATCATAAGCCACGAAAATCACTAATGTCATCGAGATAAGATTTTCGTGAGTCACGTTTACCATTATAGTGGAGAGGCCTGGCCTCTTGATTAATGTCCCTGAAATCTAGCAAAAATTGTTTGGGTGTTTGCAAAAATTAATTTTAGTTAAAATTGATTTTGAAGTAATGAAATTTATATTTAGATATTTTTATTCTAAAAGCAATTTAGTAGGAAAATTTAGTATAAAATTTTTGATCCAATACAAAAGTTATATAAAGTTGTTTTAACTCAAAATCAATTATAAATCCATAATCAATTTCTCAATGTGAAACAAAACATGTGAATATTTACCTAAAATCACATTAACTAGTATTTCAACGTGATTTTAAAAGACTCAAGGTGAATCTAAACATGCACTAATATTTGTCGCTAGACCCAACCCATGTTAGTAAAATGAGCCTATAACTAAGTACATGTTTGGATATGTATTGATAAAATTGATTTTGGATCAATGTGATTTTGTAGACTTGATTCTGGTTAAAATTGAGTTTGAAGTAATTTGATTATATATATATATATATATATATATATATATATATATATAACAGATATTAGAAAAGTGGTTTTTGCAAAAAAAATAAAATTGTTTAGATACTTTTAATCAAAATTAATTTTGAATGTTCAGTCACCAACATGAATTTTAATGTCCATGTATACCTCTTTTCTATTAAAATTATCTATTTTGATATATACATTAACAAATTAGAAAAAAAGGCTTGTAGTAATTGTTTTCACTTCATGTTAATTATTAAATTAAAACTGAAATATATGCATAATATTTTAACTTTTGAAATAGAACCAATAACCTTTATAAAAACATTAAAATTAGATGAAATGGATAATAAAAGTATTAAATTAGTATAAGCATCAAACACAAATGTACCTAATAAGAAACACATTGTAAAGTGCAATACAACTTTGACATATAAATACAATATTAGTTATTCTTCTTGTACTATATAATTTGATCTTGAATTAAGTCTTGAACACAATCCATTTTTGTTGAGCAAACTATATTTAGAAGTTGGGATTAGTCCAAGCTAGCCTCACTATGATAATTATTGTCACCTATGTCAAGGACTATGCTTTCATCTTCATAACATCTAAAATTAGTATCCATTTTAGCATTCTTTTTAATAAAATTATGTATAGTCATTGTTGCACGTACTATTTGAATTTGTGTTTCAAATTTGTACTATTGTGCACCTTAAACTTGAGTGAAAAAAATTGAAAACTTCATTATTATTTGCAAATTCAAATTTACGTCTAAAATCAGGGAAGTGGTAATACTCACATCTGTAAGTACTAAGATACTCCATTGGTATTAGGTGACCAACATCCACCAAACAATATTTACCTAATATAATAGTTAAGAAAGTGAAAAAAAAAAAAGAATTCATACTGAAATTGTAAACCAATTATAGCCATATAATGAAACAAACCTGGAGGAGAATATGGAAAATTCATGTTAGCATTTGTGAGAGTATAGTAAAAAACACGAGGATCATGGACAGTGCCTTCTTATCCAACTAAAATAAAAGTGAAGCACATGTTCCAATTACTTATTATTACCAAAATGTGAAACAAATTTGCCTTATGTCTTTATGTACTATATGTGAATATCATTACTAATATTCAGATTTAAACTGAAACTAGTAGTTGCCTTTATGCCTTACAAACTGAAACTAGCAATTGCCTTATCCTTATGTACTATAAATTGCCTACCATGTAATTACCAACTTTTGAATGAAATGACTCCAAAATGTAAGTATGTAGATGACAACATAAATCAAGTGTCCAATGATATAAAGTTATTAGTAAAGTGCATATCAAGTAGTGTCATACTTGAGTTTAGCATATCTCAAAGACTCAATCCATGTCAGAATCCAAGTATTGTCATATCAAACAGTGCATATCTCATACTCATTTTAGTTTGTGCAACATTTGATTAAATTCAATTATTCCCCTAATTTGTGTAGACATTTGATACGACATATACAAATATAATAGCCTATATATAATTCCTTTTTATGATTCCATGGACTCAAATACTCCAATGGAAATAAAACTAGCTTTGTTAGTATAATGTAGTTTCAGCTAATTATAGATTAAGCAAGCTTGTTTTACTAATATAAAGAATCCATTACTTATTTTTCTTGAACTGACACATGTCACTGAACCCTCCCTATATATCCATTGAATTGACAAATTTACTGGAAATATGTGCAACTAACAATGCAACAAAGTAATAAACAACCTCTACCCCGAGAATAATATACAATGAAGCAGCACAAACACAGTAATACATAAGACAAAGAAGATACAAAAGAACTCACCTTGGGACCCAAGAATCTTTAGTAGAGCACCCACCATACACAAAGGACTTAATAGCCTTCTACAACTCTCTTGCCAACAAAATCTTCATTCCAATGAAATTAGGTGAATAAAAATAGAATAAGTGAAGAGAAAAATAAATTCAATTCCAACAATCAAAATAAATGAAGTCCTACAAATATAGTAATAAAATTTTGATTGTCCTTGCCTTAAATCTCTTATTAAGCAAGCAAAGTAATGCCCAAATAAATGCAAATGGATGAAAATATGAACGACCAACTACTCATGTAGCCACTTCACTATAAATATAAAGATGAGAAAGGAAAAGTACACAAAAGCAAATCATCTAGCACAAGCCAAAAACGATGAGGAGGAGAGTGAATCAAAGAAAATGCAACTATCAAAAACGCAAAAGTGATTCTGAATGAAGTAAAAGCAGCTTCCCTATTACTTTAACCTCAACGCGAATTTCATGAAGTGAGAATAATTTACTTTAACATCCAAACATCCCAAGTTTTGGTCAAACATAATTTGACTAAGATAACCATGATTAACCATTAATTCACCACAAAATCAAACTCACACTAAATGTGTGTCTGGTTTCTCATTGAAAACACACAAATGTAACAATTTTTCACGTCAAATGTTTAAAAAGATGTGGAAGCTACTTTTATCTGCCTCGAAAAGATGCGCGTCAATTTTGAATGAATGCACTTCCAAACACATTGTAAATTGGTCATTCAAGAATTAATTTTTTTGTATAACCAATGGTCCTGATCTTGAATTTTTATCATGAATTATATGTTTGAAAAAGATTAATTTTAAAAAAAATATCATTTAAAAAAATAATTAATAAAAAATAAGCAATTAAGATTTTAAAATAAACTAATAACATTGATGAAATACACTTATTAATCTCCTAATCTTGAATCATGATATAAAAAAATATTTTACCTTTGAGCTTAAAAAAATATTTTATTTTAATCATAAACTTTAGCTCAGCTAATAAAAACTCCACTCATTAAAACTCTTTACAAACCACCCTTTAGTTTATTTATAAATTAATGATTTTTGCGTGCACAATAGTTGCACTAAAGTTAAAACCTAATACTACCTAAACCCCCCATGAGGCCAACCTTAATGATTTTTATTTATAAATTAATGTAAAGCTTGATATTAAAATAGCGAATATGTGTCGCTGAAAATAAAATAAAACAATTTTCAATTCATAAAACTATCTAAATGTTTTCGTTTACACGATTTTATATTCAACCGTGCAAGCTAAATTATCAATAAAAACGAAAATAAGCTAATGCATAAAGAGAGAGAGAGAGAGAGGAATTATAATTATCAATTTACTTCTTTTGCAGTGATAAATGTATTTTAGACAACAAAATGAAGAATTATAATTATTAACCAAAAATAAACAATTAATTTTAAATAATTGCATAATTAATTATATATTATATCTTTTTAATTATTATCTTAATTATTAATTTTTCAACGCTGAATTTCCAGTAAGAGTCTTAAAATCAAAATCAGATGATTAAAATCATGATATACAACGTTAATTAATAGAATGAGTTTATGAGATGTTAAAACAAATTTAAATATAAAGATCTTCTAATTTTTCTTTAGGTATAAATAGGATTAAATAACTTTTGTATCTCTTAAATATATTATCCGAAACAGTTACCTCAGAATTTTTAAGTTTAACACAAACTCAACCTGGTTTGAGTTTTGACTTGTTTAGTGTGCAAAAGTAAAAATGTGGATTCTTGGTTGGAAAGGGCCATCAGGGTTCTCAGCCTCTTCCACAGCCGAGCAAGTCACTCAAGGGATTGATGGAACCGGTCTCACCGCCATCGTCACAGGTTTTTCTTCCCTCGCGTTTTCCTTTTCCCCTTTTTTTTTATTTTTTATTTTTAGAGAAAGAAGATATTCTATCATGTGCTTTTGGGTGCTGAGAAAATTGGGGTGTGTGTGTTTATATAAAAAGCTTTTCCACTTGAAGCAAGTTAACATTTTAATGATGCATCACTTATGGCTTATTAAATGGTGACATGAGTTTTTATCAGAGCTTTGTACGAGAATAGCCTCATAGAGGCTTAGCGCTTATGATCTCCTATGGAAATGCTCTACAACATAATTTGGTATACCATCCACTACAACAACAATTATAGTCTTATTTCAGTAGGTGAGGTCAGCTATGTAGATCACGCAACGCCATTGAACTCGGTTAAAGACCAAATTCTCAAGGATATTATTCACCATGAGATCCCTCTTAACAGACACAAATTGTTTTTCTTCCTTTGGTTGTTTTTGGTGACCAGTTTGGCTGAATTATTGAACTAATGAGATCCATGTAACATGTTATTTAATTTAGATGGGAGTCTTAGATCATGCACTGGTTTCAACTATAATGATTCAGTACTTATATTTAGTCCATTTTTAGGAGCATCAAGTGGTCTTGGTCTGGAGACCACCCGGGTTCTTGCATTGCGCGGTGTCCATGTTGTTATGGCAGTAAGGAATGTGGAAAGTGGTAAGAATGTCAAAGAAACAATACTTAAGGAAATTCCCTTGGCTAAAATCGATGTTATGGAGTTAGATCTAAGCTCTATGGCATCGGTAAGGAAATTTGCAGCAGATTTTAATTCATCTGGTCTTCCACTCAATATCCTAATGTAAGAACTTTTAACTGTATCTATTTTAGATATATTAGGTATTATTTTGTCTGTGTGCCTCCAAGTGGTCGAATGTGACTGATTGATGTCTTCTGATTATACTCTTATCTTTCTGGAAAGATGGTTGTTTCCAACTTCTACTACTTTCTGGTTTGACACAGTGCTTGATAAACTTACCTGTAAAATTATTCCCTTGTTCCCCTTCACCCTCTGCACTCTAGTTGGCATATTGCATGGAAAGAAACTCCTATCCTATCTGTTTTTATGTGTTGATTGCACATGTGAAAGTTGAAACAAATAATATTCTTTTTCTTATTTGAAAGTTGAAAGAAATAATATTCTTTCTTTCCTTTGAAGTAACAATGCAGGGGTGATGGCAACTCCATTCATGCTTTCCCTAGACAATATTGAATTACAGTTTGCAACCAATCATTTAGGTATATTACATGTTTCCCTCACATAATATGTAAGATTTGTCTAACCTCAGATGTCTGCAACATGTCTTTTTAAATGATATATAACTGAAAATTGTTATTCTCTGATAATATGCAAAAATATTTTGAAGATTAATATTTAATTAATACTATTTTGTAGGTCATTTTCTCTTGACAAACCTTTTATTAGAAACTATGAAAAAAACAGTACAAGAATGCAACCGAGAAGGAAGGATAGTTATTCTATCATCAGAGGCACACAGATTTGCATATCGTGAAGGGATTCGATTTGATAAGATCAATGATGAATCAGGGTAATGGTCTGGTTGGAATGATAAATCAATGATAATCCTCTTCCCTATTTGCTACTAACTCTTGCAATAAAAATTCATAATAAATGTATACTATTCATGACCAATGTTTTGAGTTCCCAAAATTGCATAATTTCCTCCTCTATCTGATTTTTTACAGGTACAGCAGTTATTTTGCTTATGGACAATCAAAGCTTGCTAATATTTTGCATGCAAATGAGCTTGCAAGGCGCTTGAAGGTATTATATTCATGAAAAGTCATCTCTAATTTATGGAATTTCACTGATTCCACTATATTTACTGCAATATTTATAGTCCCATGTCTGTAAATAGGCTGCTTCAGTAATGGATTTTTCCATCCTTCTGGTCTTTTGACTAATTGGTGAACAACTTATTGATCAAGTTTGATGTAGAATCCTTGCATATGCCTTTGCTTGACAGGAAGAAGGAGTGCAAATAACTGTCAACTCCCTTCATCCTGGGTCAATTATTACAAATATTCTGCGATACCATGGTTATGTTAATGGTTAGTATCTATACCATTCAATTGGCGTGTAAGTGTGTTCATTGAAGTATCCTTGTCTTTTGAGATAGGTCTGATGGCCGGTTGAATAGAGGTCAGGCATAGTTAACATTAACTGATTTACATAATCCATATCAATATGCTTACCAATTACCATTCTATGTATATCTTGTAAAAGGACATAAAGAGAAGCACAACTGATGTACTGGCTGGTGATTCTTATACAAAATTCCTTGCATAATCTTTTGAATTTACATTCATTTATCTACTACTTGGTTTATGCAGCCCTTGCTAATATGGTGGGCAAGTACTTCCTTAAAAATGTGCAACAGGTATTTGGTACATACAAAATATATCTACAGCAGTGTGTGAGGGTTGCATGGCATGCATGCCTTCTGCTGTTGCTGATATGCTGTTAATAATCTAAATATTAGACCGGACTTTCAGTAATTGAATTGTTGTGGCATGTTTATAGGGAGCTGCAACTCAATGTTACGTGGCATTGCACCCACAAGTCAAGGGAATATGTGGTGAATACTTCATGGATAGCAATAAGGCAAACCCAACCTCTCTGGCCAAAGATTCTGAGCTGGCAAAAAAACTATGGGAATTCAGCTTAAGCCTAACTTAATCCAAAGTAGCTTAGAGGTTTGTTTGACTGGACTGAATTAGAGCAAGCTTCATACATGCCCGCATTATTGTATTGAAAAAAAAGTTTCAGAGAATTTGAAATTTACAGTGGTGTAAGCTTACATCTATCTTGAAGGTTTTTAGTAATTACAGCTAAGACTACCCACTACTGTGACCGTTATTGTTGAAAATCGAACAGTATGTAATCAGTTTTAAACTTGACGCATCGCAGTACCCCATTGCATTGATATCGAAATCGTCACTTGGAAATATATGTGCATGGGATTTCGGAAATTGTATTAATGTAATCGCGACATGGTATTACCGCATGCGGCCATGCCTTTTTACGTGTGAATACTATGGACTCGGCAAATTTTACAGTGTGTTTGGTTAAAAGGAGAAAAAGAGAAGAAAATGTCTTCATGTTTGGCTGGCAAGAGAGTGTAAAGAAAATATGGATAAAATAATATATTATTCTATTCTTATAAATAGTAATAGAAAAGATGAGATAGAATCAAATTGGTAAACTAGTTTTCTTGCTCTCTAATTTCTCCAATACTTGGGTAAAGGCAAAAATGGGAGGGAAGAAATTTTAGCCTTTTCATTTTCCCATTCTCCTAAATTTTTGAATGAAACTAAAATTAAAAAATTCCTTTCCTTTTGCTTCCCTTGGATTAAACGCCGTCAAGTTCACAAGCATTTAAACAAGTAGCCGCATTAATCTGAGCTTACCGAATTCAATTGTTTTGGAAACACCTTTTACTTCTCTTGGATTTCACAAGCATTTAAACAAGTAGCCGAATTAAGCTGAGTTTACCCAATTCAATTGTTTTGAAAAAAACTTTTTACTTCTCTTCGATTAAACACTGGTAAGTTCACAAGCATTTAAACAAGTAGCCATATTAAGCTGAGTTTACCGAATTCAATTGTTTAGGAAACACCTTTTACTTCTCTTGGATTAAACACTGTAAGTTCACAAGCATTTAAACAAGCAGCCGCTTTAAGCTGAGTTTACCCAATTCAATTGTTTTGAAAAAAACCTTTTACTTCTCTTGGATTAAACACAGATAAGTTCACAAGCAGTTAAACAAGTAGCCACATTTAAGCTGAGTTTACCGAGTTCAATTGTTTTGGAAACAAAAGTATAGGATGGATTTAAGAGGGAATGCTAGTAACATAATCTCTAACACATTTATTTTAACACACTCTACTATTACTTAAAATTTATTAAAATTACAAAATAATGTATGAGACTCACTAAATAAAAAGACTTACAAAATTTTGTAATTTCCAATTAATTTTAATTTCACCCAATAATAAAATGTATTCAAAAGAATATGTAAAAAATATATTACTAACATTTCTCTGAATTTCATTGTAAAATTTTCATTGATCCAAAACCATGCTTCTTGCAAGTGAAGTTGTTGCTGCAACATTTTCAACAGTTAGGCCCGCAGATGCTGATAAATTCAGACAGTACAGATAACACACTTTAAATCAACTATAGTCTATAACTGAATTTCTACAATATTTACAATAAACATTTGTTTCTATACGCTATGGCGCCACCACCATTTTCAGCTAGGATGATGATAATACGCAAAATGACGGCATAAAGTTTGTAATGTACATTTCCCTGAAGGGCTAAAAAAATGTTTTACGCATGGCTGAGACTGAATGTTGCGTCTCCAAAGAAAACAGACTTCCGAACATCTTCTGAAACTCCACAACAAAACTGACATTTTGCTTAGTACCAAATGTAGCAATATTCCTTTTTTTTTTTGGGTTTAAATGTAGCCATATTCCTTCTTTTTTTTTTGTTTAAATGTAGCCATATTCCTTTTTTTTTTGGGTTTAAATGTAGCCATATTCCTTCTTCTTTTTTGTTTAAATGTAGCCATATTCCTTTTTTTTTTTGGTTTAAATGTAGCCATATTCCATGATTATGCATTTACATTTTCCGAATATGCTAACCTTCAAAACTTTAATGGATGGTATTACCATCTGATCACTGACAATCTGACATGCGGATCACAAGTCATTACTGCGATCATGCTTTGAGGCATCGGGCATAAGATCCAGGCATGCATTTAACCGTACATAATCCCTCAACAGCTGCTGTGACACACAATCAGCCAAGTATGACTTCCCATCACGAAATTCTATTGGGTCTCCCTGGGCAGCCATCCTAGTATGGTTTAGAAGAGCACCATTATCATACGAGACTACATCCCGGCAAGCATGTGTAGTTTGCAAGTTTCTCCCAAACTGCTCATGCTTAGACCCCTGATAGGCAACGGTTCCATTTGAATAAAAATCATTCTGAGACTTTTGGATCATACCCACGACATCATGTGAGAATATTGGTTGCTTTGTCTGATGAAATGGAATAGCACCGCCACCGCTGGTTAGTGGCGAAGATGAGCCAGACGCAGTATGAGGGCTAGATATTGGAGAAGGAGACATCCTTCCACTTGTATGCAATGATTTATAAGGCAAAAGTAAGCTCCCAGAGGGAGATACTGGACAAGAGATGTTCCTTGGTGCATGTGCATCACTGTAAACAAAGGATCCCAAAAAAGTTAGTCCCTTCCCTTTGATATTAAAGTATGTTGAATGAAAATAAATAAATAAAAATAGCATAGGACAATTTGATCAATTTTTCTAGAGTCAAGATGACATCAGTGCCTATATCATCACCTTTCCTTATCTAATATTGAAGCTTAACTATAAAGCTACTTACCTAAAATGAGTGCTAAAATTATGTAGGTTCCTAGCTTTTAAATATTAATATGTATGTGTCAACACTACAAATATTCATATGCACTAGTATACCATTGTATTTCTTTATTGTGATCTTTCTCATGCTTAAGTGAACAAGTGTGTGCATTTGAGTTTGAGAGACACCTTGATCCAGAACCAGTTCTCAAGCTTCTAAGTGGATAGATCCCAGCCACTTCCGAGTCTAAACAAAAATTATGTTTTGCAGGTCCAATGGCCTAAAAGAAATTCAAAGTGATGAATAGTGAGAACTCATAAACAACATAGATATGCACAACCTCAGAAAAATAATGCAGCTGTGCAAAAGGATGATTGTATGAATGACATACCAGAGATCTCACTGCATTTATTACATCAGGTGGTGCTTCTGAAGGTACGGCAGCCAAAATGGATCTTTCCAGCATAGCATTTTTAACAAATGGATGCTCTAGAAGTTGAGCAGCTGAGGGACGATTTAGAGGATTCCTTTGCAAACAAAGCCTGACAAAATCTTTTCCATCTTCTGATAGATGATCTGGAATTGTAGGAAGTTCCTTGCTGTTCCCAATCTTAAACATAGCAGCAACCTTGAAGCATGTAGTGTAAAACAGCAGAAACAGTTAAGCTATCAATGTTTCTAGACAAGCATGAACTCCAAGCCTCCAACTAAGATTCATATGTTTGTGAGTCACAAATAGAATTCAAATGTACAAACAACAATATTCAAGATGCTTTTAGTCTGTCTACAAAGTACATACTCACTTACCCCTTCATACTGGCTCCAAGGAGGTTTTGTTGTCGCCATCTCCAAAACAGTGCATCCGAGACTCCATATATCAACCGCAAGATTACAACCACTTGAATTTTTTATAACCTATGTAATTGAGGCAGTGACACAGATAAGGATACTACATACAAAGCATCAGTGACAAAAAGTGTTAAATGGATGCGGAAATCATCCTGACCTCAGGTGCCATCCAGTAAGGACTTCCTTTGAAAGAAAATGGACAAGACGGTCCGCTTATCTGCAAATTATTCCAGACAGGAAATATTAAAAGTCACAAAAGAATAGGGCAGGATAGGTTGGCCCCCTTTTTGGAATGTTTGCGAAAGTCAACATATCCCATTTTATGATGGGTTAGGAGGTTGGTGGGCCAAGTCACCTAAAGAATAGAAAATATATAAAAAGAAAAAAGAAAATAAATTTTTTAATAATAGTGAATGAGATGAGAGGTGAGGGTTGTGAATGGAAGCAGGGATTTAAGAATAATGAGAATTGAGTTTGGATTGAGTTTTTTGGAGACCTTAAGAAGTGAAAAAATAATTTTTCAGAAAAGAAAATAGTCTCCAACCCATCACAAGCCATGGGTTATGTGGGGCAGGTCATGCACTTGATGGGTTAAAAATATGTAACCCAACCCACCAAACATGGCAGGTTAAGTAGGTTGACCTGACAAGTCAAACCCATTTTGCTGATATTCAACTCAAGTCAGATTATCCAATGTCATAGAGGTTGCACAATAAAACATATATTTGTTCTTACATGCTTTGCCATCCCAAAATCTGCCAATTTTATCCGCCCACTAGGGTCCACCAATATGTTTGCTCCTTTAATGTCCCTGATCAGAATCTAGTTATCAGACCAGGAGAAATTGTTTCACAAATCACAACATAATTAGAATAACATGCTAATTGAATTTGAAACCATAGTTATCAATCTCGGACAGTGGCATAGTAGGATAGCAGGAAGCGAGATGGCTGCTATTTTAAAAATTATAATATAAACTAAATAAAAAAATAAAGAAATTCATGATAAATATAATAAATCACAAGATTACACACACAATCACCATCAATCTAGGAACAAAAAGAACATAGTAATGACATTAAAAAAATGAAAGATGATGGTGAAATTAATAGAAAAAGAACATAACAAATTAGATAAAAATTAGTATAGAATGTGAACTGGGAAGTTTAAACAAAGAAGAAAGAACAGAACGCAAAAAAAAATAGTGCTGTAAAGTGTGAAGGAACAAAACTCAAAACAGGGGTAACTTTTTATGGGATGGTCAAGGAAGAAGGGTTTCAAATCCTATTATGATTCAGAAGCAAAAAATGTATTAGAAAATAGGGGCAAATCACAATTTTACACCAAAAAAAAAAAAAAACAATGTTTCAAAGGTAAAAAAGGGTTTTTGAAGCCTATTATCATGGTAGCGCCATTATAGCACACCAAAAGCCACTAGTGGCTGCAATAACTGCTATTGAAAACCGCTCTGCTATTTGAATCCCATAGCAGCCCAGGTCCACTCTGCTGCACTACTCCGCTATAGCACATTATTGACTACTATGATTGAAACATGTTATAAGACTTCCATACAACATGTATCAAACTCACCTGTGAACAGTGTTCTTAGCGTGCAAATATGCAAGTCCTAAAAGAATTTGCCGAGTATAATTACGAATAGCAATTTCACCTAACTGGCCATATTCTTGAACCAGTTTATAGATTGAACCACCAGAAACATACTCCAAGTATACATAAAGTTTGTCATCTACCTGTTAGGTATAAAAATTTCAAAAAGCAGTTAATACAATCTGAACATAACAATTGATAGTCAATACCAATAGTTTGACAGTATCTGAACTCTGAAGTACTAAATTACAATAGTTGCTGCAATTGCAGTTATGAAGAAATTTAATTATGTGTTTCTCAAGACATACAAGCAATTATAATAACTGATTTGTGCGAACATGTTTTAAAGTCTTGATATAAGTAAGCATATTCAAAAAGTGAAATCATTTACTGAATGAAGACAATAATTCAATAAATACCGTCTCAGATCCATAATACTGAACAATATTTGGATGCCGCAACTGACTAAGCAGTGCAATTTCCTGCAAATGCCAATTACATATGTGAATATTCATGGCTATATTTATAGATATAGTCATTAATTTCAAAATTATCCCTAGTTCTTTATTGTTTAAAAGAAAAAGTAAGGACAATCGGGGAAAGTAAAATGTTTTTTTCCTACTTTCTAAATGAGACATAATTCCCAAAGAAAAGCTTGAGACATGCAAAATGGATCATAGGATGTATATTTAATCTACATAAGCAAGCTTACTTGGCCAAGTTGTTGTGCACTTTCACTTGATTTAGCATCATCTGAAAAAAGGGTTACCTCCTTCATTGCACACATCTCACCACTTTCTCTATAGATCATCAGAAGTTGAACTAAGTCACGATTAAAAAGTTGAAAGAACTTAATACAGAAAAAACATAAAGATGAACCACACTACAAAGCATGAACAACAACAAATATCAATTTTGAAACAGGGCCAGTGTTGACATTAACAGATAACAGTGAAGTAAAAAGTGGACACGTGCATAGTCAAACACAATCTGATTGATTATGAATTCCTAAATCCTGCATATAGAAATCCTAATACCAATAATACAGTGATCATTGGTCCAACAGCAGAATATATGTAAATATGTGTCTGGCACCCACTTAAGTAATTTGGTACTTCTGTACTACCACTTCCTTGGTAGTTAACACCTTTAATTTTACAGTTTGTTCTATTTTTTATTTTAAAAAATGACCATATTAAAGAGCAGTACATACTACAGGAGGACTAACAAAAATTTCCACCCACTTGATACAGACCTGTTAAAACCAAGATATACATGTCCAAACGTTCCCCTTCCAAGCAACTGCCCCTTTTTCCAGCGTGAACCTGAGCTTGTTGGATTTTCTGATCTGGCAGGACTACGAGGGGCTGAAGGAGTTGTGGATGCAGAATAAGTTGGAGAAAACAGACCAGATTTAGTGACTGTTATTGGAGGAAGTGGTAACTGATGAGTTTGTTGTTTCACATCGTCAGGACGTCTTGTAGGTGCTTCTCCTGCAGCACCTCCAGCTTGAGAATGCAGAGGGGTCACAGTACCACTCTGTATCCTGGAACTGGGACCAGGGCTTGTCATTCTGGGACTAGGAATTGGAGAACACTCGGGGCTACACCTGTTCTGTGGCCAAAACATCTGTCCCGACAGATCCCCTCCAACTGAATTATGACCAGAATTATGGCCTGAAACCGGACTAGAGCAGTGCCCAGAAGCTATATCTGGATAAGGCCATCCTGTCCATAATCCAGAGTTCAACATGTGCTCAGGACCAAATGCTCCCATTGGACTTCTAGAAGGACATGACATTGAACTATCAGGAGCACTGCACAAACCACCTGGGCGAGCCATTTGCAGATTTTGCATATGTAAAGGAACCCCTTTTGGTGAGGTAGATAAAGGCTTATTATTGCACAATTGAGGAGATGCTTTTGAGGATGCTTTTGAGTTTCTTTGGATAGTAATAAGTGATTGATTCTTGTGCACCACACTTCAGGAGCATAGAAATAAATTTAGTTATAGAAGGAACAAAAGAAAAGGTAAATACATGGAGAGCATTTAAAAAAAAAAAATGTATCTAAAAGGAAACAAACGCACCTGAAAGAACTATTAATGGTGGCTCTGTTTCCATTTTCACAGTCAGGTGCCAGAGGACTAACAAGATGCGGCGAATCAAATGAGTTGCCACTATCAATTGAGCTGTCACTAGAAACAGATGCAGTGGCTATATTTCCTTCAGCATCTGTAGGGTCTTCCTTGTTAGATAATACATAACCAGGTTTTGGAAGAGGAAAATATAGAGATGGCTTAGAGCCTATGGCTCTTTCCAGTTTTGATGATAAAATAAGTCCAGAATTTGCATCAAAAGCAGCGGGAAGGTGTGACCCTGGTAATGGGAGTGGCTGAGAACGAGGCCTTTCTGCAAAACTTTGACAGCGGGACACAAGTATAGAGGGTGATGGTGATCTTGAAGGTGCGAGAGATCTAGATCCCTTCTTGGAGATAGATTCATCATGATGTCTCCTTGATCTTCCTGATTTATTATTGCACTTCTCCTCAGAAGCATTCTTTAATTTCCGCTGTATTGTATCAATAATACTTTCCCTGTTTGCCTTCCTCTTCACCTCTTTGTCTTTGGAAGAAGACTTTCCCCACCACGGCGGCATGTCTTGGGAAAAAGCTTGCCAAAAACACACAGAGAAAGAACAGAAACTGTTTGCAAATTATGGGTGTAAATTCACATTTAGCATTACAGCAAAGCCTATGACATAAATGTTTGTAAAATAATGAATTCAGTCGATGGCATCATCTAATTTCCTCTGAAGTGCCCTGCTCTGTTCTTATAAATCATAGATGAGGTGTGTGCCATGCCATAATAACCTGTACAGAAACCTCCAATGTTAGTTTGTTCTCTCCAAAAACAAACATTTAATAAACAAAGCATCCACACAAAAAGGTTGTGTAAAAGTAACCAAGATCAGATAATTGATCATCTATGTTGAAAATTCATATTTTGATCTATGTTGTGGTCTATGGCACTTATTGAAACCTATTACATAACATACATTACAGATGCTTTCACATTCTAAACAGAAATCCAAGGAACAGGAACATTCTCTGGTTAAAAATTAGAAGACATGCTGATAATATGATGGTTCTAGGAAACAAAAGACAACTTAAGTATCCCATCAATTAAGTTTTAATAAGTTATAAATTTGTCACAAACAGTTAGTGCCAAAGTGCCCATTAAAAGCTCAGACGCCATGGCTCTAATTTGTAGTTTTGTAATATAAAGACAGTTACATCATTCTTTATTCAGAACATAGTTATCAATCTCGGATAGCAGTGCGTAGCAGCTGACTTTGAAAACACTATAGTGGGAAGCGGGATGAGCATTATTTTAAATATTATAATACAAACTAAATAATTTATACTACACATATAAATACTCAAAAAAAAAAGACCCAAAAGTAAAGAAATTCATGATAAATAATAAGTCGTAGTTCACACACAATCACCATCAATCTAGGAGCAATAAGAACATAGTATGAAGTCAAAAAGTGAAAGATAATGATGAAATTAATAGAAGAAATAACATAACAAATTGGATAAAAAATTAGCAGAATGTGAACTAGGTGGGAAGTCTAAAGGAAGAAGAAAGAATGGAGATAAAAAATAGTCCTATAATGTGTGAAGGAATAGAGGTCAAAACAGAGGTAACTTTTTGTGGAATATTTTACCCAAAAAAAAAACCCAAACAATGATGTTCCAGGGGTAAAATTGGGTTTTTGAAGCCTATATCATGGTAGCGCCACTATAGCACACGAAAAGCCGCTATTGCGGCTGCTATGGCCGCTATTCAAAATCCCGCTCTACTATCCTGCTATAGCGTCACTAGAGTGCACTATTGACTACTACAATTCAGAACATAAAAAAAGTGAACCACCAGCACAGAAGTAATGAAGACAGTTTAGAAACTGAGTTTTATAATTAGGCAAGGTGCAACAACAACAACAAAAGTATTATCTCACTAGGTGAAGTCAGCTACAACGACACTAGGCTAGGTGCACTTAGGCATAATTGGCATTCCAACACGGAAGAAGCACACCTAAAGTAGGATAATTCAGAAGAGAACTTCGCATTTTATATAAGCATGCCAATCAACGTGTCATAAACATTTGCCAAAACTCTTCCTGCCTTGTTCTTAACGTACGTTAAGTCGAAAAATATAACCAATGAAACATTCATTTCTTTCATGAGAACTTGCCAGCACACACACACACACACAAAAAGAAAAGTTATCTAGTCCTTTCTTCCATTTTCTCTCTTTCACTTTTGTTTTGAAGCCAGATAGTATAATTAAGCTCTAAACAAGCACAACTAGCAGACAGCATTGCATAAGAACACACAATCAGCACATGAAGCATAAAGAACCAATGACAGAGCCGTAGAGGCGTTCAACTCAGATCTAATTGCTTAACCAACTCTCCAGAACTAAAACGATAACGTAAACAACGAGATTCACGAAAAAATTGACTCGAAATGGCACACACCAGTAATGCCAGCAGCAACTAATCAACAAAACACCAACAGCAAGTGAAAATGAGAATACACAAACTTCGATTCCTATACACGAAACAGTAACCGGAACTTAACAAGTTCAAATTCCAGAAAGAAGCATGCAAATGATCATCGACAATGATAGGTTTTTAAATACACAGATTATTCAAACCAGCACAAGAAATCAAACCAGAACAAAACACACGGTAACCCTACATTTACTTACTGATATGTTTCTTCAGCACCAAAACATCGACACTTCGCTGAAGATACGAACCTCGAGTTGTTCGTTAATCTCAGACACTGACGACAAGTTAAAGAGACAGAGTCAAGCAATGGAACTTGCAAGAAGAAGAAGAAAGAAGAAAAAAAAAAAAAGGCCCAAAACAAAGCACTTCAGTTCAGTGTCATTGCCCAAGCGTTAAGTGTAGTGTGAGAAACTAATTAAATAATAGCAATAATAATTAATAATTTTTAATTAATAAATTAAAACTGATTCGGTCCGGTGCATGAACGCGAGGGAACGACGTCGTAGTAGGGATCTGACCGTTGAATGGACATACAGGCGCAGAGTCGTAGATATATTCGCAAGATGAGTTATGCGTCATGCCATCGTTCGGTTAGGGTTTTGGTGATGAGGCGCGAGCATGGTATTGGAGTGCATCCTTAACCAGGGAATGTTGATCTCATCTTTAGTTAACGGCAACTTACTCAATAATCAATATATTCCATTATTATTGCCCTCAAAAAAAAATTTATATATATATATATTCCATTTTTATTATGATGACTTACCAATTAAGGGAATTTTTTTTTCTTTTTTAATTTCCTTTTCGATTCTCTCTGCTTTTCTTTTATTTTTAATTAAGTTAGAAAATATCCACGAACGTTTTTAGATTCAAGTGAAATTTTAAAAATTCATCAAAATGAAATTGCAAAAAAATCATATAATATGATACTTGTGAGATGATGTCTAGTTTATGCAATTTTTTTTTTAATTCCTTGCCCGTCAAATAGGTTTTTATAAAATAAAATAGTGACATTTTAAAATCTTTTTTTTTTTTTTGATGTTGATTAAGTTTTAAACCAAATATATTATTGA
Organism: Spatholobus suberectus; assembly: GCA_004329165.1. Taxonomy (NCBI): domain Eukaryota; kingdom Viridiplantae; phylum Streptophyta; class Magnoliopsida; order Fabales; family Fabaceae; genus Spatholobus; species Spatholobus suberectus. The sequence continues at coordinate 78,212,469 of CM014733.1, forward strand.
TAGTAGATATACTAAGTCATTTTTTTATTTTGAATTAAATCTTTAATTCAATAAGATTTAGTAATTTCTAATTTCATGTCTGCTAAATATATTTCTATTATTGAATAAGGTAATAAATTTTAAAGAAATATTTTTTATTATTTCTATTTATAATTAATTAATTGATATAAATATTTTTAACATATATAGTAATAAGATTTGTTAATACAAGGTATAAGTTTTATAAATATAATTGTTTTTCTAAATGATAAATTTAATTAACATAATCATTAAATTGCGTGATAGTATACAGATGGTTATTTGTACTAATTTTTACATAATTTAGAGTAAGGGTGTAAATGAGCTAAACTATTCATGAACTATTCAAGCTCGACTCGTTAAATATTTAACCAAATTCATTTGTTTAATTAAAGCAACAAACTCGAGTTGAAATTGAACTTAGTTATTTAAATGAGTCAAGCTCAAGCTTTACAAGCTTGACATTAATAGCTCGTAAACAACTCATTTATTTAAATTAACAAAGATGATTTCACTTTTTTTTGTTATTTATATATTTATTATGAAAATATATAAAACTTTGTTGAGAACGTTAAAATTAATTTTGAACTTTATTTTTTGTAGTAGTCAAGAAGTTATAAAATTTTTATTTACTAGATTATAAAAATGTAATAGTCTAAAATATTTGAATTTCACATATTGCATGTTAAATACATATTTCTATATGTAGATTATTATCTAGTATTAACATATTTATTAAATACTAAAGTTAAAAAATTAAAAAATATTTTTTTTATAAAAATAAAAATAATTAAATTATAAATGAGCTAACAAGCCAAGTTTAAACTTTATTTTTTTTAAACAAGCTAAGCTCAAACTTTCAATTTGGCTCGTTTAAATAAATGAGCCAAGCTTGAGCAATCTATTTTTTTCGTAGCCAAGCCTAAACTTTAAATACTCGACTCAGCTTGACTCATTTATAGCCCTAATTTAGACATTTTTAGATGTGTAATACAACAATAGATATTTATTTATATTTCAAATGGCAAATGGATCAAATTATATCAATATAAGTTATACTTATTATTACAACATTCAATGATTTTTAATTGAATAATTTTATCCCAAAATTTTCCATTAGATTCAAAATTTCTTACATGTAAAATATATTTACAAAATTTTATTGGTTTGATTGATTTATGAAAGCTTTTAATTTAATGATTAGATTATAAAATTTATCATTAATATATTATATGTGAAAAGAATTAATATACACTATATAACTATCCATAAATAGTAAATATTGGTTTCCGTAAATTTATACATGAAATCTTACATGTTCCCAATGAAAATTTATAAAACTTTTTACATCTTTGATTTTTTTATTTTTTATTTTTTTCAAAAAATATAAATGTTTTATGAATTATAATTATGACAAATACCAAAGTGTAAAAAAAAAAGTATATATTTAAGTGGTATAATATTTTTTATGAGTTTGACATTTTATCTAATTCCTATTGTAATTAATTTTGATAAATAAGGTATTAATATAAAATTAAATAATCGTACGAAAATGTTACACTAAGAAAGTATTTAATTGAGCTATATCTATATCTTTTATTGAAAATGGTTTGTTCACACTAAAATATTGTAGGTGTCTTACAAACTTTGGATTGAAATCTTAAATTAAACCGAGAAATTGGCATAAGCAAAATTAATATTTTAAAAATCAGACTAATTATTAGATCATGGAAAAATCAGTTAGAACATAATTTTATTACCTAATACACTAATTTCTCTTTCCTTTTGTAGCATGTCATAAATACAAGGCAATAATTTAGCTAAGGCATGGTTAGAGGGTAATTCATCAGTTGGCACGTAGTTCGTAAATCAATAATTTATATATACATTTGTGTCTCTTGGTTTAGCTGCATTCAAAAATTCAAAGCTAGAAACCTATGATTGAATTCACTTAGAGTCACAATGAAATTAAAATGAAAAAGAGAAAAAAAAAAAAAAAAGTAGTCCTCAAAGGCTAACACATATTTTTTCCAAAGCTTTTCTGACTTTTTATGCACTAAATTACTCATATTGAACTATATCGATAAGTTACAACTGATCTACTAACTATCATGTCAAAACTAACCCAACAACCTACATTTATTATATGAGCTACTAACATATTATGCCTCTTTATGACCTTTTAATATAACATACACGTTATAAGGTTTTTGTCCTCAATCGATTACAAGGGAGACTTCCTTAAAAAGACCCTGAATCGAAGATTGAAAGAAGGCAATTCATTTATCAATATTGATCTTCTACATTGAAAAGACCAAGAATGTTCTAACAATAACATTTGAGTATGACCAAAAAACTTATCCTGACAACCACTCTATTTTGAGAACCTTTTATTCAAAGAAATATGGTGATCAAAATGATTAGTTCAAGATCAAGGTTGAGTCAAGGATTCATTTGACTCATTCAATAAACTCAACAATTCTTGGGATTTTCACTTGCTTCTACAACTACAAAAGTCAGATTCCAAGCAAGAAGAAATAGACCTAACGTTGGGAAGGCTAAGGCGGATAAAAACAATAATAATGTTGATAAGATACATACTTATGTTTTCTATCCTCTTGCGCCAATGGTGTATAATTAGGAAAATTCTCTAAAGAATATTTTTTGCATATTTTTTGTGTGAATAAACGATATTTTATCTATCATGAACTTTTTTTATTTTGAACATATGTTATATTTTGTTCGTTTCCAACATTTAATTTATTTTGAAGTTATTTCATTTGCCGTGCTCAAACTTTCCACCTTTTGATTAATTAAAATTTTGCATATCTATATTCCATATTGTAAAGCTTCGAATAACGTTTGGCCAAATGATAATTCGTTTTGATAACTCCAGATGTTTGTTACTTTCACACGACAAATGTTATTTATTTTTTTTAACAATTTATTATATTTGCTCAATTCATGTATAATAATAATAATAATAATAATAATAATAATAATTCAATTGCCTTAATAACAATAATGATAATGTGAAAAAATAGTTTTGGTATGCAAGAAAATACTAAGAATATGATTTCCTATATACGAATACGATGCTTTGTGTTTTTATTCTTAATTACTTTCTAAAACTAATTTCTCTAAATCATGAATGTACATCGTTATCCTTTATATCATTATTTATTGTAATATTTTATTTTGTTATTGATTACCGTATCTTCACAATAAACTATTGTTATTCATCTAATAATTGTTTTCCATATTGTGCATAATGAAATTATTGTTTTCTCTATTGGAGCATTTCAATGGGAAACATTCGTCAATTCAATGGGATGTTCCCCACACTTAAAGCTCGATGAACTTGTTGCTTTTTCATAATAACCAACTATATTGAACCAATAAAGACCTAAACATCCAATAAGCCCTAAGCGGTCTAAGAAAGTCATGAGAATCCAATAAGATTTGGGCAGTTAAAGACCTAAATATCCAATAAGACTTAGGCAATCAAAATCCTAGGCATCTAATAAGACTTAAGCAGTCAAAGTCCTAAGAATTCAATAAGACCTAGGTGGTCAAAGTCTCAAGCAACCAATAAGACATAGGTAGTCCATCTACAAAGCCTAACATGCAAGTCGACCAAATTTATCCCTCATGTACTAACCATCAACACGAATGAAGTGCCACCACCAACACAAACGAAATGCCATAAATGTTTCAACATACTCAAACAACCTTTTAACATACTTATCTAGTATTTAAGACTAATTTGGTGCCATGAACGTGATAGATTGATACTAGTATTATTTTTAACAAGATTGCATCATAAATTTTATAAGTTAGGAATATTTTTAATAGAAATTGCATCATGGTAGACTAAATATATTATTAATAGGATTGCGAAATCCATGGTCAAAATTAACTATTTTAACATGATATGTTGACGTTATTCCAAATATGTTGATGTTATTCGATCAAGTTTATTTCCACCGAGAAGATCGATAAAATTATTTTAACCAAGCTCAACATTGTTTCTGTAAGACAAATAGAAAAACAAGAAGAGGGGTTGAATTGTATTTCAAAACTTTTTTGCAAATATTTTCAAAAGACTATGATTTGTCTATTCTTAAGATGATATAGGAAACTTGTTTTAAAACAAGCTTATGTAGAAAACCTTTTATCAAAACGTTTTGAGGATATGATCAAACAAACTTTGAAACATAATATCAGTTAGTAAAGCAAGATAAAAGGAAAGAGATAAAAACACAAAGGTTTTTATACTTGTTCATCTCAATCTCGAGACTATGTCTAGTTCTTGGCACACCACCAATTATCAGTATAACTTATCCAAGTTACAAGTATTCTTTTACACAAACCTCTTTAGACTTAACCCAAGCAGTCTTTCACTTGCATCTCCAAGTAATTAATGTAAGTATTCAATGCTGCAAAGCCTCTTCAGGCTTCAACCAAGTTCACGTAGAAAATGGTAAGGGAAAAGCTTACTAACTACTGTTCGTCTTATCAAATGAATATACAAGGTGAAGTTCAAGTCTCGGATCTTATTGACTTTGGAATAGTTTTTACAAGAAAGCTCAAGAAGTATCAAAGCAAAGAAAGCTTAGAAAAACTAAATTAGAGTTCAAAGACTTTAGTAATTTGGTTCTCCACTCTTGTTCAAGTCTTCATTGGTATTTATAGAGCTCTCCAAAAATATTCGTTGAAGGGTCTTTGAAAGCTTCATTTGTCTGATCTACCTTAGTGAAGAAAGTGTTTGAGACATTAAATGCAACATTAAATGTCTTTTACCAACTAGTCACTTTGATAAAATAAAACAACTTGCTTACTTTTCTTTTCTCATACTACATTTTGTTGTAGTGAACATGTTTGCTTTTTGCTCAGACAAGTACACTACTATGCTTCTTTTTTGGCAGGCAGCACGTATTTTCAACGAAGTAGGTATGTTGACATGCTTTTGTTGCTTTTTCGAGAAAGTTGGCATGTAAAGTCTTGAAATTAAAACAAACTAGTATGCATAATATTTAAGAAAGCGTTCATTTGTTCGTCTGATAATAAGATGTAGTGTTTGTCTGTTTTATACTAAAGCTCGTATTCCTTTTCTTTGAAACACATATTGATCTATTTAGCAAACTCATTTATTTATTTGGCACAATAAAAATAATTAAGGGCTATCATTCGTTTTTTATCCTAATAGTTTCAATGGTCAATTGTTATTTCATGCACAATATGGCTTGTAAATATATCAACTTCACATTTCAAACCCATGCTTGAAAGGTTTGTTTGTTATCCATCGAAATCAAACTAACCTATAGCATTAAATTGAGCTCACTTGATGACCATTAATTGTCCATGTTATACACTTGAGAATATTTGTTGAACACCAATTGCCACATCTAACAAAACACTTATGACCAATCACCTTCACCTTTTAGGTTTGATACTTACAAGGTTATGAACTAGAACAAGTCACGATTGCCTTGCTAACCTATTAGGTCAAAATTGACCTAATAGTAACTACATTTATCATATGAGCTGCCAACACATTATGCCCTTTAGTGGCATCATGAATGTTATTTAGACACTTAACACCCCCCCCCCCCCCCCTCATCAATTATGAGAGAGTGGTCCTTAAAAAGACTCCAAAAAGAAGGTTAGAAGAAGGCAATTCATCATTTAATATTGGTTTTCTACACTCGAAAGATTGAGAATATTATAGTGAGAACAAATATAACAAGAAACTTATTTATCACAAATATAGAATTGTTTAAAAAAATAGTGTCATAATTGAAGTATAGTTTAATATAAAGAGTCGTTTAGATTTGCTAAGAAAAGTTACCTTGCTAAGCTTCTTTAGTTTTAGAATGTAGTATAATTTTTATGTAGCATATTTACCATCATAAATAAAAAGTACCTATTACAAATCAAAAAGAGTAAGGAAAAAAAAATCCCCTAATACATTCAGAGTGAATAATTAGATTGTAATATTGACATCACATCAAGTATGTATTTAATTTAGTTTGTTTTAAAAAATAATTATTTTTTTAACTTTTGGAGAAAACTTAAAAATTTAAAAAGATTATTTTGATATAGTAATAATAAATATTTTGCAATTTACACTAAATTTTAGATAATTTAGACATTTTTATATATGTAATATAATAATAAATATTTATTTATGTTTTAAATAGGAAATAAATCAAAAATATTGTAAGTTGTACTTACTATTATATAATTTAGTAATTTTATTTGGATACTTTTATTTCAGAACCTATCAGTAGATTAAAAGTTCCTTCCTTATAGATCATATTTACAAGTTTTAATATTAATTCAAAATTATTTGATACTTGATTCATGAATATCAAAATTAACATAATAATGCTTTGAAAATATATTAAAAAATATGAATTATTTAATTTCTTTTTTTATTATTCATTTTTAACAAAGTTTGATACAAATAATCACGGTAATATATAGTTATAATTTAACGATAAGATCAATAAAAGATACATTTTATATAAAGTTATTAACAGTGTAATAGTTAGTGTAACCTACATTGGTATAATTTCATTTCTCCCGTTTTAAATAATATATTATACAAATGTCAAAATAAAATAGTATGATGAAGTATTAATTAGTTTTAAGTTATATAGAATTTTATTGATGTGATTAAATTTTTAAAAACTTTTAATTCAACGATTAGATTATAAAATTTAGAATTAATACATCATATGTGAAAAGAACTAATATTTTATATATAACCATCCATATATGGTAATATTAGTTTTCCTTAAATTTATACATGAAAATTTGCATGTTCCTAATGAAATTTTTTTAAACTTTTTATCATCTTTGATTTTTTTTAATAAAATATAAATATTTTGTGAATTATAATTGTAATAAATAACAAATCGTAAAAAAGAAGTGTGTGTGTGTATAAGTTAAGTGATGTAATATTTTTTATGAGCTTGAAATTTCATGTAATTCTTATTATAACTATTTTTATTAAATAAGGTGTTTATTAATACAAATTTAGATAATTGCATGAAAATATTACACTAAGAAATGATTTAACTGAGCTATATCTACGTCTTTTATTGAAAAAGGGTTTGTTTCCACTAAAATAGTGCAGGTGTCTTATAAATTTTGGATTGAAATCTCAAATTAGACCAAGAATTTGCATAAGTGTACATGCAAAATTAACGTTTTAAAAATCAGACTATTTATTAGATTAGCAAAAATTTAATTAAAACATACCTCTTCCAAACTCAAATATAAGCAAAAAAGCCTCATGTTTGGTGGTCCAAAATATAAGCAAATATTAATTGATTTCACCTTATTTATTAAAATCATTCCCAAAATACCCTTTGTGTTATCTAGATTTTATTTCAATGACCCTATAATTCTCGTGATATTAGCAATATAGCTTTCAAAATGAAGAAAGTATATTTCTATTTAACACAAATATTCATAAAATTGAAGTCTTCCATCAATTAACATGAATGATAATTTATGAAATAAAGTTTATTTTGTAGAACAAAAGGGCTAAATCTAAGAAGGGGGTAAACTGGATCTCTAAAATTTTTCAAAAATCCTAAACCTTTTTCAAAGATGAAACACTTTAATTTTCAAAAAAACCTTGAATCAATTTGATTTAGTGATATGGATGTTGCAGAATTAAAGTAGTTTGCTTGTTTTTAATATGCCAACATGAACAAGATAATCATGAAATTTACATGCATATAAAAAGAGTAATCAAGAAACAATGTATGTGAGGAAGGGTAAAGAGAAGAACAAAACATACAAATTTATATTGGTTTAATCACCATCACTGTGATCTACATTTAGTTTCCAATCAAACCGATTGGGAATGTCACTATGTAATTCAATTGTTTACAAGCACACTTCATAAACAGAAGAATCATGCATAACAAAACCCTAAAACCCGAGGTTCTTGAAAACCTATCAAGAAACCTTGAACCAATCTCCTGTGGAACCCTATCACAAGAAAACCTTGAGAAAATTCTTCTCAAGAAATGAAAATTACACAAGATTAGAGTTAGATATCACCTTAATTTGTGATAGATATAAACAATGAAGCATAAAATAAATCTACCCATACAGTGACTTTTCTTTATCTATGATGATGATCCATATGTGAGCTATTGATTTGATGAAAAATGTGTTGTAAAGATCACGAATAATGTGTTTTCTCTCTTGAAAAACTCTTACAAAAGTTTAGAAATTCAAAGTCATGAGAAAAAAACAATCAAGTTCACAATTTATAAAGGAAAACCTGAAATAACCAGTTATTCTGTTTTCATAATTAGTTATTTCGTTCTTTATAGTTTTGGAAATGAACTAAGAAAAAAATAACCAATTATTTTGCTACCTTATTAGTTATTTGCTCGTGACCTTCTTCCAAGCCCATAAAATATTCGATTACATAACCAAATAATTGATTATTTGCGAATGTAATAACTTTTTAACATCAAATTAACAAAATTAACAAATTACATAACCAACATAACAAATTAAATCGTTCCAACTACAAAATTAAACCATTTGAAAACTTTTACACAAAACTTCTTCTTTTATGAAACTAAAACCAAATTTAACCATAGGTTGAATCTTGAATTCAATTTTAGATTTATGAAAACATGTTATTACTTGTTAATTCATTATATCGTCAAAACTCTAATAACACTCCTTGAGGACAAGAATAACTCTTTTCTCGCATTTTCACATTTTTTAAGAATGAGATTAAAATAATTAAATGAAGTTAACCAACCTTCTTAATTATCATGAATTAGTTTTTTTTTCCTTATATCATGTCTCGAAGTAGTAATTATATTACCTAGTATACTAACTTCCTTTTCCTTTTGTGACATGTCATATTTATGAGGCAATTATTTAGTTAAGGTATGGTTAAATGGTAATTCATTAGTTGGTACACAGTTCATAAATCATAGTTGTATGAATTCATACCTTTGTGTCACTAAGGTTTAGTGGTATTTATAAGTTCAAAGCTAGAAACCTATGATTGAATTCAATCAAACTCGCCAAGAAATTAAAATGAAAAAAAAATAGTAGCCCTTAAAGGCTAATGCATATTCTTTTTTTCAAATTAGTTTTTCTAACCTATTATGTCTTAAATTATTCATATTTTAAAAAATGCTAGAGACGTTAGGACAAAGGATGAATGATAACCCTCAATTGTCTTGATTATGCCAAATAGATCATATGTTTTCAAGAATAAACCATATATGTCTTTTAAAGAAAACAAAGATATACTTTAATATAAAACAGATGAAAGTTGCATTTTATAATCAAACGAACCATAACTCACCCTGAACTTATATTTGAATATTATTTATGTTAGTATGTTCAATTATAGGACTTTATGTACTTACTTTGCTAAAAAGATGCGTTATCTACCAAAAAGGAGCATAACAGTGTCTTGTTTGAGCAAAAAACAAACATGCTCACTATAACAAGGTATAGCCTGAGAAAAAAAGATAAGCATAATGCTTTATCTTATTAGAGTAACTATCTAGTGAAAGACATTTAATGTTGTATTCAATGCCCTAACAGACACTTTTTTCACAAAAGATGATCAGACGAACAAAGCTTCAAGAACCCCTCAACAGATACTTTTGAAAAGTTATATAAACACCAATGAAAACCTATATAAGGATATAGAGAACTGAATTACTGAAGCCTTAATTTTCTAAGATTTCTCTACCTTATTTCTTCTTGAGCTATCTTGTACAAAGTATTCTGAAAGTCTCTAAGAACTTAGGCTAGAACTTCACCTTTTATATTAGTTTGATAAGACAAAGACTAGTCAGTGAGCTTTACCCCTATCTTTTTCTAAGTGAAATTGGTTGAAACATGAAGAGGCTTTGTTTTAAAGAATACTTAGATTAGTTGCTTGGAGAGGTAAGTGAAATACTACTTGAGTTAAGCTAAAGAGACTTATGTAAAAGAATACTTGTAATTTGGATAGGTTATGGTGGAATTTGGTGGTATGCCAAGAACTGGACATAGTTTTGGGGTTGAGACGAACCAATATAAAAGCATTTTATCTTTCTATCCTTTTATCTTGTTTATCTAAGTTATATTGTGTTTCAAAGTTTCTTTAATCGTATCTTCAAAATATTTTGATAAAGGGTTTTCTATATAAGAATGTCTTTAACAAGTTCCTTATATCATCTTAAGAACAAACAAATCATTGTCTTTCGAAAAGGTTTACGAAAAAGTTTTGGAACACAATTCACCCCATTCTTGTGTTTCCCTCTGTTCTACAGACATAAATGTTAAAAATATTGAACTGTAACATTAGGTTACAAATGACCTACCAACTACCAAGTCAAAACTAACCTAATCTAACAATAACTACATATTTTTTACACATGCCACCAACATAGTATGCCTTTTAATGCACCATGAACATTATAAGATGTTTAGCCTCAATCTATTACAAGAGAGATGTCCTTAAAGGAAACCTTAAACGAAAGATCAAAGGTACGTAATTCATTAATTAACATTGATCTTTTGCACTAGAAAGGTTGAGAATGTTCTAATGAAAATAGTTTATGCCCACCTTAGCATTTGATAAAACTTTTCCTACTAGTCACCCTATTCTCAAAACCTTTGATTCAAAGAAACCATGATGATCACAATGATCGATTTGATATTGAGGTTGAGTTGATGATCTATGTGACTTATCTAATAAACTCAACAACTCAAGGGGTTTTTGCTTGCTTCTACAACTATTAAAGTCATATTCTAAGGGAGGATGAATAAGCCTAAGGTTAGGAAGGCTAGGGCGAATGACAAAAACAATGTTGATAAAGTACACATTTATGCTTTTTATCTTCTCATGCCACCATTTATAATTAGGAAAATTCTCGAAACAATTGTTTTTTGCACATTTTTTGTGTGAATAAACAAGATTTGGGGGGCCGTTATTATGTTAGTTGTTTTATCTACTATGAACTTTTTTATTTCGAGTGTATGTTACGTTTTTGTGTGCTACCAACATTTAATTTATTTCGAAATTATTTCATTTGACATACTTAAAGCCTCAAACTTTCTGTCTCTAGATTAATTCAAATTTTCCATATTTATATTTCACATTGTAAAGCTTGAAATTAAGTCTAGCCAAATGACAATTTGTTTTGGTAACTCCATAAGTTTGTAACTTTCACATGATCGATGTTATTTTTTTTAATAGTTTATTATATTTGAGCAATTTTCGTCTAAGATGAATAACAATAATAATAATTAAAATTAATTTATTTGCCTTAATAACAATAATGTCAATATGTAAGCAATTGCCTTATATAATTAATTATAGTTCACATGCATTGTTTTTATTATTTAAATCGTCATCATCAATAATAATAATAATAATTGAATTGTTGTGATTCATTAATAATTTATTACTTTAATATTTATCTACATTTTTTTGTGTACAATAACGACAACAAGATTTAAAAATTACTTCATATAAACTACTTAATCCCTCACTAGTGAGCCAAGCCTAGTCTGTTAACTAACATTTATTTACACTTATGACAATTGAATTAAAGCAACTAGGACCTACAAGCATCACAAGTGTTGACCAAATTGTATTAACAATTATTAACGAAAACATATTAGCAATTAGAAATTATTTACCTACATCAATACACAATGAAATGTGTATATTATTAATTGCTAACACGTATTTTGCTTATAGGTTGAGATTATCATATCATTGCTAACATATAAATAATTGCTAATTGCTAATGTGTTTGCTAATAATTGCCAATACAATTTGTTCAACATTTGTGATGCTTGTAATTACTAGTTGCTTTAATTCAATTGTCATAAGTTAAATAAATGTTAGTTGCTATCTTAATACATTTGTTTTTTTATTTTAGCCTTTCTATTATTCTATCACCAACATTATTATGTTTAATTTTATGAGGGACTAAAAACAAAACTTTTGTATATTTTACGGGACTAAAAATATATTTAGGCCTTTTTTACAATCAAAGAGAAAATATGGTTAAACACTTAAACTGTTTTCATATAAGTTGTAAACTATTTTAATTAATTATTCTAGATAACTTATTGAAATAAGTTGAAAATAATTTACAAACATATCATAATTTATTTTTATAAATTCTACAAAACCCTTACATAAAATGTATATATCATAATTCATAAGATAAATGCGAATAAACTATTGAGCTTGTGAATCAACTAGAGCAAGAATACGAGATTATTCCAATTTAACTGACAGTCTTGAATTCAAGTCTTAGGTATCTAGTTGCGTTAAATACTCAGAGTCTAACAAGAAGATAAATTCGAATAAACGGTAAATAATTTCTTCGAAATACATCCAAATACTCACACGACTTTTTAGTGTTCTGTGAATTTTTCTTCTTTTATATGTAATTAATTAATTAAAAGATAGTAGGAGCTACATAAGGGTGTAAATGAGTCAAGCCAAGCTAAGCACTTAAATTTTAGCGTGACTTGTGAAAAAATTAGTTGCTTAAGCTTGACTCATTTATTTAAACGAGCCTAATTGAAAGCTTGAGCTTGGCTTGTTTAAAAAATATAAAGCTTGAGCTTGAGTTATTTAGCTCATTTATAACTTAATTATTTTTGTTTTATGAAAAAATCTTACATTTTTAACTTTATCAATTTAATATTTAATAAAAACTTAAATGCTATATGATAATCTACAAATAGAAATATGTGTTTAACATGTGGCATGTAAAACTCAAACATTCTACACTATTACATTTTCATAATTCAGTAAATAAAAAATTTATAGCTTCTTGATTACTATAAAAAGGAAACTTCAAAACTAATTTATTGTTTTCAACAAAGTTCTACATATTTCCATAACGAATATATAAATAACAAAGGATAGTAAAGTCCACAATCATCAATTTAAATAAATGAGCTATTTAAGAGCCATTATTATCGAGCTCGTAAAGCTTGGGCTTGATTCATTTGAATAATTGAACCAAATATTAAGCTTGAGTTTGTTTATTTAATTAAACAAACGAGCTTGAACGAGCATTTAACGAGTCAAGCTCGAATAGTTTACGAATAGCTTAGCTCATTTACACCCCTAGTACTACAGTTTCCTTGCAGGCCTAACTTAAAAGAATCAAAATAGCTTTACCAACTCAAAACTAAGTGAAGATGTTGCCTACTACTAAAATCCCAAATTTTGTAACAACATTTGGGTGTTATTTTGTGCAAGAAAAGAGTTTAATTATTTATAGGAATAAATTACACTCGCACTTCCTATGTTTTTTTGGGATTGTGCTTGATACCCCTCCGTATTTTGCCCGTACAGTAACCCCTTAATTATTTAAAACATGTTACACCGCGTACCCTTTAACACAAATGCCATCCAGTATACTATTAACATGGATTCTCCATGTGATATCCACGTGAGATTTAATAAAAAATTGTTTAAAAAATGCCCTCATCTTCTCCATCTATAAACTAACCTTAAATTACCACCTATAGTAGTGATGACGCTGTGCTCATATATTCGCATAAGAAAATTCTTCAAGGAAACAAACATATAGCAAGTAAATACATAAAACCAACTTAAGTATTATGAGTTTCAAATCTTCATATACCTCAAAGATCTTATGTCTAAATCCATCTTAGAATTCACAACTTTATTAGTGAAAAGTTGATTACTTTGAGCCTACAACATTGTAAACATATATTTTAATATCAAATCTACCAAACTATCAAGGGAAGTGATTATCAACTCAAACAACAATATATAACAAAAGTTAATCATTAAACTTGAATTGGAATTTAGTAAGTCAAATCACTCCAATAACAATTACAGCAAGCAACTTCATATTTCCTAAATGAAAGTAAGAAAAGGAAGAAGATGCTAACAAGTTAAACTAGATAGCTCACCCACCGACATTAATTACATCCCTGGAAATCTTCATTTTTTTGGTAGTCCCTTTGTACAAGTCCTTTAAACTTGGAAAGAAGCAAAAATGTCCTCCCCAAATCTGGGAAAGCCAGATGCATCGGCATAGCCACCCATATCCCTCATTCCAAAGGGACTCGAAAACCTAAAGAACTTCAAGAATATATCATTAGCATTTCTCGGGTTGAATTAGAACATCATTGGCCCTCCATCGCTACCACCAGCAAATCCACTAATACCTAAGGGTGGCACTTGCCCTTTCAAATTGAATCTTTAAATCCTCCCTAGTAATCTTAACCAAGGAAATCCTTAAAGGCCGAAATCTAAGATCTTTGAATATTGAAGGCTTATGAATAAAACACAACAACAAACCAAACAAAAAAAAACTATTAGAGTAGTAGGAACCCTAGACAAAACCCTCAACCTCTAGTGAACCTTCTCGTGTTGATCAGCAATTTCTTTTTGTTGTGGTGGCGGTGGTCATAGGTCTTCACCGATGTCGATGGTGAGGATGAGGAAGAGGACGGCGACGCTATTGAGGGCGAATGTACTTGATGATGGAAAAGGCAAAGGAGAGGCCTTGGGAGAGTTGAACGCTGCACACAACGAGAAGGGGGAGGTAGCGGTAAAGAACAGACATGAGCTCGATGGCGCCGAAGAAGAGGAGCACGACGATGACGGAGAGGCTTGTTGTGGAGATTTAGGGGATGGTGAGCAATGGCGGTACTTGTCACAAATAGTCTTATATTTTCGAGAAGGAAAAGTTGGCTTCTCACAAAAAGAAAAGGTATTTTCGTCAGACCACAAATAAATAAAAATGTTACTTAACAACGTCTAAATAAGGGGCCCAAAATAATGCCAAAATATGGAGGAGTATTGGGCGCAATTAAAAAAAAACACAGGAAGTGCAAGTGTAATTTATTCAATTTATATCATTTCAAAACCATTTTGTTAGATAGTAGAAAGGTGAAAAACCGAAAAAAATTTCCTTAAAGAATAGCCTACGTTATCCCAAAAAAGACTTCAAAAAGTGTATGCTATTATGCTAACATGCATCTTTATGTATTTTTTGTGGGGGAAGGGGGGTGTTGTTCCGATTCTAACGAGTAATTTTTTAGTCAAAACATACAATAAAAATTTGTAAAAGATCTTACACAAAAAATTGGGCTATTAGTATAAATACGTAGATTTTGGCTCCTTACATGTACGATAGTTCTGCATTGGTGGGCGGTTCTAGACTTTTTGCTTGCTCATTTCTACAAGACTAGAACAAACACAACATCCTCTGTTACAATTATTGCACGGTTCAGATTGCCATTCAACCAACACGAAGACAAATTCAATTTTTGCAAGATGTTTATGGCTGTCTTTCGATTTGCCAAACCGTCACGATCTCGATTGCAACACTCTCCGTGTTTGCTTAATTTTGTGGATTGCGAGCACATACCTCAATTTGAGGGTACTAAATTTCTTTGCCATGAAAATGACTTAACATCGTATACAATGCCAACCTAGTTATGTAATCTCCGCACTGCACGGGATTACTGTATATATTTATTAGATAATACGAATCTTTTATATTTTGAAATTAATTTTTTTACTTGAATTTATATATTATTATTCCTTAGACGTAATAAATTATTTATATGTAAAATTAAATGTTATCATTAGCCATTAATAACTAATCTATTTAAATAAATATACGTTAATTAAATAGAATTACCATGCTAAAATGAATATACAATTAGAAAAACTTAACATTTAATTTATCAACCAATCTTTAATCATCAAATATTTAGCACGAAAAAGAATATTTAATATTTAATGGTATAATTTTAACTAATAAATTTATATATTTGAATTCAATATTTATCCTTATTATTTTAGATATTTTTAATCACAACTCTAAAAATATATAACATAATGGTATATTTAAATATTTTAAATTTAAAATATCGACAATATTTTTAAATCATTAATATAAAATGTCCTGACTTAACAATGTCGGCAATATTTTTAAAATGTCGACAGCAACCATCACTACAAAATGTTGATAATTTTGTTTTTTAACTGATATAAAATGTCGACAATATACTTAACAACATTAACATGCTCAAAACCTAAAAAAAAAAAAACATTAACATGCTCAACATCAATAATTTTAGAATTATTTATTAAAAACGTACGCTACATATATAAGGCATTATTAATCTTTCTCTTGTTTACTATTTTTAAATAAGATTAATGAAGCAAATTCAATGAAGCAACAATCGGCACCATAGAGAAGTGGCCATAAATTGGATAATTTTGACCAATTTGAAAAATCATTTAATGTTGTTGAAATAATTGAATTTTTGGTTGTTTGATCAAGTAATGGTATTCATAATTGTATCAATGTTTTTGTTTTTTTTAAGTTATCTACATAGTCAAGAATTAAGACCATTCTAGTGTCCCCTTTCACCATGTATAAATTGAACCAACAATTAGGATAAACACGAATATGAAAGCTTCTATAAATATGGATACCCCCAACACTTGACACCACACCATTTGACAAAATCTTCTTTAGTTTTATAAGAGCATCTCCAATGGTAGTTTTTAGGTGGATTCTTAAAGTTAAGGACTGTTTTTAATTGGATTCATCATTGAAAAAGAATGACATGGATGTCACATGAAAGAATTGTTCTTATATGAGAATCAATTCTTAACCATTAAAAAATAATTGAGATGTAACTTGTGAGACCCATTTTAAAGAAATATAAAAATTTAAGATAATTGAATTGACTCCTCTAAAGTGACTAACTCATTTCAAAGGATAAAATAAATAGTCTCAATCATTGATGCAAAAATCAACGTTCAATATTATATTCACATACATAATAAATCATAGATGTGTGTGAGACATTAACCGTTGGTTTTTTTTAACAATAATTAAGATTACTTACTTTATCCTTACTCGCTCTAGAGAGACTAAATCTAAAATAATGTGTGAAACTTATTTTAGTTCTTAAAAAATTATATCAACAGAGTGAAAAAAGTTGTTACAATTCATAAAACTAATATAATATGGTAGGACTCATAAAAAAGAATTAAAAACCTCTTATGTTATTTAATGTTGGAGATGCTCCAATACATACTCCAAGTCATCTTCATCCATTAAAATATTTCATTCTAAATCACTGAGTCAGATACAATGTGCTATCTCTAATATCTCACCATCAATTTTCGATATTTCTATAGCTAGTCGCTTTGTTAGGGCTAACCATCTAGTTATGATAAGCTTTATATATATGCTTTCCGTATAGTTAATTTAAACTACTAAACATGTCTACAAGCAATGTGTTGGGTAAATATATATTTTTAAAGGGGTTTACGAATATACTCACGCTCTATCTTTAGTTGGAGTGCATTAACAGTCTACACCAAAATTTTAGGACAAAAATACTCATTTATCTCTTTTGTTTTAGTTGATTTAGAATAGAGGCATTATAGTAATTTAATATTTATGTTAAAAAAATTAAAAAAAACATTTCTCTTTCCTTTCCCATGTCTCACTCACTTCCTGTTCTAACATTTTTGAGCGTATCTTCTTCTTCCTCTTTCAACATTCTCGTGGCCTTTGGAGAAGAATCTTGCGCCGATGAGCTTGCGGTTGCAGTTTCTGGGAGAGAATCTTTCTCCGGACTCAGAGGCCCCTTTCCAGCGGCGGGGAATGGGGCCGAGGTTCAAGTCGGAGAAGCTATGGTGCTCGGACCAAACGTCGGTGTCGAAGACTCGGATGATGACGTCGGAGCCGTAGTCGGATTTGGACTAGAGGCCGCACTAGTTGCAGAGGCCGAGGAACTGCGGGGAGCGAGTGGTGTGGAGCTCACGGCAGCGATCTTTGATGACGTACACGTGGAGTATGCGGGTTTCCTCAGCGAACTCGGAGGTGTACTAGTGGTAGTGGGTGGGGAACACAGAGGGCTTGGATTGTGAATCGACACGGAAGATGAAGGTCTTGGAAGCTTCATCCCCGAAAAAAGCGGAAAGGAAAATGAAGAAGAAAAAGATGGAGAAAGCGAGGGGGGGAGGAGTGGAATTCAACACCAATTTGTCCATTTTAGACACAGTGGGGAGTGAGGGAAATGTTTTTTTAATTTTTTTAACATAGATATTAAATTACTATAATGCCCCTATTCTAAATTAACTAAAACAAAAGAGATAAATGAATATTTTTGTCCTAAAATTTTTGTGTAGGCTGCTAATGCATTCCAACTAAAAATAGAGTATGAGTACATTAGCAAACTCCATTTTAAAAGGTATAATTTTTTTGAATAATTATATATTAATGATAATTTTTTTTGATTTAATAGATAATAATTAGTATAATATGACATTATATTGATATTGATATTATTTATTTTGAAATATATATTGTAAAATATATCTTAATTTAAGTCTTATATTTCTTTTTTTCAACAATTTAACTATACATAATATTAAAATGATATGTTACATTAGTAGATCAGGTTGATCCGTTTTTATTCCATATATTATTGGGTCAAGTTTGGATTCAAATAAATAATCCCATAAAAAAAATTAGGTTGGATGTGGACAATGATAAATCCATTTCAACTTGTTTCATCCTCATCCGTATACTAAAACACCCTATTGACACTTGTCATTTTTCTTTATTGATTTTTTCTTATAACATTACATCACTTGTTATATCTATGTCCATACATTATTTTCATTTGTTTAAAAGAAGATTGAGGTTATGCACGACTGCACGTACTCTTCACTAAGCATAGATTAATTTGGCCACCGAGGCTTGTACTTTGAAGTTTCAATCAAATAAAAAGTGTAAGGTATGCAATTATATATCCACTATAAGAAAGAAAGGGAGTAATTTATCAGACAGGTATAACAGACAGCTCAACAAGATACCCTTGTGCATCCTGAGATGAAACGCAGAGAAGTGGGGATATGCTTAAGGATAATTCTATTCTTACCTATTTTTTTTTGTTATTTATGAGAGAAATAAGAAAAGAAAAAAGAGAAATGTGGGATAAAATGAATTATATAACAGAGAAATAAAAAAAGAGTTGTATATATTGTTGTAAAAACTCGAAATAGGTATAGCATCACTCTGGACTTAATATATATCTTGTGTGCGACAGGATGATAATTATAAAATTTTAGATAAAAGCATGTTTCTTGCATATGATGGTATATAAATTGACACTCCAACACAGAGGAGCTGATATTTTTTTCATTTACCGCTTCAGAAACTATACATTACATTAATTTATATACACAATAAGCAAGAAAAAAAAGATGGAAAGCAGAAAAGTCCATAAACTTTGGGGGAAAGAAACCAAAATAAAAAAACATATAAGAAAATTTTAACCAAATGCAATTAATGTGCATCGTGATTCTACTTAATTACCACCAAATCTAAGTATACAACTCACGTGCAACCGTATGACTTTGTCATTTTTGTTGTTGAACAATACTAGTAGCATGTATGTATCAAAAGCAAAGTAAGCATGCAAATCCAAAAATCCTATTTCTGGAAATTTGGCAGTTACGAATGTGATTCGTATTACATGATCGTGACAAAGATCACGAAGAGTTTGGACAATAAATATGCAAGTACGCTAGAATCCCAAATAACAAAACTACATCGGTATATTTTATCAAAAAAACAAAAAAAACTACATCGGTATCACCAAATAGTTGCCGTTCGTTTATGAATGCAGCCACCGTGATAAATTACAGTCCACTTCAGAAGTGCAGCGTCACCTTTTAACCAAATGATTACAAAACATATATATAATATGCTTCCACATCCCATCAGATGAGAAATTTGTGAGTAAAAGCAAATCTCATCTATACAGACAGCGTAAATTAAATTAAACTAACACAAACTAAACATCATCGTTCTATATTAAGTAATAATTATATAAATTCTTATACCACGTAATTATTTCTTTATTTAAACCGATGATGTATCTGTCTGTTTAATTAACCCAAACTTTTGCAGAATTTCAGTCACCATGTCGAAATCATCAAAATCACTTCTGAGCAATTATTTTGTCCAGCAGCGGTTTGAGATCCCTGGGGAGCACATTCACCCTGAGCCCGTACTTCATGAACAGCGTGAGCGACATCTTCTGCTCGACGCGGTGGCCCGGCGCGACGGCGAGGCGGTGGCGCAGCAGCACCGCGGCGGCGATGGACTTCATCTGCAAGTACGCCAAGTCCTTCCCCAAGCAAAGTCTCGGTCCGGCGTTGAACGAAACGAACTTGTAAGAGTCTTGAAGCTGAATCTTATCCCCTTCGGGGGAGAGCCACCGTTCTGGTTTAAACTCGAGGCAATCCTCTCCCCAAATGAACTTCATCCTCCCGACCGAGTAGATCGAATACGTCACCATCGAACCCGCGGGAACGAAAGTGCCGCTCGGCAAAACGTCGTCGTTCACGACGTGCTTGGAATCCTCCGGCACGGAGGGGTAGAGTCGCAGCGTCTCGGACAGTGCTGCTTTCAGGTACACCAAGCGATCGACCTCCTCGAACACCAGCGGCTCCTCCAGCCACGTGGAAACGTCCTCGCCACGTGTCGACATCAGAACGGTGCAGAGCTCGGTGAGGATTTTCTCCTCCACGCGCGGGTTCTTGGTGCAGAGCCAGAAGAACCAGCTGAGCGCGACCGATGACGTGTCGCGTCCAGCGAGGATGAAGTTGAGTGCCACGTGTTGGAGAAACTCGTCCGTGTAGGACTCTTTTTTCCTCATGAAGCGGGATAGGAGGTCGTCGTGGAGGGACCCACTCCCATTCAGCAGTTCAAGTTTACGCTTCTCGATGATGCTGGAGAGGTATTGGTCGATGTGTTTGAGGCTTCGGCTCAGGCTCACTTCCATTCCGAGCCGGAGCCATCGCTTCAGCTTCCACAAGATTTCAGGGAGAATGAAGCGTTGTAAGGTGGCTTCAGTGGCGCGGTCGAAGGAGAGAGCGAAAGCGTTCTCTGGAAGGTCCGCGGCTAGGGTCTGTGGGTCTTGGCCGAAAGCCAAGCCGCATATGTTGTCGAACGTGAGCCGGAGCAAGAGGTCTTGGAGATCCACCGGCTTGTTTTGTTCCTGAGCCGCGGCTAGGATGGGGCAGAACCTGTGCTTTATGGCTCGGTTCACCCAACGGGCCATGGCTTGGCGCAGGGTGCGCGTGGTGAATTCCAGCGCGGCTGTCTTGCGCTGGAACAGCCACGTGTCGCCGTCGGAGTTGAAGATGCCTTCGCCCAGGAGGTCGTGGAACGCGGACTGCCACGTGGGGCCTTTTGGGTAGTTGTCGAAGCGGAGCTTGAGGATGTGCTCGAGGTTTTTGGGGTCGCACGTGACGGTCACGAGACACTGTTTTCGGGCGAGGAAGGGGAGGGCGCAGATGCAGGTTTGGTACGTGCCGCCGCACGCGCGGAGATTGTCTGCGATCCAGTCGTGCATGTGGTTGGCGTGTTGGATGAGACCGGGGAGGCTGCCCAATAGGGGCCAGACACGTGGACCTTTGAGGGAGCGAGTGACAATGGTGAACCATATTAAATAGGCCGCTATTGCGGATAGGATCATTAAAGCCGTTGATGCGTCCATGTGATTGTGGGGTCCCAGTCCGAAAGTACACCTTTATTAGTTGCACCTTCCAAACACCGGAAAACTAACTCCTCCTCTCACCCTCTTTCACCGGAGAGGCTGCAAGGAAATTAAAATGGATGTGTCAGTTCAATGTAGCATGCATGTAGCAGCCTTAAATAATGGTTGGAAAAAGGGTTTATTAAGTTAAAAAAGTAAAGTACATAAACCATAAGCGAGTAATGAAGTGTGTCTAAAAAGGGTTGATATATAAAATTGTGATCTTCAATAAAAAATAATGTGGAGGTGGTTTTGATTGGTGAATGAGGTCTACGTACTGTTGCATGCAAATACTGCGAGAGTGAAGAATGTGTGTTGAAATTTGAAGGGTTGAAGGGTGGGCAATCAGGAAAAGTAGAAGAACCCAAGAGAAGGAGCAATATTATGAGAGTAATCAGATGAACAAGCAAGCACTAGTAATTTAGTATTGAGAGATGAGGCACGTACTATGAGAGAGGAGTGAACCAGAACCTTGCGACTTGTGTGTGTGAGGGAAAGGAAAACGAGAGAAAAAAGTGTTTTATAATAGTGAAGCGGAAAGAGGGACAATAAATAAGGAGTGGAGTGGAAATGCTAGGTGTTGTTGAACATTTCAATGGTTTAAGCTGCACTTTCTTCCCTGGTCCGTAGGCTCGAGTGGCTTATCAATCCACCCTCATTAATGCCCACCGAGGTCGTTGAGAATACAAACAATATTTATAAGCACGCCTTTATTTTTTCTTTCATTCTTTTAATCTATTTTTTCTTCTATTTAATTCTCATCTCACTTTTTTTTTGCACTTTTTTTTTATCACATTACATATCATATTTATCATTTTTCTATTTACCTTTTTCTTTTCACCTTTTTCTTCGTTCCATTGCAATATACATACCCCAAAGTGAGGTGTATGTTTACATTTTACCTAAGACAAATGTAACACGTTAGCATTACAAATAATAACTTGCTAGCATTTCTTTGTTTTAAATGTGGAGGTAAAATGAGTTTGACTTGTTGGGTCAATATGTTTAACTCACCTTCTTAAACAAGTTAGATAGGAAGTATTTAGCCTATTAACTCATTTGTCTCACTTCGTTTTGGCATATGTAAAATAAGAGGGTTAGCAATGAAATAGGGTGGACTAGCTTGTTTGGTTAGATTTTATTTTTTTTAACTAGGTAAAAGACGATAAAAAAATAGTGTAGAGTTTTAATTTTTTGTTTTATTATTTATATGAAAGTGACACCATGTTTAGGACTCAAGATTTTAGGTTAGATGATGATTAATGAAGATGAATGTGTTTCTCTGATAATTTTTCTGTTATTATTAATATAAGAGACAAAACAATTAGATGGAAGAATGAAGTTAAAAACTATTTGCTAAATAAATGAAAAGGGATAGTAGCTAACAAGAGTCTAAAACAATATTCTTTAACATTTTTTTAGTTTTTATAATTTTTTTAATAATTTTTTGACATGTTCACCTGCCAAGTCATTCATAAATGAGGTAGACTACATTTTTCGACCCACATACTCAGAGTGAGTCAGCTTGCCCCCAATCCATTTTTTACCGGTTGATGGTAGGACAAAACGAGTCGAACCAAACTAACTTGTTTTATCACTAAGTAATGATATATAAACACCTTTATATATCAAATACTCCCTTTGAACTTGAATATAAACAAACAAATAAAAAACTCTCATACATAGCCGTCCAAAACATAAACAAATTTTAATTAATTTCACTCTATTTAATGAAACCATCCCCAAAATATCCTTTATTTAACTTATATTTTGTTTCCAATGAGCCCTTTAATTCTCATTTTATCAATCACTTGACCTTCAAAATAGAGCAAAAGTATTCCCATTTAAAACAAGCTTCCATAAAATTAAAGTCTTCTACTAATTAGCGTGAAGGGTAGTTTAGGGAATGAAGTTAATTTTTTAAATGAAATTACAAAACTTAAATGAAATTAACATTAATTCATCATTTTTCTCTATCTTCCTATCACATTATATATCACTTATTATACCTATACTTTTCTCTTTCTCTTTCTAAGTATTAAACAACAATTGTGTATATTGATTATTTTCCTTTACCACCCTTACTTTTAAATCTAGTCTCTAATGTGAAAGTGTGTCTTGATTTAAAAATAAAAAAAAATGCTGGCATCCTATAATTTATAACGTATTTTTTATTGTTAGATAATTTTTATGAAAGTTTGTTAAATATGAACCGCAACTCACATAATTAAACAAATTTAACATATTATGATTTTGTTAACTATAGTCTTTGGGATAGTTTTTTTATTAAAAATTATAATATTTGATATTATCGATGACGATGTATATATCTTTATCACCATTTCTTAAGAAAATGGTTAGTAAAACCATAGAATTATTTATTAAAAAGTTTAAAATTAAATAAAATTTTTAATAAAAATATAATAGTTAATATATTAAAATTTTAAATATTTTATTCTTATTAAATAATTTTATTTAAACTTAACAGGTATATTAAAAACATTTATTACCTTTCTAAGAAAGTCCGTCACAATTACTACGTATGTTGGTCAAAGATTTAATTATTGAGAATATACTATATATAAAAAGGACTTTTTTGTAAAAGTAAATTCATTTTAATAATTTTTACGTTTCAAACTAATAATTTATAATTATTGACCAAAAAATTCCTTATTTTGAAAAAAACAAAAAACAAACTAATACTATAGTTGGACAAAAAGGGGAAATCATGATCATAAATGCATAGTCATCAAACACTTTCGCTTACGTAATAACATTTAGGTTCAAATAAATTGTTAGTATTTATACCAAAATAAATAAACTGTTAGTATTTCTTGAAGTAGAGTTCTCACCCACTGTGATAGAAAGTGCTGCTTCGCCTTTAATTCTAGCGTTCAATGAAGGAAATACAACTGAATAAGATTGGTCGAGAAAACTATAATTTTGTGCTTAACAAAAGTGAGGAAGACTGTGCTAGGTGCCCACTGCAGAGAAGATATATATGAGTAATACTATATTCGTTTACAAATTTTCCGACAAATTTAAATAAAAAAGTAATGTATTTATCATCTTAAAAATATAAAATATATTTAATACTTATTAAATAAAAGAAGTAAGAGAATAAGTCGAAAAATTTAGAATTATTCAAATAAGAATGATCCTCTCGTATAAAGATTTTTATTCTTTATAGAAATCAAATGGGTGAAATTTAATTTAATTTTAAAAAATATATAGAAATATAATAATTTTTTTATATGATAAAATCATGTAAATATTTCAAATGAGATAATCCATTCTTTTTCCCTCATTGAAGTTTAAAATTTGCCTTTCTTTGGTTGCATAAAGACCAGGTGGCAAACTACTAAGATCAGCCTAATAGTGGAAGATTGTAGAAGTATGCACAAGGTCATAGATTCGAACTTTGTTATCATTTTTGTACAAAAAAAAAAAAAAGACAGGTGGCTTGGTGCTCTCACGTGATTGGGTTGAAATAGGGGTGTTCATAAACCGATCCAATCCAATGAAAACCGAAAAAACCGATCCAAAAAATCGAAAACCGAAAAATTTGAAAATTGAAAAAACCAAAATTTTTTATTGGATTGGATCGGATTTCAGATTTGATTTTGAAAACCGATCCAATCTAATCCAAACCGAACTTATACATGCATATATATTTTCACTTGTAATTTTCTAATATCACTTATGTTTATATTTTTATTTCTTATATATTTGTAAAATTATCACATAAATTATACTTGTTTATAAAAAATATATTTATTTAAAGATAGTTTTTTAATAACTATTTGAGTAAAGATATATAAACATAATTATTAAGTTGTGTAAATTTATTTTTAATAATATATATTTGAAGAGTTATACTAGTATTAGTTATATAATGACTCATTAATAAAATATTTGATATTTTAAATTATTTTTTAACACATTTATTATATATCATATTATTTATTTAACATTTTTTTTACAATAATAGTAAGATTAAAACCAAAAACCGATCCAATCCAAACCGCTTTAAATTGGATCAGATTGGATTGGATTAAATTTTAAACCAAACCGATTGAATGATGAAATAACAAAACCGAAATGATTGGATTGGATGGTTTTTCTCTTCAAAACCGATCCAATCCAATCCGCGAACACCCCTAGGTTGAAATCAGTAACCGTCAGCAACATTTATTTGCTACACAAAGCACGACTCTTTTGATGGTATGCTATCTCTGGCTAACTCTAAACAATTCTGACTGTTACAAACTATATATATATATATATATATATATATTCATTTGTTAATAATTTTTTCTTTTCTTTTCATTTTTCTCTTCAAAAGTGTATATACTGCAAAAATATAAAAAAAATTAAAATCTAAATTTAGTGAAACTAATAAATGTTTACCGATAATTTTTAATTTAAGTAAAATTCAAAAATACAAATTAATATTAAAATATATTTATTGTTGTAAATATAATCTATGTAATGAACAAAATTATAAAAAAATATATAGAATTGATAGCAAAGAATTCAAATTGAAAAAAAATAATGATATTTGTCATTATTTAGAATAAAATACACTAAAAAATTCAGTCATTTACCAAAAATATACTCTTTAATGTAACATATAAATGAATTTAAAAATAATTAATTTGATAATTATAGGTAATATAGATTTTGGAAGAAATGAAAACTTTAACACCTGATTAAATTTTTTTAAAATCAATTAATTTATTCGAATAATTAACTAATAATTTAAGAAAAATAAGAAACTTGTATTGTGAAACAAAATTTTAAATGTAATTACCTAGATAGTTTTTTAAGAAAGTAAAGAATTATTTTTATGGTGTTTTAAGAATAGAGAGAATATAATATGACATTATGTGATTTATCTTGTATAATTAAATAATAAGTACTCTTGATCTAGCCAAGTTTTTATACTTGAAGGTTTACAAGATTGACTGCTTTTAGTAATGGAAATGGTGAAAGAGGTACTTATAAAAGACATTCTAATATGAATTAATAGAGTGATAACATATGAAAAGTGAATCTACTTAGTGGTATAAAACGTGTCCTTTTTATAGGGCTTGGATGTGGGGAAATCACAATTTTAATATCAAAGTAGTTCTCATGAGGTAAATCTAGTGTGACATGAGTGCTTTAACTGCTGAACATTCTAAAAGCTCTTAGCATGAGAGGTGTGAACCAGCAACTTAAATTCTTTGCTTTAGACTGTAAAGTATTATGGAATGCAAGTCATGTGAATTAATGC
Organism: Spatholobus suberectus; assembly: GCA_004329165.1. Classification (NCBI taxonomy): domain Eukaryota; kingdom Viridiplantae; phylum Streptophyta; class Magnoliopsida; order Fabales; family Fabaceae; genus Spatholobus; species Spatholobus suberectus. The sequence goes on from CM014733.1 coordinate 78,239,413, forward strand.
ACTTCAGATGACTCTTCATCTCAAACAGGAATTTGAATAAGCAAAGCTATAGTGAGTTGAGTTTTGCTAGATTAAACTTAGTAGAATAGACTCGGAACAACTCTATTTTATTATGAGTTTGTTAGGCATGGCATTTAAGCTAACTTGTAGCTTATTTGACTAGTTTATAGGTTTGTTTGACCAAATTAAAAGTGTTTGATAAACTAACTATTTCACAAGCTTATAGCTTATAAACTTCTTTGACTAGCTTATAACTTATAGTTATTAGGTTTTTTTTTTTTACCATATTTATCCTTAATATTTTAATATAATTCCTTTTTACCCTTTCCTTTTTTTCACATTAAGTTTAAAAACTATTTTCACTTCCCTACCTTAAAAACCTCTTTGCATTGTCATCTTGTACCTAAAGCCTAGTGATTGACATCAATGCCTGCTATGTTGAAGTCTTCTTAACTTACAGTATGCATTCTCGCTTGGCATGTCATCTTTCTACTCTACTTCTGATTAAAATTATTGTTTTAGGGACATATCTTTCATTCCATATTTCAAAAACTTTGAATTACTCTATAGTCTTAAATTAGCATTGTTTGATAGTTCTTTTTGAAAAGTAGAGGGATTTTCAAAAAAAAATTTTATTGTACAGCGTTGTTTCTTTCCTACCATGAACTTTTCATTTTGCACCAATGTCAAATGTTTTTTATGGTGTTTATAGCAATCATTTTCCTTTTATAATATCAAAAACTTTGTTCACACTCTTTAAATAAATGATTGAGTACGTGTAAGATTAATATTTGCTTTGGCATTGACAATGTCCTTGTTCTAATTGATAAATTGCCTAAAAAGAATGAGGATGAATTATACATGAGTTAGTCTACAAAAACATGACTGACATTATAATTGAGTTGTTTTTTTTAAGAAATTTATACGTTAAATAAAAAAGGGTAAATAAATTGCACTTTTGATCTTCCTATAATATCTAATTTGTGATTTTGGTCCCTTAATTTTATAAAATTTGTAATTTTGGTCCAATTGTTAAGTGTCCATCCGTTGACCATTAAAATTGTAACATTGTTCATAATCTAACATTAAGTAGATAACGTGACAATTAATATTTAATAATATTTAGGCTAAATTGCACTTTTGATCCCTACAATATCTAATTCACAATTTTGATCCCCTTTTTTTAATTACGCAATTTTAGTCCCAACAAGATTTATGATTTAGAAAATGGTAAAAGTAATTATAGGAGGATTTCAACCCATGTCCTTTTCTTTTTTACACTACCTAAACCACTAAGTCAGTTAACTTGTTTGAGTTATAATATAAACACTATATTATATATAACAAAAATAAATATAAACATTTTTAAAATACTTATTTAATGTTAAATCTAATTTAAAAATAGTAAATAATAAATTTATATAACAAAAACAAATATAATTTTTTTAATAAATAAGTTATATAATTTATTTTTTAATATATTTTTTCTTACAATAAATTTAAACATACAATTTACTTTTGTCTTTCATCTCCTTTTTTACCTTATTTTTTTCACATCTTTTTCTACCAAATCACTAATATTGTATTATTTATTTTAGTCTACAATTACCCGTTTAATAATTAGTGAATTAGTTCCAAGCCAAAAGAAATTTGTAAGATACCCAAAAAATCTAAAACTAATAAATTTTTTGGCTCAATAATCAATTGATATGAAATAATTTTGGGTTCCGAAAAATTCCTAACATAATTCCAAAATTTGAAAAAATTAAATATACATATATTGAAATAAAATATTCCCTTTTGAGCACAAAATCATAGTCCATTCAAGTATCAAATTCACATAATTTAGTCAATAAAAAGATACGAATTCTTGGGGGCTTTTAATAACAATATAAGGAAGTAAAGAACTCTCAAACAATTTCAAATAAAATAATGAAAATTTTAATTTGAGAGAACTAAAATAGAAACCATAAACAAGAGCTTATAATTGCTATTTGATTTCAAAATTTTTGAATAATTTTGCTATGCCTTTGGGATAAATTATATTAAAGATTTAACAAAGACAAAATCTTCTCAAACAACTTTTAAATTTATAGCAAAGATAAAAATTTAAAACAAAAATCTTGAAACAAGAATAATTTTCAAGTGAAGAATGAACACACACAAAAATTCTTGACCTCTTTTGAATTTTTTTGTTAATTAATTATTGACATATAACGTACACACAATATCACAAACATCCTATGATAAAAAACTTCCAAATCATTTTACCCAATTTGGCCAAAAGAAATTAAATAAGGAAAAAAAAGGTTAGGGCTCATAGGATCTAAAAATTGTAACATTATTCTAACACAGAACAACCACAATATGCACCCATCCTAAGCTTTAATACCAATTGATGAATTCTACAAAATACAATTATGCATAATTATGATGTGTTCATATCACATAAATTAATCAAAGGATGATTTAGAATGTGTGTACCTTGGAAGTATCCTTAATCCATATCCACAATTTTAATCTAGCATTAAAGAGAACCTTGATTTCATGGAAGGAGAAGTCCTTTCTGTCTAATGGTTAAGGTTTACTACATATTATCTTTCACAAAACTATCTAATGGGGTAACTATTTTATAATCATCAGACGAGAGTAGACACCCTTCATTTGGGCAGCAAGGACCTAACACATCATAGACTTACTTATATCATAAATCCTAATAACTAATATCTATTAGTTAAAATACCATAATTTTTTGGCTTAAATATGTTTTTCGTGCTTGTAAATTGGCACTTTTTTTGCTTTTAGACCTTGCAATTTTTTTTTTGTTTTTAGTCCCTACAAATTTCAACCCGTTCATTTTTTGTACTTGTCGTTAGTCTTCTTTACAAAAAAAGATGACGTGGCTAACAAACTTAATGACATCATCACTTGATGACATCATCTTGCCATGTCAGCAAGGGTGCCATGTGGTCAATAATTTACAAAGACTAAAAACAAAACAAAAGTAATTTACAAGGACTAAAACCAAAAAAGTGACATATTTACAAGGACGAAAAAGATATTTAAGCGTTAAATTAAATATTAAAATAAAATCTTAAACATTAAAATACTATATCTCTAATTTTTCCCTTTTTTAGAAATGGGGTTAGGGTTGGGGATGACCGAGAGATAAATTTCAACGTCTAGAACTTGGATAATAGCCAAGATAATGGGCAACCTTCAATTATCAATACGTGAGAGGGCCAACTCCAAGCTATTACCAAAGTGAAGGTTAGGTAGGAAACTTAGAGGATACACAACCCTCCAGCCTCAAGCGTAACAGGCAAGGAGACTAAAGGATTAAGATAATACATCAATTGTTCTAATTTTTTTTCAATGGAGTTATGTTTGGTTGGATTGCATGTTTAGATATAGGTTGACATGGATTATCATTTAGGAAGTGTTTGGGTAAGAATTGCAACAATGCTTCCAATGCGACAGAGGCGATTTCCCATAATCGATGTATGGTAGAGCGAGGCAATGGTGGCCACCTACAAGGACTCCAACGCTTAAGTCACTATGTGAATGAGGTGGGTTTTAGAGGAAAATGAGAATTTGAATTATCCTTGGGAGCGCAAGGCCCCTTATAAAGCTTGCTTATGGCAGAAAAAATCTGTTAGCCAACATGGTAGTTTGTTACACTGCACGTGGTTGATGTAGCATGCAAGGTCGACATAAGTGAATGGTGCGAGCGGTTAGAGTATTCCACGTGCTTCAACTGGGTGGTTCCTCCTAGGATTGTTTGTATACTCCATGTTTTGTGCGAGATAAAAGGGTGTTGGGTGTCTCACCTCGGCTAGAGACGCACGTGTCTGACCAGACAACTTTAGGCAGCAGATTAAGCACCAATCAAGAGGGCAGTGATGGAGGCACAATATTACCCCAAAATAGGAGGAAGCATGAGATATAATGAAAATCCTATAATGACAAGCAATTGGAATGGAAAAAAGGAAGGGAAAGAATAAAGGGAGTGAAAGAGGTGGTGGAGGGTAGAGGAAGCAAGGTTGAAGGAAGATAAAAGTAGAGTATTTCTTAACCAACACATTTGGGGGAAAATGGTGGAGCTTGGAGGAAAAAAGAGTAGAAGGGAAGGACAAGAAAAGTTTGAAGGCAAAGAGGGGACAGAGACAAAGAGATATAGTATTTTAAGCCTTTATTATATTTTAATATTTAATTTAAAGCTTGAATGTCTTTTTCATCCTTGCAAATATGTCACTTTTTAATTTTAGTTCCTATAAATTATTTTTGTTTTGTTTTTAATCCCTGTAAATTATTGACAACATGGCACTTTTATTGACATGACATAATGACATCATCAAGTGATGAAATGGCATGAAGACATCATCAAGTCCATTAGCCATGGCATCTTTTTTGTAACAAAGACTGGTGGCAGGGACAAAAACGAATGGGTTGAAATTTGAAGGGACTAAAGTCAAAAAAAAATTATGAGGACTAAAAGCAAAAAAAAACGCTAAATTAGGGACAAAAAATGTATTTAAGCCAAAAAAAAAATTATAATTAATATTTATAATCTAAAATTTAATCCAATAATTAGATAATTTTAATTCACAAAATTCTAATAGAATAAGTATGAGACAATGAAGAAAGATTAGCGCATTTTAAAATTTTGGATGTTTGAGGAAAGTGACTTAAGGTGAGATCTTATTACAGGAAAGCTTAATTGCTTAGAGGAATGGTGGGATTGAAAGATTAAGGTTAGTTTATTTCTTATATTCTTGTAAGTATGAAAGTTATTTAGCATAATATTTATACTTTAATGGTTAACTATCTCCTTTTTTTGTAGGAAAATTTTGATGCTAGATAATGTTCCATAATAAATAAGTGATTTGTAACTTGAGGAATTATGAAATCAAATATTTGAAGATAATTATACAGCTAAGACAAATATTGTTTCACCTTCTATGGATTTGACTCAGTGCATCTTGTGGAAGAACATGTGAAATTGTGAATGTAGATGTTAAGGAAAATGATAACAAAAGTGGTGGGAAAGACAATTGTTTTATACTATTTATTTTAGTTATTACATTCTTTATTTTAATTTTTAAAAATGATTTATTTTGAAAAATTGATAAGAATTTAAAATCTGTGAAAATACTACTAAAATTATAATTCCCTAAAAAATATTTTGTCTAAAATGTGATTTATATAAAAAATTTATATAAATATATCCTTTTATGTCATTTTACATTTTTTTATGTAGCTTAACAATTAACTTTACTAAACAATTTTAATTAAATAAGCTAGCTTATCAGGTTTCAATTATTAGTTTTGTACCTTTCAGCTAGCATGTCAACTCATGGGCCATTGTAAGGCAAATGCAAACCATCTATTTCATAGGCTTGTTTACTTTGTAGGCCAACTTGCGGCTCGACTCGTCTATTTGTGAACCAACACAACATGCTCTAATAATCATGTATAGACAATAAAGACAAAAATTATTTAAAATTGCATTACAACTTTAAGAAGTCACATAATATTTTTATGTTTTGATTTTGATTTTTTTTAATGATATGTTAATAGTTAATATTTATCTCTCTCTCACTCGCTCTCTCTCGCTCTTACACACACACATGTACATATGCAACCATATATAGATGATAAAATTGATGTGTATATACCTCTCTCACACAAATATACATATGCCACCAGATCTAGATGACAAAAGTGGGGTGTGTGTCATACATATGCAATAATATATAGACGAGAAAATTGGTGTGTGTGTGTCTCTCACACACACACATTATCTAGGCGTAACTTTTGGTAAAATTACTTTATTCAATAATTTTTAGTACGTATTAAGTTTTAATAATCCAATTGTTTAATTTTTTTTATATTATCTCAATAATTATGTATATCAAATTTTAGATAAATTAGGCATTTGTAGTTAAAGAATATCATAGTGGACATTTATTTATATTTTAAGAAAATATATAATACATTAAATTAAATTTGTTGAATGAAGTATTAAATAGTTTTTAAATTTCATGAAAATTTGTAAACTTGATCTATTTCAATAAAAACTTTATTGAGAAACTGTTGAACATGCTTTGCAGCTACTGCAGGTTCGACAATCAACAGCAAAAATTACTTATTATAATAGCTAAATTATTGAAATTTAATATATACACTAAATCATTGAATGGGACAACTTTATTAAGAGATACTCCTAGAATGATTTGATCCATTTACACGTATGTGTGTGTATGTTAACTCTTTTATTTCTTTTAAACAATAAAAGAAATAATAGAATGAAAAAAAGAGTGATAATTCTCCATATATATTAAATGAGAATAACTATCTTGAACGAGAGTGTTTTTAGCTGCTATTTTTCAATGAGAGCGTTTTTAGTTGTCATTCTTCAATGAGAACATTTTTAAGAATTTGTTAACCTCTCATCTCTTTCAATCTATCATTTTCAATATTTTTAGTTTAAAATTGAATTTTAATATTTTTTTAAAAGAAATTATCAATAATTAAAAATTAACACTGTATATTGTATTACAACAATTATTTATTATAAATTTAAAATATAATCTATATGTTTAAAAATATTTATTTATTACAAATTTAATTATCATATAATTTATATATTTAAAAATATTTGTTTATTATAAATTTAAGTTATACAAAATAAATATTTATTCTGTGCAATACACAGGTTAAAATATTAGTAAGGTAAAATTAAAAATAGGTTTTAGAATAGAGATAAGAGAAAAAGTAGTAAAAAATACTCTCAAACCTGTTTAAATTAGTAAAAAAGAGAGCGAAAGATAAATAAATTATATAAATTTTTAATAAAAAGTAATTTAATAAAAACATTTAAACTAATATTTTTAAAATAAAAATATATTTTTTTTTTATATTTTTGTATCATATAAAATATTGTGAAACATTAAAAAATATTAAAAAAAACTTAGTCATCTGCCCTCTATTCGTGCCACTTTGAGGGATGTTTTTGGCCCAGAAACAGTCGCCCATTATTCCTTTCCCTCCTCCCCTCTCCCCCCATGCAAACACAAAACCCATCTTCTTTTCTCACTTTTCTCCTTTCCTTTCTCTCCCCTTAACTAAACATACCATTAGGGATGATGACTTATTCGACCCTTACGCTAGGCACTCAGCATGTATGCATATAATGAATGAAATGGTCCCAATTAGAAGGGTGTCTAGTGTTTCGTACGCTCTTAAATCAACATGAACACCACGCGCATTTTGGTATTTTGCACACCGAGATTGTGGTGTCTATCCTGTCTATTCCACTGAGAATCGCCACCTCTTTCTAAAAATCAAATTTCAGTTTGGATTTGATTGATAAGTTTTTTGTCCTTTTGGTTCACGCTCCAGTTAATAAAACGAATAAGGGACATTTTTTCTTTTTGTTGTGATGCATCTCAAAGGAACAACGTATGATCAAAAGGCCATGAAAGATGATCTCGTCGGAAAACGATCCAAATGGAACTAATCTTAATTACAAGGATATTGTTAAAATATGAGCACCCTACTGTTTCCCTTAAGCAAAAAGCCAAAAATAATAGAACAAGATTACAAAAATACTATTAAGATTTTTTATTTTTTTTACATTCTGTTTTAAACTTGTTTTATATTATTGAGTAAAAATGCATAATAATTTATTTAAACAATCAAGGTTGATTTTTTTTAATTGGGCTAATAATAAATTTCATCAAATGATAAAATAATTTAAAAATGCTAAAAGTACCTTTAATGCATTGTTAAGTATCTAAAATTAACAAATATTAAATTAAAAGTTTTTTTTAAATTTTTCTATGTATTATTCTATATGTTTCAAATGATTATTTTGAAGTTTTAGATTGTTTTAACTACGTTAAGAATTTGATTTTTTTTTTGGGTAACTATGTTATTGGTGCAAAGCAGTGTTATAAAAACCGGCTCGGACCGAAAACCGAACATACAACCGGTCCAAGCCAGTGATTGGATCGGATACGCCATCAACCCGGTTTGACTCGGTGGGTTAACCGGTCGAACCGGTAAATCGGTCGGTCGAACCGGTCAGCTGATCTAGACCAGTTCAAAAAATTTATTTTTTTTAAAGCATTAAACAACGTCGTTTTAACTATAAATATAAAAAAAATTGACTTATAATATAATTTACATATTTAAAAATATTTATTTACTAATGATAATAATAACCAAAATCATAAATGCAGGTATGCGTATGACATAAATGTCTCTTGTATTAACATGAATGCATAACCTTCATTCATTTGTTCTTGTTTGTTTGCCCTTAATGCGTAACCTCTAGTCCTTTTACCCCCATCTTAAATATAATTGTTGATTGTTTATTTATTTATGGGTTACACATCACCATTAAAATTTAATTTAATAAATTTTATAGGTATGAAATTTACATGTCATGAATACTTTCAAATTTTTTAATAGAAACCGAGTCATGCGGTTCAATTAGTGACCCTCCGGTTCGACCATTGACCCAATGACCCAATGACCCAGTGCCCTGACCGAGTCGATGACCGGTCCGAGTTTTATAACACTGGTGCAAAGTATTCACTAGCTTTTCCAATGACTAATCTTTGCCCAAAAACTTGACTAACAACCTTTAATGATGTCTCCCCTCCCAACCACGTTTTTCGTTAAGAATTTGATTGAAAAATACTAAATAAATAACTTATTACTACGGCCAATCTATCACTAAACAACTAAGCTAGTTTATTACTACTACCTTCTATATATTTCTTAATTATGAACTTTTCATTATTGGTCGTCATTAATGTGTGAACACGTAAGAGATTTGTTTGATTTAAGAAAATGGTCTTTGTTTTCATTTTTCTATTTCAATTTTAATTAAAAAAATGTCACTTTATTTTGTACTTTAATTTCTATTTCCAAAAATTTATATAAGAAATAATGAAAATATAAAATAAAAATAAAAAATAATAAAAAATTATTTACATTATTTCTTATAAAAACAAAATGACATTTTTATAATTAAAAGTGTAAAATAAAAATAATTTTTTTTTAAAAAAAAACCAAACAACCCGTGAAATTTTCATTCCCATCTCATCTCAACCTATATTACCTGGCAATAAGTATATTTTTAGAGTTTAATAATCATGCTCTGATAGTGTAAAGTAGTTTTACATTATCATTCAATTACAAACTATTATTTATTGTAGGTTTGTTAACTTTTATAATAAATACTTTAAAAATCATATTAATGGCGATTTCTAATTAAATGACAGTGTAAAATTTTTTACACTGACAGTGCATGACCATTAAACTCATATTTTTATAATATAAATTTATCTAAATAATTTTTTTTTCATTTTAATTTCATTTTTAATATTTTTAAACAATATTTCTTTATTCATAAGTCAAACACTGTTTTAATCATATTATTTTATTAAATTGACACAACTAATGATATTATTTTTCATATACAAACCATTAATAACCTTGCTTAGACAAAGTTATAAATAAAGAAAACGTTACAATAATAAAGAGTTAAAAAATAATTAAATTAGAAACTAAAATAAATTAAAAGAATTATTTTGTCCGATTCCATTGATTGTGTGATATGTAGTCTTATATTATAAATTAGAATACACAATTTAGATAGGGGCATTCTTGTTCTCCTCACTCTTTCAATTATACATTCCCAATATTTTTTTCTTCTCTCTTTTAGATGTACATTAACTAGTCAAAAAATTTCTCTTACAATTATCTTAAACTACTATCATTTTATCGATATTTGTATATTTGATTTTTTTAATCACCTATCTTTTTCAATCTACCATATTTTATGTCTGTCCATTTCAATTTTTTTTAAGTGATTGTTAATAATTAAAAATAACTTTATATCACAATTTAAATTATTTATTGTAAATTTAAAATATAATTTCTATATTTAAATATATTTATTTATTATAAAATTATAATATAATTATATATTGAAAAATATTTATTTTTTTATTAATTTTAATTATATAAATATTATTTATCTTGTATATTACATAGGCTAAAATACTAATTTATTAATAAAAATAATTTTAATTTTTAAATAACAAATTTCTACATACCTAATATACCCAGAATACATTTAAAAGTGATAGAAGTATTAAATATAAATAAATATATAAATTTAATTATAAATTAGGAATTCAAAAGAATTTCTTTGTTTGTAAGTAATTAAATATATTTAATAAGAAAAAGTAAAAAGTATTAACTATTTTTTATGCTATTAAAATATCAAATGCTTATAATTATTTATTTAATAATTTTTAAGTTTTGCTATTATTTTTAAAATATATTTTCGACGATAGTCTTATTAAAAAATTAAATATGAAATAGTTATATTTATGATTTCATTTTTTCAATAGAATTTTTATTTTCTCTTAAAATATTTTAAACAGAATAATTTTATACATAAGTATGTTTTGATATTTTATACAACAATGCTTACGCTTTCACCCAGGAAAAACAACAATGCTTATACTACATCTTAATAAAGTAACTTAGCATTTTTCATACAACATTTCCTTATTTATAACTATGTTTTAATGATATTGTTTTATTAAACCAGCACAATTAATAATATTATAATCACATACGAACCATTAGTAATATTGTTATGCTATGAATAAGAAAAATGTTGTATTAAAAATATCTAAAAGACGAATTTAAAATGAAAATAATTAAAGGATAAAATCATAAATCAAAATAAAAGTAAAGAAGAAAATTATTCTTTTTCACATTATGCTGATTGCATGATATTTATCATTCATGAATAATTTTAATTTTTTATCTTCCTAAACTCAACCACTTAATAAATTTAAATTATGAAATAAAAATAAAATGTTTTTACTTACTGTGGTTAGAATATTATTTACAAATAATAAAAATAATACATCTTAAATAAAAATATATAATTTTATAAAATGGGATTTAAAATTCAAATATTAATTTGTAAGTAAATAATAATATATAAAAAATATTAAATAATGTTTATGTCATCTAATCATTATTTAATCATTATTTGTCACGATACAAATAATTTACTAACGTGTTATGGGTGTCGTCCATTTGTACATGAGACTTCACAAACTACATAAGGACCAATGAAATGCAAGAAATTCGCAAAAATTAATCCTCTTTAACGGTTTTAATTGAATTGGACTCATTTGGTGAACTCGATAATTTAAATATACAAAACCAATCAAATAAAAATGATTAATTAATTATTTTATTTTACTTCAAATTTAAAACAAACCAAGTGTAATTGATTTGATTATTGGATTTATCTTTTTTCAATATGAACAGTCATTCAATCAACTTTTTATTTTTAAAAAATTTTAAATTTATACATTATAGATTTTAGTATTTAGACTTATTTATTTATTTTTATTATTATTGTCTTTTATTTTAGCTATCTTATCTAGTACTATTAAGTATATTTGATTATGATAGCGTTCTAAACTTTTTTTGTATTATATACTAAGAAATTAATGTAATATATATAAAATTATAATTCTAGACCAAGTTATATATTAATTAAAAAATAACATAAATAATTTGAATTGATTTAATTATTGTCTAAAATTATTGAAAAATAAAATTTTTTAAGTTTATAATAATTAATAATGTTAAATTTAAAATTTCATAAAATAAATAATGTGTGAGAATAAAAACTTAATTTATTATTTTTTTAATCTAATTCAATGATTCAAATTAAACTAACTTAATTATTTTTTTTATAAGAAAATGGATTTCATTACAGAGAAGAGAGTATAATAAATACCCCATTCATTCCCAAGGAGTTGGTTGAATGGAATAAGACAAAGTTTTGAATTTAGCATAAAATCAAATTTGATTAAGGTTGAGTTGATTGGATTCAAATTATCGAGTTATGATAAGAAAATAAATTATTATATTTCTTCAAAGTTTTATCTCCACTTATTATCTATTTTATATAAAATTTAAATTTTATATTAATGGAAGGTTAAAATATTAATAACTAGTTATTTATTTTATTTAATATTTATTTTTCTATAGTTATCACTTTACATATTTCATTAATTTTTTTACCCAAAATATGATAAAAATTGTATAATAAATATGATCAAATTAAGACACTAGTAACACTGGATGAGATCATAGGAAGATCAAAATAAATGAAGAAGAAAGAAAAGACAAAGTTGAAGAAAATTTTAAGTACTAAAGTTTAAAATGTATTAATCTAAAAGTTAAAAAAAAATAGTTGATCGGGTCATCGAGTTGGTTTAAGTTGAAAAAAAGATAAATTTGAGAACCACACCAATTATAATTGGTTTGGTTTAGATTTAAAGTGAAAATAACCAATTAATCAAACTAATCCAAACTAATTCTAATTGGTTTGGCATGGATTTGAAGTAAAATGAACTAATTAACCAAACCAATTTAACTGGTTTAGTTTGGATTATCGAATTCATTGCGTCAATTCGATTCAATAAATATCCCTAATCATCCTTTCCTGGTAAATTAAAAAAAAAACAAATATTTTATCCAAACAAAACATAGCATATGTCAAAGTTAATGTATGTCCATTCAATGAGCACATCCTGAATAGGAGAAATTATTATATAGTCTAGACTACCATGTGTTTATAATTCCCGATCAATTTTTCAATGGCATATAACCAAAGTTTATTAACTCTTTCTTATAAATTGAAAAACTCTACATGACATGTAAAAATTGATTGAGACTAAAAATACATGGTGGTCATTTTTTTTTTTTTAAGATACAATGACAATACTAAAGTTAAAACTGAAGACCTCATACAAATTACTCAAACCTCCCACCATTGGGTGAACCACTAACACATAGTGGTCATACACCATATAATAATTTCCCCCTAAATAAAACCCCAAAACAACCAAACGAAAAATCAAAACTATGTATTGTACCATTACATAAAAATAATAGAGTAAATTATACTAACACCTCCGAAGATTTTTTTTCAGATTACACATGATACTCCTTTTTTTTTTTTCTATCCCTATACTAACCTCCTTAATTAATTGTTTTGAAAAATATTATACTGATATCCCTTATACATTACATTAACCTCTCCTAATTGTTTGAAAAACATTATATTGTGTATCCCTATAAAGAAGGTTGTTGTAAACGTTAATAAATCAGGGAGACTATGTGCAATTTGAAAAAATTTCAGAAAGTATCAACGTAATTTACTCAATAATAATACAAATGGGTTAATCTAAAATTACTTTACATTGAGCACAACGTCATCCCACATCTACCCAACATTCCAACATTTGAGAGCTGGGCTCCTTTTTGCCAATTGTCATGGCCAAACCAACCCAATCATAATGTTGAAATTACAAATTGAATCAAATCTACCCAATTAAATTGATTGATTTAAAATTCATTTACCCTAAATATGAGTCAAACTCACTCGTAAACGCTTGTAATTTTCTTCATTAAATTCCCTTTTTATTCACTTAACCAATTCTCTATCTTCCCCTATTCAAAATGTTTGACATTTAACATTTTTTCCCTCGTGATTTTCAATCTAAAATTATGAATATTTATAATTCCCACCAACAATTTTATAAACCCAACAACTACTATACATATGCATTGGACGACAATCGTCAATTGGCTTTAACAGAAATAGATCTAAATATGGATTTGAGATATTCTTAAGTTGATCGTGTAGGTTGATTTCCAAGGAGTCTTCGTGCCTCTCTCTCTCTCTCTTTACTAAAATTATGCATAGATTTTTTTTTTTGTTACTTAAAATTGGTATATAATGCATGTGATGGATTCGGTAAATAAGTTTTGGAAAAATAAAATGGTTAAAATTCATAAAAATAACTTGTAAATTTGCATAATATATAATTACTGAGGATTAGTTTAGAAAGAAAGGGACAAAGTTGAAAAAAAATAATAAATATTTTTTATATTGTAAAATGAGAAATAATTTAGAATAGATTTTTTTTTATTAAAATGACACTCATTTTAGAATGAATGATTTTTTTTAAAGAATCAGAAAATACTAATAAAATTGCATTGGTTAAGGAAACAAAATATAATGTTTTTATAAAAAAACAATGTATTCATTATATTAAAAACATAAAAATCAGTCAATATTTTTTTTAAGTAATTTTAAGTAATCGATTATCTCAATATTTGATTATAGCTATAATTAATTATTATAATACTTTATGAGTTTAATTTTGATACTCTAATAGTGTAAAGATTTTTGTACATCAACTAATTAGAAATCATGTTAGATATGACTTTTAAAGTAATTATTGCATAATATGGCAAACCAACATTCAAATCCTCACTAAGAGAGGTATCTATATTTAGTATTTGACTGTGCTTCAAAAAAGATTGCTTTGAAGGAGGATATCCATGGGAAACAAAAAAAAAAATTATTATAAAAATCAATAATCTTACCATACATGATAAATTATGATTAGATGATAATGTAAAAATATTTACACTTTTAGTGCATTTTAATTAAATTCATAATTATGTGAAATAAATTTTATGTTTGGACTTTGGAGTATTAGGTGAAAAATGAATTTATTAAAATAAACTATTTCGTTTATTGTATAAAAAGAATATTTTTTATAATAAAATTACAAAAAGGTATAAGATTATTTGTGGTAATTGATTTTGTAATTAAATAATCAAATATTGGGAATAAAATAGGAAAATGAAAGTTATCTAAAAAAATAATGTATTAAATTTTAAGATTTTAACTTTGATACATTATTAATGTAAAGAATTTACATTATCAACTACTTGAAAATCACCTTTTAAAGTAATTATTACATAAGTTTCAAAATTTTACTTACCATCAAAAAATGTCTCCTTTGTTAAAATTATACTTAAAGCTTAAATATATTTTTAGTTCTTCAAAATATAATAAGTTTTGTTTTTAGTTTTTATAAATTTTTCAAACACTTTTAGTATTTTTGTTTTTTTTTTTGTCAGGATAATTAGTTCCCGCAATTAATTCTTAACCATTAGTCATTAATGTGACAACAATTTGGATACACAAGCACTTGACATGTAAATTAATAAGGTAAAGTCTCTACTATATAGATCTGAAACATGGATCTAACGTGGATAATTTAATAAAAGAATAATGTAAGAAGATAACATTAATAATTAATAATAAAAGGAAAAAACTTTGGTACAGTTACTTAGTTATTTTTTATGTTGTTTTTCAATTAAAATTAGAGTTTTATCCTGATAATCTGCATTAATATTTAATGTATGTATATTACCTAAATGAAACTTCAATTTTAATTAAAAAATAGCGCCAAAAACACCCAAAGAAGTATATTTAAGTTTTGTCCATAGTAAAAATGCATAGAGTTAACAATTAATACTAGTAGTCAGTTTTGTCAAATTGTCCAAAGTCACTGGAAAATTTAATATACAGCTCGGTTGCCGATAAAATGGTTATCCCTGTGACTAGACATTAAATGCCTTGTGTCTTATTGTGAATGAAAATCACCGAATTTAGTTATGAATTCTTTGTGCTTACTGCAGCATTAATTGGAAGGCGATAATAA
This sequence comes from Spatholobus suberectus, assembly GCA_004329165.1. Classification (NCBI taxonomy): domain Eukaryota; kingdom Viridiplantae; phylum Streptophyta; class Magnoliopsida; order Fabales; family Fabaceae; genus Spatholobus; species Spatholobus suberectus. The sequence goes on from CM014733.1 coordinate 78,255,057, forward strand.
TGGTGTTTAGGTTCATATGGAGTGAGGGAGACTTACCGTGAAGCCGGGTCCACCGTCGAAGCTATTTTAGAGGGCGGTGCATGCGTTTAGCGTAGCCACATAATCGGTTTAGCATTATTATTCTACAACAGCAAATGCTATTGGTTTTCGTAGGACTTGATATTTCAATGTCTCTCCAATCTATCCTCACACCAAAGTTGTTTCAGTTTTCAAAACCGTTGAAACTTCTAGTTATTTTTTGTTGGTTAAAGTCCACGACATTTGACAAGGATAATAAAGAGCAATCGCGTTACATTATTATTCACTATTTCTCAACAACTTTTAATTTATGGCATAAGAAAACAGCTTGGTCGATACCTTGATACAGAAATTAGAAGAGGACCATATGGTTAATGCTTTGCGGACCCAGACACGAGCTTGGTAGAAACTCTAGACAGGGGTAAAGCCGAAATAAAGGGCACATGCATTGATGCATATTACGTACCATTCCAAAGGACCTCAACTGCACATATATACGGTATCTATTCTAAATATCAAGCAAACATCGTAAAAAACAATTCACCTAAATTGAGATTGATGCATTCTTTCTATGCCACGCAGATTATACGATATTCCTAGTATCAAACAAACTAGCTTCTTCTTCATTTTTTTATTTTTTTATTTTGCCTTAGGCAGTTTCCATGTACCAAAAACAAAATCCCAAATTACATAAAAAAAAAAAGGTTCCTCGATTTATTTATGAAATTAATTAAAAAGTTGATCAAATGCACAAGGTTAAGTTTTAAAAAATATCATTGTGAATCAACCTAATTCTAACGTGGATGAATTACCTTTTAGTCTTTTAACCAGACCAATAAAATGAATTAGTCAATATGGGTACAAGTTGGCCTATACTCTACGTTACTAAAATTGAAAATTTTGTTCATGTTAATGATCTTGTGAAGTCTCTTCTTATGATGAATTTGTTTGTTTTGAGTTTTAACCACTCGAGCTTCATCATTATCATATTCTTTTTACTTAGGGTTATCTTATTTATTTATTATTTAATTTCTATTTTCTTTTAGTGAGATTATTATTATTATTACTATTACTATTATTATTTTGTGGGGCGGGGGGTGAAAAATGTCATGAAATACTTCTTTGATCGATGCTTCCTTATTGTCCCAAGCGACCCAAGAGCCCAGAGCGAGCTGTGATTGGGTTTTTATTTTCCAGAAAGGAATGAGAACGGGCTTAAATAAAGCCATCAAGGACAACGTAGTCTCCACCAGTCCTTTGGTGTTGGATTCGTGGCCCCAACATTGCACATTTGCCAATCAATGACTTTGTTTAACCAAAAATGGCTAGAGATTGAACTTTTGTCAGAATTTATTTGGCAGAAATCATATGGCATGCTTGTTTACTATTTAATGGTGAGTGATCCATAAGATTTTATTCTCACGGGAAAATTATTTCTTGTTAACATCAATGTTAACAGCCTTATCAGTAATCATTAAATCAGCAAATGTACTCATGCACCGTTTACGTGGAACCGTATGATAATTATATATATATATTTTTTATCAAAAAAAATTAAACATATATTTTAATTTTCTCTTATGTACTTTTTATGAGAAATAAATAACTAATTTATTAGAAGTAATGAAGAATATTTAAATCAATTAATTTTAATTAATAATATTATAAATTTAAAATTTATTTTAAGAATATCCATAAAATTAAATAATTAAGTGGTGACTTATAGTTTAGCCTATATAATGCACAGGATAAATATTTATTTTTATATAATTAAAATTTATAATAAATATTTTTAAATATATAAATTATATTATAATTAAAATTCATAATAAATATTTTTAAACATATAAATTAAATTTTGAATTTATGATAAATAATTTATATTGTGATACAAGATCATTTTTAATTATTGACATTTTAAAAATAATTATTAAAATTTAATTTAAAAATAAAGATGAAAATGGTAGATTAAAAAAGATAAGCAATTAAGAAAATTAGTTATACAAATAAAGATAAAAGGTTTAAGATGGTTGAGAAAAGAAATTTTTGGACTAGTTGTTAAAGCAAATTAAATATGAAATTACAATTAAGAAATATATTTAAAAGGAATAAAAATTTTAAAAAAATAAAATAAAATTTACAAAGATACATAAAGTTAGCCAATAATTACAAGGCATTCAATTGAAGGCATGGGGACTTATCGTTTAATCTTACATGTTCTAGTCATAATTTGGACCTACTTAAGACGCTTTATGTACCTTTGATGTGTGGGAATTAGTTTCCTTTCAAAGTTGGATAATTGTGGTTTTGAATTTACTGGTGGACATGGTTGTTTCAATTTATTTAAGAATTCTAAACTTACTAGCTATGATATTCTTATTGATGGTTTATATTGATTGAGACTTCTTGATCAATTTTTCTAAATCCTTTCTTACTGAGCATTAAAGCATTGAAATTAAGCATAACATGCTTGATGAAATTTCTGCATACTTATGGTGTAAATTCAAAATCACAATTATCCAACTTTGAAAGGGAAACTAAATTCTTGAACATTCAAGATACATAAAGAATCTTAAGTAGGTCCAAATGATGACTAGATGTCTAAGATTAAACAACGAGTCCCTATGCATATAATTGGAGCCTTCATATGGTTTCTCATATGGAGAAATATATAATTTTCTCTTGTGGTTTGGATCGTTCATAAGAAATTCTTGCATCACATTAGATACATGAGTAGTAACACTAAAATCATTCTACTAAGAATTATGAGGAACTTCAATAAAGTTTGATTTGAAAGTACATGCATATGTTTGAAGAAGAATACTATCGTGGACCACATGTGCACCACATACACATGTGGTCTACGGTAATCCACTTTTATTCAATGTTTTTAAAACCGGACTGGTCATTGAACCGGTCAAGATACTAGTTCAAGGTTCAATGGTTGAACCGTGGTAGAACCGGTATTAATAAAATAATAATAATAATTAAATAATACATAAAATAATATTAAAAAAACATAATATCATAACTTCGTAATACTAAAAACTAAAAATAAATATAATTTTATAGGTTCTTAACATGTACAATACCTAGAAAAGTTCAAATTAAATGTCATAACACTTAAGTCTAAGTTTTAATAATACACATCAACATTTATTAATAAAAATAAGTTTATATTTAGAATAAAAAAGAAAATGACAAATATTTTCATTTAAAAAAAAAATCAAAATAATATTTTATTAGACATTTTTTATTAAACCATTGTGAATCGATTTTTGATCGGTTCACCAGTTTGTAGACCGGTTCTTGAACTGATCGATTTTCTGGTTCAATTGGATCAGGCACAGGATCAGTTTATCGATTTTTAGTTGAACAGGCCGGTCCGGTCTGATTTTTAAAACATAGCTTTTATTTACCATTAGATTTATCTAATCCTTGTGCTTATACAGTGCACCCTTCATACCAAAACTAGCCTCCCTCACCATCTTCGCCCCACGGACTTCACGTTCCGGCAACTACCCCTTTCCCTCCTCTAGTACCACCTCCTTCCCCACCACAGCCTTACCTCCCTCCCATATAGCATTACTATCCCCACCCTCCTCCCCTGCTAGTCCCTCACCATCACCACCACCCACCACATTTCCATCAACGTCACCGTTAACCCTTCCCTCCTTTTCCATGACCCCCACTTCGCCATCTTCACCATGCACAACTTCTTCAACCCCCACTTCTACTAACTATAAGCCAAATTCGGCACTGCTTGGAGCCACTCCTATCTCAACCAAAAGCCATGGCACCCTTTCTCTTACCCCAACCAACACCACAAGTAGATTGCTAAACAGACCCAAGCCAATTACCAATGTCGTGCCGAAGAGGTCACTCATAAGGCAAGTCCCCTTTTCTCTCCATTCTCCATTCCAATTCCTTCCATTCATTAACCATCCATCTTCTAATCCTTTTCTCTGCATTTGCAGTTTGCTCAGTAGCAACAGTTCTTTCGCCTAACTGCTTTCATATCTAAGAAGGAAAAGGTAAATGTTATTATCCTCTCTCTTGTTCTTTCCTTGTTTCATTTCCTTTGTGGCTCGCGATTTACGAGAGAAGGGTTTGCTATTAATGTGACAAAGTCTGGGATTCACGCCTTATTGCTCAATGGCACGCCAGTGGCTTTCCTTGACATATATCATGGTGACTAGCTTGTGGTTCATGAGGTGTGACACGTTCTTTCGGTTCACAAGGGGAAATGACACTAGCGTGCAAAGCATGATTCATACTAGGTTTTGGTTGCAGTTGGCATTGTCGGTGGCTATAGTGACTGTCAAGAAGGGACGTTGCTGGTGAAGGCAGTAGAGCCAATGTCACCAGTGGCCGGAGTAAGAGGAAGGGCTATGGAGGGAGTTGGGGGAAGGATCAAGTGTGAAGAGTACACCGTATAACCGTGAGGATTAGATAAATCTAACAGTAAATAAAAGTGGTCCACCGTAGACCACATATGAAGGTGATCCACAGTAGCCTTTGTCATGTTTGAAACCTACCTTTTTTTTTCAAACCAAATTTTACGTTTAGGACAATATTTTTTATAACATCCTTCTTTAGCACAAAAAATGACATTTATTTTGTTCCTTAGCATACCCTTTCTTCTTAAAGTTCTTGGCCTTCATCTTCGGTTCTTTACCAGCTTCATGACCAAGTTGGTGAAATGATCTTTCATATTTTTGAGTTCGTTTTCCTTCTGAATGAGCTTTTCAACTTGTTCATTGACATATGACTTATTCTTCATAGTATTAATAGTTAATTTGGAAATCTCTATACTCAGAAGGCTATGAGTTTAGATTAATGAACTAAACAATAAGAGTTATCCGCTCCCATACCCAACGTCTTTAGTTTTTTTACAATATTAGTCATATCAGAGGTATCTTCTTGCATGCTTTACGACTCATTAAACTTATGGTTGTGAGTTGAGCCATTAGTGTACCAGCAAGTGACTTATAAATAGAGCGAAAATATTCTTCCATAAATTTAAGATATTTCATTGCACTTTCGATTTGTGGAATAGTGGTGTTGATGTTGTTTGTAACAATCATCCACGCAAATATAAACCCAACCTATTACATTATTTCCATTCCTTAAGTTTGAACTTCTCTTCCTTGGTAGTATTAACAGTAACAATTGATTTTCCTTACAAAATTGACAAGTCAAGATCCAAAACACCTAAATAGAACCTGATTTGCTCATTCCATTCGGAGAAGTTCAAACCATTAAAAATGGTATAGTAAATGAAACTTGCGAATGAATAGAAATTGTTGCAAAATCAATTATAGATATGCTTACACTAGTTCTACCATGCACTCAGATAAAAAAATAAAAAAATAAAGTACATTATAGTTCCCCTTTGGGAAGACGCTACATACACGACCATAAATAAATTCCAACTTTATCAATATTGAAAAATTAGAATTCTCAACCAAATATATAAATAATCTTTTGGACAAAATACATACTCGATTCAAGAATTTTAGCTTCTCACCATAATGTTATTAACCACATAAAAACAATATTCTCCTTTGGGCAAACCTAATTCCATGATCAATTATATTTGAAATAATTGCATTTTCCATCATGGGCCACTTTGGTAAACACGAGTTTTAACTTACCGAAAGTCACACATTCAGTCCCCAAATCAAATATATTTGAAATAAACCAAATCATAAATCATATATATACATCATACAGGATAAAACTAATTAACAATAAGATAATAAAACCAATTAATTAATTTTCCTTAAGGAGGCATTTGGTACTAGGAAAGTTTTTAGTTTTCCAAGAATCTAAAATTGAAAATGTTTGTTTTCATGTTTGATTTATTATTTAAAAAATAACATTCTCATAAAATGTTTTTCGAGATTTTTTTTTTACCTATATTTTCTACTAAATTGTTCCCATGAGAAGGTGGAAATTTAACTTTTCTTAGTTGAAAGAAAAATTTTACTATAATAAAAATATCATGTTATATTTATTAACTCATTTAATATGACAAATAATTAAAGTTTTTAGAAAAGTTTTATTAAAATTACACGTAAAAATCTTTAATTTTTTAATAACAAATATAAATATTCTCAAATTTATGATCAACCAAATAGATATTAGTCATTCTTAAGGAACATAATTCTCGAAATTTATGATTATTTGAAATCATGATTCCTAAGCATAAAAAAATTATCTTCTTTACCAAAAAATAAATAAATTATCTTCTACGCATCCGATTCCTAAGCATAAAAAAAATTATCTTCTTTACCAAAAAATAAATAAATTATCTTCTACGCATCCTAAAAGTCACTATAATAGTCAAATCCAATACATATACCATTAATCATTATGTACAACAATCGAGAAAACCATCAGTTAGAATAATTGTCAATTGTTAAATATTATAATTATAATAATGCAAACTAAATTTAATGTCTTTTTGATTTCCGTCAAATGCTTATTTTATTACTTTTTTAATATGATATTTCAAACAATAATATGTAAACACGTCATTTCGAACTAGGTTCGTGTGTTAAACTTTCGTAAAATATGGCATTGCCGTTTAAAAAAATATTCTAATATATACATATACACATGACATATTATCTTCTATCAATCAATTATTAATTTTTTAGAAGTTGTTAAAAAAATAATTATATAAACTTTTTTATTTTAACATTTATATATACTAAGTATAATTTTGCATCTTATCTGGTGCACCATAAAAATGGTGCCTTGTGCGGTCGCCTACCCAAATATGCTCAGGGTCATCATTGTACAGGTGAGACTGACTTCCTTCAAATTTTAATAAAGATCGTTTATTATTATCCCATTACTTTGGGCCACAAAAAAGATGTTACTAAGGGGCTGCTATTCCCACCCCACTATTTACTTTTTTCATCCCAACACGTGTTTGGTAATGTTTTCCAAAAATACCTTTTGACGGAATCGCATTTCCATTGTGTAATATACATGATTATTACACAATGGAAACGCAATGCAGTTGTGTTAGTAGGGGGTATGTTATAAACACATAATAAAAACACTTTTTTGTTATTTTTTTGGGGCGCACCCCCACTAACACAACGGAAACGCGTTTTCATTGTGTGTTTAATCACAATATATAACGAAAATACGTTTTCGTTATGTATTGATTCACAATACACAACGAAAATGCGTTTTCGTTGTGTATGTTGGCATATTATAGACTACTGGTTGTATATCAGAGACAACTAGATAGAAAAGGGGACCAAAACCAATATCAATTGATATGAAATATAAGTCATTATTGTAACATTAATCACCATAAAATAAGTTTGTGTGACAAAGTAAATGATCTACTACACATTCATGTGATTACAATGAATCTCTACTACTACATATTCATCTCCTCTATATACAAATAATGAATTGAAATATTGTATGCGGTGCAAGTATGAATTTTGTCATGAGCGAGTGTTATCATTGCAGTATCTATACCATTGTGGTGCAATAAGAGATAGGGGAGCTATATCCTTTAAATAAATCTAAAAAAAAAACACAATTGTATAAAGTTAGTAAATACATTAACACATTTACAATGCTAAATAACAGAATAATTAGAAAATGTATACCTGCACAAAGTGACAATCGTGAACAAATCCAATAGCGATAAGACGATGATGTCCAACAGGTGACGGTAGACTCCGAAAGGGAAAAAATGTCCAGCTTTGCAGCTTGCATAAATGGATCAACACAACATTATATCGACTAGCAATAACATAACCAATGTGGGGAATGGACATCCACTTATCATAACTTGCTATTGTGTGATGGTCAACATACAAAGAGGTCTTAAGTTAATCTACTTGTTGTTTTGTGCCAAAGAGCTCGACATATTCAACATGTCATCGTTGAAGTTCCCGAATCAAATTATCACGAATTAGGGGCCAAGACTCCTCACCCTTACCAAGCAAAGCTGCAATTGCCCAATAACTGCAAGTTCTATATAATTTCACGTCAACAATACAGACAATATATGCGTGCAACTTTTCTGGAAATTCATCCATAAATGACACACCTTTTTTGTGTTTAGTGTCATGGGAAACTTTACAAGGCACAATAAGAGGTGATAAACTATCTACAACTGTGTGTATTGCATCAACTCGCTCCTACATCAAAGGAAGACGTTTAGTGAATTTCTCAAACTTCGGTGCTCCTTTCGTTTTTACCTTCTCTATAAAAGAACACATTGAAGTCGTATCTCAGAATGCTAGTTCACAGACTTTAGTCTTCAATGTGATTTTTCTAGATACGTCAAGTTCTGAAAATTGCTTGAATAGTGCATCAACTTCATATGTAAGTGATAAGTCCCCCTAGGAATAAGTCATTTCATCTGTAAGAAGAGACAACCTCTGCCAATGTACATGAATGGACCGCAATGGAATGAAACTGGATATATTGCTATATCTAGCAAGTTCACATGCACAAGATAGTCCATGAGTACTTCTAAGTGTGCAGCCACACGCACAATGATCAGCACCAATAGTGTCAACATGTTTATACTCATGAACATCAGGTTCTGTGCTTTTGTTGACACAAAGCCTCGTAGCTTGTGGTAGAATCTGTTATTAAACCTGTGGTCCACTACATTGATGCTCTTTTGAAATCATGCCTTTATTTCAGTGTGTTGCAATATGAGCATATTATTCATTGCATCCAAACAACTACATCAGTCTCCTATGCTATCTCAGAGTAACCTTTTCAATCTTGTATATGCACCTTCAACCTTGTTAAGAAACAAAGCATAGTGTTATAAATAACATATGACATATGTCAAGCCAATAAACAAGTTGTTGTAGTACCTAAATGCATCACTCGATCTGTCCATGCTGTGACAAACTTCTCCTTATGAGGTATTAGCTATATATTTTTGACGTAATCATTGAAGAAATCAAAGTGTGAACACATTCCTCAAAGCTACTCAAGCGTTCTTTACACACATATTCATTAAGAGATAACATTAACCCATTCCAAGCATCTAACACCTTATCTCATTCCTCAGCGGGACTGACTTACATCTTGCATTTTGCTCTAACACATTTAGCAATATGAAATTGACATAATAAGTTTGTTGTACTTGGAAAAACATCTTGCAATGCATTCATTAGAGCAAGATCTTTGTCAATGATAATAACTTAAGGCAAGAAATCATCTTTTAAAAACAATCCTTTTACCATAGTTAATGCCTATGTAAAGTTATCTATCTGCTTAGATTTCAGATAAACAAACGCCACAGAGAAGGTCATATCAATATAGGTAATACTGACAATCTCCAGTAATGGAAGTCAATATTTGTTTGTCATGTAGGTGGAGTCAATAATCAACACAATGGGGAATGCATTTACAAGCTTGATGGAATCTGGATGTGACCATAACATATATTTGACAACATCTTCATCATTAACCCTTTTATACCAATAGATATATTCATCACGTTCCATCAACTTTATTAGATGTTGCATTTTAGTTTTTGAACCCCTTTATGAACGACGATATTTTTTACGTGCATTATATATGGTTTTGATAGTGTTGACATTTGTCTCGTTTTAGCTTTTGATTGTCACCAAAATTTGACTAGGCTTGACCATATTTTTTGTCAGTTCATCTAGCATTGATTTTTCTTTAGCATTCAACCGACTCGCATATGCATGGCCCCAACAATGTGTCAGCTACGTTATGGTTATGATATCCACAAACAACAAAAAGTCTCCATCCAATGCCTTTGACAAACTTCCCTTTCGGTCTAAAAGGACAATCACAAATGAGACAAATGTCTTCCTTGGTCCTGTATCTGACCGTTCTATAATAATAACAAATTCACACCTTTTCCCCATTTGTTAAACCCACCTCAACAAATCATCATATTCTGCAAAAAACCTGTATTCAATAATCCTTTCTCATTTCAACAACATAATAAATATCAAACAAAATTTTAATCCTCAACAGTTAATTATTCAATATACCTCTGTAGTAGTGAGAAATTCACTATTATCGATAAACATATCTTGTGGGTTCATATCCGACCTCTGTATCACATACTCCTCATTTACTTCTATAGGATTTTTCAAAGCATTATCACTTGGTTCAAACAGATGCTCAAAAGCATCATTGTATGCTTCATTTACATTGCCCCAAACACTTGGCATATTAACTTCATCATAAAAAATGTATTCCAACTTTGATCCATCACGCAAATCTTGCACTCAGTCAACAACCAATAAATATATTATTCAAATTAAATAAATAAATAAACGATAAAAATTAAAAATTATAACATACATAACGGAATCACAATTTCGTTATGTATCTAGGCATGATACATAACAGAATCCTGTTATGTATTAATACACAACGAAATCACAATTCCGTTGAATCTTAAGGTGAAAAAAAAAAGGGAAAAGCTTACCTACGACGACGAAACTGAAATGGTGAAGTATGGACATTCCGACAAAGTGGGGTGGTGATAAGGCGATTGGTGGGAACTTCGAGGATGGCAGAGTCAATTGCAGGTGGGAAAAACAAAAATCGACGTGCAAGAAGAAGAGACCTCCGATGAATACCTGCTGTCGAATGGCGGTGACAATATGCATGGGGAGAAGGAAATAACAACATTCTAAGGGTAATAGAGTAATTTCACAGTTTTTTTTTTCATAAAATAGGAGGTGAAAATAGAAAAAACAAGGTGGGAATAGCAGCTACTTGTTACTAAATAGTAATTTTCCAACCCAAAGCACCTCACATAGGCCTTATGTTTTGGATTTGCTTGGTTAATCATGCTACGTTTAATCTTCGATGTGTCGTATGGAAAATTCGATAAAGGAGTATGTTAAATTAATTAATAGATCCCTGAATTATTTAGAAAATTTTAATTAGGTCTCTAAAGTAAAAAAAATTGTAATTAGATCCTTGATTTTATAAAATTTTTGTAATTGGGTCCCTCATGTTATTTTGTAGTAGCTTGAAACCACCAGAAAATGACAATTTATGGTGATTTTAAAGACCTTGGGGATTCAATTACAAAAAATTTACAAAATCAAGGACCTAGTTACAAATTTTTTTAGTTTGAGGACCTAATTAAAAATATTCAAATAGTTTAAGGACCTACTGATTAATTTAACCGAAGGAGTATTTGTGGTCAGGAAAAGCTTTATCATGTTCCCAAATGTTTTCGCTAGAGTAACTATCAAATTCGGTCTTCAAGTCTTTGAGCCTCATCATTGAGTTCTATGTACTAGAATATGCTACTTGCCTTGGGTTTATCATCCTAAGCCTATTTAAAAGAATTTTTAGTAATTGATAAAGGGAATATTGAGGTAACAAAAAAATGGATTAATTGATCAATTTTTGTAGTAAATGTATTACTTAATAAGTGATTTAAGTTAGCCCTCTTGGTGTAAATAAGCAAGATAATGCTCAAGGTCAATGAGAATGGTCCAGAGATGGATGCATATATAAATCAGTTATTTTAGTACAATATTCATATAAAATAATAAAACTTTAATATGTAACAAAAATTAATGTCATAAAGACTCAAATTTACACCAAGGTTGAGTTTAGCGAGATAGGCTAGTCCAACACAATGTGATGAACCAAGGTTCAAATTCTTGCTGGGAGAAGTGTCCATATTTATGGTATATTTGGTTTAAGGAAGAAAGTGAAATAAAAGAAAAGGAGCGAAAAGTAGGATGATTTTGTAGGTTGTTTGTAGGAAAGAAAATAAAAACAAAGAAAGTTAAAATTTCTCTTATTTGGTTAAGTAGAAAGTAAAAAAATAAAGTTAAAATTTCTCTTATTTGGTTAAGTAGAAAGTAAAAAATAAAAATAAAAATGGGTGGTATATTAAATGACATAAATATTCCTAATAAAAAAGTACGTAAAAATAAGGGTATTTTGACCTTTTTATTACATCCAAACACCTTTCCCTCCTCTTCTCCTTAAAATGGATAGAATGGTGCAAGTGTGGACCATGTTTTTTTTTAATCCTTTTTTGTCATGTTAATACCAAACAAATAGAAGGATAGAAGCCTATGTCTTTTTCCATCCTTCTTTAATCCTTCCATCACTTTTCACTCGTAACAAACATAGCATTAGTGTCTAACAGTATCTTGAACATGAAGGCTTTTGAAGAAAAATACTTGTAGGAAACAAAAAGAAAAGACTCAAATTTATAGGAATAAAAAAGTATCACAATCGAATTTCATGATAAGGGTTCAATATTTTCTCATTATTATAATATACTCTAATTTTTTTTCTTTGCAAAAGAATGCACAAAACATTTAACTAATAATTAGTTTTTTTTAATGCGAGATCTTTTTTTATTTTGGTTTTCCCACGGGCCTTCTCCTTTAGAGGCAATCATAATTGAGGCACGGTCAATGCGAGATATTAAATCATACACCATTGTGACTTGTGAGATTTCGATTTCCTACAATCGAAAAACAACTATAGATAATCTCAATTATAAGAATAATATTAACAAGTAATATGTTATGGTTAAGAATGTGTAGGGTATGACATTAATAGGACACATGGAGGGTGATCCGAGCAAAAAGAATGATGGGCACAATTCTGTTAGAAGGAGTAACCGCATGCGTCAGGTGCCTTCACGTCTTAGGGACTAATGGTATCATATATAAGTGGGGATTGTCGGTAGAATAGGGCGTGGGTTGTATGATAGTTCTTCCCCTTCTCTTTGGCTGGTTTTCCCCTGATATTATTTCCTGTTTTCTCCTACTGGTTCTCTTGTTTTCTATTTCAGTACTACATTTCCCAATTTCATTGTATTTCGTCAGTTAGTTGCTAAGAGAATCAATACAAAGTTCTATTATACTAGCTGTAATTTTTTTTGTTGCTGCTTAATACTGCAGGAACTATTACATTGGTGCTTTCATTTAGCTCTGATGGCAGAGAACAGACGGATGAAGGATCTGGTCATTGATATCAAACATGTTATGGAGACTCTTTTGATCCACGCCGACCAGCATCAAACAACTAAAGAGCACTTGACTTGCGTTGAGGACACTTTGGAGTCTTTCAAATGCATGTCCCCTGTTGAAATACAATTACGGCAAGACAAAGGCCTTTGCTTTACGTGTGACGAGAAATACTCCTGGAACCATGAATGTCCAAATAAACAACTTTTGTTGGTTTTATCTGATCCTGATGATTCAAACAGGCCACATCAGATGATTCATTTACTCATTAGGTTCCCATTTAGGAGAGCGATTCTGCGACCCTACTCCACCATCTCTCCTTACAGGCATAACAAGGTTCCATTGCGCCACTATCCGTTTTAAGGGGTTAATTGCTGGCAAACTAGTCCAAGTTCTTCTAGACGAAGGCAGCTCCGACAACTTTACTCAACCTCGTTTGGCCCACAACCTTCGACTTCCTATTGAGCCTGCCCTGGGTGTGAAAGTTATGGTGGGAAATGGCCACTATTTGTATGCCAAAGGGGTAATCTGCGAATTACCTCTCAGAATTAGTGGCCAGACCATTCGTTTTCTGCCATATGTCTTGCCGGCATATCCAGTTCAGAGGTGGTTCTTGGAGCATTCTGGCTCGCTACGTTGGGGGCACATTTTGGCATATGTCTAATATATTCTCTCCAGCATATTTGTTATAATTGTATAAAGTTTATGTAAATTCCATTAAAAGATATGAATTTTACTTCTATTATATAAAATTCATTTATCATTTCATAGATACAGGTTTTTGTTTGATAATTAGATACAAATTTTTTATCTCAGAATAATGATAATATATTGAATATTAACCAACATTTGACCTTGGTCCTTGGAGTGCAAATGATCCGTTTCCTTCATTTTATGTTTTACAAGTAAGCAACGTGAGTATTTGATTTAATTTAATTTTAAAAAAATATTTTTTTTAATCATTTGAGAATGTTTTTAAAAACAAATAATTATCTTTCCTAAAGCAATTGTTACCATACATACTTTGTCAATTGAGTTATTTTAAGGACTTGTTCTATTTATTATTTCATGTTCAAAATTTAAAGGGCCATGCTATTCTCATCCTAATTTTCACTCTTTTTGCCCCTACTTTTGTTTGTACTTTTTTTTTTTCAAAAATACCCTTGACAAAAACATGTTTCCGTTGTGTATTGTACACACAGAGAGCACACCTCTTTACACAACGAAAACACATAAAAACACATTTCTATCATGTATTTGGTATACATACAGAACAAAAATGCATTTTCGTTATGTATATATCTTTATTGTGCATTTGGAAATTAATTGTTTATATTTTTAGATTCATTTATTTTTTAAGGCACATCTTTTAATAGTTCATTGATGCGTAAGTAAGGCATGTGATTGAATCAGTGCGATTTGGACCCTTCATTTTTTGTGTGCAATCTTGTTCGTTTCTTTTTCTAACACACAGGACAAAGCTTTTAATGGTTCATAGATGTGTGAGCAGGCGACATGTTTGAATCGGTGCTATTTAGACCCTTGATTTATTGTATGCAATCTTGACTGTTTCTTTCTTTGATGCACAAGACAAATATTTTAATGATTCTTTAACGTGAGAACAGGGCACGCATTTGAATCAGTGAGATCTGAACCCTTGATTTAGTTGGTGCAATCTTGGCCGTTTCTTTTTCTAACACATAAGACATCGCTTTTAATTATTCTCTGATGCGTAAACATGGCACACGTTTGAATCGGTGCGATTTGAACCATTGATTTAGTCAGTGCAATCTCAATTATTTCTTTTTCTGGTGCACAAGATAGCTTTTAATGATTCTCTGTGCATGAACAATATTTACACTAGTGTAAAAGATATGTGTGCTCTAAAGTACTTAACATTGCTTTTCTCAATAACCATCTTCATTCCATATTGTTTTTTCTCCTTTGAAGATAGATGGATTCCTTGCTGTGGTGTATTACAATGGTCATATGACAACAACATTTGAAAGGTCTATGAACATTCATACCCCCTATCGAAATTTCTTAGGGTCATCAAGGACATGACAGTTGCTATTTTGAGGAAAAAAAAATTCACAATGCAATTAGATGTAGCAGAAAAATACTTGATATTCATTACCATCGACCTATATATTTAGGGAATGATTGTGTTCATTACGGGTCTATGGATATTAAACATGACAAGGATGTGACATGGGTCTTATCTATCTTTGCCCAATTTCCTAGAATTGCGTCGATTGAGTTATATACTACGTTAGGCAGATCTCGCAAAGAGATATTAGCCTGTCTGCGCCGACCATGAATCGCCGAAGAGATCATTGCATGCTTACGTTAAACAGAGGCATCAACTAGCTCCAACGACCAAGCAACTGTTAATTTGAGTGAACCATGACGACACACTTTGTTTACTAATATTTCATTTGTATTGAATCTATGTAGAAGTGCTTTTATTTTATCGAAAAATATTATTTACGTTGCATTTCTTTGTTTTTATCCATATCTCATGCTATAATTATAATAATGTAATAATGATACCAACAACACAATAAGTGTAACATATATAAAATCTAAAATGTCTATAAAATCCAAAAATATATACAATAAGATCCGTATATACGATATAAAATACTAAAAAAAGATCCAACAATAAAAAACAAAAATAAAAAGTCAATCATCAAAGGTAGTCGTCCTCCTCTACCTCATCCTTTGATAAGTGCACTCAGATGCCATGTCTGTCTGTGCAATGACCAATGTCTGTCTTAGGATGCAATCAACGTCAATGCCCTCAGGTGCTACATACACTCCATGTTGCGGGCAACAGTCTCCCTTTGTGCCTACAAAAAAAGAATGCAAGCTTTTATTAAAAAAGATTTTATTGTCATCGAAAAAACACATTATAAAGATATGGATACTTACCTCACATGAATAAGTGTTGCTAGATAAACACTCTATCACAAGCTGATCATGCCCAGGCTATAGCACAAGAACTCATGGAAGGCCTCATGGAGGATCTCCTGCCACCAAATGAATCAAATATGGATGAGAAACGTGGTGGAAACATTCTAGGTAGTCATCTATGCAAGTCGATGGAGCCTCACGCCGCACAGCCACTCTTCTGTCCACCACATGCATTTGTTTGTCCTCCCAGTCATCAAACTATGATGTAATAGATAGGCTATCACAGCAAATGTGATCTCCCCAGCTGCGATGCATGCACTGTATATGTCCCTCAGCCACTGCAACATCACATGAACTCTGTTCACGGTTGCAATGTATGCGTTAGTAAAGGTAATGTTAAGCTCGCTCATTAGTAACCATATGACGCCTTTGCGAGTATAATAGGCGTACTCGTAGACGTTGCCTATAATTGGCAAATGTAGGAGAGATGACACATCATCTAGGGTGATGGTCATCTCCCCTACTAGCAAGTGGAGGGAGCTAGTGTCCTTATGCCACGTCTCAACAAAGGCACATATAACACCCTTGTTGGCAGCAATATATCCTAAACTTCGCATGAGTTTTGTGACCTGTGGGTGTGTAAGCCTCAGCAATACCTTACCCCTATTACTAATCAGCCTAAACTAAAGGCAAGGTTGTCTAAGCCATATATGTCCAGCAACATGGTCCTTATAGGACCTAAATAGAGACAAGTCTGCAAGACCTCTTCCAAATGGAGGTCCAATAATGTGCTCAGCCAAACCAGCTTCGGTCACCTCAGCCTCCACCTCCAGTACCTCAGCCTTTAGCTTAAGTAAGTTAGCATGTACCTCATGTTGCTGCTGCTACTACGTGTGCAACCTATCTAGCCTGATGTGTAGATGTAATTAGCAATGGGCGCTTAAATGTGCCAAGGGCATCATTTAGCGGCAGGTCTCGTCTAGGACGAAAGGCACCAAACCTCATATGTGACATAATGAATATGAAACAGTAATAATAATTAATAAAAAAATATAATCAAAATTATTAATTTGTAGTTAGTTATGCATAATTGTAGAAATATTCTAAAAAAATATTAGTTAAGATTAATAAATTATTAAAAGACAAAAAATAAATTAAAAATTACATAAATACATTAAAAGACAAAAAATAATCAAAAATAAATCATTTAAATTAATTAATTCAAAAAAATAATTAAAATAAAAAATAATTTAAAAATTACATAATACATAATGGAATTGCGATTCCATTATGTGTTATGTAATGATACAATACGAGGTCGTGATTTCATTTTGTATCAGCCCTAGATAAAAATGGAATTGCAATTTCGTTTTGTACCTAGCTCGGATACACAACGAAATCGCAATTTTATGGAACCTAAAAGTTAAAAAAAAAGAAGCAACTCATTGGTGAAAGGGAAGGTGAAGGTGAAGGTGAACGCAAGGGCGACGCTCTAGCAAGATGAACTTTCGGCGATGACGTGAGGCGCTCCGGTGAGTACTAAGGGCTAAAGGTGAGGATGGGAAATGAAAGAGAGGAGGAAGGTGTCTGAGGGGTGGAGTGAAAAGGGATAGGGAGGGAAGTATTTTAAAAGAGGCAAGGGCAGGGGCAGGGGCAGGGGCAGGGGCAGCGGTATTTAGGTCTTTTTATATGTTTTTGAAAAAAAAAGTTGAAAAGAGTGAAAAAGGATGTGAGAATAGCGGGGCCCAAATTTAAAAAAGCAAACGGAAAAAGGCAACTAATAGGTCTAAAGGGCTAGGCAAAGTCCATGCAAAATTTTGCGGCCTTACTCCAGCTCTTCTCACGATATTAGTACAATAATCCTACATCATCAGAAAACCAACAAATTTGGAGCAACCAAAGCTTCTCGATGGACAAGGCTTCAGTAACAACTAAACAAAAACCAGATTGAACATTTTCTTGTCAATATAACTGAGAAGGACAATTTAGTGTCTAAATTAATTTAGCATGATTGAAATTGTTAGAATTTACAGTCTCATTGGTTTAGAATAGATAAAATTAATTTTAATCCATTAAATGTGTACCATTAGAACTTGGCACGACCATCGTCTGGCCAAACATCGCCCTAAGGCGAGTTAGTGCCTTCATAATCTAACAAGGACACACCTCGGTCCTCTGACCGAGGTGTCACCTCTACCCCAAAAAGGAAAACTATGGGAATCATGGAATTCCCCCCAGGGTCATAAGATTTCCTAAAATTTTGCCGCTGAGATTGGGTATTCAAGAAGACAAAATTAGGTAACTAAATCTACCATTAATGACTAATAAATGTCTTTAAAAGAAAGATACGCCACACATGTACATTAATTCTAGACCTAATCCCTCCATTGTGCTTGCTACCCTAAAAGTCTATCTAGTGGAGTGAAAATGGAAGGGAGAGAGAAGAAATGAGTAGGAAATATAAATGTGAGGTTGTTTGGTGTAATGAAGATGAGGGAGCAGAGAAATAAAAAGGTGTGAGTCCTACACCTTTTTATTTTTTTTGTTGAAATGAGGAAAAATGAATAACGGAAGGCGGTGGTTTTAACATTTTGTACAATAGTCAATTATCAAAAACTATAATATACAATAGTCGACTATTGACTTACAATAGTTGATTAAATTTTATTTTCTTATTCTTTTTTATTTCTTTATTTTTTATTTTTCATCTATTTCTCTTGAATTAAACACTTATATTTTTATTCTATTTTTTTACCTATTTTTGTTCACTTATTTTTTTTCTTCTGTATTTTTATCCACTTTATTTTCTACCTATTTCTTTTTTCTTTTTACCCAACACACCGTAATTTTTCTGATCTCCCTAATTCGAATGCTAGTATTTTGCAAGTATTACTTCTCGCCGAACCAGAGAAGGAAAAAAAGGACTAACGCAAGAGTATTCACTACCCGCGAGGACCAGCAGCAAGTTGCTGCCAAATTCGACAAGTACAAAATGTAATTAAAATACATGTCCCAATTAACCTTTTTTGGTTTTGGTACATGATGAATTAAAAGACAAAACACAAGAGTGATTTGTTGATGACTAATTTTTATCAGAAAATTTAGCTAATTATTTTTAATGAAGTATTTTTTTCAATCAATTTTTTTATTTACAAAACTCAAATCTAAGATCTTACTAAACTAATATAATGCTAGTAAATTAAAAGTTAAACTATTGAATAGTTCCTTAAATTTTTAGATAATTTTTAATTAGATCCTTGTATTATTTTTTTTAATTGAGTCCTTAACTTTTATATTTTTTTTAATTTGGTCCTCGAAAGAAACAATAACAAATAGAAATTAACCTTAAAAATCCAATTAAAAAAAATTAAAAATTCAATTACAAATTTTTATAATATAAAAACTTAATTAAAAATTATCTAAAAATTCATATGTCACGTATTATCCTTTTATGAAATAATTTATAATTTTTTTTTTCTGAAACAGACACTACGATCATAAAGAATTGAAGAATCATTATAGACAGCTCTTTAGATATTTTTCTCATTAAACTAACCATCCATCCTTCGGCGGATGACATATATGATAAAGGGTTATTTAACTTATTCTAAATAAAAATTAGGTTAAATAATCCCATCAAAAATAATTAATATAATTTTTTATACTATACTAACCATCTTTAAGTACATAAAAAATTATACAAATTATTTTTAATGAAATTGTTTAACCCATTTTTACTTGAGACAAATTAAACAACCCATATGATAATATCTTACAAAAAGATTAAAACAATTTGTCAAACAAACCAAAAAAAAAAAACAATTTGTCAACTTGGAAGTTGGTGCCTCACCAAACATTAAAAATGTACACGCCAAGGCTCATTTACAGCATGTAACCAACCACATTTTTTGTCCCTTTTTCTTTCGATTTCAATCTTGAACAAAACAAGATCAAAATTCCCTAGAAGAACTCTGCCACACCTCGACACATTGCTGATCCTTCCTGGTCAAGAACATGGTGCTCCCTCCAAAAGCCAAATTGGTAATCTTGGCCCCACCCATGTCCCTCACCCTCCCCATCAAGTTCTTCTTGAAGATCCTCCCAGCGTTCCCGGACCCCATAACAACCTCCGACCACAACTCCACATCCCCGCCCTTGGTGCAAAACACCTGATTCCCCTGCGTCTCAATCTTACACCCAATCCCCTCCCTCTTCCCATTCACCACCTTCCTCCTGTCCCCGAGACAAACCCACGCGCTCTCTCCGCCGCCACTCAAATTCCGCAGGTCCACGTAGGACGCCTCCCCCGAATTCACCCCAACCTTAAAAATAACCGACAACCCATCACAAACCGCCACGTCAGCAAAACAATCCACCTTCTCGGAAATCTCCCACACAACGTTACCGGACCGAACGTCCCACAGCCGTATGTTACCGCTCACACCGGAGGGCCCACTGTGGGACCCAGAAGCCATCAACAAATTAAAACCCTCCACCCACTGCAACCTGGTCGCCGGAATCGCCGAATCAATGTCTGCGCCGAATATTTCGTTGTGCCCAATCTCCGCGGCGGGGGTTAGGGTGTGCAAATCATAAACCATTATGGAGTTCGAGTTTCGCCGGGAGGACTCGAAGCTGACGAACATCTGCTCCGGCGAGGCTCCGATGGCCTGCACGGTGGACCCCGATTTGGTGACGTTTTCCCAGTTTAGGGTTTCCCTGACGCGGCCTTTTTCCAGGTCGAGGATCTGGAGGCCGGAGAAGTCGTTCGCGCCGGCGGCGGCGAGCGCCGGCGAGAGCGCGAGGAGGGAGTCGACGGCGGTGAAGTGCGTGAGGACGGTGGACTTGCGGCGGAGGGACCAGTCGAAGGAAGTGATCTTGCTGCCGTGCGCGACGTGGAGGGCGCCGGAGGAGGCGGCGGCGGCGAGGGCGGAGGGGGAGTCGCGGCCGTTGAGGGGCAGCAGAAGCGATTTCTGAAGGTTGAAGGGTTCGAACTGTGAAGGGTTGGAGAGGGAATCGACGAGGAGGGATTCGATGCCGTAGAATTGGGACTCGATGATTAGGTCTTGGAGATCGAAGGTTTTGGCCTTGGAAGGAAGGTTACCGGTTCGGAGGAGAGAGAGAAGGAGCGAGAACAGTTCCGGGTCTCGGTCTATGAACGGGGTGTAGAGTCCAGAAGATTCTGCGATTCGAGAGAAGAAGGTTTTCGGACCCGCCGAGGTTAGTGTCTGTTTCGTGGTTTGGAACACTTGGCCTCCCACGTCGATGGAGACTATGTTCGAATCTGGCTTCGGTTGCCCCTCTGGGTGAGAGCCTGCGAAGGGTGGCATTTTTCTTTGGTTTCTTGTTCCTTCTTTGTGAGATGTAAACGCAAGAGAAGGGAAAATAAAAAAAATGTTTGTTGTATGGTAGTTGGGAAATGGGGTTGTTGAGGGATTGAGTTAGAGAAATGGGGGCTTTATATATTGCGATGTGTGTGACATGAGAGAAAGGGTGGTTGGTTTGCTTTTTTTGCCACGAGGGTAGGATCTGGGACTCTAGAAGGTCCAATGCAAAAAAGTCTCAATTTCGGTCAATGGTCCAGGCTTCTAGAGTTGCATGATTGCATCACAGCCAACGTGTTTTTCCTTTTATTTAAAAATAAAATAAAATATTTATATTGCCGGCCGAGATAGACCATTTTGGAGAACTGACTTAAATAAAACGAACATATTCAGGCCAATGCGGCGGGTATCTCTCTACTGTCCTTTGGGTATTGTTTCTTTTGAAAATTGTAATGGTTGGGGTCAAATTTGGTGCCCAAGTTTTCGATTATTGTATGAAAGAGGGGCGAAATGAAATAGAGGTTGTTATTGGACTGTGGAATGGAGAGAGGAAAAAGAAGGGGAGGATATATTTGACTATTTAACGAATTAAATTTATAAAACACATGTTTGCAGATTTTTCTGTAAATAATTATAGATAGCTGACCGAATGTTACAAACTTACGGCGCGGAGATTTATAAAAAATTGTAGAAAGAAATATTCAACCATATTTTCAATGGCTTGTTGTTAGTCAGTTAGTCTAATTAATAATATTACTCACAATTAGAAGATGAGTAGAATTTTAAATTTTTACTTGAATGATGATAACTAAAGTTTACTAACAAAGTATGACAAAATTAATAGATAGTTAGATCCTTTAATAAGTACACTGACAAGAGTTTACTTTCTAATCATGTATGTTGAAAAAAAAAATTGTTGAGAAAAATAAAATTCACTTTAATTATTTTTATGTTTCGAAATAATTAGTTCCTTAGTTAAGAAATATTTTTGATTGTATATATAAAATAATAACCAAAGGTTTATTACAACTTACATTAAATAATTAAAAGATTTTTTTTTGAGGTAATTAAAAGATAATGTTAAATATAATGTTCAACAGTGATACGTTTGCTCAATGTAAGACTTGACTATTGAAAGCATATTTAATAAATTTAAATATAAAATGTAATGGTCAAACATGCACATCAAGACCCAAAAAATGGAAGCATCTACGAAAAAGGTCCGTTTTGTCTGGACTCAGGTCGTGCTGGACTGGACCTGAAGCTGTTGATCTAGGGCTCCGAATAAAGAGGAGCGGCTCTGATGTAGGTGTGGTGTGTTTTTTGGGCCTTTTCCTGTCGCACATGAGACACTATCTGCAATTCAAATGAACGAAAAGGCGAGCTACTACATTCATACCAAAAACAAAATTAAAAAAAGCCAGTTATAGGAGTGCTTGTGTCTGTGTGATTTGGTTTTCTGTAAAATCAAACCAAATTCAATTTTAAAACTATATATATGAATTAAATTTTAAAATAAGATTACTTCTTTTCAGAACTAGTTTGATTTTCGTGTAGACTGGTTTCAAACTAGATTTAATCCAGTTTTTAAACCAGTTTATGGACAAAAGCAGATTAGGTTTAAATTTTAAAATGAATTTTTTAATCAAAACTTATTTTAAAATCTGTATTGTTTGAGAACATATCACTATATTATATCTTTAGTAACTGATAGGTAACCATCTATCCCACTAGCGAGGTAACCGCCTATCCCATTAACTGATAAACTCTTGTATTATAAAGGGGATATACTGCAGGTATTTTCTAACTTCAATTTTATTCGTTAACTCTTATTAAAAACCCACTAACTTGAGCGTTAGAGTGTCTTTGCAGATACCACCCCCATCTCTAGGAGAAGATTAGAAGTTCATGAAGGAGATGCAGATCGGAGAGGAAAAATAAGAAATCAGACGTTCATCATACTTGAAGGAAGAGTACCTCAAATTTTTGCAGGTACAAAATTGGTTTTGCACCAATTTAAGTTTAGTTTTAAAAATAAATTTTGTAAAAAAATGGATTTAAAACTATTTAGTTAAAAATCAATTTTAAGCCAAAATCGATTTTAAAAACTAATTATCCAACCATTTGTTAAGAAGTACGTTATTTTAGTTTAAAAACAAGTTTACATTATTTAGATTTTTTTTAGCGCAGTTTGGTTTGGATTAGTGTAACTGATTTTATTCAGTCCTTCAAGCTACTACTGGAGTTAGGAATGACAAATAGATGAATCGTATAAATTCTTAGTTGGATTATAATGGATTGGATAAAAATAATCCATTAATCTAGTTTGATCTATTAAAATTCATTTAAAAAATTCAATCCATCCATGATCCATCTAATAAAATCCAATCTAATTCATCCATTAATAAATTTTTAATGGATGGATATCCATCCATCCACAAAAGTATTATATTTTAAAAATTAAATAATTTTTATTTTTAGAATGTTCTCTCTCCTTCTCTCTCTCCATAACAAACCACTCCTTACTTTTTCATTCATGTAAAAAAAATCATATTACACAATATCACAATTCTCACCATTTTAATCACGTTTATTCTTTTCTCTCACCATTAACAACCTCACAAACACGTAATAAATCACACAATACCCTTTCTCCTTTTTAAGCACATCTCTCTCTCTCTCTCTACACACATATTCCAAGACTTTCATATGGACACACACACATAGAGGCATCATCATGCTCCACACTCTCACTTGACTCTAGAGTAGTCAAAATGGCTCGACCCACTTGATCCTGGCCCACATGGGCCAAGGCCAAAAAAGCCCACGGGGCCAAAAAGCCTTACATAGAAAAAGCTCACAAGGCCAAAAATCCCACAAGATACTTTGGCCGAGGTCGACTCAAAGACACTCTAAGTGAGGCCAAGTTTAAAATACTCTAGTCAAGACCGAGTTGAAGATACTCTGGTCGAAATCTAGTTAAAGACACTCTGGCCGTGTTGAAAATATTTTACCCAAAATCAAGTACAAAATATTCTGGCCAAAATCGAGTTAAAGATACTATGGTCGAAGCCAAGATGAAGATACTCTAGCCAAAGATGTGTTAGCCGAGGTTGAGCCGAAGATGTATTGGTTGAGGATGAATCGAAGATGCCTTGGTCGAAATCTAGTCAAAGATGCCCGAGCTGAAGCAAAGCCAAAGATGCCCTGGTCAAAGCCGAGCCAAAAATGTCCTGGACGAGGTTGAGTCGAAGATGCCTTGGCCAAAGCTGAGTTGAAGATGTCCTGGCCGAAGTTAAGCTGAAGATGCCCTAACCAAAATCGAGCCAAAGATGCCTTGGCCAAAACTGAGTCAAAGATGCCCTGGCCATGTCAAAGTTGCCCTAGTAGAAGTTGAGCCGAAGATGCCCTAGCCCAAGATGTCGTGGTTGAAGCCGAGACGAAGATGTCTTGGTCGAGTCGAAGATGTCCTGGCCAAGGCCAAGCCGATGATGCCTTGGCCGAAGCAGAGTCGAAGATGTCTTGGCTGAGCTGAAGATGCCTTAGCTGAAGTTGAGCTGAAGATGTCCAGACTGAAGTCTAATCGAAGATGCCCTGGTTGAAGCTGCGTTAAAGATGCCTTGGCCAAAGCCGAAGATGTCTTGGTCAAAGTTGAGTCGAAGATACCCTAGCCGAGCCAAAGATATCTTAGCCAAGGCCGAGCCGAAGATTCCCTGGCTAAAGCTAAGTCGAAGATGTCCTGATCGAGTCGAAGATGCCCTAGCCAAGCCAATGATATCCTGGCCGAGGCTAAGCCAAAGATGCCTTGGTCGAAGTTGAGCCAAAGATGCCATAGCCAAAGCCGAGCTAAAGATGTGTTGGTTGAGGCTGAGTCGAAGATGTCCTAGTCGAAACTGAGCTAAAGATGCTTGTGTCTTTTAACTTTTTTTTATCCAATTGGTTTTATTTTTTTATTTAATGTAATCCAATGGATTTCAAAAAAATAGTTGATGGATTACTAACCATCCATAAAATTACATGGATGGATTAGATCCAATCTATTATTTTTTTTTTGTAATGGATGGATTTAATAGATTTACTTGTGGATGGATTAGATGGATGATGGATAACAAGATTATTTTACCACTCCTAACTGGAGCAAAAGCCAATTAAAAAAAGAAGCAAACTCATTTTTTGTCAACAATTAGGAAAAAAATAACTAAAAATAGGCTAGGTTAAACCCCACAAAGCGTAACCTAATATAATTTATTTTTGTCCGTAATGTCAACTACGAAGTATTATTAGACAATTATCTTAATAGTTCAAGTTCTCATTCACAATTTTTTTTCTCGTTAATTTTTGTTGAACTTTGACTGTACCTAAAAAGTAAAATTGTTTATTTGAGGAAACATGTCTTCAAAACATGACAGTTCAAATGTGGGAACCTGTTTCCTAATTATTAATTAGTTGGGATCTATCAATTTTGTATTGAACTATGGCAAATTTGAACACTCAAAAAAATACTAATTCCTAAAGTGAAATCTAAGAACACTACAAATGTTGCCAACATAGGTTGAATGTGTTACAAGTATTGTAAAAGTTTAATGTTTGAAAAAGAATAAGTCTCGTATCAACATTCACTTTAGCTTCTTGTGAGTGAGAAGATTGGATTCCCATGCCAAATTTGAGGCAAAGTTCAAATTTGGTATATCCAGTTAATCAAAACAATCATGATCTATAGCTATATATTATAATTGCCATCATTAGTCAACTATATTACATACAGAGTAAATTACACTCGTACCCCCCGTATTTTTTGAAAATTGCGCTCGATACCTCTCCATTTTTTGCCCCTACAATAACCCCCTTAATTGTTTAAGACATGTTACACCATGTACCCCTATGACTCAAATGCCATCAAGTTAATTAACAGAAGCTCTCATCTGATCTACATGAATTTACGTGGTTACCCTTTTCACCTCTTTCTTAAAACAATACCAGCACATAAGGATCTGCTCCCACTTGTTCCCCTTATCACCAGAGGAAATGTCTCCACCATGAGATATATCGGCATCACACACACATCAAACAATATCAAACTTAAGCAAAAATTAAAATCAAACCATTATTTTATATTCACGAAGTAAGCACAAGGCATTATTTCACTTGAATACAATTGTGGATGAATGTTAGCTCTAGGCAAACACTCACAATCTTCCTTAATTCATGTTTGTATAATTTTTTTCCTAAGAAGAAAGCTTTAAAAAAAGTACGAGAAAAGAGTTTACACAAAAATGGAATTAAAAAAAGGGAATATAAAAAAAAAGCAAGAATAACACATAATATACAACAATCAAGTGAACCAACGAAAGAGTGAAAGCTACCAAAACGATACTGTCTTCTTCCTCCTTCGCTAAACACCTCATCGCCGTTGCAGGCAGCAACGTGGTCCACCCAAAGCTCGCTTGGCACGTGTGCTTCACGAACTACCTCAATGATGAGCAGTAGCGCGCCATCACGACTTCTGTAACAAGATCTCCACCACGGCCCACTCTTCCTCGTTGACACCCCTCCACCAAGACAAATGTTGGCTCTGGGCAAACACTCCCAATCGTCTTCTCATGGGGACATTCGTTACAGTACCACACATTATCAAAGATGCTATCTAATAGGCGGGCATGTCATAGGCAGTGTGGAGGTGCTCTGGCAACACGAAGAGGCCGAAGTCGGTGATTCCATTAGCAACAAGGTACTTGGCCTCCACTCGAAGGGTTTGGGGTTAAAGGGAGAAGGGTAATTGTGGTTTTTCACAAAAAAAGAAGAAGAGATTTTCGTCAAACAACAAAAAAACAAAAACAAATGCAGTTTAAATAAGGAGAACCAAAGTAATGTCAAATAATTGAGGGGTATCGGGCGCAATTTTCAAAAAACATAGGGGATACGAGTGTAATTTACTCTTACATATATAAGTATAGAGGATACAGATGCTAAAAATGTACAGCTATTTTTAACCCAAACTTGGTAACAACTACAACACATATATTAAGCAAAGAACAAAACTTAGATACAGTATCTTATGTACTATTGGTACTGTTCTTCAATCAAAATTAGAAATTCACCTCAATAACTTACGAAATCCTTTAATACATATTTTTATTACATAGGTTACCGAAATAAATCTCTAATTCTGATTGGAAAACAATACTATCAGTACCTATCTAAGTTTTGTCCTTAAGCAAACTCACTATTTTTTTTTTCGGGGCCATTGAGTTCAAAAAAGAACCCCATCACTGTGTTAGACTTCCAAATCTTAATTTACTATGATTCAATATAGCATGTGTGCTGTTGGGTTCTGTCAAGCAGCGTGGCACAAAATTAAAAACCAATGCCAGATTCGTGAACAAGAAACCATTATGTGAGTCGAGTCCTTATTGGTTAGCTGACACCAGGTTGAATCATTGGGAAAAAGGACCAGTCCTTGGAGGCCCCTCCCTCCTTCCCTGCAACTTTCTCATTAGCCCACCAATCAGCAACTATATTGCGAGCAAGAGAATCTCCGCCGTCTGCATTATCAAAATTGAATTCTTTAGTAGAAGAAAGAGTCAAGGACTGATCCTTCTCATGAACTGTTGCCTCATCTCCACCCAAAGTGGCTTCCAGTGGTGGAGCATTGGGAGTTTCAGCAACGGCTTGTTTGTCATCGCGCCCGGTTTCTCCTGAATTTTCTTCTTTGTCTGCTGTTGTTGCATCATTTTTCAGTTTTGACAGCACCTTAGTCCATGCTGATGCTGCTGGCTTGTTTTCCAGAGATTTCAAAACTTTTGGGGCAGATAATTCAAAGGAAACTCTGTGATTTATACTAATCTCGCTGCGGCGATTTTTGCTTCGATGTGGGGACATTTTGATCTCAGAAACCCAATGATTTGAAACAAAGCCGGCTTGAGTTGCAGACTTTGCAGCATCCGGGGTCAGAGACCCGGAACCATGATTTGACTTCCAGTTTTCATAAGCAGACAATTTATCTAAGTTGAGAAGCTTGGGAGGGTCTGCTCTTTGGCAATCAAGGATATGGGATAAAGTAGCATTAAATTCAGAGTCAGGGAGTGGGGATGAGGTGCCGGAAGCTGAGATGGCGGATCTTGGTGATATGAGTTGACCAACCGGGCTTCCAGGATGAAACTGATAGGATTGGAAGTCATAGTGAGATATTTGGAACCTCTGAAAGGTCTCACAATTCCTATTGTTGGAGTCAAGTAGCTGAGCAAATGGAACCTCAGGTGAAGAAGGCGTAGTCAAGTGGACGGATTCAGGAGGTGGAGTGAAGGGAGCAGTAGACGAAGCTGAGAAAACAGGTGGTGAGACTAATTGGGTTTCATGGGCATAAGGGCCAATGGCAAAGATTGAGGCAGGGCCACCAGGAGAGTACATACTGGCAGACACACAAGTGTGAGATAGTTTACCAATTGGTGACTGCGCAGTTGAGGGAGGTTCTGATTGAAAGAAAGATGCAGGAGATGAGGGAGGTGCGACGAAGGGAAGTGTTATGATAGGTGCTTGGGTTGAACCAACAGCTGCAGCAGGATCTGCTCCATTGGGGGTTGTTTCCGGAACAAGGACAGCATGCCCAATGCGCTTTCGGTTTTTTTGATATCCAAAACACCCAATTTTGCTCAACCAGCTTCCCCATCTTTTCTTCTGCAAGCAAAAGTAGCTGACTTAAGTTTCAGTAACGGAAAACACTACAAGTCTTCCCTTGATGCATCCAGAAGTGCCAATTACTGATAGTTGTATACAAAATTAAATATAATTCAGATTTCAGACCTTAATTTTAATATTGACAGACCCCAGATTGAATAAGAAAATACAAAGTAGTTTTTACTCATGGAACATCCCTTCTTGCAAAGTGAAAAATGTAAGGAACCAAATAATTGTTATACATGGCAGTAATCAGGACAAACACCATCACTTCTTTGGAAATTGATTCAATAAGTAAAAGATCCAGACAAGTATGAGGAGTCGGATGCAATCTTACGCTTGGTAATTACTCCCTAGTTAAAGTTTGGTATTCATTAATCCGATTATAAAAAGGTGAAGATTCAATAGCCAAAAAAATGAGAAAGCCTACTGAATTGACAACTTCTTTTGTTATTTTCACTAAACTGTGCATATAATACCAATTGCTTTTCACTAAATAAATTTAGTCAGTAAAAGATTCTGCCTCTAAAGAAAAGACTTGCATAATTAAAAAAAGAAAAATTCTATTCCCATTTTATTACTACTAACTCATCAAGAAAACGACTGATATCAACTAAAAGCAGAAACAGTGCGAAAACTGATTTGTTCCAACTTTACACGCTATGTTTTTACCGAAGGCAAAGACTAAGTACAGGAAAATCCTAACATTGTTCAATTAATTTTTTGCTCGTGTACTGGAAAAAAGTAAAAAAGAAAACAAAAAGATCTCTTCTTTTCGGAAAAGAGATCAATCAATTATATTATAAACTCAACCAAACAGTGTCACGTTCAACACAAAAAATGGAACACACAACAAAAACCAAGAAAAAGAACACCAAAGAGCCAAAAGGGTAAAGGTCTAAAGAATCAAAACGATCAAAAACCCAAAAAAAGATTTTTTTTTTCAAAACCGGTGTAAAAATAACGGAATTAACTGTGGATGTGGGATTATACCTGGGTAGCAGGTTGAGAAAGGCGGTTCTGGGCTGAGGCTATGGCAAAAGCAGCAGCGTTTATAGTGTCCAAAGTGTTGTTAACAGCTCTCCCATCATTCCCATTAGTTCCTCTCATCTCTGCGTTATGTCTCTCTTCCCCCGATCAAAATAATCTTCAGTGTTGAAACCGAAAACGGTTGAGAGAGGAAGGATGTTAGCATAAAGAAGTGGGAAATCTTATCGAGGAGATTATTGCAGAGCAGGGAACTGAGTTTGAGGAGTTTTGAGTTTGATGGTGGAGAATGAAAGTGCGAGAATCAAATCTGAGTTTTTGTGTGTGTGTGTTGTGCTCCACCGTGAGTTGCGTTGCCGTGTATTTGTGTCGTGTATGAGTATAACGCTGTTTGAGTTGAGGTCAAACACGGCAATGACTTGCTCATCATGTGATTAACGAAGACCCGGTTAGGCTTGCTTTATATTTATGCTTAAATGTAATTTTCTTATGATGCTACAGTGTCTGGGATTTACCCAACTACCCTTGGATTGGAGCCACGCCTTCTTTTCTGTTTTTTTGGTATTTACCACATGTATTTTCCACTCATCTCATTCTATTCGAGTCAGATAGAATTATCATAGGTGATAAAACTATCTCTAAATATTTTATATATATTAATTTCAAACTCAAAATTATTAATTAAATTGGAACAATCCCGTGCTAGTTAATTTACGCACTAGGTGGTACAGCCCTTCTTTCTTTGTCATGTGGCGCAATAGAAAAATACTGTAAAATATATATTATTACTCGTAAATAAATTATCAAGTAAATGACTAATTTAGTCCCTAAAATTGTAGCTCACCATTATATTAGTCCTTGAAACTAAAAAAAACTCAAATAAGTCCCTAAAATTTTTAGGGTTTCATTTAAGTCCCTAAAATTAACTATTTTTTTTCATTTTGGTCCCTAATCTAGGGACTTAAATAATAATAATAACGTATGTTTAAGGACCAAAATAAAAAAATAAAAAAGTGGTTAATTTAGGGACTTACATGAAACCCTAAAAAATTTCATGGACTTATTTGAGTTTTCCATAATTTCAGGGACTAACATGACAGTGAAATACAATTTTAGGGACTAAATTGACCATTTAGTCTAAATTATCACTTTTTTTGTTTATCACCTATTTTTCAGTGAATGGTTCTAAATTTTTTATTAATTTTCTCATTTTTTAAATGAAAAATAT
Organism: Spatholobus suberectus; assembly: GCA_004329165.1. Taxonomy (NCBI): domain Eukaryota; kingdom Viridiplantae; phylum Streptophyta; class Magnoliopsida; order Fabales; family Fabaceae; genus Spatholobus; species Spatholobus suberectus. The sequence continues at coordinate 78,286,208 of CM014733.1, forward strand.
AAAATGTTAAGTATTTTTATTTTTAAATATTAAATATATTTATTTTTATGAAATGTGAAGAGGATTAATGAAAAGAATTATAGGAAGATTAGTGTGTTGTTTAGTTAATAAATGTGTTGTTGGGAAGAGACAGAGAGGGCAGTGTTGAGATGAGATCCGTTTGGTCCTATGAAAAGAGAGGAGTGGTTGTTTACGTTAGCTGCAGTGCACGTGTGCACAGCCATTTCTGGAGGGCTTTCGTGCGCAGCACCATCCCACTGACAACCCGTGGGCCCCACCGCCATCCATATCCCCACCCAAACTCTTCTTTCTTCCCCTTTTTCCAGCCACCAATTTTTAATAACTTGCACGAATGGTCAATCCCTCACTTATCCTTCCCTTTTCTTAATCCAATTTATATATTTATTACTAATGTATCAATGGGATAATATTAATAATTCTTCTCTCTGAAATTCATGCCCAAAAGATCATTATGGACCCAAACTCAAATCCTTATATTTCTCTTCTTTATATCTTCAAGCTTTTCTGAATCATTATTAAGCCATTGTTTAGTGTTTCTTTATTTGTAGATATTTTTATTGTTGTTTTTCAATTAGAATTGGTATTTTATTTTAATAATTTATGCTGACCTTTACTGTAATTTTTTTTATGCAAATTACAGAAATAAAATTATAATTCTGATTAAAAAAATATCAAAAATATCTATAAAACTGTATCTAAATTTTGTTCTTTCTTTTATAGTGAAACTAGAAATATGATACTGGTATTTTCTTTAGCTAATGAGTTATTAAGACACTTGTTAAAGAAATAAAAAATAATTAAATAAAAATATAGGTATTTATTGTTTTACAAAGTGTTAAAATAGTTAATATTTTAAATGATTGAGACAATTTAATAATAAATATTATTTGTAATTCTTAATATGTACCTGTCCTTTGGGAAATGCATTAACAGAACTCTTTTCTTATTCGAATTTTAGTTATCTACGAGGTTGAAATTTTGCTGTTTTGTTGAACTAACGTGCTTGAAAAATGCCAAGCATCAAACAACTCCCCGATTTTGGAACCCGGCCAAATTAACGTGCGAATAAAATAAATTTTTAGAAAAAGGCTCATTTCTAGAATTCTAGTCCTTTCAGGCCAGTCTAGTGTTGCCACGAGTCATGACCCTGACTTGTATTTCATTTTCAATTAACAAATTTTCTTATGAATGGGAAGTAGGAGCGCAATAGACATCCCGGTGTTTTTGCTTAATTAATGTTCGATATATATAAATTAGAATAGATATATTGAAGGAGAACGTTTTTAACTGTTATTATTTAAAGAAAGTAATTTTAGTTATTTCTTTTTCAACGAAAAAGTTTTTATAAATTTTCTTAACTGCTTATCTTCTTCAATCTATTATTTTTATTTTTATTTCTAAATTGAATTTCAATATTTTTTTACAAAAATTATCAATAGTTAAAAATATCCTTGTATTACAATATAAATTATTTATTATAAATCTAAAATACAATTTATATGTTAAATTTTTAATTTATTACAAAATTTTAATTATATTATAATTTATATATTCAAAAGTATTTATTTATTATAAATTTTAATTATATATACTAAATATTTATCCTGTGTATTACATAAGTTAAAATACTAATATAAATAAGAATTAGAATGCTTATCTTAAAGGAGAACATTTTTAAGGGCTATTCTTCAATGAGAACATTTTTTGTTGATTTTCTTCGATGATGTTTTTAAGAATTTTTCTCAACTTCTTATATCTTTCAATTTATCTTTTTTATTTTTAGTTCTAAATTAAATTTTAATATTTTTTAAAAATGATTATCAATAGTTGAAAATAATTTTGTATCACAATACAAATTATTTATCATAAATTTAAAATATAATTTATATGTTCAAAAACATTTATTTATTATAATTTTAATTATAATATAATTTATATATTGAAAAATATTTATTTATTATAAATTATAATTATATAAAATAAACATTTATAATGTACATTGTACATGTTAAAACATTAGTTGTCTTAATTTTCAAATTTTTATCTTATGCGTCAACAAGTGCTTGAGATGCCAAGGAAAATAAACAGGAAAATAATTGCAAGCAAGGAATTATATATGTCTCGAGAAACAAACATGATTCATGAACAATGAATGATTTACCTAAACTCTGTAGAAGACAATCATGGCCTTAAATCAGTTAAAAACAAAACCCCACCTACCCAGCCATGTCGATCTAGACTTGCTAAATCTACTTTTAGCATTAGAAATGTTTGAGAAACAGTGGGCTCACTACTAGGTTTGTGACCAAAAGGCAAAGCTATAACATGTGATTATTGTTTGTTTTGGCCTCCCCAAAAGCAATCGTAAGCTTTCTAATCATTACCACATGTCTACATGCAGCTCACTTGATACAGTACATTTTCACTACTTAATCGCCATGACATACGGATTTTAGTAGGGTATTACAGTATTACGATATATCCATTTCTATATTCTCATTTTGAAAAAACAAATATTCATGTTCTTATTTTAGTAGACTCCTTGAAAGTTATTTAAGCAGATTTAAAATTTTAAAAAATCTAAATCAAATACACAAAATTGTGGTTATACCAAGTTGAAACAACTTTACTTAAAAATGATTATACATGATACATAATCTAAACTTCTATGTAGGAATGACAATGGATAATGAACTCGATGGATACTTGCATAATTACCTAAGATAGGTAAGAGAATTACCCACTTAATGAGTACAGACTCAGGTATGGATAATTACCCACAAATTTTAATGGGTATGGATGCGGAGACGAATAATTTAGTACCCAATCTTACTCATACCTGCATATATAATAATACTAATAATAATAACAACAACAACAACAATAATAATATAAACTAACATGTAGATGATGTATTCTTTATTTACTTCTTTTTCCAATTTCTCCTATTCACTATGTCGCTGCCGCCCCTACTGCATTGAATTTCTAACTCTATCCTTCTCACAAAAGAATCCATACACTGCAGCTACTCTTGAGCTTCTTTCTCATGGCTACTACTCCTTCTAATTCTCTTTTATCAGTGCAAAATAATTCTTAAGTACGATCCTTTCATATTGCTCTATTCATCTAAAATTTTATTTTCATCTAAAATTAGTATATATATATATACTGCTATTGTATTTTTAATCAATGTTTTTTATTTATTAATTTTTTATAGTTAATTAAAATGCGGATAATGGGTATAGGTATGAGCATTTAGGCACCTAATGGAAAAGGACATGGATATTAAAGTTACTACTCACATAGGTATGAGTTTGGGTGGGGAGGGGTACTATAATACTTTACCTAGACCCTATCATTGTCATCCTTACTTCTATGAGTGGCTTCAAAAGAGTTTTTTTTTTTTCTGTCCTTTTAAACAAAAAACAGTTAAATGGGATAAAAATATTTTACTTTACTTCTTTTCTTCTTCTTATTTCGGGTAATTATTTTTTCCTATAATCTGATTGTAAGACTATACTTTTGATAGGAAAAAATTGTGAAGCTATGTAGCCTAGCTAGTGATCTGGTGATGTGAAACATGCTGATTGGCATTTTGTAAGTATGTTCAGCGTCTAATGGAATTAAGCAACTCGATCTTGATTGCAAAAGAAATTGTTTTACCCTCTTTCCGCTAAATTTCCGAGAGGATCCTTTTGCTAGTTGTTGCTATGATATGAGGAAGAAAGGTTCTAATCAGTGGGGTAGGAATAATAATAAAAGTCACAGATTCTTTTCCCTTTTGCTTGTGTCCTAGGGCAACTGAAATAACAATTAAACTGAAGACTTTTGAGGCGATAATTAATCTAGGTTTAGATAGCAATCTTGTTAGATAACTGGGGACACCTTTTTCATCATTGAACAGGTAGTAGTAAGCGTCACTAGTGAAATATCAAATTTATTATGGCATTGTGATTGTGCTACTTAATTTTCTTTATGATCCCACCCTTTTTGTTTGACTTCTGCGAATGCAAACAAAGCGTTAGAAATATGATTTTCGGGCCTTGATACGAGCATAAATTTAGGTGTACAATAAATATAAAACAACAGATTAGAGCATATGACGCCCATTTGGTTAGCTAACCAAATTTTTCGTTGCTAGTTTAAGGCAGCAACAGTCTTGAACTCGAAGAAATTAATAATACAATTAAGAAGCCGAAAAAATAGTGCGAAATTTTGATTTGCACTTAAATAGGATTAAAAAGCGGAAAAGAGAGTTCCAAAATCGAGAATTTAAATTATGCCTTTATAAAGAGAAAAATGGAGAATAATTAGTGACTATTCTGTATAATTAGTACAGAACAAAATCCTTGAAGAATTTTTTCCAGTGAGGCTCTATTATTCTGCTCTAAAAGTATGGGTAGCAGTTAATACCCTAAACGGTGCATTAGAATAATACACCAATATAATTCGGTGTGCTTTTATATAACGGGGCGTTTCATAAATTGCTCGTTAAAAGCATCCAACTGACATAGGAATCAAAATGTCCTATTTTATAAACAGCTCAAACTTACTATCAATCTCCCAATTATCATTTTTTGGGGGGCATGGTTTGAACAATAAATTAAGGTCGCAGTTAAGTGGGTCTGGCTGTGAAAGACACGTAAGTCCAGCAGGCCCTTGCTCAACAGCAATAATCCGTTATGGATGTGACCATGACACGTACACTATATAGAATTATGGAAAATAACAACCTACAGCTTCACTTTGATTATGGATCTATATGTTGTAATATTGGATTTTTTTTTTAATTCAGGAAATCGGTCCATTGAGAATTAAAGATTAATCTCTCAAAATATTAAGATTCATTTAAGTAATTGATATTTTCTAATAAATAACTTGATCGTACGGAACTTAAAAAAAAAAAACTTGATCATACAGGAAAGTTATGTTTGACAAGATATTTTAGCTAGTTTCTAGTTTTTTTTAATAGATGAAAAACTTATTTGACTTTATTAATATTTTTTGATAAACAAGCTTGTTTTAGTAGCTTGTAGCTTTCTTTTAAATGCTAGCTTCTAGTTTTTTATATTTATTTCTTTTTTACCCTTAAAATATTTATTAAGTTTCCTTTTTATCCTTCTTAAATAAGGTAAGATTTTATTATTTATTTGATTTTCACTAATTTACTTTATTTTAAACTTGATTGAAAATATTTTAAGATATAGCATAAGATTAACAATAGAATACAAAATATGAAAAAAATATATAATAATTGAAACTAAAAAATGTAATTAAAATAATTGATCTATAAATAAAAAATTACAAGAGTTTAAAATTAATTAAAAAACTAAAATTATAAAGAAATTTGCTAACGTCTACCCATTTATTTTTTAGTTGAAGTACTTTAACAAGTTATTTTTTAAGATAATTCTTAGTTATAACTTGCTAACGTACTAAAACTTAAAAACAAGTTGGTGTACGTTAGCAAACCCCATAAGCATTTGTTAACATACACTCACATGTTGTTTAGTTGAAGTATATTAGCAAGTTACACCATTGGTGTATTTTAAGATAATCCTTAGTTATAACTAATGTACCCCAATTAAAAATCAAGTGAATGCATGTTAGCAAATCCAAATTATAAATATTCCAAAATATAATTTTATAAATAAAATAACTTAATATTTATATAAAAATATCCTGCAAACATGTCTATTTTTGTCATTTTATATTTATCAGCTACTTCAACATATAATTTTTACAAACACTTATAATTTAATAAGCTATCTTAATAACTTTCAATTACCAACTTTCAACTACTAACTTCAACTTTCAAGTAGCTTTTCAACTTCTAGCTGGCTTTTTAGCTAGTTTTGCCAAACATAGCTGAAATATGAAATCAAGCTAGTAAAAAGGAACCCAAAGCTATAAAGGGAAGGAAGGAAGGGGAGGAGTGAGAGAGGAAGAGAATGCTATATGAAATCAGTTTAACAAAACAAATGGCTTAGAGCATTTTTAATCATGCAATTTATGTAAGTTGCTATACATAATATTATATAATTTTTTTATACTTTCCTACAATACTATATTATTTTTATTACTTTAAGCAACTTAAATAATTTTTTCTTCAATTTAACAATTCTAAAAAGTTTCTTAAATGGACCCACAATCTATTTCTTAAAAACATTTCATATTGTGTTAAAGTACAAATGAACCTAAACAATTAAAAACAATAGTTGCTTAATGGAGCAACCCATTATTTTTTCAATTCTCTCCAATGATTTGAGAAATCCTACATAAATTGCAACTCCCATTAGAGATGCCTTACTAGAAGCGTGTTTTACAATAGTCCAATGTCATATTACTTGTCCATACTCCTCATAAAATTAAATGGTGTGAATAAATGAAGTTTAAAGGACTAAAATATTATGTCATAATTTTTAAGATTGCAAACAATTCCTACAATTAATAAATTCATAAATAATAATGTCATTTTTTTATTATAAATATGGATAAATCATATTTAATAAATTTTAAAAAATATAAATTTTCTTTATTCTTTTTGACTTTTCTTCTATGAACCTTTTTTCACTAGAGCTAAAACCCCTTTTATTTGTTTGCTTTTTGTATTGTTATCAATGTTTGACCTCCATAAGGTCTATCTAAATTTTTACCACATTGGGGGTATTTTTTAAAAAAAAATTACTAATCTAAAATTTTCTAATTTAGGATTATTTGTACTTGTAGATCACAAGTTTGCTTTATTTTTCTATTTCTAATTGTCCATAGCCAAGATTTACCCTTAAGGATCGTCGATAATTATTTTCTTTTAAAGATGAAAGAAAGTCGTATTCACCAAGTGTGACTTATCCTATATTGGTAAATTATTTAAAAAGTACACTAGATTGGTAATGGACCATCTTGGATTCTAGGCCAAGTACTTAGCCTGAATCCATAATTATCAGTGCATTGAACTTATAAGCATCAAGCACGCATATAATCTAAAGACTAATTGGCCACATATCATACCTAAATTCTTGTCAATCAACTCTTAGTATGCCTCACTCAATTAATGACACTCTCCTATATATAGATCCAACCTCGATGGCAAAAGACAAAACATAACAATGGATTAAGCAATGTTGAGCTTTGGAACCAACCTAGTGCTTAGAGCTTGGTGTTGGATGGAACATTTGGAACCTATTGTAGGGTTGTGGTAACTCTTCCCAACCACATGCACACTCTTTCAACCTACAACCTTCTACTTAAACTACATGCTCACCATTTTAAACATTTTCATCGCAAGTGCATGTTTGAATGCTTTGTTCGATTGAGGTTAAGCAAATTCATGGACTTTACCTATATGATGTGCTAGCTACTGCTACTTCTTCTCTCCTTATTTTTTTTCCTCATATTACATATGATATATTGTGTATGTGTCGTTGTACATGTTCTATTTAATTAGTGTAGGTCTCATTGATTTTAATTTTATCTTTGGGAAATTTAATATTACAAATGATATTTTAGTGTATATCCTTATGCTAGTGCTACACTTTTTGTCTCCTATGTTTATCTTTTGGGGACCAAGATAATTTATTTCTATCATATTTTTTTTCCTTGAATTTTACATTATGCCTTAAAATATGTACAATTGTACCTCAATTGTTAGATTAGATAATTCTTTGCAAGAACTATGATCTGTGGTATGATTAAATCCTATGTGAGAAACAAATTGTCTTTTTTTTTTTTTTTACATAAAGAGTAGACCACGTATTTTGTAATATGTGAACTTACATATGTATTTAATTAGAATGGATTGTGTGTACACTCAATATTCTCCTTATCTTAATTAGGTAAAAATATTTATGTGAAAATCAAATATTTTATCTACATGTTCAACCTCAGCAGAATAAATGCTTCTCCATTTTATGCTTTAGGGTGTGTGAATGTTTCTTTGTAATTATACAAACAGGTTCACAAACATCCTCTAAATAATTGACACTGTTGAAACTTTGGATCTGAGCAACTCACTCTAAAGTGAATAAATCACTTTAGAAAGTAAAGTAAGTAATTTCAATCGTTGATGAAAAAATCAATTATTGGTATTACATGCACATTTGTAACAAATAATGAATGTATTAGAATATCAATATTTTCTTGTTAACAATTGAGATTACTTACTTATTCTTTACTCACTTTAGAAAAGGAAAATCTTGAAATTTTAGTGTATGAAAGTGAAATTGAGAAAACAATTAATAGTTTACTGTAAAGTGAGAACGTTGCTTACAATTAAATTCCACGGTTTTCACAAATAAATTCAACATTAAAATTCATTAATAATCATCCAACACATCTAAATATTGTGTTGATAAAAATGATAGCAAGGATATTATAGACAAGAGAGAGTTGCCACAACAAAGTTAACACATAACTCTACATTTTTGTTATTAGAATAGACCCTCAATTTGGTTCCTAAATTTGGTAAACATTGTCACTTTACTCTTAGGATTGAACTAAGTGAAAAAATAGACCTTGAATATTTAATATGTCATTCTCATTAGTCTTTTCGTTAAGTCTTCTTTGTTAACTTAAATGGAGCATTCTATGTAATACGTTAAGTGCTTACACGACATACACTTGGTATATCATACAATCCAACTATGCAGGGACTATTTTGAAGAGTAATGTTAGATATGAAAAGCCGCAAACCCTCTAATTTAGTCCCTGAATTTTGACATTCAGAGTCATATTAGTCCTTGAATTAGACAAAATTTTGTATTCCATCCTTCACAACAGTCCGCCAAGGTTGTCAAACTCAAGAGTTTATGTAAACTCGTGGAGCTTCCGTAAACTTAACTCATAGACTCAACTCATACACTCGTAAGAGTTTACTTAATATAAAAATAATATTAAAATGCCTTATCCTCATACACATAAGTCATTGAACTCAATACATGCATATCTTTGGATGACATTTCAAAACCAAATTATATAACACACATAGAAAAAGTGAATGGATGAGAATGGGGTCACACAGCACATGAATCACACTCTTGGAATAGAGATTATATCATACACATAAGTCATTAAACTCAATACACCCTTATCAAGATGGCATTTTAAAACCAAATAATATCATACACACACAAAAAAAGGGAGGAGAATGGACCCACATCACACAAGCTAGGAACAAAGGCTTCGAAAAGACAAGCCTAATGCGCCTAAGAGAACTAAATTTTGTGCCTTTGAATCAAAGAGCTTCCAAAGGAGCCTCACGCAAGACTGGTGCCTTTGAATCGAGTAGAGAATGTTTGAATCGAGCAGAGAATAAAGAGCGTTCAAATGCAAGATTGGAACTTGCCTTAACACAAACAAATAGAGAGAATTGACTCAATCAAGCAACCTTTAACAGAGACAATGATGGTGCCTTTGAGTCAAACCCTAACATGTTTTAATGGGACACATTAAAATGACTCAAAACACCTAAAAAGCTAGTTGTATTGGTCTGAAATGGGACGCATGATGGATTCGCATTATAGATCTCTAACTCGTGAAATTGAGCGATCCTATTCAAGCCTAACAAGTTTGATTGAGCTTACCAAAAAAGGATTATGTTAGCAAGCCAAATCGATTTAAGGGTCTAGGATCGTAAATGCGTACTAGTTTACGAGTTGGAACTTAAGTTTGACAACCCTGGACCAAACATTAATTATGTCTATTATCTTTAACGAAATGTCGTAGTTAGCACCTTAAGTGCCTTCATGATACATATGTGGAATTACTTTCATGTCCTACACGTTCATATCTGTTGCACCCTTATTTTGCATTGCTTATGACTCTATATTCATCTCTAGAGCTTAAAAAGCTTTGGAATTTAAAAGACTTTTCCAACCGAAACAATGAACCAATTTTAAACCTGCCTTGCAAGCTATCTAGATCATGTTCTGCTTTCTCTCCATTATTTTCTCCAACCTCAAAGCTTACTTAAATTGCAAAGAGTGTAATCATAGGGTGGAGTCCCTCGACATGCGTTAGATCAAGATCATCACTATGCTTTGTGAGGATGGGGAACACAAGCCCAAGACATGACAATAGTTATCCATTTTTGCCTTCAAATATCTCACTTTTTTTATTAAGCATGTTGTCTTTGAATAATGACATATGGACACGTGCACAGTGCATACACTCAATTGACACTAAGGCTAGGCAAATAACCAAAGTCTGACCCACACCCACACTATCCGAAGGAATAAAAGAGGTTTTGGGTGGGTTCAGGGTGAGTTTTTGGATTAAAACGGGTGTAAAAACAATTCAAAATGGGTTACTATGGGTGGCTTCAGTTTTGAAGAATTTTTTTTGATGAAAACTAAACCTGCCAATGGTTTTTTCTACTTAAAGGGCCACTACTAATTCTTATCGTCTATAAAAGACACTTCACAGAAAGTGTACGCTTCTGAATAAATACATCTCTACAGTCTGCATAATTTGAATAATTACAGTGTTAGAGCTAATAAAGCCTACGAATAAACTGTGAACAATCAGTAAACTTAAAAAAAAAAAAAAAAGCATAAGATGCTCAATGCTTTAATTCACAATGTTGGAAATTAGCGAGCTAGCATAAATGCACCTTGACCCATGAGTGATGAGCCATATGATATAAAAATGCTTAAATATAATATTATAATCATAATATCTCTAAATACTAGTATAATAGTATTATATAATATTTAGGCATTTATTCTAATTTTAAATTTGCATTCCATTCCGTTATAGATCATTTTAAGGCATCTTTCCTCGTATCCCCTTATAACAACTAGTAAAAAAATTTTATGCCCAGTGTTGGCCTTGGGCCTTGTCCAAAGGTGCAATGGCCTAAGGCCCATGGCTAGAAGGGGCCCAAAAAATTAGAAAAAAATTATATAGTTGTGTGATAAAAAAAAATTATATTATTTTATGTTATTTTTATAAATAAATTAAAATTACTATCGCTTATCATGTCTCTTTTTTTATATCTAAATAAAAATGTGATATGTGATTATAAAGTACTATTATCTTAATTGTAAATTTTTTTATGATGTATTACATTCATTAGTTCATGTTAAATGAATTTCTAGCTCATTGTGACAAACATGTATTTGATATATAATAATGCATAAACTTAAAGTTTTTGTTTTTTTTTATATAAAAAACACAAACAAAAACTCAAATTATAAAGAAATCTACTCCTACACATTAATTCAAAAATCCTAACTTGGATAGTATAGCCCTCACTCTCTCAATTAGAAATTTTCAACCCCTTCTCTCGTTTCCTTGAAAGGTGCATTTCACACACATTCTCTACAATTAATCAAAAAATATCTTTCTCAATCATGTCAAACTACCCTCCATTTATCTTTTTTATTTTCTTCATCAACTATTCGTTTTAATTTAAAAATAACATTATATCACAATTTAAATTATTTATCATAAATATAAAATATAATTTATATATTTAAAATTATTTATTTGTTATAATTTTAATAATAATATAATTTAAATTTTTAAAAATATTTATTTATTATGAATTATAATTATATAAAAATAAATCTTTAACTTGTACAATACATAGGCTAAAGTACTAGATAAAATTAAAAGTTAGTATATTAATAGAGAGCAAAAATTCATGTAAAATTTAATTTAAGATGATAATATTTTGTCAATGATAGATGATAATGTGGAAGTAAATTGAATGAAAAATATTATACATCTTTTTAAGATTTGTTAAAATTATGTTATTTGTTTAATGTGATAAAAATATCATTTTTAATTAAATTATGTGTCTATTTTTTTATGTAATATATTTTTACATTTTTGAATACTTATACATAAGAGACCTTTATTTATTATTTCGCCTAGGGTCCGTAAAATGTCAGGACCGGCCATGTTTATGCCAAATATTCATTTGCGTTGGATAAAATATCATCTAATATTTCCATTCACCAATTTGGTTCACGATGCTTCACCTTGGTCGTAATTGACCCTCTTCTCCACCTCCACCTCCACCTCCATTTCACTGACCTCAGCCATCGCCACCAACCTCCTTTCATTCCAGGCATGCTGCCACTCACAGCCCAAGCATACCAGGGTGTCACTTCTATTGCCACTGTTCCATGTTAGTTCCCAAATACGTCATTCACAACAAAGCACAATCCCATGGCCATAGTCAAACCCTTAATCCACCCAAATATACCCTCTACTCATTAGACCCAAAAATTGACCAATCCAAGAGCATCCACAATCGAAAATGGTTTAGAAATTAAGGTAGTCAGTTTTGGTTGAATCAAGTTTTTTCAACTAGAATCCAACAAACCCCGACTGATAATCAAGCTTAATTGACATCCTTTATTTTTCTCTCTTTCTCTTCTTGTCACACCATATCATCTATCATATCTTTATTTTTCTCTCTTTTGTCTCTTTCTCTCTTTGGGTGTAGATTGGACTTGGGTATCCATCAATCATTTTTGTTTGTCTTCATATTATGCACTATATTATCACTACATGAATATAGGGGTGACAAAATGGTTGGACTAGACATGCTAACTTGTTTTGACCCTTTTTTTTTGGCAGGACAGGTTAGTATTCCCAACATACTTTGACCTATCCCAACCATGACAAGTCAACTTACGAACTTATTTTATTTTTTAATTTATTATAATTATTATAGTTAATATTAATATATTTAACTGAATATATATGCAGTTATATAAATATAGTTTATCATAAAACTTGAGGCTATATTTTAATTTTAGAATATAAATATGATTCACTTTAGTTATTCTATGTTATGAAAATTAGGTTAGAATACTTTTAACATATAAGTTATTTGTTTTACCTAAATTATCATTCAAACGGTTCAAATTAATATATTTAATCTTTTTAATAAATACTTATTAGTTATTCGAGAAAAAATAAATTGATTAAGAAGATAATTATTTTTTTGTTTATATGAGTTGACCTATTAAGTTGCCAATCTACTTAGCAAGTAGACTAAAATTTTCAATCCACTTTTCTCCAGCAAGTCAACTCATCCTGTCTTATTTTTGGCAGGTCAATAACATAGCCAGACTGATTCACCCCATTTGTCCCCCACCACACACGCACACCACATTGTCCTCACAACATCTCATGTCTTTTTCTTCCCGTATTACTCTCTACCACCATCGCCAGCGGGGGTCTCCAACGCATTGCGATGCTAATTTTGCAAACAGGTATAGTGAATGCTTGCAAACTCTTCTTCCCCAATTTTACACGTTGCTGCCAACACCCACACTTTATCATCGTTACTGGAATAAGTCTCTCACTCCTCGCATTGCCGATTCTACAGGGCAATAGAGGCTGACTTTGGATTTTCCCCCTTTTGCTGCTTCAAGCGGTAACACTTTGGTTGGTTATAGCAAAAATGAAAGAAAAGATGTTCAGAAGAGTGAAGTTAACAATATGATTTTCGCTCATTTGGTTCTGCCAAAAAAATAGGAACGAGATAAAAATTGTAGCGGAACCTGCCTGAATGTTTTCTCTCCATTTATGCAAAGAAAACTAGAGATGGTGATGAAATTTTTTTACGTCAACAAATCTATCCCTTACCCTTCCCTATTTCTCTTGCCCCTCTGTTTCAAAACACTTCTATATCATTTTATTCTACATTGTGTAAAAGGCGTCTTTTACATGCACCCACCAGTATATTCTACAAAACACAAATATACAATCTTGAATCTTCGTCAATTTTCTTAATTCAGATTATCATTATTATTAAATACGAAATTATATATTATTATATAATAATGCTAAAAAAAAAAGGAAATTCCGTCACAAGAACAAAATGTCTATCACAAAATACTTTCTTTTTTTTTCATTTTTTGATCCAACCAATTGAATAGAGAAATAACTCAATTTTTCTCTCCTATTTTTTATTCTCTCAATCAAGACATCTTAAAAATTTATTCATTTTCTCTTCTCTTTTACTTCTTTCCACTTTATTTTTTCCCTCCCTCTCTTTTCACACATCCAAACACAGTTTAAAAGAACACAAGGGCAATCAAACATTTTTTCTTCTTTTGTTCAAAAAAGAGCTTTTAAATTATTTTAGTTTTAAAAAAACAAAAACACACAATAATCAAAAGCACCCACATTTCCTCATCAAATATCAATATAACCAAAAATAACAAAACGGTATAACGACCCATTATCCACTCAAATCATTTTTAAGTTATCGAGATAAATTTGTTCACTTTTTATTGCATAATGTACTTCACATCCTTGGGAAATCGATACAGAAATCACCCCGAGTTGAGACATGCATGCAAAAAGTGAGCTACCAGTTGAGACATCCTTGGCAGTTTTTCATACTTCATTAACACTATTAAGCAGCTAAGCTTTTCGAAGCTATCTCAAACACATTCTCCGATAGTCCATTAGTAGACATAATCCTCTCCAACTGGGCCTGCAAAACACCAGGTTTTTTCAGCAAAACTGATACCCAACAGCGACATTTTGTACTTCAATAATCTAATAGTGTGTTCGGATTCATGTTAGATGATCCAAAATCACGTTAAAATATCAGCTAATGTGATTTTAGGTTAAATATTCACATGTTTAGTTCCACATTAAGAAATTGATTTTAGATCCAAATTGATTTTGAAAATAACTTTAAGCAACTTTTGCATTGAATAAAAAATTTTCTAGAAAATTTTACTATTAACTTGCTTTTAGAATTAAAACATGTAAACATAAATCACATCACTTCAAAATCAATTTTAACCAAAATCAATTTGATTCAAAATCAATTTTACAAAAGTTCACTCAAACATACTAAGTGTGTGTTTGGATGAGCGTCAACAAAATTGATTTTGAATGAAATTAATTTCGCAAAATTGATTTTGGTTAAAATTGATATTGAAGTGATGTGGTTTATGTTTGGATGTTTTTAAGTCATTAATAAAACTCAGTATAAAATTTTTGATCCAATGCAATAGCTACTTAAAGTTGTTTCAACTCAGAATCAATTGTGGACCCAAAATCAATTCCTTAACATAAAACCAAACATGTGAAAATTTACTTAAAATCACGTTAACTGGTATTTTAACATGATTCTAAAGATTCCAACGTGAAACCAAACATGCATGAAGAAAATGAGAGCTAATGTGGCAAAACAATAATAAGTCTATTACCTTTGCAAGTTTTTGTCTATCTTCATCATAGCGCCTCCATCTTGAGAAGGCTGACACCATTCTTGAGGCAACCTACATTCCTCCAAACCAAAAAAATGTCATATACTACACAAGGATCATGTAGTAACAATACACACGAATGAACGAATCTATGATTTAAAGGCTGATGCGAAATGACCTGAGGATTTAGCTTGTCAAGTTGCAGCACAATTTCTCCCAAAAACTTGTAGCCTGACCCGTCCTTTGCATGAAAGTTCACCGGAGACCCACAGAAACCTCCAATGAGAGAGTACACTTTGTTGGGATTGCGCAGGTCAAATGCTGGGTGGTTTAACAGTTTCCGCACATTCTCAACATTACCAGGAATGTCAGACATTGCTTGAAGAGCAAACCATTTGTTCACCACCTGGAAAGGAAGGCAAAGTATAAATTAGTAATCCAAGAGACATCACTGTAGGATGGCATTAAGTCGTAGGTAGGAAGAACTTCTAAAATAACTTAACAGATGGGCACATATAGGTGAGACAAACAAGAGATTGAAAAGCAGTCAGCCAGGCCAAAACAGAAAAGAAGATTTAGCAAAGCTAGAGTAGGTGTCAGAAGGAAGCATGCTCGTCAGAGTGTCAGTGAAGGAAGTACTGTGCTCTTCATAGATAATGGTAGGAAAATTATCAAAGGGCATCTTAAGTTTAATCCGGCCTCACCATCAAAATAGGACGTCAAAGTTTATAACATAGAATATATTGACAAAGAATGGATGAAAACACGCCCAACAGCAAAAAAATAATTCCAAAAACAGTCATAGAGATGAAGATTTACCAAGAAATCATGCTGCCACTTGCCATAGAAGTCAGCAAGAACATCATCACGGGTTTTACCAGGGTTCTGGGCTATGGCAGCCAAAGCAGCAAACTGCTCAGTCATATTCGTAGCAGTTTTATACTCATGCAGCGCAAGATTAATGAATTCTTGATCCTCAAGGCATCCAAGATAAGCTATAACCACACAAAAAAATAAAAAAAATGATGAGCTTGCTACCACCATGCATGTAAATGTATCTTAGCATGTAACAAAAGATATATATACCAAGAGCAACATTCTTCAGAGCACGCCTGGCCATGTTTGGGTGATTGAAGACATATTCTTCTGAGCTCCTATTATTTTCTACCTGCAGAAAGGTAAACAATCATATTCATTATTGAGGAGACTCATATAATGAAGAAAAGATATTTAATAATTCCAGACAGCTTCAGAAAATAGGCCATACTGTGCCGAGGAAGTCTGATCTCAGTTCACTTGCAAGCTGCTTCCTGATGAAAGTCCGAACAGCATGAACAGCATCAGGATCTGCAACCCCCATCATGTCCATTATTTCTCCCTCGCCAGGTAGAGTTATTGCCTTTGCCACAAATTCCTAGACAATAAAAGAGTGTAAAGTACAATTGATGAAATCATATGATAAAACCCATAGACAAAATGAATAATCTTGATGAAATATTGTCCTAAGCATACTTTGTCCAGACTTGAGTCACATAGAATACGCTTGAACCCATCAACAAAATTGGAATTCAAAACCAATGGTTTGTTATGTTGCAAATCATCCACTAAGTTAAGCATCAACTTCCGTGCCAAAACTTGTCCAGCCTCCCAACTGAATCATTTAAATAAGCCAGTGAATAAATTCCCATTAAGCTATCAAATCAAAAAGAATAAATTGCAACTTTGAAGAAAACAAACCGGTTGAATTCATCAGAATCATTGGCTAGTAGGAAAAACAGGTCATTATCAGTGAGATCAGATTCCAGACGAATAGGAGCACTGTATCCCCTTAACAAAGAAGGAACAGGCCTCTCAAATATATCAGTGAATACAAACTCTTCCACTTTCTGCAGCTCATACAAATAAAATTATTAGTTATTCATATGAATTTGAAAAATCCCAACCATGCTCTGCATCTCATTCTATTTCAATAAATACCTACCACTATTGGGATCTATGTTATGCAATATTAGGTAGATAGATATATGATTTACATGTTTTTGAAGTTACATTATTGATAACAGAGTGAAGGGACCTTCTAACATGGTTTTAAAATTTCAGACACCTTTTTTCTTCAACTCAATTATTTGAAATGGATGCTCATACTTTGCAATATGAGAGAATTGATACTTTTACTTTGTAGTATATCTGCTATCATAATAATGATATGTTCATAATTTAACTACATACAGTGATGGACCCAGAAAACATTAGTGGGGAAAAACGAAGGACAAAAACATTTTTTAAATTTGAAAGAACAGATGATGAGAGTTCCACAATTTGGCATGTGGAGATGCCTGGCCAAATGAATTTGTTCATTTAAGGAGGAAGAATGTGAGTGTTCAGAGTGATTAACTGATTTGATTCACTTATGAGAAAATTTTGTTAGCTTGAAATTCGTTTGATAAGCCTTTTGGGGGCAAAAATGATAAACTAATAATATAGCAATAAAAAATCTTGAAATGTGTTGGGTCCATCAATGACCACACAACATAAAATATTTCTGTTGATGGAAACCAAACCACAACCTCCATCTCCATATATACATTCCCATCCTGAAAATGTTGGGGATGGGTATGATTTCCTGGGGAGCAACAGAGCAAAATAGCCAGAATTGCAGTGTTTAATATTTCAGTTCTGGACAGAATAGATCTAGATATTCTGAAATTCAAATATCACCATACCACAGAAAGCTGTCAAATTAAGAAAAATGCATATGATTATAACTAACCCAACCCTGAAGAAGTTCAAAATTTAAATGACCAATTAATTCACAGTCAAATGGTATTTCCTTTCCCTTGAAGAGGAAGAAAGGTGGAAATTGCAATCATATATTATGCACCTGCTATGGAATATATGTCAAAAACCTTCCGGACAGGTATAACTAACTTAACGAGATCAAATAAAAACATTAGATAGAAATGCATATCAAAGAAAAGTTCTAAACAACCTTCGTCACTCTAAGGACTGTAGTGCAGACTGATTGAACATTGCTTGAAACAGATTGCAGTGTCCCATTATGATAAACAGTTGAAAGAGGAATGTCCTTGCCAGCAGAATCAAGAAAACCCACTGAAACAGGAATGAACATGGGTTCCTTAACTGATTGCCCTGGAGTTGGCGGTATCTCTTGACTGCAAAATTGTCCCCATCAAACATATTAAAGAGACAGCCAAAAATAACAATCAAAACTGATGTACCTTTAAATCACCCAATCAAAAAGGAGAAATGAAAAGCTGAAGTTTGTATACCTAATCTTTAAAGAAAAAGTATGTGCCTCTGGATTATAAGAAGTATTTACTTTGACAACAGGGGTCCCAGCTTGAGAATACCTGCACAAGTTGATAAGTTAGTACAAAGTTAACATAACAAAGAAGGGAAAAAAAAAACTCAAGCCAAAAATACAAACCATAGCAAGAAATTTGCAAAATCTGCATCATTTGCATCTCGCATGGCAGCAAAAAAATCTTCACATGTTACAGCTTGGCCATCATGTCTCTTAAAATAAAGATCCATGCCCTGAAATACAGGGAGATTGTAAGAGTTGAATTCTAAATTAAGCAGTATGACATTGCAGATAACAGGGTTGTTATAGGCATTGGATAAACATTCTTATTACTTTTCGGAACCCTTGACTTCCAAGTAAGGTTTTGTACATTCTGACAACTTCAGCCCCCTGATACATAGGATCATAAGAACAAACTGCCAAAGAGACAAATGGACATTGAGGGATTGAAAATTATAGTGGTAAATGTCAAACCTTTTCATACACCTGCAGAAAAGAAAGATATCATTATAAACAATTCAATGTCTTAATGAGAAAAAATGGAACCAAACTGGAGGTTAAATGCCACAACTGAAAAATGTGAAACATACCGTAACTGTATTTTGACATTGATGATAGCGCCACATCAGATATTAATCCACAGAAGGTTGACAAAATGATAGATAAATCAGCAGAGCACTATAAATTACATAATACAGTAAAAATTTCAAATATGATATTGACTCAATTGATGTTCTAAAAATAAGGCTTGCCTGTGTAGAAGTTGTCCATCTGTCAAGGAGGAAAAAAATATAAATACAAACTTAGAAGCACATCTGTTAAGGGGGATAAATAATGTTTTTGGAGACAAATGATGAGAGGAAATGATGTCCAAATTCTAACCTTGATGTACGAATGTGGTCGCACAGGATGGGCCATGGGACCTGCATCCTGGAAAATCAGTATAAAAGTATCAGAATACTTCCTGACATAATGATAATTCTACATCAGAAGAATAAGAAAAAATGTTTTGAAAACCGGACCGGTCATTGGTTCAAGGTTCAATAATCCAACCATCAGTTGAACCTTGGTTGAACCAGGTATAATTAAATAATATTTTAAAATTTTTAATATAACTTAAATAATGGTATAGTATAGTTATGGTGTAATATTTTTACAAGTGAAATCCTTTCTCTTTTTTCATTGTAAAGTTTGATAAGTGAAATTTGAAGGTAAAATCTGTGCATAAAAAAGTTTAACTAGTTTAACTTATGAACGTCTTTTACTTTTAGTTTTTGGATTGCACTAGGCAGATGGTGTTCTTTCAATTGATTTATATTGGAGCATTGTTATTCTATTAGAGGAGAGTATCAGAAGATAGCCATTGTTGAGCATATCTTTGGAATGAAGGAGACATTAGTCTTACTTGGGTGCCTTATTCAAATAGGGGGTGCGAACATATACAAGGACAGGTGCGGCATCTCCCTCTAATTGAAAGAATTATAGCTAGTGAGTTACAAGGCATTCATCTCTCTCCAGCCTTTTAAAGGATCCAACTTGGAAAGCAGTAGTTTATTTCTTACTCATATTTTAGATGCTTTCATTTCCATTTTAGGGAAATGTTCATGTATATGAGTTGTCTGGCGATCCGGAAAGGAGTTGGTAGCTGGGGATGAAGTTTTCTGTTCACTGGAAGAAGGGGGTAGCTTTTATGCGTAAGCAAGTTCCACTCCTTATAAAAAGGACAAATAGCAGAAGGATGATGTAAGCCAGTGATTACCAAATGGAACAAAGTCCCACATCAGGCAGTTTTTGTGCATAAGCAACTTCCACTCCTTATAAAAAGGGAAAATAACTAAGGCTTAATGTAAGTTTAACCCAACCAGTCATAACTGGTGAACCACTGGTTTTAGCAATTTAAGACCAGTTTTTTGGGTTTGACACCAGTTATTTAGTCAAACGGTTTAATGATGAATATGGACCAGATGTCAGACCGGTTCCCGGTTCAACCAACCGGTCCAGTCCGGTTTTAATAACTATGATAGTAAATAAGATAAATTATAGTAATAATGATAGGAATAGTCACAATAACATCAGAACACAGAAGCCATCACTGTAGAATGATGGGGACTGAGTTAGGGGCAGTTATGACAGTTATGTGTAGAAAATAACTGCTTTAGAAAACAGTTCCGTACTAGAAACTCTGGGCTAACAATTATGTGTAAAAAATAACTGCTGGTAGTTATGTATGGGATAATATATCTAATAGTAGGTTGTGTAATTAGGCAGTGTGAAGTTATTTTCAGTTTGTGGACAGAGAACACTCTCTGTAGGAGACTTCTGTTCTCTGGGACAGCAAGTGTATTGCTGTATTTGTCTCTGGGACAGTAAGTGTATTGCTGTATTGTGTGTGATTCCAGTGCTCAATATTATGTTTTATTACTTCATCAATGGGTGTTTTGCAAATAATAATCAAAATGGAAAAAGGAAAAGAAAGTAACCTGTGGAAACTGGTAATTTCTAAGTTTTGAAACATCAGCAATCCGCTTTACAGTACGACTTCCCATGTCAGATGAAAATTCCTGCCAATAATTAATGCAAATCATTGCATTAAAAAAACTCAATGGAAGAAAAGTATTGTAATGTCTCAATTGAACATCGAAACAGAGGTAAAGAGGCCATGCCTGATCACGAAAAACAGTGAGACCTTCCTTCAGGCTAAGCTGGAACCAGTCACGACATGTCACTCTGACATTATTATTAAATGAAATGCTTAATTCAAGTTTTAACATACCCACGGCAATGGAAAGATATAAACACACAAACAAAAAATGCGCTGCAAAACTCAGGTTTATGATATCTCAAACAGAAATCCAAAAGTCAAATAAAACTAGATTGGAAAAAAAAAGAAGTTTTAGAACATTATATGAATGGGAATAGAAGCATATAAAATCCTTAGTTTGAAAGGATAACAAGATCTATGGTATGGAACACCACCTGTTGCCAGTCCAGTTGTGGAAATACTGCATAATAAACAAGAAATAAGCTCTAGTCACAATCAAGAAAACCCAAAGAAATTCAGTTTTAGAAAAGTAAATGACTCTTCAAAAGTGCTAATAAATGATAGTTCCAAACCTCATGGCCAATAACTCCCAATATTGCAGCATAATCTGCATCAGTTGCAGTTTCTGGAGAAGCCAATACAAGCTTTGAATTGAAAATCTGCAAACAAGAAAAGGAAATTATAAATGTCAAAAGTGAACATTAATAACCAACAAAGACAAGCTGACAAGAAGGGCACCTACATTCAAGCTCTTGTTTTCCATGGCTCCCCTGTCCAATACAAAACAAGTACACCATATTACTTTTCTGCACCCTAATCCTTTCATGATATCTCATCTCATCTCATAATATACAAAGGCATGATGTATGTAGGGTCATGTGATTCAAATCTCAAAAATAAAAAAGGTAAATGGAACTTACATGTTAAAATCTGGGACAGCAACAACGTTGAAGAGATCCAGGTCATATTCAAGTCCAAAAACCTGTTTGGAAAGCATATGACAAGTCAGCAAAATTCTTCAGAATTCAAAACAATATATATTGCAATCAAAGTAACCCATCTGATCAAATGAATTCAAAACTAATTAAGGACTGACATCTTCATCCCACTTCATAGCTGCTTTCAGAGCATACATAGCATGTGCAGTCTTGGGTACATCATCTGCAGGTGTCCATATCCTAAGGGACACCTTCCGCCCTGAACGGGTAATAAATGTGTCATCTCTGCTCTGCAATTGCCCGGCAACCAAGGCAAACAGATAGCAAGGTTTCTTGAAGGGGTCCTCCCAAACAGCATAATGCCTGCCATCCTGCAGTAAAGCATAAATAACATCCATGAACAGTATAGCAACCATCTAGATAGTCTTCACTACTATGCATTTCATAAAAATATTACCTCCAAGTCACCTTGTTCAGCTAGGTTTCCATTAGACAATAACACTGGATACAATAATTTATCTGCCTCAATGTGAACGGTATATTTTGCCATTATATCAGGTCGATCCTGTTGGATGATAGGATCCATTAATTTTATGTGGAAATTTATTGTTATAAACATATAGAATAGTTTAGCATATTGACGATTGCCTTGAGATGACAACCTGATAGAATGTAATTTTACGGAAGCCTTCAGCCTCACATTGAGTACAGAAATTCCCAGATGATTTGTAAAGTCCCTACAGGAAATCAAATCCATAGTAAACACAACCTCCCCCTCAAACACCAAATTGGGGTGACAGAAGTGGAAAAGTAGCAATACAAGCAAGAAACAAACTCTACAACAAGGGGAAATCTCATTTACCTCTAATGACGTGTTTTTCTGTGGGGAAATCTCTGTAACAATTTCAAGATCATATTTACCACTAGGAGGTGATCGGATTGTGAGATGGCGTGCATCCAAATGATAATCTTCCTCCTATAGATGAACATAAGAGAATATATCTAAAATAATGTTACACAATTAACACAACAATCTAAACCCCAACCACCCATCACCACTACCAATATAAAGTGTTTCTGAAAGTAACCACCTAAGATTTTAACTAGGAAGGACAAATATTATGTTCATGACATATAACATATTAAAATCAGCTGTCTGAATCTGAATCTCCTTGTCTGAAAAACTCGCAATATGGCAAAGAAATTCTGTCAGTGATTGTGTTCACAAGGTGGCCATGACAGCGGATAGTGGCCAACTCAAAAAAAGTATGTATACCTTCAAAGCCTTGCCATTAAGCTGAATTGAAACTAAAGATAAGTCTCGTCCATCTAAAACTAGTGGGGCAGAAGAACCTGTTGCACAAAATTGAGCAATTAGAAGTGTAAGAAAAATAAACATGAAAACTGGTAAATTACCTAGATATTGATGCTGCATATATTTCAGCAGATTAAACAAGTTAAAAGATCAAGTAAGGAACCATCGTAGCCTACCTTCAATGCGAGGATACACAGCAATTTTAGAACTAACTATTGTCTTCTCCTCTCCCAAGGAAAATTTCAGATCCACCTGTAATAGTTCCATGCAACAAATGAACAGAAGAAACAACAGAGTTTTAAAATTAGCAACAACATGAATGAAATAATCTACAAACCCCTGTAAACTTACAGTGTCAAAGTAGTAATCAGGCATCTTGTAATCCTTTAAGAATATTTCTCTTCGTGTCTCCATTTTAGATTCTTCAATTTGCTTTGGTAAATCCTCTGTGGCAACCGAACAAATTAGCCTCCTACTTACTTGCTTGACCCTCTGGAACAGAATACAGGAACATACAACATCAGGTAATCAAACAGGCAGACTGTAATTAACCTAGGAATCTGAAAGAGTCTGTAGACATACAGGAAAGTAGAACATCTTTAAACATGCGACTAGATAAACAGCAAAGAACGAAATTCCAATTTCCAACACAAACTAAACTTACTGGTAGTGAAGAATAAAATGGGCAATACTTCTTTCGGATATTGACCTGTAAAAGCCAAATCAACAGTTTATTACATTCACAAGACAACATTAAATCATAAAATTATATTTTTTAGTGTATGGAGGTGCAAAAAAGGAAAGAAACCTCTGATGCAAGAAAATGCCTGACTCTGATGCTCCTTTTTGCTGTATTCTGAAAATAATTAACGCTGCAATTAACCTGAAGCAGCAAAGAAGAAAGTAATAATCATCATAGTGCACAGAAGAGCAAGCAATTTGGAAAGATTAAGTGCCACGGCTACATTCAACATTTTATTCTCAATTGAAAATTTAAATAAAATAAAACACAAAGGAATATATACATAGGGGGGGGTGTATCTAGTAAGAAAGCCATTCTATGAGAGTGAGAGTAGCAAATTTGGATCATACAACCATACATGGATAGTGAAGATTAAAAGCTTTTTAAAGTAGCACGATCATTTAAAACTTACACGACTTAAATGTTTTAATCCTGATCATTTATAATAAAATCTAATGATTGATATTTATTTCTCTCACCCTGCAAAGGCACTCTCATCTGATAGATTGATACGTGTGTCAGTGTGTGTGTATGCCAGAAGCCATAATTCTTAAGTTGAGAAACTTCTCAACATCAAATCTGAGAGTTTCAAAAACACGGTCTGAAATGGTCAAAATCTCATCCAGAAATAGGAGTAATGCAAAAGTGGACGAGCGTAGGAAATAAACAAGGCACCCAAAAAAAAGTTCGGGCAACAACTGGCATACATATAAGAAAGACGGCTCCAGTATAGCAATATCAAAAACAGGAACAGAACATGAGTTTCTATGGCGAAAATTTCATTTCTCTTAAGATTTTTGTTATTCGAGAAATAATCATTACACGAGGAGGCATGGTGGTGGTGGAGACATAGAATCAGAACAAAAACAAAGTGAACATGTGTATGTATGGATAATCACAGGAGCAGGGGAGATCAAACCCAGTAGAGTCTTCCTCGAAAAAGTCAATGTCTTCGATGGCAGAACCAACCGTGCCATTTATCGCGAACCCCTAATTGAGAGCTATGGATTTCCACAAAAACAAAACAACACAGAAAGAAAGAAAGAAACCTTTAAACCCTAGATCACCGTGAATTCTCGTTCTTATAAGCGGATGGGGATAAGAAAGGGGTAATTTCAAATTATGGACATGAAAATTCATAAATAAAAAGAAAATGGAATAGATGGAAAGGGATTGGATAAACTTGATGCAATACTATCATGTGCAAATAAAAATAAAATAAATAAATAAATAAATAACCTTGAACAATTGAAGAATTAGTGTTTGAGCTTCACCTCACCTCGTTCTGCGCTCTAGTGCAATGAACGACGAGAGAGACGAGATGGAACAAGAATAAATAGACTAGAGACTGAAGGATTTTTTTTTATTCTTTTTTGACGAGAAAGATTTTTTTTAATAAATTAAAAGTTTATTCGTAAAAAAGTTATAAATAAATTAAAAGTTTATTAGTTAAAAAGTTATAAATAGAATATATACTATGAAATGATAAGGATTACGGAGACATAAAGTACTGATTTACTTTATAATGTTAATTAATGTCGCTTCATTTTCAGTCGTTCATTTTTGCACTGGTTAATAACAGTCACTTTTTTAACAACAGTAAATAGAGACTGGAAGATATTTATTTATTATTATTATTATTTATTATTTATTATTTTATTATTTTATTATTTAATTAAAAGTTTGTTCGTTAAAAAAGTTATAGATAGAATATATACTACGATATGATAAGGACTAAGGAATGTTAATTAAAGTCTCTTCACTTTCAGTCGTTCATTTTTTTTACTGGTAAATAACAGTCTCTTTTTTAACAACAATAAATAGAGACTGGTAGATATCTATTTATTTATTTATTATTTAATTAAAATTTTATTCGTAAAAAAGTTATAAATAGAATATATACTACGATACCCCGATGGGATAAGGATTAAGGAGAAGGAAAGTATTGATTTCCTTCATAATGTTAATTAATGTGGCTTCACTTTCAGTCGTTCATTTTTTACTGGTAAAATAACAGTCTTTTTATTTTTATTTTTGTCGCGGCATTGGTATTGATATAATGTTAATGTAGTATGGCTGGTCGATTATATGCTCTCTCTTTTTTTTTGAGGTACATTATATGCTATTGTTATTAAGAGTTTTTCTAGAATATTATTTTTTAAAGTTTAAATTTTAGTGATTTTCAAAAAATGTAACTGGCTTACTTAAATTTTTTTAATACAATATCAAGAATTTAATTTGTCTTATAACGATATTATTAGGCTGCGTTGTTTTTTTTCACATATAATGTCACGACAATAAATTAAAAAAAAAAAGGTAACATTTTTGTACCCAAAATTATTAAACTGTAATAAAATATATACGTAATTTTAGAAAATTAATAATGTGATTTTATAGAAAAAAAAATACACTTTTGTATCTATTCAAATTATTATAAAAAAAAATGTAACACGACTCTGTAATATCGTTTTATTTGGTTTCGGGTCATATGCCCGTTCACACTTTGTTCTTTCTTTCTTTGTGTTTTTTTTCCTTTCTTTTTAGGAATAATAATATTTTTGTGTTTGTTTATTTTATATTAATAAAATTGATTTTAAATCATTAACTATAATTAAAAAATATTTAAATTCATTCCAATTATAAATTTTATATTAAAACTATATAATAATGTGTAAAATTGATTTTTACAGTAAATCAAATGCGTTTGGGTAATTTTTATGGAATATTAGGTTCTAATTCCATTAATGTCATTGAAAAAAAAAACGTTTGATATTTTTTTTTTATGGTCCATTAATAAGTTTTATTAAGCAAAACGTTTTTGTTCGAGTTTGAGGCTATGTTTGGTAAGAGGAAAATAGGATGAAAGAGGATAGAAGTGAGTGAAAGTTGGTGGTTTGAAAGGAGGGAAGTAGGAAGAAATCTTTAAAAAATTAGATGGGCCCCATGTACAGTAATTTCTACTCTAAAATGATAAGAAAAGAGAAGAAATAAATAGTGTTCACCCTTCTCTTTCGAAATTACGGTAGCCCGCCACACCCCCCCCCCCCCCCCGGCGGTCCCTCCCAGCTAATCGATTAACGCCCCCTTCAACTGCTAATCGATTTTGTGCCCCTGCCCCTCAGCCCCCACGTCTTTTGTATAATAATAACAAATAAATAAAATATTAATAATAAAAATAAATATTATCAATAATAATAATAATAGTTAAAATAAAAATATTTTCAAAAAATTAACTTTCTTTTCATTTCTCTTCAACCAAACAACCTTATTTCCATTTTATTTCTCTTCTATTTCTCTTCAACCAAACAACCTTATTTCCACTCTATTTCGCACCTATTTCTCTTCTCTTCTCTTCCCTTCCATTCCATTTATTTATTTCCTTTCTACCAAACACACCCTGAAAGCGTTAGAAAACACCTTCTATCCGAAAAAAAAAAAAAAGCATTGGAAAACACAATAGATTTGAATTGGAGAAAACAGGCCATTAATAATGTAAAGTAATTTTATACTATCATCCAATCACAAATCACTATTTATTGTTAGTTTGTTGACTTTTATAATAAATATTTTAAAAGTCATATCAATGGTTATTTTTGATTGATCGTGTAAAATTTTTTACACTGACAATGCATGACCATTAAACTCTTTGAATTGTGTGACAAATTATTTTCGACAAATGATAAATATACCTCTCCAAAATGATAAATATTTTTTTCCTAGTTTTTCCCAAAATATCCTTTTAAAATTTTCCCTAAATTCAAATCAAGCTTTCTGGAATGCACATGACACAATTCCTTCCTCTCCTCTACAGCTCTGTTGACTCACTCCCCTTATCAATTAGAGGTTTGTTTTTTGGAACGCACACCGCTCACCTCCTTCTTATCCTCTACAGAAAAAGAATAATAATGAAAAAAAAGCTTCGAAAAATTACTTTTTGAAATACACAATTGTCTATTTCGAAAAGTAGTTTTCTTAACCATGTTTCACAATTCCAGAAATTACGTTCCAAAATGTTGACAAAATGATCGAAATGCACTGATTTGTAAAAATAATGTTTGATACAAATGATAAAAATGAAAATGCTACTTGAAATGCAATCACAAAAACACACAGCCTAATACAAACAATGAAAAAAGCCGTGTATCACGTATTCATTATCACGAATAATGGAAAACAGATAAAGAATGAAAATAGCAAAAAAGGGTTTAAAAAATAATGACAGAGATATAAAAATAAGGTTAAAGAATAATAAGATAGAAGTGTAAAATTCAAGTTTTAAGAATAATGAAAATAGAAATGCAAAATTATGGTTTAAACAATAACAAAAATAGGGTGTAAAAATAAATTAATGTTGTTTTTATATAAAAGGTTATTTTAATTATAAAAAACTATTTAAAAAAAAAGATATATACTTATTAATTAGGGGGTGTAATTATCAAAAGCCTTATTTTTTTTATCCAAGTTGTGTGGCAAGTTGAATAAATGGATCAATCTTGCGCTTACAAATAAGCGCAAGATTTGACAATGTCCAGTCAATCAAGGGAGGTACAACAATACTTGTATCATAATGGCCCATTAGTCCTCCGCTTCACACTTTACTACAACAATATATATATATATATATATATATATATATATATATATATATATATATATATATATATATATATATATATATATATATATATATATATATTTTATTCAATTGAATCTTTTTATTATTAAAAAGTTTAATTAAATCTCATAATTTTCAAAAACATTCTAATATTACTTTTTTTGCCTAAAATGAGATTGTTTTTCACGTCATTTAGTACAATATTAGACAAAAAATAACATCGTTTTAGATAAAAAAAGATAACATTAGAATGATTTTTAAAATTATAAGAACTAATTGAATCTTTTAATAATAGAAAGACCCAAATAAATAAATTAAATGACCAAATTAATAATTTAACTATATATATATATATAACATAAATATTTCTAATAAAAGAAAAAAGAATATGCAAATAAGATTAATTTAGTATTTTTATTATATAAATCATCCTTCTCTCTCATTTCAGCCTGAAACGGGATGGTTGTAAATATTAGTGAATTCCACAAATATTTTTTTCAGTTGCTTCTTTATTTATCCTCCCTCTTCAATCTGTTTCAAACAAAGTGACAATCAGAAGATGCCATGAAAAAAAAAAAGGATAAAAAATGAATTTCAAATTTTTAACGCAATGATAACAATGAGATATAAATTTATAACTTACGCAATCTATCTAAACTTCTCGTCATTAGTCTAATCCAAGTAGCTTAAATTGATTTCTATTGAGCATCAGTTCATCTATTTCATTAATATATATATATATATATATATATATATATATATATATATGGATCAGGATCCGTTGATACCAGATGTCAAAGTTAGTCAAATTACATTTTTAATAATTTTTTGTAAAATGCAAATTTAACGAATCCAACCGCTGAATTATGTGATATTATTTTCATGATCATGTATAGCAAATTTCACATCATTTGAACTTTTCTAGATATGTTATCTAACATTGAATATTTACGTATATTTTAATATCATATTGTACGTTAAAATAAAGTGATGTGATAAACTATTAAATAATTTTGGAATTGTATGAAATTTTGTATACTTAATATAATTAATAAGAACATAAAATTTAACGGTTGGATTGGTTAAATTTACATTTTACAAAAAGTTATTGAAAGTATAATTTGACTAACTTTAACACCTGGTGTTAACGGATCCTGACCATATATACATATATATATATATCTGTGTGTGTGTGTGTGTGATATTATCTTCATAATCGGATATATCGAATTTCATATTATCAAGATATTTCTAGATGTGTTACTTAACAATAAATATTTACATATATTTTAATACCATATTATACATTGAAATAAAGTGATGTGATAAACTACTAAATAATTTTTGAATTATATGAAATTTTGTATATATAATTTAATTAATAAGAACATCAAATTGAACAATTAGATCAATTAAATTAGTATTTTACAAAAAGTTATTAAAGTTGTAATTTGACTAACTTTGACTCCTAAAATATCCTTTCTTAAATCTTGAGAAGCTTCCTATTCTCCTCAAATTAGGTGCTACTTATAAATCAGCAGAGATGGATCCAAGGGAGGCAAATGGGGGCCTTGGTCCTTCCTTCCCATTTCACTCTTTAAGAACTATATATGTTATGTCTTAAAATTAATTCTTTATATTTCAATTGTTATAATTAAGATATCATTTTTAATTATGAAGGTGATAAAAAAATAGACTTAAAAAGAATAATAATTACAACTTAAATAACAATATAATGTATTTAATTATTATAATTTAATGTTTATTTAATTATTATTATTTTTGCCCCTCTTTTAATATATTTCTGGACAGTAGATCAGGCTCTTATGCAATTTTTAAGAATCTTTGCAAGAGATCCATGTCCTTAACGATATTTTACTATAACAAAAAATTAATGTTCCCATCATTTTGTGGGTTTTTGGTTGTGCGTCCTCCTAGTTATTTTTTCAATTTTTCCTATTTACTTTGACCTCTCTGTGTTGAGAAAAGTATGATTATAACTATAAAAGATGAAGAGAAAAAATGTTTCTAGCTAGCTGTTTAGAAAACTCGATTACTGTCACCCTTTACTTCTCTCGGATAATTTACTTTAACCTCTTGACGAAAAGAACTTTAAGACTATTAAAAACTTTTAATGCGTGAGTTCAGCAGCTAATTGCGCTTATGTACCATAAAAGCTGGGAAATCATCTTTCTTTCAGCTGTTATTGTTCGTTTGGTTCCAAATTGACTGATTTCTTTACGAACTTATGTCCTTAACACAAAAGTGTGTTGCCTGAATGTACAAAACAGTCTCAGCATACATGCCCCATCTTTGATCCCAAAGTTGTTGGTCAACTTCCAAAGCAAATACTGATCTTAAGCTCCAAAACCTAATAGTTGATAATATAGATTGAAAGGGGAATAGGGATGTTAGGCTCCACCTTCTTTGATTTAAACTCTTTGAAATGTTTATTTAATTAAATAGGGTAAGATCTATTAAGTCTATCATGTCAATTAATCGATTTATTATTAAGTTATATAATTGAAAATGCAGTTATTAAGTAATTACATAATTTATTATTTTTGTACCAATATAATGTTTATATCTCCTATCTCCAATATCCTATATATGTATAGTTGAATAGTTATCTTGAATAAGAGCGTTTTTAGTTATTATTTTTCAACGAGTGTTTTTAGTAGTTATTTTTCTATGAAAGCATTTTTAGGGATTTTTTTAATCTCTTATCTCTTTCAATTTATCATTTTCAATATCTTCGGCTCTAAATTGAGTTTTAATATTTTTTTAAAAAATTATCAATAATTAAAAATTAACATTATATTACAATAATTATTTGTTATAAATTTAAAATACAATCTATATATTCGAAAATATTTGTTTATTACAAATTTTAATTATTACATAATTTATATATTTAGAAGTATTTATTTATTAGAGTTTAATAGTTATGCATTGTAAACCAATCCATAAATCATCGCTAGTATGACTTTTAAGTAATTAATATAAAAGTCAATAAATTTACCATACATGCTGGTTTGTGATTGGATAACAGTATAAAATTACTTTATAGTGTCAATGCATAATCTTTTTTCTTTATTTTATTTAAATTTAAGTTATATAAAATAAATATTTATTCTGTACCATGCACAGGTTAAAGTAATCTATTTTATAATTAAGAAATATGAATTTTCTTATCCTATTTAAAATAATTTATATTAGGTGAGGCTTGAAATTAATTTGATCAAACCCATTTTTTATAGTTTGTTTTTAAGTTATGTCAAGTCTTAAAAAATCTTATCTTATTATAAACAATTGGTGTTTTAAGTTGATATTCTACAAAAGAGGAGTGTTAGGAATATTATCACAAACATACTTTTTCTACACACTTTTTATAATTGGTTAAATTTATTAAAAATCACAAAATCATGACTAAGTTCATTAAATGAGAGATGAGACCTATGAAATTTTATAATTATCATAAATGACACAAAAAATTCACACACAAAAAAGGTGATGATATAATTTCATTCTAATAATTATTTTAGACTTGTGTTTGGCTTAATTTTTTTACTTAATTTTTTGTTTTTTTAAGGAGAAGTCAAGTCAAACACTTTTCATAAAAGACTCTTAAAAAAAATAAGTAACTTATTTTTATAAAACAAAGTGGGAAAAGAATGAGCTTTTAATATCGGGAGCTTTTTCATAGCTTACCTTACACAAAGCTTATTCATACACTTTCCTCGTTGAATCCTAACTCATCCTAAAATACCACTTTTAAAAGTAAAAAAAAATAAAAAATACTGACATCATAATTTGAGTGTTTTATCGGCTTCCATATTAAATAATTCTCACATATTTCAGTTTATTTTAAATTATGTTTATCTATTGTGTGGTTTTAATTTGTTTTTAATTTATTTATTGTAAAATTTTAAAATATTAATTATTTTTAATTTCATTACATGAAATAACAAAAACATTACTGAAATGAGTAAATAATAGTTAAATAAAATTTGAAATATTTATAATTTTTATTCTTTAACTTTAATTTAAATTTAACAACTTTTTAATTTTAGTTATATTTTTGAATTCTTAATTACAATGATATATTTATTAAATAATTTTAGATTATTTATTAAATATAATTTAATATAATTTGACATTATTGAATTCTATTTAAATAAATTATTTTTATCCTCCGAAAATAATGTTAAACAATAATATAGAAGTTTTATTTATCTTTTTAATTAATACGTGAATTTATTTAATTAATATTATATATAATAAATTATTTATAAATCATTTTTAAATTATTTTTTATCAATTAAAATAACTTTTGACATTTTTAAAATTAAAATTTTAAATGGACATGTGTTTAATACTTTTATGTACTTTTTTATAATTAAAATAAATTTATGTTGATTAAATTAATTTTACATAATATTTTTTATTTCTAAAAATATAGTCTTCCACTGGGTGAAGGAATTAGTTTAAATCAATTTAAAATTTTTAAAATATTCTACCAAATAACTTTTAGTTTTAATGGAGCTTTAAAATTAAAAGTAATAAAAATTATTAAATAACTTCTACTTTATTTTTAAAGCTCTTGTTTTGATATTTGGATCCTCTCTAGCCAATATTTCCTCCAACAAATGTCTTGCAGTATCTCAGCCCTTAATTCATCAATACATAATAATCAAGAAAGAAAGAGAATGTAATGTATGGTCTTGATTTTTGCTAGAGAGAAAATATTACTGGAGAGGCTTGAGAGGATCCATGCTACTTATTTTGAGCTTTAACTTTAAAGTAGTCTTTTTAAAAATTAAACAAAAAAAGTTGGACCAGGTACAACCTTGATTTCTTTTTTAATTTTCTCCTAATTTGAGAAGAGAAAATTTACACGAAGGCCTCCCAGTATTTTTTTTCCCCCTGTATTTTGTCCTCACATTTAAATAAAAGAAATTTTTTCTTTTCTACATTTCTAATGAAGAGAAAAAACAAGTTTTTTAGTGAATACTAGCCTTTTGAGATTTTTTTTTTTATCTTTCTTAACTTATGACAGTATACTTTCATCCTGAAAATTTGATGTATAAAAAAATGAAAAGAGAAGACTCTTTTTTTCACTATTATCATTTCTTACTTTTCTTCTCCCTCGAGATTTACTAAACCAAACAACGTTTTAAAGAAAATCTTTTTTTAATCATTGAGTGTGTCAAATAGATTGTAAGAGATTATTTTAACTTAATTAGTAGTCTTGAGTTTCAATTTTAAAATTAGTGTTATTTTAAAATTTGGTAGAAAGTTTTGTTGCTTTCAATGGTTCTTATTTGGGTCGGGCTTGAATAAAATGGTCAAACTAAAAAAAAGGAAAGAAAAACCTTCTTTTTTATAAAATTATTTTATCAAAAAATATATTAACAATAATTTTAAAAAATATGGTTTAATAATTAATTTGTAGTTACAAATAATATTTTAAACAAGTTCAAACAATTAATTTTATTTAAATTGTCAAATAAAAATAATTTTGAACTCTAAATATTAACATGTATTCATAGATGTAGAATTTTTTAATTGCACATTTAAAATGAAATCTATTTATTAAAAAATGGAAAAAAAAATTACATCATTTAAAAGTAAAAATTAAGGACATATTCCAAG
The DNA here is from genome assembly GCA_004329165.1 of Spatholobus suberectus. Taxonomy (NCBI): domain Eukaryota; kingdom Viridiplantae; phylum Streptophyta; class Magnoliopsida; order Fabales; family Fabaceae; genus Spatholobus; species Spatholobus suberectus. Next base: position 78,320,549 of record CM014733.1, read on the forward strand.
TGATTGCAACTTTTTAGTTTTAGGTTTTGAAATATAAAACAAAACATGTTCAATTAAAATGAAGTTGAATTGGTAATTAACATAATTTTGAAATATTTTTACCTTAACTTTTAAAATAAAAAATAGATTTGTTTTTTGTTTTCAATTATAAAAGTAAATCATTCAACTCTCTCATTTGTTTCAAAATATACGTAATTATTGTCATAATTAGTTAATTACTATTGTTGTAATAATTGTCACGATTACAATTATCACCTGCTGCCCTGTTCTCACCTTCATAACAATCATCACCATTTTCACCATTGCTATTGTCATAATTATCATCATCAATGTTATCAATCACTATCACCACTATTATTATCACCACCACAATAATTATTATTGTTGCGGTTACCATCATGATTGTTATTGCCACAACAATCATTATTGTCACTGACATTTTTGATATAATTGCTATATTGTTTCTTGTCATCACTACCGCATTCACCGTTTAGATTGCCACAAGTCCACTGTGCCACCATTCTCTTACCATCGCTCATGTTTCTCCCATCACCAAACAAGTCTAAATTAGGAAATATGAAGTGATTTGATATTAAATTTGAAAATTAAAAATAATAAAATAAAACTAAAAAAAATTTAATTCTAAAAATTTTAAAACTTAAAACCGACAACAATACCAAATACAGCCTAATTTTACAAATCGCATAGTTAAATTTGAGTATCAAAACGTTAATCGAACAACACTTTATATTATATAATCTCATTTTTGTTGAAGTTGATCAGATTTTGGCAATATCCAAGTTCTGTGGTATTTTCATTCCTCTTCATCCTCATTTTTTAATTACAATATATATATATATATATATATATATATATATATATATATATATGAAGTAATTTTATTCAAATCACGAATATCTATAACATAGTAAAATTAATTCTCCAATTTTTTTTTCATACACAAAAAATAAACTCAAAATTTTATTTAAGAAAAATTATACATATACCACTTATATCTCCCTTTCTACGTACATGTATTTTACGTTAATCATCTTTAAATTTAGGTTTAATTAATCTTTTAGTCCTTATAGTTTTATAAATTTTACCTTTTAGCATCTTTTTTAGTACTTATACATGTCATTTTTAATTCCTTTGCCGTTTGTGAAAAACGTTATTTATAATATTGTCAGAGATCCATCATAACATGAAATGGGAAGCACCAAACTACATAATACATCAATATTGTCAAATAAGAAAAACGTAAATTGACTAAGGAATGAGCAGTATTGAAATCAGTATCAAATTGCTTAGGTCAGTCTTTCAATAAAGAGCTAAATTCCTACAATTTTCTTCAACAAAAAATAACTAAAATTGCTTGAGTGTATTTGATATTGACTTTTGTAAGCAATTTTCACTATTTCTGTCCAAAAAGTGATTTATCAAAACAAAGTAAAGTGGGTGGACAGAACAGATTCTCGTGAAGCAAGATACATAGGATCTTCAGCCTCACTGGATGATAAAAAATCAATTTATACCAACAAACTGTCGTCAAAGGCTAAGGTCTACACTCTACAACACAAAAACAATTTCTTCATCAATGAACAATAGAGATATACCAACAACAACAAGGAATTGAAGAAAACTTTAGATATACCTGCTTGGCAATATTACAAGCATGATCTGGTGAGTTAAGGATTTCATAATAGAACACAAAAAAGTTGAATGCTTTTAATGATAGTACTGTCATAGAAGATAGTTTAGAAGATGAGAAAGAACCCACAACAAAGCAAGTTGACGGTAGAAAGGGTACTGCAAACAATTATACAGATAATAATAAATGGCTTTAGTTAATTTTAGATGACAGGAATCAAAAGACATTAAAAATGACATATATAAAGACTAAAAAAGATAATTTTTAACCATAGATATTAAAACATCCTAAAAGAAAAATTATAAAAACTGAAAGGTAAAATTTATAAAACTGTAAATATGAAAACAGTAATTAAACCTTAAATTTATACATGTCCACAATTTAGGGAGTCCTGAGTCACTCACCATACTGACCACACTGTCGACTAGAGCCCAAAAAGTTGTAAGGCGTTTCTTTTAAGGATTAAATAATGAAATAAGCTTGTTGACACGTAAGAGGGCTTTCGGCTTTCGATTTGCTTTATTCAAGGCAACCCCAAGACATCTTCCTAAATTACAGGTGCCATTTTTTATTTATTTTATTTTATTTTTCTCAAGAATAAGGGACAAATCTTTTACGGGATAGATAATACATCAGCAAATTTCTAAATTTTTAGGTAATGTTTAATTAGATTTTTATATTATAAAAGAAAAAACAGGTTATATATTAACAGTGTAAAGTAGTTTTACATTATTATCTAATCACAAATTACTATTTATTATAAATTGGTTGACTTTTATAATAAATATTTTAAAAAACATATTAATAGTGATTTCTGATTGGTTGACAGTGTAAAACTTTTTACATTAACAGTATATGACCATTAAACTCTTATAAGAATTGGTAATTGAGTTTTTTATCTTTTAATTTTTTTTAATTGGATCTCTCAAATTAACTTTTGTTTGGTTGTCGTTTGTCCCAAGGACCAAATTAAAAAAATCAAAAGATTAAAGACTTAATTAAAAAATAGTATAAGAATCTAATTAAAATTGTCTAAAAGTTTAGAGACCTACTCAATAGTTTAACTTTTAATTTACTAACATTATGTTAGTGCAGTAAAGTTTTGGGTTTGAGTCTTGTGAATGAAAAAAATGTGGTTGGAAGAAGATGCCTCATTAAAAGTGGTTAGCCAAATTCTCAGGCAGAAATTAGTCATCGATAAAATTAGTAAGTACTTCGCACCTATTTTTAATTTTGTGATTTTACTCCCTCAAATTTTAAAAATTTGTAATTTTGGTCTAACCGTTAAATGTTCATCTGTTGGCTATTAATGTCTCAACATTAACTATGATGTGACATTAGATTGAATACGTAGTAGATAACATTTAATAGACTAATGTCACGTCATAGTCAACGTTGAGACATTAATAGTTAACAGACAAACATTTAATAGTTGGACCAAAATTGAAGATTTTTAAAATTTGGGAGACTAAAATTGCAGAATTAGAAATAAGGGGATCTAAAATTCAGGGTTTTTAAAATTTGGAGGACTAAAATTGCAGGAATAAAAATAGGGAGACCAAAATCACGAATTGAGAATTATAGGAGGACCAAAAATACAATTTAGTCATATGACAATAATGCAACGATAGCATTTCAATATTGAAATATGCTCTTTGCCCCTTTCTATAATTTTCCCTTTTTTATAAAATAAAACAAAGGCAAAATCAAGATAAACAAATAAAAAATAAGGTTAAACTATTGTGTAGGTCCCTAAACTTTTAGATAATTTTTAATTAGATCCCTATATATATTTTTTTAATTGAGTCCTTACCAAAGAATATTCCGTCTAAGTTAACAGAATATTCACAGCAATTTAACGCCAAGGACCTAATTTAAAAAAAATAAAAATTAAGGACTCAATTACAAATTTTTATAATATAAGGACCTAATCAAAAATTCCTTAAATATTCAAGGACCTACTGATATATTATCCCATCTTTTACGGTGTTGGCGTGTTTTTTAGTTACAAAGAAATATTATTTTAATATTTACTTATATATCATAATTAATTATGTAAATTAGTTTTATGTTTAAATATATTAGATGAAAAGCAATTTTAAAATAATTTATTTTATTTAAATTTTGTAAATAATTTGTTATAGTAAAATTAAAAAACAAAATTATTTGTAGTAATTAATTCTATATTTAAATTAATTAATAATTTTGTATTCAAAATACGAAGATAAAAATTAACTAAAAAATAATATGATAACTTTTAATCATAAATTTCAAAATTTTACTTATGATAAAAAAGTTTTTTAATGTAGAAAAATCTTTTTTTTTATCAAATTGTTATTTTATTAAGCACTCCAACTTCTTTAGAGAAAAAATGTTTATCTTAAAAAATGTATTTATCACAAAATTTAATATCATCTAAGCAAGATTAAACTTATTAAAAATCAAATGGAGAAGTTTTTTAATATTAATTTTCATACAAATGAATTTTGAGATTAAACCAAAATCACATGTTTAAAGAATTTGTTTTCAACAAACATTGAAGTTACATGGTGCGTATTTGGTATCATCTTATACGTATGTTTAGGTAAAAAAATCACGTCAACATAAAAAAACGCAAAAGCAAGATTGAGTTACTTTAGAGGAATGTGCGTCAACTCCTAACACTTAATCACATACGCTAAATGTTTTTGTTCCTCAAAAAATTCATTAAATTTGGTTTTAGTCCTTAAACTTTATTTTCATTGATTTAAGTTGTTGAATTTTTAAAAATAGGTGAAATTGATCCCTCACCTTAACTCTGTTAACATTTTTACTGACGTGGCTAACAGCGACCATGTGACATCCACATTGTTAGCCACATGGCATCAAGAACCAATACCACCCTTTTTCAAAAATTAGAGAACCAAAACTACAGTTTTTAAAAATTGTAAGGACTAAGACCAAGTTTGACAAAATTTGTAGGGATCAAGAACACATTTTTTCCTATTTATTATTATTATTATTTAAATTATTTAACTATTATAATAATTAACTTATATTTTTAATAATTATAAAGAGTGAGAAATAATGATGGATGGGGGTGATTCCATTGATTCTTCAAGCCCCTTTTCCAAGAGTTGTTTCCTTAATGGTGGAAATGGAGAAATGAGAAAATGAGACAAGTGTAGTGAGAAGTCATCTCCCAACACATTTTGAGTAAGTGAGTAATGGGCCTTGCAAAATGGATTTTATAGTAGCTAGAATAGGCCCAAACACATAACAAGATTAGTTACAATGCACAGATATTTCAGTTGCCAACGTCCAATGTTGGCCAAATGTGTCAGATGCTAGACTAAAAGTATATAGAAAGACCTTGAAATTAAATACTAGTATAGCATCTTAAGACATTGAGTACCTAGTAAAAATATCATGACCTAGCGTTGCATCTGGCATGGATTCCTTTATGGCGTCTCTAATGTAGACCTTCAAGTGGAAATCAGCAATTTCTATCATTGTATCTTGTGTAGGAGCTCGAGATCAGCATGCCACACTAGGTCTCCAGTGAAAAACATCCTACATCCTACATCCTTCAATAGAGCGTGGGACACCATTCTAGCACTTTAGACGTTGCATTCATTTGCAAGTATTTTGCTTTATTTTCCTAAAATACTAAAGGAATTCTTCATGAAAATCATATTAAAAATGTGGTTTTTGTTCCTAAAGATTTGCTAAATATTAAAAAAAAGTGACAAGTGTGTCAAAAAATCATTATTATTATGATAAATTGTGTTTTTGAACCTTTAAATTTTGGTCAAAATTGGCCTTAGTCTTTACATTTTTGAAATCATGATTTTAATCTCTGAAGATTTGGTTAAAATTGGTCTTAATTCCTTCTTTTTTCAAAATCATGGTTTTTGTCCTTGATGCCACATGGCATCCATGTGGCAGTTGTTAGTGCATCAACAAAAATGTTAATGAAGTTAAGGCAAGAGACTGATTCTACCTATTTTAAAAAATTTAAGGACTTAAACCAATAAGAAAAATTAAAGATTAAAACCAAATTCAATGATTTTTCAAGGATCAAAAACATATTTTACCCTAAAGTTAAAGATAATTTAGTCAATACAACTTTCAAGTTTTAAAATATATTAAGAGATAAAAATAAGAAAGAAGGAGTTTTGACCTTCTCCCTTATCTTCTAAATATTTAAATCAAATAAATTATTTAAAAAAATCTCCCTTTTTTTTATCTCTCTATCCATACATTATGCATGCATTGTCAATTAATTTTTATACAAAAATGTAGAAGTATATGTTTAATTAAGATAGCTGCCTAAGTTCTTATTTAGCAATTATATATCTGTTAGTTGAGATCAGGGACAAATCCAGAAGCTTATTAAAGGGGGTGGCCAAAAAAAAACAAACAATAAATATTAAATAAACATTAAATTATAATAATTAAATATATCATATTGTTATTTAAGTTGTGAATATTATTTTTTTAAACTTATTTTTTATCATCTTTATAGTTAAAAATGATATTTCAATTATAATAATTGAAACATAAAGAATTAATCTCAAGAAATAATATATATAGTTCTCAAAGAGTGAAAGGGGAGGGGGGCCAAGGCCCTGCTTGCCCCCCCTAAATCCGTCCCTAGTTGAGAATTGAGATATAGCTTTATACTATTACAAAAAAAATGTTTTTTACATCATAATTCTACATTTGTTTCTTAAAAATTGATGTAATATTTGTAATATTAACATAAACATTTTAAATCAGTTGTTATTAGAGTCAATGTAGAAAATATTTTCTATATCGATTGTATGAGTAACCAATCTAGAAAGTATTTTCTACATCAATTCTTTAGCATCTAATTTAGAATAAGGACATCTTTTCAAATTTTTAAAAATTGTAGACCAAACTATATACATCTATTTTGCTTTAATTAATGTAGAAAAATAACTTTATACATCGATTTCTATTACAATTGACCTAGAATGTTGACGCATTTTCCAATTTTTTAAATTATAACCTAACTTTTTATATCAGTTGTACTAAGAACTGATGTAGAGAGTATTTTCTAGATCATTTTTTTTATTAACTAATTTAGAATGTAAACATCCTTGCAACTTTTGAAATTTTTACAAAACTTTCTAGATCAATTGTACAAAGAATGGATCTAGATAATACTTTATAGATCATTTTTTTGGTACAACTAATGTAGAACGTTGATGATATTCTCAATTTTTGAAATTCCTTACAAAACTTTCTAGATCAGTTGCATTAAGAATTGATATAAAAAGTAATTTTTTTACATTGATTGTACTAAGAATTGATCAAAAAGTCACTTTCTATATTGGTTCTTGTACAATTGATGTAGAAAATCCATTATAGTTTTCTAATTTTGCTAATGCACTCATATTTTTGTTTTGCTCCAATTTTTAAACCCTCATTCTCAATCTTCAAGACGTCTTGAGAAAAAGATAATTAAACCAACGTACCCCTTGATCTTCCCCTTATATAAGTATGATTTCAATTTGTGTTTTCTTATTATACATCTCTCATTTTTATTAATTTTTTCTAAATCTTCCTCTCGTTGTAGTTTTACATTTTCATTCTTTATTAGTGTGTTTGTTTTTCATTCAAACCATAGCCTTGTGAGATAATTTTCTCTCTCTCATGTATTGTTTTCAAACCCTAATATTAATTGTTATCTCTCTCTCTTGTAGGTGGTGGTTGAGAATAATGTTCGAAAGTTCATGAAAGAATAATAAATGTTGTTTGAAGGAACGAAACACTGTTCTTAAGGAATCGTTTCCTTCCACAAATAACAATGAAGAACACACGAACTTTATTTTTTGTGATTATATGGTTCTCATGCGAGAAATTTTCCTGCACTTTATTTTTGTTTTGATTTGATCTACATTTTTTTAATCATGCCCACGTTAAAACATCTTGTTTTTAGAAAGTAAATAAAATATAATTTATGCATTTTACATCTATAATTGACTTTACCCACAAAAAAGTTAATTAATTTTACCTATCACAAAATTAATTTTCTTTATCACAAAAATTACACAAATAAATATAAGAACGATATAAAATCAAGTAAAACACTATTTTGATTTGTCTTTGAAATCGAGGTTAATTACATTAACTCCTAAAAAATAAAAATTATCTTTTTAATCCATAAAAGATAAAAAAAAATGGGTCAATTCAATTATTTTTTTACATTAATTTATGTCTAAAAAAATTAAATTAATCCATATTATCTTTCGAAAATGAAAATAATAATTTCTGTCATACACAGACTTATATAACTAAGGTCAAATTTGTCAAAGATGGAATTAGTGTTTCACTCAACAGCATCAATTCTCCCACCACTGGTAGGTGTTTGGCTATTAAGTATTAACCAATGCGCTGCTCATGGTCGCAGGACCAATATGTGGAGAAGATAATTTTTTTTTTTTTTAATTACAAAATACTATGGTTTTATTCAATGGATTGATCCAACTTGATGGTGACCATCTTCTTTTGGAGGACCCACTTGAAATAAAAATCGTTTGTAGTGAACATACTCGTATAATTGTCGTGGTCATCAATATTTGAAATTAGAATAAACTATTCTAATTTTCATTTATTTTGTATTTTTTACATAAAATTTCTTCTAATTTTAAAATTTATATTAAAATATTCTTATTTCATAATTGTTTGGTGGTACGAACCCAAATGGATACACAACACAGCAACGACGATTTTTGGGGAGCAAAGGTCGAACTAGCATGGCAAAAAACACGACAGTGAGATTTGGTGATGGCCACATGTAAGAACTTTAACACTCAAATCGGTGTATGAGAGATGTGAGTAAAAAGTGAGGATTAGATTCATACTTGGAAGTTGAGATTGCCTTATATAGAGATCATTTTGACAAGAAAATTCGTTAACAATTATCGCAATTTTCAAGTCATGTGGTAGGCAAATAATTACAGTCACATGGAACGTGTGATGAAGTTGAAGTGGGCCAACTGACCTTGAGAGGTCAACACAAATGAAGTCGGTATTAATGCATGTTGATCACAAGAGTCACTCCCAAGTCTAAGATAGGCTAAATTCCTAGTACAAAATGAGGTCGCGACGTATAAGAGATAACGTTGCGAATCTACCCTCCAAGGCTTGCTTGTAAGACGGAGGAGTCATGGAAGCTGTTAGGTTGAAAATTGGTTCAGAACAATAATTATGTTATACTTAAACTCAAATTTTATTTCTGTATAAAATTAATAAAAATATCTTTATTATAGATTTTGATTCGTTACACAAAAACTGCTTTTTCTTAAATATTTATATACACCTCTTTCTATTTTATAAATACATTATTATTAAATCTCTCTATAATAGTAAAATTCTGAAATTATTAATTTCTTAAATGATAAAAATTTTAAAAGAACTTAAAAAATATAACAGAATAAATTTTAATTTTGTATCTTCAAAACAATAATTATTGTTATTTTAAAATGTTGTGATAAAAATTAATCTAGACTTAATCATGTGAATAATTAAGCATTAAATTAATAGAATATATTTTTTATTATTTAATTTACAAAAAATTGATCGTAAAATTATTTTTATATTTTCTAATAATAATTTATGTTAAGTTTTTGTTGAAATTTTTTATTGCTATAATTTAAAACAATCCTTCTTATTTGAAGATATCAAAAACTATAATTTATTTTTATTTATTCTTTTATGTTACTATTATGCTATTTAAAATTGTTTATCATTCGAGTATTTGATAATTTCAAAGTTTTACTATAGCAGAAGAAATTAATTATAATACATTTGTAAAAATAAAAGTGTATTTATGTAATGTTTAAAAATAAAAGGGGTTTTGAATGTATAATGAAACAAAATTTATAATAAGGATGATTTTATTAATTTCCTACGAAAATAAAGGTTTGGAATTTAACTGTAGTATGTGTATAAATTAAGAGGATTTTGTGTGAATTTTATAAATGGAAGGGATTTTGTGTGAGAAGTGCAAAATAGAAGGAAAGTTGAATAATTTACTCTTGAAATTATGAAACATCGGAAGTTGCATGGGTTGCAAGAATTTTTAATTTAAACAATAAAATAAAAATATAAGTTAAAAATCACAATAAATACGTATAATTAATTCATGTCAATTTTTAAAAACATCAACTAAAATAAAAATATTCAATACAAAAAGGGTTAAATTTGTTTTTGGTTTTCCAAAAATATGACAGAATTGGTTTTAGTCTCTAGAATTTTATTTTTCTTTGAATAAAGTCCCTCAAATATTAAAAATACTCTAATTAGATCCATGTGTTAAACTCTGTTTAATTTTTCTGTTAAATGATGGTTACATTAGCTTTCAAGTAAATTATTTTAATACTTGAAGTACCTAGTGCTAATTTTTAATAAAAAAATCATATAATTACTTTTGCTTTAGGGTTAAAAAAAATTAGTGGTTTAAGATTAAATATGTAATAATTTTATTTAAAAAATATATTATTAATTCAACCTGGACATAACAGTTGACATGGATGGTCACATCAGCAAATTAATAGTGACTGTGATACTGATGTGGCCATCATTTATCATAAAAGTTAAACAGAGTTTAGCATGGTGATCTAATTAGGGTATTTTTAATATTTGAGAGATTTTATAGAAGAAATTTTTTTCCTAAGGACTAAAACCAATTTTGTCATGTTTTTGGATGATCAGAAACGTATTTAACCCAAACAAAAAATATGTAGAATCACTTAAAATTTAAATTTAAAAAAACGAGTCAAATTGAAAATAATATATGTCATTTTAAAAAAAAACATTTCATTTAGCACATAAAAACAAATTAAAAAATATAAACGTATTTTTTTCTGTTTCCCCCATCAATTGCATACTTTTAGATTCATAAATCTAATTTAGATTATTTGTTTTAAAGTTAAATTAATTTTGATAAAGTTAATTTTAAACTATTGAACATAATTGAGATGTATGTCAAAATTATTTTTAGTCATAAATTTTACATTAAAAGGTATGTTATGATGAAAAAAATGTTCTTAAAATTATCCAACTGGACATTTAGACTATACGCCACACAGAAACTCTTAATCTAATTAAGAACCCCAAGAATTCCATCATAAGTATGCCACTATTGTTTTGTCTATCCTAAATTTATCCTAAAGAGATTGGCATGTTTCCTTTTCCCATATCTCAAGGAAGGCAAGAAATTGAAAATAAACTATTTTCTCCATAACTTCTAATATCAAGATTTTTTTTTTTTAATTACGCAGCCGTATTCCTAATGAAATTGCATTCAATTTATTAGATAAATTTGGAAATCGTAAAATCAAGGTATGAAAAAGTAAAGAAGAAAAAAACAAGAGTTTTGAAGAATATTTATAAATGACTCATGGATAAAAAATAACTAACAAAAATTGTTGGAAAAATTCCCCTTAATTATAAATATTCTCATTTCTCATCATTCTCTCATTTTCTCTTAAAACAACGGTTATCTCATTCAACTTTAACGTTTTTCTCCTTACAAGCAACATTTGAACCAAAGGTTTATAGACTGTGGTAGTAAGGTCAATAACAATAACAACAACACTTGTACCTCATTAGTAGGGGTGTTCAAAATAGGTTAACTGATCTGACTACGTAAAAACTGAACTGAACCAAAAATATAGTTTGCTGAACCGAACAAAACTATAAAACAGTTTAGGCAAGTTGAATCGAATTGTTTGATGAACTATTTTCTCAAATTTGAATTGAACTGTGCTTTGAATCGAGCTGAACTATATTGAATCAAACTGAACTGTTTTTTTGCATTGAGAATTTTTACCCCTTTATAAAAATGGTATAGTTTTTATAGTTTGGTTCAGTTCAATTCGGTTCTCAAACAGTTCAGTTTAGATTTTTATAAAAAAATAGTTCAGTTCAATTTTTTTATAAAAACAATTCAGTTTTTATAATTCAGTTTGGTTTAGTTTTCAAACAGTTTAGTTCAATTCAATTTTTTTGAACACTTCTACTCATTAAAGATTTTGTCATTCGCATTCAACAGTTGACATACAAGCTGGTTGAGTTTATTAATGAAGGTCATGCACTAGTTGTGGAGGAGTCTGAGTGAGGACGAAGTCGTTCAAGGAGACAAGATGGGTTGAGAGAAAGATCGAAATTGTAATTACATCAACAAGATATTAGTAATGTAATGTGCAATGTTACTATTGCAGGAATAAAAGTCATGTGCAAGCAAGATGCACACAAATGGAGAGGGTTTTCTCAAATTTGTCTACAAAAGTTATAATCTTATTTGAGATAATGAATATTTATTTAGATGTTTTCGTAGATATAGGCAAGAGGTGTCGAATCACATTAAATTCATGTCTTCACAATTTATATTTGTGGTGTTATTTATGTGTGTCCCATATATTTGATCCTCATTGTGTGTGAAATAGTTTGTTTTCCCAACAATGGTATTAGAGCTGGTTGGTGCAACCATGTGACCAATCAAACGAGTATTGAAATAAGATAAAGTTGATGGTGGATCCATGTGGAAATCCTTATGTAAAAAGTCTTTTGTTGATGTGAAAGTCAAGCGACTTGTTTCATTAGCAATAGCCAACAATGATGCCAATATATGAAGTGTTACCATCCAATACTCGTGAACGAATATTGAGATTAAAGGTATGGTAAAGAGCACACCAAAGTTTGCGAAGCCGAAGCATGATGTATAAAAAAATTGAAGATAGTTATGATGAACTTCCATGACGACAAAAGTTAAGGAAGTAAGAATAAGAGTTATAAATTTTAATTGAGGGATTGGGAAAACCAGTCTAAATTTCCAAATATGAATGCAAGTAAGTGGAAATTTAAGAGGAGCATTGCAAGAGATAGTGAAATGTATCTTGAATCTTGAAGAACTTCACTACCATAATGAGAGGGTAAGTGAAAAGATAGAGCAATTGAAGTCCAATAAGTCATATTCATGAATGGAGCCATTAACTATTCCTTTTTGGAGTGATTGCTAGCTCCCTTTGGGTCTCATTCTTAAGGATCTTGCACTACATGATATTCGTGTCAATTATAGAGATCTATTTATTAAAGACCATGTTACAAAAGCAGGTTGCTAGAGTGTTGAGAGATTTGAATATCTTTTACTTGTGGGTCTTGTTGCGAAGATTTTGGGGATTGTTCCACCTTATATCAATTTGAGATCAGATTGTTTTATATGGGCTTTAACATCTGATGGAGTTTTTTCTACCAAGAGTGCTTTCCAGGTACTGAAAGGTGAACTTGATGTAAGGAGTCATATAGTGTGGTGTAGCCTTTGGACATTTGCTCTTAACCCGATGGATAGCTGCTATCTCTGGTGAGTGGCTCATAATGGGATCATGACTAATGTTTTTCGAGAAAGTCAAGGCTAAACGGATAATGCTACTGTCCTATATGTCACCGAGAGGATGAGACATCCATACATATACTCAGGGATTGTGACAAGGCCAAACTTGTGTGGTAGCACCTTACGCATAACTTGCCCAACTTTTTCTTCTTAGCGGGTCTTTAGGATTAGCTGTTTCAGAATTTGCAGGACATTCATGTAGATGCCAATGGTATTTAGTGGCTATTTATGTTTGCGGTAGGTGCCAATATTATTTGACAAACCTGTAATAATATTCTGTCAATGGGTAGGAGTTTTAATTGCCAAGCCATATGTCGCATTATCCAGTAAAGGGCGTGGCAATGCGCTTTGTCTAAAATTGATCTTGTGCGTACTGTGGGTGGTTGTGCTGTCTCACAATTTCATGAAATCAAATGGGAACCTCCTCCTACGTCGTGGACCAAAGTTAACACAAATGCCTCGATCTAAGATAATGGTGGGTTGGCAACTTGGGTGGGTGTTTTTAGAGACACAAATGGTGAGTGGATCAGTGGTTTCTTAAGGAATTTGGGCTCATTTAATGTTCTTATGTCGAAGCTTTGGGGAATGTTGATGACTCTTGACATTGCTTGGAATGAGGACATTAGGCAGCTGTGGTTGGAATGCGAATTCTAAGCTAGCTGTTAAGTTCATCAAGGAAAGCATGAGTAGTTGTCATCCTTATAAGGCTATGGTGGATTCCATCCACATTTGGCTCAATAAGGAGTGGGAGGATCGAATCTCTCATGTTTTTACGGAGGTGAATGTTGATGCTGAATATCTAGCTTTGTTAGCCCATGATCACAATACTAGTTTACATTTGTTAGATAGACCTCCAGTGGGTAGTGCTATGTTAATTATTAAAGATGTAATGGGGTTGTCAGTACCCATGGAGTTTGCTTCTATATTTTTGGGCGCTTTTACCCTCTTGTTCACCAAAAAAAAAAAGGTTCACTAAGTCACATTCATTCATAGAGCTATTCACCACCACTACAAAAAGGGGTCCTTATGAAGAAAGAAGGCACCACCCAAGTGAGAATGGGTATGTAATGGAGAAAGTTTCTCAAGTTTGTTTAGTCAACTTGTAATGAGAGGGTTTTCTTAAATTTGTTCATAAAACTTGTAATAAGGAGAGTTTTCTCAAGTTTGCCTGGAAAATTTGTAATCTTATTTAAGATAATGAATAGTTATTGAGATGTTCATGTGAATGTAGACAAGAAGTGTCAAATCACATTAAATTTGTGTCTTTTACTATTTTTATTTGTGGTGTTGTTTGCATGTGTCCTATATCTTTGATGCTCATTGTGTGCGAAGGAATTTGTTTCCCCAACAAAAATTGACCCAACTGCAAATTTAGGTGGGATTTGTGCTCAACTTTATGGCCCAAGCCAATCTTCATAAGTAAGATTAAGTGTTTATTTCATTGAATATTTTCCAGTGACATTATTACTCGATGAGATCTTAGCCATTCACCAAATTTTATTAATATAATATATTTTCATTACAAAATAGGGATTTAAAAAAATTAACAATGGGATCTCAACACATGAGAATCTCAAGATTTTTTTTTCACTTAGGATGATCTCTTCCCTTTTTTCATCAATCTAATTTAATTATATGAAAAAGTTCAATAAATAATAAATTTGTTTGGAGAAATTTCATGATGGACTATCAATTTCTAAAAACGTAAAAGGTTCAATTTAATTAATAAAAATAACAAATCTTATTTACATCAACCTTTTAAAGAGATTACAATATTTAGCCAACATTTAAGAATTAATATAAGAGTTTAATAGCTATGCACTATCAGTGTAAAAACTTTTATACAGTCACCAATCAGAAATCATCGTTATATGACTTTCAAGATAATTATTGTAAAAGTCAAAAAATATACCATAAAATGGTAGTTTGTGATTGAATGACTATGTAAACTGTGCATAACCTATTTTCTCTTAATATAATCACATTCATAGTCTTCAAAATTAAGATTAAATTTTTACATATATAGAAATCGAGATAGTTGCTATCAAAATTTTCAACGACAAATTTGAAAGTTTATTATGAAATAGAAATAATAATATTAGTCTTTTATTTTATTAAAAATATGTCGTTTAACTCAATCAATCATTTTATTATATAAATCATGAATGGTTCTAATTAGACTTAGGCTGGTTTGTTGCATATTAAAAAAAGAAGTGATTTTGGTTGAAAATAATCTAGTGATTATTTTTAAGAGATTTAAAAAAAAAAGCTAATTTATGTTTGTCTACAATAATAAAAATCACTTTAAAAAAAATGATTTTATGAGAAGTTATACAAAATAGTTTAGGATTTTGGTAAGATTTAAAATTATTTATAGCTTTTGATTATTTTAAAAAACTGAAACAAATGCATTAAAAGCTAAAAAAAAATATTATTTTTAAAAAAATAAGTGATTCTTTTGAAACAAAGTTGTAACAAATGGACCTTTAAACATGTTTTCATATTTATAAAAAAAAATTCTTTCATTTTAGATCCAAAATTTATTTTCATTTGATCCTTTCTTTTGTTGAAATTGTTGCTTTTAGAACAACTTTATAATATATGTTGCTTGAAAATAAATAATCGTTACACTTATGTTTCACCTTTAAAGGTATTGAAATGAGAGAGAGATAGTCATAGTAAGTGTTTAGATTGGCTTTCAAGAAGCACGTAAATTGGTAAAGTCATGTTCAAATGAGCAAAACGACGCAGAAACACAAGAGAGTAGCTTCAAGTTGACACACATTAATTATCGAATGACGAGAATCCAAACATGCTTTTATACACACACACACACACACACATATAAAGTTATCTATACAAGGAACGGTTTGTTATTAAAGAATGAGATTCACACTTTCATATATAAATATCAAGTGAAAAAGTCTATGCAACTCTTTTTTAATTAGTTCCATTAATAACTCACTAGAGTCGACCTAATGGTGAGAGGATTAGCATGAAGTCTTAGGTTTGAACTTCATTGACACCTTTGTACAAAAAAAAAAAAAAGTTCTACTAATAAATTTGGCCTTAATCCTGCCACCATATATATCAACTTTGTTAATTAAATGATGACGTGGGTAACAAATTTCTGTATCACCACTCACATATATGTGGCAAAGATAAGTCATTTGGCATGCCATATGTAAAGGTTTTTGTCATATCAACTACACACTCAAACAAAGTCATGCAATGAATACACGATTTCACCTCTAAACTTTAAAACACTAAATTAAAATTCCCCAATTCCTAACTTTTCCTAGAATTTTGCATACTCTTTTGGGGCATCACCAAACCCCTTGGTCAAACACCCCAATCTTCTCACCCATAATTGCTTCCGTCTTCGAGCAAAGCCACCCATTATGTCACGCCATAACTAACAATGTTTTTGCATGTAGAAACTACAAGTCTTTCCATTCACCCATCAAAACAACCAAGTGTGACAGTGACACTGTCCTTCTTGCTTAACCACCGCTATAGTCAAACACTGTCCAACACAAAATCCTACAAGCTTTAGCCCTGTTGTCGTCCTTTTTCCCTCTTTGTCATGAAGCTTAGTGACCATTACACCTTTTGTTCAACCACACCTTTACCTTGGTTGTTATGAACCACCAACACGTCACAATTAATGCTGTCGAATCTTGAATTTCTAATAAACCACCAACACATCACAATTAATGCTCCCAAATCTTGAATTTCTAATAAATCTAACTGGTTTAGCAAAAGATCTTTACTATATGACCATCATTAACATGTTGTTAGCCATAATCAAGGTGGCTAACACACTTTGAATGTAAAAATCACCTACAAAATTGCTTATAAAAAAAAATCACCTACAAAATCTAATTGCATCACCATATTGATCACAACCTCTACAAACTATTGAAACTCAAATGCACCAAGCCTTTGCCACTGAAAAACCACTTTAAATAATATTCTCCTTGTCAACCTTCATGAATTACTTATACTTCAAAAAATTGTACCTTTCACAATTGTAAAGAGGCTAAATTTTAGAGGCAACAATGAATTCATCAACACCCCAAATTTATAGATATTTCAATCCTAAAAAAATGTGGATTCTAAAAATTGTGGATTAGTGGTTCAGTTAAGTAGTGACTAATGTGGTGGATGGTTGTAAGTGATTAGGTGGTGGCTAAGGCATATAGGGTTAGGTGTGGGAAGAAGATGCATTGCAGTGAATAGTGATAGCAGAGGAAAGGACAACAAAATGAGTTTTGTCATGGTGTTCTCGATCCATGTGGTAACCATGTCTCTATATAATTGTCAACTTAGTATAGTTAATGTGGTATTTATTAATCATGTTAGCACTTAACAATCTTCTATTAATGGTAAAAAAAACAAAATTAAGTAATTTTATAAAATGAGCTAAAAGCTTAAAAAAAATTAGAGAATAACATAAAATAAGTAACTTTATAAAAGCTAAAAACATTTAAGTTTTTTTCAATTATGCCAATGAATGTATAATAAAATACCTTATAGTTGTATATGAGTAAAGTTTATCTTTATTTTATTAAATCTTACAATGATTGGTTAAGTGAAACTCTATGTTGTAAATCTAGTTGATAATATATAAATAAAGAGTAAATTACACTCACACCCTCTCAGTTTTTTCGAGAATACGCTCAATATCCCTCCATTTTGGAGCACTACAATAAACCCCCTAAAAGTATATGAAATGTAACAGTGATCCCCACTGGCCGTTGGATGTCGTCCAAAACGTTTACAAAAAATGAGCATGTGCTACTTCACATGATTTTTAATAAATCTTTCTTTCAAAAATAAGCTCACATTCTTCCTTTAAACTTAGCTTCCTTATCTTTCTCTCTTATTGTCTATCTCTTCCAAGCATTGTCATACCACACGCGAATGACAACCTCATTGGAGACACCTTCTTTTCCTCTCCTAACACAAGGTGCAATAGTTCAAATTTTGGTCATTGATTTCCTTGAACCAAATATAGTATTTCCAAGAATTTTACTTCAGTAGTTTCATTATCATGGTATCTCATGCCAAGCCAGTGTTAGCTCTTTTATTGCATTTTTCTTGTACCATATACCCTTCAAAAACATGTTTGAATTTTACAAATAAATCTTACATATCATAACTACCATATACCTAACTACTTTATGTTTTAATCATACTGCATAAAACCTTGACTATGTGTATGAATCTCACTGACCTTGACTATGAAGTTTAAAGGATGAAGGTGAGAATATTTTTGAAAGAAAAATTTATTAAAAGTCATATGAGCAGTATGTGCTCATTTTTTGTAAACGTTTTAGATAATATTCAACGGCCATGGGAGGTCAATGTTACGTTTCACACACTTTTAATAGATTTATCGTAGTGCTCCAAATTAGAAGCATATCGAGCGTATTTTTAAAAAAATTGAGAGGGTGTGAATATAATTTACTCATAAATAAATGTAAGAGGAAAACGAAACAGACTATATTTTATGTGTATCTCATTTAATTAGCTAGTGCCCTACGAATAATCTAGATAATTAGGTTTGACATGTGTACGAATATGATCGTAAATGTACTTGGAGTTATCGTTGATTATAAAAACACAAATAACAAAATTCCAGACATGAACCAAACCATTTTCACATGATTCACAAATTTTTAAAGCGGAACCAAAGTTATGATTGTAGAAAACAAATCAAATTAGCCGTAATTTCGAATTGATTTGTTTTAATGGATTGAGAATAAGAACAAATTTACATTTCTTATATAAACATCATCATTAGGAATTTGAAAAGAAACTTTAATTTATATTAATATTGAAATAAAGCAGGAAAATTGAAGAATAAAAAAAATCAATTTTGAAGGATTTGAACAAAGGAAAATTTTCCATTATAAAAAATACATTGAAGACGAGTTAATGTATGTTTTTTTAAGTAGTTCAATCTAATTTATTATAGGACCAGTTTTCTTTTTTATAAATACCAAAGCCAAATGAAGATTAAGGACATATTTAACAAAATAACTGATAAATAGTTAAAATTCGAAATTTGAAAAACTAAATTTTACTTAAAATCTGTTACGTTAAATTTTTTTTTTAAGTGTACAATTGATCTGTTACGTTAATTTATAAAATTAGAAGTGTTTAAGAAAAGTAACTGTTGAATTGGTTAATAAATATAAAATGACATAAGAATTTATTTATGTAAAATATATTTTTATTACATAGATAAAAACAATCTTTAAGTAATTATAATTTTGGATGTTTTTATTAATTTTAAATTCTTGTTATTTTTTATTTAAAGATAAAATATTTTATTAAAATTAAATAAATAGTATAATATTAAAAGAAATAATAAAAAAGGAATTTTATAATCTATAACTTTAATAAAAAAAAAATTCTCTTTTGATCTCCACTTTTATTAGATTATTATACTCTTTAACTATTTTCTAAATTATTCACTATTTTACTCTTTAATTATTATCTGAATTACTTACTACACCTTCTCTTTCTTTTATTTTTTTAAAATTTTTCCCTGGTAATAAATAACTTAAATGTTATTTTCAGAAGTGTCTTAAAAAATTACAAATTAATAAAATAAACTTATTTATTAAATATTTTTATTTTAATTAAATAAATTTATAAGATTGACAAACAAATTAAGCTAGTATTAATGAACATGATGTCGTTGTTTATTTTTTTTATTTTCTCGAGAACATGGTTAAAACAATTAGAGTATTATTTGAACCTGTTGGGCCCATTAATGATAATTGGTGCCCCTCCCACCCTCTGGCCTAAAAGATTGTAGGGACATGGCTTTTGATGGTTACCAATTTGGAGTCCTCTCAAATTCAAACTATTTTTGTCTCTTTACCTTGTATCTTAGCAGAATGTGTCCCAATGGGAGCCATTGATAGGACAAAGTATTGTTAATGCTAACAGATCGGGGCCGTAAATCCGTATGTGGTCTCACATGGGGCATATGTTCCCCATCGGCATCCATTAAAAAGAGCGTTTTGGACTGACGTTGAAATGCCCGAACGAAACTTGCTGGAAGTCAATCGGACTGTCCTTTTGTGCTGCTGCTTGTGGATGGCGACATTTTTAAATAAACAATTTTAAATTTTCATATAGTATCCAATTACGAATTCTCTGCTTAAATATTTTATATTTATCTCACTTTTTCAAGAACTTAATTTGTATTCTTAACCCTTTTTTATCGTCTTTTATCGTCACACACAAACATACACACATATATATTTTGATATAGACTACAATATTCTTTATAAGAAGTAATTTGCTCGAATTAAATAGGACGATTATGGGTGATAAAGCTCTTTCTTTAAATGTTTAATGTAACTGTATATTCAAAATTTGAATTCAAGACTACTAGTTAAACTGAAACAATCTTATACCAGTTGATTCACGCATTTGACAGTTGCTACATCTGACTTAAGTACACTAATTAATTTTCACTTTAGTGCTAGAACCCAACTTAAGTTCTTAACTATTTTTTAAGTGAGTGTCATTTTATCTCCACTCACACAAAAACCCTCATTTTATCTTAAAAAATTATTTTTTAATTCTTAAGCAACTCCTATAAAATTTTTATAAGAACTCATTTGCTCCAATGATATTTTTAAGTTGTTTAACTTTATAAACCAACATAAGCAATTGTGTTCAAGTTGCTCTGGAATAAACCAGCGGTATTTTTCACAGGAGACAATCCTACTCAAGTTAGGTAAGACTATTATGAGTGGCAAAACTCTTTTTCCGAATATATAACACAATTGCATGCCTAAGACTTAAACTCGAGACGTTGGTTAAGTTAGAATAGTCTCCCACTAATTGATCCACACACTTGGTGATAAAAATTATGTATATTTAAGAAGAGAGGGAAGGATATAAAATTTTCACTTGATATGGTTGTGTGAAAATTCATCATAAGAGGATCCATTCCCTTAATCCTCCTCCTTTCTTTATATGATCAGTGCATGACTTGTTTTCTCATATTTATTTTTTATTTAATATTTCTTTATAAAGTAGTTAAAAAATTATAAAATTTATAAAAAAATATAGCATTACTCTTTTTAAATTCTCTCTCTATATATAAGGAAGTGATTTCTTTGCTCTAGTTATTTAATATTTTTTTTATAGAATATAAAATTAATTATTAAATAATGTGATATTATCTCAATAGTCATTATTTATGTATACTAAATTTTAGATAAAATAATTTTTTATAATAATGAAATCTTATAATTGATATTTATTTACGTTTAAAAATTATATTATATATTAAAATAAAGTTAATAAATAAAATAACTAATTAATTTTTAAATTACGATATTTTGTAATTTTGATATACTTAATAATAATTTTCAATTTAATTCAATGTTCGTAAAAGCTATTAAACATAATAAGTTTGTCAGTGTTAATTCTCGAAAAAAGTGGATCTTGTTAAAAAAATCAATTCAAAATTTTAAAATAATAATTGAAGTTGGAAGTTTTAATGCATGTAAGTTTTTAGAATTTAATCTTTCACTTGGGAGAAATCTATATTCATCGTTGAATGAAAGAAATAATAATTTTCAATGACCTTGAAAAATGTGAAACAATTAATATCTAATAATTCATGTTTATGAATGAAGTTACACTTACACTACCATATCAAAGGAATCTTGTGCAGTGTTGAAGCACTCCAAGTTGAAGGGAGGAGGGGGGTCCTATACCCAAATCTAACGGAGGGGGTATGTACCAAAATTGAAGAAATATAAATTTAAGAGACGTGAGAAGATGTTTTGTGAGATTGTTTATTATTCATTATAATTCTTGGGATGAAAATTTGGGTTTGTAAGCTGATAGTGATAAATGCTACTTAAAAAAAGTTTTTCAAATTTGTGTAATATTTATTTGAAATAATGAATATTTTATAAGACGTTTTTGTGAATATAAGCAAGAAATGTGAATTTGAGTTTTTCTTATAATTTCCTTTGAGTTTAATGGTCATGCGCTGTCAGTGTAAAAAGTTTTATATTGTCAACCAATCAGAAATTACCATTAATATGATTTTTAAAATATTTATTATAAAAATCAACAAACTTATAATAAATGGAATAAATGGTTGTTTGTGATTGAATGACAGTGTAAAATTACTTTATATTGTTAGTGCATGACTTTTTTCTCATTTCTTTTATGGTATAGTTTGTGCTGTATTATCAAATTTTTTATCATTATTGTGCGCACTTTTTTTTTTCTTTTCTAATAACCCATGTCAAATGGGTTTGATCTTCATTAATCAACTATATTTAATTTTTTTATACATTTTATTTTTTAAAGTATAAGTAAATATGAATTATTTAAATTACGTATTAATGAATGCATAATTTATCTAAAATTTGATATATATATATATATATATACATATATATATATATATATATATATATATATATAATCATTAATATAAGGTCACATCATTCAGTTGTTAGATTTGTTAAATTTGCACTTTATAAAAGCTATTAGTGAAAAAAATACCTTAAACGTGTTCTTGATAATTATATTCCTCCAATATTCATGTTTGTGTGGATCGGATAAATTGGCACCAAGTGTTCACTTGGTAAAGTGACATTTTAAATAGTCTTTTGTAATAAATTTGATCAGTTTAACTATTAAATTATTTGACATTCTTACGATGGTCTTGTATATTAATTTTAGATAATTTAAATATTCATAAATATATAATTCAATATTAAAGTTTAAATTATTTTAAATTGTATACTATATTTTAAAATAAAGTTATACAATAAAGTATTAATTATTTTTAAATTATATAAATTTTTATAAATTTATTTTACTTCATGAGAACTTTCAATGTAATTGTTGAATTAATAAAATTCAACATTTATAAAAGTTATTAAGAATGTACTTTTATTAAATTTGACACTTGGTAATATTTTGATTCCTATAAAATCTTAAAATTTCATTTTAGTCCCCTTTTCTTTTTAGTTTGATTTGAGTCCCAATCTTTTAAAAGTAAATAATTTTAGTTCCCCTTTAACCGACTCCCATTAAGTATTGATTTAATCAATGATAATCAAACTTAGCATTATCATGTATAGTGACTGTTATGTTATTACTTAAATATGTTTTTTTATTCATATAAATATTTTAAAGTTTATTTTAATTCTTAATAAATATTGTTATTTATTTGAGTCCTTATTCTTTTAAAAGTAAATAATTTTAATTTCTTCATCAAATAACTTGCACAACTTACAGGTTAAATACTCTTTTTCCAAATAAAATCTCAATTTTAAATGTGGTCAAATATTTTTTTTTCTTTCAAAATTACATGGACACCAACAAATGAGTTTTTGTTATGTCCACTCGACTTGTTTTTAGTACCACTTGAGCTTTTATTTTTATTGAATTTTTTTATCACTTTTTATAGTTACCTAAGTCTTCAAAATCAACTTAACATCGCCATCTTGAATAAACGATAAATAAGTTTGAATGAAGTGCTTAAATAACTCCCATATAATGTTAAAAGTTGAATAGTTTAAAAGAATATATCCTTCAACATGAGTTTTAAAGAAAGAATATTTCAACATTTTAAATGAAATTAGGGATATGTTTAGAAGAGTTTATTTATAATTTATTTGAATTTATCTTATGACATAAGTATTTATATAAGTATTTGAGAGAATTTATGGAAATTTAGCTTATTTCAATAAGCTAACCATGATAACTTACAAAAACAATTTACAATTTATATGAAATCAGTTTAATCCAATTTTCTCTTCAATTATACAAACAACTTATGCATAAGTGCTTACAGATAAAGACCTATACTCAATAAATTATTATTAAGTTGTTAATATAAACAAACATTAAATCTATAACCGTGCTCTTGGCACACACACAAAAAAAAAACAAGAAAATACATTTAATTTCTAAAGTAAGTGTTTCTTTTTCTTCACCCTCAAAAAAGGGCTTGTTTTTCTTAGAAAATTACCAAAAAAGACATGGGTAGCAAATAAATGCACACAAACTCCACAAGTAGTGATTCATTGGACGTATTTAATATAATATAGACTAGTTTAACTTTTTTTGGTACAAATAGACTAGTTTAACTTTTAAAAGGTATATAAATTTCATGAACATATGTATAAAAAGTATGAACAATGTTTTTGAGTTAAGATGCACTTTTATTATTTGTCCCTTCAAATAGCCTTTACACACACACACACACACACACACACATATATTGTACGAGGCAATGTCTTTTATTTTTTTATTTTTTGGTTGCACGGTTTCTTTAAATTACTGTGTACATGGGAATTCCTTACAACAATCTAAAAAAGTGAGCTCATTTTTTCTAATGAAATTAGTATGAAATTTATTTAATAATAAAAAACATAATAAAAAGTGTGTGTTATTAACATTACTCTTACATAAGCAAAATTCCATGACTTCAACATATTTTAATATTTTTTCACTAATAATTTTCCCTAGCTTACATAAAATTAGTTCCCTTTCCTCTTAATCTGTGAATATATTTATATTTCCCTTTTTTTGTCATGAAATACCCAAATCATTTTGGTGTGCTTGCCTTTCTTGTTGGTGGAAGCCTTAAATGGCAATTGAATCATTCTTTAGAAAACGCCCACCATAAGATTATAGCATCAACCATAAGTTTTGAAATATGAATCTGAACATGACAAAAGAAAAAAAAAACAATAAAGTTTGATTAAATATGTACATCAACTTATAAGAAATTGAGAGATTTCATTATTGCCTCTCAAATGAATAGCACAATCAAAAATTGAAATGGTGTTATCCCAAGATAGTTTTGAGTCATATTAGCGAATACAAGATATGGGTAAGAGTACATAGTTTGTGTAGGTATGTGTAAAGCCCAGGAAAACACAAAAAGGAGAGGATGAATTGTGTTTCAAACATTTTTTCACAAATCTTTTCAAACACTTTTCAAAAACAAGGATCAAACAAAAATTTGAAACACAGTGTTAGATAAGCAAAGATAAAAGATCAATGAAGCAAACAAAGCACACAATAAATTTATACGGGTTCTTCTCATCCCAATACTACGTCCACTTCTTGGCACACTACCAAGTTCTACTAACTTATCCAAGTTACAAATATTCATTTACAGAAATCTCTTTAAACTCTACCCAAGTAGTATTCACTTGTCCCTTTGAGCAATTACCCAATTATTCTTTTTAACAAAGCCTCTTTAAGCTTCAACCAAAATCATAAAGAAATTTGGTAAGGGTAAGGTTAACTGACTTTTATTATCTTATTAGACGGATGTACAAAAGGTTAAGTTCAAGTTTCTTTTTCTCTTAGAGATTTTACAAAATTGTACAAGGTTTATTAGAAAGCTTAGCTTAACATATACTAAGCAAATGAGTGTGTTATCGTGCATCAAAACTCTTAGCTTGTAAAATTGATCTGGTATTTATAGGAAGTCTTCAAAGATAGTTGTTGAGACCTAAGACGGAGCTTCCTTCGTTTGTTCTCCTTTAAGAAGAAAGTATTCGTTGGAGCATTAAATGCCTTTCACCAACTAGTTACTTTGATATGATAAAATAGTTTACTTATCTTCCTTTTCTCGTACCATATCTTGTAACAGTAAGCATGTTTTGCTTTTTCTTCAGAGAAGTACATTATTGTTCTCTTTTTTGATAAGTGACTTGTCTTTTTATAGAGTAGGTAACTAGGACTTCATTGAATACTTTTTGAACCTTTTTTGAGAAGAGTGGCGCGCTTATTCTTGAAATCCATACAGACTAAAGGCAACAAATAATGTGACATAGAATATATGTTTACTATTGTTTGTTTAATAAGACACAATCATTGTCTTATTCATTTGATGTGCGTTACTTATTTGAACTTTGAAAAACTTGTTACTTTATTTGATATAATCAAAACAATTGAGGGGTCTCATTCATCATTTGTGCTAATAGTATGCAATAATGAGCCACAAGTTAACCATATAAGTGAACTTGACACTACTTTCAACTCAAAACTTTAAGACATTAAATATATGGATCCTTACAGCTTAAATGTTGCTTAACATGTTCGTCTCTATCTAATGTAGGACTTTTTACTCATGCTAGCACTCCAATAATCTCTCATTCAAGTGTGAGTCTGTTCCACATAATATGCTCCCTTCAAGCAAGGAAAACTTTTGATACAAGGGATCCAAATACATGGTTCCAATACCAATTTCGCTATGCCTAAATAGTCATTTGAGTCAGTCACACGATTATATCAGGACCTCCTCTTCATCGACTCTCATACCACTTGTTATTGTTTCTCTATCAATTCTGCTATGCCTTGATACTCGTTTGATCCGGTTACCAAATTCCACCATGACCTCCTCTTCATTAGCTTTGACACCACTCATTATTGCCTCTAATGGATTACATAGTCAAAAATCAAAACGGTGTTGTCCTAAGATAGTTTTTAGTCATATTAGTAAGTATGGGATTTGGGTAAGAGTACATGGTTTGTGTAGGTATAAATCAATGAATCACGAGTTAACCACATAAGTGAACTTGGCATCACTTTCAACTCAAAACCTCAATACATTAGATATATGGATCTTTACCAACTCAACATGTCCATTTCTATCCAATGTGAGACTTCTTACCTATGCTTGCACTCTAATAATCACTTATTCAAGTGTGAGTTTCTTCCATATGATATGCTTCCCCTTAAGTAGGGAAGACTCCTCAAGTAGGGAAGGCTTTCAATATAAGATCCAGATACATGGTTCCACTACTAATTTTGCTATGCCTCAATACTCATTTGAATTAGTCACCGAATTGCACCGTGACCTTCTCTTCATCAGCTCTGATACCACTTATTAGGGAACACGAGAAGGTAAAATACCAAGAGGATCTCCATCAATGAGTCATGAGTCAACTACACAGTGAATTTTACATGATATCCAATCCAAACTTTAAGACATTAGGTATATAAATCCTTGTCACTTATATATTGCTTAACATATTTATTTTTATCTAATGTAGGAGCTCTTACACATATTTATACTTCAACAAATATCTCTTTTGAAGAGAATTCAATAACCATTACCTAATAAGATGAATTTAATATGCAATATATAAGATTATTCAGCAAATTATATAACTAGAGTCTTGAGGTCACAAATTTCATAACGTGTACACTTATATAATGTAAGGATCTATAACTAAAATCAACTACTCTCAATTACTCTGAAGTGCTCTTATGAGCAATTTGACAACTTCACCAGCAACATAGTACCGGTGAGAACACATGGTTCGTGTGTAGATATGTTTTTATTTTTTTGACAAATCGTGTAGATATGCAGTTCCTTGTTTTTATATTATCATTAAAAGGCCTTTTTTGAAAACAGAAAATCTCGATACGCAATACATAACAAGATGAATTCGATATGCAATCTATAAGATAAAAATTATTGAGAGAATTATGTAACTACAGTCTTATGTCACAAATTTCGTAACACAGACACTCAGATATAATGTATGAGTATGATTATACCAATAAAATTAATTCGTGATACTTCTCATTCTCAGTTCCTCTCTCTCATCAGCAATCTAACACTGCACAAGAGGGGGAAAATAGACCATAAGGGGGTGGCAGTGAAGCTAACCGATTCCTTAAGTTAGAACCTCAACACGTCAGTCCATATGTCACACACACCCAGCAAAGTACAAAGCACCACGTCGTGCTCTGGACTATCTTAATCAAAGCTAACTTTAAAAGCAGCCACAGAAAAACACAGATTAAAAAAATATATAAAAACAAAAACAAAGCCAAGAACTTAAAAGAAGCTAAATGCCGAAATCATAGCGGCTATCTGCAAGATTTAACAGTTGTATAAATGGGTGTGGAGCCTACTGCGATTCCACCCTACCCAAGTCAGATCCATTGCATTCTTCTCCCTTCACACCCCATTTCTGAACGTTGCAGGCATAATAAAAACGTTACAGTAGCCAAAGATTTAGAAGTCAAACCACTGTCACAGAACCTACACCAAAGATAACACTCTTTGTAAGGAGCGTGCTTATCAAAAAACAGCTATAGTTTCTGCACCCACCAACACTTGTTGATAAAGGTTGGCGCTTTTGCCTTCTTTTTCAACCAGTTTATCTTCTTTTCTTCTCTTTCTCAAGTGGGATAGTTTGTTTCTCACTTCACTCATTGCTAAGAACTCAGCTACATGTTTTTTTGGCATTTGTAGTAATGATGTGTTTCTTAATTTTCGTAAGTAGTTTGCTTGAGTTCCTTCTTGTCACTGTTACAGTGCTTGGAAATTTGAATGCTTGGAACGTTTTGACCTTTGCAGAGAAAAGAGATTGGTTGGTTGGAGGCAAAACAGTGAATGTACGGCATGGTGTTTCAGTTTCTCAGCCTAGTAAGTATTCAGATCTGAACCACATAACTGTAGTTTTGTCATTTAATTATTTTGTTAGTTGTGGATAGTGTTGTGTTATGCTTTTCTTCTCAATGATGCGGTCTTCCCTTGCTTTTAAATTTTTTTGGTGAATTTACTTAACCACGAATTATGAGTTTTCAAGTGAGTTGAGCTTGTGTATTTCTGATTTATGGAGCCTCTTGTGTATGTAACAACAGTACATGTCCCAAATTGATGCTACGTTTCCATGTGTGTTCAGTGTCAAAATCTTTTTTGTAAAGTAAATATTCTTTTTAGGTTGACCATCTTGCTTCCTACCACTGGTAATTACTGTTTATGATTTGACGAATTTATCTTTTTTTTTTTTTTCTTTTTCTGAAATTTTGAGATCTATAGAATTGGAACTTAGATGATGCTGGCACTATTAACTTTTTCTTAAAGGACTTAGACTTTGTCTGGCTTTTTCCCTTTCTTTTACTTTGTTCTTTTATATTACTAATTTCTAGTGCCATAAACATAGAGTGTTGAACATTCAGTTTTGCTTCTTTCTGCCATAGTGGAATATTGAATGATTGGAAATTTGGAATGCATCTTCTGACTGATGAACTCATTCCCTCAACTTCACAGTACATCTTCCATTAAATTGTGTGTGCATGGGACATGATATCTTCCATAGTTGGGAAACATTCACATACTATCTGCAACTGCAAGGATGGATATTCAAGAAGAGAGCTCCACCACATTTGGACCCTTGGCAGCAATGAGTTTAAGGAACATGTCATCCTCATCTTCAGCATTTTTTTCAGCTAATCAGTCACCATTCTTCTCTCCAAGATCATCATCATGTCAAATATCAGAGTCTCTGCGACCCGATGCTCCCAGTGACAGAATTCATCTAGGTGCTGCTGCCCCCAGCACCAGTTCAGGGATTCCAGAACCAAAGTCTCTAGTGAATGTTGGATGTACCTTCTCTGAGGTCGCTGCATCTCCAGCTGGCTGTAATGCAGGTGATTTGCAGAACCTTGATCGCATATCTTCCTCAGTTGGCATCTGTAGTAGCACTGTGTCTGGTTACTGCCATCCCTATGATGATGGTTATTCTGGACAGAAAGAGAAGAGAAGCAAGAAAGGCAGAAACAAAAGAACATCATCAACACCAGGTTCTAGGTCACTTTCTTCTTACAGACTAAAGAGCTGTGATGTCTTTATAGGATTACACAGTCGTAAACCTCCTCTACTAAGATTTGCCAATTGGCTGCGTGCTGAGTTAGAAATTCAAGGCATGAGTTGCTTTGTATCAGATAGGGCTGGATGTAGGAACTCTTGCAAGCTTGGGATTGCAGAGAAAGCTATGGATGTTGCTTCTTTTGGGATAGTAATTATAACAAGGAAGTCTTTCAAGAACCCATACACAATTGAGGAGCTGCAATTTTTCTCTGGCAAGAAGAACTTGGTCCCAATATACTTTGATTTGAGTCCAGCTGATTGTCTTGTGAGGGATATAATTGAGAAGAGGGGTGAGCTGTGGGAAAAGCATGGAGGGGAACTTTGGCTTTTGTATGGAGGGTTGGAGCAGGAGTGGAAAGATGCTGTTCATGGCCTCTCGCGCGTTGAAGAATGGAAGTTGGAAGCTCATGATGGAAACTGGAGAGATTGCATACTGAGGGTTGTCACATCATTAGCAATGAAGTTAGGCAGAAGAAGTGTAGCTGAGCATTTGACAAAATGGAGAGAGAAAGTGAAAGAAGAGGAGTTACCTTTCACTCGTAATGACAACTTTATTGGTAGGAAGAAAGAGCTTTCTCAACTGGAATTTATGCTTTTTGGTGATGTTACTGGAGATTCAAGGCAAGACTATATTGACCTTAAGGCCAGACCCAAACGAAGGCATTTGACTATCGGTCGGGGCAAGAGCAATGTTCTAGATGAAAGACACATGGGAAATGGAAGCAGGGAGGAAAAAACTTCAGTTCTGTGGAAGGAGTCGGAAAAAGAAATTGAAATGCAAAGTATTGAGTTTTCTCACAGGCACCACCGATCAAGGCTTAAGCGCAGTGGAAAGTATACTAGGAGGAAAAGAGGAATGAAGATTTTGTATGGGAAAGGGATTGCCTGCATATCAGGGGATTCAGGAATTGGTAAAACAGAACTTATTCTTGAGTTTGCTTACAGATTTCACCAGAGATACAAGATGGTTTTATGGATAGGAGGGGAGAGCAGGTATATAAGGCAAAACTATCTAAACCTCAGGTCCTTTTTAGAAGTTGATGTGAGTGTTGAGAAAAGTTTGGAGAAAACTAGGCTAAAAGGATTTGAAGAGCAGGAAGCAGCAGCTGTTTCTGGAGTTCGCAAAGAGCTAATGAGAAACATTCCTTGTCTTGTGATCATTGATAACCTGGAAAGCGAAAAGGATTGGTGGGATGACAAACTTGTCATGGATCTTCTCCCTCGTTTTGGTGGTGTGACCCATGTAATTATATCAACGCGCCTTCCTCGTGTCATGAACTTGGAACCTCTGAAGCTTTCATACTTATCTGGAGTTGAAGCAATGTCTCTAATGCTAGGAAATGGCAAGGACTATCCAGTTGCAGAGGTTGATGCTCTGAGAACCATTGAGGAGAAGCTTGGGAGGTTAACTTTGGGCCTTGCCATTGTCGGTGGAATTTTGTCCGAGTTACCGATAACCCCAAGCAGGCTTTTAGATACCATAAACAGAATGCCCTTGAAGGACATGTCATGGAGTGGTAAAGAAGCTCACTCATTCAGGCAGAACACTTTCCTCCTGCAACTCTTTGATGTTTGCTTCTCAATATTTGATCATGCAGACGGCCCGAGGAGCTTGGCAACCAGAATGGTACTGGTAAGTGGATGGTTTGCACCTTGTGCAATTCCAGTTTCCCTACTGGCACTTGCTGCTCAGAAGATACCAGAAAAGCGAAAGGGGACTTTGTTCTGGAGAAAATTACTGCAATCCTTAACATGCGGGTTCACATCCTCACACGCCAAAAAATCAGAGTTAGAAGCATCTTCCTTACTGCTAAGATTCAATATTGCAAGGAGTAGTACTAAGCAAGGACATGTCCATTTCAATGAAATCATCAAACTACATGCTCGGAAAAGTGAAGTTACCGGATCTGCCCAAGCAATGGTTCAAGCTGTTATCAGTCAAGGGTCAATATCTGAAAACATAGAGCATTTATGGGCTGCATGTTTTCTGCTCTTTGCATTTGGTCATAATCCTGCGGCTGTTGAACTCGAGGTTTCTGAGCTTTTATATCTTGCTAAAAAAGTGGTTCTGCCTCTTGCAATTCACACTTTCATTACATACTCTAGATGCACTGCTGCTCTAGAGCTTCTACACCTTTGCACCAATGCCTTGGAAGCTGCAGACCACGCATTCGTTACCCCGGTTGACACGTGGTTGGACAAATCACTCTGCTGGAGGCCCATCCAGACTAATGCTCAGTTGAATCCTTGCCTTTGGCAAGAGTTGGCTTTATGTAGAGCTACTGTGCTTGAGACTAGGGGCAAGCTAATGCTAAGAGGTGCACAATTTGACATAGGTGATGATCTAATCAAGAAGGCTGTTTCTATCAGGGCTTCAATTTGTGGTGAAGATCATCCAGATACCATATCTGCTCGTGAAACATTAAGCAAACTCACCAGAATAATTGCAAATGTCCAAATTCGCGCTTCGGCATAGACTTTGCATCTTGTAAGGAAACTCTAGAATCATACAGAAGATTTTTAGAATAAAACTAGTTCTGTATACTGTTTCATGGAACTTTCTACAGCATATTTTAAAAGTCTAATACGAGATAGCATTTGATTTAAGAAGTATTCCTTCTCCTCTTCACTTGGTCATCTTCACATGTTTATTGTGCCTCTTCGTATATAAATACTGTAACGCGTTAATTACCCTCTGTAGATACTTTTTGATGGCTAATTTTTTATTTCCCACTGTTGCACTAATGGCACACCCAAGTAGTTGTGTTTTTATGTTGCTGAAGTCTGAGCGTGTAAGGCATCAATGTGCACCATCTGGTAGTTCAAGGATATGCTCACGGCTTCATATTTTTTTATGCCTTTTCCTGATGATAGTTTTGATGCCATCTTTGCTGTCTCTATATGATGATATCTTGGTTATCTTTAACATTCTAGTTCCCGTAAGTAGTTGATCCCTGTTATTTTTGAGAAATGTTATCTCTCTACTATTGAATTTGTTAGAAATTACAAATTTTGGTAGTTCTCTTTTTAAATTAAGAGATTCAGACTTATCAAAATTTGTAATTTTTAATAAATTTCAGCTAATAGTAAAAAAATGTTAGAAAAAATGTTGTTAGCACTTTTTGTTGTTTTTTCATTTGATTATCTTTACACCTTAATAAACTCCTTTTAACACACTTTTTATTATTGGTTTAAACTTATTGAGAACTACAAACTCATGAAAGAGCTTTATTAAATAGAATGTGGGCTTTTAAACCAAAGTAGTAAAAAAAATAAATTTACTAAAATAATAATAAAAAAAACAATTTACCGATTTTGGTTGTTTTAAAAGAGGGAGAAAATATATATATATGAGGCGCAAACTTACTTGGCACTTCGCGTTTCATCCAATTTTTTTTTTCCATTACAAGAGGCGCTAACTTACTTGGTACCTTGCGTTTCATCAATTTTTTTCCCATTACAAGGGGCGCCAACTTACATGGCGCCTCACGTTTAATATATTTTTTTTCCAATTTTTTTCCCCATAACAGGAGGCGCCAACTTACATGGTGCCTCCCGTTTTTTTTTCTTCTACTCCTATCAAAGGAGACGCTATCTAAGATGGAGCCTCCAGTTTCACCATTTTTTCTTCATTACAAGAGGTGCCATTTGAGTTGGAGTCTCGCATTTAATTTTTTTTGCTTCGTCCAATTTTTCTGCAAGACTACTGTGTGGTCATGCACACTATTCATGCACTTTGCACTGCACCATGATATTATTCATGATACTATTCATGCACGAGCATTCATCTTACGTATATTGGGTGATATGTTTTTTTGGATAAGTTCAGCACATTTGTACCACTGAGGTTTCTTTCTTTTCTCAAAGATTTTGATGTCTACAGCACATAAAGCTGGGGATCCGCTGTCCTCAATAACGTCTACTGTGAACTGTGCATGGCTACTGACTACGACCACAAAGAAATTGGTGGCACTAGCATCCTGATACAACTGTGGCATGCCTTTATTGGAAAAAAAAGTGAGAACTAGAGGCTCTATCTAAGATGGCGCCTCATTTGATAGCATAAGAAAAAAAATGCCGCCTCTTGTTAAGGCGAGACGCCAACTCACATGGCGCCTCTTGTAATAAAAAAATGGATGATAGTGGAGGCTCCATCTAAGATGGTGCCTCCTTTGATAGAAAAAAAAATAAATAAAACGGGAAGTGCCGTGTAAGTTGGTGCAGACTGGAAAAAATTAAACGCAAGGCGCCAACTCACATGGCACCTCTTGTAATAAAAAAAAATGGATGAAACCGGAGGTTCTATCTAAGATGGTGCTTCCTTTGATAGAATAAATAAATAAATAAAACGAGAGGCGCCATGTAAGTTGGTGCCTCCTGTTATGGGAAAAAAATTGGATGAATTGGAGGCGCCATCTGTTGATGGAGGAGGGAAAAAAAAACTATACACAAGTGCCATGTAAGTTGGTGCCTCCTATAAAACGAAGAAAAAAAAATTAAATTGAGGCGAGTTGGCGCCTCCTGTTTAAAAAAGTGTGTCACCCATTGAGTTTGCGTCTTGTGTATATATTTTTTGCCTCCGTTTCTAAAACAACCCAGATTGGTAATTTTTTTTTTATTATTTTAGTAAATTGTTATTTTTTTTTACGACTTTGGTTAAAAAGCCTAGAATGTAAAACCCACAAAATTTTGTAATTTTTAATAAATTTTAACTAATAAAAAGAAGTGTATTCAAAATAGTGTTTCTAACATTTTTCAAAATTTAATAACAGAATATTGACTTTTTAATTATCCATAAAACAAAAATACGGATAACATAACATAACCCGGGACTCTGGGAGTTTTTCTGTACCGTCTGTGCTTGCATCCAATATTCCAATTCCTCATGACCCAAATTGGTAATATCAGAAAATTATAAAAATAAAATTATTGCCCCCACGCAGGATCGAACTACGGACCTTCAGTTTACAAGACTGACGCTCTACCACTGAGCTATAGGGGCCATGTGTTGGTACCTGTTAATAATATTTGTAATTCTTTATGTAGGTAACCTTGTAACCTTTTTTTTTCTCCAAATACAAAAAATAACTAAATTGCTTTTTTCTATTTTAATAAAAATTCTTTAAACTTTTTAATTACATTTTATGAAGGTGATATTACCACAGGACCAAACATGCACCCGAAATAGATAAATACATATTTCAAATCAAATGAAGATTTATTCGGTTTTTTTTTTTGTATTATGGTCGCACTGAGATTAAAACCTATGACCTCATATATATGAGTATAGATCCTCTAAAGTAAAATGGTACAGTATTTTGTAAAGTAACCAAGTATTGGCCACTATAACACTTAAATTATACACCTGACCATACTAGATCCATTTTTTACATACCCATATTTACCCTCATTTAATTTACTTTATTATTTTTTTTCTCTTTTCATATTCCTTTCAGCATCTTTTCATATAACTAGATCAATTTTTTTTAATAAATCATTTGCTATCGTTGAATATGAAAATTATAGTATTACACTCGAACATACTTATTCGTCTCTATAGTCCAGTTATCAAATATTTATTTGCTATTTTTTTTTTTTGCAAAACTAGCTCAAAAAAATAAGAAGAGGAAATAATAGATACATCACGGTCAATAACAGATACATCAAATAGCAAATATTCATTTGCTATTGTTAAATATGAAAAGACACTGAAAGGAATAGGAAAAGAGAAAATACAATAAAATAAATTAAATGGGAGGTAAATATGGGTATGTAAAAAAATGGATTTGGTGTGCTCAGCTATATGATTTAAGTGTTATAGTGATCAATAACTTGATTACTTTACTAAATACTGCACCATTTTACTTTAGGAGATCTGCACTCCATACATACTATCTCAATCCTCCCACCACTAGGCCGATCTTAGTGGTTGAAGATTTATTCGTTTTAAGAATTCACTCAATTTTTAAAATTTTTCATAAACTTTCTTTAATATTTTCTATTTCACAAATATTTCTCACTAGGAAGATTTTTGTAAATTTCTTAAAATAAGAAAAATTTATGAAGTATTAACATAATATAAGAAAGGTGAGAGTGAGAGTAACCGACTATTGATCATTAACTACAAAATGCAAAATTTTCTTTTTGCTTTATATCTAGCGTATACGATTTTTCCCCCCACGAATACAAGTTCCGATAATTTCTTTGTCCATTAACATCACAAATATTTCACATAGATTAGGGGGAACAAAAAAGGATCGGACGACCATCCAATTTAACTAAAAATTAATGAGTTGGCCGGACATTTAATTTATTTTACTTTTTTTTTAGTAGAGATCATAAGTATCTTTCATAGGCAGGGCTAGTCAACTGGCAAAACTTCTTTCTTTAAGTATTTAATGTAGCTGCATATCAATCCAAGGGTCAAACTCGAAATCACTATTGAAACAACTTTGCGCCAGTTGATTCAATAGATAATTTTACTTAAATAATCATTTGATCCCACAACTAGTGAGAAGTAGAAAATAGTCAAATTAGTTCAAAACTAATGAAAGTCCTTGAAAATTGATAATACAAAATCAATTTGAACTTATTTTTTAATTTTTTTTGTGTACATTTTTTTTAATTTTTAAAAAATATTATTTAACCAAATAAAGATCAAATGTCAAATTATAAAGGTTTACATGCGATGTTTATCTACGATTTATTATTATTTAGCTTATTATCAATGAATTTTTATATTATAGTTGATCATTTTATGTTAATTTAAATTTTAACTTGATTTTTTTATAGTTTTATTTTGATTTATTACTTAATATGTTATATAATATGAAAATTGTATGTGTAATTATCAATAATTTGAATATGATTCAACTATGATTAAACAAATAAAGTATGAATATTAGTCTATATATCAACATAGTAAGATATGGTTGATAGATAACTATATCCTTTAAGCAAGTGGTTAGGAGTTCAATCCTCAGGTCCATGTGTATGAAAGAACATCTGTTGGGGAGATCAATCCCTTAAATTCATATCTCAAAGAACTAGTCTCTAACTCCTAGTCAAGGAATATCTTGAGCACAAAAAAAAAATATATATTAGTCTATATTAATTTAATGAACAATTTTCAAAACATTAATTTTAATATTGGTTTTAGAAATTGTATTGTACAAAAGGCTCGACAAAAATATCAAGTATAATAAAACCCCATTTGGCAAATCTGTGTCCATGATCAACATTGTGGCAATATGGGTTGTTAAGAGTATCTAGGGATGGCAAAGCGTGGCAACCTGACCAGTTTTGGCCGCTTCGCCACCAACCTGTCAAAAAGAGTCGAGGTGGCTGACCCGCCTACTGTGGGTGTGGTGAAGTTCTAGCCCACCCCATTTAGGGGTGGGCTAACGAACGGGCACGCCAGAAATAAAAAAAAAAAAGGATAGAGAAAGTTCAAGCTTCTTATTTCACGATATATTTGTTTTTGACATGAAAGTACGATAAACATGGTGAGATTTAGCTAGAATAGTGGTAAGGCTTGAGAGTTCAATCACTTTAATATACTAGCATTATTGTCATGAAATCAATGTGAAACACTTTATAAATTATAATAGGAAGAGCCCATACCCAAATTATATCAGGATTACGAAAGGAGAGATTAGAAAAAAAGACATTGTAAAGTATTGGGTGACACA
The DNA here is from genome assembly GCA_004329165.1 of Spatholobus suberectus. NCBI lineage: Eukaryota > Viridiplantae > Streptophyta > Magnoliopsida > Fabales > Fabaceae > Spatholobus > Spatholobus suberectus. Next base: position 78,357,991 of record CM014733.1, read on the forward strand.
CGCACACAATGACATACTGACATTAACATTTTAAATAAATAAATAAATAATGGTTTGATGGGCTAACTCGCCTTGTCTTGGCAGTGGCTCGCCAAGTTGACAAGTTAGATTGGACAGATTGGTGAATTGAGCCACCTAGCCCATCTCACCATTTTTGGTGGGTTAGGCGATCCAACCCGCTTTGCCATCTCTAAGAGTATCTCTGAAGGTCAACATTGTATTATTTTTTTTATCCATAAAAAAAAAAAGAACACAAATGAAAAACTAGTTACAACAGATAAAAGTAATGCCTATAGCATCTACCAGGATCTTATCTTGAAGTCTATACGGGGGAGTAGGATAAACAACAAAGGGAGAATTGTCTAGGGCTCCTCTCTTTGCTAACCAATCCGCACACCCATTGCCCATTACCCATTACCCTTTCTTATGGTCAACATTGTATGATCTAATAGAATAATAACAAATATTTTAAAAATCAGAAATGAAATTGAATGTATTTAAATATTCAAAAATGATTATAAATAATAATATTATATATTTAATATTTTTATCTTATTTTGTAAATACTATAATATAAAAAATATAGTATATTTTGTAATTTCAAGTCAGCCTCTCATGAAAAGACACAAAACTATTTTTTTTAATATTTAAAAGTTTTATTTGGTATAGATCTTTAAAGAATAAAATTAATGTTAAATAAATATTTAAGAAATTAAATAAATTATAACATTCTAATTTTTATATATAATAAGTTGAATAATATCATTTCAAGGAACATTATAATTAAAAAATTTAAATAATAATATCATTAAAATAGAAAAATACTTGTGGTGCGTAGGTACAAATTCTAATTTGTTGAAAAAGCCAACCTTGTGTAAAAACGAATGAAACTTAATATTGGCATGAATGACCCTGTCTTTGATGATGTTAGGACTTAAGCATAAGAGGGGAGCTCAACCCTAAAGACTAGTCTATTAGGTAAGAGAGCCTCATGGCTTAAATGCCATATTGAGCTTTTTATTCTATTCAATGTGGGACTCCTAACATTGCCACGTCTTTTAAGAGTCGACGTCTACGGCGGCTTCACTCTATCGACACTGACCCAATGGTAGCACTTTTCACTTTGACAACTTCACTCATTTATCAGTATTCGGTACATTTTACCTTAATCTAGCTTATAGGTAGTCCTTTCCATAACCCAACTCTTAATGAAAGCACCAATTGTAAGGACTTAAGCATAACAGGAGAGTCCAACTCAAAAGACTAGTCTATTAGGTGGGAGAGCCTCATGGTTTAAGTACCATATTAAACTTTTTATTCTATTTAATGTGAGACTCCTAGCAGAATAAAGTCCCAGAAGTAGTAAATTAGACTAGTTGCGTGCATGAACCCACTAAGGTCAGCCTAGGGGTAGAGGGTTGGGTAACTTATATGAGATCATAAGCTCTAATCTCAATGCCGTCATTGTACATACACACACAAAAAAAAAAGATTAGCAGTGTGTAGAAAACAAAAAATTACAAAAATATGAAATAGCAAATATTATAAAAAAAATTCAATTTAACTTGATTTGCCTTTCTTTCATTAAAGTCAATTTTTCTATAAATTAAAATTTACGAAGACGATAACTTTCTTGGTACATGTCATAAATTTTTTCCCTCCTAGTGCACTTAAAATTGATTCACAAAATTAAATGAAACTGGCTATAATTTGATACCTATACATGTATGTGCACATTTGTTTTAATATTCTAAATTTTATTCATCATTTTATGTCATTGTTTTTATTCTGAAAGTGGTCATAATTTTTATTTTTTTTATATGTGATTGATTTAACGAATATTGTATCAACCAAATACAATGGACAAAATTCCTCTAAAATAATATTATCTCAGGTAAATACATTTTTAATTTCTCATTTTAAAGATGAGATCTCACTTTAATATTTTTTCCCCCCAAATACAATACGGTAGAATGAATATCCTTTACAGACATGACATAACAAAATATTAGAATGAAAATAACACTCAATTCAATTTGTTCTAAATTTTAACCTCCTCTATTGTTCCAAAAATTAAAACAAACTCCCTTATTTTGATTTTTTCGTCCAGCAAAGCTATTAATATTTTTTGTAGACTCATACACCACTTACTGTTTACATCCAATCTGTCCTTTACGAAGAAATATTTTCCTACCCCTATAGTTTCCAATCTTAGCACACCCTAAAAACTTAGAAACAAAGTATGAGTTCTCACAGAACCAAGAAAGGTGAAAAGGGTCCTCAGTACAATTTCATCCTGGTGAAAGGGCATAAGTTTACTTAAAAGTAATAAATGCATTCATATGCAAAACCAGCTTGAACGTTCAGAAATTGAATTTTCTAGTCACACAACTAAATATCTGAAACATTTAAATCATAAATCAATTTACACAACCACCATGGAATAGAAAAATAGAAAGTTGTAAATTTTTCCTTCAACCTTCAGAATTTGTCTCTCTTCCAATTCCATGACTCAATATCAAATCATATCATATCATATCATGTACAAGCAAGACTTTAAATAAGGCAGGCATTGTATGTAAAAATCTAAGGATCAGGTTGGCCAGCAATGGCATCATCACTAGAGGCATAATCATCTTCACTCAGCTCATCATCACTAGAATTTTCCTCCTGAGCAGCTCCAATATCTTCTGGCTTGGCATATTTTTCACAATATTCTGTTCATTGGCTCAAAAAAATTAATATAGATAAAAGCAGGTGTATAGAATAGAACAACAGATTGAGATATGGTAGATATTAGACTGATATATATCTCCTGTCAGTCTTCAAATTAATGTCTCACTTGATGCTGGGTACTAGAATTAAATATACTGTAACATTAAGATCTAGGTTTCTGTCACCATGATTTACAATACAGAAATACATGCCGATATGTGTAAGCACTAAATTTTCTTCAATGATCAAACCATGAAAGGGAGAATGATATTAGTACTGGTATACCAATGCCACATACCAAATTAGAAGCTATAAATTTGAATTAATGACAAAACAAAAACATGGCCAATGAAATTCTGTTGTTGGTATCTTTCATGCATTGCTTCTGAAGCTCAGGATATCTTCCAATTAGTTAATTGGAAATCTCCTACACATTATTTTGCCGGATATTTTGGTTCAACTTATTTTAAACTAGGTGTATGTTTGGTTCAACTTATTTTAAAGAAATAATCATTTGTTTTTGTTAGCTTTCTAAGAAAAGTTTTGAAAAATAAGCAATAATTTTCCACTATACCAAGCATGGGCTGGGACTCTTTCTGATGAGGATCTAAGATTCAACTGAAGCACAAGAAACATAGAAGTTGTATGACAGTAAATTGGAAATTACTTGCTTTGATCAGAAACTCAGAACCTGGAAATTGTTTTTAGTTTACATGTTAAATACTTTATATTAGCCCAGTTGCCAAAAAAATATTCAACATTATAGCATGAAAACACAAGGTATATATGTTACCATTTGAGAATTGGAATTCAGAAACTCATCTTTGACACAACCAATGTACACTGATTATTATTATAGAGTGGGATTGATCAATGACTAAGGGAATATGATGCAAACAGGTCAAAAAAATGAAGCAAGAAGGACGCGAGGCATGTTTGGTTAAATTGTTTAATACTTTAATTAAGCACTTACTCAACAAGTTCTTATTAAATGAGAGCTTATTCATAAGATTAACTGTAGAGCATATTGAAATAAGCTAAAATAAACTTATAAGAAGGTAATAAGCCACATCCATAAGCCCAGATAACCTTCTTCCAAACGCCCACTATATTGTGTATAAAAATGCTAAGGATTCTACATTATCAGTTAATTGCAAACTGAAAAATGAATTTATGTTAGTAGCTATAACTTATAAGCTGGTACAGAAGTCATGAAATTGAGAAGTCCAAATTCCCTATTAGCAAACCCAAAAAGAAAGAATAATGCCAAAGCTCCCAACTGGAATCCCAACCTGAAACCTTCTACTAGCAGATTAAACTTGGACAAGTGTGTGGCTGCTGAAATGCACATTGGCAAGTGAGGACATAAAACATTATAAATCTGTTGGGAAGCATTGGCAATTGTTGTGCTTGATATAATGATATTATATAATGATATTGAACACAAATCCTCTTGCACAAACTTGAACCTTCAAAGCTTTTTATTAACCAGTTGATGATATCTCACTCCAATTGAAATTTGATGAAAAATGACTGTAGTTATATAGTCAACAATAATGAAGAAATCCTCTCACTTTTAACAGGGATTACCTAGGCATGTAAGTAGCATTCTAGTTTTATACTGTAGAAACTTAATAAGGAATACTACCTTTGACTCTTTCTTCATATGTAGCATGATCTCGCATCATCAAGGCAGCAGCATCCCCATTCAATGGATCTGATGCATTGGGGTACAGAAGAAGTTGAGGAAGAAACACCTCAAACACATTAACAAGGTCTGAAAGGAAATAAGGAAAAATGAATTACCAAATTTTAAGTAGTGACAGTAACAAAGTAAGGTTGAATCAAATGCATGGCAAGTATGCTTATAATAAAATTCCTTAACAAACATTGCTTACCAAACATGGGACTCCAAGTCTGGTTAATAACATCTAAGCAAACAGAACCAGACCTAAACATCAGAGAAAACCATATCAATGAGCCACTGAGTTTTGCAATGTGTTTGTGCAACAGCCAATAGATTTCCCAAGGAGTACAATGGTGCTGCTTAAATATGATATAAACAATGATTCAATGAAGCTATGGTTGCAGAGAACAACTTACATCTCATCAACATTAGGATGGAAAATTTTGTTGACAAAACCAATAGACGGAGACTTATAAGGGTAAGCATCAGGTAGCTCCACTCTTACCTTCCACACACCACCTTGATAGGGACCTGCACATGATTCCCAGAAAAGTGAATGAAAAAAACAAGAGAAAAATAAAACAACCAGTCCAGTTCCACCTTTAAAGTTAACCAGGCATAGATCCCAATGCAATCATCCTCATTGAAGAAAATGACCAAACAATTAAACAACAACATTAGACCAAAGTGGACAAGCTCAATTCAGGGGTCAGCAGCAGCTGTTGACTGCTGATCCAAACACCCCACATTGAATTCAAACACAAACAGTAAAGGAAGAAATTTCAATGGACACAAAGAAAAAGTTGCACCAAAGAGAACAACACCATCTCAATCATCTGATGAGAAAGTTAAAAAAATAAACAAATAAAAATGACACAAAGGGATGCAAAAATTTACTGTCTTTAGGTCCGTGGAATTCCACAAAGAACTCTTGCATGCCATCGTTGATCATCTCCACCTTGTAATCGCTCATCATCCTGATCCACGTCAATCCAACACACCCCAAATGGAAAAAAGACAACAAATTTAGACAAAACAACTCTTTATGAAATCGAAAAAACAAAAAACAATTCCGAAAAGATTACAGACAGCTTCATCAAGTCCATGTCTCGGCGTTTGCTTGGGGAAGACATTGTTTCTCTCTCTTGCGTTTGTCTTTTGTTCTTTGTGTGTGTGTGTGCTGCTGCCTCACACAGAAACTCTGTGAGAATAGGATATATGTAAGAAAGTGTGAGACGCTTACTTCACAGTCCACAAACCCAAACCGGCTCAGACCTTAGTGACAATGGAAATAATTGTGACCTCTCTGTATATAACAGCGCAGTAAGTTTTTGAGTTACTTGGAATTAAAAGTGAGGAAAAAGAAAAAAAAGGAAAAAAAAAAAAAGAGAAAATTTTATTGATTTTATTTTATTATTTTGAAAAAAAAAGGGATAGAGATGGTAAATTGGCAATGACAATATTTTAGAGATATCATTCCCATGTGCTTATCAGTTAGATGCCTTTTAATTTGACCATTCATTAACGACACCTTATTATGTGCATGAATGACAACATTCTTGATCATTATGGCCCTTTTGGCGGGTTTTTTATTTTCTCCTAAGATTTATTGACCATTTATTCTTTTTTTAATAAAAATTAAGACTGGTCGAAAATTTTCCTTATTTCAAGATACAGGAAAATTGCCAACATCAACTAAAATTTACAACAGAATTTTTTTATTATTATAAAGTTACAACAAATTATTATTTACTTTCTCACGCAGAATGTAAATCATAGATTCAGCGAACCGTGTGGTTAAAATTTCAACTTGAGAATCACGCTATTGTTATAATTAACTCTCTCTATATCACTTTTCCTTCTCTTTTTTGATAAATATTGTTTCCCTTTTGAAAATATTGAACACCCAAATCAATAATGTGAGAGAAAAACCAATAAGAATGACATGGTATCATTAAAACGATTATAGATTTATCATAACTGTTTCTCATTATTTATGAAGTGTGATGCATTTACTCAAGTGTGATTAAGGAAACTTATATCGTAATAAGAAGATCATAAATAGAAAAATTGGAATAGAGGATGTATTTTATAATAAAAATACACTTTCGCATATTAAATGATGATGTAATTGAAATCGCAATGAAAGTAAACTGTAATTGCAAATGAAATTTACTTTAAAATATAATACACTTCCTCTGAAGTAACTTAATTTTTTTAATTTATTTTTTAAAGAAAAATGGGTAATTATTATTTTTCTTAAAATAAAATAATTTTTTAAAAATTAATTGTATATATTTGTATAATTTTAAATATTTTCTTTCATGTATATTTTTAAGATTTCATTTAAATTAATTGTTAATTATATGTATTTAATTTATAACTTTATGTATTTTTTAAATATTTCTAATTTTTTAAAATTTTTCTTAAATTTAAAAAAATGGATCAATTCAATATTTTCTATTACTAATAATAGTATGAACTAAGGAATTGACCACACGGAAAGCTTGAGACTCTTTTTGGGTTATTGCCGAAAGCTTGAGACTAAAGCGAAGAATCCATGTATTATTTGGGCTCCATGCACTTCTTTCCAATTCTAGTTGGGCCTTGAGAATAAGTAGTTCAAGGCTTGCAGGTAAGCTCAAATCCTTTTCTCTTTTTATTTTCTTTACATTCTTGACAAAAAAAAAACTTTTAAATTAAAAGAAGAATAAAACCCCAAAACATATAAAATTTTTGCTATGAAATTTGAGAACTAGTAAAGTAACCTTCATGCACATACATGATACATGAATCAAATGCCAATAATACAGGTGTTAGAATTTAATTGGTTTTCATGATTTAAGAACTAAAAGCATAGTTATGTAGTTTTATAAAAAAATGATTTAATTTCACTTTTGGTCACCTTTCTTTTTCAATTTTGTGAATTTCGTCCCTTGTTTTTTTGTTTCACAAATTTGTCCCCCTATTAATTTAATTTTGTAAATTTGAATTAACTGTTAACTTTCTGTTAAATTGATAACAATGTGATGACATGACACATGAATGTGGCTTATGTTCATTTATGTGACATTATGGTTTTTCATTTCCATGGCATTATGGTTTCAATAAAGACTTAATTGTATTTTTTTATCCTCCTATTATTGTCATTTCTTGAATTTAGTTTTCCTTTTTTCAATTGTGCAAATGTGGGTCAATTGTTATTTGATTGCCAAATAAGTAAAAATATAATGATGTAACACTATGATGTGTCTTATTTGTCTTATGAGGCATTATAAGATTTAGATGTGTTTTAAAAAAAATGAAAATAACAAAAAAAAATGACCAAAGGCTGTGTCTCAAAAACGAATCCTCTCTGGCTTAAACTTTCTTTAGTCTCAATCCTAGTCGTTAACTATATCCAACAACCCTAAAAATCCAAGCTAACAAAACACACTAAATTTACTATTCACATGGAACTTTTCCTACTACAGCTATCCTTTTTGCTATTAAAACCAAACCCTTCTTGTCGAATAATAACTATAGCCCCCATACCCCGCACCACGACTTGCCAAACTCATTCCATCACCTTAGCCAAACTAGACCCACTCTACACACAACTTTATCTCCCAACATATGGGAATCAGGAAGCACCAACATGCCACATTCACAACATGAGCCACTTATCGAACCGAAATGTAGCTGGACATAAAATTATATGGGTAAGATAAGTTTTAGGAAGGGGTATCGATGTTGAACAAAGATAATAATGTCTTATAATATTGTTGGGTTAGGGGGAAGTGAAAAGAGAGTCATAAGAAATTTAGTGAAGGCAAAAATTGTGGAGTTCTATAGAAAAAGAAGGGCAAGGGTTCTCTAATAGAAAAAGAAATCTTAAACAATGACACATCAACTCTACCCCTTTTTCTTATGAGATGAGATGCATTTCTTCCTCCTAACCTTTTTGTCGTGTCCACCTTTATAGACCATATATTATTATATTCTATTCTTTTAGGAAGAGTGTCATTAGTGGAAACAATAATGGATCTGAGGAGTAGATGTTATCAGTAATTATGGATCAGGTGCTTCAAGAGAATGTTAGGGAGCAACTTCGAGGTTTCAAGGATCAAACTTTGAGAGATGAATTCCCTTTGGATATGGCTTACTCCATGGCTGAGTTTGAGCTTTACCTCATCGACAATGTTGAAAAGACAAGACACTATCAGATCAAAACAATAACATTTATGGTTTTGCCTTACATGACAACATTTAAAATTTTATTTATTTGGTGTTATTTTATTTTTAATTTTTTAAAACACATCAACATCATTATCTCTGTTACTTATTTGACAATCAGTTAATGGTTGATCAACATTTGCACAATTAGAAAATTGGGGGACCGAATTCAAGAAATGACGATAATAGAGGGATCAAAAGTATAATTAAGCCTTTATTGAAACTATAATGTCACGTAAATGGCAAATCATAATGCCATATAATGCATAAAAGCCATCATCAGCCACATTTACGTGTCACATCATAACATCATTATAAATTTGATAAAGAATTAATAATTGACCCAGATTTGCAAAATTAAATTACTAAGGGGACCAAATTAGCAAAAATATTGAGGGATGAAATTTGCAAAATTGAGAAAGAAGGATGACAAAAAATACAATTAAGCCTAAAAAATTCTACCCACTACTTCCCTACGTTAGTTTAAGTTTCTAGAAATGAATTTATTTTAAAATAAATAATTAGAGGCTTAAATATGTTTTTAGTACATGTGTAATATATTCACTTATTTTAATCTTTTTTTTTTTTTAGTCCTTGACTCTTTAGTCATTAATTGTTGAGCTGACTAAAGAGTCAGCGACTAAAATAAAAATAAAAAAAATATATTTAGAGGGATTAAAATAAAAATGAGCTACATTTAGAGGAACTAAGCTTAAAGTTATATCAAGCGATGTGTCATCATATGACAAGCTTAGGTAGCTAGGGTTGGACATGGGTTTGGGTCGACCTGATGACCCAATCAACCCAAACCAAATTGAAAGGAAAGTTTCAGGTTAGTTCAAACTAACTGTTCGGTTCAAAATTTTAAAATACAAACTTGATGATATCAGTTATGGTATCAAATTTGGACACAGGGAACTTGACTCTAACTAACTCAAAATATACCATTTAAAAAAAAAATCATGTTGTGTAATTCTATAATTTTGACTTTTAAGAATATTTATCATCTTTCTTTCATTTTATTATAATTTCTTATTTTTTCCTATTTTCATTTTTTATGCTTTTGTTGTATTTTTAATTATTTTATTAATATACCTGATGACCAGACTTAACCCAACATGAATGTGACAGAGTTGGTTCAGTTCGAGTTGTTAAAAAAAAATGTAAAACTTGAATCAACCCAAAACAGTTAACATTGATTTGGTCAACCCAACTTGTGTCCACCCCTAGAGGTAGTAGTTAATTTCAACTACTTAAGATCAGAGACTAACATCAAAAAAATAATATTACAAAGACTTTTAAAAATAAATGTAAAAAGAATAAAATAAAAAAAGTAAGTATATTATATGGACTTAAAACATATTTAAGTCATAATTAAAAATATATTAACTCTTAAATTTTAATAAATTAATATTATGACATATTTAAGTTAATTAATAATAAATAATTTTTCATTCATTTCAAAGATAAATTCTTTAAACACTATAATGATATGATGTTAGTTTTAGGCATATAAACCAAATATTTTGTAATAAATGAAAAAAATACAAATATAAACGAATGACTATATAAGGAAAAAAAAATTAAAACATAAGGACATGCATGTTTAAGTAAATAATTTAAGGCTTAAATATGATTTTAGTATCTTAAATTTGCAATAAGTTTGTTTTTGGTCTCCCCCAAATTTAAAATTAATCTTTTTAATCCCTATAATTAAAAAAAAAGTCTATTTTAGTCCGTCAGGACCACTTGCAACAATATTGACAGGGGCATGATTGAGTCAGCTGTATAGCATCGACTGAGTTTAATGTGAAGTTTTCATTAACAGAGACACTAGTAAGTAGGTTTTGTGTGATAGATTTGCTAACGGTGTCAGAGAAACTAAAGCATGTTTTTTTTTCAAATTACAGGAACTAAAAAGATTAATTTTAAATTTAGGAGACTAAAAGCAAGCTTATCTCAAATTTGAGAGACTAAAAATATATTTAAGTCGTAATTTAATTACAAACTTATTTAATAATTTTTACTAAATGAATTTTTTTCGTAATATTGACTATGAAGTTTGTTAAAATAAGTCCAAAAAAATTAATTTAACAAGTTATTTCATAAAACTTATTAAAATAAGTTTAGAAAACTTATTAAAATAAGTTTAGAAAACTTATAAAAAAGTCATAAACTCAAATAAACAAATCAAGATCCTTTCATGTCAGTCAGGAACATGATAATGTCATGTTGTAAGAGAGAAAGATAAATAAAATAAAATCAATGAACCCTACATAATTAATGGTTAGTTTTACTATAATTAGTTTTTTTTTTTCCTCTCGTAATGAGAAATTGTCACATTCTTTATTCGCATGAAAGAATCTAATGGCACGTTTGAAACTCTTTTGATCTTTTTGTTTTCAAAAAGTGACTTTTAAATAGTTTTGAAAAAAAAAAAAGAACAAAAAAAATAAAACAATCTATTGAGATAACAATTTTCACATCAGCTCTTTTTTCCTGACAACAACTTCACCTTCACGAATAATACCTCTAGGTTACTAGGTGTGAGTTTGAGTGCTCAGATCTGGTGGTGGATCTTTATATCTTGGATGGAGGGTGGTGGTTTTCTTAGGAATTATTAAGTGGTTCTAGATCATCATAGTCTCTATTAATCTTCATATAATATGTAATTAAGAGTTATTGAGTTATTAATTTTTTTTTGCAAATTATAAAATTTAAGTATGTGTTATATAAACATTGACTGAGACGATAGATATTTAATGGTTTTGGACTACATAGTAATTTTTCGTGATTTTGGACATCACCACTTGAGAAGTTGCTTCTAACCTTTCGCGGTTAAACCAAGTTGTGAGCCAATCATGGTGAAACTAAAGGTGCGCCTTTAATCTCGAGTCTTCAATCATTACACCTACCAGAATTGTTGAACCCATCATCAGACCTATCCTTCATGTTCTACCAAAAAAAAGCACTGCCAGCCTTTGGTGATCCTACTTTGAATCACTGACACATTTATATCAAGTCTTACTTGTGCTTGTCCTCCTCATCTTTACTAAGAGAGCCATTAGTTACTGTCCATAAGTTTTCCTTATCTATCCCTATTTTAGTGTGTACGAGAGTCTTTTTTGAACGATAAAGGATTGTAGTATTGTTTAGGGTAGTGATTGACAATGTAGGGGTTAGTTGACAATGGAGTTTTGTATGTAAAGGAATAATGGCTATAGAAAGGGGAACATGATGAGGTATTTGCAGAATCAAACAATGGAAGCACAAAGAGGGTGGCGGAAACTCAAGGAGAATAGGTCTCAAAGAAGGTTACCATAGATGGTGTATTTGTGAAAGAGGATAAGAAGGATTATAAACAAAACATATTTGAAAAAAGCAAAAGTAAAAATAGAAAGACTTAATTATGTTTTTAGTCCTTCAAATTTGAGAAATGTATTTTTTTAGTTTTTCAAATTAAAAATTAATCTTTAGTCTCTCAAATTGTAAAAATTCCTGTTTTGGTCCTTTAAAGAAAACATCACGCTGAACTCAACTGATGTTGTACAGTTGATTTAATTTGCCTTATAAATGATATTGTAGGTGATCCTAATGGACTAAAACAATATTTTTCAAAATTTGAGGGACTAAAAAGATTAATTTTTGATTTGGAGGACTAAAAAAATACATTTATCAAATTTTGGGACTAAAAATATAATTAATGGTTGTTTCCATTTTTAGTTATAAAAACAATTAAAGTGGAAATAGTTTTAAATATAGTTTTTTTTTAAAAAAAAAACTACCCAAATAGATTTTTAAAAATTTTAAAAACAAAAATAATTTTTAAAATAGTTATCAAATAGAACCTAAGTCATTAAAAATGACACCATACAACTTTAAATAATGATTGTTGGATTGGTACATGATCATGCGATTTTACTTGAACTCCAAATAATCTTATTTAACTACTCTTTTGTTGACTTTTTTTTTTTACTACAATTCTATCATATTTATGATATTTGATACAAGACATTTATAAAATATTTAATTTTTTCTTATACTTAATAATAGGTTTGGGTTGATTCTTGCATTTTATTTTTTTTGTCATTAATGGTTTCTATAGATAGTTAGTGGTAGATTGTCACATCATTTGATTGAAATCAAAGGCAATTTGCAGTACTTATGAAGGAAAAGGAAGAAGTATACTGTAAAGAGGAAGCTGATGCAAATAGGGATGAGGATTGATATGAGTTATTTTCAGAACCCTCCAGGTATTACTTCCTTTCTTCTATCTTGTCTTGTTGTTTCTATATTTTGCACTGTACTACCAGGATTTGGCATCCCTGTGGTAGGATCGAACAGGACCTTTGCCAGATGGCTTGACATCACCAAATTGGTCCAAGACGGAGCAATCATCTCGGGGACTAACTGAGGTGACATGTCGAGCACAACTTGACAAAACATAAATAAGGAAAATAGGTCTACCATACGAAATCTCGAAAACCATGGCCACGATCCTGGCATTTATGACAGGTAAATTAGGTAAATAGGCAAGTTAAGTAGATGTATATGTGCTTTCCAGGTGCACGCATTCTAACCTAATCTCAATCCTAAACCCTTTACAAGACCTTCATATATGACATAAGCATCAAAATGTCTTTGCAGGTATCCTCCCCCTCGGCACAATCTAAGAGCAAGGAAGCAGGATAGCAACCTAAAAAGAGGAGAAGGAAGAGGGGGAGGAAGATCACCCTTGAGGAAGGAGGAAGAAGACAAAATTTTGCTAGAATATGCACTATACTAATGTTTGACTTTTATTTATTATTGATGTTGATTTTCTAACTTAGTGTAGGTTTGTTTACTTTTGGCACATTAGGATTTGTTCTTTGTTAAAAAAATATCTAAGGATAATTCTTCTGCTCTTTTTGTTGATAATATTGTGGGGTATTGTTTTGCTTTGCTCTATCGCTATATATGAATTTTATGGTTTCATTGGCTGTTTGTTTGATGCATTGCAAAAATTTGGCACCTATATTTCATGATTAACTCATTGAATATCTAGACAATTGTGAACCTTATGGGCAATTTGTGTTAACACTTATGGTAACAAAGTTGATTAGTTGAATGACATTTGAATTCCTTTTACTATCATACCTATGTGAAATTTTGAGCCTAAAAAGTTATTTTCTTTTGGTGTGCTTCTTCAACACATATTTGTGTTTTTTTCTTCAAAATTTGACTTGCTTCTTGCTTACTCTTGCATTGTATTTGCATATACATATGATTGAGACATTTTCTTTCTTTAGCCAAAGACAAATAAGTCACTTTTACATCATCTACTTAACCTATTTGAGCCTAATATTACCTGTTTGTTATGTTGAATTTAGCTCTTTACAAGTCAAAAGACGAAAAACAATTTTGTCCTTTTTTTTTTCAAGATCAATAAATGTGCAATTAGGTTAGAAGTATGGCCACAAATTAAGTTTGGAGTTGTTTTACATTTTTGGATGTTTGGGACAAATATTTGTTTAAGTTTGGGTGGGAGTAGGCCAATCTAACCCACCTATTTCATTGTTACAATTAATGATGTGTTTTTGTACAAATTGTTGCACAAAAAATGAAAAGAAGAAGAAGAAGAAGAAAGAAACACAAGTAAATAAAAAAGAAAAAAATCAAATAAAATAGAAAAAAAGTATCAATAAAAAAAAACCAATACATGTTCAATATGAAAAAAAATTAGATACCATTATCTAGGAAGACATATGAGAGAAATTGAGAATAATAGTACATCTATTGACCTCAAAATAGCTTAAAGGGCCTCTTATCTACCTTTACCTATGTTCCACTACAACCCACGAATAAAAATCTCTTTATGTGTTTACATTTGAATTGTATTGGTAATCCTATAATCTTTTAATACCTATGGTAGGAAAGAACAAATGTTGATGTTGACAGTAAATAATAACCTAAACAAATGAAAGCGAGTGAGTGAAATACTAACATAGTACTTGGTTGGAGGGAAATGGAGGAGAGGGAGGATTTTTATAAAGTTTGTTGTTTGATTCATTTTTTAGGAGGGGATGGGAGGGGAATGGAAAGGAGCAAAATCCCTTCTCATCCAATTTTTGCTCCCCTCTAATACTGGGGAAATTTGGAGGGGAAGGGAGGGAGATTTAAAACATTTCAAGTGTATTGACTAAAATATCCATACTTATATTTTGGAATCCAAAATCATAAAGGCATAAAAAGTAAATTAATTTTTAAAATTCTCCTTCCCTTTGTGAATCAAACAAGAAAAGGGCTTTTCACCAAAAAAAGAAAAAAGAAAAGATTTTCCCTCTCCTCCATTAAAATTCCTCCCTTCCCCTTCTCTTAACTAAACAAAATGTCTAAATCATGTAATCCCTCCTCTTCTTTCCCCTCCTTTGAACTAAACATACCCTACATCTTATGAGGAGCTACAAAGAGAATTCAATTTGCATTTAGTAGAGTTAAAATCCAATGTTACCTTAAATTGCTATAGGAGGGAATCTTGACTTATAGAGAATCTTAGGTGAAATTGAATGAAACTTAATTCCAATGCCTTTCTCAATTACATCAAACTTATTTTCTTTATGTTCTTGTATTTTTTATTTTAAAATAAAAAAGATCCAAAAATATATTTTCATTGCTTTATTTAACTTTTAATTATTGTCTCCATAAAAAGTTCAAATTTAAATTCATCTTTATGGTTCCTATTAGAATTGTTTTTGTGAATCAAGTCAACATCTCATATATGAGAATGATACTTGGACTAAACTGTTTTATTATTACTTACAACAATTTGATACACTTGTTCAAGTCCCACCACAAAATAATCTCTCTTTAATGAAATTTTTAATTGCTGATTAAACATTTCAAAATACTGTTTCTTTGACTAAATAGTAGACTAAACTAAAACTTAAAGGATTAAACTAAAACAAAGAATAAATCTACGATTTTTTTTTTGTTCCTTTTCTTCTTCCTCACTTTCCACCAACATTTTTCATGTTCATCTTCCACCCTTTTTTCTCTATTAATTTTTTGTTCCAAAAAAGTTAAGCACGGGAATGCAAAACATGATTTTGTCTAATCCTTATTTCAAAGTTTGGACAAGGGTTAAGCTTTTAAGAAATAACTTTTCCTACCCCCATCTATGACCATGCCAAATTTGAAATTTTTTTACTATTTATTGTATAATGCATTTTCTGTTGTACCTCTTTTCTTATACACATTTTTCTTTTTAACATGCTTATTAACATTATTATTTTATAAAATTATATAAAACAATTAGAAAGGGTATTTTTAAAATAAAGATATTTTATAATTAATGTAAATAATTTCTCACTAAATATAGAGTTATTTTGTATTATTAAATATATTAATAAATATGTATATTATATGGTTTTAATATTTATATAATATTAAAATAGTAAACTCATTTAAAATTGTATGAATATAAGCAAGCATATTTATTATTATTATTATATTAAAATGGTAAACTCATTTAAAATTCTATAATTTAAATATTCTATTACGATCTAACTTTTCTGTAATTTAAAAAATTTAAAATATCAAATATTAAAAAAATTGAAAACAATTTTATAAAAACCATTTTATGAGAATAAAATAGTATGAAATAAAAAGTTCCATTAAAATAATTCTATAAAAATCAGAAATAATAACATTATAATGTTACAAAATATATATATCTTGATATATTATAATTATAACTACAACTATTATTATTATTATCACTATTATTTATATAAGTAAAATATTATTATATAGATTCAAAAATATTAAGACAATATTATAATAGGTTGAAATATAAAATATTAATAAAATATTTTCATAAAATAATAAAATAATTGTTGTATATGATAATCTATAGTTAAATTGTGTTATTATTGCAAAACAACTATAAATAACAATAATTTTTTATTTTACTTAAATGAAATAAAAAATATAAAGATGGTATTATATATAAGTTTAGAAACATTAAAATACTATTATATATAATTGTAGAAAATATAAAATACTAAGAAATTGTTTTCACAAATATTATAAAATATAGTTACAACATGTTATTTTGTAAAAACATAGAGCTAGTATTGTATTATCATAAATCTAGATTATAATTAAATTTAAAAGAATATAACATCAAAAAATAAAATTATTATAAAGTCACCAGATTCATTTTCACAATAATAATAATTATTATTAATTTTATTATTGGTGTTATTATTCTTATTGTCTAAAATAATTTATTTTTGTCAACATGAAGGAATAGCATTATTTTCTTATTATTTTATTTATAAAGAATCTACTTTTTTATTTTTTTATAAATTTGTTTCTTACTCTCTTAATTCATTTTAGTCATTGTAAACTTCATCCAATAACTTTGTCATAAATCACTTAGCCTTAAATCTCACTGATCACTCTTATTATAATAAACAAATCTGGTTAGACTTTGATTTAGTGAAACATTAATGATTTATTTTTACGTTAAGTTTATTGACAACCTTCTTTGGTTATGACACATTTCAAATTACATGTATCCATTCACATAGATTACTATAACTTAATAGAATCATTTTTATTCAGTAATTATAATGAGAAACATTGAAATTACAAATTAATGGCACAAAAATTATATTTGTTGATGTTTAGTCTTGCTTTTGTGAGATACAAGTTGAAACATAAAAGACATTGAGAAATGCAATTTGACGTTCTCAAACATTGTTCAAACAAATGGCTTTGGATGTTGATCCTCTCAAAGACTCCTAATTTATTGATCCTACTTTAGCATAGGTATTTGCAAATCTCATTCTTAATTTTATGCATTTTTCATACAGTCAAATTTTACATGAAAATTTTTTACATCATTATTTTACTATATCTTTTTTAATCAAACATTTTCACTTACACTTCAATATTTTTTTGCATTTTATAACCTATAATAGAAAATGATCAAATCATTATAAAAAAAATATTTATATAAACTAATGGTTAAATAACATTTAAAAAAGTGGCAACATGTGCATCAACATGAATACCATACTAGATATACAAAGACAAGACTCAATATTTTCAATAGAAAATATTCAGAAAAATTAGTATATCGATAGAATATTAGATTTAACTACATATTAAATGTTATTAATTATTTTATTTAATTAATACTTCCAAATTCTTAAACTATATTTATTTTTAATATTATTTTTTCTCAATTTTATATAAAATTAATTGAATTTAATTATGATATATAACCAAAGTAGCATAAGTTTAATTTTAAACTAGGCCAACATTTGTAATTATATAATTTTTTTAAAATTATTATTTATTTATTGAATATATATTTTAATTTTTTATTTTTTATATTAAAACACCCATGAACAAAAAATAAAAAAGAAATGTTTGATCATTTATTTTTTTGCTTCATATTGATCCTATGAATTTGAAATCACTCACACTTATTATGATTATATGCTATAAAACTAGACTCATATATTCAATGATTATAGAGCTAGACTAATTATTTTTTACTTCCTTTTTTTTTTAAATGTTAATAAATATCAGATATATTATTATGACAAAATAATTTTTTTAAATTAAAATAA
The DNA here is from genome assembly GCA_004329165.1 of Spatholobus suberectus. Lineage (NCBI taxonomy): Eukaryota > Viridiplantae > Streptophyta > Magnoliopsida > Fabales > Fabaceae > Spatholobus > Spatholobus suberectus. The sequence goes on from CM014733.1 coordinate 78,376,231, forward strand.
TTTTATTAAAATATTTAAAGTGTAGTTATAAATCAATTAAGTATTTAAATAGTTCATTGAAGTAATTTATTAAATTACTAGATTACTAAAGATTGAAGCTGCTGATGAAGATAGGCTTGTCATATGCTAGGTTCCCCACACAGTCTCAACATTCCCTTGGGTGCTGATGCTATTGGGATGAATTTCCTTGTATTATAATTTTCTGTTTTTGCTTTTGTGCCCTTCAGATTATACCAAAAAAATATTTGATTTTTTTTTTATCATAATCTCATGAAAAAAATTTGACAATTAACATGGTTAATTTTAATGAAAAATACATATAATATTTTAAAAATACTATTTACAACAATTTTTTTTTGTTGAATACAATGAATTGTTTATAATAAATTATAAACTGATAAATACTTTATTTCTTTATATATTTTTTATAAATTTATATTGTATTTTTTATGAAGTTTAATGATTATGCATTGTCAGTATAAAAAGTTTTACACTGTCAACTAATCAAAAATAACCGGTAGTTATTATAAAAATCGATAAACTTAACATACATGGTTATTTGTTATTAGATAACAGTGTCAATGCATAACCTATTTTACACTGTCAATGCGTAACCTATTTTCTCATTTTTATATTTAAATAAACATGTGTAACGCACGGATATTACATATAGTTCACAAAAAGGGAGAGAGAAATGATGGGAACTAGCTCTATTTCTTTTGGAAAGAAGGACGCACATGTTACAGCGAGACAACAAAACAAGGAAATAACACAGATGAAATAAACAACAAAACAAAAAGCACTATCAATGACCAAGAAATCAAACACAAATCTATGCTTCCATGTGTTTTTCTTCCTAAGAAAGAAAGAGAAACAGCCCCCTTAATTCTCCTCTTTTTTATGGATTCCAAGTGAGATTGGACAAAAATAAATTCACATCCACCCTGCTTCAAAGAACAAGATTAAGAAAAAGAAACAAAAAAGTTGTTCAATTTGAAAGTCAAAACATGCCACCAATGAAATTTATAAATTTAATTTACAAAATACAGACTAGAAACATAAAATTTGAAGCATAAGCTCGGACTAAACGACTAATTTTACAGCACTAATAGTGCAGCCTCCAAGATGCATCAGGTTAAACTGCTATTTCAACCAACAAATATAACCATCTCCAACAAAATTAATAGCAGCCTCAGCAAGTTCTTCATTACGAGTAGACAATACTCGAGAACATGTCCATATTTGCTTCCAAGTTCCAACACTAACTACTCCATAGCCTGGTTCTTTTCTCTCTCTATCTACCTCCCTATATTATACAAAAAATTTCTAATGTAGGTAATGCATTCACCACAGATCATGAAGGAAAAGGGTTTTATACAAGTTTGTCTCAGGAAAATATTTTCTCAATCTCAATGTGGCTCAGATCCAATTATCCAATTTACACTGTAATTTTGTCTACTCCAAATCAGGGTACTGCTTGTTCAGAGAACACTTCAGGAAATTATCACCAGGACCCTCCTTGACAGCTTCCATCCCAAAACCATCACTTAAAGATCCAAATTGTACTTCATCATCGTCGCTATCAACATTCTTTGGAGTCACCCGGTTCTGATAGCTTCTTAGTTGAATAAGAAATACATTGAAGTAATAGCTCACCAAGTTTCTTCTTGTCTTCTTTGGAAAGTATTTGGATGGATTGTTCCAAAAATATTTATTTTTTGAGGGAATATTTGATTTCATGATATCCTTAAATTTCTTTTCTTCTTCAGTTGTCCATGGAAGTGAAACTTCCTCACCCATACGATCAAATCCCCAATGGTAAAATACAGAACCCAATTCAAGCTTCAATTTCATCCTATTTTCAGCAATATGTAATCTAACACACGCAACAGAACCTTGAAGTTTGCAGATACACTTCTCTTGTCTTTCTCTCCCAAGATCTGTTTCAGTAGCAGGTTTTGAGTCATGTTTCAAAGGCCATACTTGTGTGCCTAACCATTTAGAGTCACTCTCAGAAATTATACCGGTCCATTTTGGGACTTCTGCTTGAAAACGAGGACCTATAGAAACTTGCTTTTCGAGAGAATCATCCCCATATGATTCAGCTATTGATTTTGCAGTCAATTCATCTAGTGTTTCTTTTTTCTCCAGAGGACTTTTTTCTGCTTCCATATTGAGTGAACCTGCCAATCTATTTCCATTGGGGGAACATGGATTGCAGCAAGAGCACGACCGATGTTTAACAGAGGAAGGCAGCCTTTCACTACATCTCAATTTCCCCGTAGCATGGCGACCAAGAGCAACATGATCCTCATACATGGCAGGATGCATCTTCTGCTTCTGCAAAAACATACAATTCCAGGAAATTCTACAAACTTTTTCCACATAACACTAGATTAAATAAATTTTTCATTAAGTTTCGTTTTCTAGCAGAAGCATTTATTACTATTTCAATATCAAAGCAATAACAATTACAGTGATTCCTTGAAGAATTTATGATCAAAGCAATACCAAGAATAAAATGACTTGGAAGTAAAAATTAAGGATGTCATACCATGTGTTCTCAGGTTAAAGTGTCTAGAATTAATATTACTCAATGATGGAAAAATTAATGAAAGATGTGACACATAGATACGAGTTGCATTGATTCAATATTACAAGTAAGAGTGTCGATTCACATCAGTGGATTGATTCTGAGTTGAGTCAAGGTAGGGGTGTTTGCTCTACCTGTTTAATAATATTGTCATGTTTGCTCAACCTGACACTACTGATTTACAGGGTCAACCATAATACTAGCTTTTTAATTATCTATGAAGCATGTCAAATTCATAATGCCTGACAATACATTTCTAACCAGTTTAGTAAACTGTTGACTCTAAAAAGTAATTTAACCATTTTAACCAAACCACGAAAGTATCAATAGCTTACAACCTGTCTATAAGTTATTAAACTAAATAACCCATCAAATGACTAAAATCTGCATTATACATGAAATAAAACTAAATAACCCAAAGTGTCATATTCAGCAAGTATTGACACAACAAGTTCAAATATTTATCACATAAAATAAAAAACAATAGAGTCATATTCAGAGCAAGAGGTTACAAAAGTAAAATAGTCATAGAAGATAAAGCAAACGAACTTTAAGACAAGAAATTCAAAAGGCAATCTATATCAAAGGTAAATTATCAATTTAGGCTTCTTGCTTCATTAAATTTTGTAATTTATTAAGAAAAAATACCTTTTATTGTAATGTAAATTCTGTGTGTGTAAAGTTAAATGGGTTAACAAATAATATAGGTTTGCTCATTTATAGCTGATTAAGTAAACAGGTCAGCAGCAGTTCAATTTAGGGCTACAAGGTTAGGTTCAACTTGCATCCAACCCATTTATTATTTGTATTTGTTAAGTCTGCCCTCTTTTTTTACTTCAACTTGCATATGGAAAACCCAGGCCTTGTAATGCGGATTTGATTCAAAGTTGTGTTATGAGTAATGTATGAAATTGACTTCCACACCCTCAAATCTAAGTTCTTATTGCACAAGGTTCACACCATTGAAAGGTTTGAATAGTGGTTGGTGTATGCACCCCTATGAGCAAAAAGGCCTATGCCATGACTCAAACCCATGATTGCTGAGTCACAAGGCAGCAAGCTTTACCATTAAGCTAAAGCTTATTCTCTTGGTGCAAACTCAATAATTCATTTAAAGTTCTTGAAGGAAACTTCATAACGCAAAATATTTTTCTTACTATTTGATAAAAATGGAAAAAAAAGTTAATCTTTTTTTAATGGTTATCCACAATATTTCTCTCATATGAAGTGCCAAGATTAGAACTATAAATGTGGGCCCAACCGTTTTTGCAAGCTAGGCCAATCCAATCCCATTCAATTTAGGCATAACCATAAAAGCCTTTTTGAGTTTTAGCAGTTTGCAACATGGTTGTCAAACTCGCGTGCCAACTCATTTACAATCTCAGACATGCAAATCTGTTTAACTCGATACTAGAATCATTTTTTGGTAGGCTCGGTCAAACTCGTGTAGGATCAGATAAAATCTCATAGACTCGCGAGTTAAAGACCGATTGTGCGAGTCTACAATCCGCCCCATTTCAGACCAAAACGACATGCTTTCTTGGGCGTTTTGAGATGCAATTAAAACCCATTAGGGCTGGGTTCAAACATCTTTCACAATTGTGTCTTTGTTCTCTGCTCAGTGCTTATGTTAGGACTCGTTTCAGCTCATCCGAACACCCTCTACTCTGCTCGATTTGTAGGCTGACAGCTTTGGAAGGGATCCCAAGCTTCAAACAGCACCATTCTCTCCTATGTTTGAAGGCTTCCAAGCTTCGTTCTCCTCTGTTTCAGCTTCGAAGCTCATGTTCCAGCTTCGTTCCTCCAAGTTTGTGATGAGCCCATTCTCCTCCCTTCATTAGTTCATTTGTGAATTGTGATTTGCAATTTGTGATTTGTGATTTTCATGAGCCTCGTTCTTCCTAGCTCGTGCCATCCTGAATTTGTGATTTGGGTATTTTTGTGGGACTGTTATAAGCTTCTGTTCTCTGTTTAATATTGTATGAGCCCAAGCTTTGTGACTAATATAATATGATTATGTGTGTTGGGTTGGGTTGGGTCTTATATGATATCAGCCTCTGTTTTTCTCGGTTAGAATCCATTAATCCAGTGTTATTGATGGCGGAAGGCCAAAATTCCGCCATATAAGCACGCCATTGCGGCCTACGGCACCGCCATAGTGGGCCTCCCTTCATAAATTGCCTATGTTGGTTGGCAAAAAATCGGCCATGCCATTCCGCCATGGCCCCGCCATTCAACAACATTGCATTAATCTGTGTTGAATTACTGTGGTTTGCTACTTTTCTCTATTATAGAGTTGAAATGTTGAATTATTCTTGTGTTAGAATGATGGTCTTAAAAACAGTCTACAACTGCAATTGTGATTGCAATGTCAAGGTTTTTTGACTCACTGCGACTGTATCAACCGCAATTGCGGCTGCATCAACCACATTTTTCTGCAATTTCCTGCAATGTGATTCCAACAAAACCACAACCGTGAGCACAATTTAAAACCTTGGGTAGAATTATTATGTTCATGCATATATATCATTTATAGGTTTTTTTAATATTATTTTTATAATTAGGTAAACTCTTATGAGTTTACGAGTCGAGTTTCCATAAGTTTATGTAAACTCGAGTTTGATAACCTTGGTTTGCAAGCTAGGATTTTGGATTGTATGTGTAGTTAATATAGGAAACAAACTAATGGATTGAGATTATGTAATTATGGCAGAATTAAGCACATTGTAATGCTTAGCAAATAAAATAAAATGATAACTACCCATTCAAGCAAAGCATGCTGATTTGCTTCAGGATATGAAATGACATGCAAAAATCCTATGGATAAGATAATTTTGTGCATATTGTTATACCTGGAAAGAAGAAGGTCCACTGTTTGGTTCTTCATGGGGTCTCAGTGACAAAACCTCTCTTGCCCTCAGAAATTGACCAAAACAGTCCTGGCCTTTATACTCCTTCCACTTTGATGGTTTTGGTATCGGTTGAGTTAAAGGATCAAGAGGATTCTTTGCAATATGCTTCATCCAGTTTAGCATGCCAGATAATGATTCCCGTTTGCGTTTGCGAGGGTTAAGTTCCTTCTCAGCACCTTCTGCACCCAAGGTAGCAGGATCTTCCTTAAAACCATTACAGGATTTTTCATCATTATCACCATCAATGTGTTGGACATCCTCAGATTTATTATTTTGATCATTGGTGTCCAATAAATTAGTATCATTCTTGCGGTTAACCAAATCAATATTTTTCTTAATTTTATTTGATTCTGACTTGACAAGTTCATCATCATCTTTGTCCTTTAGATTTGGACATAACAAGCCACTGAACTCTTTCTCTTCATCCAATGGCAACCCCTTAAAACCCCAATCACACCCATGACTCCCATTTTTTAAATTCTTCTCTTCAAAAGTTTTCTTGAGCCACCTTTCAAAATCATTCAGATACTTATCACAAACTAATTTCACCGATGAGCAAACTCCATGGTTCAAACCCAATTCCTTGGCCACAGACCCCCACAATCCTTTTTTCGACACCTCAGCATACCCACCTCTTTCCTTCACCAGGGAGAACAGTTTGTACAAATCTAGCCGTTGACCGTCTACCAAAACCGGCACAGGCCGAACACCGCCTTTAGAACAATTATCCTTCAGGTAAGCCGGAAAGAGTTGATTAAACAAGCATTTTTGTCTAAGTTTGTCATGGTCAGCACCATGAAATGCACCAACAGTTTCAACTCCAAGGCAGTCTAAGGAAGACCCATTTGAGAATGTTGACCATCCTTCCATTAACTTTGATTCCCTACCTCGATGCTTGATATGTCTTGGTAAAAAATCAAGGGTATGACAAACACAGACAAAAATCCTAGGTTGCCATCTTCTAAGTGTTGATCACACAACCACAAACTAAAATTAAACAGGGGGAATAGCTTGCCAAGAGAGAACAATTACAGATACCGATGATAGATTGATCTGGATGCACAAAACTGGTAAAAGGTGTAAAGGGGTGTGACCATTTGCCGGTTTTGGTGGCAGATTTACCTCATGATCATGGCCACTGAGGCATCACAGAATCATAGTAAAGGCAAGGGGGAGAGACAAGATCGAGGTTGGAACCTGGAACCTGGAACCTGAGAATATGGAGCATTGATCAGTGGAGCAAACTGGAGCTAGATTTGAATGTTGCAAACGGAAATGAACACGGGAGAAGAGCACAGAGCTGGAAAAGTAGCAAACAGATGAGAAATACAACGCCAAATATGGGACTAAGGGGCAAATTAAAGGAATAAAAGAGCCCTCTCTTCTCTTAGGGTATATTTCTCTTACCTTCCTCCTCTTTGGCTTCTTCAAAAAGTTGCATTTAAAACAAAAATCTAAGAGGTGTTCATTGCCAATGCAAATATAATATACCTAGGGTTGTAACCAAAAAATAATATACCTAGGGAAAGTGAATTTGTTGGGTCGGGCCCAAACAAGCCCAACCCATTAAGAGTATAAACGGGCTCAAATCAATTCGAACGTTTAATTAGTTGAGCCCATTTGAAGATAAAAAATTAAAATAATTTATTAGTTTGAGTTAAAATTTGATACAATATCAAGTTGAAAATTTTATATTGTCAAATAAGTAGAAATCATCTTAAATATGATTTTTAAAATAATTATTATAAAAGTCGATAATTTTTAATTATATGACAATTTTTTTATATTTTACATAAAGATTAAAAAGTCAACAATTTAAACTTAATAATATATTGATCACAAAAGTTAAATATATTTTACATAAAGATTAAAAAATTTACATGAAAACATATTAAGATTATAGGTAAATACTTACATCATATAAAAAAATTACATAAAAATATATTAATATTTAAGTCATAGAAGTAAAAATGAATAAAAAATAACCTAGTAAAAATATACCACACAAAAATGAATGTTTTACATGATAACATATTAATATCTACATAAAAAATTATTATTTAAATTATAGAGTAGAAAAATATAGCACAAATATTAAATATTTTACATAAAACCATATTAATATTAAATTATTATAATTGTTAGGTCAAAAGATGTTTTATACCCCTAATTAAGTTTTGATAAAACCAAACAAAGAAAATAAGTTTTTACACATAAAGACTAAGCATTATTCGAAAACCTCAGACGAATCAATCGTCTCACTAAGATGGTAGCAATAAGCAACATTTTATTAAAGATGTAGTCTGGCACATATTTGTATGTATGGTCTTGTTGATTTTTAGGAACCCAAAGCACGTAAAGTCTTGATATGATATGAGGCGTATCAGAGAAGCTTTACGAAAAGTCAACTAGCTTTGCTCACCTACTTCATCCAAAGACATGCCAAATAGAAAAGCAAGGCACAATAATGTACTTGTCCAAATAAAAACAAATATATTCTATGCTGCATAGATCCAGTACGAGAAAAGGAAATATAAGCACTCTATTTCATCTTATAGAGTGACTTGTTGGTGAAAACATTAAATGTTATATTTAATGCACCAATGTTCACTTTCCTTAGCAGAGTTAGAAGAAGGCACAATGATCTTACGACAAACATTCTTGAAGTTGCCTATAAATGCCAGAGTTTTTGAAGAATGAAGAACTACTTGCACGATCTCTAACGCGAACTTAAGCTTCAATTCTTTGTTGTAAATTTGTTCATTGTTTAATTTTGCTTATTTTTAAAGGTTAATTTGGTGCAATTTTCTTAATTCTCTTAAGTTTGAATCTTATTTTAGCTTTTTTGGTTGGGTAAATAAATAATATTAAATGTTCTTCTATTTGTTTTGGGTTGTTTTTATATTTACTTTGTGGGTTATTTTATGTAGATTTTGAAGCCCAATACAAGCTTTGTTGGAAAGCCTAAAGTTAGAGCATAATTTGGAAGTCCATTTTGATGGCTTAGGAAGGAAATTCGCAAGATGCTGGGCGACTAGCTCGAAAGATGGGCGCTTGGTGTGCATGGACCAAAGAACATGTTTGTTAAGCACTTGGCGCCCAATGTGTGCACTTAACGCCGAAGTGTGTGAGACTTTTCGATTTGAACATCAAGGAGCACTCAACGTGGAATTCTCTATGCTTAACATAAGTTAATGAAGCAACCCGCTATTTAAGGCAACTTTTTAGACAAATAAGGGGGTGACTGATCATTTTCAGAGAAGGCTATATTTGGTTAGGGCAAAAGAGCTGTGTGGGAGCACTTCTCTTCAACTTTTGAAGATCAAGAGTCCATATCTTGTATTGGGGATTTCATAATGAGTATGAGTGGCTAATTTTATATTTGTTGGGGGTAGATTAGCCAACTGAAATCTCACGTAAATATTTTACTCTAAATCTATCTAAGTTTCAAATTTTTTATGTTAGTATTTGATTTCTTGACTTAATGTTTTCTTTGGTTTGATCACTCTTTGAATGATTTAATGAGTTTGGTTTGTGATTGGAAAATCCTAATTGTGCTCTGAACTGAAATCAAGTACCTAATAAGGTTTCTTTCTAGGAATAGGATTTGGCCTATTAGAAATAAATTTAGACTCTGCTCTTATTGCAACTTTTGTGATTTAACTATCTAAGGAATTAGGGGTTGATTATAAAAATTAGATGTTTGGTTTCTAAGGAATTGGAACATTAGTATTTTTGTGGTCTACTTTTAACATTGGATTTGGAATTTGGATAAAAATATTTTTTCCATGCACGAGATGGATGTGTAAGCTAATTGAACCCCCAATAGTTTTAATTTATAAGAAAACCCTTTATTTTAATCATTTGATAAATTTCCAAAAAGAAATTTTTTGTTATTTCTATAATTTTGTTGTCTATTTTAAAATTTTAATGCATAGAAATAGTTTGATATACATTTTTGATAGTCTAAATAGCAAAAGATTTGTCATTGCTAGGCACTGAGTCAAGTCTCTAAGAGAACGATACTCTTATTCATTACTTGCTACTTGTGCGACTTGGTATACTTGCTAAGGGGTTAACAAAATTCTCCAAGTGTTTCTCTTAAGACTTGAACTTACATTTGTATATGCTATCGTGCTAAGATGAAGTGGTTAGTGAGCTTTACCTTTACCTTTTCCTGGTGAAAACGGTGGAAGCTTAAAGAGACTTTGTTTCAAAGAATACCTAGGAGGGAGCCTGGAAAGGCTTGTTGTTAAAACAATACTTGAGTTATTGCTTGGAGAAGCAAGCCAAAAAATACTTAATTTGGAGCCTGAAGAGGCTTGGGGTTAAAGAGTACTTGTAAAAGTCTTGTCTGTTAGTAGAATTCTTAATGGTGTGCCATAAAGTAGACGTAGTCTTAGGTAAGGATGAACCAATATAAAAACCTTATGTTTTATCTTTCTCCTTTAAGCTTTTTACTTATCCTACTATATAGTCTTTCTCACATTTAACTTACAAAGTTTTAACATTGTCTTTGAAAAAACATTTTACCTATCGTCCGACATAAGATGAAACTAGTTAAATGAAAAGGATTTGCAAAAATTAATTAAAATATAATTTAACCTCCTTATTTTTTCCTATGTCATTACAATAATAAAAATTATCATCGATTTTGCATTTTAAGGCTCGACCCACATAAGATTAAATCCTAACTTACAAAGAAAATAAAATATCTAAATAATGAAAGGTTGTAAATCTCATCATTTTGTATGCATTTTAAACAATAGAATGAAAAAAATCACTTTATTCCATCATAAATATCTAAGCAATGGTAAGTCAAATTTATTTCACTCTTTCTTATTTAATTGTTTTTCATTGTATTATATATCCAAACAAAGCCTTGAGAAGTTAGGTGATGACCACATTAACCAAACTTGACTTTAAGAGCTAGTCTTTCCCACTCACATAATAAGGTCCTACAATATGAATCTCAATCAAATTTAGCATGTCGAATACTACAAAATGTACAAAATATAAGTTCTTGATGCTTGGTGTAAATTATTGATAGAGATAAAAAAAATGGATAAAAACCTAAAATAGGGTAAAAAAAAAAAGAGCATGAGAAATGAATTCATGTAAAGAACTAATGGCGTGCACAATTTGCAACTCCTAACATTATAATTGGTATAAGAGGAGACTTGCATTTTTTCTAGTAATTCAGATAGGGACCATGATGGACCAAATGCTTAAAATAAGTAGTAAGATATTTTTGAAAAACTACTTTTCGCTTCAACCTTTTTTCTATTTGTTAATTTTCAATTTCTCCGTTGAACAATTTAGTTAATTGAAAAACTAAATATAATATTCAATAACTAAGCTTTCTCTTTACATGAAACACCATCAAGGAGAGAAGTTTTCTTTTATGGTTATGTTATTTAACTAATTGTGACCATTCTATTTACACTGAGACGGCTAAGAATGGTGCAACCAAATCCTTTGGCTTTACTTGCGATGCTATCTAAAGGAAGGAGATTAACACCCAAGACTACTTGCTAGGCCGCTACGTGCACCTACATGGTATGAGAAGACAAGGACTTTATATAGTAGAAGAGATCAAGAAGGTCACCTAAAGACCTTTTGTTGGTTAACATGTGCCATGGTACTCAGATCTTTATGCCTACTTCCAACTTAATGGAGAAGTAATGATTTCTTTAAAATGAATAATGACATTATGATATTTTTGACATAATATTTTCCATTTTTAATAATTAATTATATATAACATAACAAATAAAATTTACAACTTTTGCAATAAACAGGTTGTTTGACAAGTCTATTATATGGAGGTATATCAAGTAAGAAGTTTATGTTATTTTGAAAAATGGGAATTATAAATCTAGGACATACAACAATGTATGGATGATTAAGATTAAAAGTTATTTAGAGGTCACATGACCACTTGAAAAAGTCATGTGCAATTATCTTTCAATTTTGACCATTCAAATATGATCCAATGGTCTATATTTATAGTTCTCATTCCTCATAATAACAAAAGATCTTGTTTGATGCATTCCCTACGGATGATGATAATGTCTCTCCATTGAGCTTTCACATTTATAATTTTGATGTTTTGATGATTCGACTTTTAGGATAGGAATTTGATTGGATTATAATCTTGTATTTCTTTTATCCTTAAACACTAAATGCCTCTATGTTTATCTAGTTTATCTTTTTTTATCATATCTTTTTAAATAAATGATGGCATTGACAGTAGTATGGTTGGAAAGGGTTTTGATATTTATGATTATTTGGAAAATGTTTTTGAAACTTGAAAACATTATATATATACCAATTGGATTTTGAAATCTTCCTACAATATCAATGGTAATTTCTAAGTAATGATTTACTTATCAGTTAATAACAGGTTAAATCGACTAATAGTTTACATGTAATTAGCAATCAGTTACCTAAGACCAATTTTTTAAAGTAATTAATTGGTTACTCTATGAGTCTTTGCAACTTTGAAACCCATTTGATTTTTTATATAAAAGGGTCTTTTATACTTTATGGTAACAAAAATTACTAGTTTAAACTGTTACTCTACCAAGATTTCTACTTAAATGCTCTCATTAATTTTTGCAAAGAATGTTAAAGCTCTCATTGTTTTGAAGGCATAAAGGGTTGTGCCTCTATATCCTTGTTGCAATTTTTTTTGGTTTTTGAGGCTTGGGCAAGTATTCTTAAGCAACCAAGGATAAAGACTCCTTTAAAGGGTTTAGTTTTGGGGGGAGGGATCCCAAACTTCATCAAAGTGGGGTATCTTTGTTGTACAAGGTGATTTTTAGTGAGAAATTTCAATTTGTGATTAAGGTCTAGATGTAGCACTCAATGGTGAAGAGTAAACCAGTATAAAATCTTCGCGTGCATTCCCTCAAAATCTTGACTATTTAATTCTTGCAATTATTTGTGATAATTCATTATATTGGTGATAGTCTTGATATCAATTGATTAATATTGTGTATTGTGATTGATTATTGATTTTGGTTTATTCAAATTGATATATCAATCTCATATTGTAAATTTGTTATAATTTTGATCACATTACTTTAATCATTACATTCATTGCATTCAAGATTATTGATGATCTTTATTTAGAATTAGTCATCATTGTATTAAAAGCTTGCCTTACATTAGAATTTGAGGTTCATTTTAGGCATATTAGGCTATAACCTCAAAGAAAATTCTCATTACAATTTAGCATTCAAAAAGAAAGAGACTAATTTTTCAAATGATCTCCAAAAGATTTTAAAAAGGGTTTTAAAAAAAAAATTCTCAATTTCCCCCTCTCAAGCACTTATATTATTCATTTTCAAACATACATTTGGCATAAAAAGCATGGGTCTTATTTAAAGCTTAATTGACTTCAAGATTGATTTTTAAAAATGGGTTTAAGTTTGAATGGAAATGGTGAATATGTGTCATTTATTAGACTTCCCATTTTTAGTAGAAATGGATATGCATATTGAAAGAGAAAAATGAGAATTTCCATTGAAACTATAGATATGGATATATAGGATGTCATAGTTAATGGTTCATACATTCCTAAATATATCGTAGACAATGAAGAAAAGGATAATCCTAAAAGTCTATGGACACAGGAAAAAAAGAATGATACAATTAAATCTTAAGGCCAAAAACATCATTACAATCGATATAAACATGAATGAATTCTAAGCATGTACATCCAATAAAAAGATGGAAGATGCATTACAAATCACTCATGAAGGTACTAGTAAGGTCAAAAGAGCTAAAATGAATACACTTATGAATGAGTATGAACTTTTTAGGATGCATCACAAAGAATCCATTCAAGACATGCAAAAATGATTCACACACATTATTAATCATATCATTGCATTAGAAAAGAATTTCAATAATAAAGATTTGGTTAACAAGGTTTAAGATGTATAGGAAATGACGACCATTGTGAAATTAAAGGATTTATTCATAATGACACTGGCCACACTCTTTAAGAAGTTACATGAACATGAGTTGAAGTTGTCAAGGTTGAAAGAAAATAAAGAAAATGATAAAAATAAGAAGGGTTTAGTACTTGTGGACTTGTAAAAGAACAATGAAAAATCTGATAGTAGTGATTCAACTCGTGAGAACTTACAAGAATAACACTTCATCATGTTGGAGAAGAAGTTTGCAAAATTTTTCAAAAACATAGGAAGTTCAAAGAGAGAATTCAAAGATAAAAAAGAACATGAAGAAGGAGAGGCCCTTTATGATTACTTGCTACAAATGTGGAAAATCAGGTATATCAAGTTCGATTGTTCTAATTGTAAGAATAAAAGTGAGAAAGAGTAAAAGAAGGTAAAAAAAGAGAGACAATAAACCAAGGAGAGCTTACATAGCTTAGGATGACAATGGAGTAAGCTCTTTAAGCGAAGTCAAAGGAAGTGAAGAAGTAAACTTGTGCTTAATGGCCAGTCATCTAAGCAAGGATAATGAGGTTAGTGATGATGAGTTTGCTCTTTTTTATAATTATGATGAATTACATCAAACTTTCAAAGAATTGCTTGAGGAATCTATGTCTCTAGCTACAGTGGTTACTATGCCAAAAACTTTGATGTCTTATATACACGAGGATAAGTTAAATTGAGTAGGAAAATTGATGAGTTGAAACGTAAAAATGAAATCATTTATTGTTTGATTAATGGTTCTCAACTTTGATTATGAAGTACGTTGTGATAGATTTAGCAAACTTGAAAATGATCATGCATTTCATGAATGTCATTTCCATTCATTTGTAAAAATTGCAAGAAACTTGTGATAAAAAATAATGAATTTAAAAATTGGCCTAATTGTACTTTTTGCCTTAAAGTTTCACAATTTTGTGAATTTTGCTCCAAATTTTTTGTTGTTGCAAATTTTGCTCTCGAGTAAAAAAATTGTCACATAATTGTCTTAATTGTGATAGTTTAAGGGAAAAATCGTCACAAAATGTCTTAATTGTAGTAGTTTTCTATATTAATGCAAAATTCACAACATTTTGTTAATTGGGAGACAAAATTCATGAACAAAATTTCAAGGGGTGAAATTTGCAAGATTGTAAAACTTTGGGGGCCAAAAAGTGTAATTAAGTCTAAAAAATTCTCTTGCTAAGCTCATAAACAATAGGAATGAATTGAATCACTTATGAATAACAATTGTACATGGCTAAAAAACTAGAATAAATTATAATACAAGGTAATGCAACCTTGGTTGTCTCACAAGGATTTTTGAACATATTAGTCAATTAAAAATGTTAGAAGAAGATGTTTAGAATTTCTAGAGGTGAAAAAAAATTGTAATTAAAAAGAAATTCAATTCAATAAAATGACCACTCTTCTTATTAAGTTTTCTAATTGAACTTACCATTGATTTTCTAAAGATTTGATTCCAATTTTTGATTTTATTCTTGTTTGATTCAAAATTAATTAATTAAGCATTAATTAATTTCATAAAATTCCTATTGAATTAATTATCTAGAATATAATCAATTGAGTAAATTACATTGGTACCCCTAAGAGTTTTTGAGATTACACATAACACCGCTATTTTTTTAACATTTACAATAACCTCCCTTTTAGGGATACATTGTGTAATATTTTTCAAATAATTAAGGGAGGTTAATGTAATATATAAGGGTGTTCATGTAATGTTTATCAAACAATTAAGGAGTAAGTGTAAGAGTAAAAAAAAAAGAGGTATTGAGTAAAATTTGACAAAATTTTAGAAGGAATTAGTGTAATTTACTCAGATTAGACAATTAAGCATCATCTACGACATTATATCAATTTAAAAATTAAAATTCAATAAAGCATATAATTAGGCTTCACAGATCCTATTAATCTTAAATTAGAACGTGCTACGTTAAGAATATAACACATTCATCAATAATGCAATTTATAATTGAGTGATAAAACACCAACCAAAAAAGAATTTGTAATTAAGATGCAAGATCTAAAAAACGCAAGGATGAATTAGGAGGAAATTAAGAATTGAATTTGAAATTAAAATCAAACCTCAATATTCATAAAAGAAATTCTTATATCAATAAACTGATCTAAAGATGTTTATCCTTACATGGAAGCTTTATATGAAAATCAGAAAATAAGATAAAAAATAAAAAGAACCTTA
The DNA here is from genome assembly GCA_004329165.1 of Spatholobus suberectus. NCBI lineage: Eukaryota > Viridiplantae > Streptophyta > Magnoliopsida > Fabales > Fabaceae > Spatholobus > Spatholobus suberectus. The sequence continues at coordinate 78,391,906 of CM014733.1, forward strand.
ACGAAAAAGAAAGTAGAAACCTTTAAAAACAAAAATTATTTTTAAAGCAAAGAAGAGGTGTCCACTATGACCTTAAAAAATATACATATATATATGGCCTCATTAGTTTAACTAAGTTTTTTTTTTCCTAAAATGTGTTCAGTAAATTCTAATTAGTCCAATTATAATTAATGACAAAAGACTAATTGAGATAGAGGCTCAATTCCATGTGTAACTGTCCTCATATCATTTAACCTTCGAAATGATTGATAAGACTTTTTATATCTTCATGAAAGTTTTAAAGAAATTTGTCCTTAAAATTTTGACCTTGATCTTATGTTGTGTTGACATCTACAACATAGGATATGCCAAAAACACTAAACCTATATTAGGCTGCTTAGACAAAACACCGTCTTCAATTTTATGTCTGATTTCATCCATGATCCATGCTTAATCTACCCAAAACCTCTTTATGAAAACTGTAGGTATTTGCTTAAGCTTTACATATACACAATTATCATCTTAATTCAATCCTTAGAACCTAAGTTATGGCCTAAACAAAGAGAAAATGTCAAAAGGCATTAAAATTCAAAAATTAATTAAGATTTACATTAAAGTCCAATGAAGTCCAATGACATAAAACTCATTTAAATAATAGATATGATAAACATGAAATAAAGCCAAGTACAAGGCTATAATAAGTGTCTAAAAATTGATTGATCACCTTGCTTGATAGACGACATGTAACATTTGTTGAAGTTTGATTGAGATGAGAAGAAAAATGGAGGCACTCATTTTGACAAGTCAAATAAGTAAGTGAAGTGTAATTTTTGTTACAATATAGGTCATGTAGCTTCATGTTACTTGATTAAAAAAAATTATTAAGCACTTTAATTTGGTTAGGGTCCCAAAAGGATTGATGCCTAATGCTAACCTTCAAGGACCTAAACTATTTTGAGTATCTAAGTGATTAATTTTGTATTGTACGTGTGTTTGAAGACCTAATGCAAGCAATGATATTTGAATAGTGAGTTTTCAAAGTGCATGATCAAAAACATCTCCAAATTCACTCATCTATCTCTTAGGAAAAGTAGGCATGTTACCTTTGGAGACAATAATAGAGGCAAGATACTTAGAGTCGACAAAGTTGGTAAAACTTACACCACTTCTATTGACAATTTGTTACTTGTGGATGGTCTTCAATAGAATTTGCTTAGCATTAGTCAAATGTGTGATAAGGGCTATAAAGTTATATTTGATGATGGGTGTTGCATGGTAGAATAGGTTGATAATAAACCAAAAAAAAATTGTTACTAAAATAGACAACAATATATACATGTTTGATATTGATAACAAACCAAATGTTATCATACAATGTTTGTTCACTAAGAAAAATGATTCGTGACTTGAACAATACAATTTATATGGATCACTTGAATAAATTGATTGCCAAAGTTGGTTTGCCTAAAATCAAATTTGAGTAAGATAGTTTGTGTGATGTTATTATATTTATAAACTAAAATTTAAAAAAAATGTTTTTATAAATTACAATAATATAAGATATTTGTAAATATAAATTATTTGAATATATATCAATATTCATAATTGTCTATATACTATTGTAAATAGTTATATACAAAATTATTAACATATATTTGTAAGTTTTAAAAATAATAGAGAAATATATTAAAAAATTATAATAATATAAAAATTATTAATTTTAAATTCAATATTTGTGTAGGTCATGAATTATTACAATGGCATAATATATCACTAAAGTTATTGAATGTGTTGGCCCAACCTAAATAGGCTCAAGTAATTGGGGAAGTAAGTTGGTTCAAATCCATTTGAAAATTTAATTAATTGAGCCCATTTGTAGGAAAAAAAATTAAAATGATTTATTAGTTTGAGTTTCATTTTGATACACTATTAGTGTAAATATGACACCCTTAAAATGTTTTCATTATATTAGAAATCTGAAAGTGGGATATGTTTGAAACATTTGATGGGTATATGACTAACTACATATAAAATGTTTTGTGCTTTGCAATTCTCAACTAACTAGAAAGTGTAGTTGGTCTTTAAGGATTTGTTAGTATTTGGTTTTGGTGGTTTTGGTATTCCCTGAACTCAAAAAAGAAGGAGAATGTAATAGTGTAGTAGAGAATGAGATATTCTTCGGTGAAGAATGGATGCTAATCCTCTTCAATGAATCAAACTTTCACTCTAAATAAAACTTTGAAAAATAGAAAAAAAGGATAATAAATAGAATATTGAAATGGGATTTGGGATTAGTTACAAATAAAAAAATGTGATGGCACCAAACTCATGCAGCTAAACTTGATTATGGAATCAACATGCCGTGCCGTAACCAATTAGTTGTCTCTTCACACCATATTGTTTTCTTATACTTTAGCATACTAGCTTTTTCTTCACACAGGCTTACATACACATACACAAGGTCTTATTTGCTTAAAATGAAAAATTACTTGATATGTTTACTTTCTGTTTTCTGATGTTTACTTAAATCAATGACTCACTTTAGTTCTAGTCTATTTTTCATATTTAATTACATATTTATAAAATCATTACTTTTAATTATTATTGTTCGTGAAATATATTTTAATAACTAAATTAAAAAATAAAGTATAATAATATATATACATAATAATTTATTTATTAATTTCTATCCTCATATAATTATTAATTAAACAACATATTATGAATTATTTTAATTTTAATTATATATTTATAAAAATTATTATCTTTAATTATTGTTTTTCATGAAATATATTTTAAAGTAACTAATTTTAAAAAAATGAGCATAAGCAGAAATATAATATGTAATGTTACTGCTTAATATCAAAATTAATATTTAATTATTAAAATTATATAATAAATAACATGTTACTACTTAATATTAAAATTATAAAAATTAATATTTAATTATCAAAATTGAATAATAAATAACATTAATATGAGTAATTTAATCCTTCATTAAATACATTTAGGTCCATTAAATTTAATTACATCCAATCAACGACTGTTATAAAGTTAAAGTTTCAATCAACAACTAACTTTTGTTCAAGTCTAACTAAATATCATTAGAATACTTATTTTTAATTATTATTGTTCATAAATATATTTTAATGCAACTAAGTTAAAGAATAAAATATACTTATGTATATACATAATAATTTGTTTTTTAATTTCTATCCTTAATATTATGAATCCTTTTAAATTTAACTCCATATTTATAAAATCATTAGTTTTGGAATATATTCAACTTTTCTTAATATTATAATATTTAATTTATTACTATAGCTAATGTTTATGTAGTATTATTTAATAACATATTAAAAATTGTGTAACAAAAAAATACATAATATAAATTATTCATTAAATATATTTTAAAGAAACTAATTTAAAAAAAATTAATTTGAGCATAAGTATTAATATAATATTTAAAATTATTATTGTAGTATTTGTATATCTAATTTTTTCTATCATCTTTTGGTTTTCAAATATGTATATATATATATATATATATATATATATGTATGTATGTATGTATTAAATTTTATAATAATTAATTTTTTTAACAATATTTTTATATATATAGATTATGATGAAACATCATACATTTAACAAATTTATATTTTAATTATTAAATTTATTAAATATATTTTATTTAATAAATACAATATTTAAGACTATTTAAAAAATATTTATTTATATATTTATAAAAATACTACATTAAAACTTTAATTCATATTTATGTAATAAATATCATTAATGTGAATAATTTAATTCTTCATTAAATAAAATTATTTCTATTAAATTTTATTATATCCAACGACTATTATAAAATTTAAGTTTGCATCAATGACTTACATAAGTTCAAGTCTCCTTTACTATATATATAGAAGATACATAGATTACTTTGACCACAAGGAAAATTGTCTAAAGAGAATTGCATGTTATTGTGTGGTGAAATTTTCTTCTTCTTTTGGAATGATACGATAGTTCATGTAATGAGTGATTTTTTTCAACTCAAAATAACTTTTGCTTTTCTAATTTTAATTTTTTTTCTCCAACAAAATTTGATCGGTTTCCTTTTATGCTTATGCATGGATTGTACTCTAATTTCACTTACATATTTTTCAATTGAAATGTACACATTTATGAAATGATATCTAAAATATGTTATAAATATTGTAAATATGATACGAATTCTAGTCAAAATTTAATAAAATAATATATATATATATATATATATATATATAAAAGATCATGTGGAATTTTAGTAAAATTGCATAACCATACACAAAAAATGATGGCAAACCAAATTCGAGATTACAATATTTGTTGATTAAGGAAAATAATGCATGACTTTGGCATAGAATGATACTACACATTCATATAGATCATTTAAATAAATTAATTGTTAAGGACTTGGTTGTTGGTTTGCCTAAAATCAAATTTGAATAAGATAATTTGTGTGATGATATTATAATTATAAGGCTAATGTTTTTTAAAAGACACGTTTATATATATTTTTTTGTTCCAAGAGAAAAGGAAACAACAAAAACAAAGAAAGGCAGAAGAAGAAAAACTCTGTACACAGGAAATAAGTCCCCAAATCATTAGTAAGTAAACAAGAATTCAAGCAATGTGGAGCCTTGTGAAGAATTTCCAGATGCATATCAAAAGCAACATGAGCTTAGCAAGAGTGTCGGCACAAAAAATCCCTTCACGCAATGTGTGTTGAAGCAAACATATCCAATCCCTTTGCATGAACATATGAATAATTGCAATCTCGTTACTGTACGCATGAAACTAGTGCACTCCCTTATGAATCATGTCAATGGCGGTAAGAGAATCAGAGAAACAAACCAATCTATGATACCAAACCTCCCAACACAAATGAAGAGCATGGAGTAGCACCATCAATTTTGTGTATAAGATATTTGCAAATATTAAATTATTTGAATATATATCAATATCCATAGCTATTTGTAAATATTTATGTAAATATTTATATACATAACTGCTAACATATAATTTTGTATGATTTAAAAAATAAAGAAATATATTAAAAAGTATAATAATACAAAAAAATTGTAAATTTTAAACTCAATATTTGTGGAAGACACAAGTTATTACACTAGTATAATATATCACTAGGGTTATTGAATGTGTTGGCCCAACACAAATAGGACCAAGTAATTAAGATGTAAGTGGATTCAAATCAATTTGAAAATTTAATTAATTGAGCTCATCTACAGATAAAAAATTAAAATGATTTATTAATTTGAGTTTAATTTTGATATTAATGTAAATATGTTATATTTCTTAACCAACTAGAAGTCATCCTAAATATATTTTAGAATAATTATTACAAAAATCAATAATTATTAATTATATGTCAATTTATGATTGTATAACAATGTTAAAAACTTTTATACTATCAATATATCATAACTAAATTCTAGTAGTTTAGAAGAGTTGAATATGATTTTACATTGAATCCTAAGTTAAAAATTTTCAAAACAAACAAATTAGAATTTATCTCATGTATTAAGATGGCTATGCATCCACAAAAATTGCCTATGATGGGTAGCATAATTACTCGCTTAATGGGTATATGGAAGGGATCCCATGTAGTTTCAAAATGAATTGTAGGATGTGTAGTTCTTAATCTCACCTTTAAAATTTATTAAACTAATTTTTCAAAGACAAAATTATCATTTAATAAATTAAATCAAGAGTAAATTACATTGATACTTCCTGAGATTTTTTGAAATTGCACATAACCTATCTTTTTAACATTTATGATAACCTTCCTTATAGGTACATGATGTAATGTTTTTGAAACAATTAGGGGGGTTAATGTAATATATAAGGAGTAATCAAACAATTAAGGGGGGTTAGTGTAGGAGTAATAAACGAAGAGTGTCAAACGAAATTTGACGAAATCACAGCAAATATTAGTGTAATTTACTCTTAAATCAATGGACCAGATTGATGTAATTTTTTTCACAACTGTAGACGATCTTGATCCATGGGTATATATATATATATATATATATGTATGGGTAATTATCCATAAAAATTGATGGAGATGAGTGCAATACACCTTAGTACCTACATCACCCCTTGGGCAGACACACGTGTGCGAGCGTACACACATATACAAATGCGCACACACATGACAACATAGATTTGTGTTTGATTTCTTGGCAATTGATGTGCTTTTCATTTTGTAGTTTATCTCATTCCTCTTATTTTGTTGTTGTTTTTGTTATTTCACTTTAACAAGTGTAAATGTGTCTTTCTTTCTAAAAAAATAGATCTGGTTCTCATCATTTCTATTTTCTGTTGTATAGATTATACGTAAGGATTAGAAAAAGTCATGTTTTGCATTCCTTTGCTTTTGCATTTTTTGAAACCAAAAATTAATATAAAAAAGTAGAGGTGGAAAATGAATAAGGAAAATGGTGGTGAAAAGTGAGGAAGAAGAAAAAAGAAGGAATAGACCTTAAGTTTCTCCTTTGTTTTAATTTAGTCTCTTTTTTTTTGTGAACCTAGGGTATCTCCAAACCGAAAGCCAGGGACTAATTTCTTGAGATTCATTTAAGGAGATGACTTATCCCAACAAATACTTTTTTTCATAAACATGTACTTGGCACGACCAAATGTTTAAAGGGCAAGCTTATTTGTCAACCATATCACACTATATTGATTTAGTTTAATTTATTATTTACTAAAAATGAAAATATTTTGAAATGTTTAATTAATAATTAAGACTTAATTAACAAAGTTAATATAATGTTAAAAGTCTCCATTAAAGGAAAATTACTACAACCAAAAGGAAAATTGTCCAAAAGATCTCACATGTTATTATGTGGTGATTTTTTTTTTCTCTTATTTTGGAATGGCACAATAGTAATTTTCATACAATGAGTGATTATTTTCAATTCAAGAATACTTTTGCTCTTCCAATTTCAATTTTTTTCCTCGATCAATTTGATTGGTTTCCCCTTTTGCTTATGCATGGACCATGCTTTAATTTTACTAATATATTTTCACAGTGGAATGTATGCACATATGAAATAATATCTAAAATATGTTATAAATATTTGTATCAAAAATCATAAATATGATATGAATTTTAGTCAAAATAAAAAAAATAACAATGGAGTAATTTAATGAAATCATGCACCTAAAATGATGACAAACCAAATAATAATATACAATGTTTGTTGACTATGGAAAATGATGCATGACTTTGGCATAGAATGATAGTAAACATTCATATATATCACTTGAATAAATAAATTACCAAGTTCTTAATTCTTGGTTTGCCTAAAATCAATTTGAATGAGATAATTTGTGATGCTATTATATCTATAAAATAATATTTTTTAGAAGTCACATTTATATAAATTATAATGATATAGTATATTTGTAAATATAAAATTATTTAAATATATATCAATATCCATAATTATTGATATATATTTTTGTAAATATATATACATAATACTAGCATATTTTTTTAATATTCAAAAATAATAAAGAAATATATTTAAAAAGTATAATAATATAAAAAATTGTAAATTTTAAACTTAATAATTTTGTAGAATAAGGATTATTACAATAGTATAAATATCACTAAGGTTATTGAATGTGTTGGTCCAACCCAAAATATTGAATGTGTTGGTCATAACCAATGTCTTTAAAACTGAACCGGTCATTGAACTCGTCAAGGCATTGGTTCAAGATTTAATGGTTGAACCGTGGTTGAACCGGTATTAATAAAATAATAATAATTTTAAAATACTAAAAATTAAAAATAAAATATAATTTTATAGGTTCTTTACATTTACAAAACCTACAAAAGGGCAAATCAAATGTTATGATATTTAAGTATAAGTTTTAACTATACACATCAACATTTATTAATAAAAACAAGTTTATATTTAAAATAAAAAAGAAAATGATAAATACTTTAGGTTGGTTTTTATTTTTTTTAAGGAAAAAAAATCAAAATAATATTGTATTAAGCATTTTTTTAACCCGTTGTGAACCGATTTTTGACTGATTTTTTGGCTCTTTGATCGATTTTTCTTTAGGCTGATTCTGTGGTTTATTTGAATCTGTCATGTGACCGGTTCACCAATTTTCTGGTTCGACCAACCGGTTTGGTTTTCAAAACACAGGTCATAACATATCATTAGGAGTATAAGCGTGTTTGAATCGATTTAAAAATTTAATGAATTGAGTCCACTTATAGATAAAAAGAAAACATTAAAATCATTTATTAGTTTGAGTTTAATTTTGATACGCTATTAATGTAAATATGTTATATTGTTAACTAATTAGAAATCATCCTAAATATATTTGTAATTAATTATTACAAAAGTCAACAATTTTCAATTATATTGCATTTTATGATTGAATAACAGTTTAAAAAACTTCTATACTATCAATATACCCTAACTAAATTTGCCTACTTTGGAGGAGTCGAATATGATTTATGCCAAGTACTAAGTTAAAATTTTTAAAAATAAACAAATCAGAATTAATCCCATAATGAATTTGATGGGCATCCACAAAAATTGCCTATGATGAGTAGCATGATTACTAATTTAATGGGTACAAGTATAGGTATTAGAAATTATCTGCAAAATTTGATGGAGAAGAATGTTAATACATCTTAGTACCCACCTTGCTCCATTTGCACAAACTTATGCATGCAGACACACATGGGAGAGTATACACCTTTGAAATGAGACTCAAGTACTGCATAAATCAAATGACATTCTCCTCTAAGCAAAGATTCCAAATGGACATGTAAAGATTGCTTTTTCTTGATCTTCAACATTGACACATTTTGATTTTACCTTGAGTAATCATCAATAAAATAGTAATATTCTTGTCTAGCTAATCTCTCCTACATTCAATCCATGAAAGGAAGTGAAAAATGATTTATTCTAATGGCTTGCTTTCTATAATCAATACATATTCTTCAACCAATGGCAATCCTTGTAGGTATCAATTCACCTTTTTCATTGCTAATGACTATCATAAAACATTTCTTTGGCACCACTTAAACTGAGCTAACCCATGCACTATCAAAAATAGGGTATATCATGGCAGTTTCAATTAATTTCTACACTTCTTTCCTAATCACCTCTTTCATTATAGGACTAAGTCTTCTTTATGGTTGAATCATAGGCTTAAATTCTTCTTCAAGCTTTATATAATTATCACTTTTAATATTTGAATTTATTTATAACTTGTCATTTTAAAAATTAAGACAATAATTATTAAACTTAATAAGGTAAAATGTATTTTAACTCTTTTTTTCAATCAAACTTGGTCTTAGTCCCTATACTTTCAAATTGATAATTTTGGTTATCGTACTTCTAAAAATTGATGTAATTAGTCCTTCACCCTAACTCAATTAACCTTATTTATTGATGTGGCCAATTTAAGGACAAATAAATACACCCTTAAACCTGACCTTAGTTCTGTAAATCATCAGCCACATCAACAAACAAAGTTAATGAAGGACCAATTCTACCAACCTATAGAAATACAAGAACCAAAATCATTTATTTAAAAGTATAAAAACTAAAACCAAGTTTGATCGAAAATAGATGAACCTAAAACACATTTTACCCAATTTTATATTATAAAGGAATGGTTAAGATTTAATGAGTTTGCTTTAATCCTTCGCAAGTATAGTGATCTATTAGTTTTGAATGCAATGGATGGTCATAGTCGTTTTATTCTTTGTTCTTTGTGACATGTTTCCTTCTTTTTCACATAAAAAAATTATGATTTAATTAAATAAAAAAGGTTTCTAAAATGAAAAAAAGGTAAAAAAGAATATCAAGTGAATTAGAGAGGATAAAAATGAAAGAGAAATAAAAAAACCTAATGATTATAAGCTAAAAGCTAATTGAAATAACTTCTATAAGTAAGCTAAAAATTACTAACATAAACTCATGTAACAACCAAGTTTAGTTTAGTCAAACTGACTTATAAATTAGTCAAACAAACCAACTTATAAACTACTAAAGTGGTTTGCCAAACACATTGTAAGATTATTTGACTACAAATCTTCAATTTATCTCAAATTTGGTATACATGAGATCCATAAATAATATCAAAATATTTAACAATTAGATTGTCAAAATTTAATATATACAAAAATTATTGAATGGAATAACTCTAACAAGAAATACTCCAATTCCCACCTTATATATATATAAGATGAAAGCAGTACAACCAAAGTGAGAACATCCTACCATTCTTTGACAGTATAACAAGTCTAACAATCCACAACAAGAGAAATCATATTAACCACTGTTTTTGCATGTAGTATCTAGATATCACTTTAAAACATTTTAATTGAAAAAACTATGAAAAGATAATATTTCCTTTAATTTTCTGTATCCAACACAGGGGATTGAGTAAAAAATGGAATAAATCCTTAGAAAACTCAGAAAACGAAACAATCAAAATACAGCCATAAGCTCGAGTTGCTACCATCTTAAACTCAACTTTGTAACCTCGCTTCTCAAACACTACACAGTATATTTGAACTCCTACGTTGATATGTATTATTCGATGGGAGGGTTGAAAACCAAATCCTGCACCAAAGAAAGACAGAATGGCTCTAAGTATATCATATTCATAAGTCGTAAGGGTATCTTCAAAAAGATCTAGTGATAGATGAGAAATTGGGAATCATTGGGAGAAACCTGATCGCACACAAGGCAAGTTTCACTTCTTTCCATCCATTCCAGAATGCATGCAAAATGAAAATGGTGATCACATTTTGTTGCAAGTTTTGGATTCTCTACATCATATTTTGCTAGGATAAAAAGATACACATCCATCATCAATTCTCAATTTTAACCAAAAACAAAATTACTGTTACATAATAAATGGCTTAATTAATACCATTAGCAAGAGAAATTAAATAAAGAAGCTAGGGCAACATCACCTTCTAAACAAATTGGGCATGTATCCTCCTCTTTTACTACATCGATAGGTTTTCCTGACTTTGCAAGTTCAATTTCGGAACCCTTTGCAGAATCTAGCTCTAGATCAATCTGAACTTTGCACTCTGATTCCTTCAGCTCTTCCAACTTAGCTGGGGTCCCATGGTTGTCTCCTGCAACTAGTTCTTGAATTGTATTAGAATTTGTAGAATGCAAGGATGTATTATTCTTGTCACTACAAATTTCTTGAGCCGTAGGTGGAGTTTGTAACGTAACATTGAATGGGATAGGAGCAAGAGGAGGTCTATAAGTATCCGGAGATGAAGTATCTAGATTTGTATCAACCAAGAGCCGCCCAGTGAAAGCAGAAGCAGCACCCTGGTGAGATGATAGAAGAACATGCTCCTCTAACGCTCTTGGATACTGCTGAGAGAATGTAGCAAATGAAGCAATGTTACAACAGATCAATATCACAACCATATATAATAAACAATAGAAAGCAATTATAAACTCATAGTTATCAAAAGCATACTTCAAAATCTCATCAAACAAAACATAAAAAAAGTCCACCTTATATGTTCCATTTTTTTTTAATCAAGAGCAAAACACCCATTTTGGTCCTTTAAATTTTTAGGCGTTAATAGGTTGATCCTCTCTTTATAAATGCATCAAAATAGTCTTTCAATGTTATGCCATTAAATTGGTGCTCCAAGTGACATCATATCAGTTCTTAAAAAGATGAAACTGATGGCATTCGGTTATCACTGGGGGATCAACTATATGTTTATAATAAACGGAGGACCGTAAGCTAATCAACTTCACTTATTATCAATTTCTTTTCTCACATGGACAGACTTCATTGAGCATACACTTGAACCTTCCCTCAGTAGATAGCAAACCGAGTTACAAACATCTTCCGTGCCAAGTCTAAAAACCACACATATATATTCCACAAGCTCTCCTTTTTGGGTTTGTTGAAGAGAAAGCACTAAATATTAACTATCGAAAACTTTTCTAACCTAATCAAAGCATTGAAATCGATGCATGTCCAGCAACAATTAAATTAAATGCTTCTCAGAAAAAGCAAAGTTAGCCAAAAGCAAAAAATAAAATAAAGCAAAAGCACAAAATTCGAATACAAAAGTTACTGACATAATAGTAAGCAGGTGGAGCGCTCAACACAGTCTCCTTAGAAGAAGAACAACAACAGCAACCGCCCATCACGCCTTATCTCCAGCATCCAAAAGTAACTATTGCCATTGGGTGCATCATTTCACCTTCATCAGCGTATACATGCACAACCCCTTCAGATAATTAATTAATATAAGAGCATGATTTTACACTTATACCATACACACACGCACGTACAAGAGTGAAGATTTCAGTTATCGCAAATTCACGATCATGCGAGCGTGGAAATTACTCTACCTTGCCGAAAGAGAGTAATAATACCTAACTTTCCAAAGCACAATCCAGTTCATCAAGACCAATTGCCAATTAAAAGAAAAAAAAAGAAAACACTAAGCAAAATAATCAGAACAAGCAGCGATTAATTTGAAACTTAAAAACAGAGATTAATAGAGAAGCGTAACAGATAAATCTCATGCAAAATTTGAAAGAACTCAATTCAAAACAATCATCAAACATCAACCGATGAAAGAAGAAAGGGAAAAAGCAATAAATTAGATACAAAAAAATAAAAAGACACAATATCGAATAGTTGTTGAGCTGAAAAGCGAGGAAAAGCAAAGGGTATGAGCAAGTGATGAGTCTGAAATCAGCAGAGAGAAAGGATTGGCGATGGAGAATCGCACCTTTAAATTGAGAATTGAAAAATCGAAAATAAGCAACAGGAGACGAAGAAGAAGAAGAAGAAACTGTGTGAGTAGTTGCTTTCGTTGGTATTTGACATGGTGATGTGTTGGTGTGTGCGAGTGCAGGGCAAGTTTACGTGTACGAGAAAAAAATTGTACGGAAAAAAACAAAAATTCCTCCATTTACCCCTTCATTCGATTTCATCATTCTTCCTCGCATCTCAATCGTTCACTTCCTCTGCTTTCAGTTACTCAAACACATAAACTCAATTTTCTTTCCATACATGATCCGGGGTTCTGTAATGATAAAGATGAAATAAATAATAAATAATAAATAAATAGAGAATATTTCATTCTATCATGGAAAAAGAGGAACATCCATCTGGATATTATACAGTCCGTTCGTGGTTAATTATTTATACGTGTAATAAATATTTATTTTATATAACTACAATTTATAATAAATAAATATTTTAAATATATAAATTATATTATAATTAAAATTTTTGACAAATAAATATTTTAAACATATTAATTATATTTTAAATTTATGATAAATATTTTATATTGTGATATAATATTATTTTTAATTATTGATATTTAAAAAAAATATTAAAATTAAAGTTAAAATTAAAGATATAGAAAATAATAAATTAAAAGAGATAAGAGGTTAAGAAAAATTCTTAAAAACACTCTTGTTAAAAAATTCTTAGAAGCGTATTTGAATTTTGAAGATAATATATATATATATATATATATATATATATATATATATATATTCAAAATTAGTTTTTGATATTCAGTTAAAGCTTGTTAAATTGTTTAGTTAATATTAAAAACATAAGAAGATATATTAAATGCATATTAGGAGCATATTTGAATTTTAAAGATAAAAAATATATATTTGAAATTGGTTTCTGATATTTAGTTACAGCTTATTAAATCGTTCAATTGATATTAAAAACGTAAAAGAATATACCAAATGCATGTGTGGGAGAGTGAAGTTCACCTCTTCATGAAAGGAAAGTATTCAAATGAAAGTGAATGTGAGGAAGAGTGGAGGCATAAGGAAGCAAATAGTTTTACACACACATATATAGAGAGAGAGAGATGGAGAGAGAGAGGGATTTCGTTTTACGAGTGTTTAAAAAATAAATAAAATATCTAATTAATAATGTCATGAAGCTATTACCATGTCTAACAATGATTAACTTTATCTCACGAATAATTAATAGTATCATGAAGTTATTAACCATCATACATAGTTTATTATATTTGTAAATATGGTTAATTTTACCTCACAGGTAATTAAGACTAAATAAATGTGACTATGAGCCTGTTTGGATTAACTTTTTCAAAAGAACCTATAGGAGAAAAAAATAAAAAAGAAAAATGAAATAAGTTCCTCTATAAGTTAAATTAGCTTATGCACAAGTTAAAAATTAGATTTTGGAGAAGCTAATATTAGAAATTATAAAGATTCTATAAATTAGCTTATGCATAAGCTAATTTTAGCTTATGGAAAAACTAATTTCACTTTTTGTTCTTATTTTTTTTCTCTCATGAGTGCTTGTAGAAAAGTTTATCCAAACAGACCCTACATATAATTATCCACATATGATTAATAGTGTCATAAGATTATTGAAATATCTAATAGTGATTAACTTTTCCTCACAAATGATTAATAATGTCATAAAGTTATTGATTGTCACACGTGGTTAATTACATATGTAAATATGATTAACTTTGTCTCACAAATAGTTAAGAGTAAATGAAAGTGATTGTATACAATTATCAATATGCAGTTATTGAAATGTCTAATAGTGGTTAATTTTGTATTACAAGTGGTTAATAATGTCAAGAAGTTATTGAAATGTCTAATCATACCTTAAAAGTGGTTAATATTAACCACATATCAAATTGTATATAATTACATTTATTTACTCTTAACACTTATAAAACAAAATTAATCATTTTTATACATATAATTAACTACATGTGCAGAAAGACGTCGGTTGTATAATTCACAAATTTACGTAATCATACTCTTCTATCATTAATTGCATCTAACTGTTACGTTTAAAATTAATTGAAAAAAGAATATAAGAGAGTTAGGATTGTTTTATAATTTTTATATCAAATTTTATTATAAAAAAAACCCTACTTGAAGTTATGCTCAGTGCCTTTATCATTAGTGGTGATCCCTTTATGAGAAATGGCGTTGCAAGTGATCATTTTATCTGTAGTGGGGGTTGTCCTTTGTGCTCAACCTTGTCGTTTCCAAAAAGGTGTTTGCTGAATCGGACATGAGGCTGCAAGCAGTAAACTAATATTCTCTTCATAAAATGGTTAACAGTCCAATTCTAGTCCTGTTTGGATTGCCAATATCCAGCTAGTTTCTTCTACCCTTTGTGGCTTTGTCTCTAAGCCATATAAGAAAATAAACTGCTTTTTTTTTTCTTCAAAATCTTGCTCATTAATTTAATCTTTTCTATTCAGTGTAACTGTGGGCGAATATTATTTTTTCAAGTGTTAACTATAGGCAAATATATTTTCAAGTATTAACTTGCGAATTGATAATTTTCGTAGTGTGGTCCAGTACTCTAATCCAGCTTTTAGTAGACTGATAGATCAAGCGAGTTGGCCTACTTGTTTACTTTTTTTTTTCCTTTTTATAATTATTTCATTAGTAAATTAATAATAAGATAATAACATATGCATAAACTACTGATGGTGTAAATCAATAGGTGTGAGGTTGTTCCAACTTAATCAGTAGTCTCAAGTTTTTGTGGTTGACGCTAAGTTAAAAGCTATGTCAAATTAAAAAGTTGATGCTAAAAATGAGGACAAAACAAAAAAACACTATTGTTATCAACAGTTTGGTTCCACTATCGTCGCAAGTAGCGCCTTCATTGCTCTACTGGCAACTTAGGTCCTCTTTTTTTCTCTCCTCTTTCTTTCTTCGTTGCTTCCCCCCTCCTTTTTTAATCTCCACCACCGCGCTCTGTAGTCACCGTCGTGCTTTACCATCGTTGTTGTGCTTTGTCATCATCGTTGTGCTCTGCTATTGCTATCGTTTTCTTCTTCTTCTTCCTTAGCCTCGTTCAATGGCCAAAAGTGTTGCTGAAGAAGAAGAATAAGAAGTTTAAGAAAAAGAAGAACATGCAATCACTGCCACAATTGTCGCTAAAGCAATCATTGCAGTCGCCATCTTCACCTCCATCCTTGCCCAAAACCTGCTATGAATAAAAATAGGATCAAAGAGCATAAAAAAATAGTGAATATAAAACAGAGGAAAAGAGTGAGATGAGAGATTGAGGAAAGAAAGAAGGTGAGAAGAAGAAAAAGAAGAATATAACACAAGTAGGGGAAGTTTTCGTTTTTTGTGCTAAAATTAAAAATTAGTGTCAACTAAAAATTATTTTTTAGAAGAATTATTATTTATCATGGGTCTAGCTAACGCTATGACCAACACTAACTTTTTTGTTTTCCCGCTCAAATTTAACCATGCCAACACTAATAATAAAAAATATTTTAAAAAATATATTATTTAGTGTGGGCCTAGCTGACGCTAATTTTTTCTCCTGCTCAAATTAAAAATTAGCATTGACCACACCGACCTTAATAGTAAAAAATATTTTTTAGTGTGGGCCCAATTGACACCAACTTTTTGTTTTCTTGCTCAAATTAAAAATTAGTGTCAACCATGCAACACTAATAATAAAAAATATTTTATAGGAAAAAATATTAATTAGTGTGGGCCTAGCTGACGCTACTTTCTAATTTAGTATCGGCTAAGTTGACGCTATTTAATTTAATATTAAAATAATAAAACAAAATGAAATTTAAAAGGTTGCGTCCACCAAGTGTTGGTTTGTAGCTTTAGTGTTGTGGTCGATGCTAACCTTTCAACTCTAATATGTGCATTTCTTGTAGTGTAATTCTTCTTTCAAATGAAAAATGTTGATATTGTGAACCTTACATAATGTTTTTGTTAAATTGCTTGTTGATTGACCAAACTTATTAAGAGTGTGTTTGTTTCATGTTAATCTCACTTTTCTAGGTACGTTAAATGTCAATTGCACTCTCACATATCTTTGGTGTTCAATATGAGTAAACAAACATTTAAACACAATCCAATTTAAGTGGTATGTTAACTTAAAAACAACATTACAATAGTTGCCGAAAAGATTATTAGTTATTATTATAGAAGAGCACAAGGAATTATTGTTGATACACTAAACTAGTTTATGTACTAAAATTGACTAATGCTACCATGTACACTATAGAATATGGTTTATGGTGCTCCATTATATAATGACTGTTAGATTTATTGTTAGAATATTCAAAGGTTCTGATTAATTACCTGCTACCTTTTGCCACAATTATTAGTTGTTAATTTATTTTAAGTTTATATGTAGTTTACATAGTTGCCCCTTTTAGTTAATTACATTTACCATTAGACACATCCATTGGCTTTGATTTTCACAGTCCAACACAAAATTACTTCAAGTCACTTATAAATTTTAATTGAATTTTTTCAACATCACAACACCAAAATAAACGCATAATAAGGAGCAACATCAAACAATCAAGCACATCCAAGAAAAATACACGTACAAAATTAAAGGATGGAGAAGAATCAAGGGCTTATAACCAACGTCAATGGATCGTGTCGCTATTATTAGCAACGCATTCCAGTCGTTCTATTCTTAGTGTTTTAAAACCTTTCAACATGAGGTTCAAGTTATAAACATTAACCCCAAAACCGCGTTTTACCATCAAGCCTATGACCCTAAAAGTGAATCTTGGGTGGTGGGTGTTGATGAAGCTTTCGATTAAAGCATTAAGAGAAGTGAACCTGAGCAAAAAGCATGCGAAAACCATTTTGCAATAAACTGACATGACCAGGTCGTAGTGTCGTCCCTTGCACAGGTTGTCTATGTGGGAGTTATAAGTTGGTTCAAACGGTGGTGAATTAAGGTCTTCGATGGTGTAGTGAAAAAGATAAATGGTGTCGGATAGTGAGGAAAGAGGAGTGAAGTTGTAATGGTGGGGGTTCCGGGTGAGTAATTGAAGATGAAGGTAGGGGACAAGGAGGGTAAGGCAAAAGGAAAGGAAAAGGAGTGTGGTTGCCAAAATTTTTGTGTGAGTGTCGATGGTGGTGTCCCACCTAAGGCCACGGATGAAGAGCTTTCATTGTGAGACATTGGGGTCCACGATGACATGTATGGCGACGAGGACACTAGGGCTTGCGACGGTGAGGATGTCGGAGTTTGAGATGGCATGCACAACAATGAGGATGTTGGAGTCTGCAACGGTGCAGACGACGACAAGGACGTCAGGTAACGGTCCACTACCTTTTGGAGATGTTAAGGAGCACTGCGACAAACACCAACTTCAAAAAACAAATCCTATTTCCTTCATTTTATAAAGGGCATTAACATCAATTCATATTAAAAAAAAATTGTGAAAAAAAAACGTCTTATCTCAAGTAAAAAATACTAATTCATCGTAAATTACATGGACAAGTAATCCACTGGAGAATCCGTCACTAAAATTATCTCATTCTTCTTCTGTAAAGGCCTCTTTTAAATTTCTTTTTGGAGATATATTTGCATTTCCCACTAACACTCAATTATGTTTTGACATTATACTTCTATTGATGCTAATTGTAAGGTCTACGACAATTTAATCTTGAATTTTAGTGTAACAAATAAGACACGAAAATATATTTGTTGTATAAAAATTAATATGTTTTAAGTTTACAAGACTGATTGATTGGGGTTGATGAATGCCATTTAAGAAATAAGTTTAAAGGAAAATTATTGTGTGTCATTGGTAAAAATGCCAATAACAATATGTTTCCCATTCCTTGGATTGTGGGTGAGGTAGGAAACAAATTGTTACTTAAAAAATACTGGTAGTGTTGAAGATTAATTTTAAAACTCATATTATCAGTTTTAAAAATTAGATTTGAAATCCAATACAATTTAACCTAATAAAAAAAATCCATTTTCTTGATTTTCATCTTTTATTTTTAGTTTAATTTTTATAATTTATATTAAATTAGATCAATTTATAAAAACTTTATATATATATATACATATATACATATATATATATATGGGATATATGAGGCAGGATCCGTTGACACCAGGTGTAAGAGTTAGTTAAATTACACCTTCGATAACTTTTGTATAATACAAATTTAACCAATCTAACCATTGAATTTGCATTATACAAAAAGTTATTGAAGGTGTAATTTGACTAACTCTTACACCTGGTGTCAACGGATTCTGCCCCTATATATATATATATATATATACATACATACATACATATTAGAATAATTATCTTGCACGATAGTGTTTTTAGTTGTCATTTTAATATATCATTTTCAATATTTTTAGTTCTAAATTGAATCTCAATATTTTTTAAAAGAAATTATCAATAATTAGAATGACATTATATCACAATATAAATTATATTATAAATTCAAAATATAATCTATATGTTCAAAAATATTTATTTATTACGAATTTTAATTATAAAATAATATATATTATATGTTCAGAAATATTTATTTATAATAAATTTATATTATATAAAATAAATGTTTATTCTGTGCAATACATAGGTTAAAATACTAATATATATAATATGTCACTTTGGTTTCTTTCGAATAATTTTTCCTTCAAATTCAAAGGCATTTTGATTTAAATATTTATGTTATATTTTATTTTATTATTAGTTGTAAATATCCGCTTGTCTTTATCATAATTATTTTGTCTTCATAATCTCATATTTATTATTTTACTATTACACACATTTAGTAATAGTATTTTTTTAATTCACAAAAAATAAATAAATTCATGAATAATTTTACCTATTTCATCTGCTTGAATAGTTATCATAATATTTTTAATTTGATTTTTTTTGAAATATAGCATTCGAGATAAGACTATTGACTTTGATTGAACTCTAGCTAATATAGACTAAGATGAACTTCATATGCAAAGTTCAAGATCTCCTAACGATGACAAAATATTTCAGTAAGACTAAGACATTGAGAACAATGAGGTGGGTACCTACAAAAGACATTTAAATACTCACGTTGATTTATTAAAGTGATAGTATGTAATGGATATTTACCTACTTGACATTAATGATATTTGTAGGAGTCTAAGGTGAGTTAGATTCCTTGGCATGAGATCTAAGGCTTCCTCCAAAGTAATATTACTTTGTCTTAATACAATGACAAAGTAACGTTATTCTAACTATGATCTATTATTAACAAATACATTGTAAAAATTCTATTTCTGATGGTTGACTTTAGTCAACACTTACGATTTAGACTGAATGAAGCATCGATTTAAGATTATCCGTATCCATTATACAATTTGAGACTTAAGTTTAGTCAAAAACAAATACCAATGTTTTATACTATTGTAAAAGGACTAATTAGTTTTTTTTATTTTTTATCAACCAAACAAGTCAATATTGACACCGACAATTCCCGAATGAAACTGGTTGGTTGCACAAACAACTATTTAAAACTCAGCTATAAATAACAAAACGAATCAAGACTGTAAGTTTTGGGCCGGCCCATACTGCTGGGAGAGCACGCGACCTGCACCGTCTTCTCGCTCACAGTTATTAGCGGCAACGGAGCAATGGATGTATAAATAAATAAATAAGCAGATTCGGTCGCGCTTTCATTCTCGTTCTCAATTCTTGATTGCTGCAGTGTTTCATCGAGAAGGGAATTTAAAAATAAATAAATAAACCAAATCTCATACTCTAACACAATCCATCGGAATCATGGGATACGGTACTTCACCATTCGTCCTAAATTCTATTCCACCTATGAAATCAAATATATGCAACAACAACGCTCTTTCAATTTCATATTCACAGGTGAAAAAGGAGGACGACCCTTCAAAAAGCTCAAGGCCTTCTCTAAATTCGTTAGTTCATCTTTGATCCTTCCTTCTTTCTTGTTTCTATTAAATTTCGCGTTCCTCACACTGTTTGCAGCAGGAAGATCCCCGAAAAGGAATCGTCGACGATAACGATGTTTATGGCGGCGAAGATACGTACGACGATGATGGTAATACTCATTTACAACCTAATTTCATTTCTATTTCATTTTTCAAGTTTTAAATATTTACCTCTCCGTAGGATTAGAGCATTGTTTTTTGGGATTGTTATTTGTGTCACACGCCGATGATAATAAATCGAGGGTTTTGCGTGTGAAACAGAAGGGAAAACCAAGGATTTTAGCAAATTAGAGCTGAAACAGGATCACGGCAATCGCCCTCTGTGGGCTTGTGGCAATGGCCGCATATTCCTCGAGACTTTCTCGCCTTTGTACAAGCAAGCTTATGATTTCCTTATTGCCATTGCCGAGCCCGTTTGCAGGTAGAAATTGTTAATATGAGAAAGAGAAATCAAGTGCAATGACATGTCACATTGTTAGAATGGTACTTAATACTTGTGTGTTTGATGTGTGGGATGGTGATGGATAGGCCGGAGTCAATGCACGAATACAACCTTACGCCACACTCGCTGTATGCGGCTGTTTCGGTTGGTCTAGAAACAGAAACAATCATAGCTGTTTTGAACAAGTTATCCAAGACCAAGCTTCCGAAAGAGATGATTAAATTTATACATGATTCTACTGCAAATTATGGCAAAGTGAAACTCGTGCTCAAGAAGAATCGCTACTTTGTTGAATCTCCATTTCCAGAGGTATAAAAATGATGCTTTCACTTTCTCTGCATCTTGTGTTCCTCTGGTAATTGGTGGGATCTCATGTGGTTCATCATACCATATTTGGCAGGTATTGAAGACATTGCTCAGGGATGAAACTATATCTCGAGCAAGGATTATTTCTGAGGTTTGTAATATATTTTTTTTGTGTGTGTGTGTGGGGGGGGGGGGCGGAACTTGTTTGGGGCAGCTTAGGCTGACCCTTTTGTTTAATGTCTTTTTCATGTCCAGATAAATATAATTGGATTGTTCCCTACATAGGCCTTGGTAATGGGTACAGAAATATTTATGTTCCCAGTGCATGATCCTTAGATATTCTTGGCTGATTTGTTGCCCAGCCTGTAACTACAATCTAGTATTTCCTTGTCTTTGCATATTTGCAGGGCATGATTGGATTGACCTCCTTTATTGCTGTCTGGTTTCTGTTTTGATAATGCTAGTGCATAAATCAGACTAAAAATTGGTTGCTCATAGGTCTTTTCTCCTTTTGTAGATTAAAAATTATAATTTTGACTGTGAATTGCTTTTATTGACATTACCAAGAATATTGTGTTGTCTTGCTGTGTGCATTCTTATTGCTAACCTTTCCCACATACAAGTGAAATTCAGAATCCATATTGCTGTTTTCTTGTTTAGAGTGTAAATGGAGATGGATTTACAATCAGCAAAGCAGCAGGTGAAATTGAAGGCACTCATGATGAGTTGCTAAATGAAGCAGAAGTAGCAGCGGTTGCAGAAGAGAAAGAAGCCCATTCATTTGAAATTGATCCTTCACAGGTAATATAGGTGTGAGCTTTTGGAAAAGATTACAGTATATTTATACTCTCTTGCTCTTGATCTATTTGTTTTTTTATTTTACGCTAAGAAGCACAAATACTTCTTAATAGTACCCTTCATGTTGGACCGATGTCAGACAGATTTATTTCAGACACTGCAAGGACACTTTGAATATTTCTAGCTGTGTTTTATATTTTTTTACTTCCATTTTTAAACTTTCATACCAATACAAATTGGAATACCATAAAATTTAGATAAACTTTAGCATTTTGTTATGTTTACAATGAATCAAGCTCATTTTGAAAACATGAATCCTCTCTTGTGATTTAAGAATTTTATTTTATGTTAATTTTAGATTAAATTTGCATGTATTATAGCTGTGTTATGTCCTATGATTTTGAAAAACCTCAAAATTGTATTGATGATCTGTTGTTGGTCTTGAGAAATAGTGCTGGATTATGTCATTCGTGTTTCAGAAAAAGAAAGTGGATGAATTGTATTAAATTTAAGAAAACACAAAATGAATATATACATTTATTAAAATTTTGTTTAATGAGAGCTATTTCAAAGAATAGACTATATTGTTATCATAAGTCAGAATAGAGTAACTGGACTTGCTTTGCATCAAACTGTTTTATTTGAAATTTTCTCCGATTTATATACAGGTTGAAAATGTAAGCAACGTTGCTTGCCAAATGCATTAAATTATCCAATGTTGGAGGAGTATGACTTCAGAAATGACACAGTGAGTAATGCTTTATACACATGTGCTGCTTAAAAACATGAGGATTATAATCAATATGTTTACTGATGTTAAAATCTTGCGAATTTATGGTCATGGAGTTTAAACTATCTGTGATTCATGCAATATAACTCTTTTAATGCTGCAGGTGAACCCAGACCTTGACATGGAACTAAAGCCTCAAGCACAACCACGGCCATATCAAGAGAAGAGCCTTAGTAAAATGTTTGGAAATGGTAAGGCTGACAGCATTTGCAAGGACACATGTCACTAGCAGTTCACTCTTCCCATGCTAAATTTAAGAGTGGCCATCAACTGTTATTTTAAATTGATCAAATTTATTTCTTGAATTATTTGTCTTCAGATCTAAAACACACCATTCCAGTTTTGCATATTTTCAAGACTATAATTTTCAGCCTCATTGTTAAACCAATGTAGTGTTGTGAAGGAAAATTGAAGTTTTAGTAAAAGAAAATATACAGACTTCAGAACGTGTTTTAGAAGTATGCAAACTTTGATCAATTTTTTTTTTACTTGGAAGCCACTAAGAATGGGTTGGTGGTGATTGTGGGTTGGAGGCCACCCCCCACTCACAAAGAAAAAGAATAATCCTCTTAGTTTTTTCTTTTAAATAACTTTGGAAATTGATGTGTTAGTATCAGAAGTTATATTTAAAAAATCATGTCAGATAACGATTAACGTAACTTATCTCTAGTGTAGTTAACAGTCAACCTTTCTTAATGACTTCACTAACATTAATGTCTGCAATGGGTAATTACACATTGAAACATAAATTACTTATGAGTGCAATTTAATGTTTACCACCTCAGGTAGAGCAAGATCTGGTATAATAGTTCTACCCTGCGGTGCTGGAAAGTCCCTAGTTGGTGTTTCTGCAGCTTGCCGGATAAAAAAGAGCTGTCTCTGTTTGGCAACAAATGCTGTTTCTGTAGATCAGTGGGCTTTTCAATTTAAACTATGGTCAACTATCCGAGAAGAACAAATATGTCGTTTCACATCTGATAGCAAAGAGAGATTCCGTGGTAATGCTGGAGTTGTTGTGACAACATACAATATGGTTGCTTTTGGTGGTAAACGGTCTGAAGAATCTGAAAAGATCATTGAAGAAATAAGAAACAGAGAATGGGGATTGCTCCTCATGGATGAGGTAGTCACGCAACTTTATGGTTATATGCTCCTTGCCTGAAATCTTAAGGTTGTTCCTTATGCATAATATCTTGGCATGATAAACAGGTGCATGTTGTTCCGGCCCATATGTTTCGAAAAGTCATTAGTATCACTAAATCTCATTGTAAACTTGGGCTCACAGGTATGCCAGTTTGCATTGGTTTAATGTTGCTTTGACTATGACCTTAATCTTTTCTACTAGGAGTGAGGTCTTGACTGTTGAAATTGCAGCTACACTTGTCAGAGAGGACGAAAGGATTACAGATCTGAACTTCCTGATTGGTCCCAAGCTGTATGAGGCAAATTGGTTAGATCTAGTAAAAGGTGGATTTATTGCAAATGTACAGTGTGCTGAAGTATGGTGTCCAATGACAAAAGAGTTTTTTGCTGAGTATTTGAAGAAAGAGAACTCCAAGAAGAGGCAGGTAAGGCCGCTTGGAACACTGTAGATCTTTGTAATAGAAAATTTAAGGGGTGATTATGAAATATGGGTTCTCCTGAAAATTTGATCATTTTCTGCAATAGACTGCATGTTTTGTGAAGGTGGTTTTGAATTTTGATTATTTGTGGATTGAAAAATCTTTTTATGAAAACTTTTAAGCTTAAATAACTTTTTTGTCCCCATAAAATAGGGGGGTTTTGCTTTTCGTCTTTATAATTTTTTTTTATTTGTCCTATATTTTTATTGGTCCTTGCCGTTAGGTTTGACCATTAAATCTAACGGAAGGACCAAAATAGAAAACGCAAAAATTATAGGGACCAAAAAATTAAGGGTACCAAAACAAAAACAACCAAAATTAAGAAGACCAAAACGAAAACAATCTTATATTATAGGGACTAAACAGTTATTTAAACCAAATTTGTAAAAATCAATCCTTCAAACATTGCAAATGCACTGATGGGAAGTAGAAAAATTAAACCTACAATGAATGCACCAGTGACCAACAAAAAAAAAATTATAAATTACATTAACACCCCTTTAATTGTTTGAAAAACATTACACTGACACCTCTTATACATTACATTGGTACTCTTTATACATTACACTGACATCCTATGTTATCTAAGAAACACATTATATCGTGTACTCCTATAAGGAGTGTTGCTGTAGACGTTAAAAAAGAAGGGTGGTCATGTGCAACATCAAGAAACTTTAGGGAGTGCAGTGTGCTATTGTAATTTGCTCATACATAATAGTAACATTGTGCATCCTTCTTTTACTTTCTTTGTTATTCCATGCTCGTTTGTTACCATTCGTTTTGATAGCACTATCTTGTTTTATGTTTCATTTTTGCATTTGCTATATTTGCTTTATAAATTGAAGGTAATTGCATCATTGCATAACTTTACGAAGTTATATGTTTAAGATTTAATTTTAATAATTTTTTTTACTGGTCACTAATGCATTCATTGTAGGTTTAATTTTTCTGCTCTCCATTAGTGCATTTGCAGTGTTTGAAGGTTTAATTTTTATAAATTTGGTTTAAATAATTGTTTAGTTCCTATAATATATGATTGTTTTCATTTTAGTCCTCTTAATTTTGGTTGTTTTCGTTTTGGTCCTTTTAATTTTTTGGTCCCTATAATTTTTGCAATTTCTCTTTTGATCCTTCTGTTAACGGTCAAACTTGACAGTAGGGATCAAAATGGAACAAAAAATATTATAGGGACGAAAATGAAAAAAAAAATTATAAAGGATGAAAAGCAAAAATCCTTATTTTATAGGGACGAAAAAGTTATTTAAGCCAAACTTTTAATTAGTCAAAATTTATTCCCAGTTTACTTGCTTGAATTCACTCATCTTAATTGATGATCTTTACATCTGCAGGCACTTTATGTGATGAATCCTAATAAGTTCAGAGCATGTGAGTTTCTCATAAATTACCATGAAAGGGCACGTGGTGATAAAATTATAGTCTTCGCTGATAATCTGTTTGCTCTCACTGAGTATGCCATGAAACTCCGCAAACCAATGATATATGGTGCTACAAGGTGCTGAGGCCATATTTTGACTTTATTTATTGGAAGCTGTGATTTGGTTTCTGCTGTTTTGAACCTTATCTTCTGATATGCCTTATGTACAGCCATGTTGAGAGGACAAAAATTTTACAAGCATTCAAAACCAGCAAAGATGTAAATACTATATTTCTTTCCAAGGTATGTGTTCCTGTTTTCTTTAGTTTTATTTTGAGGCTTATTTGCTTTACTTTTCACGGATATGACAAAGGATGTACTGGTTTGGCGTCTTGATGTTCATGAATATGAACATTTGAATGGGTATAACTTCATGACTTTTGTTGGGTTAGCTAGTATTTTGCAATATATAGTAGAACTAGTATGTTTTATAGCTGTCTGCCTTGGTGCTTCCTGAGTTCCTGTTGATATTATTAATAGGTTTAAATATGTTTAGTCCCTCAAATTTGGGATATGTTTGTTTTTAGCCCGTCAAATTTAAAATTAATTTTTTTAGTCCTATAATTTGAAAAAAACATGTTTTAGTCCCTTTGCCCAAACATCGTTAATGAATTTGCTACACAAAACTCACCTACTAGTATCCCTGTTAGTGAAAAAATCACACCAAACTCAATTGATACTGTACAGCTAACTCAATTTGTTCTTGTTAATGATGTTACAGGTGGTCTTGAGGGACTAAAACAGACTTTTTTTTTCAAATTACAGGGACTAAAAAAATTAATTTTAAATTTGGGGAACCAAAAATAAACTTACCCCAAATTTGAGGGACTAAAAACATATTTAAGCCTTATTAATATTGTGTGCTATTCCCTGTTAACATCTTAATAAAGAATGTGACAGTTGATAATCTAATCCTCACATGCTTTCTTATGTTCTCAGGTGGGTGACAACTCAATTGATATTCCTGAAGCAAATGTGATAATTCAGATCTCTTCACATGCTGGTTCAAGGCGACAAGAAGCCCAACGTCTGGGTCGTATTCTTAGGGCAAAGGTCAGTTTCTAAACACTTCTACACGTATTATTATTTCCAAGTAGTCTTAGGAAGTACTACATATCATTGTTGTCTATCATACCTGCCCTACAGATTGAATTTTAAACTTCAAATGATGATTGATTGATTGTAGAAACTGGGAAATTCGCTGCTCTGCTTGTTTTTTAATGTTGTCTGTCAGTAATGCATTGTACTTATGGGTTGGCTGACATTCAAATTAATGAATTAAATGCCAGGGAAAGCTTCAGGATAGGATGGCAGGGGGCAAGGAGGAGTATAATGCATTTTTTTATTCCCTTGTGTCAACTGATACCCAGGTATACATTTATTCTATGCCAAGACATATATTGTCCACTCATCATGCAGCCATTGAAAAATAAAACTTGAACTATCAGACGGGATATTTATGCTGTAAGGTACACTTTGCGGCGCTTGTGTTTGCAGGAGATGTATTACTCTACTAAGAGGCAGCAATTTTTAATTGATCAGGGTTACAGCTTTAAGGTATTTTCTTTGAATTTTAGGCTCACTCCATGTTGCATTTCTAGTTATTTTTACTTGAGACACATGGGTTTGTACATTTGCTCTACTGTATTTGAAGTTTTCAATCTGCTAGATGGGATGGCATGATTTTCTGTCTTACTTGAAATAAAGTTGGAACGAGCTGAACTTCCTTGTGATAATGTATCTGTTCTTTTGTAGTAAAACAATTTCAACCAGTTGCTGCTTTGCTATGATGTTCTTTGGCTTCTTAAATGTTGTGTCCTAGAAATATACTGTGAAACAAGTTTTTAAGTGCTGAAGCACTAATGGATGATTCTAAGCTTTCCTGTGGTGTATGTTATGTTTGCTATAACCTTGGTTGCTTGTTTGTTCGCATTAAGTATTCCAGAACGACATTATATTTGGTGAGAAGGAAGGAAGTGAAAGAAACTAGCTAATATATTTGGACTCAACCTAAGTCTAAATATATGGTCCACTTCCCTTTCTTCTCTTTCCAAATCTCTCACCACACAGTGCATTAATTAATGCATAATTGCCTGATTTTATGGAACTGAATAGTTTAGAAAACTTATTGTAACAGTAGTCCCAATGCTAAGCTTGATAATTTGTAATGTATGTCGTCCTCCATAACTTTCTTGTCAAGATTTCAATCTATATATGCTTAGATTTTGATGATACTTGACAGGTAATTACAAGCTTGCCTCCTACTGATGAAGGACCTCGTTTGAGCTATTATCATCTTGAGGATCAATTGGCACTTCTTGGAAAGGTTTCCATCCTTATTCCTTTTGACTTAGAATTGAGTCATCGATTGGCAAATAACTAATGTGTATCTATCAGGTGTTGAGTGCTGGTGATGATGCAGTTGGATTAGAGCAACTAGAAGAAGATGCAGATGACATAGCTCTTCATAATGCCCGTCGTTCTCAAGCATCCATGAGTGCAATGTCAGGCGCAAAAGGGATGGTTTATATGGAGTACAGGTGTGTTATTCTTTGTTTGCCTGAAACAATATAGTATGCTATGTGGTGATTTATCTCAAGCTGTTGAATTGTCTTTTTGAGTTCTTAAGAACCTTCATCTGTTAACTATATACAAACGTATAGATCTTTGGTCATGATTGCTTTCTTCCCCGTGCAGTACTGGGCGTAACAAAGGCCAAGGACAGATCAAGAGCAAGCCGAAAGATCCATCGAAGAGACACGTCTTATTTAAAAGACGATATGGCGCAACCTAAATGGTGCACCTCCTCTCGGAATAGAAACGAGCACCAATGTGGTGTCTTTGAATGTACTGTACGAAATTAATCAAGTATGCAGGATTTACAGCCTTACTTGACATAACACTGGTTTCCTTTTCCTTAAAAAAAAGACTTGTATACATAGAAATCATTTGATGCTTCGGAAAATTGGCATAATGCTTATTTTCTACTGTTCACTTTATAGAGATGTGAACAAACAAGCAACCAAGGTTATATAACCTTCGAAAAGGTAACCCTGTTTATAACCTTGTCTCAACCACCAAGTTTTTGTTTTCTCTGTTTTTTTTTTTTTTGGGCACCAATTTGTGGTGATGTGTATGACTTTTCTTTTCCTTGGTCATAGACGTGTATGAGTGTGGTCTTTTTTTTTTTTTGTCTGGTTGTTATAGACGTGTGTGACTTGGTTATGTGTATTGGGCTGGCCATGGAATCTATAATTCTTCTGTGGGTTCTGCCATTCCCACTTTTTTTTTTTCACCTTCAACTTTTACGAAAAAATATAAAATATTCATTTTGCCGTTACTTTTTTTACTCTTTCTCTGTATTCTTTCCACCTCTATTTTGTCAGCGGAGAGGCATTTTTGTTGTGTACAGTACACTGTAATTTTTTTCGAAAAAATTAATTAAAATATTATGATATAATTTATCTTTTTTAATATTAATTGAATCAATTATGATATAAATTATTCTTTTTAATTGAAATTAATTATGATACAATATATCATTTTTAATAATAAACAAAATAATTATGTAATTTTTTTTAATAATAGTCAAATTAATTATGATACAATTTTGAATAATATACAAGTTGCTATATTTAATAATAATTGCATTAGTTATGATGTAAATTACTTTTTTAATAATAATTACTATTAAAAACAGTAATTTGCATCATAATTAATTCAATTACTAAAAAGGTAATTTATATCGTTAATTTAATTTTTATTAAAGATGGTAACTTGTATCATATGTTTTTAATTGTATTATAATTAATTTGATTACTATGAAAAAGATTGTATCATAATTATGTCGATTATTATTAAAAGTGGTAAGTTATCGTAATTAATTAATATTTTAACTAATTTTTTTCAAACAAATTTATACAATTGAAATGTATTTTTATTGTGTATTGCGCACAACGAAAATGCGTTTTTGTAATATATGGAGAGTCACACCCCCTAATACAACCATTGTGCACAATATACAACGGAAATGTGTTTCCGTCAAGGGATATTTTTGTATAAAAAAATTAACGAACAAATTGTGGGGTGTGAAAAGCGTAAATTGGGGTGAGAATAGCAGTACCCTTCTGCTGTGGAATCTACAGTAACAAGCCCGATTTCATTTTCCGGTCCAAAGGCCCAATTTTCTTGACTTCTAATGTTTCGTAGATGGTTAGGCCAAGAGCCAACTTTACGACCTGCAATAATTAGGCTTTTCCCCAAAAATATAGTTTTAAATTTTGTATTGGAGGAAAATAATGCTTTCGATTAAAGCGTGAATTTCATGTTTCAACATAATAAGCCAGGGAAGGGAGGAAGCTAAATTTTAATCTTGTATTATAGTTATAGATTTTCATTTCAACCTTATCATATTTTTGCTAGGTCCCAAAATGTGTAAAATTATTTCATATATGATTGGAGAAGGCTACTTATCTGGAGTGCATAATGAATGATGTTCTAATTGAATGAGAAAGTGCCTTTTTTTTTTATCAGTTGCAATGATACTAAAAATTTCTAGGCATATTCTAGTTCTCACGATAACTGTATTTTCCATAGTTAACAAGAAGGCGGAATGGGTAACACATTTCATCATTTTCTGCATTATGATTATACAACGCTTTTATCGAGAATCTATCTATATTTTCCCTAAGTGCCATGAACCTACCAGTCCATACGTCTATGTAAAGGAAAGAAAGCCATATTTGCTTTTAGATAATATTATGGAGTTAAACTCTGTTTGGATAATTTTTTTTATAAGTATTTATAGAAAAAAAATAAGAAGGTAAAATAATTAGGCTTTTTACAAGTTAACATTAACTTGTGTACCTTAGCTTTTAGAGAAGTTAAATGAAAAGTTTTTATAAAAGTTAATTGCATAAGTTGATTTTAATTTATGCGAGAAACTCAATTTATTTTATCTTTTTATTTTCTTATCTTATAGGTGCTTATGAAGAAATTTATTTAAGCAAAACCTTAGTATTAATTAGAGTATCATTGATTATAAATACCTCCAATGCTTGTAGCTGTATTTATAGAACCTTCAAACACTACTATAATCTTCCCAGAAAACCAAGTAACCATCAAGCCTTGATACTCGATCAGGAAGAACACTTTGTAACAGAGGCTCTCAACGTAAATTCATCCTAAGTTACACTATTATATTGACTTACGGATAGGATTAAATTCAATATATTTATGATTTATTATGTATACGTACATAATATCTTCATCAATAATTAAGATTATTTACTTTATTATCTAAAATAAGCTCCTCACTCTGGAGCCAGAGCCAAATGGGATAATAACAATCTTATACTCAAATATATTTCGATGGGTATATATACCCCTGCTACGGGGCCACGTACCGCTGCGGCAAATTCACTAGCAGTGGTATCTGAGGATATGGTAAGTTAATTGTGGCGTGTTTTCTTTCATTTTTCTCTTGCATACCAATTGATGGTGGAGTTGAATTGAAAAAAGGGTGGAACACAGCCGCCGTGAAACATTACCAGTTGTGTCACTATCATATATTTGTTGAGAAAAATTCACTGCACGTACGCTTTTGAAAGGAAACTAGTTGACGGGTTGCCTTTTGTGGATACTTAAGATGTTGCTGAAGGAATATTGTGTGCTTGCGAAGACCTAGGTAGATTTAGCATTTGACTACTTTTTTGGGACATTCTCCGTGCTTTATCCTTTGGCTTATGCAAATTGTAGTTGATTTCTTGAATATGATTATATGAATCCCATTCCAAACGAAAAAGCACTCATTACAACTCAACTACGCTGAAGAGAAAGAAATTATTGATGCCAAGCTTCCTTAGCATTCGTTGAATTTTGTTTTATTTTTTTTCTTTCTAATTGGAGGGTTGGGGAGGAGTAAGCAAAGTTAAAATTTGTCACCACAAGCCAGTCCCAATTTCTATTAGAAGGCAAACAAAGAGAAATATGTGAAGAAATAAAAAAAAAGGAAATCGTCCAAAAAAATCAGTTCTCATGATCTAGCAATGTTATATAATTTAATGAATCTCATTCTTAGATAATCTATTGCTGGTTGCTATTGCAAGGGCAACCCAGTGAGCAACTCAAACCAAAGTTTAGCCATTAGAGGTACTACATGTGTTCTCAGAACTGGACCGGATCGGCCGGTTCAACCGGAAAACTGGTCCTGTGTCCGGTCCAATTAAATAGAGAACCGGCCAGGCAAAAACTAGTCTGTGAAACGGTAAACCGGTCAAAAACCGGTTCGTAGCAGTTCAATAAAAAATGTCTAATAAAATATTATTTTGATGTTTTTTCTTTAAAAAAATGAAAATCAACCTAAAATATTTGTCATTTTGTTTTTTATTCTAAATATAAACTTGTTTTTATTAATAAATATTGATGTGTATTATTAAAACTTAGACTTAAGTATTATGACATATTTAATTTGAACTTTTTTAAGTATTGTATATGTTAAGAACTTATAAAATTATATTTTATTTTTAGTTTTTAATATTATAAAGTTATGATATTATATATTTTTTAATTTTTTATGTATTATTTAATTATTATTATTATTTTATTAATACCGGTTCGATTATAATTCAATCCCGATTGAACCATTGAACTTGAATCAATACCTTGATTGGTTCAATGACCGATCTGATTTTAATAACGTCGTTACTACGTCACAACACTCCGGTTACTTCGGTTAGCTTTGTTGCTCTTTACTTTAAGTGGGTCTTGTGGTAATTGTCACCATTATTTAATTGTTTCTTTTTAATTCAATTACAGATGGTGAGTGACAAACAACGACGCATTGCTTCTTCAACTAGTCTGAAGTGAAAATCAACAGTCAATTGAAAAAAAAAATTGAATGGCGACAACAGTAAAATAATTGAAAAAAAAAACGGTAACGGGAAAAAATGAGAAAAAAGATAAATTTTTTGCAACTTACAAATTCTACAATTCATAACATTTGGTTCATAATTCAAATTCAAATATCTCTCATTTTTCTTGTACTTATTTGTGGGATTCATTTAAGAAAATTTTAAAGTTGTTAAACTGGAATAAAAGAAATTTGATTTTTTAAAGTGGTTAAAATGATAAGTAAAATTATTTTAAACAATTGTAGCAACTCATGTAAAATGCTTGGATGGAGTTTTCTTAAGATGTTGTATGAGATACTCTCTTCCTAGCATGGTGTATTACAATATATATCTTAGGATTTAATTAATAAGATTTTTGTTTAAATTTATTTGATTTTGACTGACTTTATTTTCAATTTTAGTATTTTATCTTTTTTTATAAATTTTATAGTTTTCTTATTTGCAGGTATAATTTTGAAGATTTTGAATCAATTTGAACAATTTTTTTTTAAAAAAAAAGCTATATATGGAGGATAGAAATGTGAAGAAATAAATGATAACTAAGGAATGACTAATCCCGCTACTAAAGTGTATGATTTTGTTTAAGAGGACGTAAAATGGAAAATATGACATATATAAGTTCAGCGGATGGCACCACAATTCTATTCTAGTTTAGAGGTGAAAGTTAAAGACCATGTGCCATATTACAAGTTACACAATTATGTATCTTGAGTCTATCATACAAAATGAAATGGGTAATCCATAAGATTGAAGTTAGATGGATGAAATGGAAAAGTGCTTTTAAGTGTTGCTGGTAAATTGTGATAGAAAAACACCGCTCAAACTTAAAAAAATTACCACATTGTCACAAAATGTACTATATATGTTAGAAGGCAAAAGGCCAACAAAATAAAACTTTAATGTTTTAGAAATAAAAATGCTTCGAAGGATGAATGGACAAAGAAGATAATATAAGAATAGGAATGAATGTATTAGAGAAAAAAGTTAGGATAGTATAATATTAAAAGATGATAAAATCAAGTCTTAAGTAGATTTTTTTTGGGTAAATCCATGATATTTTTCAGCTGTAAACTAAGGACTAATCTCTCAAGATACTAAGATTATTTAAAAAATTGACTTTTCTTAACAGGTGCTTTTTTATACACACCAATCTAAGGAGAACCCCTGATTACATGTTTAAGGAACAATGTTATTTATCAACCATATTATACCATGTTAGTGAGTAGATTGGACATACATGAAAATGCTTGTAAAAATAGTAGTTCAGAAAATGGATTAAACAAAATATGAAGTCCCACATTGGGTAGGAGTGGACAATTTGAGTAACGTATAAGTGAGAAAGACTCGCAAACTTAATGCTTTAAGGTTTTGGATGTATCAAGATCCCTTGTATTGAAAGTCTACTCTCCTTTTATACTTGTATTTTACCTCGTATTCTGAACACTAGTAGTTATAGGTAAAAGGATATAAAAAAAATTATAAACTAACCAATAAAAGATTTAAATTTAAACGAATTGTTTATAGATGTGAATAAACATTGTAGTATTATAGAATTCACGCAGTCAATTCTACCTACCTACAAGGTGTATTGTGGTTGTATTCGAATGTCTTCCAAATTTAAAGTAAGAATAAAAGTGATCGATAATTAATCATAATTTTTGTGAAACACATTTCCGAATTCATCCACTTTATTACTCGCTCTATTTTTCGTAAATGCCATTTTTTCCCATCGTAGGTAGGAGAAAGAATATATGTTCGTAGCATATATACTTATGGTCTTTGTCTTGTGAACCAAGTCACTTTTTCGTATCGGGAGAGGTTTTACCACAACAATTTGCGAGCTTTAATCTGTCATTTCCCCCGAGTTTGGCGTAGATGGATGAACTGAGCATTGTCCTTTTCAGAAGTATTACCGCACACTTTTTTGATGACCAATTTGACCATCTTGCTGGATTCTCCACTTAAACCAATTAAAAGGGTTCTCAAAGTTTTCATTTTTTTCCAGTCTTACCCAAGACAAAAGTTCCATAACATGGGCTCTTTTCTTGTCTGCCATATCATATATATTACTATAAAACTTGGCATGTCCACTATGGTGTCATTCGTGTGCAAAGCAACACAATTACACTGCCATATTTTTTTTGTTTTTCATTGCTAATCAAATCGTTAGAAAAATATTCCAAAGGACACGGATCGATCAGTGGAACCTTCGATGTACCAATCAGAACACTTTTCTTGGACTAAACAAAGGGTAAGTGGAGACTTTTACCAAGCATCCCCTGGAATAAAATTCTTTTAGGGTCACTTCGAATAGGGTTAGGCTAAGGGAACAAGGGGCTAATCATACTAGTTATAATCTATAGCATTGCAATGATAGGATGTTGAAGTGGTGCTGGTCAAAAGTGGGCGTTTAAGATAAATTTTATTAGAATCATTGTCCTGGCTGCTGTGCTCTGCTCGTTAAGGGCATTGTCTCCCTCTATCTTCTATCACATTCTTATGATAATAGGAAGCTAATTAGTTTATGATTATTTAACTGTGAGGGATTGTGAGACCACATCCAAAAAGCCACTAGGGTAGTTGTGGATTGAGGAGATGCGGTCTTTGAGTCTTTTTTTTTTTTTTTTCTCGTTACTTATATTAGATGCTCTTTGTTTGCTCGGCTTCATGCTTTAACGTATTGATTGAACGAGATTATAGTCAATTACTATCTAGGGTGTCAATTTGAGAATGGGAATCAGGGTTTTTTTTTTTTTTTCTAGCTAGGATTAATCATATATCATTTATTTAGAAAATCTCCATTTCTTTTCCTAGAAAGGATGTGATGGTCAATTTATGAAAATGGTACAAGAAAGTTGAAAGGCTTGATGAATGTTGAGTTATGACAATGGATAGTTTTGAAATGAAACATGTACCCTTTACAATCAGAAGCATCTCCTTTGTTCTGGCACTATTACATAAATGAATGCCATTCTTTACGAAGAGAATATATCAAAGCAACCTCTGCATGTACTCACTGTGTTGTTCAGTCTTAATGATGTTCCTCTTTTCTAATTTTCAATATAAAGTGATACTGTGGCGGCATCCGGTACATATAGGAGCTTTCTTCTATTTTTCACATACATATTGTGTCTATGTTTGTGAGTATTGCTGCCAAAATGGCAGCTTAACACGTTACCCACTTTATGCCAGCCTTTGATGGTATATGGCATATATAAATCGCGGCATAATAATTCAGGCATTTTTTAGTTGGCAATCGATTTGTGACTTTATGCCCTGAAGAGCAAAAGTATGCAGCTCTTTATGCTTCTTTTAAATTCAAAAACAGAAGAAAAGGGATAAAGTGTCACCTTTATTATATCTTTCAATTCAATAATTAATTAAATATCAGCTGATTAAAAAACTAAAATTGAATCTAGCTTTTGTTAGAGTGAAAAAAAAAATTAAAGGAATGGAGAAAGAATTATCTTTATTATTATTTTTATTTGTTGATACATAAACACTTCAATAGTATAAACACTTATTTGATACCTCTTTTCTCTCTTCTTGTCACACTGTATCTTCTATCATATCTATATTTTTCTCTCTTTTATCTCTTTCTATCTCTTCATGTCTATTATTAGTATATAGGTGTCCACAAAACATTATTCGTAGCATTTTAAAACAATTTTATTATTAAACATTAGAAAATTAACTAGTATGTGATATCATGTATAACTATCTCTATCTTTCATTTATTTTTTATCTTTTTTTTTAATATGCATTTTAAAAATACACATCAAACTCAAAGAAACGAACTTTTTATTGTTCTAACGTTTTAAAATAAAAACACTTTCAACAAGATTATTAGAGTATTAATTAAGTGACATTATAGATCAACAAAATAGGAAAAATTGTGTTTGAAAACTGAAACTAATCATAAGTAGCCCACTCCTTCCAGCTAGGGTTATTTTTATTCTGCCTTCCTATGTGAGGAGGAAATTTTATTATCAGAATCGCGCTTTGTTAAAGAGAGATTGCATATGAACATGAGCAGAACCTAAAGGACATTTGTCCTCCACTCCACACTCGAGTTTGTTGTATGCTACATCATATCATTCTGAGCAAGATTTGACAGCACTAAAGTGCGAAAACATAAACTATATATAGCAACCTTTTATCCTTGGAATTTGTTTGACTGATATTTAATTGGAAGATTGAAGTCCACTTTACAGAATTGGTAAATTGAATTAATGAAATAATACTATATTTATCACCTCACGATAATTAATCAGAAAAGAATAATAACTTTCCTTTTCATATTTATGCTTCTTTTTGTTTCTTTAACCAGCCAAAACCAAGGGACCAAGCTTTTACTAGGTCCTTGTAGCCTCATGTTTGTTTTAGCAGTCAAATTGTGCAAGTTCGATGCTTTGTCTTCTCAACCTACTGCACTGTCCAATATTTGATGTTGAGTTCTACACTTTTTTTTTAATGGTGGCAATGAGGTTTGAAACTAGAACCTCATGTAAATTATCTAAATCCTTCCATCATTAAGCTAATTTTAATGGTTCTTGAATCCTACAAATTTGATGCATTATATTTTAGGATTTAATGGCCAAGCACTGTCAATGTAAAAATTTTTATATTATTAATCAATCAGAAATCACTGTTAATATGACTTTTAAAGTATTTATTATAAAGTCAACAAACTTACAATAATTGGTGGTTTGTAATTGGATAATAGTGTAAAACTACTTTATACTGTCAATGCATAGCTTGTTTTCTTTATATTTTATTCATAATTTTTTTTGGTGGAATATTTTATTCATAATTTAATATCTTTTTATAATTATTTTTTGAGAAAATTAAATATTTTTACCTTTTTAATTTATTTTACTATTTTGCATTTATTTTCTTTTGTATGAAAGAAGAATCTCATCTTAGAATAAAAAGAGAGTTAATTGGAAGTAATAAAGGAAAGAATCAAGAAATTAAAAGGGAGATCAAGATTGTGCAACATTTAATGGAGC
The DNA here is from genome assembly GCA_004329165.1 of Spatholobus suberectus. Classification (NCBI taxonomy): domain Eukaryota; kingdom Viridiplantae; phylum Streptophyta; class Magnoliopsida; order Fabales; family Fabaceae; genus Spatholobus; species Spatholobus suberectus. The sequence continues at coordinate 78,430,039 of CM014733.1, forward strand.
ATCTAAAAAATAATTAGGATATTTTAGTTTTATTTTATTGGCCTTTAATTAGGATTATTTCAAATATATTTTGTATTTTGGATTTTAGAATAAAGTTCCTTTTTGTTTTAATTAGATTAAGCCTAGTTTCTAAACCCTAAGAATGAAAAGGGTTTAGAAGCATTTAGAGAGAACTTTTGCCTCTCTAATGGCTTACCTTGACGGCTAGGTCATGTTCTTTTTTCTCCTTCTAGTTTTCTTTATTTTTCTTTGTATTTTCATGGCTCCCATAAGGCACTAAACTCTTTTTCTAGTATAAGGTCATTCAAACTTTAGTTTTCATGGTTGTGGGGTCTTAACATTCTTTATCACTTTTCTATTTTTTATGTTTCTACCTTTCTTCAAACTAAATACTGTTTTTGCAAGTTATGCAAAAGGCTCTTTGCCCAATTTATGAAATTGTGTAAAAATAATTAGGCATATAGATATGTATTTGTCTATTACTTTTAATAATTAGGGGTAAACAACAATTCCTGTTTTGTAGAAACACAATCTAATTTAAATAAGTCAAGTTTATGTCTTTATTGGTTAGAATTAAATCTCTCTAGAACTTAATGTTATTTATAAACTAAATCCTAAGAACTTGTTTAGGGTTGTCCATAGGTAAAGGAAGGAATCAACGAGCTTTTCTTGGTTATCGAAAAAGTGAGGAAAGATTGGTTATTAGTAAGTATAACTAATTTATCTATAAAAAAAGGGTGCACTTTAGAGTCGTTGATCTCCGTAGAAAACTAAAACAAAAATTATACATTGGGCTAAAGTCTTTAATTAGTGAATTTTCCATTATCTTTTTGATTTGCTTAATGTTTTAATTATTGTTTTCATTTAATTTAATTGCCTACTTGTTTTATTATTTTCTATTTTTATTTCTATAAAAGAAGGAATTTTTTTACCAACCTCTGTGGATTCGACCATACTCACTGCTTTGCTAAAATTATTTTTTAAAAGAATAGGTTTTTTAAAATTTGTTGGTTTGATATCTATCAGTTTTCTAGAGAGTCGTTGCTAGGGATTGGTATTAATTTATTTTATTTTTATTTTTTTGCTTCTTTTATGTTTTGTCTTTCTTTTGTAGGCAAATTGAATTGAATTTTTAGTGACTCAGAAGCTGAAGAAGAAATAATGGCCAACACATGGAAAAGACCTTGAAAGAATGAGTAACCTTAGACCTTACATAATAGACACTCTACATAGAGTATAAAGATTTGGATAAAGGTTTTGAGCTTAAGTCTAGATTGATACATCTCTTGCCCAAATTTCTTGATCAAGAAAATGAAGGCCCCTACAAGCACTTGAAGGACTTCCATGTGGTGCGTTCAAGCCTTAAACTGTATGGAATTAGTGAAGAGGAAATCAAGTTGCAAGCCTACCCTTTCTCCTTAGCTGATAAAGCCAAGGATTGATTATTCTACCTACCACTAAGAAGTGTTCAAACATAGGGAGATATGATGAGACTATTTCTTAGACGGTTTTTTTTTTTCATTTTCAAAGCTGCTAACATAAGAAGGGAGCCATAATCCATTAGGGAAAAAAACTTAAGAGACCCTTCATGAGTATTAGGAGTGATTTAAGAGATTATGTGCAATTTGTCCTTAACATAGGCTTTTAGAACAACCCTTTGTGCAAAAATTTATAAAGGCTTGCTAGCAATGGAAATGAGAATGTTGGATGTACTTAGTGGAGGTGCTTTAATGAATAAAACCTTTTAGGTTACAAGGGACTTGATTTCCACTATAGCTACAAAGTCACAACAATTTGGATTCCACCTGAACACATCTTCTAAAAGGGTGAATGAGGTAAATGTTTTTAATATTGAGCATCAAATTGATAATCTAACATATCTTGCCCAATAGCTTACTATCAATCAAGTGAAAGCAGCTACAGTTTGTGGGATTTGTTCCATCCTAAGTCACCCCACTGATGCTTGTCTGCTACTTTAAGAAGAACTCAAGGATCAAGCAAGTGCAATTGGAGGATTCCTGGTCAACCTCAGACGAGTTATCCCAAATATAGAGCAAGACCACCAACTTTCCACACATTCAAACCAAAACCAACTAGGCCCCCACCATAAGCATATTCTAACCCAAGTATGTCTCTAAATGGTGTTCTTGTTTCTGGAAGGCAGTCGTACACTATTAAATTATATGTCAATGGAAACAAACATGTTTCAGACCTCACTATTATGGATGTTTGAAGTGTAAATGAGATTTCCTCCCTTCTACAATAGGTAGCACAAAGTAGGTGAAGTCATGCTCAAAACTTGCAAATGCTTTTAGTTTCTCTGTTGCGACATGAAGATGTTTGAATAAGCTTTCAGGACTAATATGTAGAATAGTACACATGCTTTTCCTTCCATATGAATTTTAGATGACCAATATTATTCCTTTTCAACTAAATTAAATTAGATTGTATTATATTTGATTTAGTCATAAAATGTAGCTTTTAATATATAAGATACATGTCCCTTTTATTCTAGGTTTATAGAAAGAACACAAATGAATGAATAGTCATCCAATTGGCTGAATCAAAACGGCATTGATGAATCAATCTTGAATTGCCAAGAATTGCAATTGGTTGGGAAGAAAGCACTAGGACAAAAACTCCGTTTAATCAATTGGCTTCAATTTTCAATGTAGAGGAAGGTTGCTAATTGAGGCTAAAACAAGTTAGGACAAAAACTCAATTCAATCACCTGACATCAATACGTCAATGCACACAAAGAAGCTTGCTAGTGATGAATGATTAAATCAATCAATCAGCTTTTCAATTGAATAGGGCAATTAGTTTTACTTGAATTTGATGTGTGTGAGAAGGGAAAAGGCTTTTCAATCTTGAATAAAAGTAGAGAAGCATGTCATGTGACTCACTTAATTTATTTATTTTTAAAGTGAAATAATCTAAACTATTAGATTTAATGATATTAGGGAATAAGATTTGGTGTAAGACTTATATATTGATAATGTAAAACATTTTTAACGTTGTTATTCAATTAAAAACTGTCACGTATAGTAAATTTCTTGATTTTTATAATAATTATTTTAAAAATCATACCAACAATGGTTTTTAATTTGTACAAAATTTAAATTCTCTCCCTCTCTCTCCTTATTTTTAATTGGAGTATATTGAAAAAAACTTAGGTGTAATTTTTTGGATGCTTTTAGTGCTGTTCTCCAATGAAAATTGGAGTTTCACTTTGGTAATCTATATTAATTTTTAATGTATGTAAATTACCAAGGTGAAACTTTAATTTTGATTAAAGAATAACACCAAAAACACCTAAGAAACTGCATCTAATTTTTGTCCAAATACATTAGCAACCTACACCATAAAATTTGGACAAGAAAACCAATAAACTCTTTTATCTTAATAAATTCAATTTAAGGGTACTATAGTAATTTAGTATTTAATTTTAAAAAATTCTCTCTCCTCTCTCCTCTCTCATCTCTCACCACTATTAAATTTTCAAATTCTTTCTTCTCTCTCCTCTCTCACCATTATATCATAATATATATAGAATTATTGAATTATATTATTGACTTATATAGTTATAACTTTTTTTTTCATTATTGATTTATATAGTTATACGTATGTCAAATAAAGCTACGTTGGATGAAATTGGTTTTATATGCCTTCATAGTGGCATCAATGTAAAACAATAATATATATAATAGCACCTATTTTATAAATTCTTTGAATTTTAATTTTGAAATGTGTTTGTACCTTATAGAATAGAATATTAAATGCTTAAAAATTGGTGAACTATATATACGTGTTGAATTTCTGATATCATCACCTCCAATCTTAAAAATGTTTACTATAATTTTTTTTTCCAGAAAAATAACTAGTTTTTTCAAATTCATTTAAGAAGTTAAATAATTATTATTATTATTTTAAATAAAATTGAGTCAATCATGTAATTGATCAACTGCTTTGCTTTTCAACTAAATTTTCTGATTGCTTTTCAAAAATTTATGAAAATTTGGTTCAAGAGTTGCATTGTAAATGTATTGGTAATGGAAGAAAAAATCAGGTTTTTTCTTTGTTTTTTTTTTTCCAACAAGTCAGAATTAAAAATTACACATAAATAAATTTATAATACATTTATATTATGATATAATGGTGAAAGAGGAGAGATGAGAGAAGAGAGAGAGTTTCACAATTTAATGGTGGTGAGAGAGTAAAAGGAGAGAAAGTTTGAACATTTAATGGTGAGAGAGGAGAGAGAAATGAATTTTTTAAAATTAAATATTAAATTACTATAGTACTATAGTACCCTTAAATTGAATTTATTAAGACAAGAGAGTTCATTGGTTTTCTTGTCTAAATTTATAGTGTAGATTGTTAATGTACTCTAACTAGAAAAAAATGTGAGTACATTAACAATCCTTAACACGATATAAACCAGTGTTTCAAAACTTGAAACCGGACCTATGACTAGTATGGTCATGTTTTCATATTGTAAATACAATTAACCTGAGGTTACATCATCAACTCAACTCTATGGTCAAAATTGGCGACTTGACACATCTAGTTAGGCCTTTCAAAGGACTTGAAAACTTCTTTGCATGTTGTTCAACACACTGTTGCATCTGGGCAAGCTAACGGGAATGGATTCCTTGACTTTAGAGCACGAACGTCACCATGACTTTAGTTCATTTTTGGCGGCAAGTTATATAAGTGGTCAGTGACTTATATAAGTAGACATTAACTTAAATAAGTCCAGCAATTTAGTACAAATGTAACTTTAATAGTGAAAGTGAAATTTTACACGGGCTGAGATTTGAAGCTAGTTGCCAAAACAATATAAACCACCGAACCAATGCATCTATTTAATACAAATGTGTAAAATTTTATTTATATACAATATCTTATATTTAAAATTCATATATTTAATATATAGATCAGTTCATGCAGTTCAATTATTAACATACTAATTCATCACTAACCCAATACCTTAACCAGGTTAATGACTGGTTTGGTTCTAATAATATTGGTATAGATACATCAATTGAATGTTGCGTAAATATGTGCAAACACAACAATTCTTTGGAGGACGTAAACTATACAGTATACTCACTTATGTTTCAGATAAAATCAATTATCCTATGTCAAAATTTTATCTAATTTTTTATTTGAATTTTTATATTTTATATTTTTATAAATATTCATAAATTTTAATAAGAATCTACATACTTTACTTTTATATAAAGAGAAAATTAAATACAATGTTTTTACACAGCAAGATCGTGTAAAATTTTAATATGAAAAAACATGTTCCCATTCATGTATAAAGTTTTACATTTTTTTTAGTAACACGAATATCATCTTTTTTTTTTTTTTTTACTGTTGTGTATTCATGGTACTTATCAAGATAGTGTATGTTTCAGTTTGACAAACATTTTTAGTTAGCTTCTTGCTTTTTATATTAGTTAAAAAATTCGTTTGACTTTATTAATCATATTTAGTAAACAAACTTGTTTTAGTAGTTTATAACATTTTTGAGATGCTACTTTAAGTAATTGTTAAGACAAAACACGAATTTATAACCGTCAAATATTTTGATAACAACAAACAGTTAAAATATATGTTTTTACACAATCGTCTGGTCATCCGTAACAAGTTCATAAGCAATCATCTGATATCTTTAAAGTTATACCATCTTTATCCTTTGATTAAATTAAATATGTAACTAACAGATCTTATAGACAATGACAACATTCTAAAATGATCTGCACCTCAATCAAGGCGTAAGCTACCTCAAAATGTATAAAGCCTACATATCTATTCTCGAGGCGAGTCAGCTCTTTTAAGTGAAAAAGATGGAATGTGTGTGCGGATGTCAAAACGAGAAAGCAGACATGACAACTGCTACAAGATTGAGTACAAGAATTGAAAAGATAAGCATATTGCTTTATCTTATCATATGACAAGTTGGTAAAAGGCATTAAATGGTGCATTTAACGCTCCAATGACTCTCTTCAACAGATGAAAGTCATCTCCCGCAAAGCCCCACAACAGATACTTTTGGAGAAAGCCTATATATAAAAGAAGAGACCTCATTCGTTGTTGTTGTTGTTGAAAAATCATAACATATTTAAGAAAAGAAAAAGCTCTTGTATACTCTGATTGTAAAATTCTTTGTGTGCACTTCATTGTATATTCGTTTATTAAGATGTTAAACTCATTGAGGTAACTCACATGTAAACCTTTTTTTCTTAACGAGATTGGTGGAAGCCTCAAGAGGCTTTGATTCAAAGAATACTTGGATTTTTGCTTGGAGAGGCAAGTAAAAAACTACTTGGGTGAGCCTGAAGAGGCTTGTGAAAAGAATACTTGTAACTTGAAAAAAGTTAGTGGAAGTTAATTGTTGCTAAGAACTAGACGTAGTCTATGGGTGAGACAAACCAATATAACTGTTGTGTGCTTTCCAGTTTGACTCTCAACTTTCATTTGCTTTTAAACGTTTTTGAAAATTTCTTTGATCATATCCTTTAAACGATACGCTGTTGAAAAAGGTTTTGCAAAAATTTTACTATAACTCAATTCACCCCCCTTCTTAAGTTATTTTTGTGTTTTAGAGTAATATTTTTGAAAATGTTAGCTTTTAGTTTCTTATACTTTAATTCTTTTATCCCTAAAATATTTATTAAATTTTCTTTTTACCTATTTCTATATAAGGTAGGGTTTTATTATTATTTTTTCTTTTTCTCTTCTTCTTTTTAACAACAGGATTTTATTTTTTTGTTATCATTTTTTTAATATTTTTATATTACACTGCTTATTTTAACCATTATATAATTTACAATATTTATTTTTTTATTTTAACATTATACTTCAAGATATTGATAATGATAGATTATAAGTTCTTTTTATTTTATTTTTTCTATTATTATTTATATTACACTATTTATTTTGACTGTTACAATATTTACATTATTAATTCTATTAGTATGCAAGTATAACGTCTACTTAGTGTATGCTATTTTTATTTTATTTTAAATTTGATTAAAAATATTTAAAATATATAGAATAAGATTAATAGTAAAATACACAATATGAAAAAAAAATACAATAATTGAAACTAAAAACATGTAATAAAAATAATTAATCTATAAATAAAAAATTACAAGAGTTTAAAATTAATTAAAAACTAAAATTATAAATAAACCAAAATATATTTTATCAATAAAATGAAATAAAATTCATATAAACATATCTTATAAATATATCCATTTACATTTATCAATTACTTCAATAAATAATTTTACCAAACATTTATAATTTAATAAGCTTGTTTAACAATTTTCAATTATCAACTAATTTTTTAACATAGCCAAGTGGTGCAGTGTTGAGAGAGAAAATTGCAAACCACAATCTTACTACGAAATCATCATTTGGTATTTTTAGTAGAAAGTCACTCATCACATTAGATGTATTGTGGGTTAATTATATATTGATGGAGCCACTACATGTAGGTGACTTTTTGTCATTTACAAACTAATTAATAAAATTTGATTGCCAAATACTAAATTAAGAATAGAAGTTTAGTCAAATGTTTAATTATATATCTCGTATAATTCCATTCCTCACTTCAAAAAAGGTTGAATATATAAAAGCATAATTACTCCTTTGTTTAAAAAATGTCATGATTATGGAATATGATTTTTTTATATATACACACATACACTAATCAATTGGTAAATCATAACTTGGAATAGAAAAATATATAGGGATGCAAGTGTGCAACTACAACTAAACTAACCGGGGCACCCTCGGCCAACAACCCAATTTCATGTTTGTCCTGGGAACATCTCAGATTCCACATACACTGACTTATTGATATATTTTATTTAATTAAATATAAAAAGAAAAAAAAATCATCTGCAATTAATATTACTTATGGCTTGCAAAAGGCTTTTCCTTGATCAGTGCAACAAGCCTAAACTTTCCTAAAGGCTCTCCGAGAAAAATATGCTTCTTCAGTATTCTAAAACTCAGAAGCCACAGTACTGAAACTGACTAGCTTCATAACTCTTCAAATATTGTTCTGCTCCCACTGTTACATCGTCTTGCTCTTCTTGCAATCGCAATTCTTCAATCTACAAAAGCCACATGAATTATCAACACACCTTCAACCAGGTAATCAACAATGTGCTTCCTAATGTCACTGTTATACTAGTTAAATATCCTAATTAATTATAGTTAATTTGAATAAAATTTTCAATAAATACTTATAAGAAAAAGAAATTAAAAGAGAAAATTAATTATTTTTCAATAAATACACGTCAGTTTTTATAAAAGTCAGACAATAATTTCAAAAAATAAAAATACATGAGGTATTTTTAACTTTTACAAATAATTATTAAGATACTTTAATTCATTTTTGGTTAAACTTAGAGAAAGCAACAAAGTTTCTACTAGTAATACTTACCCAGAAATCGACATCATCTTCATCTCGGGTTGAACATGAGGCCTTGGGAGTCTCGTTGGCCTCGTCGTTGCGGGCAAACCTGCCACGTATGCGGGGTCGATTATCGGCTAGTGTCTTTCGGCATGCATACTGGTACCGCATAAAACAAAACTACATATTCAGTCCTTTCGTTTTCCCCTTCTATTACTTCTCTTAAATCAAACATGTATATAGGAAAAAAGTTTTACTCAGTTATTTCATGGGTCGAGACATTATTGAATCACAATTAGAATTATTTTTTTTTGGGTCGTGTATAGAAATTAAATTCTGTGTATGTATATATATTAAACCTTTTATAAACTACAATAATTTCATCAATATGCCTCATTCTCCGCAACTTCATTTCACAATTTTTTTTATTAAAAAACGATGGTGTGTATTAAAAATCAGTTGACATTATTTGTATAGACCAACACATCGTTCAACCAAGATTAGTATAAAAGATATAGTGTTTGTTACTCTTTCCTTACCTTAATGGTCTTGTTGAAGTTCCTCTGGGTTCTCTTGGCTCTGTACTTTGAAATTCTTTCTTTTCTTTCCTCGGCACTGTAACGCCCTACTTTGAAGTTCGATTCCTCCAACACCAGCGCCTCCGTTGGAGACATGTGATTTGCCTTCATGTTCTGATCAAGAAGTAAAACAAACATCAATAAAACCAACTTCAAAAAAAAAAAAAAAAAACAAGTAAAGAATGATAATTAAGTGTGTTTGAGTAAATATTTATAACATTGATTTTAAATAAAATTGATTTTGTAAATTTTGATTAAAATTAATTTTGAAGTGAAATGTTTTGTGTTTATATATTTTTATCTTAAAAATAAAGTAGTAAAATTTAGCATAAAATTTTTGATGTAACACAAAAATTACTCAAAATTGTTTTGACTCAATTGATTCTGGATTCAGAATCAGTTCTTCAACATATAATTAAACATGTAAACATTTGCATTAACTAGTATTTCAAGGTGATTACTGATTTTAAATAATCTAACGTTAATATTTTTATTTTTTACCTGCAAATCTCCTGTGCTGCAAACCCGCCTCATTTGTCCACCAAAGACACTGTCTTCAGGGGAACTCATGTCATGCCTTTGAAATTTTGGAGAATCCACGAGAGTATCACTGTAAGGTTGTGACAGAAAACCGGGTTGTTTCCCTTCGAAAGAGTTGCTGCTCAAGCTTCTCTGCAAGTACTTGGAAAAATTTCAGCACCACTATAGCTGTGAGGAAGGAGTTGCTGACCGTAGACATAGTCAACACCCATTCGGCATTCCTCACTTTTCACTTCCGACCCATCAAAGGCAGAGAAACTTCCAAATTCGTTTGCTAAGTTTTGGCCATTTGACAGAGGCTGCACGCGGTTGGCATGGTAAAGGCTAAGGCTTTCCAAGTGGGCACTTGGAGGGGAGAAAGAGAAAAAAGAAGGGGAAAATGGGTCGAGAGAAGGAAGAGCATTGGAATGAGCTACGTCAGTGGGAGAATTGGGGAAGATAGGAAAAGGGTCAGAGAGAAAAGGAAGGTCACCAACTCCATCAGAAGAGACCGGGTTTGAGCTTGAATGTGTGTGGAAGGTGGGGTCAAAAGCATAGAGATCAGAAGACATAGAAACAGATTTTGTGGGAGAATTGAGCCTCTGAATCAACTAAAACAACACAAAGAAACTATTTATTGAAACAACTTAAAGTATAATAACGAATTTGTTTTTTTTTGGTTGGTGACGGGTGCTATTTTGTCTATGTAGTTGTTTCTGAGAGTACACTTCGAGCTTGGAATGATGAAATGGATGGCCTAGTAACCACTTGAACAACACGACCGAGCGAAATTTGTTGCTTTCTGTGTTTCTCTCTCTTTAACTACGTTGGCCAACGTCACAGGTTGAGAGTTGAGAGCAGCGCATCCCAGGCTCCAATTTATAGCAGGGAAATGTTAAGGTACACCACCTTTTTATTTATTTATTATTATTATATTACTTATTATATATATATATTTTTTATTTTTCTTTCAACTATGAGGCTTAGGTTTCTCAAGGTCTTTTTATAGCAAATCGTCCTTGCAAATTTGTCATTTTGCCCTTTTAGATTATAATAATCATATATCTATTTTTTTTCTATCCCATTTTTATCTTATTTTTTCCAGCTGCAACCAAAATTTTTTTTATCTTATTTTCTTATTATTTTTCTTCTATTAGGTCATCTTCATCTAAGTAACTCATTTTTTTTTTCACTTTTTAAGGTTTTTAAATAGGTCTCACAATACACATTATCTCATTTATTTTTTTTTACAATTTAAGCAATTCACTTCTTCAATTGAACAACAATAAAAACATTACTAAACAAATCATATAAGTGACTTCACATCCTTACATTTCATCACCAAATGATCTCACAAGTTTTTTTGTTAAGCTATAGGTATCTTTTAAAAAACAAACCCTGAGATGAGAATAAGCAACAAGTGCTTATATAAGCACCTAGTGCTTTCCAAGAAACTGCTCCAATCATGAGTTCTTATTAATCCATGGTACTTAACCCAAAAAAAAAAAAGAGTTTAATATTATGGATGTAGTTGCTCTTACAATACTTATCACAAATTATTTTCTCTTTCTACTTTCTTTTTATCTTTCTCTTCCTTCCTCCTCATTTACCCTATTTATGTAATTATGGTAATTTTTGATTTAGGAAGGAAAGTGAAATAAAAGAAAAGGAAATGAAGAAAAATAAGTAGAAAGTGAAATGATTTATTAGGTTATTCGATAGAGGAGAAAATGAAAGGAAAGAAAGATTAAATTTTTCTTTCCTCTTATTTAGTTGTGTAAAAAGTAAAAGAAAGAAAAATATATGTATATAAAATGATATAAATACCACAAATGAAAGAAAGTGGAAGGAGGGAAAAGTAGTAGAAATTGAGATGATATTTTAAGATGTTTGGTAGAAAAGAAAATGAAAAAAAATATATTCTTTTCTCTTGTTTGGTTAGATAGAAAGTGAGAGAAAAAAAAACATATATGTAAAATGACATAATATTCTTAACTAAAGAATGTAGTGTGATAATAATTTTTAAGTAAAAAATATATTTGAAAGAATTTTTTTTTATACATAATATAAAATAAATCAAATAAAATTAAATATTAAAAATCAATTTCAAAATAAATAGAAGAATAAAGAGATTTGTTTTTATTTTAAATTTTGTTTATGCGGGCATCGTAAATGCCAACTAATTTTTAAATAAATAGTTGGTGAACATTTCGGCCTTTTTACATAAAAATCGTATCTTCACTCTTCCTTCCTTTCATATTTGGATAGATAGTATTTATATGCGGAGCTTACCAATACTTTTTCTTCCTTTGCTTTTTAAGGAGGTTCCAAACTATGCATCACATTAATCTAGGCATGTTTGTGCTGCTTCCTCATTTGTTCCTTACCAAACACAGTTTAAAAGTATTTTTATCTTTTAATCAACACATACTTCATCCTTCCCTTTTCCTTTCAAAAGAGGATGAAACATTTTTTTGGTTGGGACAAGCAACAACATCTTTTCTTTCTTTCTTTTCTGGTGAATTTAGGGCATCTTCCAACCGAAAGTTAAGGATTATTCTCTTAAAGTACTGAGATTCATTTAAGGACCTGACCTCTTCCAACAGATATTTTTCCATACACACGGACTTGAAAATCAAACTCCTAATCACATGCCTAAGAGACAAGAATATCTGTCAACCACGTTACACCACGTTGGTACAACCTTTTTCCTTCAAAGTTCTAAACAATGAAAAGTTTAATTCTTACACTATTTTTGTTTCCTCTAGAATTCTTTCATCCATCTTCAATCAAAACAAACAAAGTGTTAGTATTTCTCTTTCTTTTTTATATTCTCTAAGGTAGCTCTGTGGGCCTTTTTTAAATTACACCATCCCCTCGAAATTACTGACTTTATTTTTTCAATTTTGGGTGTTACAGGGTGTAATACTTTTTTTTTTCTTTTCAACGGTGTTTTAGTTTTAAAATTTTGATTCACGGTCATAATTTTTAAAAACTATTCGTAATTATTCTTTACTATAATATAATGTTTGTAGTCATCGAGCTTGACCATAAAATGAGTCACACTCTTGCATTTGATAAGATTAATCAAGGAGAATAACATAAAAGTCTGTATCTAATAAATTATAAGTTTAGGTTCTTATACGGATTTTAAGTATGATAAATATTAGTTTTCTGTATGTATTTATTATACTTGAAGATTTTTTTTGTCTTAGATTGAGATATCATCTTTTAACCCATTAGGGTCAGCTTAGTGGTGGGAGATTAAGGTAGTATGTATGAAGTCATAGGCTCTAACTTCAATATGATCATTGTACACCATAAAAGATATCATCTTTTCCTTTTTTAAAATTTGTACAACAAAATCAAAATTTTGTGTATGAAAATAAGGAGAGGGTATATCCTCTTTGTATATAAATTAAAATAGTTATCTTAAACGAGAGTGTTTTTAAGAGCTATTTCAAGACTCACCCCAATTTTAATCTCGAGAGTGATTTCAATCACTTGTTTGAGGCCCAAATCCAACACTAGGCCCAAATCCATTTTCTTTCTATTATGGTCCAAATCCTATCCAATTTCTACATGCACACATAATGACCCCTTGCCAAATTTAGGCACATCTAGGGCGCTTTTTCTTTTTCCTCTAATATCAACTCAACTTGAGGCAGTTGGTGGCTCGAAATTTATAGTAGTGTAATATTTTACTTTTTTTTTTGTTAGGCCTGTTCCCTTAATTGTAAAAATTAATTTAATTTCTTGTATCACACATAATTTAATAATTATTTTACTTCACAAAAATATTTTAGTATAAAATTTAGATAAAAATTTTAACAAAAATATTTATAAATATTAATTAAATGTACTTATAACTCCAATTTAACGTCTGACATTTTATTTTATATATCTACATATTTATTATTAAAACCTAGATTTTAGGTGTAAAGTCACATATAAAATGAGTAAAAAAATTATGTGAATGAGTAGGCAAATAAATACAAAATTATAAATTGAATGAAAAACATTCAAATGAGCTAAATAAAACATGTAAGTGAATGGTAAGAAATTATTCAAATGAATGAATAATGGGTGAAAAAACATGTGCATGGAAGAAAAAAATAGCAAGAAAAATTCATTTGTTTGAGTGATAAAAACTTGCAAATAGGTAAGAGAGAGAGAGAGAGAGAAGACATTCAAATGAATGTGAAAAACCACGTGAATGATTAGGAAAATGGGATTAAAAAAATATGTAAGTTGGTGGTGTTAGCCCATTGGCAAGTATACCAATTTGCGCAAGTAGAAAGTAATGAGTAAAGTATCGTATCCCAAAGGACTTGCGTAATACTAGGTTTTTCACTCAAACAAATGGATCATTAAATGGGCACTTTATACGAACATGTAAAGTGCAGTTTTTAGGAAACAAGATGTAAAACACAAAGATAACACAAGAAGGGGGGGGTTGAATTGTGTTATAGCACATTTTCGCAAAACCTTTGTTAAAGACATCGTCTAAAAGATATGATCAAAGAGTTTTTCAAAAACGTTTTATAAAACAGACGAAAGCTGAATGACAAATTAGAATGCACACAAGATTTATACTGGTTCGTCTCACCCCAGAGACTACGTCCAATTCTTGGCAACAACCAAGTTCCACTAACTTTTTCAAGTTACAAGTATTCTTTCCACAAGCTTCTTCAAGCTCATCCCAAGTAGTCTTTTACTTGCCTCTTCAAACAATAACCCAAGTATTCTTTTAATCAAAGCCTCTTTAGGCTTCCACCAATCTCGTTAAAAAAGTTTACACGTGAGTTACCTCACTGGGTTTAACATCTTAACAGACGAATATACAATGAAATACACACAAAGAATTTTACAATCAGAGTATACAAGAGCCTTTTCTTTTCTTAAAGATATTATGATTTTTCAACAACAACAACAACTGCACGAAAGAGGACTCTTCTTCTATATATAGGCTTCTCAAAAAGTATTCGTTGAATGCTTTGCAGGAGACGGCCTTCGTCTGATGGAAAGAGTCATTGGAGCATTAAATACAACATTTCATGCCTTTCACCAACTTGTCATATGATAAGATAAAATAGTATGCTTATCTTTTCAATTCTTGTACTTAATCTTGTAGCAGTTGTCACGTCCGTTTTCCTGTTCTGATATCTGCACACACATTCTTTCTTTTTCACTTAAAGAGCTAACTCTTCACGAGAGTAGGTATGTAGGCTTTATACGTTTCAAGGTAGCTTACACTCTGATTGATGTGCAGATCATTTTAGAATGTTGTCATCATTTGTAAGATTTGTTAGTTACTGATTTAATTTAATCAAAGGATAAAGACGGTATAATTTTAAAGATATTAGACAGTTGCTTAAGAACTTGTTACGAATGACCAGACAATTGCGTAAAAACATATATATTAACTGTTTGTTATTATCAAAATATTTGAGAGTTATAAATTCGTCATTTGTCTTAACACAAAACAATAAGCAAAAGTATTGGGGTTTGACTACACTAATCATCCTCTCATGAAACATAAAGATTACCTATTGATTTTATATCCTATTCATTACCATTGACCCACAATTATATCCAAACCCTAATCCCTTAGTTGAATGGACCTAAGTTATCTGAATAAAACATCAATCCCTTGATGAGTTCACCTAAACAACTTGCTTTACGAAAAGAGGTTTAGAGATGGTTAATAAATCATGTTCTATTACTAGCTACAAGATCTATTAAGAGCTCTCTTCAGTTCTATGTAAAGAAAAAGTTTTCCAACATCAATCAAAACAAAAGGAACAAGTTATGGGAGATCAAACCACACCAAGCAGTAAGCATGGAAGTAGAGACACTAATGAATATAATATAAATTTCAATAAATAACTTAAAATGTTTACATGAGAGTAGATTAGTTACATCAAACCCCAATGGGAAAAGACTAGCTACTCATGAGTGAGTGGACCAAAACAAGAAGATGAAGAATGAAAATCTTGGAGTGTAGCTTTAAAGAGGTGCTCCCACACTAGTCCTTTCAACACTAACACGAAAATATGCAAAATGTCAAAGTATGTCCAAAAGCCCGCCTCCTTTACCTTTTTGTCGTGTATTCATTAAGTGAGGTGGCACTGGTCTCGCTCAGCAAACACAAGGCTCGTTAAGAGAGAGACTTGACTTCGTGGTCTTTGGAACAAGTCTCGCTCAGTGAACACAAAGTTCACTGAGCGAGAAACTTGGTTTCTCTCTATATAAAGTTTCGTTGAACAAATGAACTATTCATTCAGCGACTCTAGGCAGCTGCAATCTTCCCATCTTGCTTCAGTCTTCTATCTTCATTTCTTGCAAAAAACATCAATTGGCAATTAAAATGCCTAAAATGTATAATTTTACTTGTAACTGCTACTTACTTAAAAATTGACTAAAATTGGGTTTAGACAAAGCCTTTGGTTCGGGAAAGAGAACAGTGAATACACAATTAAATACCAAAAATAGATACATAATTGACACTTATCAGGTGGGAACTGTAAGGTGGTGGCAACTACAAGATTAAGTTTGTCTTGGGCTCTAAATTATATAAGGCTAAAAAACATCATATTATTTTTAAAATTACTTATTATTGATTTGAATTATTAGGTTATAAATTTTATTATGACATGATATATTATTTGTTATGATTTTCATTAATAAAACTATGCAGTCTTGAGATATGTATATAAATGTTGAAAATTATTTAAGAGTAATCTTATTATTTGTTTTAAAAGTGTTAAGAAAAACATATTTGCATATATTTTGAACTCTACCTCCTCTTCGCTAAAAAAAACTATAACAATTAGTATAGAGATTAAAAATATTAGTGATTTTGGTATTTTGGTAACAATGTATATCAAATTTTCGTATTTTCGTATTTTAGTATAGAGATTAAAAAATCTATAACAATTAGTATAAGAAAGATATTTTGGTAAAAATGTCAATGACAAGATCACACATTTAACTTAAGTCCTTAGGTCCTCTTAGTGACCTTTGTACAACAATTCTAAACCAAACTAGATTTTCAAATGAAACAAATTCCTACAATTTGGTATATCCATAAGAAGTCTCAATACCAAATTCCAAGTCAATATGAGTAGTTTAGCTCAAATTGGATCCTAAAATGTCTTTTTTAAAATTCAAAGGAAGCACACAAATAGTATGCCATGAAAATCCAACTTAGACCATGAATCTGAATCAAACCCTTTGCATGCACTTAAAATGTATAAAACTAAGCTTAGATATAGAATTTCAAAGCTAAAAGAGCTCCTGCACAAATTTGGTGCAATGTAAGGCTTAGTGAAAACTATAGCGGGTCAATGCACACCAAACTCAAACCTAATGAGATTTTAAAATGAGATAAGCTATATTAAGTCTTATATCACTTCTACATACTAATTAAGAGGTAGTTTCGAGGTCATTTGCCCAGTTTGGTGCACAATTAGCAAAACAATGCAATAAAAAGACCAAAACAAGTACTACACTAAACACTACTCTGCCTTGATTGCGTTTTAGGTGTAAGAACCCTATAGAGCACAAGAAAATACAAGAAGGGGTTGAATTGTCTTTTAACATTTTTTGCAAATCCTTTTGTTTGATAAAGTATTTCGTCTTACATAAGACGATACACTAACGAGTTTAACAAGATGATAAGGTTATAGTTTCTTTTAAAAACTATTATGAATGAAATAGGTTTTGAATTTTAGAAACTACAAACACTTAATCAAGATATATGAAGAAAGGAGAAAGAGATAAAAACACAAAAGATTTTATACTCGTTTGTCTTTACCCAAGACTACGTCCAGTTCTTCGTTTTCAACCAAGATTTTTACTAATAGATAAGATTGTTACAAGTATTCTTTATCCCAAGCCTTTTCAAGCTCAAATCGAGTATTTTTTGATTTGCTTCTCCAAGTAACAACCTAAGTATTGTTTACAAACAAGCCTTTCTAGGCTCATTCCCAAATATTCTTTGAATCAAAGCATCTTTAGGGTTCAACCATTTTCACTAAAAAAAAGGTAGGGCTAAAGCTCACTGACCACTCCGTTTTAGTTAGATGGATATACAAATTTAGCTCAAGTCTTTTCTATCTGAACTCATAGATCTACAAGAAAAGGTTGAGTTTGAAAATTTATTAGGTTGTTTGAGTAAAAGGTTTTCTCCACCTTTGATTCTTTGGTATTTATAGGTAGATTTGAAATATTCGTTGTAAGACTGTTGCACCTTCATCTTCAAGCTAAAGGAAATATGAATGTTGGTGTATTAATTGCCACATTAATTACATTTTACCAACTAGTCACCCTGGTATGATAAAGCAGAGTGCTTATCTTTCTTTTTTCGTACTAAACTTGTGCTTTAGAAAACAAATCTCCTTTTGTTTAGACAAGTATACTAATATGCCTTACTTTTCGTTTGGCACATTTTTTGATGAAGTAGGTGAGCAAAGCTCGTTGATCAAAGCTTCAATGATATGCTTCATATCATCTCAAGACTTTACATGCGTTTTTTATTCCTGAAGAGATAATAGGATTATACAAATAACATTTGTGAAACCATAGTCTTTTTAATGAAATACAACGTGTTATGCCATCATCTTACTAAGACAATTAATTTGTCTATTTAATAAAATCACGTGCTTAGTCTTTCCCACATGAAAACTTATTTTTTGTTTGTAGAATCAAAACTAATGAGGGTTATAAAACAGTCCGTTGTCCCAACAAACCCTTTTAGCAACTTTCATTTGACAATACAAACTTAGTACAATGAAAATTAAGACATCTCTTGTGTATGTAAAAGCCTACCTCGTAAACCAAGTGAAACTCAGACTGTGAGGGAAGTGTGTGGCTCTTTTGATTCCAAAACTAATGGAAACATGTAAAAAACCTCAATGAATCTAAAAATAATATATATCTATCTTCTAACACCAAGAATAATGTATTGTAAGTGAACCTGAGTATGTCAATGATAGTAGTAGTTAATGTACTTGTCACTTTGCTTAGGTATGGTAAAAGTGTTGCTTTTCTTTTTGGGTGATTAATAAATGAATAAATGAATTAATTCCTCGTAGTTTGTCGATTCCTTTGGGGTTCTTTGTGATGTCTAAGAAGGAAAGTATGTTCTTTAGGTGATGACGAAATAACTGCACTTGTTAGAAGGAATAAACATATGGTAGAGACACCTTAATGGAAGGGACTCAAAGCAGATTAACACCCAAAGCCTCCAAGAATACCAAAATCAAGAGGGGAGGAAAAATCTTTTGCTAATAAGTAAAATAAGTCAGATTTACATATTTTTGAATGTTAGAGACAACCCAAAGCACCGCATAACGTTCGTGATTAGGTGAAATTTTTAGCTAAGTCCCAGGGCTAGGTAAAACTAGCTCAATCTTACTAAGTAAAATTACACTATCTTATGGTATTACTAAATCGTTTGTGCATTTACTTATTTATGGACTAACTCTTGATGATTGTTTTAATGGATTGTTCGATTATTGATTGAACGAGTCTTATGAAGTTTGTCACATGCATGATGGTTGGTCCTTTAGATTAAAGTTGATATCAATTTAAGATATAAAATTATTGACATGTATCAAGTGAAACAATAGTAACGCCTATTAATGGTGAGTTATGAAATTGTTATTAAGAATTTAATATTTTTACTGAATTTCTTGATTATTACCAACTCTAATTAGACTTGACTATGGAGTAATTATACTCAGTAACGGGGTGTAAACTTTGTGGTGGAGGCCAATAAGACCTTTACGACTCTTAGTGGATATCATCTCACATATAATCAAAGGGTTGCAACTCTAGGTCGTAGTTAAGGTGTTTTACGCACTAACGTTCTTGATGAATCACTACAAGTTTATCCATGATTAATATACTATTTTGGCACATACTTGTTATCACTTAATGTTGGTGAATCTTGATTTGCATGCTTGGGTCAGTAGAGTACGTGCTCCTAATCATGCTACTTCATTCTTATAATGTTCTCCATGGATATGTCTCATATGACATGCATTTCATGCATTTTGTTGCAAAATGTGTTAGTTGGTCTTACATCATTTATCTGTGATTTATTGTAGTTGGATTGTTTTACTTGTTGTATATCCATGCTTACTTAAAAGTTATTGTTGTTGTGATGTAAATCCTCTAATTGTCTACCCTTTGCTAGCTTTAAGATTTTCACCTCTTGAGCATTTTTGTTTCTTTCCTTTCTTTCTTTCTTGTGAAGTAGTAAGTGACCAATGTCTTTGTTTGACATAAATGAAGAAACATCTTGCTTGACAATGATCATGATCAATGTGGTGTAACAGAAGCTTGACAAGACCTATCCATGTTCTTTGCTTGTGACAACCTTCTACTATACTTCTTTACAAGTAAAACTTTATTATTAAATACAACCAACTTTAAAAAAATTGTAATTCTATTTTAGATCTTTATGTATCTACTACTCACAATATATATAAAAAAATCACTTTGGATTTTTAGATTATAGGACAGATATAACGTAAACACTACCTATTGATATTACTATTATATATATTTTTTAGTAAGGGTGTTTCACCATTAATCCTTATGAGTTTGGTTCATTGGTAAAAGTTAATGAATAATATTCATTTCTCAAATTCTCAGATTAATTATAATAAAATTAAATCAATATAAAGAGAAGAGTAATGAAACTATTTGTTTGCAAGTGCAATTATATAGCCTTTAAAATAGCAATAATAAATTATAAAAGGAAAAGACTATAAAAAGAGAAATAAATTATACTTAAATATTTTGTTTAAAAAGAAAAAAGATTGGCATTATCTCCACAATAAATGTTATAAAAACCAAATTAGAAATTTGACTTAGTCCTTTTTATAAGAATCAATCTAGAATGTCTCTTCGTATTAGTTTTTTTTTTTTTTTTCAAAAATGCCTTTAATTATGAGTCTTTTCTTTATTCAATACATAATAAGTAGGATACATTAATGTCTTAAGTTCTTTAAGAGTCTAACTTTTTCTTATATGGAGAGAAGTTTGGAAGCCTACTTTGCCACTTTACATTCATAGCCAATAAAAATTAAAGCAACAAATACATTATTAATGAGAGAGATTAAAAAATTAAATATTTTAAAAAAGAATATGAATATGTCATATTAATGTTAAGGATAATTTTGGAAAAAAATATAAATTTAAGACAAATTTAATGCTACTAATTAAATTGACTAATTTTCTTGATCCTAGTGAATTAATTAATTAGGTCTCATAAAAACGATGAAGAAAGTATTTTTTAAGAGAAGTGTTAGCAACACACTCTTCGACACACTTTTTTGAACATACTTTTTTTATTGGTTAAAATTTATTAAAAATCACAAAAAAATTGTGGGTCCCATATACTTAATGAATCTTTCTCATGATTTTGTGATTTTCAATTAATTTCAACCAATAGAAAAAGAGTGTTTGAGGGTGTGTTGCTAACACTTCTCATTTTTTCAAATATTTGTCTATGCCAATAAATGATAATTAAATGATATCTTCACAGTATTTATTTACGCCAATACCCTGGTTTTACACAACTAATTCAACCTAATAATTATTATTTTTTACATTTTTATAAATATTTGTTTGATCGAAATGTTGAACATTTTTTAAATATTATTTTACATTTTTGAACATTTTTACAAATGGACCTTAAGAAACTAACTTCTTTGAAAAAAATATATTTAAAAGAGTTTTTAAGAAATTTATTTAGGAATATCTTGTCATATGAACATTTAAATGGATGTTTGATCAAGATTATAAAAATAACTAGCATTTTAAAAAATTATTTTATATAACTAAAATTTATAATAAATAAATATTTTTGAATATGTAAATTATATTATAATTAAAATTTGTAATAAATAAATATTTTTGATCATATAAATTATATTGTAGATTTATAATAAATAATTTATATTGTATATAATGTATTTTTTAACTATTGATTTTTTTAAAAAAATGTTAAAAATTAATTTATAAATAAAATAAAAATGATAAATTAAAAGATATGAGAGTTAAGAAAAATTTATAAAAACACTCTCATTAAAAAAATAATTAAAAATGTTTTCATCAAAATGATTCCTAAAACCGCTCTCGTTCAATTTTTTAAAATAAAAACTGAAGTATATTATTTATCTAAATACCATTTAAATAAGATCAAATGTCAAAATGAAAATCGTTCCAGATTTTTTTTTAATACATATTTCGAGATCAGATCCAAAATATGATGCGTAAAGAACTTGATTCTCTTGTACTCAAACAAATACAAGTTGGTTAAAATTATTATCATTTTTGCACATGTTTATGTAACGGTATGCATTTGTACCAATATATGTTGGAATAAAAAAAAATATGTATATTTTATCAATAAATAAATAAATAATATATATATATATATATATATATATATATATATATATATGTACAATTTATATAATTTAAAAAATAAGGGTCAAAATATAATTAATATTTTAATAACAAACAAAATAAATAAAAATTTGAGTTTAATATATATACATTGTTAATATAATTTTTTTTTCACTATCAAACAATTAAAAAAATATATATAATTTTTATAAAAATTAATAAATTTAGAAGATTTATAATTAAATGATATCATAAAAGATTTTTATAATATCATTATTTTATTCAATAATCATTCTTTAAAATAATAGATATCTTAAAACCGAAAAAGCAATCAGAAGTGGCCTTTCAATTTCAGCGGCGCTCAATACGAGAGGTCAACATCCTTTCACTCAAAGGTAACGTTATTCTCATTTGTTATTTTTAAATAGTAGTATAATTTTATAAAATTTAATTATTATGCATTGTTAGCATAATTTTTTTACATTATCAATCAATTGAAAATAAGTTTTAGTGTGACTTTTAGAGTAGTTATTATTAAAGTCAACAAACTTATCATATATGATAGATTATTATAAAATGATAATATAAAATTACTTTATACTGTCAGTGTATAGTTTATTTTCTCAAACTCTTTACACAGTTAATATGTAAATTATTTACTCTTATAAAATTGAGAAAATAGGCTATTCACTGACAGTGTAAAATAATTTTATACTGTTATCCAATCATAACTCATCATGTGTGGTAAATTTGTTGACTTTAATAATAATTACCCTAAAGATCACACTAAAACTGATTTTTAATTGATTGATAGTGTAATTTTTTTTACATTAATAATACATAGCAATTAAGCTCAAAGAGTTTTTATAAGGTTATTAAATCAGAATTTGTGATGTATTAATTTTTTTTACGTTATAATGCAAACATTTATTAGTTTTATATGACTAATTTCCGTAAGAAAACTTAACTGATTATCTTTAATAACGGTTTTTCTTAATGTTGGTTGATGTATTGTAATTTTATTAATGTTTATAATAATTATCTTTAAAGTAATATTATTATTTTTATTAGTTAATAATATGAATTTTTTTACTGTAACGATTTTGATATTACTGGAACGAATTTAATTTTGATATTACTGTAACGATTTTATACTGTAAACTAAATTGACATAATTTTATATATAATTTTAAAATAATTATTATAAAAGTTAGTAAATTTTAATTATATAATAATACAAGATTAAACAATAATACACAAAATTTTATACAATCAGTGTATTTTAATTAAATTTTTCTTATAATTTATTTTTACTTTTTAATTATATAATTTATTTTATTATATAGCTTAATTGAAATATATTAAAAGTATAAATTCTTTTATATTATTATCTAAGTATAAATTGATATATAATTAAAAATTATTCATTTTATAATAGTTATTTTAAAAGATAAGATAATTTTAATTAATTGATACAGTATATCAATTTTTTTTATAAACCACATGTTACATGTATCCTCAATCTTGTTCAAGTCAGGTAAGATGATTATGGACAATAAAGTTTTTTTTTTGAATATTTAACACAACTGTATATCTAGGACTCAATATTTGTTATTATTATACACTTTTTTTTAGAGTTTAATGAATAGACACTATCGGTATAAAAATTTTACATTATCAATCAGTTAAAAATTATTGTTGATTTGGCTTTAAAAATAATTATTATAAAAGCCAACAAATTTATTATATATAATAATTTATAATTAGATCAACGTGTAAAATTACTTTATAAAGCCTTTTTTTTTTATATATATTTGATATTTGATATTATTATAAGAGGTCTCGTAAAAAGTGAGTGACAACGTGATTTGGCGAATAATAATGAATGCCGTTTTGGCCGTTCCAAGTTACAGCCTTGCTTGGTTTATGCGGGTCGGTCAGGTCAGCTATCATCAACCAAGCAATGAGTAAGCAAATAGATTAATTGGAGTTTGCCTAGTTCAAGCTTCAAAGCCCGAAACCCAAAACCCAAAACCACGCGGATTCTCCCTCTTCTTTTCTACCTTCATTCTTTGGTCATATAACATCGATTACGGAAGATTTCGTCCTTCCTATTATATATATTTATATCGTATCCCCATTTCTGAAAGGACCGGATCTAGGGTTTTTGTTACTGTGCTGAAGAAGAAGAAGAAGAAGAAAAAAGAGTAGTCATACTCATGGCGTCGCAGGAGCACATCGAAAAGATGCAGGCACGGCAGAACTACCGGAATTTATGGCACACCGATCTCATGAGAGCGATTCAGGCCGATACTCCTTGTAAGGACACTCTCAGTTTCTCTCTTTCTCTCTCTCTCACTTTTGAATTTTCGGGTTCTGTCTTACACTGACGTCGTCTCCGAACCTCAATTTTGCGCAGATTGTTGCTTCGCGTTGTGGTGGTATGTGATCTGGAACTTTCTCTCACTGTAGCGATGTTTTTATCGATTCTGGTTTTGTAGATCTGATGATTGTTCTAATTGCTCTGATTTTTTTTTCCGCTTGGACGAGGAATCGAATCTTTCGTTTTCAATTTCGTTGTTTATCGTTTTCAAGTTATAGATCTTGGATTCACGTTGACTTGCATTGACTAACGAAGTAACTTGAGATACTGCTTAAAGTAGTTTCCGCACTCTGTTCACATTGATCGGTGTTATTATTCGTTTAATTATGTAATTTTTAAGATCTGTAGATCTGAGGAAGAAAAGTGAAAAGCATTCATATTCATATAGTAGGGCAGAGACAAACCATGCTTATTCCGGGTGGGTTAAGATTGTGCTGAACTGGCAAGGAGTTGGTGAATGTAAAAATGACTGGGGGGCGGGGGGGGGGTTGTTCCTCTGGCTCTGTCTTTAGGTACAATATCTTTGAAGGTAGGAGAAAGTGTTGAAGATATCTGGTCTCTGTGTCAGTTTCGTTTCCTGAGTGAAGGGTCCGTATCATTACTGTTCCCTATATGCCAATTGCCAAGCCTCAACACGGGAAGGGTTTATGAGAATTCAATGATTTTAATAGGGGTGTTCATCACAATCCAAATCAAACCAATTAAATTGGTTCGGATCAGTTCGGTTATCGGTTCTTTACACTTCAAATCCGAACCAAACCAATCATAATTGGTTCAGTTATTGGATTTAACTTTCTTCAACCTGAACCAATGCAATCAATTATGTTTTAACTATTAAAATAATATATTTTAAACTTATAACTTAAGTTTTGCTTCAACTTTTGTATTTTCTTTCTTTTTCATTTATTTTAATTTTCTTATGATCTTATCTAATGTTATAAAATATTTTAATTTGATCATGTTTATTATGTAAATTTTTTATTATATTTTAGGTAAAAAAAATTAATGATATATGTAAAGTGATAATTATATAAAAATTAAATATTTTTGATAAAATAAATAATTAGTTATTAAAAAACAAGGAATATTTTTACCTTGTCTTAGTATAAAATTAAATAATTATATAAAATAGACAATAAATGAAAATAAAAACTTGAAAAATATAATAATTTTATATTTATCATAACCTGATAACCCGAACCAAACCAACTCAATTATAATCGGTTCAGTTTGGATTGGCCAAAAAAATTTTCAAAACCTGAACCAAACCAATCCAATCAAATATAATTGGTTCGAATTTTATTTTGCCTTAAATCCGAATCAATCCAACCTGTGAACACCCTAAATTTTAATACGGTTCTGGCTTTGTAAAATAAAAAGGTTATAACTTATAACACTGTGATGCCACATTGAACAAAGTGTTACAAGAAATATTTAATACTATTTTGAATGATAAATATTGAGATATTTTGGTTGTGAATTATTGGAAAACTAGTTTGTATCCCTAAGGAATCTATCTCTCTGATCTTTTGAGAATCTGTTGTGTCTGTCGCTCTGTCTCTGCTAGTAGCCACATGATAAAAAATTATTATTTATTATTTATTCATTACAAGGAAGAAGCAGGTGGTTGGTTTTTGTTACTGTGCTCAATGAATTTAGGTGTGTCTTTTCTCTTCTCAGTGTTTTTTCAGTTGGATTGGATCCTAATATGTCTTCTGTGGATACCTTGAGCTTATATGCCTTCTCATGCACGCAATAATTAAGGTTAAAAAATTTAAACATGTTCCTTGAGGCTATAGACTAGATGCCTATTCAGGCTTGATTTGAGAGCAGGCCATGTAAATGTGTTGTATGACATGTGCTTTGAGCTGGTTTCCATTTGCAAGTATAAGTTTGTACTTAAATTTTATGTATGATCAGCTCGTATAACCTGTTTCTGCATTTGATCTCTCATTTGTGTGGTTGTTATTTCGATGACCTGATTCATGAATTTGTTTTATATCTGTAATGCACTTTCAGTTGAATCACAATTTTCATTGACCTACATTGTAGGCATAAATTTAATTTATTTTCTGCAGTAAGTAATGTAATTTTCTATTGTCCCATTATAGTGCACCGTGCGTGTCTTACCTGCTTCGCAAACGAGCTCTTTACAATGACATGTCAAGGTGATTGATACTATTTCTGTTTTCCCAATATCCCAAAATGATTTACATGGTCTGTTTGTGTGATATACCTGTCTTATTACTTGTTCCAGATACACATGTTGTGCTGGTTACATGCCCTGCAGTGGTAGGTGTGGAGAAAGTAAATGTCCTGAATTTTGCCTATGCACTGAGGTATAAAAATGCGTACTTGTTTTCTTTCCTTTTATATATACCTGATATTGTGGCATTATGTCATCCCTCGCTGTGATTACAGTCAGTTTGGGCTGTGATGCCTTAACCATTGCATGATATTAGTTCAAGTTTATAACGGAATATCACAGGTAATAATTGTTGAAGACTTGAAATATGGCTATGGTATGAACTAATGTAAAAAGAAAATGCAAGTGCAAGATTTTATGGTTAGGCTAGTAAATTAGTCTATATGTTTATGGCAGGGCTGCATCTAAAAATGGGTAATTCTTAACGGTGAAGGGTAAAGGGTGGGTTAAAATGTTTAACCATTGAAGCAAAATCGTTTGATCTCTCCTTGGAATGTGGTGAAGGTAGGCTTTAGGCAGATTTTAGATGCAGCCGTAGTAGCAAATGAGCTAGTTGAGGATTTAAGGTTAAATTAGTCTATCTGTATCTATACTAATTGGGAATTTTCAATTAAACAGTTATAACTTATTAGTTTCTGACTGTAGGCTGGATTTGAGGACCCACTAAAATTTTCAAAAATTGTAGGGACCCAAATGTTTTGTAATTGTCTTGATTGTTTCAAAATTTCTATTGGACCCCTACTAATAGTGTTCTCCTGGTAAGTATCCAATTAGGTTCCAAGCTTGTAATATAGAGATTTTATTGAAAATTCCTGAATAGTATAGGAATGTATAGATTAATTTAACTAAGATTTTAAAATAAGAAAACTTGAGGTTTCTAGCAGATTTTGAAAAAGTTTATGATCAATTCAAAATGAGGATTCCTGGACATGGTTTTAGATAGAAATGTCATTTATTCAAAATGGGGAATGTGAACCCAAGGGTGTCTTTTAACCAGTTTGTCTTTGTTAATGATGAACTGAAGTCTTTGTTTCATGGTCCAAAGAGGACATAGGAAGGTGATATACTAAGTAAGCTGTTGATTTCATTTATTAAGTTAAGCCATAATACATTTATATTGAACTGTTTTTTCATTTTAAGTTGTTGAGTTATTGCATAGTTGAAAAAAATGAAAATGTACTGAAACTAGAGTTAGAGCAAAAAATTGTTGTTTTATTTAAATATTGGGTGTTAGAAGATAGCATTTGAGCAATTATTTATAAATTGATATTTGCAATTGAATGAAGAACTTGCAGGATTCCTTTGGAGCTGGTATTGTGGGTCTTGAATTTTCTTTAGTTATTTCAGATAGCATTGCTATATTTATTGTTATGCATCTTTGTTTCAGGTTTTCCTCTGCTTTGGAAATTCAGTCGCCTCAACTCGCTTTCTATTGCAAGATGAATTTAACATTCAAACTACGCAATGTGATAATTGCATTATTGTACTCTCTCTGTCCCTCTCTCTTCTCCTTTACACTCACATTCACTGCCAGATACACTTGCAAGAATTTTTGTTTTTTCAATGATATTCTGTTAATTACATGTAATTCTTTTGTTTAGGGTTTCATGTTTTGCCTTCAACAAATTGCATGTATATTCTCTATTGTTGCCA
The DNA here is from genome assembly GCA_004329165.1 of Spatholobus suberectus. Lineage (NCBI taxonomy): Eukaryota > Viridiplantae > Streptophyta > Magnoliopsida > Fabales > Fabaceae > Spatholobus > Spatholobus suberectus. Next base: position 78,458,244 of record CM014733.1, read on the forward strand.
TGATTGTGGGAAGTGATGAAATTCAAGAGGCTTCTCAGTTGCTATCTTGTTTGGCTGACTTCGTGTACTGCACGTAAGGCTCCCTCTTCTCTCTCAAGTCTCAATAAATTGTGCACTTAATATTGGAAGACGTTTGTACTAATTTTCCCCCGCCTTGTTTGTAGGGTTTGTGCATGCATGCAGGTAAGTTTGTTAATTATTTCTGAAATGGTTAATCATTATGCCGTATGCATGATAATTATCACTTAAGCAAATTTTATTTGCAGACTCAGCACAAGATTGAGATGGACAAGCGTGATGGGTTATTTGGACCCCAACCAGTAATGGCAGTGCCCCATGTTCAACAGATGTCACGCATTGATCAGCCTGTTCCTCCTTCTGCTGGGTATGCACCACAACCTGCCTATGCACCACAACCCGCATTATGGACAGCCCTATGGTTATCCACCTGCCCCACCACCTTCTCAAGGATATCCTGCTCCTGGTTATCCCCCTGCTGCCTATCCTCCACCGGGATATCCCCCTTCTGGCTACCCTAAGTGATTAGTTTTAGCATGCATTGTGTTGGTCTACAACGCTAATTGATTGTTCATAACCAGTGTTTTCTTCAAAGTCCGCACAATCGCAGCTATATGAAGCAGTCGTGTGTGGCGAAATGCAATAGTTCGATTGATCACTTATTTTGCATTTGCCATAAAAAGTTTTGCTTTGTGGCTTGAGAATATAATTCCTTTCGTGTTGTCCATTCTGATACGTCGACTTCTATTTGTATATTGTTGTCGGTGGTGTTTACACATAGTTCTCTTGTTTCGCTTGTTATGTGCAATACCTGGTGAAATGTTGTTCCAATTTTATTTTTGTTTTGAAAAAAGGTGATTCAAATTATTCAACGTGTGATAGCCACTGGACTATTAGCCCAGTCGTACATGAAGGTCCGTGTCGCCAGACTGACAGTGCACCCTGGAATTATACAGACCTTAAAAGCATCTTCGATACTTGATTTCAATTTGGGTTCTCAACTATTTTTTGGTGGTTTTTTATTTTCCGGTCATATAGAATTTAAGAATACTAATTTTCACTTCGATGATAGAATCTAATTTGAGTTATTAACTTATTTTTAGTAACTAATTTTCACTCAAACTTCCATTTTGACTAAAAATTTGTTTTTTTAGTAGTTAAGCAATCTTGGTTGTAGTTGTTTATATAAGCAATTTCTTTGAGAGTTTTTAATTATAGGGAATCTTTGGTAGTGTGTTTTAGAGGAAAGAAAGAAAGAGGATAGATAGAAATAGGAAAGAGAGCAATAGGTAAATAAAAATAGACAAGAAATAGAGTGAATTTTGATGTTTTTGGTTTAAGAAAAATAAGAAGAAATAAGAGAGATACTGGAAAAAGAATGAAAAATTGCATTTCAATTGATTATTTTTGCATTCTAATCGTTTGTTTTTCATTTCAATTTATTAATATTATATTTCAATTAATTCTCTATTTTCTGGTGGTTTTAAACCACCAGTAATGCTAAAAACATGTGCGAGCCATAAACAAAAATTGTCAATGAATGTCATTTTTTAGCGGTTTCGAATTACTAAAAAAACCTCGTCACAATGTGCAGCATGCCTCTACCTCGTTCCGATTTTTGTGCATTTCAGTAAGAAAAAAAAAAGGTGTGGGGCCCACACCTTTTTTTTTCCTCCCACCTGTTTTTACACAACTAAACAATCTTACTTTTTTATTTTTTGTCAATTTCTTCTCCCTTTTTCCTATTTTTTCACCATTTTCACTCTACCAAACAAAACTATAAGAGAACATATAGAATTCTTATTTGGACTTGCATTTGAAGAGGTTATGAAATAATTTTTTATTATTATTTGTGAAAGGTCCTACAGCCAAAACAAGTAAGAGAACACCTTATAAAGAAAAAAGAAATTGTTGAAGGATCTATTAGTAAAGACAAAGACAAAAAATCAGGAGGGTTTTTAAAGACCCTCAAGCTAGCTAACCAAGGATAAGGAGTTAGCTATTTGCCAAATATAACCCACAATTCCTACTAATGAATGATTAGGAGAAACAGCTAGTAGTGGTAAATTGAACAACAATTTTGGAGTTTGTTTTGACTTGGTGAAAGTTCCTAGCAATAACTAGTTGGAGACCTTTTTAGAATAGCATGGACCTCAACTTAAACTATAGAATAGGTCCATAGGAAGGATCCATTTTCATAACAAAGGATCTCCTGTTGAAGCTATACGATTTGTTAGGGAAAAAGGCACCATCATAATTCAATTTCACCTATTCCTAAAGGTGCAAAGACCAAGAGAAATGTGATGAATCACCCTTTTTGACTTTTGGAAGCAATATATAATATAAGCTCTTAGTTTTAACAATATCTTCAACATAGCATTGAGCTTTCGATAAGAGTACGACATCTATTACCCATTTTATTAAAGAAAACAAGATCATTTCTCCGTAGCCACAAATGATTCAAGATGATTGCAAACAATATAAATCAATTGCAAGATTAATCATTCGAGTAGATAAGGTTATGGAGAAGCCTGTTCTTAAAGACTCTGAGAGAAAAGCATGAGGGTTTTGTTGTGGGGCATAATTTTATGCCAAATGCAAGACACTGAGTTGTAGTCTTGAAGCACATGCAAAGAGGTCTCATCAACGTGCAAGCAAATAAGACTTTTTTTTTTTATCATCAAAGAGGTGTTGTGACTATCTTAAGAAGTTAGTGGTGAGAGCCTCAACCAAGTTTCCAAATAAAGGTTTGAAACCTTTATGAACTTGACCACTTTCAAGTAAAGCCAAAAAGCTTATCTTCATTTTGGGTCCCTAGGAAAAAGATCAATGTAGGCAGAAGAGATAGAAAATTCTACATTTGTGTGTGAACCCATGCTATAACATTTGTACAATTAGGGCTTGGAGGGATATAGGCTAAAATACAAAGTCACAAATGACTAGGGAAAGAGTTGGTCAAGTATTCCATATTCCATAGTGTTAACATCTACAACCACATTTGACACTATCAAACCTAGGTCATTGTCAAGTAACATTCGTGTGGCCATAGCAACCAACTTGCCAATGTTTGGAATCCATAAATCCAACCAGAAGTTTATGTTTTGTTTGTTACTAAGCCTGCAACACACCAAACTCATGAACTGATCCTAAATTGCTCTAACCCCAAGATAACAGCTTAACACATATTTTTTAATCTTCAACTTTGGTATCAATGCATTTCCTAATGCATATTTAGATCAAAGAACTTGAATCCACAATTGATCAGGGTTTGAACACATCTCCCACGTTGTGCCATGATCTTTGAATCCCAAGGCCTTTCTGATTCTTTAGGAGACAAACATTCTCTCATGCAGTGGTGTGAAAACCTTTTCCTCCTTCAATGTCCCCATATGTGCATTTTCAACATATCTTATCAAACTTATAACATATTGCCGTTGGAATATATGGAAATCGCATTGTATATAAGGGTAGAGTTTCTACCAGCTAGGGATAACATCTTTCTTTTCCAAGAGCTTAATTTAGAGAAAGCCCTATCAAGTATTGGTGGCAAAATGAGCCAACCCATTTAACCCACCTTTTTAGACAGGCCAAACTGGGCTATTTAACCCACCAGTCTGTTTTGGTTTGCCAAAAATCGAGTTCGCAACGAGTCGAGATGGACAAGTCTGTTGGGCCAATACTTTTTTTAAATTTGGTAAAAAAATAATAAATTATCAGAGTAAGATTTCAACTTTCTATTTCATTTTGGTATAAAAGGAATGTTGTGTTTATGACTCAATATTCAAATTTGGAGTTAATGAATGAAGGTAAATGTGTCTCTCGAACAATTTTAGACAAACTAATTATGATTAGGAAGACATGTGATATTAACTAGTAGGAGCCTAAAATTATTTTCTTAAATAATTTTTTTTAGTTATACAAATTTTTTCTTTATTTTAATTTTTTGGCATGTTAGCCTACTGGCTTGCCTGTCTACCTATAAACGAGGTACGCTAATGGCAAGGCGGGCCAAAATAGGTTAGCCTGGCCCATTTTTCCATCCCTACCATCAAGGATATGTTGGAATAAGCTTTTAGCCACCTTCTTATGGTGGAGATTAACACCTAAGTATCTCCCCAAATTATTAGTTCTCCTAAACCCAAACGCTTCACTAATCTAGTTGCGAACTTATCTACACACATTCTTAGAAAAGAAGATCTTAGTCTTCTCTTTGTTTAAAGTTTGGCTCGAGCTAATAAAAATTAGTTTAGGTACTCAAAGATGACATGCAACTACTCTATACTAGCTTTTGCAAATAAAAATAAATCATCAACAAAACAAAGATGTGACAAACATGAGTCTTTTTTAAAGGGTTTAATAGGCCTCCAAATGTTCCTCGAAACATCCTTGTTAATCAATTAAGACATTTTTCTAAACATATCACAAATAGGCAAGGAGAAATTGGATCTCCTTGACAAACTCCCTTTGAAAGGGTGAACTCATCCGAACCCTCCCCATTCCACAACATTCTCGTAGTAGGGGTTGAAATACAGTACCAAATTAGCTCCACAAACCATGTTGAAAAGCTAATGCTCGTGATAGTTTCTTGAACAAACCTCCAATTTTGTTTATCATATGCTTTTTCAAGGTCAACTTTGACTGCCATCCAACTCTTTACCTCTTTCTTTCTACGTGTGGAATGAATCACTTATTATGTGATGATAATGTTGCCATAACTTGGTCTCTTTGGCATGAAGCTACATGGGACCATACTTATAATATGTTCTATAACTTGCTTGAGTCTTTGGGCTTAGACCTTGGTCAAAAGCTTATAAGTGACATTACTTTTGGAATTAACGTAATTAGAGTTTTGTTGAAGTTTTGAATTTCCTTAGGATTATGGAACAAAAAATTTATTAGCTCACACACAAAAGGACCCACAATCTCCCATTGAGCTTGGTAGAACAGAAGGTGCAAGCCATCTTTTTCTTAGGCCTTGTGAAAGAGGGCACTTCTAACCTCCATCTGCGAAATTGGCTCTAAAAAAGTTTAAAGTGTAAGAGGTTCAATTAGTGGGAAAGTACCTTGAAGATAAAAAGAGAGAATAGTTACCATCAACATAAAAGCCTCTTTGAAGAAATTGTTCACCATTTAGTCTTTGTTGGATTTACATTACCCATCTTAATACTGAAGTTTCTCCATGAAATTTTTGCGTCTTCTAATTATGGTAGTGTAATAGAGGTATTTTGAATTGTGGTCTCCAAATTTAAGTCATCTATACCTTTCTTCTCGACAAAGTAGAAGCTCCAACACACTCCACAGTTTTATTTGCAACTCCGATTCCCACCATTCAAGAGGCTTCGATCAATCCCATGCAATCTACGTATTAACTCCTTCTTTAGCTTAAAAAAATTGCCAAAAATTTGTCTATTTCAAACTTTAAATCCTCTTTGGACTTGTTTAGGAATTGAGGCCAATTAGCTACGTATTCCAAGTATCCTTTACAAAGAAACTAAAGTCATGATGAGTCAACCATAAGGCATGAAACCTAAAAGCCTACGTGAAACATCTTGATGTTGAGGATGACTATGTTTAAGGAACAAGGGCCTATGATTTGACCCTAAAAACAACAAATGTTCCAATGTAGCACTTTGAAATTTGATTCTTTGACATAAAAGGATGGCCAATATATCCGGCACCAATGAGACCAATGAACTAGAGAGTGTCCCATAACTCTTTCGAGCCCTGAGGTATGCATTAAGGAGAACCACCAAAGTTTTCATGCTTGAATAAATAATGTTGAAGTCCTCAAGGACTACCCAAGGACTAGGAGTGTTTACATCCAAACCGATCCAAAAAAAATCAAAAAGCCGATCCAAAAAATTGAAAATCGAAGTAAAGTGACATTTTTTGGATTTATTAGATGGTTTTGGTGGCTAATCGATCAGTTTGGTTCAATTTTCAATTGGGGTTCTAAAATCAAACCGAACCAAACCAAACTAAAATAATAATACTAAATATGTGTGATAAGCAAGTGTTGAATTATTATCATATATGTGTCTTGCTTAGAGGGAAGTAGCATTTCTTTTCCCTAAAATTTGCAGTACCAAAACCACGTACACTTCTAAATCCGCATATATAGGTAGCTGTAAACATATATATTTGAACACTTACTAGCATCTATATAAAATTTGCAATACCAAAATCACGTACACTTACTAGCTAGTGTTTAGTTGAACACTTGGTGTATTTGATAGTTGATGCACTTGATGAATTAATGTATTTACTAGTTTCCTTATTTTTCTCTTTACATATCTTACTTTTCTCATGTATGGGTTTAGAAAATAGGAAATTAAAGAATCGGTAAAGATGGTCGGTAAAAACCGAATCAACCAATCCAAGCCAAACCACATTTTTTGGATTGGAGTGGATTGGATTTTTTTGTGTAAGCCATCCATACCGAATCGAACCGCATGTTCTTTTCATGTTTGGATTGGATGACTTTTTGGCTCAAAACCGATCCGCGAACACCCCTACCAAGGACCATAAATAGTTGAGCTATTCTTTTATTGCACACCAAAGAGGTTTACAAAGATGTTGTCTGTGGTTACTATATACATTAGTAACATGCCAAGATTCGTAGGTTCTAAATTGAACCTTAAGATGAAGAGACTAGTCTGTTATAAACAAAGTTTCCACCTTCCAATCCTTTGATTTCCAAAGACACTAAATCCTACCAGATTGGCATATAGAATCAACAAAAATGCAATCATCAAAACCAAATCTCTTAGTCATCTTTTTAGCCATGCTGGTATCCAAATGGGTTTCCAAAAGAAAAACCAAAGAACAAGCACGAGTTTAGCACATATCCTTGATAACAAGAATAAAGCTACGTATACCAATACCTTTACAATTGCAGCTAACTATATTCATGAAAAAAATGGAGATGAGAAAAGCAAAAACTTCCACACATGGCAGCAATATACCTTTCTTTATCATTTTTCATTTGTCACACTAAAATTTTCTACATATAAGTGAATTGTTTGACACCTGTTCCTTGATTATAATCTATATTAATTTAGTTAATTAATGAATTATTAAGTTAAGTTGATGAAAATGCGAGTAATTTTTTTTAATTTTTATAATAGAAAATTTCAAAATTAACTAAATTTGGAAATGTTAGTAAAAGATAGAAGATAAAGTGTATATATATATAGTAGTACATGTTAGTCATAAAGGCAAACAACTAAATACAAAGAGAAAAAAAGTACATCAAAAGATAGACACTACCTAACCCAATATGTACATAAAAAAAGGTCCTATACAAAGTAGTGTAAGTCTACCTTATCCTTCATACAAAAAGAGAAATACTATAAAACTAGATTTACGGATCCTCATCTGTAGGAATATCTTCTAACTAGTCCTCAGCATCATTGAGCATTACCATCATCTTCAATAATCTCAATCAATTATACATGAAAAAAAAATGGAGTAAGGTGATTTATTCTAAAATCACTTTTACATGTATAGTACGAATCCTACCATAAAATATAAATAAAACATAGCTGACAATAGAGAGGAACCTATGGTTTAATTCTAAGTTGTATTAGACTACCTTTAACTAAGCATGGGTCCATACTTCCCATTAGTAAGTAATAATTCTCAACAAAACTGGAAAGTGACTGGGAGTATATACACCTCTCTCAACAACATCACAAGGTACAGTCCTTATCATCATTGAAGAACAAAATAACAGTTTAGGACATCCATTTATGGAGGTTTACTCTCACCCTAATCTTAGAATGCTAAGCAGTTGCCAAGGTTATCAAGATTGGTCAGGCGAATATCCTGACTCACGGGCGCTATCCTAACCATTGAGACCTTCACCACTTGATACCTAACCCCAAGACCTCTGAAATTGGTTCCTGTTTTTTATTTCTCAGGGTACCAAACTGTAGTTCCCCTAGTAAGGGTGTCATGCCACAACATGTCCCTCGCTTTACATTACTTACTAACTTCTCAAGCAAAGGCTTTTCCTAGTCTTATTTAATTTGAGCACCAGTACAATTAACATCTTTGCTTTATATTGCATAAATTGCACAATAAAAATTTAGACAATGCATAAATCACATAGTTAAAGAAAGCATTTATAATCTTAAAATTTAATAATTTATCTAATTAAACCCCTTAAAATTTAACCAAAATTTTAACAGTATAGTAACTTAATAATTATCAAAATTTTAGCAGCGTAACTACTTAGTAATCATGTTTTAATCATTAAAATTTTAGCAGAATAATAATTTATTAATCACATTTTAATTATCAAAATTTTAGTAGAATAACAATTTAGTAATCATAATTTTATTACCAAAATTTTAATAGAATAGCAACTTAGTAATCATAATTTAATTAACAAAATTTTAGCAGAATAACAACTTAGTAATAATAATTTAATCACCAAAATTTTAGCAGAATAACAACTTAATAATTACATTTTAATTATCTAAATTTGAGCAACATAACAACTTAATAAAAATTAAAGTTTAGCATAAAATATTATAATAATATAAAGAGAACATAACTAAACTTTATGCATTGAAAGGTTTAGGAGAAAACCTTTCCTACCAACATGTAAAATGACTATAATTCAAAACCAACCCCACTCCCCCCCCCCCTTACCTCAAAGATGGTTGATGAAGAGGAAAAAAGTTGATCGTGATGTTAGTTCCAAAATCCTAGACAGAGAGGTTTGTTAATTGATGAAAAACTAGTAAAATTTTGGCATAATAATAGAGTAAAAAAAAAAATTAGAGAGATAAGCTCTTCATATATATTTTGGCCAATTTATGGAGGAAGAGGATGGTGAAAATTTGTCCAAAAAACATGACTATTTATAGAGGAAGAGGGGGCTTTTGGTGTCCACTTGATGACATAAGATAATGATATAATAATTCTAAATTTATTTTACTTTTAATTTAATTATAGGATACATAAACAAAAATAGATAGGTGAGTCAGCTTATTAGGCTAGGACGTGTCCTAGTGAGTTGTCTTAAGCTCTCCTATGTTTATTTTCTCTGTAGTTAAATTGATTGGTACCGATAAAATTATCTAAACTTGAATAATTTAGCTTTCAATATCAAAGTAATGCATTTTAATATGAAACTGGATACATACATTATTTTCCATCAAAATTTAATTTCTAATTATTTTATTTTATTTTATTAATTTTTTTCTGATTTTGATTTATTTATTTTCTAATTTTGAGTTAGAAAATTTATATTAAATCCATTTTAATTCAATAAATATAAAAATTTTATGAAAATTATAAAATTAAATATTTTACTTAAAAATGAACTGAGATTATCATTTTTGCCATTTTTGGATGTCAAACCAATACTAATTTGGTTTATTAGACACCAAAGATTATTTTAGTCATTTTATATCGAAATTCTAAAAAATTTTTAGAAAATTTTCAAAAATATATTTTAATGTATATAATATGATTCCAAGCTCAAATTGATATTTTACAATCAATTGAATCTTTTTCTCATGCCAATCCTTAATGTTAAGAAATAATGACAAAATTATTATTTTCTAATTTGTCTAGACTCGTCTTAGAAAATTATTAAAAATCATGATTAAATAGTTCTCGACATCCTAAATACAACAGTGAGAAACAAAATTTTGAAATTTCTTTCTGATTTTTAGAAATAAATCATCAAATATTAGGAAAATAGTTGAAAAAGTGAAGTAAGTGTATTACAAATTTCACAATTGTGAATTGCAAAGTTAGTCATTTTTAACACATCGCTGCCCAAAGTAGTATGTTTTGTATCATTATCAAAGCTTGTCTCATCTTTCTTCCACCATAACATAACAATATTCCCGTACCCTATTTCATTCACCATTGACATAACTTCAAAATACAACCAATTATCTATGTCCATATTACGGTATTTGCATATATCTCCCCTCATATGTCAGGTTTGGGTCATTCACAAATGATCCCTAATAGTGAATACAAAACTCATGCTTATAGTATATGCAACCAAACAAAAATAAAATTAATTAAAAACTAATTAAGAGTTTAAATTAATAACAATGATTATATTTTACTCCCTACATTCAAACCACTTAATACATCTCCTTATTAAAAAATTTTAAACACGTACATATGATGACAAAATTCATAAGAATAACAAATGCAACCTACTTACTTTTAGCGTAGAACCCCACACAACTAAACAACCTTATGTGCATCAAAACCACTTAACCAACACGCTGCTTTCGTAAGACCTACAAGCAAAAGTTTTCACTCTTAAAAAATAACGTCAATTAGACCCACCGACAATAGAAACTTTTCGGCCAACACACGACCTCTACGTGCTCAACACTCAAAATTGCAATGGTAGGAGAATGCAGGTGAGCAAGCCTAATGCCTAACAAGAATGTAGGGCAACAAAACAATGTGGACGACTTCGTCTGTTTTAGGTGTGATCCAAGTGCCATTTATTGTGCAATTAGAATGATACTTGATATATGCTACTATATGTTGCTAGTGTATGACTTGGTTCATTCACATGTGCCTTTCATTGAGCAATTGGAATGATCTTTTATAGACGTTATTGTATGTTGCAATAATATGTCTTGGTTCGTTCATGTGTGTCTTTTGGTGTGCAATTGGAATGATTGTTCATGTACGCTGTTGTATGTTGTTGTATTTGTTTTGTTCACTTGTTCATGTTTTGTTTCCAATGGGGGGGTTTCTTTATTGATTACAAAATTTTAGTTTTAGTTTTTACTATTTTTAATGTCAAATAACAAATTTTAAAATAAAAATAGGTGTAAAATCCACCTTTACATATATAATCCAAGTAGAATGATTTAAGGTTTTTTGTCAAAGTTGACATGCCTTACCATTAGTTATGTTATCAAAATTGACTAGGGCACCTTGCCAGTTTGACCATCAAGTTCTAGTCCACTTCATCTTTTTTTGTTATTTTTTTGAAAATTGAACTAGGTGTCCACGTGGCATGCCACATCGAATTCGCCAGTTAGATTGACTAGTTTACATGCACACCATGTGTCAGGAAGCACAAGAAGGTGCCAATGGTAGTAACTAGTTCTTGTGAGGCTGCCAAGTCTAGTTCCTATGAGGCCGCCATGTGGCAAATTCTAATAAATTGTGCTAGTGACATATGTAGTTCCTGTGAAGCTGCCACATGGCAGAACCCCATGAGTTATGCCAATACTATTATTTAGCTCTTGGATGTATGACATGTGTCCTACTTGTATTTTATTTAATTAATATTTTTTAAGTTTTTATTTATTTCAAGTTAAATAAGATATTTTAAAAAATATTTTTAAAAAACTATCATTAATTTAAAATAATCTAATATCACATTTTAAATTATTTATTATAAATACAAAATATAACTTATATATTTTTAAAAAATTATTTATTATAAATTTTAATTATATAAAACTAAACATTTTTTCTATACAATAAATAAACTAAAATACTAATTACTATACAAACAAACACAGGTTTAAAGAAAACCAAATGCAAGCAAAATCCTATCTATAGTAAGCAAATCAAAAATTGATTTCCCGGATCCGGCGCCAAGCAATCCATAAACAGCATCACCATTAAACGATGAAAAAGCTCCCCGGCCCAACTTTTTTTCTTTTTACGTTCGTTTTCTCATCTATCATAATCATGTTTAAGCATTAATTACTTGCAGTTGCACCAACGTCATTCTACGCTTTTTCTGATTTTCCTATGGAAGTAAATCGAGTCAGCCTACCAATTACCATTCTCCTACGTTACCTCCGCGCAGAAACGTTCAAAAGAAATCAAAGAGCTTCTTGTCTTTTTATGACTCAAATTTTGTCGAATCTGTGATGCCCGCCAGTCACTGCCACTCAATTCCTTCACTTCCCAATCCAAGCTCCAAAATGTTAAATGCTACTAAAGACCTAAGAGCCTCAAAACTAAAAGCACGTAGGTAAGAAGAATTACGAAAGAAATAGAGTGGAAATAAAGGTTGTTTGGTTGGAGAGAAATAGAATGGAAGTTTGCTTTTTTAACTTTTGAAGATTTGAAATAGAAGAATAAAATTACTTATATAACCTTTGGATTTTATAAACATGGTTTTATTAAGAACGATACAGAGAACGCATATATTCGAATATGTTACAACATATTCGAATAGGTGTGCTAACAGGGGCGTGAAAATGGTCATATATTCGATTATGTAAATGACATAATCAAATATATGGACATTACAGAGGCGACGAATTTGTGAAGATGTCCATATATTCAATTATGTTTAAAAACATAATCGAATATATGGTCATTACAAAGGCCATGACATTTTGAAGGTATCCATATATTCGATTATTTTATTCACATAATCGAATATATGATCATTACAGAGAACACGAATTTTTGAAGATAACACATATTTTGTATTATGTTAGAGCACGATTCCGACCACCACCAAGAAGAAGAAGAACGACGCACACCAGTAACAAGAAGAAAGAGTGAAGTTTGCTTTTCGGAGATTCCAATGCCAACGGTTTACAAAAGTAAAAAGAGGTGGAGGGTAATAACGGAAAGATTGTTGTAAGTTCACATTTCTTTGCAAATCCGCACATATTTGTGACGATTACTTTTAGTGTGGGACCCACCAAATATTTAAAAACTTTCACGCTATTTTGCTTATACCAAATGAATAGAAATTGACTAATTTTGCACACTTCCGTGCTCTTTTCTTCTCTTCTTCGCCACTTCGTTGCTACCAAACGGAGTGTGAAGGTACCATTTAATAACACCTAATGATTAATGAACAAACGATTGCTTGCAAATCCGGAATAGAACAACAATCGATAGATCCGGCCAATATGATAAATGCAAGGTGCTGGTTAATAAATTAAAAAATGAAAAAAAATTATTAAAAATATTATTTATATACTTTTATCACGACTTAAGACATTTTAGTGCGATTTTTAATAAAATAATCATTTATTACTTTCACCAACAATGTCCTTAAAATAAGGTTACCATTACCAAAACCCTAAACCGTGTTTGTTACTGTAACTGTTCAAATCAAATAATGCTTCGCGTGCATTCTGTCATTCATGAACTTCCATAGTTTTTCATCTGGAATTGGTAAAATGTTTCAAAACCAAATTAAACCCTAAACTGAAAAACGTGTGTTTTACATCAAGAATTAATTTCTCTCATTCTCCACAGATAAAATTTTTAACCGAGATTAATTTAAGGACAAAACTTGAGGACAGTTTCTTTAGTGCTTTTAGTGCTGTTCTCCCATTAAAATTAGAATTTTACCTTAATAATCTATATTGATCTTTAATGCATTCTTTAATGCATGTAGATTACCGAAATAAAATTCTAATTTTGAGTAGAGAACAACACTAAAAATATCCAAAGAATTGCACCTAAGTTTTTTCTTTAATTTAAACACATTCAGATTATGTTTTTCAGGTCAAAACATCAGATGAACCAGATCCCAATTCTACAAAATTCGTCTGAATGAAATCGATATACAATTAAAGTCTCAGTTTTTTTTTTTTTCAATGACATCTGTATATATACACATACACAAAAAATGAAGGAAAAAAAAAAAAAAAAAAACCCACCAAAACAGAACATCCGCTTCATTCTTCACTTGCCTGTCCCCAAAAGCAATTATTTAGAATACCACGAAAGAAGCTAGAAAGCAGCAACGTGAGGATATTCAGCGTAAAGTTCAGGGATCCCAGACGCGGCCCAGAGTCTGTCAATAAAGGCACCTTGCATATCGTCGGGTATAAAGGGCGTTCTGCAAAGAGGGCACGTTCTCTGATCGTACCCCATCCAACGGTCCAAACACCCTCGGTGGAATATGTGTCGACAATTCGCCAGCCGTCTGATGTCGTCGTTTTCCTCGAACTCGCTCAGACACACCGCGCAGCTCTCCGGCGGGTCCACCAGCTCCCGGAACTTCACCACCGGCAAAATTTCCCGGATCAGCACCGCCGACACGGATTCGAATTCGGGCACTGGGGTATCGGTTTCGGGCCACGCAATGTCGGGCTCGAGGAAATCGTGGAGGCCCATGAAGCGGAGGAGGGTGCAAATCAGCTTCCGGAGGAAGCCCAAGAGGGAGAGGACGTGGAGGAGAAGCTTCGGGAAGAGGAGCTCCGAGTACCCCACTGGGAAACCCATTATGTTTCTTGCTTTGAGAAGCGAAAATTGAAGAGAGAGTGAACAACCGCAAGGTGCGTTATGTATTGTAGATGAAAAGTTTTGAGGTTCAAATGGCAACAATGGGCTTTGCATTTATGGAGATCTAAGTGATATCACTAATATACTACTACCCTCCTCCAATTGGAAATTGGGACACTTTCAATATGAAATTAATTAATTACCAAGAAAGGAAGGAAAAGCCTGTGGATTGCGCTTTTTTTTCACCTTTACCTGCTAAGCTGTCTTATTTATGGGCTGGATACCCTCGTATACAATGAAATAAAATCATTATTATTTTATCGTAATAAATATGGTACTTTTTTTAAGACACGTTTTTTTTTATTGTTAATTATTTATTTTATAAAAATTCTCAAATTAGTTCCTATTAAATTTTTTATGTTATTTTTTTTTTCTGAAATTTCAATGGCTTATAGTCAGGCTCTACATTGATCTCTTTTTAATTTATATTTGTGTGTTAAGTTGGATTGTACTCTTTTGAAGATGACTTGACCCTAAATTATTACTTCCTAAAGAATCATGTATTGTACGCCATTCTTTTTTTAAGGAGAATTGTTCTCAATTAATTGTGTGTATTTTTTATTATCTTATTTTTTATTTTAATATATTGTTTTTAAGATTCTAAATGAAGTAAGTATGCATCCATCTTTTTTAATTTTAAAGATTTTTGTTTAATTAATATTTTTATATTTCACTTAATGTAAAAATACTAATGCAATAGATTTGATTTGCTTATATATTAGTGATAAATTTTATGAAACTAGATAATTTAATACAGACCCAAAATACAGTTAGTACTTAAACAGTTAAAGAATTACTACCTTTTCGTCGGAGTCGTAACTGGAGTTCAAGTGATAGTGACTGTAAAACTGACGACTAGCGCAGTCACCGCTTTCAATAATGTCAAGAAAACGCACATAACCTTATTCAAGAATCATGATGATGGAGAGATTTTCTTCGGAAAACCTTGAAGGCACTTGACTCATTCCCTTTGCCTTTGCTTGGTAGAGAAAAAAAAAAAGATAGAAAAGAAATAAGTAAGAATAGTTAGAATGTGAGAAATAGATAAAAAATAATTTAAAATTTTATGTTGTTTGGTAGAGAAGAAAAATAGATGAGAAATAAAAAAAAATATAAAGATAAATGAAAGTATTTGAGAAATAGAGTGAAAATAAGTAATGCGACCCACTTTTATAATACAAAATTTTTTACCTATTTCTCTTGTAACGAACAAGAGAAATTTACACAAACTTTAATAATTTTTTTACCTATTCCTCAAACCAAACACAGCCTTTGCGTTGTTTAAACCGTACGCATGCGTGAAAAGCGTAACATATGAAGCTTAGCTCAGTAAAGCAACAGGGAAATCGATAAAGCAAATTAACTCCCATATATTATGTGAGCTATAATGATTCATAAACTGCCGATTGAATTAGGCAAGGCGTTCCATTTTGTATTATGAGCATTTGATGTTGAGTGGAACATGTCAACAGGTTCTTGTATTGAAAGCAACGGGTTAGATTGTTTCTTTGGTCACTTTGGTATTGGCGTATGGTTGTGCTCGCAAATAATAACGTCAATTGGGGCTGCTTGGTTTCTAATTTCACTTTGTCTTCCTGAGTAAGATCGTGGGTTGTCTATCTTATTCAATTTTCTGAATCCTTAAGGATGAGGTCATTGAGGTGTATTAATAGAGATTTTATCAATAGAAAAAAAATTTATATATCTTGTTTGGTTTGAAGAAGAAAATGAAGAGAAAAATAGAAAAAAAAAAAGTGGTGAGAAAAAAGAATAGATTTTGAGTACATTTATATTGAAGATTATTTATTTATTCGACATATCAGATGATTGTTGTGTTTCTACCCTTCATTTTTGCTAGGTTAAGTAAAGGATGATATACTAATACTATTAAAATGGATATATAGTTCAATAGCTCAACTTGTTTAACCTGCTTAAAGCATGAATTAGGCTTAAAAAATTTCAGTCCAAATTCAGTTCGGGTTGGATTAGTGAGTTAGCCTAATTTTGTTTTTAATAATAATTTAAGTTATTATTTTTAACTTTAATTTGGTTGCTAAATTTGTTGGGTGGGCATTTTTTGGACTTTTGATTTATTCAAACTTTAAGTTAAGCAATCGTTCTATATTGATTAAATTCTAATTCATATATATTTAAAATTTGAAAATATAATTTTTTATACAAAATTAAAGTTAAAATTAAAAATTAAAAAAGGGCCATCCAAGTAGCTCGTTTGGCTTGATATTTATAAAGGATCGAGTTAGACTAATAAATTCCTATGTTATAAACTTATAATTAAATTGATTACAAGATTTTTTTATTGTTGTGAGGCCAAGGTGAGCTAATTTAATTATAAGCTTATTGTTGTCAGACCACTTAGGGTAAGCTAATTCAATTATAATTTTTTTATACAATAACACAGATATCTTTCACAGGAAGTAATCATGCTCAAGCCATTAAAACCATTATGGTTAGTAAAACTCTCTTTTTGTGTGTTTAGCTACATTAAATACTTAGATGATACTACGTAAAAAGTACTTTTTAAATCAATTAAAAAGGATTTTTTAAATTAGTTCAAGAATAGATTTAGATATAGGCAATATAAAAAAATTGATTTTAAAACAAATTTTTAACCTAGTTAAAAAAGACTTTTTAACTCGGTTGATTGGAAACCAAGTTAAAAATTGGAAGCTTGGTTTCAAGCACCCACCCCCAGCTCAACCTCCTTTTCTTCCCCACCCCAACTTGGTTAAAGTTCAACATGTATTACTTCGATTTGAACATCGTGACCCACTTGATTTCTTCCTCCATGCGGCAAGCGCTAGAGTAATCCCTCAATTACGCGAGGAACTACCTCGAGGACCTTCTAAAGAGTTGTGTCCATAGAGTGATTTACTTGCACTTTGATCTAGTGGTGGTGGATGAACTTAACAACCCAAATTCTGCTTGTCTCCGTTCATTTGTTGATTTCATTTCAGCAATCAAAGGAAAAACACACAAAATTTGGGGAAAACCCATAATAAAGCAAACACAACACACTAGGAAAATTAAATCAAAAGGCAAATAGAACCCAAAAATGAAACCTTTATGTTCACTTAACCAAGCAACTAGGAAATTGAATGGGACAATGGGTCATAGGGGTGGGTGGGAGGCACGAAGTGAGTTAGCAGAGGGGAGGGTCATGAGGAGCCGCATGCGGCAGAGGGCTACAAAGGCATGACAAAAAGGGTTGGGGTTGTGGGAGTGGAGGTGAAGGGGGAGAAGGGACACGTGGCAATTGAGGGAGTGGGCATAGCGAGTTTGCATGGCGGCCCAGGAGAAGAAGTGCGTAGCAATGAGGGGGTCAGAGAGAGAGTAAAGGGTGTAGGAGACGAAGGAGGGCAGGGATTTGGGGGAGCCAAAGGGAGGGTTAAGGGGCGAAAACAATGACATCGAAGAGGTCACAGAAGGGTTCCACCACTTCAGGGAGGAAGGGGGATGAGAAGGAGTGCGGTGCATTGTGATGCTGTGGGGATTCGAATTGGATTGAAAGGGAAGCTTGTTTGAGGGTTGCGTTCAAAATTCAGATCTAAAACTAATATCTTTTAAATCGGTTAGGGCGGGAACCAATTTAAAAACATATTTTTTAAATCGATTCAACAATGAATAGATTTAAAAAGTATTCTTTTAAATCGGTTCCAAAAGAATTGAGTTAAAATGTTTAATTTTTTAAATCGATTATGGGTAAACCAAGTTAAAATGTTGGTTTAAAATTTTAAAGTGTACTTGCGAAGATGTTTTTAAATCGATTCATTGTGAACCAAGTTAAAAAAGTTACAAAAAATTTTAAAAATGCCACTGCGTCTATATTTTAAATCGGTTCATTTTGAACCGAGTTAAATTCCTGTTTTAAAAACCGTATTTTGTAGTAGTGTGAATAGCTTTACTATCTATGGTGATTTTACTTTACTCAAGCAAAATTGCTTCCAATTGAGGATACTTGTAATATTGTACCAAAAAAAACCTTATAATTAAATTAGCTCACCCTAATTCGATATTTTACTAAAGTTTAACTCGAATTGATAGACTACCTAGTCTTCCATCGTTATTTACATCTTATAAAACATCATAAGAGTGAGCTCATATGAAGGAGGGTAGTCTTAAATGTATGAGTTCTATTATTTTTCTTTTTTACTTTCGCAAGAAGTGTCCTCCATCGAGCATAGAGCCTAATCTCTTCTAGAATATGAAAGGCAAGGGTAGACCTCTCCCAACTAGTTTGTTCCATTCACAAGAGTTTGAAATTAAACCCCCCAACTTTTTTCTTATAAGGTGAGAGCTCTTACCACTCATGTCAACCTAAGTTAATATGAGTTATGTTATTTAAACATTTAAAAATTAACTTCCACATATAATTATTCTTACTGTTTTCTTTTTTCTTTTTATCTTTTTGTATATACATATCTTAAAAATAATTTAAAGGAACAACACTTCCATTTTCAAATGTTCAAAAAACATTTTCCTAAATGTATTTAGACTAAAATGCTCAGGGTTAGTCGTTTAAATAGATTTCTAGATAGACAAGTTATTTTCTATTTTCAGTTTTGTTTCTTTTCTACACTTTTAATTTCTAGTTTTTTTGTAAAGTAATGGAAAAAGAAGACCTGAACTAGCTAACGAAGGTGTTTGGACACACAGCAAAACATGCAGACCAAAGGAGCGTGTCATAATTGAAACTACACTTTTTCCTTTTTATTTTTTTTTCTCTTGTTAATGTTGAGGTTTCTTTTTGTTTCTAAATAAGGGCACAGGCTAGGGTGGGAGCCCTTTTCAAGTCTCCCACCATGAAAACAATTTTAGAGCCATTAGATTAGTTAAATTTTAAATCAGTGGTTGAATTTTTTTTTTTTCTTTTTTGCCTTTTTTCTTGATGCACCCCCATCTTCTTTGTTCAAGCAGTAATTCCTCTTAGCCAGGTACATCACTGGACCACTGCGCACTGCCGCAGGACCACCGTGAGGTGCCATCGAAGGCGATTTCCGGCTGTCTTCCCCCCTTTTTTTTTCTTTCTTTCTACACCAAACCAAATATGCAAATCCCACTTGATTCACGAAACATCAATCGGATCTACAAATAGCAAAATATCAACAACATCACCTTCGCCCATCGCGCGAACGTGACAGCAAAAAAGCCTCGCACAGAGTCACCCACCGCACAACAACTAGCAACTTGTAGAACCGTCACCTACAAGTTCAAAACCAACAACCCACACTAAACCAGATCTGCAAACCCATCGGAGTCGCGAAACAACAGATCTGCAAATCGCAAAACCCAATGACGTCAGGGAGCCAAAACTGCCACAAATCGTAAAGCGTAAGCGCGACGATGATTCCGAGGCAGACAATGTACCCCTGACAGAGCAGGATCGGGATCCCGCCAGCAAAGGCGATGAGGACCTCGACGACGACAAAGTTGAGGAGGAAGAGGAGGAAGGAGTTGACGACATTGAAGACGAAGAAGCACTAGAGAGAAGTAGGACAGGGAGAAGAAGAGAAGAGAGAAGAAGCGGAAAGAAACAAAAAAAAAGGTAAATGAGGAAATAGAGAAAGAAAAAGAGAAAAAAAGAAACAAATTTAAACCATTAATTTAAAAATCAAAAAATCTAACAATTCAAATTATGTTTTTCATGGTAGGAGACTTGAAAGGGTCCCCACCCTAGCCTGCACCATGAATAAGTAGATGCAATTTTAATACTCAAATGTCAATCACGGAGTAAATGGGTAAAGAATTCAGAGAGAGAGAGAGAGAGAGGAGGGTCGTGGTGATGTTGTTGAAATGTCCCATTCCCATTGGAGGCCCACTAAAGAAGTTAGACACCGGCACCGATGAAACAGCAACAAACCAAAGATGCTGCCTTTTATTAACACATCACCATTCACGGAGTCGCTGTCCCATCTCGATTGGCGTGCATCACCAACATATATTTCAGCTAAACCTTAATTTCTTATCATGTTTCAACGATTTTATCCTTTTCTTTCTCTCTCCGGAACATGACTTTCATCTGATGAGATGAGACATAGAAATGTGGTGTCTTTTAAACTACTGGGGTAAAAAAATTAATTAAAGGGTATTTTCTAATATATTTATTAAATATTTTAATTATTTAAATAAATACGAAATAATTTATATATTTCAATGTAATAGATTTTTTTAGTGTTTATTTTTAAACTTAAATATGTTGTCTTTGGAATTATAGTTATGTCTACTTTTAGTCTTTGTCAAATTTTTTGTTATTTTAAATTTTTGACATTTTTTAAGTTTTTTTTAGGTCCTTATTATTAACTTTAGTTAATTTAGTGTTGATATGATTAACAAAATAAAAAATATTAATTAACATAATTAAGATAATGAAGAATATTTTTAATCAATATAATTAGAGTATTTTTAGGTGTGTAATTCAATTAAGTAATGTATTTATTATTTTATATAAATAAGGTAATTACATATAATTTATTTTTAATTTTTAATATATTATAAACAGTGATTTTTATCACTTTTAATATTTTTAATATTTTTCAATTTACTAATCTACTTTTAATATTGTACTTTTTAAAAAAATTATAATTTACTTAGACACTTATAATTTATTTTTAATATATTACTTTTGTCTTTGAAGACAAAATCACTGCTTGTGATATATTAAAAAAATAAATTATAATACAATCAATCAAAATTAATGATTAAATGTAAAAATAACATAAAAAAATAATATATTAAAATTAATTTTTTTTAAATTACAATGTTAGAAATAAATTAGTGAATTGAAAAGTAAGAACAATATTAAAAGCAATAAAAATCACCACTTATAATAAATAAAAATAAATTATATGTAATTACCTTAATTATAAAAGTAAATTATCAAAATTTAAAATATTATTCATTACCTTAATTATCTTGATTAATATTTTTTATTTTGTTAGCCATATCAACATTAAATTAACCATAGTTAATGGTAAGGACTAAAAAACAACACTAAAAAAATGTCAGGGATCTAAAAATAACAAAAAAATTTACAAGAACTAAAACCAAACAGAATCATATTTGCAGGAACTTAAAACATATTTAAACCTTATTTTTATTTTATTAAGAAGACATTAGTTAACATTTTTTAAAACAAAATCAAAGAATGCTATCCATAACTATTTCAACCTATTCTAGCACTGTCAAGTCAATTATATATGTCTAATATCATCGGAGATTTAGGATTTTTACGAAGAATCCAAATATAAAATTAAAATATTGTATTATTATATGTAAGTAGTTTGATGATGATAATAATAATAATAATGCTCTCAAGAAACTAATTAAAGAGAAAACCATGTTATTAAAATATTTTTATTAAATGTAAGGATAATATCAAAATATTAATATGTAACAAAAATTATTAACGAGTATTTTAAAAATATATATTAAAAGTTTTAATCATTAAAAAGTATTAAATATATTTTTTCTTATTAATTAAATTCTTCATACTTTGTTTTTTAATCAGTCAGTACCGATTAACATTTTTTGCATATAAATAATAGAACAATTCTAAATTCTTCTATGATGTATTCTTATAAATCTTCTTATTTATTAAATAAAGAAAAAATTAAATGCATCTTATGTTTCTAAAATACTAAATAAATTCATTTTTTATTTGACATTTACTTTATAAAGTATTTAAAAAATTAAAAAAATGGTATAATAAGGAGTTATAGCGTTATTAGAAAATATAACAAGTTTTTTAAGGAGGTGAGTTACCAATTTACTGTTGCCCTTTCGAGGTGGGATACGCATGCAGGCACCAAAACATTGATGGTGGGAAGACCAATTATGAGCTAAAGATAAAACCCGTGAAAGCAGTAATATCGTTGGTCGTTGGGTCAGCTGCGTGAACAAAGTTATCGTGGGATGTTGATAGAGAGAGGCTTATAGAGCTTTCTCGATCCCTACTAGTATTCTTTTGATAGATTAGGATATAGGCTGGTTAATCTCTCAGTCTTGAGAAATGAAATTTTGTACAACTTCTACTGTAAAGTATTAGTAGTGTTATTTATTTGAGATTTTTATATAAAATAAAAAATATTATATAATTTGAATAGATAATATGAAGGAAATTGCTAAGTTTCACACATTCACGTGTATGTACATGTTCGGATTTTAATTGAAATAATTTAAAAGTATTTTTGCTCTCAAAACAAAACAAAAAAATTCTTTCTTCATTTTGTGCTTTGAAATTTGTTTTTGTACATTGAAATTCGTAAAAAGTATTTTTTCAACAATTATCCAAACATAGCCTAAGTTAGCATATTTCACATTTTATTTTGGACTAAAAACTCATTTTCCCTCTTGTTAAAATCGCTTTGTCATAATGTCGCTTTGTTTGATTTTTTTTTTGTTACTCTTTTTATATGTTATCTTCCCTTTTTTCTCTTTCATACATATGCATATGTCTCTCACCCTGGACCCTCTTCAATTTCTGCTGGCAACTTCCCTTTCTCTATCATTATCGCAATTTGCAATCTACACAATACCAAAAAAGAAGGAAAAAAAAAAAAAAACGAATTTACCAGCTAGAACCTAAAATACAGGCACCCATTCAAAAGGACACTCAAGGACCGAAAATGTGTTGTAATGTAAGCTGCGTGAACAAGTTACTTAATTATATACTAGAGAATGTACAAGAAGTCGGCAACCTTCAACATCTAGTTACAATTCTCGGCAACGTGAAATTAAAAGATGAAAATATGCAAGAGACAAGCATGAAGAATGCGCATGAGAGAGAGAGATAAAAGAAAGAACTAGTAAATGTGGAAAAAAGTTAAATTAAAAGGACACTGTAACCCACTGTTTAAAGCTATTTTAACAACAACAAAAATGAATTTTTATTTAAAATAAAACGGGAAGGATGCTAACTTAGACTGTTACACGTGAATGTACCAAGGTTAGTCGACCGTACTAGCCACCAACAAGGTTGACTGATTATGAATTATATAGCGACCTTCGCTTTCTAGACTTGTGCTTGGGACTTGTGAACCGTTTCAGTCACCAGTAATGACTAGCCACCAACTTATGATCTACAAGCGATTTAACAATAGGGGGCAATATTAAGTTGATAAAACATTACCATCATTTATGGTTCCATACGCTTCAACAATTACAAGTCCTAACAGCAAGAATAAACACCATATGTTTGGATCAGCTTTGGACACGTATAAAAAATGAAGTAACTAATAGTTGTTTTTGCGTTTTTAGCATAAATCTACATGGAAATGTGAGACTTCGACGCAATACCAAACACATACTTATGAGCAATTCCCTAATCATAGATGGATCCAGAAATCTATCAAATGGAGTGCGAATTTTTTTTTTTTCTTTTACAATTATTTAAATTTGTAACTTCATATATATAGTTGGTAATGAAAGTGTTGATTCCACTATGAAATGGGCAGTAATAGAGTCCATTGATAAGCAGATAGCTAAATTGTTTATATCATGCATGCTTGGAATATATCTATTTTCATAATTATATTTCACGATAAAGCATACCCATAATAATTATCGGTTTCATGTTGGATTTTGTGGGTACCCTTTAAAGAATAAAATGTGACATGATAATGTGATTGAAAAATAAATGGTTGAGACTTGTATATTTGTATGTATTTTATAATAATTTTAATTGTTAATTGAAATCAACAGTCATCGCCTTGCATTTTTTACTGTTAAGTACAATATTGATTAGTTTTGTATCTAAGGTATACAAAATTGGCTTCAAAGGTGAAATAGTTGCTATTCAAATGCTATGGCAAAGTGCAGTTAAAACTGAAAGTAGATAGCTTCGAGAGAAACAATTGTTATATTCTCATTTTTCATAGGAGTCAATTTTGTCCGAGTTGAGTATAAACACTATGGGTAACTGTTGATAGTGGAAATTTGTTTGAGAGATCGAAGTTGTTTTTGATTCTTAATAGATAATTTCTCACTAAGATTCTAACCAATAAATAAAGATTTTTAAGTGACACTTAGAATCTAAACTTATAATATGGATTCTTTTATTAGAACTAGTAGTTAAACTTTTAATTTGAGAATGATTTTGTTAATGTGTTATGATTCATCCATATTTCTTATTAATCCTCAAATTCATTACAGTTTTGTATTATAAGTTGAATTAACATTGAATTCATTCATAATACATGTAAATATATGATTTTGAGATGTTTCGAATTGCTTGAATAGAAGTTACAAATGTAAAAAAGAACTAGATCATAAAAGTGACTGAAAGAGGAAATCATTAAAAGAAAGGAGTTATCGAAAAAGAAGTGCAATAAAAGTAATACATTAAAATGAAAGATGGGTCAAAACATACAAGTTTTCTTTGGAACCGGTAGCCATTTTGTGTGGCGTGTGTGGTATACAGGATTTGTGTAAAATGTCAGAACCAAGAAATAATGGCTACGCGGTCATCTATTTATAAATGTTCTACACAACGGTAAAATCACTACAATAAGACACGTACACAGTCTACGGTTAACCTTTTAAATAATACGTTGATATCTGTATGCAACCGTCTGAGTGGTAACTGCTTCCAACGTTATTATAATCTCCTTTGTACGTCTTTCTGATTTGTCCAGGATCTTTGTCGAAACATTATTAGAATACTTCCTCGAATATGATGTAGCTTTCTTCTCAAATAAGGGGTTTTTTACTTGAATTCTTATAGATTCTGATTAAGATATTTTCGAGCAACTTTTCTCTATATACTAACTGTAACACCCGTTTAATTTTAAATATAATTCATATTAATTTAGTTATTAAGTTTAAGTAAATAAAAATACGTGTAAAATTTTCCAGTTTTAAAAGAAATTCCAAACTTAACAGATTTGGAAATGGTAATAAAATATGAAAGATATATACATATATTTCATAAAACTGTACATCATGGTTTGAGTAATACATAACAGTCAGAAAACAAAAGTACATCGAAATACATATACTACCTAACCCACTATATATATAAAAAAAGATCCTATACAGAGCAGTATTTATCTACCCTATCCCTTATACAAAAGAAAATACTATAGGTCTTCAGGTCTTCCCCCGTTGAGATGTTCTCTATCTCGTACTCAGCATCACAGAGCATTAATGTCGTCTTCAATAATCACGACCAATCATACACAAAAGAAAATAATGGAGTGAGATGTTTTGTTCTAAAATCACTTTACATGTGCGGTAGAAAATCTACCATAAAACAAAGATAAAACACAACTGACAACACAAGAGATCCTAAGGTTCATTCTAAGTTATATCCGACTACCCTTGATTAGGTATGGATCCATACTTCCCATTAGTGGGTAATAGTTCTCAACAAAACCTGGGAAGTGACTGGGAGTACATATACCCCTTTCAACACCATCACATGGTACAATCCTCGTCATCATTGAGGAACAAAATAACAATTTAGGATATCCATTTATAGAGGTATACTCTCAAACCAATCCTGGAATGCTGAGCAGTTGTCAGGGTTATCGAGTTTGGTCAGGCAAATATCCCGGCTCAAGGGCGCTACCCTGGCCATTGGGACTTTCACCACTCGATGCCTACCCCCAAGACCTCCGCAAGTGGGTCCCTGCCTTTCATTCCTCAGCGTACCAAACTGTGGCTTCCCTAGCAGGGTGTCATGCCACTGCATGTCACTTGCTTTACATTACTCACTAATTTATCACTTCCTAATTTCTCAAACAGAGGTTCCCTGGTCTCATTTAATTTGAGCACCAGTATAATCAACATTTCTGCCTTATTTTGCAGAAATTGCACTATACCAAAAGAATAACGATATAACAATTATAGTATAATTACTAAATTTTGGCAGAATAACAACTAATAAATGCATTTTGATTTCTAAATTTGAGCAGAGTAACAGCTTAGTAAATGTATTTTTATTTTCTAAAATTGAACAGAGTAACAGCTTAGCAAGTAAAATTTAATAATTTAAATTGAGCAGAGTAACAATTTAATAATCATGATTTAATAATTTAAATTTGGGCAGAGTAAACAACTTAGTAAAAATTAAAGTTTAACTTTAAACAATAATAACAATACTAAAATTAAAGCCTAAACGGGTTTAGGGGAAAACCCTTCCTACCAACATGCAAAGTGAAAGTAATTTAGAACCAACCCCACTCCCCCCATTACCTCTAAGATAGTTGATGAAGAGGATGGAATTGTTGGTGCAAAGCTTCTAGGAGGAGAAATTCTACTAGTTGCAAACTAGTAAAATTTTAACATAAAAACTAGATAAAAAAGATATTTTAGAGAGAGAAAACTTTAGAAAGAGAAGCTCTCTAGCTTGGGAGAGGAAAGGATGAGTGAAAATCTGAAAACTTTGAGGCCTATTTATAGAAGAAGGAGGGGGGTTAGGTGTCCAAATAATTACATCATCCATTATGTCACAATTATGTCATAAATCCAATTTTTATTTATTTTTAATCCAATTTAGGGACACATATCTCAAATAGGTGGTGAATCACCTATTTTAGGGTTGGGGACGTGCTCCACCAGCTGTCCCAAGCCTCCATGTGTCAAATTTTATCTGTAGGTGAATTAACCGGTACCGACAAAAACGCCTAAACTTGAAAAATTAGCTTTTAATATCAAAATAATGTATTTTAATGCAAAACTGGATAAATAAATTAATTTCATCAAAAATAAGTTTCTAATAATAATTTTTAATTTTATTAATTTATTTCAAATTATATGTATTTATTGTGTATTTTTAAGCTAGAAAATTCATAGAAAATCCATTTTAATTCAATAAATATCAAATTTTTTATCAAAATTATAAAATTAAATATTTTACCCATAATTAAACTAAAATCACCATTTCACCCTTTTTGAATGTCAAACCAGTACTGGCTGGCTTATTAGACACGTAGGGGCATTTTGGTCATTTTACACAGAAATTCTAGAAAATTCCCAAAAATTTCCAAAATTATATTTTTATATATATGACATAATTCCAAGCTCAAATTGACATTTTAATGTCAATTGAATCTTTTCCACATGTCAGTTCTTAGTGTTGAGAAATAAGGACAAAATTGTCATTTTCTAATTTCTTCGGGCTCCGGCTCGGAAAAATTATTAAAAATCAAGATTAAATAGCTCTTGAAATTTTGAGTAAAATGGTCGGAGTCAGAATTTCAAAATTCCTTTCCGATTTTTCAGAATTGTATTGCTAAATATTATAAAAAAACAGTGGAAGTATTGAAATAGGATTATTATATTTTTCACTACTTTTCTCTCAAAATAAAGTTTTTATAATGAGAGACACTTAATATGAAAATTTCAAAATATTTTGAGGTCAAAAAGTCTCCGGTTAGTTCCCACAGTCAACCAGGGGTATTTTTGTCATTTTACAAAAATTATCTCAATAAATTCTAGAAAAATTTCTAAAATTATTATTAATTGTTCTAAATACATTGATGACTTAAAAACAATTTTTAAACATACAGAATAATTTAATATATAAAAGTAGGGATGTTACACTAACTCTTTTTTTGTCGAATAGAGTATTTCGATAGAATCTATGTTTTATCAAAAAAAGTAGCTTGCTTTCATGTATATCTTTTTGACAACTAAATTCGACAATCTTCAAAAATGACCCTAACAATAACAAAGCTCTCCTTTCAAGCATTTAACGTAACTACATACCCAAAATTCAAACTCGAGACTACTAGTTAAGCTGAAACAACTCCATATCAATTGATTTTCACGCTTGGTGGTAAGGGTGTTTGCAGATAGGTTTGGATCGATTTTGAGCCAAAAAAGTCATCCAATCCAAATATTAAAACAACTTGCGGTTCAGTTTAGTTAGGATTGTTTTCTTAAAAAAAACCTTATCTGATCTAATCCAATGTGGTTTAGATTGGATTGGATTGGATGGTTCGGTTTTTACCGACACATCCTTATTAACATTTTAATTTTCTATTACTCTCCAAATATTGAACTTTTTTTTCAAAATAAGCATAAAAAAAATTTAATCAATTAATTATCCTACAACATCATTTCTCTTTTCTAAGGAGATAGGAACATATATATTCAAAATAAAAGTAAAAGAAAACGAAGTATATATATTTTTGCTACGTTAGTTGGATACATGAAAAAAACATAATAAAAATATTGATGAAACACTAATAAGTATAATAAAACATATAGAAGTTACATGTAAAACGCATAATAACATATGTGTATTAGAAAATATCAGTTCAGTTTTGCGAGCACCAACCAAAACCTGATTCGAATTGATCGGTTATACCAAAATATGGTTCAAAATTTTTGATTTTCATCGATTTTCAATTTTTTTGAATTGACTTGCATGTTTTTTTTTTTTTTTGGATTGGATTGGATATGAACACCCCTACTTAGTGGTCCATGCCCTAATATAAATAGTATTTATCTAAAGCTAAAATTTATGATTATAATATGGTAATGCTACGTGTCTGGAAATTTGCATGGAACTTTGGTTTTTATCTAACATTTTGTGACACCCACGATATTTTACACCATCTTTAAGCTTTTATTATTTTCACACCACTTTGTGTAGTTTTTTATTTATTAATTTCTATGCTGAAAATTTTAATCTTATTATCATTGTTATTATTATTATTATTATTATTATTTTGCTGTGAAAACATTTCTTCCTGTGCTCTATCTCTTGAAGATACACGATTTCATCACTATTTAATACTGATTTTCATAGTTTTAAATTATCAATTTAATAATTATTTTCAATTTTTAAATTAAAATATCTTATTTTTCTTCAAATCTGAATTTTAATTATTTTTCATTTTTTTATTTTCATCTCAAATCTCGTTTACCTATATTTTTAAATTATGAAATTAATTCTTTTCAATTTTTTAGCATTTATTTTTTCTCTAAATTTAAGTTATTCATATTATTTATTAATTTAGATTAAGTATGCATATTTTTTTAAAAAAAATTCAGACAATGGATGATTTATTTTTATAAAGAAATGGTGCAGGAATATACTAACGAGTGAAATTTTCATTCATAGACTCTCGGCATTCTCTGGTGCTTCGGCTCCAAGATTACAGCACATCCCTTCGTCAATGTGATATTATTATATTCGTTTCTTTTTATTTGTCATTTTGGAGAAAAAATGTTTCTCTTTTGCTATTATTTTAAAATTTTAAGATAATATTAATTATTATTTTCTCAATTGTACTTTTATTAAAAAAAATGAAAGAGAAAGCAATAGTATATAAAGTTAGGAATGTTCATGGGTCTAAATCAACTCGATGAAAACTTAATCTAAACCACATTGATTAGTTCAAGTTGTTATTTTTTGCTGTTCAAGTCCTAGCTACCTGTACTCAACTCGCTAATCATGTTTGATTAAGGTGAGGTTATGAGTTTATTGGTTCCAAACCCAACAACCGAAGGTCTAAACCCATACATATATAGTTATTATTAAAAAAAAAAAAATACTTACGATGTATTATCCATATCATTATACTTGTAATAACTACGTGTCAAACAATCTCATATACTACCATTGAGAATTTTTTGTTACCCATTAAACATTGAGAATGTTCAGATTTTTTTTTTTAATTTCTAAACAAGTTCTAAAAATTGGAAATGATATATTATTCAATCCAAATCAATTCGTTCTTGATAAATATAACCCAACTCAAAAGTTTTTGGTTGATTCGAGTAACAAATTTAGTAAAACTTAATCCAAACTAACCTGTACTGTATATTCTTATATAAAATGCCAAAGTAATAAATGAGAGAAACAAAGAGCATACTAAAAATTACAAATATTTTCTTTATAAATGAAGGAATTAATTATTTTTCTTAATTTATATATTATAGCTTTGAACTATAGATAAAAATTAGAGGAAATAAAATAGTGTCTTGTTTTGACAGTTTCTTGGTGGAGTCTCCATACGTTTCGGAAAATCACCCCTAAGGTAACCACATTGAAACACTTAAAGTATAAATCATACTACTGAGATCTTATTTATTTTAAAGTTAAAAATATTAATTTTCATACTTTTTAATGTAAAACACGTCTTTCATTATAAATGTGATTTAAATTAATTTAGACATTCATATCAATCACATTCAATGGTTCAAAGTTAATTCTTTCACCAAAATCATTTTGTACTACCTTCTATACCAACTAAGTTTTTTTTTTTTTTTTTTGGATAAGATCCAAACCAACTAAGTTCCGTACTGGTAAATACTAGAAGGATATTTGATACTAAACATAGAAAACCTGAGGTGTGAAGTGGGAGAGAAGGGATTTTATAATTGAAATTTTGAATAAAACAACTTTTTCATTTTTCATTCTTATTTCTTTTTTAATATGAAAAAATAATAAGAATTAGAGGTGTTAAGCTTTTATCATTTTGGCACTGAGTTATTTTTTTGCAAGACCTCCTTATAGTATTGTCACCTAAGGATTACAATAAGTAGGATCTAGGTTAGGTACTATAATATCCATCTCCATACTCGTGTTTGAAAAAAATACCCTACCTGCCTCCATACCCACGTGGGTAGCAACTTTAATCATTATCCCATACTTGTTGGGTACTTGTATATCCATACCCGTACCCGTTACCAATGCTTTACTTATGTATAAAGTCATTAAATCAATAAAATAAAATTGCTACAACTAAATTGAAAATTTACTTTTAAATAATCTAACACATTACATTAAATCAACCAAACATAACATTAAAAGCATCCATTATAATTGGTTTATAGTTTGTACCAAGTGATTTAGCATGACAAAGAAGGATGTGCAAATGCTTTTTCTAATGCTTGAAATTATAGGCATTTGATGTTTTAATTCTTAACTTTTATAAAATGTGATTCATTTAATTTTTTAATGTAAAATTATAGTAGATAAAACAGTAAGATAGTTAAAAATATATGCTTTTGACATAATTAGAGAAAAAAATGTAAAATTAAAATTAAAGTAACTTTATTAATTAAATTAATTTATAGCGTATATAATTATATATAAATAAGATATTTTATTTAAATAATTATATATAGAGATATGTAGGTTTGGGGCAGGGTGAGTACTGTAATACCTGTACTCGCACTAATCCCCATTAAATTTTGCGGATAAATATCCGCCCTTGTCCCTATCCCCATTATGTGGTTTTTTATCCTCTCCATTGAGGGTATTTTTTGCGAGTACCCATAAGGTTCAAGTACAATTGTCATCCCTATTGTCACCTGCAATAGAATTTAACTAACAAGTTTGGGATGGATTGGTGTGATTCCTCTACGCTTGGGACACCATAATATTGAATGTCAATCTATTTGACACTGAATATTTCATATACAAGTATTTTAAAAATATTTATATAACAGAGTCAAAATTAAAATTGAAATAAAGAGTCTACAATCCTTGACCATGTGTCTAGGATTATATTATCAATTAATTTGTCTTTTTTTTAATTATTATTCCAGTAATTAATCTCTGGTTGGTTTCAAAGGGCAATAAGATGGACAAATGAGCAATGCTTGATGGGCGGGAATTTTTTGAATGAGGGACCACACTGGACCAGAGGACGGTTCTATAACCTGCATTGTGTTAGGCCACCACCCACCACGCACCAGCAATGCCAAAGGCTCATTGCTAATCTCTATGACTTGGTGTCTGATGCGGCCAAGACAACTATTGGTCCACTTCCATCTTTACTCAATCACTAAATTATTCATATATAGTCCATTTTTCACAGATACCAATATAACTCCAGTCACCAACCCCAACCATCATCCTCCGTAAAAAAAAACTTTATCAGGTATTTCCCCTGGCATTTGGGGGATTAGATTAAAAGATCATTAGGCCAGCTAATTCCAACCATGATGACTTGGTTTTAGGACTAGTAGCAATGTTTAATCATCTTCACCCCACTTGCGTCATTATTATTATTTTTAATTGGTTCTACCCATGACGAATATTGCTAAGTCAATTTAGTCATTCTTAATATAAGTGGCCTTGTCTCTGCTGATTCCAAAACTTTTAATCTAAGCATCAGAAGTTGCCTGCCATTAGGTTAAAAGTAAAACTTAAAACCCGAGCACACCGGAGCCTTACCATATGCTTGTCAGATACTGTCTTTGCCTCGTGACAATTGACAAAGGCTTAAAAAAAGGAGTTGACGAGGATAATGTGCAACAAGTTGCACATATGTGCATATGTAAATTGGTTGTATGCATCCCTATAATCAACTCCCAAAATTGACATGTGAGAGCACGTTGATGATTGGTGATGGAGACAGAAAAATGTCTACAAGTTCATCAAGAACAAAAAATTAAAAAAAATAAAGACAGGCAAGGGAATATGGGAAGGCAGAAAATGGCCATATGTATGCCCTTTCTAGTTTCTTCTTTCACCGTGTGTCCTTCTTTTCTTTTATTTGAATATATTGTAACACTAATCATTGTTCCATGATCCATCTCATAGCGCTTTATTTCACTGCAAACGGGAGCCGTCATATACTTGTTGCATCATTCTGGCAAAGAAGCAACTAAATAATTAATTAACGCCAATAATATAATTCTTCATGGAGTGGAAAATAACCACCTAACTTGAAAAGTCCTTTCCTTTTCCTATATGTTCTATGCTTCTAGCTATATATGATACCTTTTTTTTTTTTGTTATGAACTAACTATATATGGTACTAATACCCTCTCTTTTTTTTCTTTGATAAAACTAATACCGTTTCTTTATATCTCGCTTTAACGACACGCACAGAACACAAAGAAATAAATAAAAGCGAAAACCTGAAGTACTGACATTCGCATGGCTATACAGAAAGCGAGGGATAGCTAGAAAGAAGAGCTAGCTCTGTTGTGTTTTTTACAGCTTGCTCAAGTATTCAATTGGATTAAATGAGTAAATGATCTGTATTGTACCCTGGTAGAATTAAAATAAAACGATAATAATCCATATGTGTTTTACTATTATGTGGAGCATGTGGACAGGCTAGATAGAAAGTGGCATGTAGAAATTGAAAGAGGCTGTTTCTTGGTGTCTTAGATTCTTTGAAAAAGTGCTTGTACCTTGTACCGTACGCGTTGTAGAATCCTGGCTGGCTTTGCTCCCGAATCACTTTTTGTTAAGGAGAAGAGAAATTGTATTTATATAATTTTTTTACAATAAAATATATAGCAAAGAGAGAAATGAGAAGAGAAGGAAAAAAAGTGTAAAATAAGATGATTGATACAATAAAAAATATAAATATAAAAAAGCGTTATAAAAAAGTTATATGAATAATAAAGCTCTACGTAGAATATAAAGTGTCCACACGTTTGGATTGTGGAACTAAAGCCGTGAAAATCGAGTGGAATCTTTTCTGCATAGCTAGATCACATACTAATTAATATATCAATCAAATGTATGAGAATTAATATTGTTTAATTAATGCAAACTGATCTCTTTCCAAGAGCCATAGAGATACTGTTTTCGCTTACCCTTGTTAATTTATTTAAGCTCTAATCTAATGATTATTTGATTAATAAATTATGTCTAGGGTGTTCTCTATCGGTTGTTTAATGCTTCTTTCTCTTCTGGCTTTATATATATCTCATGAAGCATACTTTTGAATCATGATGGTATTCTTGTATGTTTAGAGGTATTTCAAAAGGCACAAGTCCCACATTGCTTAGTTGAACTTTGTTTCTATTGTTTATATATAAATTGTTTCATAGACTATTAAAGTGGCTAGTAAGAAGAATAGGCTTGCGTGCATGAGAATGGCCTTGTCGCAGTGCAAATTCATTGTGATACTGATGCATAGGTTTATCACTTAGTTGCATTATGTTAGTCGTTGTATATATGTGGAAAATTAATAATGAGTAAATGACTAATTTAGTTCCTGAAATTGTAAGAATCGATCAAATTAGGCCCTAACATTAGGGGTGAGCATAAAACTGAAATCCAATCCGAACCCGATGCACCCATCTTCATTTGAAAGCTAATCAGCTAGATATGAAGAAAACTAATTTTTCGGTGACCGAAACTAACCGACGAACACTACAAAATCCATTCACAGAATAATGACACAATGTTAATTCATTGTTCTTTGCCACTTCAGGTCACCGATGAATGCATATGTGCTTCGTCTCGACATCTGCACCCTGCCACTTCACCCATCGTTAAACCACCTTTCCTTCAACAACCCCGACTGCCCACCTCTTTGCGAGGAGGGTTTTCCAACCGTCTTGTTGGCAGCAAGATATAGGTTTTATCATCTCCAAAAACACTCCCCTCCTCACTTCCACCTTCCGTTGTCAGCAACGATGATTCCGCAAGAAGGTTTCTACCTATCCAAAGACTTTTCTTTTGCACAATTTAGAGTCCAGTAACATGAATCAGATTATTAGAGGGAATGATTTTTGTTTTTGGATTGCATTTGCATTGAGCCCTTCAATTTCATGATCAGATTGCTTTCTCAATGTGTTGTCTTGTCGCGGTCTTCTAATTGTCAAAATAAAAGATTAAATATTTACTAAAAACAATGAAAATGTAAAATTTAAATGTGAGATGAAAGAATTTGAACAAAACTGAATTGACTTGTCTACTCTAAATGGCACTCGAAGTACCTGCTATCCAAATCACCCGATGAGAATTTTGGTCAGAAATGGGCTACGTTTTGGCCTCTTCAGTTTAGGTCGATTATGGTCATTTAAGCGGAAAACCGACCATAACTAATCGATAATCAGCCTACCCGATGTTAAGAAAATGGCAACATAGTCCCCAAAATTATAGATTATCAATCAATTTAGTCCCTCTGTTAGGTTGTGTTAATTAACGTTGTTAAAAAGACTGAGTTGGTATATTACATATCTAGTGACATCCAAATGGGCACACACGTGGCTACAACATAATAGGGACTAAATTGATGAAAATTTAAATGAACCATTTGTACCCCTTTGACCAACAACCTCATTTTACTTCTGTCTTTTTCTGCAAAAACAAAAACGTTTCTCCTTCCATACATTTCCTTCCCCATTCATCCTCTGCAATTGTAAAGGGCTTTTTTTGTTCTTCTTCGTGCAACCCATTTGCAAGTTTAAGGCCTCTTCCATTTGTAACAAAAAAAGGAAAATAAACAAAAACAAAAACAAATCCAGTTAGGATAACAAGCCTTTGAAGGCAAATGGAAGAGACCTTACATTTGTAGGGAGGTTGCAAGCACAAGAATGAAGAAGCCCTTGCAATTGCAGAGGATGAAGGAAGGAAGGGATGTAAGGAAAGGGAAGCACTTTTGTTTTTAGGAAAAAAAAAAAGTGAAATGTGTTGGTCAAAGGGGATAGATGGTTCATTCAAAATTCTGTCAATTTGGTCCTTATTATGTGGTAACTAAGTGTGTGCTCATTTGGATGCCACCCAAACACTTAACACGCCAATTCAACGTTTCTAATGACATTAATTAATACTACCTAATGAAGGGACTAAATTGATTGAAAATCTATAATTTGGGGGACCATTTTGTAATTTTCTAAATGTCAAAGACTAATTTGACCAACCTTTACAATTTCAGGGACCAAATCAATGATTTACTCAATTAATAATACTTTGAATAATATGTTTCTTTTTTTTTTTGTAAGCATAAATTTTTGATATTAAATATGGAAAATTAATTCAAATAAGAAATAAAGTTGTTGATGAATGTTGTTGAAGTGAGGTAAGGTAATTAATCAAGAATCATGGAGAGAATTGTGGAGTGTCATATTTACCTGAAGTTTAATTGATATAAGTGAGATAATTGTAGAGTAATTTTGGTACTCCAATTAGGAAAAGTAGGAAACAAATTATATGTTGAAAATACTGTATGAAGATGAGCATATAAGTAAGCATGTATTGTACAAAAAAGTTATTCAAAAACCTTTGTATCCTTGTTTTAGAAGGTATCCAAGTTGTATTCACCCAATGGAAACCACATCCCATGGCCAAAGCTTCCTAGTTAGAAATCTACAACCATAGAGGACAACTCCACCAATACCACTCTCGAACCAAATGTTATTATTCAACAAGTCATGTTGAATAACACCTTTTTTACATTTGGAATCATCGTGGTTGGTACGAATTTTTCACTCTGGTCATAAATCATGGAGAAGAGCATCGACATTGAAAACAATATGGCCTCCTCACTGATGCTACACCAAAAGCTCCTCTAGGAGAATTAAAGTTGGAGACGTGACTAGTTGAACAAAGTCAAGAGTTGGCTTATCAATTTTATGAATCCAACATTGATGTATCAATTTATTCATATCCAAACAATGAAAGGAGTTTAGGATGTTGTTGCAAAGACATTCTAAGATGTCTCTAATGAAATCCAACTATTTAAATTGAACCAATGTTCATTTGTCGTTAGGCATAATGGTATAGATATGCAAAGGATCCTCCTCTTAATCTTTAAGCATGTTGTGCATATGTTCGCAAGGATCATAACTAGCAACATGTTATGTTGGCACCTCAAGCCATGTTTGATAGTTTAGTGTTTCTATCTATTTGAAATCGTCCTAGATCAACTCAATCTTCAAAAGGAAATTTTCGGGTAATAAAGCTCACACTTTCACATTTAGTCATTGCGGTGAGAGTAGTCGCTCCAACTAATGTTGATACAAGCTCATTGGCTACCTTGAATGGTGAAATTTTACCAAGAAGCCTCAGAAGAAGATTAACCATGTTATTGTTGTAACCACAAAAGACAAGGATTCTTCCCCTTTCCATGGTATCCCTATATATGTGACTACTAAGTTCTACAAGCATCTTATTATGAATAACACATGGATTATTGGTATAGGTGTTATAGATCATATGACAAATGGCCCCTATCACTTAACCTTTGCTCAACCATCAACTCAACAACATATCTCAATTACTAATGGGGGAATCTATCTTGTTTCTAGTGAAGAATTAGTATCCTTGTTGCATTTCTTTACTCTTGATAATATCCTTATTTTTCATTCTCTTTCCTATAATATTTTATCTGTTAGCCAAATGTTGGACACCTTGAATTGTACTGTCAATTTCTGGCCTAACTATTGTTTATTCTATAACATTGCTTATTCTAGTTTATATAAGTGAGATAATTATAGAGTGATTTTGGTAATCTAATTAGGAAAAATAGGAAACAAATTATATGTTGTAAATATTATATATAAAGATGTATATGTAAGTAAAAGAGTAAAGTACAGGAAGATAGTTCCAAAATCTTTATCCAATTCTAAAAAGAGTAATGATATTTGGACACTCTATTATTTTATATACCTCATTAACACTTATTATTTCTTTTTATTCCTTTCTTCTTATCACATTATATCACTTATCATATCTATATTTCCCTCATCTATTTCTCTCTCTCTCTCATAAGTGTCAAATAGTTTGGTGGGTGTCCAAGAACTATTTTTGTTCCACAAACATGACACAAAGTATGATGTAAGATCAACTAATGATATTTTCTTTGACACGAAGCCTGAAATACATTTGACAAAAGGGTAAAAAAGATGTTGTTAATTGAACGGAGTCTAGGAATCAAAACATTCACACGCTACGTGATTACCTTATCCACTATCACGTTGATTACCTGATTATCTTTTGAATTTTTATTTTTTTTGTTTTAAATTATCTTGTGAATTTTTTTTTCTTTTGGTCATCAATTATCTTGTGAAAGTGAAACTTTTATTTCTACTCAGGCTTATTTGGGTTGATTTCGTTTTGTTGTTCAAACCAGCGGATGGGCCCGATTATAAGCGAATTCAAGGGCAGCCCAAAACCAAATGCTTATGCGTTGCATGTGTTTGTGATAATGTTTTCATTTTTTAGGGTGGATCTCTTTTCTTTTATCTTTTTAATACTTGTAGTGATTGTGACCATGGAAGAAAAACATTGAATAGAAAATTTTGAAAGCTTTCTTCAATAATATAAGAGGTAAGTAAATGCAATGTTGCTTGAATCGGCTTGTAGTATGGAAATAAAATGTTGCCATCCCATTATGTAAAAGATCAACTCTATTTCTTTATATAATATATGAATTTTAACATTATGTTATGAAGAAATTTTTTCAATTAATCTACAAAATAATTAATATCTATCATATATATCATACAATCATTAATATTCTTCTTATTACATGCATAATTATTTTAAAAAGTGCGTATAATTATTACATCAATAATTATTTTAAAATGTATAACTTTTTTTTTTTAAATGTGAGACATTAAGTTGGGTTGAAACTATCCAACAAATTAGATCTAGTTAAACACGTATACTCAAGGTTTGATGACATGCAGTCCCATAATGAAAGTCCAGAAAATAGAAGGAAAGATGAGGCAAGGAAAAACATAAGCAAATCGCCCATGCAGAAAAAATAGGCAAAAAAGAGGGTTCAATCCTACACTGTAATAACAGGAAATCAATGTTAATAAAAAGAAATGCATTTAACGTGTTTCTAATGGCAATGAGTTTGGAAGGGATCAAAACGTTTGCAAAGGATGAAAAATTGAATAATGGGATCCAAAAATGTGGCTGATTTTTATAAGGCTTAAATATGTTTTTGGTTCCTGTAATATATTGTTTTTTTTTTATTTTGGTCCTTATAAAAATATTTCTTTTTAAAATGGTCATTGTAAAATTCTTTTTTTTGATTTTGATCCCTATTATTTTGTTTAGTCCTTGTAATATATTTTTTGTTTTTGTTTTTGTCCTTATAATATGTAAACAATTTACTTTTAGTTCTTGCCAAATTTTTTTCAAAGGGACTAATTCAAAATAAACAAAATATTATAGGAACTAAAACAAAAAAAATAGATATATTAAAGGGATTAGAACAAATAAAAGGACCAAAATAAAAAAAATAAAAATTCACGAGGACCATTTAAAAAAAATAATTTTATAAGAA
The DNA here is from genome assembly GCA_004329165.1 of Spatholobus suberectus. NCBI lineage: Eukaryota > Viridiplantae > Streptophyta > Magnoliopsida > Fabales > Fabaceae > Spatholobus > Spatholobus suberectus. Next base: position 78,497,504 of record CM014733.1, read on the forward strand.
CTTAAAACAAAAAAGTAATATTTTATAGAGACCAAAAATATATTTAAACCTTTTTATAAATACCTGGCCCGATGGCGCACGTATGTGTGTTTTAAATGCTTTAGCCCAATCGACAATAACCACACATCACACAAAATTATTTATTGTAAAAAAAGGAAGATATATAAAGCCAATTAATCCATTTAAGTAACGTGAGGCATGAGAGAATAGGAAGCTTGTTTATTATCATTAATTATACCAACACTTTTGAGATAAGATAACTTGCGACAGGAGATGGGTCTTCACTCTTCCAACGCCCCCATTGCTATGCAATTATGTGGGCTACCAACGCCAGTAAAAAAAAAAACTGTGGCTAATAACGAATTTAGAAAAGTTTTCAATAGGGGATATTGGAAGATATGGGCCGGGACTTTTACAGCTGTATTGTACTAATGTTGCCTTTCCAATTTAGACTCTCTCGTTTGAAAATAATAATAATAATAAAAGACTCTCGTTTGAGAAAAAAAAAATGACCCTTTGGCAGATAAGGCAGTGCTTGAGTTGTATTATTGCATATATATCCTTCTTTTTTAATTTTTCTTATGCAATATTACATGCCTCATTAGATACTAGATAGTGGAAAATTTTGATTCACAAGATGTCTAGCTCCTTCTCTTTCTCTCTCTCATCCCCAATGCCGCTAAAAAAGAAAAGATAATTTAAATCAAAATTTCAAATCAAACAATAATGTATAATTGTTTTTCCTAAATTGTCTCTTGTAAGAATATATTTTTTATTATTTGATTTGAGAACTTAACAAGGAACTTGATATAAGCTTTATCCTAAAAAGGCTTAAATATGCTTTATTTTTTCAAAATATAACACTTTTAATTTTAGTTTTTTTTTTACCTCTACATTTGAAAAAAAAAGGGAGTATTTTTAATCCCTCAATAGCACCTTTATAAGGTCTACAAATACAAAACTTTTTTTATTTTTTAGAAATAAAAAAAATATGGACTAAAATAAAAAAAAATGTCAAATTTGTAAATGCAAAAAATATATTTAAAAAAAAAGGCTGTTCCTCTACGTCTAGATTTAAAATGTAAAAGCAAAATTAGAAGAAAGGGAAGAAGAAAAAAACCCTAGACCGTCAATATTTTTGGGTGACTTTCTCTACTGCGTAAATATGGAGGAAAAAAAAAAAACAAAATGAGCGCTGACAATTGAATTATTGGGCCAGCAATATAACCTATGTAGGCCAGAGCCCATTATTGACTATTTTGAGATTTGAATGAGAAAACAGCGATATCAATCACAGCATAATAAAAATAAAAAGGAGGTCCTGTCCTAGTAATAGTACCCAGAGAGGGACCCAAATTCACAGGTAGCATGCTTCTAGAAATGTTGGACTGTAATTTTTGCGAGTTGCTTGCCGACGAGAAGAAGAATATGAAGCCCACCATACTACGATTAAGAGCTTGTTTGGATACACGCCACAAGTGCTTCTGAGAGCTTCTTGACAAGAATAACCGCTTTTTAAATTTAAAAGTGGTGTTCGGATAATTTAATTTGTTAGCTCTTTTGACATTTAACGAGATGCCAAAAAGGCTAAGAAAGTAAAATATCTATGCGGAACAGCAGCAGTGGCAGCTAAAGTGAGAGCGGGACAACGACACTGTTAGCGGTGACGTGATATTAAAAGCGTAATCCAATAAACTGCTTAATTAAAACTTAATTAATAACCAACATTAAGTAAAATTGGACTCAGTTTTTTTAAACAAGATCTCAGATTCAAATATTGTGAATGAAACAAAAAACGTGGTTAGGAAGAAAGATTGTACTAAAAAAGTCAATCAAGTTTTTCGACAAAAATTAATCATTGATAAAATCAATAAATATTTCAGACCAATATTATCAGTAACCTAAAAAAAATACTTAATTAATAAATCCTTATTGAATAAAAGTTTATTTACGAATTTGATTATGGACTTTTTTGAAATAAATTAAAAATTTTATACATAAGTCATTTTCACATATTTAAATAAGTTCACTCAAAGGCTCCTTAGAAAAGAAAGTACAATTCCAAATTCTAATATGATTTATCAAGTTTAAATAGCAAGTAAAAATTGATTGCATACATTATATAAACAATTTTATGACAATGGGACCAACTCAATTAGATAAAATAATAGGATTGAAAATTTAATGAATCAGTTAAGTCAGTCCATTTAATATTAAAGACAATGAAGATCATAAATCTGATCGAATTGGTTTTAAATCGATAGCAAACCGATTTATTTTTTTAATTTAACCAAATGAGTTTTCTGAACTAAATAAATGATTAATGTCGGATTATAAAATCATATCTATGTATAAAGTTTACATATAAATTATTATTATTTAACTTCTTGTTAATAAATTATTAACTTGAAAGCATATAGCGTAATTCCTTTGCATTGATTTTAAATTTTACTCAACTTAGTTTCGTATGATTTACACTAGTTTCATGCTTAATACATTACGTAATATCAAAAGTATATATTTAATTATTATCAGTTTGATTACATCAAGGCTTTTTTTTTTTTTGTAAAGATCTCAAGTATCTTTCACGTAAAACAATTCTGCTCGAATCAAGTATAACCATTAGTTAAATTAAAACAACTTTCGTTGGTTTAACTACATCAAGTTAATTGAAAACTAGTATTTCCAGCAACACATAAATGACAAACCCATTTGAATTTTGTACTAACAATAAAATGATAAAATTAAGAGAAAAGAGAGTACTGTATGGGAGAAGAACGTCAACCCCATGCACAAGCTGGGGGAAAATGTTCATTTCTTCGGATAATTACGCATTATTTTCTTGTGATTTATTTAATATTTATTTTTCAAATATAAATTGTTTTAACCAAAAACATCGGTAATATATTTTTTTATTTAAATTTAACAGTGACAATATACACGTAAAACCTTCAAAAAAAGTACACGTAAGAAGCACATGACAATTAACAAGCCCCAATTAACACTTAACATTGACATGTTGTGTCGTAAAAGAAATGCCAGTTTACTTCTCATGTTCAGATTGTCACAGTTTTGGAAATTATAAATTTGAATAGGAGTTATGTATTAGAAAATAGAGTTTATTATTATGATCAATATATTAATCCTATTTAAACATATTATAAGATATTTAAATATATTTTTAGTACCTATAATTTATTTATTTTTTATTTTAGTTTTGTAAATTTTTATTAAAAAAAGTTCCTGTTATATTTATTTTTTTGGGTTGATTCTCGTCTTTAAGAAATTGTTAAGTATTGAGGTAATTAATAGATAATGACATCATCAAGTGCCACTTTATCAAATAATAACATCATCAAGTGTTACATCTCATTAATGTCATATTAGAAGTATCACATCATCAAAAATGTCAAGTCATCATTTTATTTTTCAATTATTTTTTAAATTAAATATTAAAATAAAATAAAACATTATAAAGACTAAAAACACAAGGGAAATGATTTAAAAGAATTAGAAATAAAAGAAAATAATTTACAAGGGCTAAAAACAAAAAAAAAATGAAATATTTACATGAACGAAAAAATATATTTAAGCCTTAAATTAAATTTTACTATAAAATAAATGCTTAAATATTAATATGAAATAGTGATAGGTTAGCCTATTTTAGGAATAAGTCAAACCTATCCAAAAACTTTAATATGAAATAGGTTTTTAAGTAGAAGAACAAGTTAAGCTAGACTTTTACCGTTTGTTTGATAGAGAAAAGAAAAATATATAAGAAAGAAATAGATAAGAAATAAGTTAGGAGGTGAGAAATAGATAAGAAATAATTTGAAAATTTATATTGTTTGGTTTGAGAGAAATAAGAGAGAGAAGAGATAGGTGAATGAAAATAGGTGAGAAATATAGTGAAAATAAGTAATGGGGCCCACCAAAAAATTTAAAAATTTCTATGTTGTTTCTATTGTACCAAACAATAGAAGTTTTTAAAAATTTAAAAATTTCTTCTCTTCTCCTCTCCCACTTACCAAACAAAGGCTTAGAAAGGTTGGGTCGGGCTTAAAAAAAGCCTATAACAAGTAATAAACCAAGCTTCAACTTTGAATTTTTAAACAAGTCAAACATATTTAAAGAAATCCTTGATCGACTTAGTTTATTTCCACCTTTATCCGCACCCCCTTTTCTTCTCCTCCATCTCCCCTCTTTTCTCTTCATCCAAGTTCCACCCCTTTTGATTGGTTAAGAAACCTTCCACCTGTCTTGACTTCCAGAAAGATAATTGATGCTAACTTATATCTAACCGCACAAACCAACCACACACTCTCCTCATAAGATTGTGGGTCATGATTCATTCTCATAATATCTATGCATAAGGAATGCATGCCATTGCAATAATAATGATTCAACATTCACATGGGAACTTTTCATAAATTGAGATACACACATAATTTGTCCACGTGCACCTTAGGCTCCACGACCCTTCTCATCATAATTATCAATTTATCACAATCTCAACCACTATGGTCCAAATTATCATCATGGTATATCCATAATCATTTAGTTTATCACCATAAATCATGCTTAAAAATCATTATTATCATACTCATAATCATCAAGAGCATCATCATAATCATACTAATATTTTGCATCATCATGCTCAATCACATTATGCAATTCATGGGTTTTGACATCTTGAGTCCTTATTCCTCGCAATTTCATCTAGTTGAGTGTCTTATGTAAAATCTTCATGTGTTTATGGAAATCTTGAAATACTTAGAAAATTCAACTAAGTTATGATTAACCTCATTTCATTAATGACTTAATGTGAACAGATCTAACTTGTCTTCGACATTAATCGATGCTCATTATTAATGTCTTACAAACTTATCTTAGACTGGATATTGTTGATTGTAGGTTTGAAGTTTCATCGAAAAATTAGCTCATAATTAATAGATTAACTTTGGCCATCTCGAGACAACCATGTCCTCAAGTGTTGACTAAGGATTTAACTAATTGATCTTCTAATTAGTCACTTTATTATCAAATTAAACCACATCGATCTTCTAATTATAAATTAAGCACTAATTAGATAATAATTAATCTTAACCAATTTGGATTAGTCTCATTTAGTTCTTATTCCTTTTATTAGGGCTTTAAATGTCTAATTAATCACTTAAAGGTTAGAAAGTCATTAAGATGGTGTCCACTTCATTATTAATAACTAAGGAAAGTCTTATGTGTTCCATTATTCAATACTTAACTTATTTTCCCAGGATAATCTCTAAGTGTCTTGTATCTCCATTTAGTCTTTGGTATTCATTAATTCTTAAAAAAAAATAAAACACTTAGAAGTCATGCTAGAAACAAATTCTCAGCTACAATAGAAGCTTACTTTGAAAAATCTTTTAACCCATTGAATATTACTCAAAGAATACAAATCTTATGTCCAAAACTCAAGCCATGAAAATATAGTTTCCATAATTGTGCACAATTTTTTGAAATGAAATTTGTACGAGGAGAAATACTCAAAATATTGAACATAGTCAATTTTAAAAAAAAAACCAAGAACTCCAGTATGTAGTCACAAATTCATATGCTTTTTTTACCAATCAAATGAGGTCATTTTTCGATAAAATACCACTCAAACAAAAACTTAAAATGTCTAGTTTTCAAATATGGGTTTAGTTTTCACAACAACTTAGCAAAAAAGTAGGCAGCTTCAAAAAATGCTACTAAGGTAAGGAAAAGCCTAACTTGTAACAAACTTTAGAGGGAAAAACTTTATGTTTTTAAACAAAACTTGGGCCAAAAATGAAGTTCAAGAAGAATATTTTTAAGATCTATAAACATATTTTTGAAAAAATATTTTATACAAGAAATGATGACTAAAACAAGGCATGTACAACACAAAAATAATACATTCAACACAAACACAATATCACAATCATTCAAAACACTAAGAAATTAAAGGAAGAGCCTAAAAAGGAAGTTTCACTCACGCACACAACTATTTACCACTATTTTTAGTGAAGGATTTCTCCTCCCTTTTTACAATCTTATTTATGGAAGGTGTTGAAATAATCCAAAAGGGCTTCTTTTGGGCTTCAAGCTTTAAGGAATACAAGAAAATGTCAAGACCAAAAGAAAGTGAGTGAGTCCATGTTACGATATGGGGAATCACAAAAATCAAGAACCATACCTTTAAGTCCTAGGGCATGGGAAAAATATAAGAATCAAGATAGTAGAGGTGATATCTTGATAATGGAGAAGGTGTGCATTCCTTAAGGTAGAAAAATAAAACAAATGAGTGAGGAAGAGAGGGGTGTGTGTTTGGATCACTTTTAGTGTTTAGAGATAATGGATAAATTAAGAATTAAAGAGAGAGAGAAGATACAAGAATGACGCAAAAGGCTTTAACTAATAGTTAAATACCTAAGGTTTTTATTGACTAAATAAAATGAGAGATATTTTTAAAGCTGAAAATTTTGGCTCTCTTTGTTGCATGTGTGGTTGTGGCTCTTCCTTGGACAAAAGGATATAAATATTTTAAAAATTTAGCTAATTAAGGTTGTATTAAAAAATACATTCAAAATAAAGTGAGAAGCAACTTTGTCAAATTGGTGAAACTTTTACTTTGTGCATGTGAAAAGGATGATTTTTGGTCTTTTACATTTGTCGTATATATAGATAGGTATTTTGTTTATTTCCAAGGTGTTTTGGCTTGGTCCTGACTTAGGCTCTACTCTAGTCTTATTTCTCATAAAGTGTACAATCAAAAATGAATAAAATAACACTATTTTATTTGAAAACGTTAAACTTGCACCAGAAATTCTCTTAACTTTAGGTATGATTACTCAACATTAATCACACTTAGTTTGCATGCAAAATGAGGTCATTCATTTACAGAAGCCGATGTAGGGTTACATTATCTGTCAAAAATACAATCTAGTTCTCAATTGAACTGTCAGTTGAAAATTAAGCCACAAGTAAGAAATAATTCAATTAATTAAATTTTAGGGTTGTTACTAGGGTTTTATTTAGCATGCAAAACGTTAAATTATTTCATTATAAGGATTTGATATCATATAAAAAACTAATAATTTTTTTTTTGTTGAACACAAGATATTTCTTGACTGAAAATCAAGAACTAATCCATCAAGGTATCAAAATAAACAACCATGCTAAATAAAACAATAATCCTCGTTGCCGATTATCTTTTTTCTTACAACATAAAAACCCAAAATGAATTGTCGTAGCTTTCAAACAAAACATCAATTCATGTTTTATTTGAATAGAAATTCAAATTTAATTTTGAATTATTAATTTTTATTTTTTTTCTTAAAGTAATAGTTTGAGTAGTCAACTCACTTTTTTAAAATTGTTTTTCATTATTAAGAAAAGGTAATGAAGATAAAATACGAGCTTGTTTTGATCCATTTAAAGAGCTAACGTCTTATAAACAATATTTTTTTTTTCATATACATGATTTTGGAGATTGAATCCTTGACCACATATTTAAGGAGCAATGTTATATTTCAATTATATCACATCATGTTTTGGCTTGGCAACACATGTTGAGCTTGTAGGAAAGACCTAGTCTCGAATCAAAGATTACTTCCATAGCTGATGCAAAGGATTGGAGCTTGTGAGATCCTTCAGGGTCCTATCGGAAAGCTTGGTTAACAAAACTAATTATTCTATAAATTTACAGTATTAAGTAAACATACATAAATAATTATATTACTTATACATCTAACCATCTTTTAAATGAATTATAACTTGAACCAGACATCAATGATATTGTGATGCGGCGGGAGATGATCCTCTCGGATTACAGCCACAATTATCATTCAAACGTGCCTTCAAAACTAAAATAAAAATAAAAATGATAGTAATTATTTGTGGAATTAAAATGATAATTTGTGATGATGAAAAACAATAACTTATGTTTTTTTGTTTTCCTTTTACGAAAAGAAAAGCCGACTATCAAAAAAATGAAGTTATTAGCTCTGTGCCAACTATCGACACCATGATTAGTTCAAGCATACGGAGCATCGGACTATACACAAGTAAATGTGCAAATTTGTATAATTTGGGTCAGTTTAAGCGAATGCTAAAAGCATTTTGGATTTTTAGTTTAACTAGCATTTAACCTTAGCATTTCACATAATAAATATTTATTTTATATAACTTAAAGTTATAATAAATAAATAAATAATTTTAAATATATAAATTATATTATAATTAAAATTTATAATACATAAATATTTTTGAACATATATATTATATTTTAAATTTATAATAAACAATTATTATAACATAATGTTAATTTTTAATTATTGGTAATTTTTTTTAAAAATATTGAAATTTAATTTAGAAGTAAAAATATTAAAAATGATAGATTGAAAGAAATAAGAAGTTAAACAATTCCTAAAAACGTTCTTATTGAAGAATGATAGCTAAAAACATTATTGTTGAAAAATAATAGCTAAAAACGCTTTTGTTCAATATCGTTGTTCTCATTTAATTTATAGGGTAGATTATACTTTTGATTTTTTAATTTTAAAATGAGTATAATTTTTTTCAAAATTAATTAAGTTTATTTAATTTTAAATTATATAAATATGATTTTATTATATTTTTATTTAAAATTCTTAAATTATCATTTTTACTAAAAATATTACAATTATTTTCATGTTCAAAATTCACCAAAATAAAGTGTTATATCTCCCTCAAAATTTTAAAAACTTTCTTCTTCAAAATCTAATCTCGCATTTTTATAAAATTTATTAATTTTTGTTATCAATTTTCTAATTTTTAAAATTAAAAGCATTTCATATCTTAAATCAATCATTAATTTCCAAAGATTGAAATAAATATAATAATTTTAGACATTTATATAAAAAATTAAAACAAGACAAAATTTACTTAATTTTGAAAAGAAAAAATAATTAATCAGATAAAAAAAAAAAGTAATAAATATAGATCCCCGGCAATCTAAATTTTTTTGAAGACACCGATAATAAAATTAACTCTGACAAGAATTTAAGAAGTGCGGCCGAACCCCAGTTCAAGGCCAGAGTACCCATAAAATTTCTCACATAATTAGTATTGGGATCGTTAATATTAAAAGGCTAATGATACAAGTGGTGTCATATTGCCGTTATCAAAACCAGCATTTTAAATAATAATAATAATAATAGAAAAAATAAGTTATGTACTGATAGTGTAAAGTTTATACTGTCATTCAATTACACACTATCATGTATGATAAGTTTATTGACTTTTATAATAAATATATTAAAAATCATACTAATAGTGATTTTTGATTAGTTGACAATTTAAAATTTTTTACACTGACAATATATGACTATTAAACTCATAATAATAATATATGACTATTATAATCTAGATATTTTATTTTAATGTATATTTTTTGTTGAACATTTTTACTTTTAATTTTTATTAAATAACTTACATAATTAACTGTTCAGTCCCACTTTTTATGTAACCTCTTCCCTCTCTCTTTTTTATTTTATTTTATTTTTTAAAAATATAGAGGTACAAAGTGCCTCTCTTAATAATAATAATAATAATAACCAGTATCCTTTGTGTATTGATTAAAAAAATTAAATTCTTTTATAATATTTTGTAATTTTTCTTACTTATTAGATAGAAATAGAAAGTATTAAATATTTTAGAGCATTTTCTCTGTCTTATATTATTTATTTTTAAGGTAATACATATTTTTTGAAAAATATTATTACATAAATTATTATACCAAATATTTTTTTTCTAAAAATTATCCGTATTAAAGGAGTTAGAATGTATTTATAAATTTATTTAAATATTTAGATAAAATATCAATAAATGAAAGGACTATTAAAAAAGTAATTAATATTTTTTAACATTTTAAAATAATAAATAATTTAGTCACATTAAAATATTGAAACAGGCATGAAATATAAGACAGAGGAAATATTAAGAGAATTAATAAAAAATATTTCAGGAGATAAATCATTCCTCGATACCGGAAGGAACCAGATGTCATCATGATAACATGTCATATATACTCGATTTCTATCTTGTTTGTTCACATCTACTAATAAATTTTGTTCCTTTGTTTTTTGAACGTCTGTTGTGCATGTGACTTTACACTAGTTTATGCAGCTAGCAATGGCGGAGGCCCCCAAAGCACAAAGAAGCAGGCGAAGTAACCAACCCACCAACCTATGTAATAAAAGTACAAAAAAGCCGAATTTTTCAATTCGTCCGTGATTCCTCCACAAAACCCCCCAATAAAACCCCAGAAAACTCAAAGTATCCATTCTTCCAGTTGGAAAATAAAATATATTTAACATCCGACACGTCTATCAACTAATGTAAAATTGTTCTAATTTAATCAGTAATTTTAAGTTTAAATCTTAAATATACAATTTTGATAAATATATATATATATATATATATATATATATTTACTATTCATAGCCCAAAGAAGACTATTTTCGGTAAAAAATATAGAGTTTAATATTCATATACTGATAATGTAAAGTAAGTTTACATTGTCATTTAATCACAAACTACCATTTATTATAAGTTTGTTGACTTTTATAATAAATATTTTAAAATTCATATTAATGGTGATTTCTGATTAAATAATAGTGTAAAATTTTTTACACTAACAATACATAATCATTACACTCAAAGATATATGTAATATATAAAAAAATATATAAAATAATAGTATTTTATTTTACGCATTTCTCTTTCACTTTCAGCTATTAATGCCCATCTTGGCTGTTTCCCTGTCTTTTTTATCCGACTCCCACCTCACACGTCTCGTTTCCACCGCCATTTATTAATTCCTGCGTCCCTCACCCACACTCTCTCTCGCACCCACACTCTCGCTAAAGGACAACACCAAAAACAATCACAAAACATTACATTAGCACAACAACATTAACATTGGATGGCAGCGACAACTGCAACAACTTTCCTCAAACTTCAAAACCAGCCCACAAAGCCCAAACGACGCAAGTATCGGGAAACTACCATCTCCGCTTCCGCCTCTCCAAACGAGACAAACAGCACGCCACAGCGCCGCACTCCCGATTCCCCTTTATGCCCCGAAGCCGAAGTCGAACCCGAACCAGCATTGCCCGAATCCCCCTCCACCTACAGGATCCGCTTCTCCCCGGGGCGGTTCTCCCCGATAATGGACTTCACCCACTCTTCCCCCACCGCGAACGGGCACCATTCGGGCCAGGCCCAGGACTCGTTCCCCTCGAGCTTCTCCAAGTTCAACTCCGCCCTCACCGCGGGCCTCCTCAACCCAATGTCCCCCCCGCCCGACAAGACCCGATCGAGCCCAACCCTCTTCGAAATGATGGCCAGCGAGCCCGACGTCCACCACAGGCCCACCCAGATCCCGCCCAACAACGCCGCCGCCGCCGCCGCCTCGTCCGTGCACAAGCCCCAGATTCTGGATCGCCAGGCCCTCACGATGCAGCGGATTTCGGAGCTGTTGGGCTCTCGCAGCCCCGGGAACCAGTTCAACGACGCCGTTTCGAGTGACATCAAACTCACTCTTAGTTCCAAGGACGGAATTAGCGTCTCCATGAACGTGCATCGCCAAATCCTCGTTGCTCACAGCAGGTTCTTCGCGGTGAAGCTCTCCGATCGGTGGACGAAGCAGCAGCAGCAGCGCTCGCCGGTGCCCTACGAAGTTGAAATCGCCGATTGCGATGACGTGGAGGTTTACATCGAGACGTTGAGGTTGATGTATTGTAAGGATCTTAGGAAGAAGCTCATGAGGGAGGATGTCTCCAGAGTTTTAGGTATCTTAAAGGTAACGAACCGAACGTCCTTGTTAATTTGTTGTTCATGGTTTTTAGTGTTGTTTGTTCTGTTCTATTGGTTGGATTGTGGATAATAATATAATGGAACTGTGGGGTTAGGTTGAGACTATAGGAAAAGTTTGAATTTGGGATGTCAACTGATTGTGGACGCTTGTAGGATGGAAATTCTGTTGTTTAGGTTGTTGGTTATTTACTAATTTATTGCACCACTACGTGCCTTCTCTGCTTTGTTGTTTTGTTTTGTTTTTGTGTTGGGTTTGGAATTTGCTTGGTTTAGGGTTTTGTGAGGCTGAACGAGTTGTTGGTATTTGTGGTTTTTTCTTAGGTTTCAGCTGCCATTGGGTTTGATGCTGGGGTTTTGTCTTGTTTGGAGTACCTGGAGGCGGCGCCGTGGGCGGAGGATGAGGAGGAGAAGGTGGCATCTCTGCTGTCTGAGCTTCGTCTCGAGGCAGTTGGAGCTGGGGAGGTTTTGAAGAGGGTTTCAACTGATGTTGTTGCCAATGGGAATGAAGAGGGGAGTGACAACGAGGAGGTTCTTCTTAAGCTAATTCGTGTGGTTCTTGAAGGCAAGGATGAGAAGGCCAGGCGTGAGATGAAAGGGTTAGTGTCGAAGATGCTGCGTGAGAATTCTTCTCAGAATGATCTTCGGAAGGAGTCGTTGTACTTGGCGTGTGATGATTGTCTGCAGTTACTTCGTCGCCACTTTTTGCAGGCTGCGGCTTCTGACCTGCAGGATGTGAGTCAAATTGCGCGACAAGCGGATAATTTGCATTGGATTTTGGATATTTTAGTTGACAGACAGATTGCCGAGGATTTCCTGAAGACATGGGCGTCTCAATCGGATTTAGCTGAAGCTCATTCTAAAGTGCCAGCAGTTCACAGGTTTGAGGTTAGCAGAGTTACGGCAAGGTTGTTTGTTGGGATTGGGAAAGGACAGTTGTTGGCTTCTAAAGATGTCAGGTGTTTGCTTCTAAAGACATGGCTGGTGCCCTTTTATGATGACTTTGGTTGGATGAGAAGGGCATCCAAGGGGCTTGATAGGCACCTAATTGAGGATGGTCTTAGTAACACGATTCTCACTCTGCCACTCTCCTGTCAACAGGAAATTTTGCTTGCTTGGTTTAATCGCTTCTTGAATTCTGGTGAAGATTGCCCAAATATTCAAAGAGGGTTTGAAGTTTGGTGGAGAAGGGCTTTCTGGAAGAGGAATGGAGAGCAAGAACGAACAAGACAATTACGAATTACAACTACATCAGTTGAGAACCCTTGATGACAGATAGTTCCACTGTGGAGCAATTGGCAGCAATTACTGGGTATGTCCCGATTTAATCTTCTCATTATCAATATTATTTAAATCTTCTGTCAAACCTTGGTAGTTGACCTGCAAATTCAGTTGTATGAAATATATTAGTTAGACTTAATGTCTTCATGCTCTAACTACAAGAAGATAACACTGTTTATTTTCACCTCCTATTTTGTTGGAAATAACCAAAGATAAAATTGGTTTTGTAATTTGACTCGGTACTTCAAACCTTTTTCCTTTTCTGAATTCATATCTGTTGTATGATTTACACCTAGGTTGGTCATAGTTTTACTTTCGTCTGTAAAATGGATGACATTCTTAAATAAGGAACTGATAAAAGTGGTTATGAGATACCTAAGACAAAATCAGTCTGTTATTTTATCAATGACACTGCTTCACCTTCCTCATGCATGTAGTGACAAGACATGTTGAGATTGTTTTGTAATTTTTTAAGTTCCAAAATATTTCTGATAGAAATTTTGACTTGTCAGAGTGAATTATAAAATAAAATTCGTTTGCTTCACTAAGCACTTAATTTTCTTGTAATACTTCGTGGCAAGAGGTAATACTTGGTCATTTCTATTTTCTGATGCCAGGATGCTGTACTGTATAAATATTTTTAACTTGTCAGTGACTCTTAAGGCAAACCATCTGTCTTTTGTGGGCCGCTCAGTAATGATTTTAGATGCTTGATTTCTGCTCTTTGAAGTCAATATGCTTCAAAATTCTTATGTAAAGTATGGGATTCTTTTGTTTTATTTCGTGGTGTGAAGTTTATTAATTTGCCAGCCAATACTATCATTCCTTTGGCTATACGGATCTCTTATTTGTTACTATGCTGCATTATTCTCTTGTACAGACAAACTGCGCCTTAGTTGTCTGAGTTCCATTGGTCTTTGTACTCATTGTCATATTTGGGCTTTGGTTGGCATATTTCTAAATAATTCAACATATATTTGTCAGGGCATACTAGATTAATTTATTCCTTAGAAAATGCATGTTTTCTTCAGGAAATATCTCATAATTGTTCCCAAACTTAAATAAAATATATTTTCCTGGAAAATAATTCTATCTTCATGTTATTTTCTTTTTGTAGTTTCATTGACGAAATATAAGTTTCTGACCGTTCAATGTAAACTCCTGGGCAAGAGTTCAAGGTAGTTGAAAGCTGTGAAGGGATGGTTGGCCTCCAATTTTCCAAGTTCCTAAGATGAGCCAAATTTGTCGAGTTCATCAACTCGTGGCAGGTTAAGTTGTTCCATTGAGTTCGTGGAAGGTTCAACATGAGGATAATTTCTTTTATGGTAGAGCATCGAATAGCTTTGAATGCAAGGAAGATGATGTTGACGTGGGTGAATATACTTAAATATTTTTCTTGCAAATTAGTTTATGTTGATTATTGAATGGTATTGAATATATTCAATCGATTGTGTTATATGGGAATAACTTCGATGGAGGTTTAACTGTGGGAATATAATATGTTTCTTTACTCAGGATTGTGGATTCTTTTTCTTTTTCTTGCTTTTCAACAAAAGATTGAGAGATACGAAACCTCCACCATTCTTGGGTTTTGTATCTTGCTTAGATAAGGAACCGGACTTGTGGGACATTTGGTATGTGAATATTTACTGTGTTAGCTTATTTACGAAACCATGGTCTAATGGCTGTGAAAATTATCCATGGCTCAGGCAATATAATCATCCTTGCTTTTCACCAAAAAGGAAAGAAACACTCTTTCCAATCAATCAGGAGAAGTAAAAAGAAGAGCTTTCGCATAGTTGGAGTTTCCATCAATACTAGTCAACGACCAACAAACATGTATGCTCGATGGCGACATGATAATTAAACTGACAAATTGAACAAATAGGTTGATGTTCCTACTAGTTCCTGAGAAGTGGAAGATGCCTATGTCTGATTAGTCGTGTCGACATGCTTGCAAATATGTTACAAAGAAAGAAAAGGGAAAAGGGACAATATTATAATGTTGCACGTTAAGTAAATAAAAAGCTTTATATATTATGAACCATAACAATATTGCTCCCATTTTTAAACTACAGGAAACAAGATGAAAGAAAAGAGCAAAAAAAATAAATGCAATATTGTTTGGTTTCTCGTTTAAGTAAATAAAAAGCTTAATATAATACTTGGTGCATGTTTGATTATAGATTTATTTTAAAAAATAATTATTATCATAAAAATAAATTCGAAAAGTTATTTTTTAAAAAACATAAATAAATGAACCCAAGCACAAATTTAAACTTAGTTTCTCTAGCCCAATAAAATAGTCTTTTACGTTCGAGTCCACTCGTGAATATGATGATAGCAAATATATACATAAGGTTTTAAATATGCTTTTAGTTTTTTAAATTTGGGATAAATCCGTTTTTAGTCTCTCAAATTTAAAAGTGATCTTTTTAGTTCTTGTAATTTGAAAAAAATCATGTTTTAGTCATTTTATTCAAACGCAGTTAGTAAATTTGCCACAACCCAGCAGTAATGTCTCTGTTAGTGAAAACATCACACTGAATTCAACTAATGCTGTACAGCTGACTCAATCTGCCCTATCAATGGTATTGTAGGTGGTCCTAAAGGACTAAAAACAACTTTTTTTAAATTAGAGGGACTAAAAAATTTATTTTTAAATTTGGAAGACTAAAAACGAATTTATTCCAAATTTGAGGGACCAAAAACATATTTAAGCCTATACATAATTATATGTCTTTTCCATTAAATCCTGGTAAATAATTCACTCCTCGCTCTCAGGGTTGTAATCGAACTGATAAGTTGAGGAGCAATACTCAATTATTGTGTTTTGTCTGCTCTTGGCACTTTTAATTCATCATGGCTAATTTTTGTCCTTTGTATTTCTCTTTTAAGTTTTCAATTGAACGTATTAATAGTATAGAGAGTTTTTATATTTATATTGTCATATATAAAGAGATTTAATTACAAATCAGTATGTATGATAACTTTATGATTTTTACAAAATTTTTCTTAAAATTATAGTAACAATAATTTCTGATTAGTTAATAGTAATTTTTTTTTCCACCAATTATACTCTTTTTCCTCAGTCAACATAATGCTTCGTAAGCCTTCTTTTTGTCTACGATTGCGAAGGAGCCGCGAGGCCCGAAGCTTGTATCAGGCTGTGTACAAGAATATTTAAAGACAAGTAAAATGATCGAACAAAAACAGAAAAACGTGACGAGTAAAATGAGGTGAAATTTAATAGAATCGTATATAATAGAATGAAATTAAAAATATTATTGTTTAGACATTTTATAATGACATAAAATAATTTTTATTTCATTATTTTAAAAATAAAATGAAAAGAATAATAATTTTATTACTAACATATAAAATAATTCTATTTCGTTTTCTGTAATTATAAAAAAAATACATATGTTAAATAAATAAAATTTATTTTATCATATTTCTTTTTATTTCATCATATTCTAAATAATTTAAGAGAAAATAGTCTATACATTGATCATATAAAAGATTTTTATATTGTTATCTAATAAAAAATTACCGTATATAGTTAATTTATTGACTTTTTAAAAAATGATCTAAAAAGTCATACTTATCATAATTTCTAGTTTGTTAATAATGTAAAAAAAATTTACACTGTTAATACATACAAATTAAACTCATAATTTAAATGATAATAACTAATTTCTTTCCATCTTTGATTTTATCTCTTCATCAATGTAATTATTGTTTGTTGTCTAGAGTCTATAAGTGGGTCTGTGAATCTTTGACATGAGGAGTGATGAGGAGGGAGACCCCATCCTGATATATGTATAACCAATAGGATCATAAACAAATTCAATATTGGAATAGAAGAGGTTGGTATCATGAACTTACACATTCAAAAACTTAAGTATGAAGTTATAGTTCTTTTTTTTGGTGAATAAGTATAAAGTTATATGAATAATTTTATATGTAAAGTCTTATTAACGAGTGTCCTAACAATATTAGTTATAGAATTAATAGATTTTTTTTTTATTATGATAGAGGTGTATTGGTAACACATTTTTATAAAAAAAATTATTTTTTACTCCTTAATTCTAAGAATACTTGCTAGTATTCTCTTTATATATGTTATATTTCCAACACAACACCTCACACAAGAATACTTTGGAATTGAAGCACAAGCACATATCTACTTATCTTGTATTGAAATTCAACTTCTTATTTTCTCTTTATATAAATTAGAATAATTATATTGAATGAGAACATTTTTAGGAATTATTATTCAATGAGAACATTAATTTATTTATTTTTAACAAGAGCGCTTTTAGTTTCTTAATATCTTATCTCTTACAATCTAGCTTTATCATCTTTATTTTTAAATTTAATTTCAATATTTTTTTTAAAAGAATTTATCAATGGTTAAAAATAACCTTGTATCACAATATAAATTGTTTATCATAAGTCTAAAATATAATTTATATGTTTAAAAATGTTTATTTATTATGAATTTTAATTATAATATAATTTATATATTCAAAAGTATTTATTTGTTATAAATTTTAATTATATAAAATAAACATTTATCTTGTGCATTGTACATGCTAAAATATTAGTTAGAAAAAAAGAGAGATAACAAAGATCAAACTCTAAATCGCTTTACCGTAGAGGCTCTAATTTGGTGATACTATACCATGAACCAACAATTTCAAGTGTCTAGGGCATATTGAAGACGGTTGCAAGCTTATAGTTTTTATTTTTAAATGCAAATTTCAAAATAAAACACATTTAGATAAAAAGTATATCTTGTATGAATCTAATTAGAATTTACAGTGGTGGAGGAATTGGATTGGAAAAAAGAAGGATTTTAGGTTGAAGACATCTAATAAATTAAATTGTAGCTAGATTTGCTATCTCATTTAAAGAAAAAGATATCAAATATTTAAAGTTTCTTTTTGTATATTATATAGATGATCCAATTTGCAAGGACCATGATTGGAAAGAATTGATTGTAAAAAAAAAAGAAAGAGTAATTTTTGTTTTAGTTATGAAAACAAGTCAATCAATTTTCCTATACTATTGTCATTAGTTAAACACTATCACTTTTAGCTATAAAAAAAAAGGTTAACCACTATCACTATCATTACTTTTTTTTTTGTTATCACTATCATCATTATTATTATCACTTCTCATTGACATCATCCATGTTGCTACTACCAATCAACTATTACCATATTTGTCGTTGTCACTATTACCACCACAGTCTTTGCAATCATCGCCACTATCACCATTCAATCATTGATGTCCCCATTATTGTTGTTATCACCATCTCAATTGTTGTTATCATCAACATTGTCACTTTCATTGTCATTACCACTACTACCAATCATAGCTTTAACTGTTGCTGTTATTGCTACCATTACTATTATTGTTATTAATGATTAGTGATATGTTTGATTTAGATTCAAAATGTAGTATGAAAATTTGATAAGTACAAGTTAAAAAAATGAAAATAAAATTATAAAATTAAAAACTAATTTTAGTTGTTAAGATTTCAAAATTTAACACTAATAACCATGCTAAATATTTCCCTAAACTATATATATATATATATATATATATATATATATATTGTATTTTTTTAAAATACTTTTGTCTTATTCTAAACCCATTAGGGCCGGTTTGGTAATGGAGAGTTTTGGTAGTTATATAAGGTTAGGTTCAAACGTCAATGCTGTCATTATAAAAAAAATAATTTCTCTTCTTGAGGAGTGCTAGCAACACACTCTTTTTAACGCGCACTCTATTATTTGTTAAAATTTATTAAAAATTACAAAATCAAGAGATTCATTAAATGAGAAGTAAGACCCATCAAAATTCGTGATTTTTAATAAATTTTAGCCAATAATAGAAAATATGTTCATAAGGATGTGTTAGAGAGTGTACTGCTAGCATTTCTCTTTTAATTTTGGTTTCCATTTTTTTATCCAGTTAGACGATTTACACTAAAGCTCCTTTTGGGCTACGGACTGGGAAAGTTAGTATGTGTAATTTGGGTCCATATTTCTCTAAATGATACACGTTGTTATTTTCCCCCCTGCTTTGTTATCTTTTATATTTCGTGGAACATGGGGTGAGTGGGTTTGATTGTGATTATTTTAAAAAAAATAATTATTTACTTTTAAAAATTTGTCATAAAGTTAATAAAAGTTAGCGGTTATGTTTTCAAAATAAAATAAATCAAACATGAGTTATGAAAAAAATTAGGCATATGTTGGTGGTAGAGATGTATTATAAAATTTTTAATATATTTTTAATTATTTTTGACGAAATAATACATTTTTACTTGATAGCTCAATTTTTAGAATAATTAATCTTTGACTAGGCTTTTAAAATAATTTAGCTCATAACGATATGAAAACCTCTAAGGCCAACCTATTTAAGGTTCGATCTTTTTCGACTCTATTTTTTAATAAAATAATTGAGATTTATCACCAGTGAGTTGATACATTATTTATACTTCAAACTCAAAGAAATCTTAGAATATAAATCCATTCACATATTTTTTTTCCTAATAATATAAGATTTTAAGATATATGCAAAAAAAAAAAAGATATATATACTTGATTCATAATAATATGAAATTAAAAATTGTTTTTATTCATTTACCATTTTAATGTCTTACCTTAATTATAATATTAGAAATGTTATTTAAGTAAAATAAAATAATAATTCATATAATTAAAACGATACACATTAATTGCCACATAAAAGTTTTTATTAAAATTGTCACATGAAATTTTTTACATGTTTTTATTTTTTAAATTTATTATTTCATTTTATTTTTAATTAAATTTTATTTATCTCATGTATATGTTCTTGATATTTTGTGTTTTTAGCCTTTTTATATTTTTAACTTTTATATCAATTTACTAACTTAATTATTTTTTTGTAACATTAAAACATTAAAAGAGGAATTTGAATATTATATGTTTGACATAGTGGTTCTACTAGATTCGAGTAGGATTACTTTCAGTGGTCTATAAAAAAAATGTTGAAAGTGATATAAATAAGAGGATCCATTGAGTCTAAAGTGTCAACGAATTTTAAGATAAATAGGTCATTCGAGTTAAAAGTCCGCACTTTTTTATACTCGTGAACATGACCTGTGTATACAAAATTTTAATATGGTATCGAAGCTCATATCGAAAGGAAGGCTTGAAGTCCAAAGAGAGAGAGAGAGAATGAAAAACAAAATTTAAAGGGTATATAAGCAAAAAAGGTCAAGACGAAAAAATGGTTCAAAATAAAAATAGAACTAAGGCCTCTGAAATTCAAGAAAAAAAGTTAAGAGTCTGGACAGTAAATAAAAGCAAGAGTTGTGATCTCTGAATCCCAAAGTTAAAGTACAAGCTTAACCTGAAAATTAAAAACAAGTTACAATTGGACCAAGCTAGTTAGACTTCAAAAAGAGTTTTGGAGAATAAATTTAATAAATTAGAAACATGTTAAATGGTATATAAGTACAAGTTTCATTAATGCAAAATACCAAGGCATTTTTTAACAAATAGGTCATTCAAGCTAAATGTCCATTAAGCCATTCTTTTACATATTTAGACAAGAGCTTATATGCATAAATTTTAATATTATATGTGAAAGATAAAAAAGATAATAGAATTTACAAATAAATGAAAATTAATAGTTAATAAATATTATATGGATACATATTTTTATTTTTCTATTAAAATTAATATATATAATAAAGTAGTATCTTTTTAATTTATTAAACATTAATGTACTTTTAATTTCTATTTTTTTAAATAATTATAAAAATTTTAAAAATTAAATTTGAAATATTGAACGCATAAAAAGTGAATATATATATATATATATATATATATATATATATATATATATATTTAAAGTTCATAAAATAAAATTAAATAAAGTAATTTAATTAAATTTAAAAAATTAAGAAAACTTCTATATAACAAATTTAATGACATGACTTTCATATTATATAAATAGATAGATGGGGACAGAGGTGGGAATTGCAACAATCATCCAGTATAGGTAATTAGTTGCTTCTCTTTCTCTCTTTCTCTTTATATATTATGATTTTTTTCTTTCACATTGCGATGAAATAAGAATTTTTTCTTTTATAATGAATTACTTTAATGAATAAACACATAATGATAAGAAATACAAAAAATACATCATCCATGTATTAAATGTTTATGTGGATTGATTATTAAAAAACTTATAACTAACTTAAATTGCTATTTAAAGTATTATTTTAATTTGTAAGAATTTCAATTTGTTGAAAAAAGTTGCAGTATATGATGTTAAAATTGTTTTTCTTTTGTGATTCAAATTGTTATTTTTACTTATAAATACCTATAGATTACATGTCCACCTACCTGTGAGAAGTTAATTACGAATGGATACTTGCAAGGTGCAATGGAGATGAGGCAGGAGAAGAATTACCCGATCCTATCTCGCTCCACTGTCATTCTTATCATAAGACACCTTGTTTTGAATAATTGTTTTATTTTAAATATTTCATTAGAACATTTTTAATTAAATTAATTGTTTTATTCTAAAATAAATTAATTAAAGGACAAACTTAAAAATACAGAAAATTGACAGTGTGTGATTAATTAATGAGTGACTAAGTGAAGCAACTACAATAAGTGGAGAACACAATGAAAATCGAAAACTGACGGTTGTTTTGTTTTACATCTTACTTGCATTTCATCTTCTTTCTCAATCTTCTTTTTATTTTATTACCCAACATACTAATATCATAATATGAAAAGGGGACGTTATCTCAAGCAGCCGTCTAAATTAGCGTTCATGTTGGAATTTAAAGCAGAAAAATAAGAAGAAAACGGAAGTCATGCGAATAAAAATAAAGGGTAGCTTTCATTAAGCTTGTCTTCTGCAAAAACTTTTCACACAATCTTCCGGTGACTAGGCCAAAGGAAAGGGGTTCAACTTGGAAACTCATCTACAAGTTAAAGGAAATATTTCTAAATACATATGAATAAAGCTTCTCAAAGGGTACACGTAACCTATGTGGAATTAGAACAAATTTCAAATACACTCTTTTAAACACTCTTTATTATTGGCTAAAATTTATTAGAAATTATAAAATTGTATAAATTATACGTCTTTTTTAAAACTCTCACTCATAATTATATAATTTCTAGTAAATTTTAATTATAAAAAAATGTGTTAGAAAATTAAATATATTATTCTCAACGAATAATTAGTTCATGAATGAAAAACATATTAATTAGTTGAAATGAATTAAATGAATGGGAAAAAAAGATGGATACATAGGAAAACATGTCAATGAGAGTGAAGACAAGAAGATCGGGGGCAAAATAATGTTTTGTTGAGGGTTTTTATCACCTTTGTGACTTTTGTCGTGTCGGTGAGGACTCAGGCTCATTGGTTGACAGGTGATAAATGAAAATCTTCTCATGTATATGTTATTATCAATTGCAATAAGGTTAAATAATATCTTGAGTAAGTAATATCTTTTATTATGTCAAACATGTTCTTTTCATTGTGCATATCACACACTAACTTAAATACGTTTTGGATTTTAGAAATTTCTTGCAATGTCACTCAATCAATGATTAAGATGCTTTCAATTGTATACACGTAGAGTTTCCAATGTGGTTAAAGCTACATGGAATTGTAATGTACTCAATTAAGAAACATTCTCTAATCAAGCATAAGCGTATCTTCTTGATAGATATGTGATGAGAGGAATAAGATGACTAATATAGACATAAAGTCATTAGCTTCGGGTATTAATTCAAAGACAACATCCTGGCACATGTACTTAGTTAATGGGTACAAGTTTCACACTAGGGCTTGAAGTCATGATGAAAAAAAAAATGTCAATTTTAGGGTATACGTAAAAGGACTAATTGAAGGAGGAGAAGATAATTTTTACTTTGAATTTGAATATCGTTGTTTGAGTAATAAGATGATTGTGTTTTACTATGAATATGTTTTGATTCAACAAGGAACAGAGGCATAGAGGTTCATTCGTTGTATAATATCGTCAATATTACGATGGATAGAAGGTATGGTTGATATAATCCATTCATGCTTGATCAAAAGGCAAGATAAGCATATTATGTCCCTTATATAGAAATGTGCAAAGAAATATGTGGTGCGACAATCACAACAAAACTGAAGGGTCACGTTATAGTTGACGACATGGAGGAGGAAATGCCTTATTGAGCCAATGAGATTTCACCCATTCTACCAATTACAGAAGTTGAACCAGTAAATGACTTACTTGACAAATCAGTTAATGAGTACGAACAAATACTTATTCCTAATAACAATCCAAGGACAAATGATGATCAATCAGAAGACAAATAGGGTGTTTCAACAGAATATAGTGATAAGGATGGGGAGGAGGAAGATATTGACGAGGAGGACGACAATTAGCTTCGGTGGTGTAAGTTTCCATTGTACTACAATGTTGAAAAACTCGAGCTTATACAACCTACCTCATTTCTTACACAGATTGATCGCGTGTGGCCTTGCCAAAGAGATATTCCAATTATATTTGGACATTTCATTTACATTATGTCTTCGTTATGCTTTTATAATTTTATTTTATATGTCTAGGTTGCGTCAACCAAGTCAACACTAACTCTAACAACTAGTTTAGCGTCAATCAAACCGATGCTAACTCTAAGCAACTAAGTTAGTGTCGGCCTTTTAATTATCTTAGTGTTGGCCAATTAAGCACACACTAATGTAGTGTTGACTTTTTTAAAATTATTGACAGCTTCTACATTAGCATTGACCAAAACTGACGCTATGTAGCATTAGTCACGAAGAAACCAATGTTAAATTAAATATTTGTTTTGACAAAATTTGCTTCGGTCATGACACCAACGCGTAGTTGACACTAGAGTCATATTTGGTGTCGATTTTTGTGCATTAGTGTTGGCTTTTAGTCAACGTTTGTATTAAATACAAAGCAAAATTAGTTAAACTTATTTCCTTCACTATATATAAATAGATAGATAGATAGATAGAGAGAGAGAGAGAGAGAGAGAGAGAATTATGTGTAGTATTATTTTTCCTTTTAAAAAAAAATTAATAACAGAGTCTATATCATAAAATCACTTGAAAACAAAATATTTTTTAAAAACATAAATAAAGAATAAAAAAAGCTGAAGCACATGTCCTAGCTTGTAAACGTTAGTTAGTCCTAGTTTGTATGTATTTAAATTATTTAATAGAGCTCATCAAATAGTTGCACACATGCGAGAAATCATCTTGCATTCAATGGTCAATTAGTTAGCTGTTAGGTTGTGTAACTGAAGTTAGTTAGGATTAATCATTCTATTTCAGTCTAGTGTAGTTGTGTAGCTTCCATGAACTGATGCTCAGATAGCTTCCAATATCTTCTTCTAGCTATAAGCTCTCTGTTATAAATACTTGGTTACTGACTGTATTAGTTGAATGGATTTTCTTGATCGATCACAAGAGTTTTCGCTCTTTCTGTGATCATGGTTCTCCCAATTCTCTTCTCACTGGGTCATCAATTCGTACTGCCATTTGTTATGGAAGTCTGATTCCTGTATTAGCAAGTGGTACAAAATAAAAGTTTATAATATTTATTTTGCACATAAAATGATATATATTAGCAAGTGGTAAGTAAACGGGGCGAGACCGTGCTTGGACTAATTCTGAATTTCTGACCGTAGATTGTAGTATAGTAATTAACTGGAAATGTAAAGACATACGATTCAATTCATGTTCTTAACATGGGGCAGGGCACAGTGCCGAAACTTGGAGCTTCTTGATGATTTTATTATGGCGACAAAAGAATGTTATTAATATTATTGTCTATGTTAATGATGGAAGCACAGCATAGTTTGGGGATGTTGGTTCTCCACTTGATGTCACAATCTCAGACACGGTTGTTGATATCCTCTAATTAATAAAAGCTGCATGATTTTCTCTTTGGCCCTTGCATGCCTTCCCTACTTCAGCATTACCAGTAACCCTAGTGCAGGATTAGGATGGTCCTAACTAGCAACCACAAATATACCTGTATGTACGATTAAAAGAAGTTATTTTTATATGAATAAAGGAATATGAAGATGGACCACCCTACAATAGATAGCCTGGTTGTGAGGCATGTAGTTACAAGTTTCAAACCTGTTCAAAAATGTGGCAGAAATGATGACTAGGAATTGGACAGGGTCTTACTCGCACAGTCGCACATAATCCCCCGCCATTTGTGGAGTACCCAATTGACTCCTCTTTCTCCTATAGCCACACATCTTCTTGGTCCCTGACCCCTGTTGTGGAGAGAGGTGCAAAAGGTAACTTTCTCCCTAGTAGGTACTCTATGGGGGTGTATATATTGTTTCCTACTATACTACCAGAAACCTTTTTTTTTTTTAACATACACTTATTTTTTATAGGATAAAATAGAAAAAAAATTAGTATTTGTTTATTATTACTTTTAGGCAAATATTGGGATGCTCATTAAGAAATTAAAAATTATTAAAAAGTCATTACTATAACTTAATTATAATTTTTAATATACTCTTAACATAATTTTTAACAAAAAAATTATTTATTAATTTCTTCACTAGTACCTGAATGGTACTAGTTAATAACACTCTTGTTTTTATCATGAAAAGTATATGTAAGGAAAAGTGTAAAAAATTCAACCATAAAGTAACATTTTTGCTGTATTAATTATTGACCACTCTTGAAATAATAATGTTAATTTTTTTCTTATATTACTCGCCTGAGTTTTATTTTGTATACTTCTTTTAATTAAGAGAAAGGACAAAGATTCTTCAGTTTTCCCTTTTTCCCCCCCTTCATTTTTCTTAATAAAAGAATATATAAAATATAAGTATAAAGATTAAGGTACAAAAAACAATATTTTTGTCTCTTGAAAGGCAGACAAGCCATTCACCTTATAAAAATCTTGAAAGTAGTTACGTGAGACGACTAGACCATTTTTTTTTATAGAAGACCAAAAAAAAAAAAAAGGACAGACAGGAAAAATAAAAATTGAAAAGGAAAAAAAATTATTGTACTAATTTAGTTTGTATAAATTGCATAAGCGGGGTTAAAAATTAATTAATATATATTTAAAATAAAAATAATGATAAGATTTATATATTAAAAATATTTAATATAAAATAAAATGGTGCACATGATAAATACTCCAGTAGTGTTTGGTGTACAATAGAACGTAATTTATCCAAATTTATTTTCTTTGGTTCTATCCTTTTTAGGAAAACTAAAATGACAAATAATTAATAATTTGGATTATGTTATATTTCGATTAATAAACACTAGATATATTTGTATTGATTTTGTCATCCATTACCTTTAGAACAATGATAAAAGAATCAAAGATAATTTTTTTTATTAAAAGCTGTTTAACGTTACTTACATTTTCATCATCATTTCTGATAAAAAAATTATATTTCTTAATTTATTAATTATTGCCTCTAGAATAATAGTTAGCAAAATCAATTATTTATCCTCTCATTGTATTAATATTTTATCATTTCACCTACAAGGGATACCTAATGCTACATTTGTATTTCTACCTATTATGTAAGGTTATAGCATACAAATTAAGAAAAGTAATTAATCTCCTTAATTATATTAAAATATTTTGTAATTTCCTAATATTTCTTTTATTTCTTTCGTTTATTATTT
Organism: Spatholobus suberectus; assembly: GCA_004329165.1. Classification (NCBI taxonomy): domain Eukaryota; kingdom Viridiplantae; phylum Streptophyta; class Magnoliopsida; order Fabales; family Fabaceae; genus Spatholobus; species Spatholobus suberectus. The sequence goes on from CM014733.1 coordinate 78,524,378, forward strand.
TGACATTTCATATTTCTTTCTTTCTTTCTTCTTCTTCTTCTTTTAAAAAGAGTTTAATTAATGAAATAATAATTAAAGATATATTAAAATTTTGAAGTCACAGATAAATAGAAATAAAAACTTTCTTCAAAACTGATAAATAAAAAGAAGTAAATAGTAATAGTTGTGAGTAAAATTTTAACATTAATTAATTTTTAATTTTTCATTGTCATTTTACATTTTCACTGATTAAAATAAAAATAATAAATAGCCAAATAAACTTATATTTCTTTAAAATTAAAAATATTTATGATTTTACTAATTCGTATTGAAAATCTTATATGATAATTATTTTAAGAGTAACTCTCATTTTTCTACAATATGACCCAAATGAAATTTTAATTAATAAATAAAAATTTTATTTTTTATAATTTTAACATGATAAATATTTATTTATATAATATTTTCTTTACTGTTACTTCTTTAATTATTATCTTAATTCATAAAGACACTTATCAACATTATTTTCTTATCTTATTTTAAAGGTTTTAATAATGAATATTTTTAAGTTATTTATCCAAAAAATAATATATAATAAAAATTATAATATTTAACACATTGAAAAATTATTTTTTTATAAATTTATTTTTATTTTTAAAATTTACTAAAAGATAGAACAGAAGCACTCGTTAACATTATGCTTAACTACATATTTGTAAAACGTACGTACGCGAGATCTGGTTGGAGAAGGTATTGTTGCTCTGGGGGGATACGATACGATGCATGCGCAGTGCACAGAGGCCAAAAGCAAGCAGCATCAGATTCAGAGAGTGAGAGGTAAGAAGAAATAAAGAATGGTAATGAGTGACGTCACGGTTCGGTTGGGAGAATAGAAATTTGGCAAGCGGCGGAGAAAGCTGCCCCTCACACTTAGAGGACAGGACCACAAACACCAACCAGCTTTTTAACAGACAAAAATTTAAAGCTGTGGTGGGGTGCCCACCTTAACTCTCCACTCTCTTCTCTCGCGCGTCTCTTCTCTCTCTTTTCTTTTCCCTCCTTCGTTCAGTTTCAACGTACAAAACACTCATTCATCTAATTCGCCTCTAACCTAGGCCCCTGCCCAATGGCCGTGGAAAGCCATTCTTTTTGGAATATCTTTAATTTAATTTAAAGTTATAATAAAAAATATCATACACTATTGAATGCATAAATCAATTACACAAGATTGTCTCAGTTTAATTAGTTGTTTTGAGTTTTAACTCTCAAGATATTATTGCATTTTGAAAAGAAAGCTTTGTCGTTCATAATGGTGTTATTTAACTTGAACATGATTGTCTCTAATAAAAAATACTTACGAGACTAAAAATGTCAAATTTTTTAGTTTTACTAAAGATTTTATTTATTTTTAGTTTTTAACTATACCGATATATAAAAGTAATATCAATTTTTAGTATACATATTTCTTAACCTATTTTACCTATAAGCTCTCATTTTCCTTATTTCACTATAGATTAAAAAATGTAGACAATCAGACATGACAATTCTTGTCTTTTTACTAGTTAATGAAAATGATGTAATGTTGATCCTTGGTCAAAGATTAAAAATATATATTTTAAAACTTAAAAATAAATAAAATTTTATTATTTTTTCGTGTTAATCATTTTATCTCTAGTAATCGTACCGTCAAACCCCCAAATTCTAGATTTCTTCACTCAAAATGCCTCTAAATTCATGCTAATACGTTTGACATTATTTAAAACAAGACTAAATTTAACTTCAAATTTGATTCTTGTTTCTTAAACATAAAAGCTAACTTTGTAATTTTTTGTAGTGAGGAAAAATTAGTTTGTGTATGAGTTGATAAAAATATCATTGATTTCATGTTATATTATTATTTTAATAATATTTAATTAAATAAAACTAATCTTCTTTAAAACATAAAATTGATTTTCATTAAAGATATTTGAATGATTTATTATGTTAAACATATTTTTGAAAAAAAAATTTAAACGTAAATTAATTTACAAAAAACTCATTTTTTACCAAAATTAAATCTTTTATTTTAAAATTGATTTTTGTAAATTTGTATTCAAATATATAAGACTAATACCATATATAACGGATTGCACAGGACGCTGTACGCATATGCATATGCTTGATTCAATCTACCTAGTTGTATTGTTTTTCACTTTTTAATGCATTTTGTTGAAATGGAAATCACCAAAAGAACAAAAAACAAACAGTTTTTCAGTACGAAATAGAACATGACCTGATCCAAAACAAGGTTGGAGGTGCTTCTGATTGAAAATGACGAAATGCAAAATTAGATGTCGCAAATAACAATCGCTTACAACGAAGCCATGATCAAAATATTAAACGGAGAAATACACTGCCTTCATCTTATAATACTTAAGACAACACTCATTTTAATTGTGCTTTATGTAGAGTAAATAGTATATAAACCGATAATAGTTATTTAATCATAATTTGTCATGTATAGTAAGTTTGTTAATTTTATAATAACTAATTTAAAAATCATATCAATAATGAGTTTTTGTTAGTTGATAGTGTAAAATTTTTTACACTAATAATATATAAATAATATATAAAAATTAAACTCTTCTTTAAATTGCCTTGAATTAGATAAAGGAGTAATTTCGTAGGGGATACTAACATTACGGGTGTGCATGACTTGTCCTGTCCCTTTGACCTGACTCGACTTAAGGTTGATTTTGATGGGTTTAAGTTTTAGAAACTAGACTCGATGTATGTTAAAGACGCGTTTGAGTTATCTTTGAGTCGTCATAACCTAGTTTAATATCTTATATTCTTTTAAAAAGTATAAATCTTTTGAATAATTATGTATTAATAATAAAACTATTTGATTTAATATATAATATTTTGTAAAACATAATATTATATTTATAATGATATTATTTATTTTGAAATATATATTATAAATATACCTTAATTTTAGTTTTATACTTTTTATTCTACAATTTAATTATATATAATATTAAAATTAATATATTATATTAATAAATTGAGTTAATCCAATCTTATTCTATACAATATATTATCGAGTCTGAGATCGGGTTCGATTATTAAACATTCGGGTAAGAATGCACCTCATCCCACCCCACCTCACCCCACCCTAACATACTCTGCAAATGGGAATTAGTAATAATGTTCACTAAACTTTTTATGCAATTAAGAAAAAAAGAGCATTTCGTATCTGAATAATCATGATTGATTAATAATTGTTAAGTACCATTAATTGACATTTATGTTTAGTACTACCTGCGAAAGCAGATGCGCGTGTAGGGGCATGTTTGGATGATGAATAAAAAAAAATAAAGGATGCGGTCCCTCCCATGCAAAATGGAAAGAGAAGGATGGGTGGAGTACTTTAATACAACAATTAATAAGATTTAGATGGGCAAAGATAGGATCACCTCATCTGAACATATCATCCAAAGAGGGGAAACATGAACAGACTTAATATATGCTTATAATTTATTTATTTTTTGGCTAAGGAATATAGTATTTATTTATCAAATGAGTTTGTCTTTAAATATGAATGATTATCCATAAAAATGTACTGATATGGGTATGAATATTATATTACATAACTCTATTTATACTCCCATAATATATATAGAGGTTTAATTACCTGTTTGATTCTTATAGTTGTGCAAACTTTACCTTTTGGTCCTTATAGTTAAAAAAATCCATTTTAGTTTATATACATACGCTTTTGATATCAGTTTGGTCTCTGTTGTCAAGTGTGTCTTAATTTTGTGAAATAAAATCATCACAAAATAAAAATTGACAATGTAAAATTGCCATAAATTGATATTTTCTGGCATTTTTTATTCAATTTGTGACAGGTTTAAAGTGGCAAGAACCAAATCGATATCAAAAGTGTGTGTATAGGAACTAAAATGAATTATTTTTAACTATAAGACCAAAAGGTAAAATTTACACAATTATAGGAACCAAAAAATAATTAAACCTATATATATATATATATATATATATATATATATATATTAACATTTTTAAATATCTTTTTAATTAAGTTAAACAATTTCACTTTTAATCTTTATAATTAGAAATTGAATTATCTTTGAATATTTTCTTCATTTAAGTTATATAATTAAGTTTTAATTAAGACTTTTTTTTTATTGATTTTTCACTATTAATATTAAAATTTTAACAACATTCATGTTTTTGTTAATTTATTAAGTAAACGCATAATGAATATTATATTTAAATTAATTAAAATGTAAGCAATTAATTTAAATGAGTACATAAATATTTAACGAGTAAGAGTGAGTATTGATATTTTTACCAATGTAATTAAATATGAATTCGAATACGGATATTCTCTTAAAAGTATGATAAATAATAATATTGCAATTCCACTATTCCCTACCATTACCATTCTGGTTGCTAATCTCATCTCACCTTCGCCACTGTATATAATGGGCGGCCCTATATAGTAATGAGGGGGTGCAAATGCACCCCCTCACTTTTAAAAAATTATATGTAAATATCTTAAGTGTTTATATTTTGCCCCTCTAATTTTATTTATTTGAACCCACAATCTCATTTTTTTTTTTTTGGTGTACAATGGTGTTACTAAGATTAAAACTTATAACCTCATGTATATTGCTCATATCTTCCAAAATTATCATTCATCTAATATGTTTATTATTTTTTATTTAAGTATCTAATTTAATGGCCCGTTTGGTGATCAAGATAGGGTAAAATATGATATAGAATATGAGAGCAGAATAAGAATAAAATAGGATAAGATAGGATATAAAATATAAGAGCATACTAGTTATCAGATAATATTATTGTGTTATATAAAATTATTTTTTATTTATGTAGTTAATTTTCTTAAAATTATAAAAAATTATATATATAAGATTTTTAAAATTATAAGAAAACTATTTAAATAATAATTATTTAAACTTAATTTTTAATTAATAATATACTTAACAATGATTTTGCTCATTACCACAACAACAATAGAAAGAGTCTTTTTTGCTAGAAAAATTGTGAAAAATAGGTTGCATAATTGAATGAGAGATGCATGGATGAATGATTATCTAGTGACTTATATTGAGTAGATGTGTTTAATGACATTGATAATGATCTGATCATTCAACGATTTTAAAACATGAAATCATGTAAAAGACAATTATATATGTAATTTATTTGATTAGATATATTAAATTTTATGATTTCAACATTTATGTCTTTATCTTCATATGTATGATAATTATTATTATTAAATTTTATTTTTAAACATAGATCACCTCTATTGACCTAGGGTCTTGGATCCGCCACTATATATATATATATATATTATATTATAATGACAGTAATTGAGTTTGAATTTAGATCTCATATAAAATATTCAAAATTTCACTACTGGGTCGATTCTAATAGGTTTTAGCAAAGTAATCTTAACAATCATACATCTCATTTTTTTTCATCTCTTTATGATTATCACAATTATGTCACCTATATCATCCTTGTATCTTGACTATTACTTTCTCTCCAAGTATACACCTCCCAAGTAGTATCCACCAAACATTTACTATATTAGGAACATTTTGCACCAAGCTAAGCACACTTACTTTTTTTTCTCTCTATGACGAAATTATTATATGATCTATAAAACTACCACATATCTATGATCTCGGTCAATTAACCTCTATATAGTATATAATTGAGATTTTCAATTTATAAGAAAAAATTAATAATAAAATTTAATTGTGTCATATAGAGATTGATTGAGATCATAATGATACAAGACTATATAATAAATTTTTTTTCTCTTTGTGGGTGTATTTAGTTCTCACTTTTTTGTATTAACATGCAAGGTGAGTTATTAATTTCTCATTATATTTGTTTGGTGAAAGAGAAATAGGATGGAGAGAAAAAAATATATGAGAAATAAAAAAATGAGTGTGTTGGTAGAGAGGAAATGAGTGAGGAGAGAAATAAAAAGGTGTAAAACCTACTAATTATTTTTACTTTATTTTCCACTTATTTCCATTCAATTATTTATCTTTTTTTATTTCTTTTCCGTTTCTCTTAAACTAAACATTTTTATTTTCACTCTATTTCTTACTTAATTTTATTCACCTTCTCTATTTTTATCTATTATGTTTCATACATATATATTTCTTTTTTTCTTACCAAATAGACCTGTTTCTTGTTTTCACTTTATTTTTCATTTATTTCTATTCACTTTTTTTTTTTATCTACCTTGTTTCTTACATATTTTTTTTTCTCTTACCAAACGGACCGTTACTTGATATTTAATAAACTTACAAAATTTTATAGTAAATTCAATAATCGTCAAATATTTGATAATTTACCTATATCCCGAATCCTTACCGATAGTACAGTAGGGCAACTTCACTCTATCATCTATCTGTGTGTTCACACAGAACAGAAGAGAATAACTCTGCTAGCTTTTGTTCAGGAAGACAACATAGGGAGGCAGTATGAGGGCCCACCAACTCATCCAACAACAGAACCCTCCTCACTGAAACCCATCTGAAAAAGCCTGTAAAACACTTTATTTAGGAATGACTTCAATCTCGGGATTCGTTCCCTACAAAGATTTCCCTATTCCTGTCCCCATTTTAAAAAATAAAATAAAATTAAACCATGCAAATTTGGACTGCAAATGAATAAAATATTTCCCGGTCATTTGGTATTTTGGTTCCTGACTTCCTGCTGCTAGAGGGAGACCCTACAATTACAAATCTATAATTTGAATGATGCTAGCATTACTGTTATCTGTTAATTTGGTCTTGGGGTGCTATGTATATGTTTGGTTTTTTGATAAGAAAGAATTTAATATATGTCTGTAAAGAAATAATTAATTATTTTTTTTACATTTTTAAAAGTGTCTATCAATAAAAAATAGACATATTATAAAAGGAAAATTTGTGAACGGTAATGTTGTTTGCAAAATACGTCCTGTCTCACACCACTTGAATCAATGAATGTAAAAAAAAAAAAAAAAAAAATGGAACAAGAAAAAAAATGACTATCACTAAAATTACGACTTTGTAAAAATTTTATTTTTGTATATTATTACTAAAAATCATGGTGTTAGTGAATCAGAGAGCAACTCATGCGGCGGCTAGTAGTTTACATACCAGGCAAAGGACGATCGTTACTTTATGTTGTTGAGGGTCCATGTTGTATACTTCGCACAAATATAGAAGGTTATTTATTTATTTATTTATTTAAAATTGAATTATTTTAAGAAATTAATTTATCTCCATTATTATATTAAAAATATATTATTAAACATAATTAAAAATATATAAATTATTAAATAATATAACAATGCATAAATAAATGATAAACTGAAATTTTTACAGTCATTAAAACTAACCTAATTAATACTTCTGCAAGATTATATCCATGTATAATAAATTAATTATTTGTATTCAATTTAAGATAGAGATTGTAATATGATTAATTTTTCGTGATTGTAGAAATTTTTTAATATTTGGAACGAAATAATTGAGGAAATTTCCTTGATTTTTTATCCTTTAAACGAATAGTGTTTTGGTTGTATTTATGTATCTTGCTGCATTGACCCGCTTCTCTTCATAGGTAGAGAGAGAGAGAGAGAGAGAGAGAAGAAGGGAGCAGGCATATATCAATGATGATCATAGCATGGAGGTCATCATCACCCCTATCTGATCTTCTATTTCTGAGGAAGTATATCTCATCTTTCTTCCTAGGTTGGTTTTCATGGTACCCCCATGTTGCCTTAATACGAGCACAACACTGAGGAAAAGCAGCTCCCACTTCTCCTCTAATTTACCCTCCTCATCAATTTGCATCCATAGATCCCCATCACCACCACCTTCACCACCACTTTGATCCAATACCCACCTAACCTAACCTTCCTATTCCACTATTCTTCCATTAAGGTAAGATCTTCCACTCTTTCAATTGCTTCACTTAGCAACAACCAAAATATATATATATATATATATATATACCCATAAGTCATTCATCATATTTATATAAACAAACAAATTCTTCTATTTGCTTCCTTTCTTCAGTTTTTAACTCAGTTCTAGAGGAGGGATTCTGAGTTCTATTGTGGGACAATCAACCCTGATGAAAACACATCCCTTACAACATAAGAAACGGAAAGTGTTGTTGGGGACACAGATTAACAAGAAGTGAAAGCAATATTCGGGGTCAATTTCATGGCTCGACAATTGTGTGAAGACAAATCCAAGGACATGACTTCATCAACTGGGTTCTTCTACTCAGATGTGTCATCTAATAACCCAACTATTCAACCCCATCTGATGAACCACATCCAAGGGTTTGTGACCGACCCAGAGGTGTTCAATCTCACTACTGGCATGGAGATGATAGGGTTTTCCAAGAATCTTCAGCCACACAGTACTGAAAGCAACGGTGTCATGTGGAAAAGTTTCTTCGGCAAACCAGGTCAACACGCGGGTCCTTCCTCTTCCAAAACGATGAACGAGTCTTCTAGCAATTTTTCTAACCAGCATGAGTATAATAATAAGCAAGATTTCACATCAGGGATTTCTGAGACTAGTAGCGAGAACTTAATCGTGGGGGGTGCCCATGATTCTGCCCCGTGGCAAGAGAACAGGTTAATAGTTGATGATTCTTCTTTAAGGTGCGTGTTCCCTTGTGAAGGTAACGAAAGACCGAGTCAAGGCCTTTCACTCTCTCTTAGTTCAACCAACCCTTCAAGTATTGGGTTACAATCTTTTGAGCTAAGACAAACAAGCCATCACCAGCATCTTTCTGATTTTGTTTCAAGAGAGGGGTTTTTTGGAAAATCAGTCGATGCTCCACAACAACAACAAATGTTGCAAGATGGGTATTTGAGTGCTAACAAAGCTGCGAATATTTATCAGGGACATTTCCTAATCAAGATCTCCAAGTTCTTGGTGCCTGCACAGGACCTTCTGAACGAGTTTTGTAGTCTAGGGACAAAGGAAAATGATGTACCAAAGCAAAAGTACTCTCAAAAGAACAAGCAGTGGGAAGAGGGTAACGATGTCGGTTCCTCAAAGAACCATTCTCTTAGCTCACTAGAGTTCGTGGAATTGCAGAAGAGAAAGACAAGGCTGCTCTCGATGCTGGAAGAGGTACACATGTTTCAAATATTCTTATTTTTGTTTGGCTTCATTTAAAGAGTTTAATTTGTACTTGGCGAGGAAATATCTTTTGTGCTATTGTTCCACATAATATGGAGAAAGTGTGAGTAAAAACCATGCCTTTACTTCAAGTGAAATACCCGTCACAATCCAGGTTCTTAACTTTTCGTTGGTGTGGTTGATGGGATTGGGGTCTTTCCACTTTGATTCTTGAACTAATTAAGCAGCTGGTGCGGGCCTTTTCATCAATGCCACCTCGTGATATTGAGGCTTTTTATTTATCCTCACAACCAAAATCCCTAATGTTTTGCCTTTTACCATTTCTTAGCAACTTTGTTTTCGTTTTCATTTCAATTGCTTTAGTATCTTGCGACTTGCATAGACTCATTTAATTCTAAAGGTGGCTGTAACTTTCAAAGTGAAATTTATATATTACTTTTCTTTCACTTTTGTCTACCCTTTTTGATGTCAAGGTTGATAGAAGATACAAGCACTACTGTAACCAAATGAAGGCTGTGGTCTCCTCCTTTGAGGCAGTGGCGGGTAATGGGGCCGCCACAGTTTACTCGGCGTTGGCTTTGAAAGCCATGTCTAAACATTTTAGGTGTTTGAAGGATGGAATTATGGATCAAATTCAAGCCACAAGGAAAGCCATGGGAGAGAAAGATCCCGTTGCACCAGGCACAACAAGGGGCGAAACACCTAGGCTTAGAATCATTGACCAATCACTGAGACAACAAAGGGCCTTTCAGCAAATTAGCATGATGGAAACCCATCCTTGGAGACCCCAGCGTGGCCTTCCCGAACGATCCGTTTCAGTTCTTCGGGCTTGGCTTTTTGAGCACTTTCTCCATCCGTAATTTCTCTCTATTACCCTCTTCTTATTTTCTATCATTCATTGCTAGCTAGGATGAAGTTCCAGTATAACAAGTAAGCTACAAAATAGATTTTGCTAAGGAATCAATGTTCTCTCCAAATCAATAGATGAAAACAACGATTGGCAGTTGACGGTACCGGACGTTTTTCTTATGTGTAGAATCTCAATCATTCATGCTTGAGAAAACTATGTCAATACACGTTAATTTTGGTAGCTTCTGTGCATCACCATTCAGATTCCATCTTTTGGTATTTTGTCACATTATTTTCAATCATTTCTTTTTCATTTGCGTCTTTCTCTCAACTACTACGTAGGGCCCGTTTCGCCACTACATTTATCTCTAATCATTAATCAATTAGTAATTCCTACGTGCCATCGAAGGTCACATATACTCTTAATTAATATTTTCGGTGACAACCTTTTGCAGGTACCCAAGCGATGTTGATAAACATATTCTAGCCCGCCAAACCGGTCTCTCGAGAAGTCAGGCACGTGTATATATAACTATATATCTTCCTTCATTTAATTTGCATATATCAATTAATTTGCACAACCATATACGGCATTCTCATATATATAATTCAGTCACCAAAAATTTCATTTGAATATTACCCCAACTAAATAAATCGTTGTTATTGCATGCACGCAACCCGACTTGCAAGATGAAAATTAATTAATCTCGTTTGGTGACACGTGTTTGATTTGGAAGCAGGTTTCAAATTGGTTTATTAACGCGAGGGTGAGGCTATGGAAGCCAATGGTGGAGGAAATGTACTTGGAAGAAGAGAAGGAGGGGCAACAAAACGACATATCATCCTCGGACGGCGGAGGCGCCAATATTCCCGAAGAGGATCAAAACGCATCGCCTTCAACTCGACGCGAGGATCAGAAGCCAACGCAGGCTCGACTCCTTCGAATCGACTCGGAGTGCGTGTCGTCCATCGTCAACAACCCGGATCACAAAAACGGCACAAAGAGCGGCAAAACAGTCCAAAACGACCACCAAATGAATAATCCCGCGGCGGACACATTCGGGGCGGTGGAGCTTGACTTTTCGTCTTACACGCAGCTCTCCTCCGGCATGGTTCCTTACGATGGCAATCAGAGTTTCCACGGTGGCGGTGGCGTGTCGTTGACGCTAGGGTTACAGCAGCACGGTGAAAGCGGGGTGAGTTTAGCGTTCCCGCCATCAACTCAGAGCTCGATGTTCTACCCACGGGACCAGATTGAAGAGTGTCAACCGGTTCAGTACTCTCTTTTGGACGGCGAAGGACAAAACATGCCGTATAGGAATCTCATGGGGACACAGTTGCTTCATGATTTGGTATGATAGAATGAAATAAAATATATTCAACTGGCTATACTTAGCCAAGCTTATTGAATTAATAGTCTGAATTGAATCATGGAGGACGTGGATTTAGATGTCACGCAAGTAATTAAGGACTCCATGGTATAACAATTTGATGAGTCGAGAACCGGTGAAATTAATTAAAGTAGAAAGGTTAGCTTTTAATTTGAATCAGCTTATATGGTACATAGATATATGTTATTAATGCTTTCATATAGAAATTTCAGCTACACTTTTAGTTAGATAATATATACTTTCAACATGTATTGATGCCTCCTCTATTTTGGAATTTGAATCTTCAACTGATGATGCAAGATTATATATAATTATATACATATTTTTTGTACGGTTCTTGTTACCCTTGATTTTCTAAAATTAATTTTTGTTTTACTGGGAAGTACCTTCTTTTTATGAAGCTACATGATCTGTTTTGTTGATGGGGTTCCCATTCACCGCTGAGCCAAGAGCTCAAGTGGAAAATAAATTCTTTTTTAGAAGTGAAGATATTTGTAGTTTATTGACGGAAAGAAAGGAATATTGTAAAAAGGACAATAAATCATTTTCGCTGTGCAGTTTTGGTTGGATGCTAAGAACAAGACTTACAAAAAATATCAAAGATAATTTGGTGGTTGTGGTCCCTTATTCACTTCATGATGACCTACAACTTCTCGTGCCAATAAGAATTGGTTGCTTTATGATATATGTGTTTTATGATTGGTTCACCGGTGCCCCTTCTTTTTTGCCATTAAAATGATATCTTTTTACAACAGTGTTGGAGGCACTAGGGTTTTTAAAGATGAGATTTATCATGCATGCTCTTTAATGAACGCAACTTGTGCTAAAAGGTTGATGAACAGAATCGTTGTACGCACGAGAGATCGATACGTATTTACAGCCCTTTCGTTGTCGCTTGTTTATATAGATGGTTATTGTACACTACTATTTATTTTATTTAATTCCCTTCATTATTGTATCGTATGCCATAAATCACTCGTGGATATTTAATTTCCTTTTTTAATAATAAGGGGAAATTAAATAGAATTCTTTAAATGATAAGGTGAACCGATGCAACTATTATAGTTATATCAATTTTCTTATCCTGCGGTGTATACCTTAGAATTAAAAGTAAAATAATTTTATTGAAAATATTTGTTATATTAAAAGTATAAAATAATTTAATATTCATTTTAAGCGGATATATATTATTCTTTAATCTATACACCCAATGAATAGAATAAAAAAATTATAGTCATATTGAAAATAAAAGGCTTAATTGAATATTTTGCCCTACATCTTTCACCATTTCGTAAATTTTGTCACCTTATTATTTTATTTGTACATTTTGTCACCTAACTTATAAAATTTCATACATTTTGTCCCAACTTTAGTGGATTGTCTGACACCACTAGTTGACCACTAATGTGGCTTGTTGATCATTAATGTGGCAAGTTAACTATTGACGCGGGCTAATGACATGACATGTTGATGATGACGTGACAGTAAACAAGACTAACGTGGCAAGAGAATTAATATGTACTTTTTGTTTTCTTAATCTCAAAAATTTGAGCATTTTGTCACCTAACTTTTTTTTTTGCACACTTTTCCCTCAATTTTATTTTTTGCAAATTTTATCTCCCAACTTTCAAAATTGGGTACAATTTGCCCCTACATTGTAATTAGAGCCGGCAAAATGAGCCTGATCCGATGGGCCAACCCGCATAGCCTGTAAAATGGGTTGGGTCGGGCTCAAAAAATGGTAGTCCAAATAGAATCAGGCCTATTTGGCCCAGCCCGTGTGGCCCGGTAGGCTAATTGGTATCGGGCTGGGCTAGCCCGAAGTTTAATATATTTTATATTATAATAATATAAATATATAAATATAATATATGTTAAAATTAAAAATGTTTTAAAAAAAAAAGGAGTCTGTCCATGAAGGTGAAGTTACGCTACGCAGTATGCACGCAGCAAACAAGTGAGGCAACACGCTGGCCGGCCCTAACCCCTGAGTTGAAATTTTCATTTTCGTTTCTATCTTCACCTTTTCTCCTCCTCTCCTCTGGCTTCACGGCACGACTCCAACAGCAGTATAGCATCGTTTGTTCACCGGCCACCGCCCGTCCACCAACCACTGTTGACGCAAACGCCTCTCCCTTGCACACGTGAGTGCATGACGACTGACACTGTGATGCGACCCAGTCCTCGCGAGTCGCGACGCGTCCACCGCATTGCCACTAACAGTCTGTCGCGCCGCCACCAACCTTCGTTGCGCCCCTCCAACTGTCTGCCGCCCCTTGCAGTTGCTCACCCCCTCATCCTTTACTGCAAAACCACTTGTGATTTGTGACCTTCTTCCTCGCGTGCCCACTGCCCAGCGTCCCCTTGGCCCTTGCCCTTGTAGACTTGCATTGCAGACTTGCAATATGAGTTTTTTGCCTTTAATTATGTGTTATTTTCTTTGATTACTAACATATTATGAATCCATTATCTGAAATTATTAATTAATTTTTGGTTTCCATTGCATTGTTTTGATGACTTTAATAGCCACAATCCATAGATGTTGTGTACATTTTCCCTTGCTCTATGCTCTTATGATGTAGATAATTTTTTACTACATTTGCTTGTAATTATGTATTATTTGGTGCCTTTTTTATTCAATTCTGTTTTAATTTCTTATTTTTATAAATCTAAAACTTGTTTGAGTGAATGATGCTTAATTTTTAAATCACAGTCATGAATTTTGATGAAAATTTGGAAAGGATGGAGGATGATTTAGATATAATGGAAACTTCACATGATACTATTAACACAGAGGCTACCCTCACTAGTAATCCTTTTGTTAATCGTAGCACTACTCTTGTTGGTAGTAAGAGTAAGAGGGATAATAATGATGAAAAAACTAGAGAGGCTAAGAAAACTAAGGCTACTACCTTTGAGGTGTGGAATTTTTTTGAAAAGGTTGGTCTAATTGAAGGAGTGGAAAAATGTAAATGTAGGGGATGTGGAAAATTGTATACATGTAAAGGAGCTTCGGGAACCAATTATTTAAGACATCACATTCCTAAATGTAATGCTATTCCTAAATACCATGATGTGGGGGTCTTGTTGGATAATAAGGCTAGCTTGTTGAAGCAATGGAAATTTGATAATAAAACTTATCGAGATGTACTCGTTAGGTGTATTATTAAGCATGATCTTCCTTTTAGCTATGTTGAGTATGAAGGGGTTTGGGCAGTGAATAAAGTGTTGAATCCTGAATTTAAACCCGCGAGTAGAAACACTGCAAAACATGATTGCAAGCATGTGTATCTAACTGAAAAGGCCAAGTTAAAAAATGTGTTAACTACTATTCCTGGTAGGATATGTTTGACTTCCGATGTATGAACAGCTATAACTACGCAAGGCTACATGACTGTGACTGCTCATTATGTTGATGAAAATTGGAAGTTAAATAGTAAATTGCTTTCATTTTGTCACTTGGATAGTTCACATACTAGGTTGGAATTATCAGGAAAAGTACTTGGGGTGCTTAAGGATTGGGGAATAGAAGGCAAAATATTTTCTCTCACATTGGATAATGCCTCTTCCAATGATAGCATGATAAAAGTTTTAATAGAAAGACTTAATTTGCAAAATAGCTTGTTGTGTAAAGGTAAATATTTTCATGTGAGGTGTTGTGCACATATCTTGAATCTTATTGTTTAAGAAGGATTGAAGGCAGCAAGTGATGCTTTGTATAAAATTAGAGAAAGTGTTAAGCATGTGAAGGCTTCGGAAGGGAGGTTGAGGGAATTCCAAAAATGTGTTGAAGAAGTGCACTTGAGTGATGTTGGTGGTGGTTTCTTGAGGTTGGACGTGTCAACAAGATGGAATGCTACGTATATGATGCTTGAAATTGCTATTAAGTATCGATGTGCATTCACTAATTTGGGTTACAATGATAGAAATTACAAGTTTTGCCTAACCAATGAAGAGTGGGAGAGAGCGGAGAAAATATGTGAATTCTTGGCCCCATTTTATGACTTTACTAACTTGATATCCGGGTCATCCTACCCCACTTCCAATTTATATTTCATTCAAGTTGCAATTATAGAGATGGGATTGAATAAAAATTTGTCTTGTGAAGATGAGGTGATCAAAGACATGGCAACAAGGATGAAGGCCAAATTTGATAAATATTGGAATGAATATTATGTCACACTTGCATTTGGATGTGTTCTTGACTCAAAGGCAAAATTGAATTTTATAAGCTTTTGTTATAAGAGGCTTTATCCATTTGATTATGAGGAGAAGGTGAATAAGGTAAGGGAGGGTTTGTATAAACTCTTTGGTGAATATGTAAACCAAGCCTCTACATTAAGCTCATCTCTAGCTAGTAGTTCTAGAGACATTCATTCTCCTTCATATGTTCATCCAATACCAAGTGGATCTTTCTCATCATCCATACTTGAGGTAAGTTTGAGTAACATACTTTTTATTAATTACATTTTTTTTTTATTGAAGTCTTAAATCTACATTTGTTTGTCTAATTGTAGGCGTACCATCAAGAAATAAGACAAAAGACTTCAAATGCCCTCCAATATTGGAAATTGAATAAGCATTGGTTCCCTCAACTTGCAATTAGGGTGTGTGACATTTTAAGTATTCCAATCACAACTGTGGCTTCTGAATCCTCATTTAGCGTTGGTGGTCGCATCTTGCATAAGTATAGAAATTGCTTACTCCCCAAAACTATGCAAGCCCTCATTTGTACCCATAATTGGTTGCACGGTTTTAAAGAAACTGGACTTACTGGTAATATTGTTGTAAATCTTTTTTTAACTGTAAATTTTAATTAAATTAGTTATTGTCTTATTTTGTATTATTAATTGTAGACATGCAAGAAGTAGAAGAGATACAATTGTTTACGGAGCAAACTAGTCAAGGAGAAACCAAACATCTAGAAAGGAATGATTAAGTTGAACTTGTTGAGGTATGCTATGTAGATTTTACACTTTACTTTATGCATAATTAGATATAAATTTTCATTAAATTGGTTCTGCCTTTTGCAGAAAAAGTATTGCTATCTTCTGCTGTTATAGAGCAATTTGGATGGTATTTGCTACTATTTTTTCGCTACTGTTATGGAGCTAATTTGCTAGTGTTTTACTGCTATTTTATGCTGGATTTTACTGTTGTTTTGATGCTCTTTTTTGGTGCAGTTTTGCTGCTCTCTTTGGTGCAATTTTGCTACTGCTGTGGTGCTGTGTTGTTGCTCTTTTTGTTGCAGTTTTACTGTTGTTTTTGGGCCATTTTACATTGTTGTTACAGTGCTATTTTATGGAGCATGTAGTAAAATTTAAAGATCTTAATTTGTATTTATTTGAATTTAGTTTGAGACTTTGGTTTTAGCTTGAACAATATTATATTATGGGTATGTATTGGTTTTAGTTTGAGATTTTGAAGAACTTTGTTGCTTATTTGAATGGGTATTGTAATGTTATGGTTTGAGACTTGGATTACATATTACTCATTTAAATGATTTGGACAAATGTTATGGTATATATTAAGACTTTTTATTGCTCATTTGGATTGGTTTTGTAAATTATATTGCTCATTTGAAACTTTAATTTCACTCATGTGACTTAATTTTAGAATACATCCAATTAATTAAATTAGTTTTTTTTTATTTAGATTTCTTTTTATTTTTTTAGTTTAGGCTAAATTGGCCCGTGGGCCTGAAGGCCCGATGTAGGGCCGGGCTGGGCCTAAAAAATAGTAGCCCATGAACAATGTGGGCTAGCCTCGCCTAGCCCATTTTTATTGTTTGGCCCAATGAGCCAGGCCGGCTTGCCCGTTTTGCCAGCTCTAATTGTAATTAAGCATTTTGCATTAATTACAACAAAATAATGACATTAATTAGAATATTGTAATTATTACGCTAAATGTTGTAATTAATGCAAAATACTGAAATACAATGTAGGAGCAAAATGTGCAAATTTTTGAAAATTGAGAAATAAAATGTGCAAAAAAAGTTGGAGGGCAAAATGTATGGAATTTTAAAAGTAGGGGACAAAAAAGACAATTTAATTCTCATGTCTAGTTAGTGCCACATCAGTTGCCATGTCAGCTTCATGCCAAAAGCCATGTGCACTACTAATTTATCATTAGCCTGCTAGATCATCAATTCACATTAGCACTACCCACCACATTAGCTGGGGTAGGGGTGTTCGCAGAGTGGATTGGATCAGTTTTGAAGAGAAAAACCACCCGATCCAATCACTTTGGTTTTGTTAATTCATCATCCAATCGGTTTGGTTTAAAATTTAAATTCAATCCGATCCGATCCAATTTAAAACAGTTTGGATTGGATCAGTTTTTGGATTTAATTGTACTATTTTTTTTTAAAAAGTATTAAATAAATAATATGATATATAATAAATATATTAAAAAATAATTTAAAATATCAAATATTTCATTAATGAGTCATTATTTAGCTAATACTAGTATAACTCTTCAAATAGATATTATTAAAAATAAATTTATACAACTTGATGATTATGTTTGTGTATCTTTACTTAAATAGTTACTAAAAAACTATCTTTAAATAAATATATTTTTTATAAACAAGTATAATTTATGTGATAATTTTACAAATATATAAGAAATAAAAACATAAACATGAGTGATATTACAAAATTACAAGTGAAAATATATATGCATGTATAAGTTCGGTTTGGATTGGATTGGATCGGTTTTCAAAATCAAATCCGAAATCCGATCCAATCTAGTAAAAAATTTCGATTTTTTCAATTTTTGATTTTTTCGGTTTTCGGTTTTCGGTTTATTCGGTTTTCGATTTTTTGGATCAGTTTTTTCAGTTTTCATTGGGTTGGATCGGTTTATGAACACCCCTAGCTGGGGGTGGCCACAGGTCCAAATTAATCTGACAACCTAATGAATCTGAACTAAACTAAAGGTAAAAATCTGATTTGTTTGGTTTGAGTCTCGAATTTTGGTTTTCAAGAACTGAATTGAACCGTTCGATTAAATAAATATTCTTTATTTTTTATATTTTTATTACATATTAACCGTTTAACTTGAACCCTTTTAGACTTTTGGGTTGTGGCCTTTTGTATCAGTTCTCACACTCAGCCACTCATGCACGTGTCCCCTTTCACTCTTACCAGCATTTCCATCTCTGAACTAGGGTTGGACTTACGGCTTCCCGATCCTCAATGGTGGCACTTCCTCAATGACAACTCCTTGATGGTGGCACTTCCTCACGACACTCAATGACGACACTTCCTCAACTACAACTCCTCAACAGTGACACTTCCTCGCTATATCTCAATGGCGACACTTCCTTGTGGCCTTGATTGCAGCACTTCCTCGTGGCCTCGACTATGACGTTTCGTATAAAACATTTTGTCCTTTCTTTTTTGCCTTGAACCCTCAGTTTGTGTTCTATGAAGAAGTTCTTGCCTCACCCATTTTTCAATCTTCGTATAAAAACATAATTTTAATTAGATAATAGAATAGCTACCTTTTTTTATGAATCTTGGTTTTTCTATCCTACTTTGATTTGCGCCCTTGTAATTTGGTTTGGTTTTTCACGTTTTGAAATATTTGAATTTTGTTTCTGATTTGAAAAGTGTAGAAAGTAGATTATTTATTTTAAATAATACATGTTATTTATGAATTTTAGATACTACAACATTTTTTCATTTTCCTTTGTTTTTCATTTCTTATTTTCCATTATTTTATTAATAAATCTAATTACCCAATATGAACCAATCCAAATTTGTTTAGATTGGTTCAATTTAGATTAGAGACCCAAATAACGAAGAACCCAAACTGATCCAATTGATTAGCGTTGATCGATTTGGATTAGAATATCATTAAACCTAATCTGATCTGAACTGATCCATGTCCACCCCTAATGTTAGCAGTTAATTGGTCACGTCAATAGTCAACTAAATTGCGTCAGACGGTCAACTAACAGTCAGACAAAATGAGCAAAATTTTGAGACTTTGTGCCTAAATTTGCAAAATCGTGAAAGATTTAAGGTAAAATGTGCAATTAAGTCAAAATAAAATTATTATATGAACATGATGTGACTAATGTAATCCTGTTTTGTGCAAATTTACTAAATTCTTGTTTGAATAAACTTTTTAATAAGTATTTGTAGGGAAGGTAAAATAAATTATCTTTTTCATAAGTAAATATCAATTGATTTACTTCAACTTTTGTAAAAAAAATCTCTCTTCTAACTTCTTCAAAAGTAATATGTATGAGTTGATTTTTAACTTATAAAAAAAAATTGACTCATGTTACTTTTTATTTTCTTCTTGTATAGGTATTTATTTAAAAATTAATCTAAACGAGACATAAATGTGAGTGTCTCTTTGGCTGAAAATTTGAATAGTAATTTGTTACTTTGAGGGGAATTAATCTCCTTCACAAGTATTGACCCCTCATTACAGTATCAATACATTATTGGATTATATAATATATTCCTATTAGGAGTGTAAGTGGATCCGACTCAACCCACGAACCTGACCAATCTGACCCAACCCAATCCAATTACATTTTTGCGAGTTGGGTTGGGTCATCAGGTTAGGTTGGGTTCATTTCAGCAAACCTAATTAAAACTGGGTTGGGTCACAGTTTGAGGCATTTCAAACACCGATGAACTCGACCCAATCCGACCTCTTATTTAATTAATAAAAAAACAAAATATTATATTACTTTACACATTTTTAACATGTTTCATTTAAGTTATTCAAATTTTAATTTAATTTGAACATGCATTGGATGAGTTGAATTAATCAACTAATTATGTATTTATTTTTCCTGTTTTCCCTATTTTTTTCTTTTTTTTTTCTAATTTTTTTTTAAATTTTTAGATTTTTTATGTAACCTGATTACCTAATCCGATTTATAGTCGGGTTAGGTTGGATTGGGTCACTGCAGAAAGAAAAAAAAACTCAAACCCGACCCAACCCAGGCTATTTACACCTCTAATTCCCATGGCTTCAATTCATAAACCCTGTATCCATGGATAATTTGCTTGAGAAGAAAATGAGAATGGTAAAAAAAAATAAAAATAGAAGAAATGGATTCATAAGGACAATAAGTTTAGGCATGAAGCATGCAACAATATATACCTCCCTGATTTTAGATTAAGGTCAAAATATACTTTTCTTCGTTCAACCTTGTTACTGCAATTTATCCTGTAAAATTTATGGATGGAGCTTAAATCACTTTCCAGTTAAATGCTGTTAAAATACTACACGATGGTGTTTTGCATGCAAAGTAAATTTCTCAAAAATTCAATCTCAATAGTTCAGTTCACAAATATTAATCGAAGCACGTATTGGGCCTCTGACAATCTCTTAAGTTCATTTACTGCGCAGAGGGCCACCCTTGTTTCTTCTTCTCTCTTATGATGGATATACTGTTTGTCAAAGTTATTCTACAGGATCAAGACTCTCTGTATGTTGGTTGCAACGGTTTGGGTTGATTTTTATAATAACTTTCTAAGAAATCTTCTTCGAATTGTTTTCAGGATGCAATTATATAAAATTAAAAATACAATCAAAATCTGCAGTAGTTGAGATTTGCCAAGAGATTCTGATTTTAGACAAGAAATATGGTGGTTGGAAGATAATAGCATTAAATTGGTGAGTAACAAGCAATTGTAGACGAATTTGTTCTACAATTTAGATCGTCTTCAGTTATTGAGTAATAAGATGTGGTTACCTAAGAGTTACAATTAATTATGGTGGGTCTTTATTTGATAAAATTTGTCTTTTTCTCTCCAACATAACCATATACTAATGCTCAATAACAGGAGAAGATCCAAATATTTTGTTCTTCTTGGTGTCAACCACGTACAAGGAATCGAAATATTTTGGAAGAAATTCGAGCATCGGTGGTTATTGATCAAAAGTATTCTTTCCTGTCATGTCAACCACTCCGTCAAGCATTTAAACATTGACCCTTGTGTTTGAATGAAGAATTTCAGAATTTTAAAAATTTGAAAATGTATATCACATTAAATTACATCAATTCAATATCACATTCACTTCTAAAATAATTTGTTTGGATGTTAACATGTGAAATTATTCAGAATTTGATGTCTACAAAAACTTTCGCTGATTGACTGACACCAACATAGAATGTACAAAAAATGAAAATTTATAAACTCAATTGAAAAAGCTTCTTGACAACTATATTCTCGACTGTTGGCGACGACTCAAGCAAAACCTATTTCACTCATACAAGTTGAGACATTGATTTCTTTCTTTTTCTCTTTCGTTGTGTCAACATCGTGCAACAGAGCCTCGGGCACCTGCCCGATATCGTCATGGGAAAGTTCATTGCGTGGCCTCCTGACTCTTGCGCCAAGCAGCTGCCAACGACTCATCTGCTACTAGCTCTATGCCACCGCTACTGAGATCGCAGCTTACTCAAGTGGATGTGTTGGTGACGAAAGCAAATTAAGGGACATCAAAATGGACAAAGGTTACAGTGGTCCTCGACTTAAAAAAGGAGGATGTGTGTTGGAATAAGAGAAATCTGAGATTTTCTAAAATTCCACCTATTAAATTACTGTATGATGATTTGTAAAATTCTTAATTCAATTATCCAAACAAGTTATTTGGAGATAAAATATTTCACGTGTTCTAGCTAAAAAATTACTTTTCCCTTTCAAATTACCTCATCCAAACACTCTTATCGGTTTTAAACAACATCAATAAAAAAAATTGCTAGGTAAATTGTGTCTTCCTAAATTTCAGGGAACAAAAGAAAGTCTCAATACATAAAGTTGAATGGGATAATTGTTTTAACGAGACGATCTTGCAGGGGAATGCTCCTGAATCGTGGATGCTATGACAGGGGATTAAGTGTACAGCACCTCATAAGCTTCTCACATACTTCCATGTATTGCTGCTATATCGATTTTTCTTTGTTTGATATTGATTTGAGGTCATATTGTGTCAGACATTTCTCGTTGGATTTTAGCATATCTCGTGCTAAAGTTCAATTTACTCTGTAATAAAATTCTATTTGCGTTTTTGTTTTTATAAAAGAGAGAGAGAGAGAGGATTGGTTGGTTGACGTGTTCACATCTGTACGTTATTACTCGAGTATTCGATATAGATTTTTATGTAAGTATATATAATAAGATAAAGTCATGTTACCCCAAAAGGAGAAAAATGACACATAGTTGGACCAAAAAAGAAAAAGAAAAAAGAAAAATGAAACATAGATCATGCAGAGAGATGAGAGAGGAAGGATGTTAATGATTAGAAATTCATAAGGTACATGTGAGAAAATATTTGTGTATATTTGACATTACAGATTACTGCTCCGGAAACTGATCACTTCATGAGAATCACGCTACATGAATTATTTGGGAATTTGATGTATGATCTCGACGCTTGGGTCTATCCCGTTTACAATTAATAATTTTTATAGGACCAACTAGTAATAATAATAAGCACGATAATGCTCTTAACTATGGTTACGTACAAGGTAACCAAAATAGTTAAGCAGTTGAAAATATATAAAATCTGACAATGACTCACGATGCATGAATATTATGTTAGTCTCAAGTTAGTTGGAGATAAATATTTACATGTAAATTCTAACTCAATCATCAACAGTATTGGAGATAAATATTTACATGTAAAATTCTTAACTCAATCATCCAAACAAGTTATTTGGAGATAAAATATTTTACCTGTTAGTCTCATCGATTGTTCCCCGGCCCTTCTTTATTTTGTTGCCAAAATGTTTGATGGTTTGTTTTAACGATGTGCTTCTTATTCTTCTTCTCCCTCTCTCTCTTTTTTGAACGTTAGGAACCTCCGTTTTTGTGAGGCATCCAAAGTGATAAGGCATTTTTTACCACACTTCCAAAAAATAAGGCAGCTTCATGAGTCATGATGACTACTTGATAGGATTTTATTCCTCTAAATTGAGTAAAGTAACCTCTTTTGTATAAAAGCCTTTTGATAATTTGAATCTACAGTATGTTGATATTCATTCTAATATACACGAGGTGTTATATAGAACTTTGAAAATGAGTTAGCCGGCTCCATTCAGTCGTGGCTCACGTAGGCTAGGACTACAATAGTTCACTGGACCAAAAAGTTTACTTATAGAAAAACTTACAAGATCAAAAAGGCCATAAGATCCTCAAGGTTAAGGCCAGCCCATGAGCTATTTAAATAATTTTTTAGGAAAATTTAGGCTTTTAAAAAAAGTTAAATTAAGTCTTAAAAAATGGTTTTTATTAAATAAATATATCAAACTCATAAATAAATTAGACTTAAATCTTATAAAGTTTAACATAAGACTCTTTGGATTGAGAAAATATTTTTTATTTTTATTTTTTATTAAAGTAAATTATATTTAGACCTCCCGTGTTTTCACGAAATTGCCCTTGATACCCCTACGATTTTTGCACTTACACAAAACCCCTTAATTGTTAACGTTAATTGACACCATGTACCCCTCCCCCCAAAACGCCATTTAAATTGTTGACAGAATAGGTCATGTGAGTTGCACGTGACCTTTTAATAAAATTTATTTCCCATTTTGCCCCTATCCATTTCTTTTAACCTTGAGCTCTTTGTGACCTTCTTTCCTGGAACAACAAAGATCTTGTTATTTTAGCTTAACCATGTGAAAGATCTTACTATTAAAAGAATGATACAATGCCACAAGACCATGAGTCTCTCCATGTTTGCAGACCAACCAAACTTCCCTGATACAAGCTGTTTGCACACAGGGAGATGAACTCAACCACTTTGAGATTTGAACTTTTGCCACCTTATCACCAAGCTACTATTTTATCGAATCACAAAGTAGGTTGTATACTTGTATTCATGTTTGTTTTTCCTCTTTGACCTCGTCTTCATCACGTAATTCCAAATCTTCATATTGGCTTTGTTTCATTGGTTAATTCCCAGTCCCAATCCTTCTCAATTTTAGTCTTTTTCACCTTCTTTTTCTCACCCTCTACTTTTTGTTCTTCCCCTTTGTTGGGTTCTTCCTCCTCTTCCACGTCCACATAAGAGCTATTGTCAGTTATAGCTTCAAACACATACTGCTTGTCTAATCTTGGGCTCTTCATAGAAACAACTAGGAATGACAATCCTACCTATATCCTATAGGTGCCCGCAAAAAATGTCCGCAATAGGTAGGATAAATACTATCTCAAAGGGGATGGGGCAGGTATTTACTTGCAAAATTAAATAGGGATGGGTGCGAGTATGGGTATTATAGTATCCACCTTGACCTATACCCGCACTTATATATATATATATATATATATATATATATATTGAAAAGATAAATTCTAGTGATTATTATAATATTAAAGATCTTAATTTATTTTAATAAAAAAGATATTGGAAGAAGCTGTGAAACACAAACAAAAATAAGAATTTAATTTATATATATTATTAGTGTAAAATACTTTTATGCATATATCCAATAAAAATTCACCATATTGCCAAATCGATAAATAAGATGATGTGAATAAATAAATAATTTTTATTAGATGTATGTGTAAAAAAAGTTTTGCACTAGCATTATATATAAATTAAATTTCAAAAAATAATTCATACTCTACTAAAAATATTAAATTATATCAAACGATCAAGTTTTCTTCAAATGCATGTACTGCTTTTAATTAAAATATTATTGACAATATTTATAATTATTGTTATTTTTGAACGTGGTTTTTTTAAATCTAAAATTATTTAAAATTTATTTGATATTAACTATTTAAAGGATAGATTGAATGTATTTGTCTTTTTATATATTGATAGTGAAATGTTAAAAATACTTAATCATAAAACTTTAATCAATAATTTTGTAGTTGATAAAAAAATAAAATGAGAATTGACAAATTATATTAAATTAATTTTGAATATAAATTTTGTCTAAGGCTTCAGAATTTTTTACCTAGCACTTAAGTAAAGTGTGGGTAGCGGGTGCGGGTATGCATATATAGGTACCCAATGGTTACGGGGACCGGGATTAAAGTTGCTACCCATGTGGGTATGGGACTAGGTATAGATACTTTTTTCAAACGCAGGTATGGGACAAGTACCATAATACCCTACCCAAACCCTATCCATTGCTATCCCTAACAACAACCCTTTCAACAATAAGAAAAGCAGAGTAGAATCCAACACCAAATTGACCAATCAAACCTTATCTGCTCCTAGAACCTTGTTTTCCTTAAGAGCCTTCAAAAATTTTGAAGTACCACTCTAAGCAATGGTTCCAAGACAATCAATGAGCTTTTCTTTAATCATTCAAATATCAATATCTATTATAGTAATACTTCCATTGTCTAGATCAGACTTGATACAAATCTCTAAATCTCTAGCATCTCCAAGCAAAGAAGGCTCAGTCAAACTTAAGAATCTCGACTTGTCCAAAGCATCACTAGTATTACTGACAAGTTCTCAAAGGAAAACTTCTTTGTGGCTATACAGATTGTGAATAATCAAATCTAACAATTGATTCACCTCAGCCTGGTACTCAAACTTCTCCCTAATGGCCTCATCCTTCTCCACCATTGCGGCCTCGCACTGCACTCGAGCCTACCCTTCCTCTCACGTCTTTCTGTCCACTTTAGCTTTGTCACAGGAGAGAAGCACTTTTCGAGACCCATTTGTGGCAGTAGAAACGCGCTTTTGAGGCAAGAGAGGTAGTGGCCATGCTTCTGCTCAATACAAGAGCCATTGTTAGTACAAGGGAGAGAGTGTTTGTGTGTGAGCGAAACTCGTCCTTGAGGTGGAACATGGTGTGTTGGAGCATGTCCTCGGCAAGCACGAGGCAAGAGGCAATAAACTTGTCAGAGGCAAGGTGGTTCCAGTCGGCGATGGCGGTGACGAGCTCGTCCACTGCGTCAAGGAAGGCGGTAGAGTTAGCAACGTCCACCCATATTTGGTGGTCAAAGGAGATATAGTTAGAGATCCAGCAGTCTATGGGTTTGAGGAAGTAATTTCTCTTCCCTGTTGACATTTCTCAAGCATGTATTCCAAAATTGGGTTAAAAAGGGTATTTTTCTAATTGTACATATCAAATAAAATTAGCAATTGAAAAACAATTGAGTAAGATTATAATTTGTGACAAGGTTAAGACCAAAAATCAAGAAGTTGGAAATCAAGGAGCTTTAGCGATGATGCCAATACGCCAACAATTTGGTCAACAAATATGCTAATTAATGGCTGGATGGCACATAAGACACCTTGAGTTCCTTGTTTGCAACTAAGTCACGCACAAAGTGATAATCAATGGCAGGATGTTCATATAAGATGAAAAACGAATTTGACATAAGGATTTGTAGGACCAATTTTGTCTAAATAAATGGGTGGTAGACTATGGAAAGACAGTTGCAACTCTTTGAAAAGTTCATGAAACCAAAGAAACTCACTTGTAAATGGAATGGTTCAACATTAGCCTTAGAATATATGCCTTGGAAATAATTGTTTGCTTCTTACAAGACTAGGAAATTGCATTGGGACTTTAGTAAATAATGTAGGCAAAAGTGGAGTTCGAGTCAATTAAACTACCAACCCAATCAGTTGAATTTGAATTAAAATTTGTGGGTGAGGTGGAATCAAATAAGGTAGATGATGATAAAGGCACTGGGTTAGAAGGGACAGTTGGTATAGAATTTTGAATTGTCAAAGATGAAAGATTTGAATAAAATGGATAATGGAGAGAGGTTGGGAAGAGATTTGAAAAGAAAGGGAATTGGTTGACAATAATGCTTAATTGTTGGAATAAGGAAAAATATCTTTAACAAATGTAACCTATCTATCGCAACCGGGGTCATGGCGGAACGCAAAAAAAAAGTTTTAAAAACAAGGAGTCGCTACCAATGTTTATTAAGGAAAAACATTGGAAAAACCTAAAAAAAAAATTGTCTATGAAATTAGATTTTGGGCTCATGAGTCAATTACGTATAGAGAAGGTATTAGCATCTTACAATGTCCGTCATAAAGACGGTTACCTCTAATTGATTAAGCAAATTATTAATGACTTTTAAAATATTTATCTCACCCTGAAAATAATTGCAAGAAGAATTTTATTATTATAAAAAATATTTTTATTTTATCTTAAATTTTATTATTTTTTAAGATTAACAAGAGTGAGCTCCTGCTCTTACGTATCTCCCGGTGCAATGGAAAATCAGACTCACGTAGTTATTTTGGTAGAAAGCATTTGTGTGTTGATATTTTTTATTATTTTTAATTTCTATTTTAATTTTAGGATTTTTGAACCCTCACGGCTCATACACCCTAAAATATAAGATTGACAGAGGTGTACACCCAAGCCAATTTATTGTTTTAATTTTGATTTTAGTATTTTATTTTTATAACAATTAAACTTTAGTTCAACATTTTAATTTAAGAGAAGAGTTTTAAGGCATCAAAATAGTACAGCTTGTGTCTCAAAATCTTAGGATTAAGAAGATGTCACATCTAATTAACCCTTTTTCAAATTAAGATTTTGTAATCAAATTATAATTAAATTGTAAGACTTGATTTAGTTG
Source organism: Spatholobus suberectus (assembly GCA_004329165.1). NCBI lineage: Eukaryota > Viridiplantae > Streptophyta > Magnoliopsida > Fabales > Fabaceae > Spatholobus > Spatholobus suberectus. The sequence goes on from CM014733.1 coordinate 78,552,359, forward strand.
ATTTTTATTTTCTTCTTATAAATAAATTAAAAAAACATTTTTTTTTACTTAGAAAAGAGCTTTTAGACAACAAGCTGTACAACTTGCATCTTTAAACTCTAGGATTAAAAGAATGTCACATCCAAATAATTATTTCTTTATTAGAGATTTTTTTGTAATTTTATTAATGCTAGATAAGTTATAAATACCAACTTATGAAATACTATTTTTAACTTATTTTGCTACTATTATTAACTTTATTATTTCATTATCATTTTATTATAAAAGGAAGGCCTAATTTATAATATAGGATTCGAAAAGTTCACGTTGTTGTTTTTTTAAACTTTTGGCAATATATTTCTTTTTTGTTTGTTATTCGCTAATCCTAAAATCCTTTAAGGATATATTCGAAACAAGCTCGTGACCAAGTTTATTTAATGATAACATAAAATCTAGTCTACTGTAGCAAGTATCAACATATCAGTATTAACCAAGCCCAAAGATTATTTCGTGAAAAGAAGCCCAAATTTATGTCCAAAAGAGTCAATTAACAAAAACAAAAAGAAAGAAACAAGAGGAAACCATCAATTTCGTCTTCGAAGTATCAATCTCTCTCCTATTTAGTCCCTCAAATATTGAAAAATAATAAGTAGTTCTTAACGTTGTTAACCGTTTGATTAACAGGAAGGATTAACGGGACGTATTTAACAAAATGTTAAGGACTACTTATTATTTTTTAATACTTGAGGAACTAAGTAGGAGAGAGATTGATACTTGGAGGACGAAATTGATGGTTTACTCAAAGAAATAATAATGAAAAATGAGGGGAAGAGGGCTTCTATGTTTCACAAAGCTTCCTCATTCGCTTGTACCGCAAAAAATAAAAGGGGCTTTTCTTTTTTCCTTCCCATGGTCACTACAAATTGCAAACAAGAAGAAAACAGAAAACGCAAGAGCTTTGGCCTCGATGGTGCAACGGTGACATAGAAGAGATGTGCGAGAGGCGATGTAGGTGCGATGTGGATGTGGTTCACGCAACAACGTCGGTAGAGGTTGTTGCAGTATCTGGTGGCTCTGGTTCAGAGAGGATGGAACGCAATCTTGTGGAGTCGCAAAGGAATTTAATGTGCAGGGGGTTTTGGGTTCAAGCTTGGATGTACGCATGATGGTTTCACGATGGACGGCGAAAGTCCAATATGAGGGTTTCGCGTGATGGTGCTGTCTCTTTTTTATATTTTTATTTGTTTGTAGGTTTGATTTTGTTATTGATCATGTGGGTGTCTCTTTTGGGTGGGGTTTAGTTCTCAGTTGCTGTCGGTTTGGTGATTTTGTCGGGTTTAGGATTCTGTTGGCTTATGTTGGTTTGTGTGGGTTTAGATTGAGGAAGGAGGTGTTGTGATTTTGGTGAAGCTGTGATGTTAATAGTTTCGTGGTGGGTTCAGGTCATAGCTTCAACTTCAACTCTATTTTGTGTAGTGATGGGCTTTGTTTTGTAGCATTAGCTTATAATGATCTCTGTGTAAGAGGAAGAGGGAGGGCTGAGTGTGATGTGGTTGTGCTCCTAAAGTTTATTGGCTAAACAATTGTTGAATATAGGTCAATGCTTGTATGTGTGTGATCATTATGCTACTCGAAGCAAGTTACAGATAAAGACCATATGCAAAACTATATACACAAGAATTAAAACGGAAGGGAGTTCGATTACATACCAATGATAGCTTTAGTTTCTCCACTTTTCACTACTCTCCCCTTTGATCTATTTCTCGTTTCAACTTCTTATGGTTTTTTTTGCTCTATTTCTTTTTCAGTTTTCTTTCAATTTTCAGAACCCCTTTTCTTTTTATTACTAAGGTATTTATAGACCCAAAAAGTGTTTATGGTTGCTTGAATTGATCTAAAAGTTGGTTGATTGGAATACAATTTACACCTACAATTAAGGAATTTGGATGATTGTAGAAGCAATAGGATAGTTTTGCAGAGTATTAGTTTATGGACTTGGTGAAATCTACAGGGTATGGTGAGAAGCTTACAGTAGGAGGAAGGGATGGGTAGTCGTTGTTGCCTTAGAGGAAAAGGAGAAAAGAAAGAAACAGAAAAGAAAAAAGGAAAAAAAAAACTTTTTTTTTTGTGTTCTGATTAAAAAAAAGGCCCAAAAGGAGTAGATAAAAAGAATGGGCCAGCAATACCCAGTCCAAGAAAATAAATAAATCCATAAATGAATAATTTTTTTAAATCAAATTAAAATAAAAAGAGAAAAAGAGAAAATAATAGGAATCATAATAAGAAATGAGATTTTTAATTGAGTGTTGATATAAGTAAAATAAATAAATAAATAAATAATGTAAAAGATATTGAGTTATTGAACAGGTATTAATTTAAAGTGTTTGGACTATATGTACAAGGTAACAACATAAATAACAAGAAACATATAAAATATATAACAAGAATGGTGGACAAAATCAGGTGTTCACACTATCTAAAAGGGTAAAGTTTATTTGAAAGAAAATTGAAACAAAAATAAGCACTCTGTATAGGACTATAATAGAGAAAGACACAAGTTAAGGATTTGGCTTAAAGTTTACTTAAGTTATAAGGATCCAGCAAAGAAAGCATAGGCAACCAAAGACACACAACTTGAGTAGTTGGGAGGACAATGATAAAGAATTTTAAGCATGATTTCATTTGTAAATCAGACATAGGCATGCAATTGATTAAGTAAGTTGTTATTTGGAAGGCATAAGACAAAAATTGAAGGAGAGAGGAAATGTGATTAAGAAGACAATGTGTAATTTCAAATAAATGTCAATGTTTGTATTCAACTAGGCCATTGTGTTTTGGAGTATATAAATAGGTAATAAAATGAAAAATACCATGAGCTTGAAGAAAAGAACGAAGTTTAATTAATTCATCACTATGTCATTGTATAAAGTTTTGATTTTGCAGTCCAATTGATTTTCAACAAGCGATTTAATGACTATAACATAATATAAATGACCATTTGTTGATTCAATTAAGGTAATACTCCATACATTAGAAAACACAAATTCAAGAGGCCTAGTGCTAGACAATGTAAACTTAGACAAGGTAATTTCTGATATTTATTTGTAAGATAGTTAAAATAATTGATAGATGCTTGAATTGATGGTAAGGGAATAACATTTTTGAGGACTTAGAGATGTGGATGATTGAAGTGATGGTGCCATAGAGTGAGAAGAGGTTGAGGCGAACATGATGAACTTAATGAGAAAAGGGAGACTGGTACCTATGAACTTCATTCCTTCCACATAAAAGAACTGTCCTCAAGTTTAGGATATTTATGTCATAATGCCAAGGAAAAAATTCAACAAAAATTGAGTTAGTTTGGCACAATTGAGATAGAGATAAGATTTTGAGTAATTAAGGGAACATGTAACACATGACTTAAATGAAAAAAAGAGGTAGACATATGAATTTTAGCTATACCAAGGTGTTTTGTTGGACAGCTTTTAGCATTTATGATATTAAATTGATCATGAGCATTGTAATCAGTAGAGAGGTAGAGGAGACAAAGGTCATTTATTACATGATGTAAGGCACTAAAATCAAGGAGTTAAGAAGGATTTGTATGTGCTTTTAAATGAGCAAGATCGGCTTAATAACGTGGATGATTGGATGGATGACCATGCATATAATGACAAGTTTTAGAAATGCATCCTTTGCGATCTCAATATTGACATACAAGTGCACGACATTTTGAACTTGATGAATCAGAATTAGTGGGCATACAGGTACCATGTGGTCGAGAGGATCACTTACTCAAAGAGGAATGATCACCACCAAAATTTGGTCCTTTGAAAAATTATGGATGTAATTGGTCATAGTAGAGAAAGATTATTATTAGTGTTCATCACATTGAAGAAAAGTTTCAAAATTTACAAGTTTGTTGAACAAGTCATCAAAGAGAAAAGAAGTGTCTCTTATATGAATGAAGGCATAAAATTCTTAAAAAGAGGGTCAAGACCCTTGAAGGCAACAATGACAAGGTCAAGGTCATCATTGGGATGACCAATGAGAGCAACCTCATCAGTTATAACACAAATGAAGCGCAAATAATCACTAATGCTTGAGGTGTCTTTGGTAATAAACACAAGACATTCTTTCAAAGACATAATACAAGTGCAAGAAGGATTTGCATATTACTTGTTAAGGAGAGTCCAAGTTGTTAGAGATGACTTAGCAAAATTCATAACAATTTGTGCTTCAGGACCACAAGATCCCAAAAGAGCAAGGATAAACATAGTGATCTTGATGTTTATAGTAAGTGTAAGCTGAATTAGTGATGACAACGTTACCAAAACCAATCGTGGAAGGGGGTAAGGAGCTAAATTAATGACATATCCATAGAGATCATGTGCTTGATCGAGATGAGTGATCTAAATATACCATGCATAATGATCACCGAAGTCAAGTTAGATAGGTAAGGTAGAGGCAGTGATGAGTTTCATAAAGGATATAAAAGAAATATTGGCCATTGAGATAGATCGATGATGTGTTAGGCTTGGGGCTAATATGATATTATGTAAATGATTTAGATTTTGTATATTGATATTCATTTTGATATGGTACATCTATCCATGTAGTGATATATAGGTTTGTTATTTTTTGAAATTTCAAATAAAGCTAGTTGTACAAGTGGATAAGGACTAGTAGTTGTACAAATCAAATAAAATTAACAAGTGAAACCAATTGATAATATTATATTTTGTTACATGGATACGACCAAGAATCAAGGAGCCGAAAATTAAAGAGATTTAGCGATGATGCTAACAAATTGTTGAGAAAATCAATGATTGATATTCTAAAACATTCATGATTAATTATGCATGTGCACATAATATTAATTGTTGGTTTTTTTTTATCAATGACTTATATTACTTACTTTATGTCCTAAAATAAGTTGCTCACTTTAGAAGAGACAGATTTGTTCTAATATATAGACATGGAGCCACTTGTAACATAATAAATAAAGTTCACTTGAGTCATAGTTTACTTTAATTATGACCAACTATTGTTAAGTTTGTTGATTGATGATTTGAACAACATGTAGGAATTGATGTACTACATTAATTTGTACATTAACAAGTGGTATATATGTATAAGAGGATTTTAAATCTTTTGTGGTTGACTTTTAACCATAATATTTCTAAGAAGCATATTTACATATAAGCTTTTGGAGGCAACTAATCTACGAATTTTATTTTCTTAATATTACACGTATTTATATGTATATGTGATAGGTATAAATTGCAAGTGCACCACTTGTTATCAAGCAACAAAGAATAAGTAGAGTATCTTTTGAAGAAGTTTGTGAATACAAGCACCAACTAACAAATTTATCACTATTTAAACTCACCCTAAAAGTGAAGAATTTGACTATAATTAGGAAAATTAAGGTAAATTAAATTTATTTTAACAAGGAGTTGCAAACAAAGATTAAAGCAAGTATGTATAATGTTTTAAATATTTGTCAAACGGTCACTAATTAGTAATTGGATACGGGTTTTCTTGGAATGGATTAACGTATGCCTTTATTCGGTCTAAAATTTTGATATGGTCAATTTTGTGAACCCAAACCCTTCTCGATCAAGACTCAACAATATTTGGGACAAGACTGGATCAGTCAACTTGTTGGCACAATATATTAATCTTAATATTATATATAGCTAAATTGTAGAATTAAAGAAGTATATAACTACAATTAATGTATATTTTACAATATATATTTTAAGATAAATGATATCAATACAACTAAAATATCATGTTAGATAAAACATTATTTATTAAGTTAAGAAATTGTATTATTAATATATAATTGTTTAAAAATTATATTTTTTTAAATAATATATAACATTAGATTGAGTTGAGACAACCCGAAATATAACCCAAACTTATCCTTAAAACACATTGGGTCTAATTTCTTAACTCAAAATCATCAAAAGTTCTTTCGAACCAAGCCGGGTTGGTGGAACAGGTCTAGTCATGAACACTCCTTACAAAACCTAGATATAGTATCTTTGGTATTGTTCTTCAATCAGAAATAGAGTTCTATTTCGATAATCTGCATAATTCTTTAATGCATATCTTTATTATACAGATTACTACAAATGAAACTCTAATTCTAATTGGAAAAAAATACCAATAATACCGAAGGTTTTGTCTTTGTAATTTTCTAGAATCGTTACAAAGCTTTTTATAAATTGAACACAGATCAATTAACCTTTTATAGATTGAATTTAGACTCGTGAGTCATCTCTTTTCTTCTTTTTGCTTATTTATTTATTTACTTATTTACTTCTTTGTAATTACACGCACTACGAAGTGAACTATTCTTTCGGAAGTAACAGTAGGAGGGTTTGTGGGCAGTAACGGCGGGGTGATGACGCGAAGGGCTTCCAACTTTGGATGACTCATCTGAGCCTAGATCTATTGGGCCTACATTTACACTCACGAACTATGGGCTCAAAATGATCTACGCAAGCTAGTTGTTTGAAACAAGTTTCTTTCATCGTCCTTGGATTGTGGGCGAAAGAGTCGATTTGGTGCAAGGGACGTACATGAGTAAGAGGGATTATTAAATATACAAAATGATTGAATAAACAAACTAATTAGAGTATGACTGGCACTTATAATATATTAGGGCGAGGTAGGTCTAGTAAACAATCATCATTTTGTGTGGTTTTTAAGTGCGGTGTGGGGGGATTCCATTATTAAAGGGAAAGCTACCAAATTAGTTAACCGAATTTAGATCAAAAACAGCGGCTGGGGACTCGTTTGAGTACGCTTACAGGCGGGAAAGGTTCCCTTTTTAGAACTTATATTAAATTAATTATACTTTTATTTGTTTAAGAAGCTAAGAATTATTAGCTTTTTGAAATCAATGGTAGCTTAACTTCTTTTTTTTTTTTTAATTTAAATCCAAACACACTCAAAAACCATCTTAAGCCCTTATTTTTTGCTTAAACGTTGCAGCGACTGCCGTGTGATGAATTAGAGACAGCTCAAAGCTCAGGGCGAGAAGTGGGTTCCATAGGGGATAACTTTTAATTCTCTGTCTTCAAGATTCTTTTGGCATTTTTGTATTCATAAATTTTGGTGAGGTGCTATTTGTTGAGCCATTAGTTTGATATAAAATATTTTTTGATCGAATGTTTATTGCTTCCTTGTTTTATGGTTAAAAAATTAATTCTCATTCTTTTCAATAAAAAAAATACACGTTTTAATAAAAATAATTTTAATTAATTTTAATACCCGTCCTAATTATATTTACACTTTACACATGTTTTGATGAAAATTTATTATTAAAAATAATTTTGACATACATTTTATTTACGTCCAATAATTTAAAATTAACTCTATAAAAATTAATTATAGTAGAACTATATATAAACAGGCCCTTTACATCTGAAAGATTCCAACTCATTGATAATATATTGTTTTGATTCATCATGTGACTCAACAGCTGTTTTATAGGAGACAAGACACCGTAGTGTGCAAGGCAAGTAGATCCGGTAGCATCTTATTTTTGTAATCCGTATTCACTGTAGTACTATTACAGAATCGGATATTCATATATAGAGATCTATGAGAGAAAAAAAAAATCGTAGTAAAATTCATTAATTAGTTACATTAGATTTTAAACTTAAGTTCCGTTTTTTTTTTATTAAAAAGTAAACATGAGAGGATCAATAAAGCTCCAAACCTTGTCATATGTGTAAAAGTAAAACTACTAATCTACTAAGTATTAATAAATTAGTTATAAAATTGGTAAGTCCGTAGGAACAACTATTTCCATTGCCAGAAGAAAGTATAATTAAAGCATGTGAAAATAGAAGAGCGGCACAATAACCACACATCTAAAGATTCTGTTCAGTAACAGGTAAATTACAAATTAACCTTCTCCCTCCGCCATCTCATCTACATTTTGTTTAAACGACAAATCTCTTTGTACATGGACCTTTCCCCAACTCTCACCCCTTTTCAGTGAACCCCCGTGAAAAATTACAAAAATTTCTCAACGTGAGAGTGAGCTACCCAATAAATAAAGAAATAAGCTTTTTAAGAAACTCCCCCAGAATCCTCCTCTCTAATGTAATTTATCAGTAACATGTCACTATTATGTTTCGCTTACCTCACCTTCCCTACATATATCCACATCTATCACCATGGTCCCTCTCTCCTTGGACTTCTTCACTCTGCAACAGTTTCTCCTCGGAGCCTGCCAAAATATATATGACAAGAAACCCAAATCAATTTCCCATGCCAGTGCCAACAAACCAGTAAATTTTGTCAAGTTTTTGCAAGTTAAAACTTTAAACTAAAAATACTCAAAAACAGGTTAATAGGAAAGTAGTTAAGTACTAGGTAGTAAGCCAACCTACAGATCCAACTCTGCCATTACCAATTAATTTTGTAGGGTGCACTTTCTAATGACCCTCACGTGTTGGTACTTGGTAGTATAGTATTTAACTTAAGACTCTGAGAAGAACTTACTCTATCCCATAGATGCGGATCTGGCTTCTTATATACCTCCACTTTGTCAAGAGCAGCAGGATCAGCCATCTTCCACCTGCATTCTGGGTGAGGGACACGATGCCTTTCATATTCACTCACTATTTGTTGCATTGTAGAGTTGTATTTTGCCTTTGAGAAGTAAAATACAAAAGGCTTCTGGCATGGATTTCGGCTAACTGGACGCGTGTTGAATGCATATGCAGTGTAATCTGCTCTTCTATACCAATTCAAGAATGTTCTTGAAGGCATTTCCATCTCACGTGGTGAAAACACGCCGCGAAATATCTGAACAGCAAAACCCCACGAAACAGAAACAGTCCAGCTGTTTGATTTGTAGTAGCAGATGGATTGCTGCATGAGCCCTGCTGAGTCAAGCTTCATTGGTATAGTGAGCCTCTGAAGGGCTTCTACTTGAGTCACGTTGGGGAAGATTGGCTCGACCACATCAAGATGGTGCAGTGACACCAATGGAGTCACGGGATGAGATGCAAGAAGACCGAACAGGTTTCCATACACATCATACTGTTTCAATAAATCAGCGGCAGTCAGCATGGAAGTCATCAGAATGGCATGCATACACTTGCAAGACTACATTCCTTGTCTATAACAATCATCATGATTTTGCTCCTTTGTTCAACAAAATGAAACGCTAGAGTTTTGTTATGAATGGTCAAAGTATTTTATATTTTGAAAATTTTTCTTTTTGGAGCAATTAGAATTAGAATTGTTTAATATATGGTAATAAATGTTGGTTGGTTTCTCATGATAAGTGCCCTTATGTCAAACATTAACAAAACCCATTAAAATCACCTAGGAAGATAACCAAGGAATAACCAATGACAATTTATAGCAATTGTCTCTGGCTCTGCTCTTCAAAGTACAATCTTAAGTTAGGAGAAAATGTAAAAGCTCTTACCACGAAGCCTAATTGCCTCCACATATTTGGACCAAACACAACTCAAAACTTAGATTGTTTATAGTCAAAATCTACAATGCCTAACATTCCACTCCACATGGAACTCTTCCAACCATAAAGTAAAATTTTAGAAACCAAAACGGCAGAAGCACCATGCTTTCCACCACCCACCCTCTAAACTACATGATCAAAACATGCTTTTTATTGTTATATACATATGCATAAGCTGTTAATAATTTCTAAAATTATATTTTAGTCTTGTCAAATTTTCAAACCCTTAATCATATCCTCTTAATTTTCTTAATTCTTGCACCCTAATGGTCCCAGCCGTAATTACGAAGTGCACCTAATTAAGCTCTCCATTTCTGTTTGTAAACTATTTATAATTTATAAATATAATATAAATTATTTAAAAAAACACAGTTTTATTTAATATGCTATTTCTCTAAAAATATGTGAAAAATATTTACTGCGTGTAAGTAACCATTTTATTTTAGACAATACTAACATATCCGGCGAATAAAAGAATTTATTGGGAGGTATAAAGCAGCCACAAGCCAACGCAGATAATTAAATTCCACTACCCAGAAATTGAATGCAGGAGTCAAATTCCGCCGAGAAGGCATAAAGATAAAAGAAAATCTAATTAATGCGATTCGACACCGACACCAACAGCACTTCACTCCTTAGTCTTTACTCGGGTCGGGTCCAAAATACCGGCAAGTAAAACCGGAAACTTCCAGATTCAGCAATTCTGGTGACGCGCAAAAGTTTTTAATCCGTAATTAAAAATAGCAATCCGTTAGGTTCCAGCTAAACGCGTTCGCTCGCTTGCTTGCTCGCTCACTCACTAACTCGCTCCCAGCATCGGCATCAGCATCATTACGAAACAGTTAAAAACTTAAAAACCTAAAATTAAGGGGAAGAAGAAATCAGAAAGCAGTCCCCACCAGCACCAAACACAAACAATGCCGACAAAACAGTGCTAAGTAAAACAAACACAACCGACGCACAATGATAAGGACAGTGACAGTAGTAAAACAGAGTGATTGCAAATAATAATTAACACCAACAGAAAGAGATACCGAGTCACGAACCTGGTGGAAACCGATTTCCTTGGTGAGTGGAACACCGAGTTCGGCCATACAAGCTTGAATTCTATCATCGGAGCCATAGAGACCCGGGTAACGCTGAATGCAACGGTCCTGCATTTTGTACAAAGCCTTCGCCAGAGGATAACTGATTGCAAAACCTCCTCCGCCATAAGCCATGTTATAAGAGAAGTAGATGTTCTGCAAGTGAGACTCTGATAAGCTTCCAATGTAATAGAACTGATTGTGGTCGTATTTTCTCAGGACGCGGATTAGGTTCTCCGTGACGAAAACGGTGTCGTCGTCGCCCATCACGAACCACCGCACGTCCTTCATCCCGAGCCGCAGCGTCTCCGACACGATCCGCGAGATCCTGATCGCCGACCGGTGCCCCTGTTTGTTCACGTATTTGAACCTCGCGGTGTCGCCGGAGATTCTCACCGGCGGGAGCGCGCCGTCGTCGTCGTCGTTCTCCTCCTTCGGCTTCACCTTCTCGTCGAGCCACACCACGCCGCGCATCTCCCTCGCCCTGTACCAGAGCTTGATGTAGCGCTTCCTCTGCTCCCAGAGCTTCGCCGACGCCGCGATTCCGAACACCACGTGCCGGAGCTCCGTCCGATCCTCGGGGTTCGTCTCGCGGGAGCCTCGCCGGAGACTGGCGGAGGAGGCATGTCTGAGCGCGGAGGCGGTGGCATTGACGGCGGGAATGGTTCTGGAGAAGGTTTCGGTGGAGAACGGAGCGTCGTTGTGGCAGGCGCGTGAGGTTGAGACGAGCTTGAGCGTGTAGACGACGTAGGTGACGGAGACGAAGAGGATGAGAAGGACAAGAAGCTTCGGTAAGGTTCGGTGCTGTGAGGCAGTTGCTGCAATGGGAGTGCCAGCTGGAGGGGTTCTCATCTGTTCCCAAATTAGCTTCTCTGACTCTTTCTCACCCATTGGGGATGGGATGACAAGCGAAATGCAATTGCAGGGAGGAACGAATCAGGGCCTGGAAGCCCAGAAACCCAACGCGAAAGCCCAGAATTGAGATTCACTGATTTTCAAATAATTAGATCTTGTAGGGTGGGGTAAACAGTAAGCAGTAAGCACTCCAGGTTGAAGAGATCAATGTAGGGCAGAGGGGAAGGGAATTATTGAGGGGAAGGCATGAATGAAATCAATTAAATGATATGTAAAAGAAATGAGGGAAGGGATTGCGAGAGGAGTGAGCTTAGATTAGATTACACAGGTGGTGCCATCCCGGGTTCACACCCACCTCCAATAGTAGTTAATTGTAAATACAATTATTTTGGGCGGAGATATATGAGAGACTAGAGTGGAGAGATACTTGGCTGTGGGAATCGTATGAATGTAATTGTATGGTACGCCAGTGTGGATGAATGTGATGGAGATATATAATGTTATATAATTTTTTATGTTGTTGTTGGATCTTTGTAGGGTCCACGTGTCAGGGGGATGCAGGTCAGGGTTGGCAATTCAGCGAATCCAAGGGGAGATGGTTTGTGAACCGAACGGGTGCATCATAGGGTAACATACCTCCTTTTTCTGTGTTGGGGCAAATAATGGTTTTTCCTTCTTTCCATAGGGTGACAAATATTTCTTTTATCCCTCGCAGTGTTGCAGCTGGGAACAATGTCTAACGCAAACGCGTCTTCACGCAGATCTACCTCTATACGAAGCCAATTTAGGGGGCGAAAAAATTCATCTATATTTTTCACAGAAGCAAGTGTCCATGTAAATATCATAGTAGCAGTGGCCACGTTGAGTGAAGCCTAAAATAAACTTTAAAAAATATTTTTATTTTAAATGAAAAAACTGTATGTTAAGTATTTTTGTCAACATATATGACTTTTTTGTTTTATTAAAATTAATAACAAATAATTTTTTGTTAATAAACCTAAAGTTTGAGTTTTAATAACTTTATCTTTCGATTACACCTATAACACAAAGCACTCAGCGCTATCATGGGCATTACCCAAATCCGTTTGAACTTTGAAACATGAAATTATAATTGTGCTTTAAAATTAATACGTCAAATCTTTTTTAAATAAATTTTATGAAAAAATTATCTTAATTCTTTTTATAACTTCTAAATTATTTATTATAATTTTTTTTTAAATGTCATTAAGTATCCAATAATTTTTCTGGTCAATAAATAATAAATACAATAAGATAAGACAATATTTTTTTTTCATTAAAAGATAAGACAATATTGACTATAACAACATTGACTAGAATAATCTAATAATTTTTCTGGTCCATAAATAAAGTCTTTGGTGAGTCAGACAAAGAATTGTTAGCTGTAAATTGCAAAACATGAGACAATATTAATTATAACATTTTGGAAAATAATGTTGATGCGTGTTCTTGTTAAGTCATTGGTATTATGAACCTACAATGGTGCATTTCCTCTCACCCATAGTTCTAAATTGCAGTTCACAACCGGAATTACAGCCGCAATGTAAAGATTTTTGGACTCACCGTAATCTCATCACGACTGCAATTGCGACCGCATTAGCCGCATTTTCCTATAATTTCTCACAATGTCAAGGATTGCAACGAAACCGCAACCGCAACCGCAACCACAATTTAAAACCATGCTCTCACCCATTTAGAATGAGGTATAACCTATGGGAGAATCAAACTTGACCACAGTATGCATGAAACCCCTACTGCAAGCTATGGCTAATCCTTTGTAAATGCCCCCTACAGATCTGCCAAATTTATGGAACAAATGCCTGGGTTAGTTGCAAAGCCCACTACATGTAGTTTCCCTTTGAGTCTCGAAAGACCCCTCTATAAGCACCAAAGCTGTTGATATAGTTCACAGCTCCATCTGTGTTGATTTTGACGAAATGTCCAAATGGAGGAACCCATCCAATAGTAACAACCGACCTACTTCTTTGTCCTATTTGGGACAACTAGTGCATTGAGTCAAAAGGTCCCACTCCTAGCAAGACTTGGACAAGTTGTCACACCTAGTGGATAATTGTTACCAGAACAATTCAAATTTTTATTTTCAAAATTTTAAGATATTATTTAAATTTAACAATATTATTTTTATTTTAGAGATTTGTTTTTTTTAAAAAAAAAATTAGATTCAATGTCTATAAATAGATGTTCTTGGTATAAAAAGAATCACCCAACATGAAGAAGGGGTCACCACCTTAAATGAGAGGATGGTTATGTGAAGAGAGAGTTTTTCAAGTTTGTCCAGAAAACTTGTAATAAAGTGAATATTTGAGAGAATAAATTAAGTGAGATGTTAGCGTGGACGTAAGCAAAAGGTGTCGAACTACATTAAATTTGTGTTCTTCTGTTGTTTATATTTTGTAGTGTCATTTGTGTGTCCCATATAATTCTCATTGTTATGTGCGAAGGGGTTTGTTTCCCCAACAATGATCTCAATTGGATGTGGTGGTTTATTTAGGAAAATAAATTCATTTCGGCTTCTCCACAAATGTCCATTACCACACCAAAGGTTGGCGACCAATGGGTAGAAGCGTTAATATTCAGATTAGAGTTATGTGACACCCATTTGATGCAATTATATGAGAAAAAACTGTAGGGAAACACCCTTGAAAGAGATGGTGCCAAACCTTTGCTGCATTGTTACATTGACGAAGTACGTGTAAAACAGACATATATTTGGCCATGCACACCGGACACAAAGGGGAGCTTGATAAGCCCTATTTACTTCTTCAAAAAATTATGAGGAAGAGGTCATGTGCAACCTTCCAAAGGAAGACATGATTCCTTGCAGGCCTCCATCTCCAAATAAGATCAAAACATAATTTGTGATGGTAAATGCAGCATTTAATAGTGCCAAGTACGTAGACTTTGACGTAAAGGCCCCATCATTTGTTCCACGCCAAGCCAACATATCCTTAATATTATCATTATGAGGTACCACCATAGCACGCAACTTGTTCAAGACAAACAAAGGTAGAGAGTAAGACAATTTATCCTAAATCCATTGGTTATCTTCAGAGACATAGAAAAGCAACTTATGGTTCAAGTTTGAGTCTATCAGAGGCCTCATCACTATATTGCCAAGCTTTCCCATACTAGGAAGCCGGTCATTAGCCCAAAAAATTATTGACCTTCCATTATCAATTCTCCAAATTGTATTCTCACAACATTTGGCCACACCCTACAAACACCCCACCAAATATTGGACCTATGGTGCCTTGAATTAATCACAGGAAACATATATCTAATCCACATTTATTTAGAACAAATCACCTTTACCCACGAGTCATCTCTAATAGAGATCAACCTCCAACCAATTTTCATAAGAGAGACGTGCATGACTTGTTGGTATAGGCACTTGATATTTAATATTGAGGCCTATTATAAAGAGAACCTATAGGGTCACACATTTAAGACAAGCTCACTAGGAATAAAAATTGGTTAGACTAGAATTATTCTAATGGGTCAATTCGTTGGAATTGAGCCCATTATGAGTGACGCTCCTTAACCCTAATTACTTCCTATTAATACACGATGTAGGAGGTGTGGCCGTACTCTATGCATACGAAGACAAAAATATTAGGGTTAACCGTCAAACTCCTCTCTGATTGCCGCTAGCACAGCACCCAAGAAGAACCCTAGTGTGGGTGTGGAGACGCACGCTTGTCTATGTGCACACTTGTGGAGACGATCGCTCGCTTGCATCATTCAATGGAAGAGGTAACTCTTATTTTAATTCTACGTTATTTAACCTTGATTCGTGCCATTCATTTGAACAATAAGGGAACAATATTTTAGTTTCGTTGCGTTGTCCCACGTCTTAATCCAACATGACTATGCTAGTAGCACGAAGATGAAGTCCCCTTTATTTCTTGGGGCACACGAGGATTGCCAATAAGCCATATGGACCTTTCTCCATTGCTCGGTATCTCCCCAAATGGAAGCACCACACTTTTTATCAATAGTCTCACAAATACTCCTCTAGAGATAATTAGATTGCATGACATAAGAGGGCAAATCTTGAAGCACAAATTTGGTAAGTGTAACACAACCTACAAAAGAAAGATGACTAGCCTTCCAAGCATTAAGCATTTGATTGACCTTGTTAATAATAAACTAGTTAGTCCCTCTATTAGCTCTTTTGTGGAGAACAGGAAGCCCAAGGTACTTCCCTAGATTAGTTGTCCTTTAGTAGCCTAAGGCATCGTTTATTTAGATCCTAACCTGCCAAAAAACATTGATAGAGAAGAAAGTTCAAGTTTTGGCACTACTCACCGCTTACTTACTTGAAAAAGTAATTTTCTCAAATAATTTGTTTATAGCATATATCCAAATTTTCACCAGCAAAGGAAAGATAAAAAAAATATCTCTAAGTTAGAGAAATGAATATTGACTATTTTTATAAATGACATTAGTGATCAAATTAATTATTACAATAATAACATAATCAAAGAATTAACAAAATGTACAAATTCTCAAATGATATTGACAAAACAACTGATAATATTACCTATATTTTATTGTGCATAATTAACAATTATATATCACATTGTTAAGAGTAATATTATTAAGAGAGTTGAAAATTTTAATTATTGAGCAAGAGAAGAAATATAAAGACTACATAATATATATTTTTTTAATATAATCTCATTAAAAAATGTTGACAATTTATATTATTAGTTTTAATGATACAAACAAATAATATATTAAAAAATTGTTTAAAATGAAATATTCATAATAAATTATAATTTTACAAAAAAGTTTTTTTTTAACATAATCTTTTATATTTTGAACTATATTTATATAAATTTGTGCAACGCACTAGTATTATATCTAGTATAATGTATTTTTCTATAAATATTACAAAATATAGAATTTAAAAAAATCCTTTTAAAGTAATTTCATATATTTTCATGCATTAAAAAAAATACGAAAGACAATTACTAACACTTTCACTAATTCATTAGTAACTTTTCATCAATGACCAACTTAGTCCCTAGTCAAATTTGTACAAATATTTATGGAACAACAATAATATTATTTTAGTTGAGTTAATTGCATTTTTGGTGTATCAAGTATCAAAATTGAATTTTTTGTCCTTTAAGTTCTATTTGTGCAAATTAGGTCCCCAAGTATTTCAATTATGTGATTTTGGTTAAACATTTAATAAATTTTGCCAACGTGACACTTATGAATGACATGGTAGATGATGTGGCTATGATGAATAATGTGACAACTGATATGACATTTGACATAGATTCTGATGTGTCAATTGGGTGACATACAAAAATAAAAGACAAAATTATTAAATTAGTTTTAATGGGGCTTGAATGGAGACTAAAGTTACACAGATATTTATTACTACTAAATAAAGAAATTTATACTTATTATATATTATATATTATTATTATTAATAAATTTATACTAATATTATTATTAATAATATTTTTATATATTATTAGTATATTAATAGATAAATTAATAATTTAATAAATAGAAATGATTTAAAATATGATATAAATGGTAAAGAAATATATTAATAAAATAATAAACCTAGAAAAATATATTAGCATTATTATTTTTATTAATATATTTATATAGAAGTATAAATTAATATTAATAATATTACTAATAAATATTATTAGTATTAATATTGAGGCGATTGAGGTTCATGATGATGTTGAGCATCTAATTTACATATTTTAATCACTAAAATTTATATTTATATCATATATCTTAATTTAACCTAATAATTAATATCAAATATTCATATATTTATATTATATTTTAAATAATTTATATTTATGAAATTATTAATTTATCTATTAATATACTAATAATATATAATTAATAATAATAATATTAGTATTAATTTATTAATAATATTATTAATACTAATATATATATATATATATATATATATATATATATATATATATATATATATCCTATGGTAGGGGTTCAAATCTTATTAGGGTCATTTTGATAATTTTGTATTTTATTTTCGCATGTCACATCATCGTGTGACATCATTGACACGTTATAACTGTCATGTCATCGTTATGTTAGTCGTCACATCATTCATTATGTCATCTGTCAGCTCTACATCAGCAAAATCTGTTAAATATTTAACGAAAAACTGACAGAGGAACCAAAATTGCACAATTTTGATACATGAAAGACTCAATTTATGCAATAAAAACTTGAGGGACCAAAATTGCACAATTACGATACTTGGAGGACCAAAAATATAATTAAGCCATTTTAATTCATATCAACGACCCATTAGTGCCTGTTCAATAATTTGCTATTAATTTACTAAATGATTATAAAATTTTATTTTACATTATTGTACAATTATTTATGACTTTTATAATTTGAAAGTTATTATTTTAGATATTTAGGTTAATTTTTGGATTACCATGTCATTAGTGTGAAATATTTACTAGCTTTACTAATAACTAATCTTAATCAGGAAACCCGATTAGCCACATTTAGTGGGATCTCTTTTCTCAACCACTATTTTTCACCTACAAGACTCGAATCTAACACCTTAATTAAGGAATTTAAGCCCAGTTTTACTCAGATTAGCTTAACATCGGTGCATTCTTTAGCTTAATAAGCTTACTTACCTATTCTTACAATTTCTCAAATTTGTTTTCTTATTATTTTTTGAATGTTATAATTATTTTTTTTATTTTTATCAAACGATATATTATTTGATTATTTTTGAAATCATATGTAAAATTTAATATAGTTTATTTATTTAGAAAATTATTTAGTATTATCCCATTTATTATTATTATAATAATATTTTTGTAATATTTTCTATTTTTGATTTTTTATTATGTTGTCTTAAAATCCCTTTATTATTACCTTTAAAAATTATTTTGTCACAAATAATTTTAGAATATTGATTTATTAAAATTATATATTTTATATTACTATAATATTATTTTAATTTTACAATATTATTTTCTATATATATTATATTTCCATAATACTATTTTATTACCACTAGATCTTTTTTTTTTTATCATGTTATATTTTTGTAAAACCTAAATAGTATTTTAAACAAATATGGACAACAATAAGAATAATGACATATTATGTAAATAATTATAAAAATATCATGACAAAACTTACCAAATATTTATTTTGACTATAATTTTGTTGAAGACTTCTTATCATTATTTTGTTTGAATAATGGCCACTATTGTAATTTTGTAAATTTTTCCTGTAAAGCATAATAATTGTTATTATTATAAAATATTGAGAGATTTGAATTTGAATTTTATATTTATCTTTTATTTATATCCTTTGCAATTATTTATTTTATATACAATATTCTAGTAATATTATTATTTATTCTCTTTTATTTATATAACTTTTACAATATTTCTGAAATTTATAAAATTACTTTACTCTTATGTTTTTATTATGAAATTATTTTATTGTCATATTTTTTTACGGCTATAACATTACTTGACGATAGCAACAAATGGTATTTATATATATATATATATATATATATATATATATATATATCCTATATTTACTATTTTAATTTGATAGAACTTTTCCTTATATGTTTTTAATTATCCATGATTTTTATAATATAAAAATATTATTTTAGATACTTTTTTGTTAATAATAATTCTTAAGTACAAGTTCTAAGTTATAATTTATAATTATTATTTTTTACATTTATTTAATTCATTTTAAATTTATACTATGCTAGTAGTTTTTTTACGTTTTGATTTCTTATGAAAATAGTTTACTATTATTTCTGAAAATGATATGATAATAATAATTTTTATACAAACAAAACCATATTTTAAAATTATTTCTATTTTTTAATAATAATATATTTTACATTTTTTCTATATTTTATACTATCCCATTTTCATGCTTATAATATTACTTACTATTATTTTAAAAATTTATTTTATTTTTATTTGTAATTTGCATAATATTTTTTGTCAGCATTTTATGTTATGTTACTATTATAATATTATTTTAAGCTTTCGTCATATTTTATTTGCGAATTGTAGATTGATAATGTTTTTATGCAAATAATAATAGTTATTATTATTGTTATACTTTCGTCACGAATTGATATAAACAATAAGAATTATTATAATACATCGGGAGAGTTTGTTTTGTTTTCTACTTTTATTTTAATCTTTCAAAGTATTTTACATTTATTTATGATTGGTATATTATTAACCATTCACACTAGTTCTTATAATCGTGACATTGTATTGCATGTTAGTATTTTAACTTCTGCGTTCTTTTTAGCATTTGATTTAAATTGGTAAATTAGATCATAGGCACGATTAGCTAACTTGTATTAGCTTCACTTCAAAAAAACAAAACAAAACTTGTATTAGCTTAATAGCAGGTGGTATTTGACATAAAAGTCTCTGTGAGACATTCTATTTATTATTGTATTATTTAAAGAGATTGGTACACTTGCCAAGATTCTTTCCTTAAGATTAAAAGCCAGCAAAGATTTTACCCTACATTATCAAGTTATATAGTTTTTCGTATACTCGTTGAGATGTAAATATTTTAGGCTTAATTATACTTTATGTCACCTAAGTTTCATTATTTTGCAGATTTTGTCACTGCATTTTTTCTCACATATTTCGTCATCTTATTTTTGAAATCTTGCAAATTTTGCTTAATTTTGCTAATTTTTATTTAATGAACAGTTGATGATTAAGCAAAATTTGAAAGATTTCAAAAATAAGGTGGCAAAATACGAGAGAAAAAATTATGGGGGTAAAATCTGTAAAATAATGAAACTTGAGTGGTACAAAGTGCAATTAAGTAAAAATTTTATTAATGTGTATTTTTTTAGACTCGCAACATGATACAAGACTTTTATTTTACTTCTGAATTGCTTGGGTGACCATAGAAGACCACTTTTGAGAGGAGGGAAAAATCCCATTTTCGTACTGCATGTATGATTTTACTTTTTTTTTTTAACTAATGTGTACAAGATGGACGATACTCGCCTTGAAGGATGACAACAATGGAACTATAAACATCTGTATCTCAAACTTTTGTTTTGTAATTAATGTATTTTATACTGCTTAATCAATTTTAATAGTATCCTTATAAATTTATGATCACTTGAATGTGATTTCTAGTATGATGCCAGTATGATGCTTTCCTAAGACAATGCCTAGGATTCCTACCTAAGACAATATCCCCATTAGACAATATTGTTTAGTCCTAGTCGATCAATAGTAAGTTCTTGAGTTAAATTCATATTTAATTTTTTAAATTCCCACTTTATCACATTGTAAAATTAGGACATTACACCTACCCAGCCACACAAATCACAAAGTAGCAAGAAATTATGATCTTTTTAAGACCACGAAAAATAGATTATCTGGTCTTAAACATCATAAATACTTACAGATAAAAAAAAAATCATAAATACTCGTGAATTAGAAACTTAAGCAAACCCCCATTGCTTCCCAAATTCTAAAAGCAGAAGGGCACAGTACCTCAATCAATGAATAATTATTACTTGCGGTCCCATACCTCTTCGACAAGATCAACAGGATTAAATTTTCATGAGCTCTCAACTGGTTGGTAGGAAATGCATAGTAAGAAATTAGCCAAATAAGGAATTTTATCCTTTTCCGGACACTTCAACTTCCAAAAGCCATTTCCACAGCTTATCATGAACAGTTATAGGCAATTTTTTTTTAAAATCCAATCCACCCGATTATTCAACCAGTAAAGGTAACTGTGATTGAATTAATATTAATTAAATAATATATAAAATAATATTAACAAAATATCATATCATAATTCTATAATACTAAAAACTAAACATAAAGAAAAAGATCTTTTCCATTTTTTTTCTTTATTTCTTTTATTATTAAAATTTTGACAAAATAAATGTTACTCTTCACAAAATGTGTATCATTTCCATTTCATTTATTTTCCCAAAAGCTTAGTAATAGAAAAAATGAAAAAAAAAAAGGAAACAGAATTTTTTTTTCAAAAATAAAATACTATTTTGTAGGTTCTATATATAAAAGTCTAAATCAAATATATCATAATACTTAGACTTAAATTTCAATAATACAAAACAATATCTATTAATAATAACAAGTTTGCATAAAGAATCAAAAAGAAAATAATAAGTATTTTAGGTTGATTTTTTTATTTTTAAAAATAAAATGATACCATATAAAATATTTTTCATTGACCTATTGGAAACTAGTTTGTTATTAGTTTTTAGCTGATTTCTATCAATTTTTCTTAAAATCGGATCTACTATTTATTTAAATCACAGTTCATCAATTTTCAATCTGACCAATCAGTCAATTTTTAGAACATTGTAAATAGTATCCCTCCCTAACCGTCCCTAACCATGTAGACACCAAATAAATTATTATGAGCCTACATAATCAAATAGTATTTCATTTTTAAACTTTCCTGAAAACAGCCCTTTTATTTTATAAAATAAGCAGTTTACTTGCTCTTAGCATACCACTCGATGTGGGCTTTGGTCAGAAGTGTCGGCACCACACACTTGACACTACCCATGCAAGACTAAGAAACTGCTGTCACGGTCCTCCCTCAGCCATGGATTATGAATGCTTTGATTTTTTCATTTCACTTTCTTGTCTTTCTCATTGCAAAATTACTGTTCTGAGTCGTTTTTGTGTTTTTATCACCCTGTAAAGTCTTTGAGGCTTGGGATAACTAGCTTGTATGCTAGGTTGATTTCTTTTAATCAAGGTATTGCTCTTACGACACTCTGATCTTGGAGTGTTAATCTCTAGAATTCTGTAAAATTGTTTAGAGGCTATGGATAAAAGCTATCTATTTACTATGTTCAAAGACCCAAAAAATCAAAAAGCTACTTGTTGCACAGAAAAGTCTCAACTAAAGATGGAGAAGTAAACATAGGTTATACAAATACAATAGAATGAACCATAAAAACATTTTGTCCAAGCTTCTCTTCTCTAGTATCTACTTTTTGTTTTTTCGCCTTTGTTTTCTGGGTTCCTTTTATTTTGGTTTTGACCGTTCCTGTAAAACTTTACGTCTAGCTACTGCATAACAAACTTCATTTTACTCATCACTCTGCTTCTGCACTGCTACACAGATTTCTTGAAGAAACGCCTGAGTTTGAAGTTTTGGCATTATACTCTTGCTTGATTCAACCATTTAATTCTACATATACATAACCTGGATGCTACACCTAAGCTGGCGATAATCACATAGCATGATAGCATTTCCGAGGAAGTAACTAATTTTTTTTATGCCCGAAATTAGCTTGCAGATATAGCTAACTACAGACTGGAGAGGGGAGAAACATAGAGCCTTGTGCAATATTTAATAGAAGTTACAAAAGGAAAAATGAAAATTCTGGATATGTATATTGATACGGTGTACAAACAAAGACTTAGTTATGCCTTCAAGTGACTAGTTTTTTGGTTGGAGAATGTGGACCGTTTTTATGAGGCTCTGGAAATAACGGAGACGATGAAACCAAAAACATTGGCTGCTACCCACTTTTGGGAAGAGATTTTATGCCTCTGAACCTGTAACTGTTGGCAACTTCTCCAGCTGCAATATAACGTACATTCATTAATCATTTGACTTCACTTATTGAGTTGAAAAGTTGATACCTTTCATAATTGGTGTGTTTCGACAATGGGGATAAGATGATTGTAAGTACTTGTCTAGGAGTTTGTTTATATATATCCATGAATATTCATGTATTATCTTAATAGAAATTTAATATTTATTAGTGGAAGAAGGTACAAATAGCTTCTCACTTGTAGTTGCAGGAGTTTAGGTAGCATGCCAGCGAATTTTTAGTACTTTTAAAAGAATCCTTTCAGTTCAACGTAGGACAAGTTGGGCTCCAATGCATAGATTTGAGTCTAAGAAACTTGAACTACAGAAACAAAAATCTTTGTAAGCATGTATAGTTTTAGAGATGGTATGATGAACACGCGCAGATGAAAGTGGTATCTTGGGGCTGTCTTATGGACCCTGGTATGGTTTTGAGTAGTCAATTCTTCTGACGTTGGTATGTCATATACCTGTTTTGGTTGAACTCCAGGAACTGTCCTTGTTATCGTTTTCAGGGCAAATGAGAAGGCTAACTCCCTCTCTATATATTATTACGCACATTAGAGAGCATGTTGGTCGAGCAACTTATCCAATATCTATACATACTACTATATCCACATACACTGATACAGATACCTTTTGTTAGAATTCTGAAGAATGTGACTAGAAAAGACATGTCAACAACCAACTAGTGAGTTTGATTCAATGATTGAGGGGATTTAGTTAGACGAGTAAAAACTAATTTTACATGAGAAATGGGAAGAAATGATATATGAAAAGAAAGGAAAATGATAAAAGGAGCAACTAGACCTAGAAGGTGCTCTGTCCCCTGCCTAATCCTAGTTATCATTTTTCAGCTCAATTGTATTTCAAACCTTCATTGGAATTGGTGATGTCATTGGGCTTCCCGAGCCCATTCATCACCCCTGTACTTCAGCTATATTACCAACTATTTGTGTCATTATAATCTATGGTTTTTTGGGTGGTTGTGATTATTTATTTGGTTAGAAGATTATAGATATAAGATGAAAAATCAAGTATTCATAATGCTTGGATAAGGGAGGACAATGACAGCAGTCTCCTGTCTTGATTGGATGCGAGATAGCAGTGTTAAGCGTGGGGTGTCTATATATCTGACCAAAGCCTACGTGGAGTAGTATACTAAAAGCATGTAAACCGCTTATGCTATAAAATGAAAGAGCTTCCATGTGTAACAGGCACAGAGCCGTGTCATGAACACAGAGCAAACTATTCTTTCCTCTTTTACTAAAAAAATATTGTATGTTTGTCACTTAAAGCAGCATATGCCTATTTTTTAAGGGTCTTCCTACAAGAGGACTCTGCAATTTTAGTTTACATTTTCAAAGTTTTTGTCAATTTATTTAAATTTGTTAATAATAATTATGATTATGTAATTCTGGAGTTAGCTTTGGATATGTTCAGTTATATTGTTCTGTGTTGCATATATTTGTTTACAGGCTGTAGTTAGCTACTTAGCTATATAAATATACACAATATAGAACGATTATCTGACTATTATATATATATATATATTCATACACAAACTGCAGTTATACAACCTGTATATATGTCAATATCAATATAATTTAACATTTCCAAAGTTTAACTCTGGAATTAAAAAGTTATAATTATAATGTATAATTATTAACAAATTTAAAAAAATTGACAAGTTTAAAAACTTAAACTAAAATTGCAGAGTCCTCCTTGATAGAAAGACCCTTCCAAATATAGACGTATGCCATTTTAAATAACAAACACAGTATTCTTCAGTAAAAGACGAAAAATAGTTTGCTCTGTATTCATCACACAACTCCGTACTTATCATTCATGACAGTCCTTTAATTTTATAGCATAAGCAATTTACATGCTTTTAGTATACTACTCGATGTGCATAGACACCCACACGCTTAACACTGCTATCTCGCATCCAATCAATCAATACTCAAGGGACCGCTGTCATGGTCCTCCCTAGTCCAAGCATTATGAATACACCTGGTTTTTCATCTCACTTTTTTATCTTTCCTATTACAAATCTATCTTTCTTGGAGTCTTTTGTGTGCTATTATCACTCTGTAGAGTCTTCGAGGCTTAGATAACTAGTTTGGATCAAAGCTAGATTTTTGCAATGTCCAAACACCCCAAAAACAAAGAGCTACTTGTTCCAGCGTGAAAAATCAATTAAACATGAAGTACTAAACATAGGTTATACAATAGAACGAACTATAAAAGCAATTTGCAAATAAATGATTTATGAAAGAAAATGGAAATGATAAAAAAAAGTAGCAACTAGACCTAGAAGGCAGACCTCTGTCCCCCTAGATATAATTTTTTGCTCAATTTGTATTTCAAACCTCAATTGGGATTGTTATAAGTCATTGGGTTTTTCCATAAGCCCATCATTCATCACTCTTGTACTTAAGCTATATTCATACCAACCAGACCAATCATCTCATCTATTTTTCAAAATAAAAATAAATAAAGTAGCAGAGATTTGGATTGTGTAATGTAGATGGATAGCCAAGCTGACTACCTGGTTAATTGACAGTGAAATGATGCAGGCGCATAATGTCAAACACCTGTCAGGCAGGAGGGCCTTGATCGCTAGAGTAACTGTGAACAGAAGTTAAGTCACTACCAGACACAACAAGCAGAGTTAGATACAGGCTTATAGTGTTTTTATTTTTTTGTATTTTATTTCTATCTAATATGTAATGAAGTGGCAGCATTACTTATCACCATGTACAAAGGAAATGTTTTGTGTAGCGGCAAACTGGAGCATCATGTCTTGAGTCTTGGAAGGAATGGCGTGCGGCTTATATCAGGAAGCCTTTTGCAGGAGAAATAGGCAACAGGGTATGGGATATGTGGTTTATTGGCATGCGGCTTTTAAAATCAAATACGCTTGCAGGATACCACATGTTATAACCTTGTAATGTACCAATCGCTTGGAGCCTTGGGTTAGATACATTGTGTTCAGCTCAAGCACTCTTTATTTCAATGAAATTTTTGCTTATCGTAAAAACCAATAAATAACCACTGAAACTACTACACATACATATCTCCAGTCCAACAAAATTAATTACCTACTAAACATAATACTGGTACCAAATTATAATTATAACCATTAATTGATTTAATTGAAGTAAACTGACATATTTAAACCAACTAATTTAGAGTCCTCTAACTGAAATAAGATTCCTCCGAATATAACAGAAGGACTCTACATCACTCTAAATGACAAATTCAGAGTGTTCACTACTAAAAGGGGACAGAAGAATTCACTGTCTTTTTATTACACACCTCAATGTTTTATAAGTGTGACAGCCCTTTTGTTTATAGCGCAGGTACTTACTTGCTCTTAGTATGCCACTCGATGTGGGCTTTTGTCAGAAATATAGACATCCACCGGCTTAACACTCTCTCCAGTCATCTGTGCTACACTGTTACCCCTCATCCAATCATGACTCAATAGACTGCTGTCAGGTCCTCCCTCATCCACATATTATGAATACTTGATTTTCCATCTCACGTTATTATCTTTCCTATAGCAAATCAACTGTTCTGAGAGTCTTTTGTGTGTTATTATCATTCTGTAGAGTCTTTGGGGCTTGGGATAAGAAGTTTGTCCAAAGTTTGTTACTCTTACAGCCCTCTGATCTTGGAGTGTTCACGATAGGAATTCTGTAAAATGTTTAGAGGCTGTGGATCAAAGCTACCGCTTTGCTATGACCAAAGACCCAAAGAAGGAAAGAGCTAGTTGTTACTGCACTGCTCGTGCTATGCAGATTTCTTGAAGAGACGCCTAAGTTTGAAATCATTTCTCTGCTCTATTTCTTCTACTTCTATATAACCTGGACAAAGCTAGCGATAATCACATAGCATGATAGCATCTCTAACAAAGTAACTAGATTCTTTTTATGCCCAAAATGAACTTGCAGATATAGCTAACCGGAGAGGGGAGAAACATAGAACCTTATGCATAATTTATTGAAGAGTGCGATTGATGAGGCTTTGGAAAGTTTGGAAACGATGTAATGAAAAGCAATTGCGGCCATCTTGGTTTTTCTCTGCCCTCTTTCCAGAGGAGGTTCTGTGCCTCTGAACCTATTATTGTTGTTAAACAAAGAACCAATCTTGTTCACCAAGATTGTAGCAAGAAATGAAAAATTAACAGTAACTAGCAAGGAACACAGAAGATTCAGAGAACACAAAGATTATTGTGGTTCGGAGCAATTAACTCTACACTAAGATAGAGACTTCTATTATGATCAAAGTACAGTACAAGAATTTTTAGACTTGAGCCTTGCTCTTCCTCACTTACACTCACAAATCCTGATCATGAATCACTCACTCCAAATTAACATCTGTGCTATGAAGCATCAAGCTATGACTTTTATAAGCTGCTAATTAACCCTTCCAAGACAGTTACAAAGCTAGTACAATAAACCTCCTAGTAACTAACAAAACAAAAGGAATGCTATGACAGTTATCACATAGCTTAAGATAAGGCATATACTAACTAATCGTAACTAATTGATGATCCACCAGAATATAACAATTCTCCACCTTGGATCTTCAATACAACAAACATAAGTAGATATGCCATCAATCTCTAGAAGAGCCTCACTTGTCACAGGTTCCAAACATTTACCAAATTTAGGCAATGAGTAAATTTGGTACTTAGAACCACTTTAGTTAACATGTCAGTTAGATTTTCTTCACTTGTAACCTTCTTCATCTCTACTATGCCTTGAGCAATGATATCTCGAATAAAATGCAACCTTATGTCAATGTGCTTTGTCCTCTCATGGAACACTTGATTCTTTGAAAGACAAATGGCACTTTGACTATCACACCACACAATCATAGGAGCAACCTTTCCTTCAAGCTCATTTACAAGTCCTTTCAGCCAAACAGCCTCTTTGACAACTTCAGTAAGTGCAATATATTCAGATTCTGTGGTGGATAGAGCAACGATTGATTGTAGATTTGTCCTTCCAACTAACCAAATTACCATAAAGAGTAAATACGTAACCTGTTAAGGATCTTCTCCTATCAACATCCTCAGTAAAATCAACATCCACAAACCCTGCAAGACCACTGGTTTTTGACTCTGATCTGCCAAATATAAGACCAATAGATTTTGTACCTTTTAGGTACTACAAATCCATTTCATTGTAAGCCAATGTTCCTTCCCTGGGTTTCCCATGAACCTGCTGACCATACTGGCAGCATATGCTAGGTTTGGCCTTGTACAGACCATGGCATACATAAGGCTTCTCGTAGCATTAGAGTAGGGTATGTTACTCATGTACTTATTCTCTTCATTAGTTTTAGGAGACTGATTTACAGATGATTTGAAATGTCCAGCAAATTTTTCTTTCTTGTTGTGAAGCATACAAGCATTAGAGTCATTTTGGCTCTAGTTGCTATCCATGACTTGGAACTTGAAAAAATGGGTGTGAAGACGACCTTCTTACATGGTCAACTAGAAGAAAGAATCTACATGAGCCAACCTAAAGGGTATGAGGTAAAAGGGAAAGAGCATATGGTTTGCTTGCTGAAAAAGTTCTTGTATGGACTTAAATAATCACCAAGGCAATGGTACAAAAGATTTGATTCTTTTGTGATCTCAAATGGATACAACAGAAGTTCTTTTGATAATGGTGTTTACTTTAAAAGGGAAAATTCTGGTTATTTCATCTATCTTCTACTATATGTAGATGATATGCTAATTGCAAGTGGTGATGGTGATGCTATCAACAGATTGAAGAAACTACTGAGTTCAGAATTTGATATGAAAGATTTAGGGGTTGCAAGAAGAATTCTTGGCATGGAAATTGTTAGAAAAGATTTGAAGGGTTACTGTTTGTGAATCAATCAAGCTATGTTGAGAAGGTTTAACATGTTGGATGCTAAACTTGTTTCTACATCGATTCCCTCCCTTTAAGTAAAGCCTTTTGCAACAAGCCTCGCCTTGTATCTACTCCTCTCAACTCTTGGAACTTCTAGTTTTATTTTATAAATCCACTTGCAGCCCACAATTCTTTGATTGACAGGTTTTTCTAGAAGTTCCCAAGTATTATTTTTCATTAGGGAATCAATTTCCTTTGTCATGGTAGCCTTCTAGTTGTCTCCATCAGATCCAGAGATTGCCTCTTTGTAGCTGATAGGATCTATACCTTGATCATCAATTTCCACATTCAAAGCATATGCTATTATATCAGCATAACCAAATCTCTAAGGTGCCTTTATCTGCCTCTTTTCCCTGTCTCTCACCAGATTGTAGGATGGTTCTGAGGTTTCAATTTGACGTGTTTCAAAATTAGATTGTGGCATACAATTTGTTTTTTCCACTACAGCTTCCTCCACCTCAAATTTAACTCTCTAATTTGCTTTATCAAATTGCTGGGACTGCATAGGTTCTTCAACATTTCCAAGCATAGTTTCTTCTTGAAAGACAACATTCCTATTGATCACTACCTTGACCCCACCTGAATCAATTAGCCACACTTTGTAGCCCTTTACCCTTTCAGGATATCCTAAGAAGACTCCCTTCTTTAATCTGGGCTCGAGTTTCCCTTTCATTGACATGAATATAAGCTGTACAACCAAAGATTCTCATGTTTTCATAGCTTGGTGCCTTTCCAGTCCATAACTCCTTTGGTGTTTTGAAACCAATGGCTGCTGAAGGAAATCTATTGATTAAATAGTATGCCGTATGCACTACTTCTCCCCAAAAACATTTGCTCAATTTTGCATTGGATATCATACACCTAAACCTCTCCAAGATGGTCCTGTTCATTCTTTTCACAAGGCCATTTTGTTGAGGAGTTAGCCTTACTGTTTTGTGCCTTACTATGCCATTGTCCTTGCAAAATTTAGTGAATTCTTCACTCAAATATTTCAGCCCATTTACCTTCACCTGCCTGCCTGTTTGATTCTCAACCAATGTTTTCCATTACTTGAAACACTTGAATGCTTGATTCTTATGTTTCAACAAGTAAACCCACACCTTCCTTGACCAATCATCTATGAGAGTTATGAAGTATCTAGCTCCCCCCAATGAAGGAACCTTTGCATGCCCTCAAATATTAGAGTGCACATAGTCAACTGAGGCTTTAGTTGTGTGTGTAGTAGTAGAGAACTTAACTCTTTTCTGCTTGCCATAAAGACAATGTTCACAAAATTACAACTTCTCAAAATCCCCATTTCCAATTAAACCTTGCTTGTATAATTCTTCTAGACCCTTTTCACTTACATGGGCAAGTCTATAGTGCCAAAGTTTTGTGGAAACACTTTTAGACATTGAAATTAAACTAGCAGGATTCAAAATTGTCTTACCTTGCAATCTGTACAAGCCAGTTTTTCTAATTCCTTTCATGATTTGTAAAGAGCCTTTGCTAATTTTCAATGTTCCACCTTCACCTTTGAATGAGCATCCAGCTTGTTCCAGCATACCAATAGAAAGGAGATTTCTTTTGAGCTCGGGTACATGCCTAACATCGGTGAAGATCTTTGTTGATCCATCAGTCAGTTTTACCTTGACAGTTCCAATTCCAACCACTTTGCAAGCAATGTTATTTCCCATCAACACCTTTCCAACATCAATTTCCTTGTAGGCATCAAACCATTCTTGATTAGGAGTTATGTGGAAGGAACATCTCAAATCAAGAATCCATTCATCAGTGCAAGAATCTTCAATGACTGTCAAAACATCTGAACTTTCATACCCATCAGTAACTATAGCAATGTCACGCGACTCCTTTTGCTTCCCATTGTTCTTCTTTTTCCTCTCAGGGCAATCTCTTCTAAAATGTCCTTCCATATGGCAGAAAAAACATTTCTTCTTAGTTTTGGATTTTGATCTATGTCTATTCTTGCCCTTTCCTTCCTTTATTCTCTGTGATCTTTTTTTCATTTCACGAGAATTCAGAGTTGCTTTAACATCTTCCAAGGCGAGGGTATCTTTCACAAACATCATGGTGTCAACAAGATTCTCATATGATGGAGGAAGTGAACACAATAGCATCACAACTTGATCTTCTTCATCAATCTTAACATCTATGCTCTTTAAATCAAGAATTATCTTTGTAAATGAGGAGATATGTTCCTTGATTGATGTACCTTCTTCCATTTTTAGCTGATGTAGCCTTTTCTTCAAATACAGCTTGTTGGTTAACGACTTAATCATGTAAAGACTTTCCAGTTTTAACCAAACCCCTGCTGCTGTTGATTCTTGGGCCACCTCTCTAAGAACTTCACCATTGAGAGAGAGAATGATGGTGCTATATGCCTTACTGAGTATGTCCTTCTTTTCTTTTTCAGAGAGGGTTGCTGGGAGTTTTACAAGTCTTGCCAATGCCTCTTCAAGACCTTGATGGACAAGAAGAGCTTTCATCTTAATCCTCCAAAGGCTGAAATCATTGTCACTTGTAAACTTGTTAATGTCGAATTTTGTTGTACCTATTGCGGAAGCACCCCAAAATAAGGCTCTAGATACCAGTTGTTAAACAAAGAACCAATCTTGTTCACCAAGATTGTAGCAAGAAATGAAAAATTAATAGCAACTAGCAAGGAACAAAGAAGATTCAAAGAACACAAAGATTATCGTGGTTCGGAGCAATTAACTCCTACTTCCACATCGAGATAGAGACTTCTATTATTATCAGAGTAAATAGTACAAGAATTTTCAGACTTGAGCCTTGCTCTTCCTCATGTGCATTCACAAATCCTGATCATGAATCACTCACTCCAAAATAACATCTGTGCTATGAAGCATCAAGCTATGACTTTCATAAACTGCTAATTAACCCTCCCAAGACAGTTACAAAGCTGGTACAATAAACCTCCTAGTAACTAACAAAACAAAAGAAGTGCTATGACAATTATCACATAGCTTAAGATAAGGCATATACTAACTAACAATAACTAATTGATGATCTACCAGAATATACCAATTGTTGGCAACAATGCATAGATTAGACCGAGTGACTTGAAGAATAGAAACAAAAATCTTCGTAAGCATCTATATCGCATTACAGATGAATGATAAACGCGTGCAGATGAAAGTGGTATCTTTATAACGGATGCAACTTTTGATAGTCGAGTGAAATTGAGACAAATATCACCAGTAATAGCACATTGTCTACCCAAATGGCCAAACTTACTGACCAGAAGTATAAAATCCTAGACTTCGTGTCATGGGTTCAAATGGATTTCAAATGTATTCTTCGTTAAGAAAATGGATTTCAAACGTATTCTTTGTCGAGAATCGAAGTACACAATACTAATTTCTTTTGAGGGAGAGATAGTTTTTAGTATCACATTCATATGCAATTTGCTTTTTCTGCTTGACATTCATTAAAATGAAATCATTCGAACTTATACTGAAATTACAGAATCCTCCAAATAGGAAGACTCTTCCAAAAACAGGCGTATGTCGCTTTAAGTGACAAAAACACGGTATTCTTTAGTAAAAGGCGAAAGAATAGTTCGCTTTGTTCTTATCACACGACTCCGTACTTCGTTAAATTGACAGCCCTTTCATTTTATAGCATAGGCAATTTATTTGCTTTTAGTGTACCCCTCAATGTGGGCTTTGGTAAGAAATGTAGACACCCACACGCTTGACACTCTTCAGTCATATGTGCTACCCCTCATCCAATTAAGACTCGAGAGACTGCTTTCACGGACCTCCCTCATCCATGCATTATGAATATTGATTTTTCATCTTACTTTCTTATTTTCCAGATTCTTTTGCGAGCTATTATCACTCTTTAGAATCTTGGAGGCTTGCGGTAACTAGTTTGTATGCTAGGATAATTGCTTTTAAGGTCATTGCTCTCATGCTACTCTGATCTTGGAGTGTTAATGCCAGGAATTCTATAAAATGTTTAGAGGCTATGGATCAAAGCTAACTCTTTGCTACGACCAAAGATTAAAAAAAAAAGAGAGAGAGAGACAAAAAGCTACTTGTTGCACAGTGAAAAATCTTAATTAAAGACAGAGTAAACATAGGTTATATAATAGAATGAACTATAAAAGCATTTTTTCTATGCTCCTCTTCTCTAGTATCTACTTTTTTTTGTTTTTGGCCTTGCTTCTCTGGATTCCTTTTACTCGTTACTCGATTCTGAACTGCTATGTGGATTTTGTGAAGAAACACCTAAGTTTGAAGTTTAGGCATTATACTCTTGCTTTATTAAACCATTTTTCTGCTCTATTTACTTCTACACACCCTGGATGCTACACCGTAGCTAGCGATAATTGCACAGCATGATAGCATCTCCAAGAAAGTAACTAGATTCTTTATAGCCAAAATTAACTTGCAGATATAGCTAACTGGAGAAGGGATAGAGCCTTATGCAAAATTTAATAGAAGTTACAAACTAGATATGTATGTAGTTACTATATAACAAAAAGTTAGTTACGCCTTCAGGTGACTAGTTTTTTTGTTAAAGAATGCAGGCCAGTTGACTAGGCTCTGGAAATTATGAAGATGATGGAACGAAAAGCATTGGCCGTTATCTTGGATTCTACAACTGCAACATAACGGACATTCATTCGGCTTAGTGCTTATTGAGCTGAAATAAGTTGATACCTTTCGTAGGTAGGGTGTTTCGAAAATGGGCAAAAGATGAAACCGAAGTCTTGGAGTTTATATACATCCATGAATTATCTTTGCTAGAAATTTAATGTTGGAAGGAGGGACAAGTTGCGTCTCACTTGTACTTGTAGGAATCTAGGTAGCATGCCAGCAAATTTTTAGTACTTTCAGAAGAGACCTTTCAGCTCAACATAGAACAGTTGGGTACCAACGCATATATAAATTTGAGTGACTTGAAGAATAGAAACAAAAATCTTCATAAGCATGTATAGTTTTAGAGATAGTACGTACGGATAAAGTGGTATCTTGAGGCTGTCTTGTGGCCCTTGGTGCTTATAAGAATATGGTTAGGAAAAGCATTCCAACTTGATGTGGCGCTGCATGACGAAGTCAAGTAAAGAAAAGTAGTGCATAGAAAACCTTAGTGTTAACTGATAGAACATCATGATGGTACAAAGCGCTACAACATGTATATTTATAGAATAGGAGAGATTATTATCGTATAAGCTAAGTGATATGCATCACTAACTGAAAGGATATGAGCTTAACTAACCTAACTAAATACAACAGATGCAGGGATTCAGTTATGACCTACAAGCGAACTCAACTAAACAAACTCTAATTTCTGTTAGCGCTGTTTTCTGGTAATCAGATTAGTCAATTGTTCTTTTCTTCAGACCTGTACATTTGCTAGTATGTCAAATACATGTTTGGTGGAATCGCAAGAACAAGACATATGCTTTATCGTTATCATTTTCAGGGGGAATGAGAAGGCTAGCTGGCTATATATATTAATATACACCCTAGAAAGCCCGTTAGTCAAGTAACTTATCCAATATCTATATACTAACAATACCATATTATATACAGATGTGGTTGCTGCTGCATATCGTTAGCTGGTCAAGAATTAAGCTCGTTTCTTTGTAGGTAAGGATATCAGAGACGAAAACACACTACATTTTACTTTGCCTCCATATATCTAAAACCTGACATAAAGTGTCTTTTGAGCTTGAAATGTGGACAATACACAAATTCACATATAACTAAATTTGAATCACATAAAAAATATTCATTTTAACTATAATTGAACTAGTGAATTGAGTGAAAAATGTAAGATCTGATTTTCATTACTGATGATAAGGGTATATATGTACAAGTTATTATCAGCTATGCGTTTCTCAACTGACACAACAAACTTCTCAACTATCTATAAAGGTAGATAGCAGAAATAACTAATTACAATTATGCTAATATCATCATATGGCTTCTATTATGGAGAGAATCATTTGGACAAAACAAAGAATGAGTATATAATCCTGATTTCTGCGTAGAAATTAAACCAAGAAAGTGTAAATTCAATCAAAACTTTTCTTATCACCCAAGATATCCTATTGCTGTCATAACTCACAATGCTACAGACATATTCTATCAAACTTATGATGGCATCTAGTATTTCAAGCAAGGCATTAGAATTACATTTGTTGGGTGCAGATTGTCAAATGGTTTTTTCTTTTCCAAATCTATGTACAATTTAAACTGATTCAACTTCTTTCATCTACTCATGTTTTAAAATTGAAGAGAGACAATCCTTACTCGCTACTAGTCGCCTATCATTTCTGTATTTCAATGACCAAATACATTGATGGGTATCAATCTGATTGCTGTCATTTTAAATCAACAGTGGCAAGAATAGTTCTAGTTGGTGTGGAATTGGGAAAAACTCACCAATAAAACCCTATGGGGCCTATATGATTTAAGTATCATAGGGATAATATACGGTAAGCTGGTTTCTGGTTTAGTGCTTTATATTCAAAGGTACAAGCAATGGACGAAAGAAAAAAAAGCTAATAGATAATTAAATAAGGATGAGTTCAGAGTTCAGTTTTATGAGTTGAAATGGATTACTAATTAGGATTCAAGTTGATTAGAACCATTCCGTGAGATTGTTAGGTGCATATTGACAAACGATTTTTTACCTCTTTCAAATCAATCTATGCATGAATACTACATTGGATTCAACTTCTTTCTAATGCTTGATTGAAATTGAGATAATTATTTCTTGTAACTAGTAGTAGCACAGTGTTTCTTTACGACTCTATCCCAACGACCAAGCACATTGACTGTGGTATCAATCTAATAAATCTAATTGCTCCAATATTCAATAAAAAAAGGTATTTTTATTAACCAATAAACTCAACGTGCTGGTTAATGAAATAAAGAAATTATCACACTAAATGTACAAATTACTTAATACTTATTTTTAAAGAATTAAAGATGTTTAATGGCGGATGTTATTAAATATTCTTTAACCAGTCAGTCCCGGACCCAATATAGAAACAGTTCAAGTTGGTTTAGTGTTAGGTTACGCTCGCCAAGAAAACACAGTGGTCTATGGTTTAATTTGACTAGTAAGCGACACAGGGATATATAAGTTGGTTTGATTTGATGCTGATGGTTTTCATAGAAGGGCAATTGGATAAACAATTAAAAGAGGGATAAGCTCAGTTTCATGAATCCAACGGATTCAACTTCTTTCTGATATTTGATACTCGTATGAAATTGAGAAAATTATTACTTTATAACTAGTGGTAGCACATTGTTTCTCAACCACAATAACCAAGCATTTCGACTGGAACTATGAATCTGAATCTGATTGGTCAAATAAAAAAATTTGTTTAGAGTTGGGTTAACTATGACAACGAAACCCGGTGGATCTGTGGTTTATTTAAGCATCATAGGGATATAGGGTGAGCTGGTTTCCCGGTTTCTGGTTTAATGGTTTTCATTGAAAGGTACGAGGGAAAGGGGAAAAAGTGAACGAAAAAACAATTAAAAGACGGATAAGCTCAGTTTCATGGGTTCAAACGAATTCTTTATTTGGAGAGCCAGCTAGTTCTAGTATCACGTTAATTTTTCCTGACACGCTTTATTGGATGTTTAGCATGATCACAGTCATATTAGAATCTGCTATCTATAAGTTATGTTTGAGAATTTTGGCCAAAAAATTCTGATTGTCCAACTTATCTCTAGGCACAAACGATCCAGACAAGTGGCAACCTTGTATCATCTACTTCGACCTGACAATCATGCAGCACTCAGGAACTCTGTAAGTTTATAATTTACAGCAGGGTTTGTAATACCCCTCTAAAGAAAATATCAAGAGGTGTCTAGAGAGGTAAAGTAAAATGGAAAATGATTCTTATACACTTATTAAGTGCATATACACTTAAAGAGAGGTGAAAATATTGTTCAGTCACATGAATATCATTGTTAAAATAGGGGGTTTACCGCTACAGCAGATCCTTGTTGGCAGGTTCCGTATATTCTGTCTTTGAATTGATTTCCTGGCAGCGAGATTATCTTCATCACGTGTTTATAATATAAAGTGCATATATTAGGTGATTACTTGATCCGTATTCGGTTCTCTACCGTGCATGTAGATATATGCATATATCTATTTACAAGTTGATACCTCAGTGACAGCCAGTATTGCAACTGGTATTATTTTTTCCTACTAGGCTACAAATATTTTCTGGGCAATTTTGTTTGAGTCGTATAAGATTATTGTGAGTGATAAAATTCTCACTTCGAATGCATACCTAAGACTCAAACTTAAGACTACATTGGTGAAGCTGAAACAACGTATACCAGTTGATCCACGAACTCGGTGCTATGCAACTGATATTACCACCGATGACCATATCCCATTACCGGAAACCAGCACCAAGGTTTTCAAGTCAGCCTCAGTACCACTTGCACGCGTTCATTAACATGCGAGTGTTGAAAAGAGTAATATACCTGAAGCTATATTTGTTTGTGAGATTATTTTTTCTATTTTGGGAGTCAAATCCATGAATTCGGCGTCGTTCAACTTGTCTTTTCTGAATTGGAAGTTCATAAGGGAGATAAAACCTGTCCCGTTCTATATCCGTCCAATATTAAATATGCTAGAAAAGTAGTAGTCTTCAACGGCCTTAATTTGTAGCCTCAATTTAATTTGATAATCAATTAAAGAAGTCAATTGAAAAAAATATATATTTATTTTAATATTTATCAATTGAGAAATTACGTCAGACTACTTTTACGTTATATTTGTTGTAGTTATATATATATATATGTCAGGTTAAATATTATTATTTTTTAATATTTTTATTAATAAACATTTTTTAATAAAATTTACATTCTTTAATTGATAAAATTGAAATTCAATCTCTTAATTAGTTAATCAATTCGTCTTTGAATAATAATTCACTCTTAAATATATATATCTGCAATCAGTATAGCCCACTAGTCATAACATAGTATTCAATATTATAATAAGATAATTCAGGGGTCTATATAAACTCCTCTCACATTCCCATTTTTGAAACACACACGACCTTTACAGGTATAACGTATATATCAAACCATTCATTTACTTCAGCTCCTTTAATACAATGAATTACCCTGTCCGGCATGCTCCAACTGCAGAATTTGCCAACAGGATAAGGGCCAGAGGCACAAAGCCACTTCCGAAAAGAGGGCAGATAAAATCCAAGATAGTGGCCAGTGCTTTTCATTCCATCGCCTCTGTAATTTACCGAGCCTCATCAGCTGGTGGCCTGCATTCTCCCAGACAAAAATAGTCACTTACCTTCTAGCAGGGCCGAATATATAACGCATAAGTATTTCGTTTTATGTGTATAATATTGTATCTACATCATCTAGTTTTTTGTCTTCCTTTTGTAACTTCTATTACTGCACATATTATATAGAGCTCCATGCTTTCTCCTCTCTTTCGGCTCTTCAATTAGCCATATCCAGTATCCAGCTTCCGAAATAATTTAATCCAACTAAACCATATATACGAAACTTATCATGGGATTGGGAGGGAAACAAATTTAAACCATATACTTGAAATGAATGATTTAAATACACTTTTTATCCTTTATCTTTTTTAAAAAAATTATTTTGGTTTTTTATCTTTTAAAATCGTCGATTTGATCCATTATTTTTTTTTAAATGCTTCATTTTGGTCTTTTCTATCAGCAATATCAACTTTGATAACGGAAAAGTCTGACTTTTAAAAAAATAGCGGTTAAAAATCGGTACAAAATATTCTCTCTTTTTTTTCTTTTTCTTTCTTCTTCCTCCCTTCCTTCTCTTCGTCTTCCCTCTTTTCCTTTCCTCTTCCTCTTGTCATGAACACCCAAATCCTCTTCCTCTTCTCTTATAATCCCATGTTTTTCATTGACCACCACTCTCTCTCCCTCTCCCTCTCCAACTATCCCAAATCATTGTACTAGCAAGTCGTTACCCTCACAGTGGTCGCGCATGGTGGCAGAAAAGAGGAGTCAAGCATTGATGAAGATGAGGTTGGGGTTTGCCAAGCGATTTGGATTTTTGCTATCAGCTTCCCAGTAGCGACTTCTAGTACATTCACAAATGGGTTTTGGGCAGATTCGCAATGGGATTTCTCATTTTTGATTTGCAAAATTGTTTTGAGATTGATTTGAGGTAGGATTTGTTAAGTTGATTTTGGACGTTCTCATTTTTTAGATTGATCTGTGAAAGAAAAAGGAGGAAGATGAAGAAGAACTAAGTTTTAAAACAATTAATTTTAACATGGTAGCGGTTTTTAACCGCCACTATAATAATTTTATTTCATTAAATTTTAAAAATGTACATATTAGCAATTAATACTCGTAAAATTTTTTTGATATAAGAAGCAATTTACTACAAACTTTGAGGGCTTTTAACTGCCTCTAAGAGACAGAAAAACCCTCAATCAATTTTTGAAAAAATTGCTCCAATTATAAGTAATTGAATTTGTAAAAGTTTAGGATTCTTAGGGTTTTTGTAAATAGTGGTAGTTAAAAACCGTCACTATGTTTAAAATTAATTATTTTAAACATAAAACACTAATAACGTTAATCTTAACCTGACGAAATGACTAAAATGAAGCATTTTAAAAAGATAAAGGACCAAAATTGACAATTTTAAAAGATAAAAGATCAAAACAAATTTTTTTAAAAATGCTAAAGAAAAAAGAGTATTTAAGCTAAGATTATAATTAATTAAAATAATATTGACTATTTATATATATGATTAAAAATTTACTCTTCTCATATCTCAAGCTCTCTCAGTGTGTAAAGCTAAAGTTCTTCAAATCATACAATTTCAACCCGGGAGGTTATTAACTGTTAGAATATACCGTGCATATAGATGTTCAAATGATTAATATATCATTAAATTAATTAATTTTTAAAATGAAATCACTTATAGAGTTAAAATATTATTGCATTAGTTCTTTAAAATATTTTATCGCTATAAATTAAATTTCAAATATTTAACATATTACTATATTCATTTTTATAAATAACTAAAATGATCATGTAAAAGAATAAATCTACTAAATTTTATAACTTTGAATTAATTTATTAATTTGATAACAAAAATTTTTAAACAAAATTTTTAGTGCACCCATGGAAATAATTTAATTATGAGAAATATTTATTCTTAATAGCTAGTTCTCAAGTAAGTTGAATCAATTCTCATTGGTTCAACGATCAGACTGGTTTTCAAAACATTGAAAGTAACTGTTAAAACAATGAAAAAATAGTTTATATATTGACAGCTAAAAAAAATTTAAATTGTCATTCAATCAGAAAGTGTTATGTATGATAAGATTTTACAAATATTACTTAAATGTCATTCTTATCATAATTTTTGATTGGTTGACATCTTTTATATTGTTAGTACATAGAAATTAAACTCTAAAACAATTATTATTTCTTTAAAATAAATTAATTGAAAAATGAGTAATTTAGTGAAAAAAAAGGTATTTAATTTGTTAAAGATGACATATGTATCTCTGGGCAACTTCCTTAGGGCACTAGCCTATTAAAAGAACAAAAAAAGACTTCCTTGGAGCACTCATGACTTAAATAAAGGGATTTATTTTAATATAATTCTTCTTCTAGACTCAATTATAAGCAACAAAAAGAAAAGGTTAAGTGAACTCAAATATAAGTAAATTTTAATTACTTTTACCATATTTAATGATACCATCCCAAAAATATCTTTCAATTAATTGAGATTTTATTTCCAATAATTATTTTTTATTTCCAATATATATATATATATAGGTCAGAATCCGTTAACACAAGGTGTCAAAGTTAGTCAAAATTACACCTTTAATAACTTTTTGTAGAATACAAATTTAACCAATTCAACTGTTGAATTGTGTGATATTATCTTCATGATTATGTATATCAAATTTCACATCATTTGAACTTTTTTAGACATGTTATCTAACATTGAATATTTACATATATTTTAATATCATATTGTACGTTAAAATAAAGTGATGTGATGAAGTATTAAATAATTTTGAAATTATATGAAATTTTGTATATTTAATCTAGCTAATAAGAACATCAAATTCAACGGTTTGAATTGGTTAAATTTGCATTATACAAAAAGTTATTGAATGTATAATTTGATTACTTTGACATCTGTTGTCAACGATCCTAACCCATATATATATATATATATATATATATATATATATATATATATATATATATATATATATAAAATCACACAACATGTTAATTACTTAATTCAAATTACATGAGGATAAGGATAATTAAAATGCACACACACACACAAAAAAAAAAAAGAACACGCATACTCATTGACTTCTATTCCCATATAATCATAGAGTACGAGACTACACATTCCATTTTCTAACATTATATCGAGTAGTTACCTTATACAGAGCATCAAGTATATATTTAATGACTAAACTATAGATAAAAGCTTGAATTAGAGAAAAGAAAATAATTACATAAGAAAAAAATAGGTGAAAGATAAGGTGAATATGGAAATAGGTAAAAAATAAAGTGAAAATAAAGATGTTTGGTTTGAGAGAAATATATAAAAAATAGGAAAGAGATAAATAAGTAAATAGAAATATGTGAAAAATAAAGTAGAAATAACTAGTGGATCCCATACTTTTTTATTTTTCTCCTATCTCATTTTTCCTCTACCAAACACAATTCCTTTTTATTTTATATATTATTTTTTTCTCTTCATCCTATTTCTCCCTCACCAAACAAGGTTAATAAACTGATCTAATCTAATATAAAATACCGAACTAAAAACTCAAATTGAATAAACCAAAAAACTGAAACAATCATTTTTTTAATTAGATTTCAGTCTAATAATGAATCGAATTCTAAATGTAATTTTGAAATTTGATTCAATTCAATCTAAATCAAACTTATATACATTTGTAATTTTATTTATGAAATATATAATTCATATTTGTTTAAGTAGATATTTATGAAATTACTATATCATTTTTTTTCATATTTAAATTACATGTTATCATTTTTACATTTTCATAATTTTATCAATTTTATTAAAAAAAATATTTATGAAATAACTATACCAATTTATTCAATTATTTGCTCCCAATTTTATTGTCTTAATTATGTTTACAAGAGAAGTAACAATTTTCTAGGGACATTATTAAATTTACGTGTGAACTTGTATTTGTACTCTTAGGAAATTTAAGATTATTTTAACTAATGATTTAAAATTTTGACCATATTCTGAGTTGTGATGAAATGTTTTGATATTTTGGATAAGTTTTTTTTTCTTATATTTATTGAATATTTAATGTTTTGTTTAACATGCATCGTTCCCCAAAAAACAAAGTAAAAAATGAACAACTAGTTCAATCCAAATTACAAATGATCGAATTGGATTTGATATTAGCTCAAAACTTATCTAAACTAAATCACACATTACTTTTACAATCATAATCAAATGATTTTTTACCTAAAAGCTAAAGCAGACCAAATCGCAAACACTCTTACAATTGTACCATGACCCCAAATAGATATAAAACATCAAATTAAATCTCTAAAGATATAAAATTTATTTAATTGGTTCTTTTGGATCACCATTAATTATTTAAGAAAACAAATATAGTAATATTTTAAATGTTCCAAAAAGTAGTTTAACGACCAATATTTTAAAGAACTAAATCTAATGCAACAATATATTAATGTTATAAGTGATTATATTATAAAATTAATTAATATATGAGTAAATTACACTGATACTTTTAAAGTTTCATCAAATTTCATTCGATATACCTCTTTTTTCTATTTTTACACTAACTCTTCTTAATTATTTGAGAAACATTACACTAATATTACTTAATTATTTGAAAAATATTATACCTTATATCCCTATTAGGAAGGATGCTGTAAACGTAAAAAAATAAAAAAATTATGTGCAATTTAAAAAACTTTAAGGAGTGTCAATAATGACACGATATTTGGTAGAACACGACGGTATATATACTAACTATTAATAACCTCCCGGGGTTGAAATTGTAGATTGAAGTGCTGTAGCATTATTATTTATTTATTTATTTTGAAGTGCTGTAGCATTATTGTGATAGAATAGGATCTGTTAATAGCATTAGGTTTGGTTAGATTAAATTATTTCCGAAGCTGGATACTGGATGTATAGCCAACCGAAAGAGGGGAGAAAGCATGGAGCCTTATGTACAAAATAGAAGTTACAAAAGGAAGACGAATAACTAGATGATGTAGATACAATTATACACAAAACAACGAAATCTTATGCATTATTCAGCCCTTTTTCAAGCCAAGTGATTATTTTTGTCTTGGAGAATGCAGGCCACTAGCTGATGAGGCTCGGTAAATTACTGAGGCGATGGAATGAAAAGCACTGCCCACTATCTTGGATTTTATCTGCCCTCTGTTTGGAAGTGGCTTTGTGCCTCTCGACCTGTTTCTGTTGGCAAATTCTGCAGTTGGAACATGCCGGACAGGGTTATTCATTGTGTTAAAGGAGCTGAAGTAAGTGGATGGTTTGATACGTACGTGATACCTTTAGCAGGTAGTAGTGTGTGCTTCAAAAATGGGGCTGTGAGAGGAGTTTATATAATTGAGGCTGAGGCTGACTTGAAAACCTTGGTGCTGGTTTCCGGTAATGGGACATGGTCATCGGTGTTTTCCTTTATATTTTTTTATTTGGGATGGGACTAATTTGAATACATTTGTTTGCATTTTGTAATACCAGTTGCAGTACTGGCTGGGATTAAGGTATCAACTTGTATATACATACACATATATCTACACGCACGGTAGAGAGCCTAATAAGGATCGTAATCACCAAATATATGTATGTACTTTATATTATAAACATGTGATGAAGATAATTTAGCTGGCAGGGAATCAATTAAAAGACAAAATCTACCGAATTTGCTAATAAGGATCTGCTGCATGCCATACACAGTAGCAGTAAACCCCCTATTTCAATATTCATACACATTAACTGTATTCTCACCTCTTTTCCCCTATTTTTCACTTTGCACTCCTTCTTCCTATTTCTCACTAGGTGCATGTAATTAAGAGTGTATAAGAATCACTTTTGCATTTTATTTTACCTATCTAGGCACCTCTTGATATTTTCCTTAGAGGGGTATTACAAACCCTGCAGTAAATTGTGAACTTACACAGTTTCTGCATGATTGTCTGGTCGATGTAGATGATACACGGTTGTCGCTTGCCTCGTGTGTGCCTAGACATTTGTTAGACAATCAGAATTTATTTGCCAAAATTCTGAAATATGATGAGATTCAGAAAACAGATAAATAGCTGATTCTATGACTGCGACCATGCTATATATGCAATAAAGCATGTCAGGGAAAATTCCTTGTAAGTTACAACCTACTTCGATTTAATTCATGTCGAGCACATTAATGTGATACTAGAACTAGCTCGCTCTCCAAATAAATTAGTATTTTATAATAGATTTCCTCGCGAATTCGAGCCTTCTTAATAAAGAATTCATACCCATGAAACTGAGCTTATCCTTCTTTTAATTGTTTATTCGTTCACTTTTCCCCTCTATCTCGTACCTTTCAATGAATACCATTAAACCAGAAACCGGGAAACCAGCTCACCCTATATCCCTATGATGCTTAAATTAAACGATAGATCCACA
Organism: Spatholobus suberectus; assembly: GCA_004329165.1. NCBI lineage: Eukaryota > Viridiplantae > Streptophyta > Magnoliopsida > Fabales > Fabaceae > Spatholobus > Spatholobus suberectus. Next base: position 78,597,147 of record CM014733.1, read on the forward strand.
GGGTTTTGTTGTCGTACCCAACTCTAAACAACCTTGGACTTTTTTTAATTGGAGCAATCAGATTCAGATTGATAGGTCCATGGTTATTGCGGTCGAGAAACAATGTGCTAATACAAGTTACAAAGTTATAATTTTCTCAATTTCACGAGTATCAGATATCAGAAAGAAGTTGAATCCATTGTATTCATGAAACTACGCTTATCCCACTTTTAATTGTTTATCCGTTTGCTTTTCTATGAAACCATCAAACGAAACCAACATATAATATCCCTATGTCACTTATTAGTCAAATAAAACCATAGACCATGGTGTTTTCATGGTGAATTTAACCTAACTCTAAACCAACTTGAACTGTTTTTATATTGGGTCCCGCTGACTGGTTAAAGAATATTTAATAATATCCTCTATTAAATATCTTTCATTACTTAAAAATAAGTGTTAAATAATTTGTATATTTTTAATGTAATAATTATTTTTTTATTTTCTTATAACAAGTATGTTAAAATTATGGTTAAATTAATCAATAGGTTTTTGAACTATTTGAAAATTTTTAATTACGTCCTTAAACTAAAAAAAATTATAATTGGGTCATTGATCTTATAAAATTTTTGTAATTGATTCTCTGGAGTTAGTTTATAACGACTTGAAACTATTAAAAAAATGATAATTTATGACAATTTAAAAACTTTAAGGACTTAATTACAAAAATTTTACAAGATCAAGGATTCAATAACATTTTTTTTTTAATTTGAGGACCTAATTAAAAATTATTAAATAGTTGAAAGACTTACTAATTAATTTAACCTAAAATAATTAGGTAATGCATTTAACTTTTTATTGATCATTGGGAGCAATTAGCTTCATCAGATTGATACTGTTGATCAAAGTGCTTGATCATTGGAGTAGAGTTGTACGTAGAGAAACATTGTGCTAGCTACTACTAGTAGCAAGTACTTTCTCTAGTCTTTAATATAAGACACTTGTAATAGAATTACACATACCAATAAAAACAATTAAATTAGTTGGTTTTATTGGTTTTTAAAAAAATATTGTAATGTACCAAATTTACCCTTGTTAATTATCATTAATTTGTTATGAGTAACGTGAAGATATTAAAGTATGAAAGTACTATGTACCACTATCAAATAAGGGCATAGATACTCAAAGTCTTTAATAAGGACAAATAATGGGAAAAAAATTTAAATGCTTTATAGAAATTGTAAAATGCCTTACAAAAAAAACCATCAATACCTTCTAAATAGTGTCTTATATTAAAGATCAGAGAGAGTAATAATTATCTCAATTTCAGTTGAGCATTAAAAAGAAGTTGAAGCTGATGTATTGTTCAACATAGATTTTAAATAGATAAAAAGTTTTTGAAAGATAAAATTTTAGTTTTTGAAAGGAGAAATAAAAAAAAAATTATATTAACTTTCTATCTCCCACGAATTTGCATGTAAAATGACCAAACAACTGAGTTTCAATTTAAAAATTATGTCAATAGTTAAAAAAGATAGCTTTATTACCTTTCAAATAGATACATCTATCAATGTTGAACTAGAATACCATGGATTGCTTCATTAGGAAAATTTGGTGGAAAAATCTTTATCAACTTGCATATGATAATAGGAATCCAATATCTAACCAAGTCATTCATCCTTTCTGTATTGCAAGATATATCTTTGAATAGTCAACTTAATTCAATTAGTGGTTTTCATACACATTTTGGCAACGAACAAAAGGCAATTGGGAGCAAATACTACATGAATACATAAAACTCATGACTCTTCATTCAGGCATCCTACCCCTGTGTTGACATTGACACACCTAATGAAGTTGGAAGCATAGCCATCTGACATTTCCATTTCCGCAATCCATTTACCCACTAACTTAGCATGTTTAGAGTCAAAGTGTATTTTGCCTTTGGCTTTCCTATCTAGTCATTAGGTAAGAGTTGCATCTTCAAGTCCCCGCCTACATAGCCATAGAATAAAGATAAATCCAATCTTGTATTTTTTATGTCCTTTGTTTTACTTATAAAACCCATGACAATGTTAAACACATTGTAAAAGAAATTCTTCTCTAAGTGCATCACATAAAGGTTGTGCTTTAACAAGTTGTCCTTGTAATATGAAAGATCCCAAAATATACACTGTTTAGTCCAATTATGAACCACACCATACCCATGTAATATTCCCTAACCAGCTTTTATCACTTTAGGAAAATCACAAATAAATTTTCATACCTGTTACCCCATCAACATGTAAGGTAAACCACCTTTCTTATCTTTGTTTTTTGTAAAAGCCCTTTTACTTCTAAATCTTTTGGAAGAAACTAATAACAACAATCAAACCACAAAATTTTCCACCATATTTCAATGTGAACACCTTTGTGTCTTTATTAAATTGCTAGTGTGAGGCTAAAAAGATATATAAAATACATGCAACTAAAGGGCGGCAAGTATACTAATTGAACAAGTAGTTAATTGACAAGTCGGATATCATTCCCACAGAAATTGAAATAACCTTTAATTCTCACAAAGAACTACTAATCAGGGGTTTCTCATTTGAAATACCCCCATATTGAAAAGTTAAGAGAATATACAAGACACTCCACTGGGTTTTCTCTGTCTCTTTTGTCATCATTAATTTAATGGTCCCTTATAGGTAAAAATGTAGTGTTTGGTGGGAGTTATCTGTCAAAGAAAGAAGATTAGAATAAAATCATTACATTATTGAGTGTACTTTTAACAGGTGCTATGTTCATGTCTAAATAGTTTATTTGATTCTTGAACACAAATTATTATCAAAGAAAGTGTGGATCTCATAAAGCTGCACAATCAAACTGTTTCTTTTTTCAAGAAAAAAAAAAGGAAGAAATTCAACATAATGTATGAAATTCCTATAGTATGTTCCACACACACACAATTTTAATCCTGTTATATATGTGCACACGCGGTCAACCATATCTCAGAATTCCTTTTACGAATTATCAACTTAATTATAGATATATTTCAGTTCCATAGGGAGGACAGAATAATTGCAGTTTCCTTTTCATAGCTAGAGAAATAAAAATTATAAAAAGAACAAATAAAATGTAATTATTAAGGTTTATGTGCAATGCCAATCGTCATGGAAAATTATGTTGGGGCACTAAAGGACATAATAGGAGCAGCTTGCTGAGAATAATTATTTGGGGAAATCTGGTCAAAGAAGCATTGAACGTTTGTTGGCTAAATAGTAATTAATATTGTTTGAAGATTTAAAAAGACAAATAAATAAAAACAAATTTATCTTTTAAAAGTAGATAAAATAAAAGGAATGTAGATAATACATTTTACAGCTAGCTAGCCAGATATTTATTGAAGAGCTTCAAATCATAATTCATATTTAAAGAGGTTAATGTATTTTGCTTTTGTTGGTACCCCATCTCATCTCTTATTGGAGGTTCATCATTGCCAAGCAACAAGAACCTTTCAACACAATCAAACTGTCCCAAGACCATCACGAGTTTAGGCAGGGCCACTTTGTAATTTACATTTGATTAATGATTCTATTTAAACAAATTTAGAATTTCGAAAATGTGGTTGCAAAATGTTGTATAAGTGAAGTTGTTATGATGAACATTTTTACTTTAGTTTTGAGCTTTACTCAAAAAGCTAATAATTGCTGATTGGCAAACTTATAATTTTATCAGATTTCTTAACATCCTTTTTTTAGGACTGATTTTAAATAATTAAAAATGAAAAGTAATTATTTTAAAGAATATTTATCATAATTTTATATTTTTATGTTATAAGTATTTCTTGTTAAATATTTTTTTTTACGTGTAGTTACTGTCATTCATGAGTTAGTTCGAGTTATAATATTTGGAATCTTTAACAACAATCTTTTTGAGACAAGTTCTTTTCATATGCTAGTGACAAAAGGGGGACAAATAAGATATGTTGTAACCCATGCTAATGTTTGATGTAATTTTGTTTTATGGAGGTTTAGAAATGTTACACACTTTTTTCATTTAATTTAAAATCTCAATGTATTGGAAAATAATAACCATAATTAACAAATAAATAGAGTGTCCACATATAGACTACTAGGTGGATGTTACACTACTCAACAAATTTTTTAAGAAATAATTATTACATTTCCTTGATTTTATTTGAAATAATAAATATCGTTTGAATTATACAAAAAAAATTATAATTTGAAATAGAAATTTTTATTACACATTCTCCTATTTTTATCGTTTGAAATAAAAATTAGTTTAAATTTTATGTGCAAAACTAGTAAATATTTTTGTAAAATTCATTATTTGTTAAATAATTATTTGTTAGAAGGTAGATAGTTAAATAATTGCAAATGAAGAAAAATATTTTTGCCCCCCTAATAGATTTTTGGATCAGTCTCTAGTGAGGATTATATAACCGATGTTAAATCCTATGAGAATTATTTTTTGATATAGTTTATGATAAATAAATAGACAACAATTATTTAATGATTGTTTAAATAAAGAAAATTTGGATAATTTTTTTGGTGTATTAGTTTTTGACAATGAGTTTCAACCTTAGAATTATAAGAATAATTTTTATTTGTTATTTTTAATAAACTAATGTATCATATATGAGATTAAACACAAGTTCATTAAAAGAAATTATTTTTTAAAAATTATTTTAAATAATGCAAGTACAAATTTTTAGCACTTGATAAATTTGATTGATTAAAATAATTTTTTCTATTGTCTATCATAAATAAATTGTTGTGCAATAGTTATAAAACCGTTCTTAAATTCTTTGAGATCGTTTTCATATGTAGTTTATGGTAAATAAATAAGTGACAATTTTTTTTACTTGTTGTTATAGAAATAAAAAAAAATTATAGATAAAAAATCATTGTTAATTAGTTTTCAACAATTTTTAACCACTTTATATTAAAAATACATAATTTCTTTCATTTATCCAATATTTTTAATAATGATTACATATTGTACTTTTAAAAAAGATGTTGTTTATTATATGTTTTAAGAATGATTTTACTATTATTGATAAGAACAATAGCCACACTATAAAAAAAATGCTGTCTATTCTATATTTTAGGAATGATTTTACAAACATTGATAAGAGAATTGTCAACAATTAAAAATTGTTACCTATTATATTGTAAAAATGATTTTACAACTATTAACAAGAGAATTGTCAACAATTAAAAAATTGTTGCCTATTTTATATTTTAAGAATAATTTTACTGCTATAAGTTAATAATAAAAATGTCAACACTACTATGAAAATTGTTGTCTATTGTATCTTTTAGGAGCAATTTCAACTACTAAGAAGGAAAGTCTTGTCTAAAGTTAAAAAAAAAAAAAAAGTTGTGTATAAGAATAATAGAAATAAAAGAGAATAGAGTAGAAAAGATATGTCATGGATAGAAATAAGAAGAAAAAAGTGAATTTTTTTCCATTTATTATTTAGATGAATAAAAAGAGGATTAATAGAAATAAATAAATTGTATAAAAAATACAGATTTAATGCTAATTAAAATATTGAATTTAATCCAAAACATGTATACTTTGTATTACATTGTTTTTTTAAAGCTAAAATATATTTTTTGTCTTGTAATATATATATTTTTAATTTTGGTCCTTATAAAATTATTATTTTTTAAATATTTCCTGTAAAATTTCTTTTTTTTTTATTGTGGTCCTTGTTATTTTGTTTTACTCCTTGTAATATACTTTTTTTTTGTCCTTATAAAATGTGAATAATTTACTTTTAGTCCCTACCAATATTTTGCAAAGGAACTAACTCAAAATGAACAAAATATTATAGGAACTAAAATGAAAAAATAGACATATTATAAGGACTAAAACAAAATAACAAAGATCAAAACAAAAAATATAAATTTTACAAGGACCGTTTTGAAAAAAAAAATTACAAGGATCAAACCCAAAAAAGTAATATATTATAGGGACCAAAAACATATTTAAACTTTTTTAATGTAAAATTCTTTATTTTTTTTACATTTTTATTTTATAAAAAATTATTCAATTTTTAAATAAACTGAAACAAGAAATGGAACATAGAAACTCTTTCTCCAACTTTCACGCCAATTAAGGGATTTTTTTTAATTTCACCAAAAAAAAACATCTTTTCTATTTCTTTTCTTCGATAAACACTAAAAATTTAATATTTTTATTTTATTTCTCTCCTCTATTTCCGGCCTTCTAAATATAATGTTAAGCTTGGATGGAAACATTCCTCGTCTCTCCAAACACAAGTGGGTGAATTAATTGTCATTATGGGTGAACGACGTAACTAAATAAATACATAAAACAGAACAAAACAAATGAAAATTTTAATTAAAATATACTGATAGTATAATTTTTTTTTATAGTCATTCAATTATAAATTGTCACATATAGGAATATTATTAATTTTTATAATAATTATTTAAAATCACATTTAAATAGTTTGTATTCTCTTTATACAAGCTACATGTATCTTTTACGATATATGATTTTGTTCAAATTGGATAAGACCACTATAAATAACAAAATTTTCTCTCTGGATATTTAACACAATTACATATCTAATACTCGAATTTGAGAATATTAGTTAAGCTAAAATAATTCCACACTAGTTAATCTATGCACATGGTAATATAGTTTTTATTTAATCAAAGATATAAATATTGCTATAAAAAAATCAAAGATACAAATAGTGACTAAGCTGATTGTGATTGTTGACAAAACATTGTAGCTAGGCTGCCCTGACAAAGACCTTTCACGTTTGGTTGACCCCTGCTTAGTGTTTCCCGTGGCCTACAAGATCCCTGCCAACCGAAACTCTAATGTCTGTATGCACTCTCTTCTTTAGAAGCAATACAAGTCCATGGCAACACCGGACGATTATTTCACACTTTCTACGTTCTTTATTAAAGGTTACTAGGTTAGTGGCATTGATCATTATCACGATTTAACCCCATTAGTGTCTCAGAGCCAACATAAAGTTAGGCCCAAGCAGCTAACCTTGTTCATGAATGACAGTGCACCCCAAAATGACGTTATTTGTACTTTTTCTATTAATGAATCATCACTTTCGTACGATTAGTTTTACAATCTGAGCTAATTACCTGTGATCCTGTTTTACACATCGTAGCTTTCAAAAACTGGGATATCCAAACCGAGATAGGAAGGAAAAAGTTAAATGAAAAATAAGATAAATGGAAATAGAGAACATGAATGAAAATAAAAGTGTTTGATTTAAGAGAAATAAAAATAAAAAATAAAAATTGATTAATAGATAAATGAAAATATATGAGAAATATAGTAAAAATAAATAGTAAACTCTATATCTTTTTTATTTCTCTTCTCTCTCATTTCTTCTTTATTAAACATAATCACCTTTTTTTTTTTATTTTTCACATATTTCTTTGCTCCCCACCCTATTCTCCTTCACCAAACACAGTGATAGTGTTGAATGTGATGTATTTTCTCATGCTCCGGTTAGCCAGCTTCCTTGAAATGACAAGAGATTGTACATGTAAAAATGTTCTGATGCTAAAATTAGAAGGTGATTATTAGTGTTTAAGAGTTAAAGAAGAGTTAATCTTTGCAGTATACCCCTATTTATAGTGTTGACTATAACTAATTCAGGATAAGCTGTTTATCCAATTTGGATGTGGTTATAGATTTTTTCCACATTCATTTCCGATCTGAGATTCTCGGATTAAGGGATAAATAATTTATTTTTTAGCTGTTAGCTTAATTGAACAAAATGTAATGTTTGGCCGAGGTGTATATTCAGATTCAAGATTGGAGCTAGCAGGGTATATTTTCGGCTAGCGCATGTACTCACACATGCCTGAGTATGGGTCACGAATATATATATATATATATATCGGCCGAGACATGTATCGCGGAAATCAATTATTCTTTCAATTGCCAAGGTAATCATAACTCTCCGAGCCTCAATAAACAGCAAGTGGAAAAGATATAATAATATGGACTATATGACACTACGTAGGGGATTTGAGACAGAGCTTGATATTTAGGATATGTTTGGTTTAGGGAAAAAAGTAAAAGGACAAAAAGGATAGAAATTGAAATAATTTTGTAAGTTGTTGAATTGTATAAAAAGTGAAAAAAAAATGCATATAAAATAATATAAATATCTAACTAAAAAAATATAATAAATAAGGGTATTTTCATATTTATACTTTTTTAAACAATGTCTCTTCAAAATGGGAAGAAAGAATAATTAGATGGGACTTACATTTTTTTTTCTTTCCTTTCTTCTTTGCATCCTTTCAAACAGAGGAAGGTTTATAGGGGTGGGTACAAGTTGAGTTGGTTTGGGTTTAGGGATTATTTAGATCCAAACTAATCAACATTAATCGATTTAGGTTGGATTGGCTTCTTCAATTTTTTTTGCCAACTTGAATCGAACCAACCTAGTCATATTCAGGTTGATTCAAGTCAGGTCATCTGGTTAACTAGTAAAAAAAATTAAAAAAATGGAAACTTTAGAAAAAATACAGAAAAAAATATGAAATTGTAACAAAATGAAGGAAAGCTTATGAATAATATCAAAAATTAAAATTATAGAATTACGCAGTATAAAAATTATAAATTGTAGAATTACACAACATAAGTTTGGGTTACCTGCCCAAATCCAATATTCAAATCGATGTCATCGAGTTTGCAATTTTAAAATCTGAACTAAATCGATGGTTCAAACTAACCCACATTTTATCCTTTAATTTGGTTTGAGTTATTGGATCGATACGAACCTGTGTCCCCTCGAAATCTTTTCCTTCTCTCATGGATCATTTCTTTACTTCTCCACTGAGCAAAAGCTTAATGATATTTATGTGCAAGGAGCCAAATTAATTTTAATATATCAATATTCGTTGTCATTTTTATTAAATAACTATACTTAGAATGCAGTTATTTTCATCCTTATTCTTATTAGAAAAAAAAAAAGATATACACCAACAATATATAGTTTTTTTACACTGTCTTTTAATTACAACTCATCATATATGATAAGTTTGTTAACTTTGACAACAACTACTCTAAAAATCACACCAAAGCTGATTTTTAATTAATTAACTATGTAAAATCTTTTACACTTATAGTATATATCTATTAAACTCTTTTTATTAATATCAAAAGATATCTATAATAATCACTAAAACATCATGTACTAATTAACAAAACAATAATAATCAAGACATAGACTTATTTCCATTACTATCACCTTTATCTAACAGATATTAAATCGTTAGTAAATAGACATATAGGCGTTGGGTTGATGCGTTCATATAATATTTAATATGTTAATCGTATATATCTATTTTTTATAATATAAAAATGTTTGTTAATAATATGGTTTACTCCATATTATATGTACAGAGACCTTCAATAATTATATTACAGGTTTAATTTTATCAGACTAAAAATTATACCAATGTTAGTATATGACACTTTTTTGTAGTGATTAGTAAATATTAAGATAACCATAAAGTGAGTCATTATACTTATTAGTGTAATGGATAATGTCATTATAGATTCTGAAATCAGCGAGCCATATCATGTTGAACACTGTATAAAAACTCATTCTTCTTATCTTCATGATATTTAACATGATAAATATAAAATGTTGGAACCATATTAAAGTCATCATAACCTTTGATACGGAAAATTCTGTACGGAAAATCAATATTTAATTTTGGATAATCCTCTTTAATATGATGTACGGTAAAAGGATAAGATGCTTCTAAAATAAATTTATTTTTAATTTGTGAACATGAATTTATTTACAAAGAGAAAAAATAATCGGATTATAAAATTTTACAAAATAATTGTTGCATGCGATTTTTTTTATATTAATTATTAATTAATAATATGTGCATTTTTTTAGGAAATGAGATCACATATATCTTTCATGAAAGGTAATTTTGTTCGAATTGGGTAGAACTATTTTGGATAATAAAGCTTATCTCTTTAAATATTTAACGCAACTATAGAATTTGAACTCGCAACTACTAATTAATTAAGCTGAAATAATTTCAGATCAGTTAATTTACACACTCACTAATATTAATAATGTGTGTATATTAACTGTTGAAGTAGTAATAATATGTTAATAATAAACTGATCGGATATAAGTTCACAGCTCAATAAATAGTTTATACAGTGTACAACTGTCCATGTACCATGTCATTTAATAATTGAATAATCATTACTCAGTGTAAAAGTAACATTTCTCTAAAATTTTTACCTTCCAATGATTACGTAGCTAACAGTCTGTTTGGTAACCAAGAAATAGGTTAGAAAAAAGAGAAGAGAAGAAAAGTAGAAGGTAAGATACAGATTTATCTTGTTAGGTAAAGGAAAAGTGTAGAAAAATATTTAAAAATTTTTGTAGGACCAATGTCAAAATACTTTCTCGCAAAAATGAGAATGAATACGTGAAAGTTAGACATGGTAAAATGTTATTACGTGAATACCAAATACCTCATATGCAAATTGTGACACTTGTTAAACAATCGATTATAGTCTCCTATAATTGATTATATGCATGCAAATAATCGATTATAGACGAGCTATAATTAATTATTTGTATAATGAAAACAAAATCGATTATGACCCTCGTAATTGATTATTCCCTCCTAACCAATTAAACATTTTTTTATATAACAACCCCTAATCGATTATTATGCCAAACAACCCCAACCCCCCCCGCGGCCCCAATCGATTAACTTGTTGATCCCCCCTCCCCTTGTCTCTCTTTCTCTCTCTAATAATAATAATAATAAATAACAGTTACAGTAAAAAATAAAAAAAAATTATACTTAATTAGGGTAAAAATTATTTTAATAACAATCTTTATTTCTTTTTTTTTAAAAGGTTTAATTATTTTTTTAGTCTCTATAATTGTGCAAACTTTACTTTTGGTCCTTATAGTTGAAAACAATCCTTTTTAGTCTCTATGCATGCATTTTTTATACTAGTTTGGTTCTTGTCGTTTTAAACAGCAACAAATTGAATAAAAAAGGCCGAAAAATGTTAATTTGCGGCGGTTTTTCACTGTTAATTTTCATTTTGTGGCTGTTTTCTCTCACAAAATTAAGACGCAATGACCAAATTGGTATCGAAAGTGTATGTATAGGGACTAAAATGAATTATTTTCAACTATAGGAACCAAAAAGTAAAGTTCGTAAAACTATAAAAACTAAAAAGGTAATTAAACATTTTAAAAAAATAACTTTTCCTTTATTTTTTCTATTTTTTTTAACCAAACAACATTTATTTTTACTATATTTTTATCTATTTATCTTCTTTTCACTTCTTTCTTACCCTACTTCCTCTCGATCTGTCTATTTTCTTTTTCTTTACCAAACACGGTATAAAGGAAATATGTTATCTTGTCATTAACAACCTATTTTATCTTTAATTATATATATATATTACATCATTTATCATTTATCTCTTTCTTCCCCCTTAAAGTATAAAATGTCAAATGATATTTTTGTTTCACCCTTGGCTTGAAGCTCCTTATTATTCAGTTAACCATATCGCGCGGCAAATCCCATCCAATTGGGAATGTATGCAGAGATGCATGCATGATCCATCAGGCAGTAAAAGGGATTGAGGAGTGGTGGCATCTCGCATCAAACATGCGAGTTGGGTGTCCACTCCAGTCTGGTTACGACACCTGGCCACTCTCCTTTTAACCAAGCTGATATGGTAAGATACACGCACCATGTACACTAAATGTTTTAAAGACAATAATAACTAGTTAGGTGCAGTAAATTATTGTTAACACCATGATCCATAAACAAACCTTTTTTTAACAAAAAAGAAAGTTAAGTCTACCTTATTATTTACCATGGCGCCATACGTAAACGAAAACTTAACGAATGGTAATTACAGGTAGCACTTAATTTAAAACAAAATTAATAATGAAGTTGGATTTATAAAAATAATTTATGATATATTTTTAAGTTGTTCTAAACATTTTTTAGTAAATTTCATGTTGAAACATATTAAAATAAACTCTTTAATTTGTTTCAATAAAACTTCTTAATTAAATTAACTTATGATATAAAATCTTATTTAATAATTTATTTAATTAAACTAAGCACCCAAATGCACCCTAGCTAAAAAATACAAATAAATCTAAATTTTATATTCTACCTATTTTATTTTTATTTTTCATTAACATTATAATATATAGATTAAAAAGTAATTTTTTTTACAATTTCTTAAAATATATTTATCTTTTTTATTTATTATTATAACATTTTATATACTATTAATTTTCTCTCTTTTTATAAAGATATATATAAATTAAATAATAATAATTGTCATCTTAAAATTTTTAAATAATAAATAATTAAAAAATTTAAAGTGTAAAAAGTTTTTACACAAGTCACTAATCTTGAATTATCGTGTCATTGAAAATCATTGAATTTTGTGAATAATTATTTAAAACTGATATTTAAGACGTTATTTAATTGATTGACAGTATAAATATTTTTATACTAATAATATATTAAAATCAAACTGATAAATAAAAATAAATTTTTTGTTCAAAAGTGACAAAAAATAAACGGAGGTGGTAAATGAAGTGTTTCAGTAATATTCACCGGTTGAATTATGTATAAAAACTCTACACATAATTTGTTTACTGAAGCAATTAAACAAGCTTGGGAAGTGTATATATATATCTAGGGTTACCCTGCTGGTGTTTCCCTTCAATCATTGAAGGGTACCAATTAATTAATCGATCAAGTGCAGCTAGCATGAGAAGAGGTGAAAGCAGTGGTGGTGGCCAAAGCTCCTTAAATTACCTCTTTGGATCAGAAGAACAGCCAAGTCAGCCTCCGCCCCCAAAGACAGTTTCATTGCCACCTTATGGCATTGACATCGACAACGACAACCCCCCCACTGCTGGTCGTGCCCCTTCTAGTTCTACCAGCCAAGTTATTGACCGTTCTCAGGGCCAACACTTGGGAAACATTCTAACCGTAAGCTTCTCAATTTATATATATGTGATTATGGTTATCATATTTGTTGCCAATTTTATAATTTCTTTCGAGTTTCAACTTATTTAATCATCTTCATTTTTTTTTTTAATCCATGCTTTCCACATCCACAAATTAATAATGATTCAGAATCGTCCCTCGACAAAAGTCAAATCGGTTCCCGGTGGACACTCGTCGCTTGGATACTTGTTTGGAGACAAGTGATGTTTTCATGTTTATCTCGAATTTCCTAGTATCAACAACCAAGTGCTATACAATAAAGAATTAATAGAACAGGTCATGGGTTAAAATCCAATTATGTTGATTGAGTCTTGGGTGTGTGTCTTTACTGTCTCGCGAAAATAATGCATCAGTGTGTGCTTTCTGTGGTCATTACGTAGTTGAAGTGTGGCCTTTATTGTTATATTGGGTGGGGTGTTTTTCTTGTAGCTTTCTCATCTTGTTCCTAATCTTTGGAACACTTGTGCTAGATTGGTTTACAAGTTATTAATAAATTCATTTGGCTTACCAAAAAAAAGGATGTAAGTATTATTTCTGCTGTACTTAAACAAATTAAATAAAAGATCGATATTTCCTTTCCAGTTTTATGTTGGTTGATCTTTGTCACAGTCAATATTTAAATTCAATTGACACTGAACTTTTCAACATATGCTTTATATTAATTAAAAGCTAGCTATAGAAACATTCATTATCTACAATACAACTTTCTGATTTGAATTATATTGCCCAAGCTTTCGGAGTTTCTGCTGTATATTCACTTCAAATTATTGAATATTGGTTTTAATTTATCTTTTAATTACGATCAGGTTGTTACTTTTGTTTGTCAAGATATATAGTAATTAGCCAGTGATTAACACTTCCATTTTAATTTTACGTTGATGATCTAATTTCGATTTTGTTTACTCTTCTTCATTGTTACAATCACTAAACTTTCAAGTTGTAAGAACTATCAAGTTTATTAAGAGCTTACAACTCTTTGGGATGCTTTCTGTTGTCTTCATCAATTCCTTCCCCTTCCTCCTCGTTTATTCCAGAAAGAAAGTAAAAACAACATTGGACACTCACACTCACACACTTGCTTACTCTCTCCTGCGACTAGCTATATGTGATCTGCTTGCATTGAAAGGATTTGTTCAGTACTGCTTGCTTCTTCTTCCTTGTATAGTTGATTGAGATCGATTGCGCTTTGGTTTGGACAAAACTAAGGATTAAGGATTTTGCTTCTCTTTAAGTTCATTTTTGGTATTAAATAATTTAGGTCTAATTACCTTTTTGGTCTTTATAGTTAGACAGATTTTTTCTTTTGGTCCCTATAGTTAGAAATAATCCGTTTTAGTTTTTGTACATACACTTTTGATATCGGTTTGGTCCTTGCCATTAAGTATGTTTTAACTCCATGAAATAAAACTATCACAAAATAAAAATTGGCGGTGTAAAACCGCCACAAATTAACATTTTCTGACTTTTTTATTCAATTTGTAGCTGTTTGAAATGGCAAAGACTAAACCGATATTAAAAGTGTATGTATAAGGACTAAAACGGATTATTTCTAACTATAGGGACCAAAAAGAAAAATCTGGGCAACTATAGGGACCAAAAAAATAATTAAACCAATAATTTATTTGTATATATACCAATCTAGTCTACCATCTAAATATTGCAATTAATTAATTTCAAAACAGTTCTTACTGAAAATGAAATGATGGTTAATTAGCTGGAAGATGAGGTCTTTGTCGTCCTTTCGATGCAACCATACTTGAGCTAGCTTTTTCAGGATCATGTTCCAAGAACTTTCTTTTTCTTTTTCTTTTTTTTCTTTTCCTTTTTAATTTTTCTCAGAATCATTCGTATAGAGGTTTTTGGCGAGCTAACTTTTTGAATTTAAAGCAATTAAATCAATTTACACGTTTAAATAACGGAAATTTAGACGGTTAAGTTTTACTAACCCAGAGAATTAGAAGAAATTAACAAACAATCCCTTATGTAATAGGGTCTTATTACTACACGAATTATGACTGTTTGGAAATTTCCACATGAATTACAATTTCTTCTTCAGTAGAAACCGAGGATGAAATTTTATATCTGCACTAATATATACTAATATTTAGTATAAATTTCTACCAGAGTTTAATAATAATAAAGGAACCAATATTAGCGTTTTGCAATATACCTACTTTTATACTTTGGATCTATTTGTTTTGCTAAATTTTATGAGATTGGACAACATAAAAACATTTGTCCTGTGTTTGTTTAAAAATAATAGTCAGAGGACAACACAAAATAAGGGAAACAGGACTAGACAAAAGTCTAAAATTTTATTACTCAACAAATTATGAGATAAATTTTTGTTTCAAGTACAAAATACCCTACAATCGTCATTGCCATCACAGCCATCGTTGCCGCTGCCTCCATCACAATTGCCACTGTTGTCATTGTCGCTGCTGCCACTACCAGTACTGTCCCCCCAACACCTCCACCGCTACTGCAATTGTCACTCCCGTTGTCACCACCACCATCATCATATTAAGATAATTAATATGAATTGTATTAAGATAATTAATATTAAAAGGGTATTGTAGTAAATCTCACACTATTTTACTTGAGTTGTTCATTGTCCACCAAACAATGTACAAGATAAAAAGTTATTAAGTATTTGTCTTGTGTTGTTCTTTATGTGCTGTACCTTAGTGTGTATCAAATGCACCCTTACCCTATTTATCATTTATTATAATGATAATGATGACTCAATTCACTATCAACATGAAATAGAATATAATAATCACATAGATGTGTCTTGATAAATAGGACTAAATATAAGTCAAGTTTAATCATTTTTTGGTGTACAATAGTGCCAATGAAGTTTAAATTGAAAATTTCATACAAACTATTCAAACATCTCATCACTAGGTCAACCTTAATGTGTTAGTCAAGTCCAATATAGTTCAACTTAACTAAAAAAGAATTAGTTTGTTTCAAACATAAGTTGAGTTTTATATGAACTAATTTTTTTAACACAAATTTGACTCGATTTAAGTTTACCATCTGTGTGGTTCAACTCACGATTTGAAATTACATAAAATTAAAGCCAAAATAAAATAATTTACATAAACATGATCAAATATACTTATACATGAATTTACATAAATATTTGTACACTTTGTGTTATGATCATGTCGGGGGGTGGGGGGGAGAGAGCGGCACGTGCAGTTAGCTCATTTAATTAATGAGTTTAATTTTCACTCCGTGTGTGCAGTTAGCTTATTTAATTAACGAGTTTAATTTTCACCTCATTAAATTTATCGAGCTAATTAATAAGTTTAGTCTTGAACTAATATTGACAATGGAGTTATAATTAACTAATTATCTATGACATTGAAAAAAGTTTTTTCATGAATATATATTTTAATATTTATCCTTAGTTTAATCGGAAATATTCTTGATGATTTAATTTTGCGGAAATTAGATGGTAGATATAGTACAATCGTGGCCACGGATGATCAATTGATTGTACAGTTTTTTTAAGACAATAAACTGCTTACCGGTCCGATCAAGTTGTTTCACTCGATGTACAAGTAAACCGGAGTTGGATTGCTAAAACCGGTTAAATTGGGCTTAACATGGCTGAACGGGTTAGATGACTTTGTCTCAATTTAAGAGCATCTTCTGGATTTTATGTTTAAGCAACCATTGCTTGTTTAGTTGCACGATGAATTGATAATAAAATAGCACAGAGAGAGAGAATGTGAAGCAGGAAAAATTATTATATGGTCTGAAACTATTATGGTTTAGTCAATCTCCATATGTCACATAGCTGAATTTTATTAAAATAAATTGAGAATTTCGTCCTAAATGGTTATTGACTGAAACCATGGATATGCTGGTCCTGGACCATGGAATAAATTTTGAGAAGCAACTGTATTCTACAAAAATGAGGGTCCCACAATCAAGCATATAATTTGCAAGTGATTAAAAATTATGCACTCGTTGTAGGAATGAAAATGCTCTATAAGATGTGAAAGTAAGAATATTCTAAAGTGAGAGGGAGAAACATAGTATTGCCTTGCACTCCTTTATAATCATTACATGCACTAAAAAATATCATTTACCTATAGACAAAATAGATAAGTGTTAAATTACTTTCATGAATATATTTTTTGTTTCACAAAAATTAATTGTTAGTACAAACATTATACAATTATATTAATATTTAATGTATTAATAATATATATATCACTTTTAATATTAACATATTGTTTGTTCATATAATGTATCATATTATTCGTATAGACTCATCGCAATACTTATACTAATAATTTAATTTCAATTAAATAAAAATTATATTAAGAGAAGCTATAATCCAATATCAAATCATTAATATATGACTTTTTTTAGTGACGTGTGCTTGAATATGCTGTTTAGGAACGTCTTTCACATGTGGTTAGCCTTATAATATGCGAAAAGGAAACTCAGCTAAGCCATCTTGGTATGTGGTTGGTCAGCAGTGAATTTGTTGACTCAATAATATAACAAGTATCTAGCAAGTGTTGTGTTGTCGTGTTGCTTAGACTTCATTTAAGTTCATCACCGCTAAAAATCTGTATATAGGAAGTATTTCGGCAACAAATTAAAGATGATGGATGATATGATACTGCACATGTACACCATTTTTCCGTCAGACAGTAGTCATGTGGACCAAATGGTAACACAACGTACACAAGTTAGGATTTAGACACATTAACACGTGCGCGTGGTACGTTCTTATACATGCCATCATTTCGTCAAGTTTTGTTCGGAATCCATTTATGGCTAGCTCTTCAACGTATGGTTAAGAATTCCAAACAGTATGAGTTGTAAGTTACAAGACTATAGGAAGGTTTTCTGTGATGATTCATTTACAATTGACTTGATTTCTGACTTTCTGTATATATTTGGCTTTTCGTTCTTTTGTGTGTTTTTAATTTTTGTTTTTTAGTAGATTCGGTTGTGCCTTTTCTTTTTTTGGTCCTTATTCGGCTTTGACTTCTGAAGAAGTTTAAAATGGAATCAACACAAGAATGAGTACATTAGTATTATTCGGGCCTTTTAAGCCTACCGGCTTTCCCATAACATTTTGGATGGTAGTTTGTTTACAATCTGTAGCATTTTGATCAGCCCAAAAGGAGATTAGTCCGTCTCCTATTTGGACCAAAAAAAAAAAAAAATAGCCCATTTATGATTGAGCTTGAAACAAATTTGGCCTCTCACAAAAACATAATTAGGCATGGCAATGGAGCGGGATAGGGGTAGGTTTTCCCATCCTTGCCCCCACACCAACGTTATAAACCGTCCTTGCCCCCACTCCCGACCCCCGTCGAGACTAAAAGGTGGGTACCCATCCTCGCTCCCGCCCCCACCCCCACCCACTGTCATTATGAATATATCATAAAATTTAGAATTTAAAAGAAAACAATAATGCAGGTTAACTTATTTTTATCTCTTTCTCTCTCACAACACAATTCAAAATTGTTCTATTAAGAATATCTTTGGCAACTTTAAAATGTGAAAAATGATTTCCATGCAAATTTTTATCAATGGATAAGCAAAAATTAAGAGATACTAACATGAAGATAGAAACAATGAAAGGAACTAATGTTCCAATCCACCAAATTACATAATAGAGAAAAAAGCAACGTTTCAATTCATCAAATTACATAATAAGAAGAAACATGTTCTAATCCATCAAATTACATCATAAAAAAAAAATACAAAACTTCCAAATTCCAATCCATCAAATTACATAATAAAAAGAAACAAAAGCTCCAAATTTCAATCCATGAAATATGTCATCATCTACTAATCATTACCCAATTGGGAAGTAATGCCACCACCCAATATTTCACCTGTATAAATCAAAATAAAGTAGCACATTAATTTAATTTGATTAAATATTAAAAATGGGAAAAAGAAATAAAGATTGAAAAGTATTACCTTCATCTGAATCCATTTTATTAACTAAAGTAGAATATTCTTGGACTATTTTAGAATTCACACAACCTATAAATATTAAATATAGTAGAACATAAAGAATTGGTTGTTAAAATAAAAACATATAGTTTAATAAGATATTGAAATGAAGTATTTAAAACATTACCATCATTCTCAGCACTCCATAACCAACTTCTAGCAAATATCAAGGCCTCTAAAGTAGTCCAATGAAGTCGACTAGGATGAGGGCTTATTACTTGACCACTAGTGCTAAATGCAGATTCAAAAGCTACGATGGATATAAGAATAGCTAATATATCCCTTACAATTGCCTAAAGTGTTGGATACCTAACCCCATTCAACTTCCACCACATTAATATATCAAAATCATCAGTTCTTGGTAAAACATCCTCCTCTAAATAATGATCCAACTCTATTTTAACAGTCAGGTTAGGGGTAGGTGGATCCCTGCGGGTGCGGATTTATTTACCATGCCTAAACGTAATCTCATGAAAGACCAAAAAGAAAAATGGTAATTACATTAAAAAAAAGCATACCAATATTTTTTTAACTGAGCTAAGTCCAATAATATGGCATCCATAACCTTTAATTAACCCTGCAGATGCTTTTGATTTATCAAAAAAAAGAGTGAATAATACAAAAATACATATTTTATGTGATTTTAAAAGTAATCACAGGACAAAATATAGGAGAAAAGTTTAAATATTTGTTAGTAATTCAATGTCTAACTTTTGGTTTGAGGCACATCACCATTCAAATATAAAAAATATCTATGAATTTGAATAACCTCATCAACACTAATGGAGAGCAAGTAGCATATTCAATTTGACTCGTACCTAGTGCACAAATTCTACAAATGTATGAGTTCTACGTACAAGTGATATTAACTAAAGAGAAAAGTATGAGTATCATTTATACAGATTAGGAGACTAATTATTTAATTAAATCTATTAAAGTAAAGATGATAGGCAAGTGAAGAGTTGAGAAAAAGAATGTGAAACTAAAAACACCAAAAAACATATTAACATTCAAAGAAAGTAACATTATCTTAGAGACTAGAGTCTATGCTTAGCTCCTACTTCAATTAGGCACATGTAAAATTTCTTATGTCTATGTTAACTAACCTATGTTATTTCTTTCTCAAAAAATAAAAATAACACCTATTTTATTTGTCTAGAACATTGTATTTCCACGGGCATTAACGCAAATTGCAAGCGTTAGGATTTGGTTACCAATTAGTTATGCATGACAAATAAATATATTCATTAACTTATCTACAAATTCATATAGTCAAACATGCATTATTTGTATTTATGATTTAAAACCCAAATTTTCTATGTTTAGTTTAATTAGATCT
Source organism: Spatholobus suberectus (assembly GCA_004329165.1). Taxonomy (NCBI): domain Eukaryota; kingdom Viridiplantae; phylum Streptophyta; class Magnoliopsida; order Fabales; family Fabaceae; genus Spatholobus; species Spatholobus suberectus. The sequence continues at coordinate 78,617,538 of CM014733.1, forward strand.
TTTCCAAACCCATTTTATCATTGGCTAGATAACTAAAAATAATAAGATGAATATGAATAACCAAACCACATTTGATTAATAAAAAATCAAAGTACTAATGTTCTAGCCAACACTAAGCTCTAAGTATAAGGTTAGTCCCAAAGCTCAACACTACTTGATCCATAATTATGTTATGCCTTTTTCCTATGGTGGGTAGGTCTATATATAAGGGGATGTAATTTTATTTAGCAAGTTATATTAGGGTCAATCAACGAAAGTTTTGACCTCATGTGTGCATTTATCCTTCAGCCTATGGCATGATTAGTGCCTTGTGGTAGTGAGTTCAAGCCATGGTAATTGTGGACTCATGCTAAGTACTTGACCTAGAACATAGGAGGGTTCACAACAACTCTAGTCCCAAGCTAAAGGTGGAGGGAAGGATCATCTTTACTTGAGACAACCCTTTCACAATTGAATTCTTAGATTGGGCCAAGCTCTTAGAGTCAGGTAATGGGCTTAACAGCTGCCTATAAGGGTCTATAATAGCTCTTCCCATCCTAAGTCATAAGCGAAGGGATTATAAGCAAACATTTTGGGGCTCTTGAGATTGGCTATTGGGCATAAGAATTACCTAGGAAGGCAAAGGAGCATGGTATCGTTGTGGGATTCTCCTCCCCTACTCTATGAGCTGATTCAAGAACATTTAACAATGAACATGATCACAATATATGAAGACGTAACATTAACATATGAAGACAAAACAATATGTGTGAATGTAACATTAATGTGCATTGACATAGCGAAGTGTGGTAAACAATATGCATTGATGTAAGGTTAATGTGCATTGACATAACAAAGTGATAAATAATATGTGTGGATGCAACGTTAACATGCGTAAATGTAATGATATGCATATATGTAATGTCAATAATAATGAGAGCAAAAATGTTGAAGTGTGTAAATGTAGTATGAAAAGATTCAAATAGTGTTTGCGTATTTTGTGGTTGAGTTTCAATTGTTAATTCAACTAAAACCTAAATTGTTTAGCAAACAAACAATGTACATTTTTACTAACTTCTATAGGAAATCTGTCTGCCTAATTACTTTTTCATAAGACTTCAAGACTTGTGTAAAATAATTGAGACATAAAGGATAAATATACTAATAAAGGATAAGCAATAGATATAATGACTAGGAGCCCTAGTGGCTTGGGTAATGATTGTTGAGAATTAAGATGAGGAAGACCAATGGTCTAAGGCACAAGAAAGAAATTATGTATGAGAATTAAATTTCAAAATTATTGATTAGCTTGTATGCATCCACGCATATTACATTTTGAGGTATATTATAATGAGAGGTATATTACCTAAGAGGGGAAGTGTAGGTAGAGGTTAGTCACAGTTGCTAGGAGACCTTAGGGTCATTCAAGAATGCAATCCCACAAAGTTCCAAGTGGAAGCACCACCATGTCATATTAATTTAGACAACCTTTGCACGAATGTCTTGATTTGACACTGTCTTATCCATGAGCAATTCCTTTGTGTCATCCTAAATAACTTTTAGCATGTGTTGCCAAGGGAATAATGAGGTGGATCATTAGTATTGAGTATGATGTCTCTATGTTAGGGGACACTATTGGTTTTATCACTCCATATAATGAGGTTACTCTATAGAGTAAAGTTGAGTCATGGTCTTATACACGTGCATTTGATGTTACACTCTGATAATGATATTATGGTTATATTCCTTGCCATTATTGTATTGTACATATATGTTTATATGTGTTTGTGTGTTGTCTGTTATGTTCTCCTATTAGTACTTTAGTATGGATTCTCACCCTCTTTTTATGTTTGTATTTTGTCATGTTTTGTTTGGCGATACTCTTTGTTTGACAAATAGATGACACATTGCAACATGCACCTTAACACCTTGAGTATTGATTTCTATTGCCCCTAATGCATGACATGTCAATCTAGCATAGAGAATGATGCTTATGAGGATTGAGTCATAGATGTTATGTTAGATAGATGGTCAACTTAAGAAAGTTGAGTCTTCTTTTATTTTATATATCTCTAGGTGTATGCTTGATCTTATAATGTAGTAGGGTGACCCCTTTTGGACTATTTGTGTGTGTGGTGTGTCTTTTAGTCTTGTTTTTAATTTTTGGATTTTACGATATTCAGTTTATGTTGGTATTTTTGTTGATTTTCGACAACTAATGTAATGCCTTTGGGCAAATGACTATGTTTCTTTCTATGCTATATCATTTTATGTGTGGTTTAATTCACTTGCGTTAGATTATAATTTTGTTTTAATGTATTGCATTTTTCATAATGTTTTTTGTAATAGAAAGAAAATATATATAGAAGAAACAAAATTATAAACACATATTTTATTATAATTAAATATAAAATTTTTCACAAATTATTTTATCAATACGAGTTTCAAGTTGGTTTGGTTAATATATCGCCACGAGGTAACACACTAAACGTGTGGGTGATTTCGTTGGCATGTGTTGTTTTTCCCAATAAATTGTAAACAATACAACCAATCTAGATATCATAGTCAAAACAACGAGATAAATTAATAAAGGAAAAGGAAAAGCTTATAGTTTCCCTAATGGGGGTAAATCCTCCTTCTAAAATTGCATTCTTTGTCTATGACAAATTCAAATATTGGCTTTGCTTTCAAGAATGACGATTTCTTTTTGTCTAGGTGTTTAAGAATGTTTAGAATATGTTACCTTAGGTTTAGACCTAATTCCTATTTAAAAAGAATTGCAAGAGACTCAATGGACTAACTTTGTGGACTATAAGGCATTTACACCTTGACCAACAGGAATGTGTGTCATTACATGAATTAAATCACAAAATAACCCACTAAGGTCAACCTAGTGGTGGAGGTTGTTAGTATGCATGAGGTCAGGTTCTAATCTCAATGCGACCATTGTACACAAAAAGAAATCTCAAAATTTTTACATGTTGGCTAGGGGTGTTCATGAAGTGAAATATGGATTAAAGAAAAAATATGTGGATTAAAGAATATATTTTTTCATAAGTAGACATCAAGTGAAATGATGTAATTATTCATACATAAATAAACATCAATTGAAATTATGTATTTATTCATAAAAATACTAATTAGAATGATACTCTTCATATAAGATACCAAATAAAATGGTGTGATTTTTCATCATAAATAAACACTCCTTGAAATGATATGAATCTATATAGAGTACATCAATTGAATTGATGTGATTTATTATCAATGGACACGAGAAGTCAATAAATAAGAGTATTCTCTATGCACAAGAGATACTCATAATCACATTCAATTCTCACTTCATTCTTACATTACACTTGTAAATTAATTTGCCTTTACATGCACAAGAGATAAAAAGTAAATTTATCCCAAATCATAGTTAAAAGTTTTCATTGTGTCATAAGGAAATTCACCATCAACCCAAGTTGCACTCAAATTGTAGTATTGGTAAGTAGGGGTGAGCAAGAGATGAGTTAGGATGGATTTATCTCGATCCTTACTCGATCCAAAATTTTGATCAGGTCATTTATGCATGTGAACCTCAACCTGATCCGATCAAAATTCGAAATATATGGATAGGACTAGGTCAACCTGACTTTTTAATGTAATATATCAATTTTTATCATTATGAATATTTCAATCGTAAAATAAAAAAAGTATAAAACTTAAATTAGGATATATTTTACAATGTATATTTTAAAATAAATAATATCATTATAAATATAATATTTTGTTATACACAGTATTATCTATTAAATTAAAAAGTTTTATTATTAATACATAATTATTCAAAAAACTTATAATTTTAAAAAAAAATAAGACATCGAACCGAGTTGGAACGACCCGAAACATAATCCAAATCCGTCCTTAAAATGTATCAGATCTAATTTCAAAACCTGAACCTGTCAAAATCATCTTCAGGCTAGGACAAGTCAGAGTGACAGGTTGGGTCTTGTTCACATCTATTGGTAAGGGTAAATTAAGCCAGAAGAAAATTAGTGCTTGTCCATGCCTCGATGCCATTGTGTACATTTCTTATTTTTTTCTTCTTTTACCCTTCAAAGAAAATGTGATAGATGAAAAGAGATAAAAATATTATAAAAAAGTGTTGTAAAAATTATGAGTAAAAATAATATTATTCATAATAATATTACTTGGGAAAGTGGACAAAAAATTTCCCTCAAGAAAATGAAGTTTGGCCCGTGAAGTTGGCCACGTCGACATGGGCATCACGGTCATGGTTTGTGTCTTGTGTCTGTCTAGTTTCTGCGATTAGAAATATATTCACGGGATTGGCAATGGAAGGTAATGCAGACATGTTCTGACAAAGTTCCGTGACCATGTGGGCCCTCCTCCTACAACAAAAGAATGCTATTTGCCACCCAATACCGATTTTCAGCCAAGGGAAACTACTAACGCTATGCATCTTATCAATTCATCATCCCCACCATACTTGCACTCAATTTCCTTTCATTCTACATAATTAAGAAATTAAGAATAAAGATAACGGAGGATGGTGTGAGATGTAATGCCCACCAATGAAATGAATACGGTGAAGAATAGTGGCAGATAAGTCGTGTATATTTTGTAGTGGAAGAAAAGACACTGATTGATGCACGCTACAACATGGTCTATCGCCTACGCCACTCTTCTATGCTCCACTTAAAACTCCAAAGAAACATGCATGATATTTGTCCTTGCTTGTAAGTTGGGGACTAGAGAAGGAGAACCACAAGTAAAGGAGGGAAAAAATGGCTTAAAAATGGAAGGCAAAAGTATGTGGAACTGAAAATAGTAAAATGGCCTTGTGCCCTTGCATAGATATATTATATGTAAGTAGATTACATACACGCAGTGTGCTCGACACTAATAATGGATCGTGTCTTCAAATCGTATCTTTTCAAACTTTGCACGCCAATTCATTATTTCCCTCAATCCTCGGTATGCCACAATCAGATGCTGAATGATTCAGACTTCGAACTCAATAATGAAAACATTTAATTTATTTGTTTACTTTGGTAGATCTAATTTATGTAATTGTAACTATATGTCTCCCAGTAGATATTTTAACCTCGTACATGGACTGAAATATAACGTAGTAACGCATTCTTGACAATCTGATAGAGCTGCGTTCTTTTTTAGCTTAGACTTGACAAATTCCAACTAAAATGTAATAAATGGATCGAGTGATTCTGTTCAAACTTTGTCTTTGCGCTTTCACACACTATCGAATTGAAATCAAAAAAACTAGACGGACGAAATTTGCAAACATCACCTTACAAGACACGTTCCTGTTATCGCATTCACATGACGAATAAGAAATAAATTTTGTGGGGTAGCACAAAATGAAAGCAAAAGATAATCCTTATATATATATATACACCTACATTGTCTCCCTATGTAAACATACCAATAGCTCAACGCCGCACCTGTTCTCCTCCTCAAAAAATTCAGGTACAAGAACCGCTCCATTTTACTCTCATCTTTCTTTCCTAGCATCAAGTACAAGAACATCAACTTTGACATTTTCAGATACATATGAATTATTTGACATGTGAAATTTGGCAGGTCATGGATGTGGTATTATTATTATTTGTTCTCTTGGTTGCTTTGCCAAACCTTGCTGCAGTGGAGAGCCGCAGAACTCCAGCTCTAGACTACTTTGAGTATTGTGCTGTGAGTTGTAGAGCTTACAGTGCCTCATTGGAAGAATTTGGAGGGGTTGGTGATGGAACAACTATGAACACAAAAGCCTTTCAGGCAGCCATAGATCATCTGAGTCAGTATGCATCAAGTGGAGGGTCTCAACTTTATGTTCCCCCAGGTAGATGGTTAGCTGGTAGCTTCAATCTCACCAGCCATTTCACTTTATTTCTACACAAGGATGCTGTGATTCTTGGTTCTCAGGTCTAATAGCTTAACTCTTGCAGGTTCATTAGCTAATATTATGTTATTCTTCACTAAATGTAATTAAAGTGTATTGATTGATATTATGTTTGTTTTAAAACTATGGTATTAGGATGAAAATGACTGGCCAGTGATTGATCCCTTGCCATCTTATGGTCGAGGGAGGGACACCCAAGGTGGAAGGTTTAGCAGCCTAATTTTTGGAACCAACCTCACAGATGTAGTCATAACTGGTAATGAAACTCACGCTTTTGGGATTACAAATCTAGTCCAACTAAAAATTTGGTTATTTTAATTATTGAATTCAAATTTGTTTCTAGGGGACAATGGCACAATAGATGGACAAGGAGATCTGTGGTGGCAAAAATTCCACAAGGGGGAGCTCAAGTATACCCGGCCTTACCTGATTGAAATCATGTACTCATTTAATGTTCAGATATCCAATCTCACTTTGGTTAATTCTCCATCTTGGAATGTCCATCCTGTATACAGCAGGTTCATCCTTTTTTCTTTCTTTGCTATTCCTATGTCTATTATCTTTAATATTTGACTCTACAAACCACCTGCAGGGGAAATTAACTAAATTGTTTCGTGTTTTCTAATTAATATAAGAAATTGAATGCAGCAACGTTGTTGTTCAAGGAATCACAATTCTTGCTCCTGTGACATCGCCAAATACAGATGGAATCAACCCTGGTAAGTTTGAAAACATCTCCATATCATCCTTTCCTAGATGATACAAATTAGTTACAGAATTCTATCAAGAATCCTCTGTATCACGTACCAAATTCACCATACCACGCACCACATTCTCTTTAAAGGAAGTCTTCTTGTAGTAATCATGTAAAAAGTGACGAAACACATAACTACACAAACCGTATACCCTTACCATGTAGTTAGTAATATGGTGATATAGTATATAGTCCAGTGCTACATGTTGGCCAAATTGACTAAGGTTTATGGTTTGGGTTCAGACTCTTGCACAAACACGCGAATTGAGGACTGTTACATTGTGTCCGGGGATGACTGTGTGGCTGTGAAGAGTGGTTGGGATGAGTATGGCATAGCTTATGGATTGCCAACAAAGCAGCTTGTAATCAGAAGACTCACTTGTATTTCTCCATTCAGTGCTGTGATTGCGTTAGGGAGCGAGATGTCTGGTGGGATTCAGGATGTGAGGGCTGAGGACATAGTAGCCATCAATTCAGAATCAGGGGTCAGGATCAAAACTGCTGTAGGAAGAGGGGGCTATGTCAAGGACATATACGTTAGAAGAATGACCATGAAAACCATGAAATGGGCATTTTGGATGACAGGAAATTATGGGTCTCATGCTGATGACAACTATGATCCTAATGCACTTCCTGTGATTCAGAACATTAATTATCGCGACATGATTGCTGAGAATGTCACTATGGCAGCAAGGTTGGAGGGCATATCTGGTGACCCTTTTACTGGAATATGCATATCCAATGTAACCATTCAACTGGCAAAGAAGGCTAAAAAAGTTCCTTGGAATTGCACTGATGTTGCTGGGATTTCAAGTGATGTGACTCCTGCGCCATGTGATCTGTTGCCAGACCAAGGAGAAGAGAAGATTGGGGGATGTACCTTCCCAGAAGACAGGTTGCCCATTGAAGATGTCAAGATTCAAACGTGCATTTACAACAGAAGGAATTTATGATAGTGTAAAAGGAACGGCTCAGTTCAAGGGAACAATCCAAAGCAAACAACGTAATACTTCAAAAATTGTATTTAAAACATTGTGTACTTATAAAGACTCTGAACAGGGGGCAACATTGCAACAAGAAGAATGATACAGAAATGAGTCGATAATAAATACACATTTCCGTCTATCTTCTCATGAAATTCATTGCTTTTTTTGCGTGAACCTTGCACAACATAAATAGGTAGAAGTAACGAGCGCACAATTTTTTGATTGCTGTTGCTGCATTCAAAAGGCAGATAGTTCCATTAAGCACGCTTTATTATTGATTTGCAACTCTTTAGTGTTACTTTAACATATCACTTTGCCACACTCAACCAGTTCAGAAGAAGAATCACCAGTCACTTAGACGTGTAACAAACGGTGTCATATCCAGACATTGAAACTTGAAAGCCGCATTTAAAGATAATTGTCATGCAACAAGAAACAGGCTCCGTGACAGACCCACAATTTTGCTATCTTGACACCCTATTCCTCCTAAAGCAAACTTGAGCGGGCACAATACAACACAGCTTTTTTATTACTCTTATAAAGGCCTGTAACATCCAACTGGATTTCTAACGATTACCCATTTTCCAGGAGAAATTTGTCTCCATATCCTCGTTGGTCTAGCTAGGACTAGATTACAAGGAAGAGAGCTTCAATTTGTCCCTAGCAAGTCATCTGGGCGATGGACAGGCAATATATTTAAGGGGAAAGAGGTTCATCTTGTTACATTTATACAAATAAGAAAGAATTACTGGCATGGTGGATCTGGATTGAACTTCACTGATTCCCTCCAAATGAGCTCCTTGACGTGCTCTTCAGTGCATATTGGCTGATCAAAATCACAACTGAACGGCCTGGGACAGACTTGCTCGTCATTGATGTTATGGAGTGATGAAAGATATGGGTGACATAGTGCCTCATCGACTGCAAATAAATGAACATGTAAAAAAAAATGAGACCATTTATATTTACTAAGCTAGCTATAAGAATACATACCTGTAATGCGTTTGTTTGGATCAAAGATAAGCATCTTCTCTAACAGATCCAGTGCTTCAGGCAACATGTTAGGGAATCTGGACGAGAATTTTTGCTTCCGGTACTGTGGAAGCTGTCTAATATATCTTCTGGCATTATCACTTCGGAGAAATTCAAGGCTTGCATCATCAGGTGAACCTAATAACTTTTGTGCAAAAGGAAAACACAATGTATGAATGGTGTTACAACTTATAGCCCATTAATTAATGTACTGGCAACTACAAAATCAGCTTATATGCATTTCTCTCCTATGTTGACTATAACAACATTATATATATATATATATATATAGGTAATCGCACACATAGTTAATGAAATACATTAGTTAAAAACTTTACATGCTTCAGCAGAGCATAACCAAAATTGGAAGCACCAAAACCATACCTCCGTTATAAGTCTAAGTTGGTGAACATAGTCTTTCCCAGGAAACAAGGGTTCTCTTGTCATAATTTCCCCAAGTATGCACCCAACAGACCAAACATCAATTGCAGAGGTGTACTCGGAACAATTAAGGAGCAATTCTGGGGCACGGTACCATCGTGTGACAACATACTCCGTCATGAAATCCGTTTCAGATGTTGTCCTTGCCAAACCGAAGTCCCCAATTTTAAGGTCGCAGTTTGCATTCATTAGTAAGTTACTGGGCTTAAGGTCACGGTGCAAAACATTAGCCGAGTGCACGTATTTCAGCCCCCGTAACAGCTGGTATAAGAAGTACTGCAGAAGTTTCTTCAAATATCAATTCCATGCTTAATTTCAAACCAAGTGAAAAGCAGAAACCAAAACAAAATATTTCTTCAGGAGAGTTTTTGTGTGAGATTCTTATGTCTTGTGATCATAGTAAAGATAAGAGATTCTATATTCAAGATTAGCTTAACACATTACGTCAAAAGATAAGACCTTCTAAGTTGCAATAGTTCTTTGAGTTAGCGCAGGCAAATATGTGCCACACTGTAACGGAAAAGAAAGCACTTCCGTTACTTTAAAATTATTCTCAATACCATTGACTTCCATAGACGTATAGAAGATGAATGCTAAAGCCACAAACACAGAGTCTTATTCCAACGTCAAGGCATGTTCTAAATTCAAACGTTTAAACTAAAAACTGCTAACAACCGAGAATAGTAGAAGGGCTATATTGTTTGTAACAAGAGGTAGATATTGTTATGTTAGAAAATATAATAAAGACAAACTTGCTCCAAAAGAAATTGAAAATAGCATGTAATTAAGATCCAATACTATCATTTGAGCAAACCTGACAATGTTCTTCACCAAGAGGTTGGTCAGAATGAATTATATGATGAAGATCAGTGTCCATCAATTCATAAACAATGTACACATCATTAAAGGTCTCCTTTTTGGGGGGTCGTATGATATCCTTGATGGCAATGATCTGTGAAAGATGATGTCAAATTTAAGTGTTTAATCAGAAAGGTAATTATAAATCGAGAACAAGATTCAGAAATGTAGACAAATAGACAATAGGAGATCAAAATTAAATTGAATATGATGTCAAAAAGACAACACGTCTCTTACCGTTGACATATATATTCAAAATCTCTCTCACCAATAACAGTTTTTGAAACAAAATTTGTATTGCGAGGAAATTAGCTTCAGGGGTTGTCAGTTCTAAACTATGTTAAACATTCCATAGACGTCATTACCATAGAGTAGTTTGACCTCTTTTTATTTATTTTTATAGACAGAGTACTCTGATCTATGTTTATGTAGTAATTTATATATAGTAGCAAAATAAAAGTGTAGTACTTCATAATAGGAGAAATTGAAATATAGAACATTAAAATATTTCTCACTCAATCCCCAGTACTGCTGGCGAGGAAAATCTCAAGTACTTGTTGAGGCCATTAATTTCAGCTGTGATAGATCAGCATTCTAGAAGGAACATATGCACTCAATACATAGGAGATTAATATCATATGAATTTATAAAACAATTGCATCATGATTACTAGGAAAATATTATATTTGAGAAACCATGTCCTCACTTTGCACGGGGGGTACATAAAGATGAGCACTTACATTTTCATGGTCCATGTGACGAAGGAGCTTGATTTCTCTCAATGTCCTCTTGGCATCAATTATATTATCAAATGCGTTACCGATCTTCTTGATGGCAACTTGTTCGTGTGTTTCGGAATTAACAGCAGCACTAAAAAGAAACATTGTTCAAAACATAAAACCATTTCCAAGCAAATATCAAATTTATGCATTTAATTTGAAGGAAATAAAACACTTACCACACGATGCCATTAACACCTCTACCAATTGGGCGAATAGGAGGCACGTACTTGGAGGACACCTCGAACAAGTTTCCGTACACATTGTACTGTGCATATTTACCACCATGGGTGAGAACCCTTTTGATTTTAGAATCCCCTGAAGCTGAAGAAGCAGCAGAAGAGCTTGACCCTTTTGTGGCCATGTTCAATTTTGAAACTCTAAGAGCAAAGGGTCTTCACCTTCCCAATCGAAATTACAAAGCCAATCAGAGTTTGCTCCTAGCTAAGCTACCCAATAGCAAACAGCAAATAGCATTTTTCTCTGGTTGAGTCTATTAGTTGATGATGGGAACGTAAATACTACTACCTTCCACCCAATTAGTATAAAAAAAAATATAGAGGTACTTGTGTCCATAGATCAAACATTTTTTTAAGATAATTTTGACACATACACAAAAAGTGGTTGTAGAACATACCAAAAAGGAAAAAGTAGTTGTAGGATAAGTGTGGTCTAATGAAGCTTTTAATAAAAATCTCAAAATGGCGTTTAACAGATCATGAGCTTACGACTTGGCTATTGATCATTCCACCTGTAAAAGCCTAAAGTGTAACGTGATCTCTAAAAGCATAGGATTAGTCACGAGATGTTTGCTAATTTTCTTGCATTCATGCAACGTGAAACCACTAGAAACCAGGGTTCTTTCCCTTTTTAGGTACACCTCAGAACCACGTCCCATTCTGAGTTCACGAATTGCATATGATAAGTTGCATAGTAAAACGTGTGCCGTGGTTGAAAGTACACCACGTATTGCACTTTATGGTACGAAAAAAGAGGGGGAAAAAATGGATGAACCAACCGAACATGAAAGGAAAAAGATTAGTTATAAAAAATGTGATCCTCGAAACTTCTGTGATTGCTTTGGTGGCTTTGGCCAACACAACACAATAAAGTGTGCACAAGTTTCCTGAGACAGCGTGTATACCTCTCAGGAGACTTGTTTTGCTTCTTTGTTTGAAATCAATTCTTCTTTTATGTGAAATGTTTTCATAAATTTTTCAGTATTTGTAACTACTGGGAATGAAAGGATTTGGATCGTTGACTCAAAGTGCTGGATTTGTACTTCAATGCGTGTGCGAAATATGAATACACATAATGCAACTTTTGTTGGTTGAAAACTTGAAGCAAAGAATTGTTAGCGCAAATGGCAAACGTGGAAGATCAGCGTTGGACTTGCTTCATAATACATGAGATTCATCCATTCTTTGTGCAACGGATCTATGTTCACAGCAGAAAAACTTGGCTCCCGCAAATTTGACATGTCAAACGTAAGTTATACGTTACAAAATTCACGATATACGTAGCAGGAAAAAAATGAAGAGAATCGGAGCCTATAGTAGTCTAACAAAGAAGACGTCACACTGTCACACATGTTCTGAAGTTCAATGAAATTACCTTCAATACTCTTTCTCTTTAGACATTACTTTGACATCCTTCCATTTATATAACTACATAAGAAACTAAAGGAGGTGGTGTTAACGAGAAAGATACATGATCTTATTTCGTTATAAGAATTGAGGAAAGGTTGTGTAGATGTAAGTATAATTTATCGTAATTAATTCTTGTTAGATGTTTATGTTCTTCAAATATGCAAGACCCGATTTAAGAGGCATCGACCTGAATATTGAAATAGTAACCATTCATTTGAATTATTATTAACAATAAACCAATGTGTGTATTTTAGGGCTACATGGTGTTGAATTGACATCACTCGCTTTAAACTCTGAAAATCTGCTTAGAAGATCCATACCAAAGCAAGAAGGCGCTGCTTAAGTACTATAATGTGCCGAGAACAATAAATAATCATGTTTGGATAGGACAATCACTCCAGAGGGAATACCTCGAATACAATTAAAAGAGGAATTATATTTTATTTTTTACTGTATATTTGTATAATATTTTATACAATAAGAAGAGAAGCGAGAAAAAAAAATTGAAACAAAATAATTAATGCCATGAAAGAAAATAAAAAGAAAAAGTCATAAGAAGAAAAAAGATTGAGATACAAATTATATTAATAAAAATGTGTTACTTATTGGATAAAACATTCATCTTGATCAAAACCGTCATATAGTTAGTAGAGGCTTATGCATGAAAGAAACATGTAGAATTTCGTTACATCGTTAGAAACTTGATCGTATGGATAATATGTAAGGAAATGATACAAATAAAATAAAAAATAAATATAAAGAGAGAGTGGAGAGAAGAAAATGTAATGAAGAAAAAGAGAGAGAAAATGTATTTTATTTCATTCATATAGGAGAAATTATGATTTTATAATTATTTAAAATATTTTCTCAAAATCATATATTTGTCAAAGAGAACTAATCACTTTATACTTAGCTTAAATATGTTTTTAGTCCCTCAAATTTGAACAAAATTTAAAATTAATCTTTTAAGTTCTTATATTTTGAAAAAAAATTGTTTTAGTCCCGTAGAACCACCTACAACATAATTGACAGGAGCAAATTGAATCAGATATACAGCATCAACTGAATTTGGTGTGATATTTTCACTAATAGAGACACTAGTATGTAGATTTTGTGTGACAGATTCACTAATGGTGTTTGGGCAAAAAAAATAAAACATGTTTTTTTAAATTACAGAAACTAAAAAGATTAATTTTAAATTTGGAGATAAAAAAACAAACTTACTCCAAATTTAAGGGAGTAAAAATATATTTAAGCCTTATTAGGAGAAAATAAATATAAACTAATAAATGATGGATATTTACAAAATAATGATATTCATAACAAAATAAAGTTAAAGTTATAATTGATTGATTGTAAAAATAATGATTATGATTTTAATAACAACAATTTACTATAGATGCATATTTATCAAGATTTTAACTATTAATTATTTAAATTAACGATTTCGTATAATGTATTGTTTATAATATATTCTTCAGTTAAAGGAGTAAACTCCAATAATTATTATTTTTGTATATATTCTAATGATTGAAAAGGATAATAAAAAGAAAAATAGGATTGTATAACGTATCATAAAAAATAACACTTATTTGTAACAGTGTAAATATATGCATGTGAACATAAAAAAAGAAGATTAAAAGGGAAAATAGCCAAATTTAATTGTGCCACAATAATTCTAGGTTTAAGTGGAACTCCATAGCATTGACTCTTGAGTTAGGCCTCGTGATAAATAAGTGCCACAATTTTGATAAATGATAAATATACCTCTCCAAATATAATATACCTCTCCTTTTCTTTTTTCCTATTTTTTTTCCAAAATAGCTTTTTAAATTTTTCCCTAATTTTAAATCAAGCTTTCCGAAACGCACATGACGCACCTCCTTCCTCTCCTCTATGGCTCTATCGACTCACTCCCTTTCTTAATTAGATGTTTGCTTTCTGGAACGCGTACCGTGTAACATCCCCACATATGAATATTAGAAATAAAGTTATATAGATATTTCTTTTATGGTAATAGCCTTTATGATAAATGATCATAGATGCCTTAAGTGTTAATAATAATAGTTACCTTTATATTAGAATATTATAGAAACAAGATAACACGACCCAAATAGGGAGTTAAGGCCCAGGGCGAGCCAAAGCCCAACTCACACACACACAATTTTTATATGAGAAGGAAGGGGGAGTTAGAAAGAGAAAGAGAAAAGAAAACAGAAAGAAGAGAGAAGGAGGAAAAGAAGAAAGAAGAAGGAGAAGAGGAAGAAGGGAAGAAGAGCGAAGATCCCTAAGCCTCGAAGCTCATCTTCATGCATCCGTGAGGTGAGTATGTCCTCCTTGTCCTCCCCTACCCCTTAGATTGGTGTTTGTTTTCCTTTTTTTCCCTTTTCCCCCTTGAACCGATGGTTTGGGTTTTTATAGATTCTTGATGATTATGCATGATTGAGGGGTTTATATGATAGATTAATCGGTTAAAATGTAATAGAAATGTTTTGGGATTGTTTATGGTGGTTTGGAACCATTGGGTGGCTATTGATGGCCCTAGGCATTGCAAATTTTGTGAAAATCACGATTTGCTAAATCGCCGATTTAGTTGAGTGGGAAAGACTGTGGTTGAGCAAAAATCATGTTTTAGTTGAGCGAGAGGAGTTGCAGCTAAGCGAAAATCAAATTTTGTTGAGCAAGAAAAAGTTTTAGCTGAGCAAGATTACCTTTAGAAACAGGTCTGGAAGCCTCACAAAAGCCTGCTAAGCTAGAGTAATATGTGATTCCAGAAATAGTGTTTTTCCTTCGCTGAGCAAGATAACTTCTAGCTAAGCCAAAAAGTTCCAGAACCAAGTCTAAAAGTTCTATGCCCAATTGCTGAGCGAAATTCTTATTCGCTAAGCGAAAGTATATCCCTAGAATGTGAGGTTTGATGTGGTTGCACCCTTGTTTTCTATGTTTATTCTTATATGATTGCCATTGGTTGTTATGTTGTGTTGCAATGTCTAATGATAATTGCTTGAGTAGTTGTAGTATACTGCATTCATGTGATTGTTGTATCTGTTTGGGATAGTTTGTATGTAACGATAAACCCTATGTAATAAGACATTTAAAATACTTAAGACACCCCCAGATACCTCCTTAGCAAAGGTGGGGATTTTCTCCCAAGTTTATGAAAGGTTTTCATGAAAGGAAAGGTTTTTAGAAAAGAATATGTTTTTAAGAAAAGCTTATGTTTTCAAAGAAAGATGTTTTAAACGGAAAGCTACGCTTTCAAAGAAAAGTACCTCCTTAGTAACGTTAGGACCTCCCCAGTATCGGTCATGTCCAAGTCGCACCCTCGGCATACTACGGTGTGTAAATTGCAATGAGGATTCCGAGGTTATCAAGAAGAGATAAGGTTATATACAACTCTAGTTGAGTCGTAAGAGAAGAAGGGCTAGGAGGCCCCCGCCCTTGATATCAAAGAAAGGGACCGTCATCCTTTAGATACTAGGGGAAAGACAACGTTTTTCCTTAATGGAAGAACGAGTTTTTTAAGAACACAGAGATAGAGGAACTATTTTGATAATGGAAGGTAGTCCAACCACTTGGACCGGTGGTTTATTTAAAGGTCATAGCAAGAGGGACACCTCTTGACAACTAGCCCAAGAAAAGACAAGAGACTATGAAACCTAATAATAAAGATAACAAGAACCACACATAATAGAAACAAAACTAGGATATGAATGATATGAATGCCTATATGAGGCATGTATGTTGTCCTGTGGGGTATATGATGATGTGTATACCTAGTCATAAATGAGTCTAATTAATTCTAAACTAGGAAACTTATGTGCTTAATGAGGACACAATTTATGTATAAGTCCTAAAAAGGGCAATAAAAGAGAAAGGTAAGGAAAGGAAAGGCTAGTCCTCACTTAGTGCCATAGGAAGTAAAATGTCTAGAAAAAGTAATCAAGAGTGTGAAGTTCTCATCAAAGCCATGGGGAGATAGTTGTCTGGTGTGAGGAATAGTACAGGTCAAAAGACTCGAGGCCCAAGCCCACTACAGATTAGTAAGCCCTATAACGGGCATAATTTATGAGAATATGAAATAAAGAGGTAAGGGACTAAGGGTTTTAGTAAGAGATAAAATCTTGAAAGTATAAGAAAGGATCTCTAAAATAGAGGGTCAGCCTAAAGTTCTTAGAACACTCACTGAGACATTATATCCCATTCCTTCAAGTTTTCATGTTTTTACAAGTTGAGCAAGTGAAGTCCTCTTGGAAGTAGCTTGGAGCATGGAGCTTGGAGTCACTGCTGGAGGGGGAGTTTATAGTTGGACCTCCCAATGTGAGGGAGTTAGTTTATGTTTTGTGCTCTTTTTTTTTTTTTTGGTTTATGTGTTGTGCAGTACATAAGTGCCAAGAGATTTGTATTAGTTGTTTTAAGTATGTTTACGAAATCGACGTTTAAGTTTTAGTTTTCACATAGTTTACTCTGATATTCTTATATTCTAATCTCTATGTATTAGAAATATAAGCAGACAAAAGGTAATACTCTGTAAGGGATTTACATTACACACCTCCTTCCTCTCCTCTACAAAAAAAGAATAGTAATGAAAAAAAAATACTTCCAGAAATTACTTTCTGGAATACACAATTATCTATTCTGAATGTTGACAAAACGATCAAAACACATTAATTTGCAGAAGTCATGCCTGATACAAATTATAAAGATGAAAACACTATCTGAAATGCAATCACAAAAACACACTGCCTGATACAAACGATGAAGACGAGCCATGTATCACATATTCATTATCAATGAATAATGGAAAAAGATAAAGAATGAAAATAGAAAAAAAGGGTTTAAAAATAATGATGAAGGTGCAAAAATAGGATTAAAGAACGATAAGATGGGGTGCAAAATTTAGGTTTTAAGAATAATGAATATGGAGGTGCAAAATTATGATATAAACAATAATAAAGATTGAGTGTAAAAATAGGTTAATATTGTTTTTATATAAAAGGTTATTTTGGTAATAAAAAAATTAAAAAGAAATAAGGTATACATATTAATTAGGTAGATTATCAAAAGCCCACGATTTTTTTCCTCCTAAGACCAGAAAAGCAAAAAATTAGCGAAGCTCAGCCATCTAAGTGTGTGTTCAATTTTATGATAGGAAGTATCAAAATTAATTTTGTTTTCTAGCAAACATGATTTCAATAAATATATAGATATTTGGTTATTATTGGATAAATGTGATTTTACCTCCAAACCTCACTTTGATTAGAAGTGATAAAAAGTAGTTTTTTTTATAGGATAAAAAATTTACATTTGAGTTTTACAACAAAATTGCTTTCAAGATAAAAACATTCAAACATAAATCACTTCAATTCAAAATCAATTTTAAAAAATTAATTTAATTCAAAATCAATTTTACAAACACTTACCCAAACATACTTATTCATAACTCCCGTAAGTTACAGACCAATTCTACACAACATGTATCTTTTTTGTTTAGGCAGTGTGTGGGTAAAAGATTTTAAAATTAAAAAAAATTTAAAATGTGTGATAATTTAATTGTTTTATTTTTTTATTTTTAAAATATTTTGTTTAAATAAAGTGATTTAAAATTTTGTAGTATTTTAAATTCTTTTTTTAATATAATGATTTAATTTTTACCATATGTAATTTTTTAAATATTTATTTAAAACAATGAAATTTCAATGTAAAATTTGATCAAAAATTAATCAATTTTAAATAATAAAAAATTTAAAATAATTTGAAAATTACAATTTATAAAAAAATACATAATTAATTAGACTATTTTTTAAACAATCAATAACTATAAAATCAAATATTAAGTGCTTGATATTTTTATTTCAACATAATTTGTGACTATAAAAATATAGTTGAATAAGCAAAAATCATATATTATTAACTTTTATTATTAATAGAAACATGAACTTATATCTTGTAGAATGTTATAAAATTCAGACCAGTAATTAACTCGATAAGAATATTAGGTCATTGAATCATTGATTAAACCAATAACTCAATAATTAAACTGTACAAAACAAACAAGTATAAACTATAATATAATAAATAATTAAAAATATGCGTATGTTAAATTTGCCACATATATACGGAATAGCTAATAGCTACGGTGGCACGTACGGTTGAAAGACATGGTTGTGTAAATAGCCTCTCTAAGCAGAATTTTGGGGCATCCTCCTAGCTATTCGCCTAGCTTGGTCTCGTGGTTTTCGGAAGATGGTAGTGGAATTAGACTCTCAAGTTGCCAACCACTTACTGATAAATGGTTGTCATAATCTTCAATCCTATTATGCTATGGTTACTCAGATCCGGGACTTATATAATCAAGGAGCATCTTTTTCTTTCATTCACACTGCTAATCAAGCAGCTGATAGAATAGCTAAGTTTGGTCTCATCGTTTCAGGAGACCTTAGGATTTTTTTATGTAATTCCTGATTTTATTTCCTTAAACTTGTCAACTGATAATGGTGCTGTATGCTTCCTTTGTGGGTTTTAGTTGGTTTTGCGGGCTTGTTAGCTCCTCCCACTCGCAAAAAAACAAAACAAAAAACCATAATTGAATAACGTGAATGCAGGTTCAAAGTTTGGAGTGTAGATCCTTTGTATTAGAAATTTTCAATAGATGAACAATACATACAAAGAGAAGATAAGTGTGTAAAACTTTTTAACTTTTAATCTCTTTTTGTGTGTATCTCTTGACTCCTGTAGTGTTCGGTTAGAGACTATTTTTGCATTTTCTTGTGCGCGTGACACTGGTGACTGTGTGTAGGTGGGCTTTGAGGGTTTGCTTCGAGGCCTAATGACGTCATATTTGATCTAAGGAAAATTATAAACCTACACCCCAAAAATGGGGTGTATGAGTTGAAGAAAAAGAAGGATAAAAAGAAAAGATAAAGAGAAAAATAGAAAGAAAAATAAAATAGAAGTAAAAAAAAAAAAGTCGAATATTTGAATGTAAGAACTCTTAATCTAAATAACTAAATTCAACTAGTCAAAAATATATTTGTGAGTGGATAAAAACAGAAATAAGTATAAAAGAGGGACGAAGAGAGGGTGGAGTCTAAGGTGAAGTAGCTAGATTGGTGGTACACGAATGAAGCATAATTATTTATCGTTAGATATATTATTAAAAAATTCAATGGCTGCGATCTTTTACCGGATACTTGAAAGTGATTTTAAACGGATTTTGCTCATTAGTCCTCGTATAAAAGAGCTAGATTCAATGTGTCTGCAAAATATTTAGATTCAAACACACTCATTCAATTCCAAACCCTAGGAGAAATGTAAATGACGGCTACACCCAACATCGATGAGGACGGAAAATCTTTAGGCTCATCCTCAACCAAATCTTTCTCACGACCAAGATTGATCAATCTTTCTCACCACTCCCCCTTTTGATGTGTTGTTGATTACTCTCTCTCCATTTGATGTCTCTCCCCACCAAACGGTCGACCACCGTTGTTGCTTCCTGCTCGTCACCGTTCACCCCAAGTTCCTTCACCCCCTCCGACGATGCCATTTTGGACCCTTCCTCCATGCCTCTTGACTACAATCTCCCCAATGCCCGAGCTGCCAATCTCTCTCGCAAGAGAGCCACCTTTCCCCTGCCTGCTAAAAAGCTCCTCGTCAAGCTCCACAAAGATCCGATTCAACTTAACCCTTCCCTATTTCTTAAGGGTTTTGTTTTTCTCTCCGATTCACCAATAAACCCCCTTTCCCTCTTCTTCAACTTTTCATTGCTCAATTTCTGCTACTTATCTTCGGTTATAGCACTTCAATTATTGTTATTGATCTATAATTTGTTCTTGAAATGCTTCGCAAGATTTTTCATTCGTTCCCCATTGATATTTTGAAATAAGTTAGTTAGTATTATTAATAATGTTGCTAGGCTTAAGTGTAGTTTATTGGGTGTGATTGTTTGATATGAAATTCCTGTTTGAATGAAGGATTCCCAAAGGATTAGAAGATTCCTATTTAAGTGTTTGATGTGAAATTCTTGTTTGAATGAAGGATTCCTGTTTGATATGAAAGAATTCCTGTTATGAAATACCTTGAAAGCTTCCCTCTTTTTTATCCTTTTTCTGTTTGTTCTCCATGAAGTTCCAAAATTAAAACTCATAAATAAATTTGATAAGCAGCCTAAAGTAGCAATACGTATTGCACTAACATCTCTTTGACGAAAATAGAATAATAGATGCTTTTGTTTCCTCTTGAAGAAAATTAACAAGAAGAGGGAGCAAAGGCAATTCAGTTAGCCTGACAGTTTCAAATCACCACTTATTTTTTCGCTTTGTGTCTCAAATTCTTCACAAACATTCCCAGAACAAAACACTAGGATTCTCTTTCCTTAGTCTCCTCCTAAAAGATTGAAGTGAAAGCTATACATGTTTTTTTTGTTTTGGAAATTATAATCTATATTAATTACCTCACTCTAAGCTGATATTTACTGGTTCTCTAGTTTTGACTCTAATTTAATTACTTGTTTGTTCATTCAGGACTTATGCTACTGAGAAACAGATCAAGAGCTGTGACCAAGCCAAGTTTGATGGGTGATCACAGCTTCCCAGCCATGTCCCAACCATCCCTTTCGTATGATGTGTTAGGAAAAAGAAAGTATGTGCTGCTATCATTTGTTCTGGTTTACGATAATTGTGTGTTTCTCTTTTGTGTATATGATCGTGTATTAAGAGGTATTGAAGACAACTGGAGGAGTGATCTGTCCAAATTAAACAACTAGACAACACGCAAGAAGCTTTTCATCAAATACACCTCCCTTCATTTACAAAGGTGTTGGTGTTGGATGGGGTTTAGATAGAGGCAAAAGATTGTTACAAGGGCAAATGATCAAATGTAAATACTGTACTCTTTAAATTAAATGTGTTAATACTGTAATCATCAAATACACATCAAATACATCTCGTGTTTCGCTAATATGCATTTTTATTTTTCAATGTAAATAAGCTTTATTACGATGTTTATTAATATTTTGACATAACATTATTCATTATTATATTGTTCTTTCGGTGATTAAAATAAGTATTTGTCTATGTTAATATTTTCTTTCCGTCTCGGTTTAGCACG
The DNA here is from genome assembly GCA_004329165.1 of Spatholobus suberectus. Taxonomy (NCBI): domain Eukaryota; kingdom Viridiplantae; phylum Streptophyta; class Magnoliopsida; order Fabales; family Fabaceae; genus Spatholobus; species Spatholobus suberectus. Next base: position 78,639,053 of record CM014733.1, read on the forward strand.
TCATCTTGCTTGACCTTTATTATTATTTTTATTATTAGTTTTTCATTTAAGAAAGCGTGAAGTCAGGAGTGGGCAGTTGTAATAATAATATATATACTAGGACATATAATAACATAGACTAAAATAAACATTAATCAAAGTTTATATCATTATTTAATCTTTATTATATTTTAAATAAATGTTGTAATATTATTTTAATATTATTTCTTACTTATGATTGTAATACTAATACACTTATAAAAGTTATCTATAAATTTCCTTTTTTCAACATTTTAATATCAATTACCATTAATTTAGTGTTACTATTTATAATAGTTATTTTTATATTTTTTTATAATTATTATAGGTACAGTACTTATTAGCAATAATTAAAATTTCATACTTTTATATCTAAATACTTTTAGGACTGTTTTGCAAATTTTAAAAAGTTATAAATGTATTATAAAATAATAGTTCCAATTAAAAACCTCCTATAATAGGTAAATTTAGTGCCTCACCGGTGAGGCACTTACCTTACTACTTCACCCTAGAAGCCACCCCCAAAGAGAGATGCCTGAGAGAATTCACAAAACAGTAGAAAAGAGAAAGAATTTCAAAGTATTTTATTTTAAACTATTATGTAAAATTCTTTCATTTTACTTAAAAATATCTTTTATAAAACTTACCCATTTTAAAAAATAATTTAATATTCAAACAATTCATTTTAAAGTTTAGTATTTTAAATTTTAAATCCCTATACAAATTAAACTCCCTCTCATAAACACAAATGTTTTTTTTTTCTTCTTATTATTAGAGCCTATTAAAAATCATATTATCTCAACTAGTACAGAAAAAGTATTTAAAACATTTAATACAGTATATTTTCAAAGTTAATTTCTGGTGAATTATTTCTTATACGAGCTTCTTCCAGCAATTTGAAGGAAAATTCTGGATGGAATGCCAGCATGGCAAAACAGAGAAACGAAAGCAGAGTTGAGAATAGTCGAGAACCTCCGATATTTGGCTATGTTCCTTCCCCGCTATGAAAAAAATCTAACAATAAAGAAGCCACCAGAAACCTGCGTCTCTATAAAACAACAACTGCACCCCGTCATCACTAGACAAACATCTGCAAGAGTGCAACGTTGTTCTCGTGCGAATCCTAAGTGATCCTTGTCTTTTCCGAATCTATCTTGATCATTGGAATCTGATGACGGACGTTAACATGGCAGACTCAGAGACCTTTGCATTTCAAGCTGAGATCAACCAACTCCTCAGTTTGATCATTAACACTTTCTACAGCAACAAAGAGATTTTCCTTCGTGAGCTCATTAGCAATGCTTCAGATGTACGTAACCAACCACCTCTTCTTCTCATTTACATTGCCTCACTTGTCATTCATTCATTTATTCATACAGTATGCATAAATTGCGTGTAATGTGACGTGTGCAGGCACTGGACAAAATCCGATTTGAGAGCCTCACGGACAAGTCCAAGCTTGATGCTCAACCCGAACTTTTCATTAGGATTGTTCCAGATAAGACCAATAAGACCCTCTCCATCATAGACAGTGGAGTTGGCATGACCAAAGCCGGTGAGTATATAAAATTTTACGCTTTCAATTAATCAGAAATCATCTTTGGAATGAATTTTAAGGTAGTTCTATGTATGCCCATTAGTGCTTGAATAACAGTGTAAATTACATTATTATCAGTGTATTTTAATTTAATTCCAATATGAATCCCTCATGCATTTGTTGGCTATGTCATGATGAACCCTTTTCATAGCTTTTTGCTATATGTGAATAGATTTGGTGAATAATTTGGGGACTATCGCGAGGTCTGGGACGAAGGAGTTCATGGAGGCACTGCAGGCAGGAGCAGATGTGAGCATGATTGGCCAATTCGGTGTTGGTTTTTACTCTGCTTACCTTGTCGCCGAGAAGGTTATCGTAACCACCAAACACAACGATGATGAACAATATATTTGGGAGTCTCAAGCGGGTGGCTCTTTCACTGTTACAAGAGATGTCCACGGGGAACCATTGGGAAGAGGAACCAAGATAACTCTCTTCCTCAAAGATGATCAGGTTGGCAACCAACCACTAAATTCTCATAATTATTAATTCATAGTAATTCTTAAGCATGCATATTAATAGTATAAACAAGACATCCTATCTATTGTAAATGTGTGTTGTTTTTTGTCTTGCAGTTGGAATACTTGGAGGAGAGGAGAATAAAGGATCTTGTAAAGAAGCACTCTGAATTCATCAGCTATCCTATCTATTTGTGGACCGAGAGGACAACAGAGAAGGAGGTGAGTGACGATGAAGAAGAGGAAGGCAACAAGAAGGAAGAGGAAGGGGATGTGGAGGATGTTGATGAGGAAAAAGATGACAAGCCCAAAAAGAATAAGAAGAAGATGGTGAAGGAAGTGAGCCATGAATGGGAGCAAATTAACAAGCAGAGACCCATTTGGCTCCGAAAACCAGAGGAAGTGACAAGAGAAGAGTATGCTGCTTTCTACAAGAGCCTCACCAATGACTGGGAGGACCATCTCGCTGTAAAGCACTTCTCTGTGGAAGGGCAGCTTGAATTCAAGGCCATTCTCTTTGTCCCTAGAAGAGCACCCTTTGATCTCTTCGACACTAGGAAGAAGCTGAACAACATTAAGTTGTATGTGAGGAGGGTGTTCATCATGGACAACTGTGAAGAGCTCATTCCAGAATATCTTGGATTTGTGAAAGGGGTGGTGGATTCTGATGATCTTCCACTCAACATCTCTCGAGAAATGTTGCAGCAGAACAAGATCCTGAAGGTGATCAGGAAGAACTTGGTGAAGAAATGCATTGAGATGTTTTTCGAGATTGCAGAGAACAAGGAGGACTACACCAAGTTCTATGACGCATTCTCCAAGAACATCAAGTTGGGTATTCACGAGGATAGCCAGAACAGGGCCAAGCTGGCAGACCTGCTCAGGTATCACTCCACCAAGAGTGGTGATGAGATGACCAGTTTGAAGGACTATGTGACCAGGATGAAGGAGGGACAGAAAGACATATACTACATTACTGGAGAAAGCAAGAAGGCTGTGGAGAACTCACCATTCCTTGAAAGGCTCAAGAAGAGGGGTTACGAAGTACTCTTCATGGTGGACGCGATTGATGAATATGCTGTTACTCAACTGAAGGAGTATGATGGGAAGAAACTCGTGTCTGCTACCAAGGAAGGGCTGAAGCTGGATGATGAATCAGAAGAAGAGAAGAAGAAAAAGGAAGAGAAGAAGAAATCATTTGAGAACATGTGCAAGACAATGAAGGAAATCCTTGGGGACAGGGTGGAGAAAGTTGTGGTCTCTGACAGGATTGTGGACTCCCCATGTTGCTTGGTCACGGGGGAGTATGGGTGGACAGCAAACATGGAGAGGATTATGAAGCGCAAGCTCTGAGGGACAGCAGTATGAGCTCTTACATGGCAAGCAAGAAGACCATGGAAATTAACCCTGAAAACGGCATTATGGATGAGCTGAGGAAGAGGGCTGAGGTTGACAAGAATGACAAATCGGTGAAGGATCTCGTTTTGCTCCTCTACGAGACTGCACTGTTGACGTCTGGTTTCAGTCTTGACGATCCAAACACGTTTGCGGCAAGAATCCACAGGATGCTGAAGTTGGGTTTGAGCATCGACGAGGATGAGGCTGGTGAAGATGCTGACATGCCACCGCTTGAAGAGGAAGGGAACGAGGAGAGCAAGATGGAAGAAGTTGACTGAACGTGTGTATAACATGTTTTGCTTCTATCAGTCGTATGTCTTTGTGGTGTGCTATATGCATCTAAGAGATGTGCAGATGCATGCATATGTGGTCAAATTTAACAGTTGTTACTTGTTAGCTCTAGGGGGATTGTTGTGCCTGGATGAGGTTTTGGTTTGTGTTTTTGTAAACTGCTGGTGTAACTAGTAAATAGAAACTCTTGATAATAAAAGCATATATTTAGTTATCCCATAAATTACGCGTTGCAGTGCTAAGAAAATGGTTTAAAACATTTTGGGTTAATGGCCAAATTTTGCTGCGTTTATATGCTTGGTACAAATTTTGTTACATTTTTACTTATTTTATAGAACTCAGACCAAAAAGAATCTTATTTTATACAAAAATCAATATAACAAAAATTGGCGTAAAAAGCCGGTGCAGGAATTCGAATCCTTTAATGTCTAAATTTTATTAAGTTAACCCATTTCAGGTAAAAAAAATCTTCTAACCAGCTATATCAAAGCAAGCTATTCTTGTTATATTCGTAAAAAAAAATATGAAAGAAAGCTTGCGAGTAAACTGACCAATTGAACTTGAGCAATCAAGCTTCTGAACAACCCAATCCAATATTTTTCTCCAGCGGGGAACTAGACCCACCATCTACAAGAATGCTAAATTCAATCCATCAACTCATTTTCAAATGTTCAATTTCTTACCTGCATCAGTTATCACACAAACCTACACTAAGTAGAGGATGGCCCGTATAATCGCGCAATACCAGTCACGACTACTTTTGCGTGAGAAAGAAAAAATCTCTGCCGCAGGATTACTTTCGCATGAGCAAAGGTTAAAAGTCAAATGAGACAATAAAAAATTGTTCACCTTAATTTTGAAGTATATTTTTAAAATGTGTACACAAAAAAGATAAATATAAAAAATAAAAAAATTGGTTAGTGTCAATTTTTTGTTGCTAAATGAAATTGAAAGTTAAAAGGTTATATTCAAGCAAAGATTTAATAAAGGGTTCACGTCACATGACTTTATATGATTTAAGGTTTTTCACAGGCATAATTCATAAATAGGCGTGAACACTGCATTAACTATTCTGTTTTACTTCAGGGGCGGGTAAATTTTAGTAGTTAATCCGAAATATGCAGAGTTGCAACGAAAGTTTTGATCAAAATTTTACCAAGTTGGGAGAACTGCAAGCATTTGAGGTTGAGTTCTAGACAGAACAAAAACTGGGGATGAAAAAGAAAATAGAATTTGAGCACCGGATGAGCCACAAATTAGCAGAGACACTCAATTCAAAATCTTCATTGAACGAAAAACTGAATATAAAGTAAGTGTCAAGCCAATAAAACAATCTATAAGAGAGGGAAATCTATCATTGATTCCAATTACAGACACATTTTTTCTAGAAAACTAAACAAAAAAATAAAGCATAAAACATTATACTTAGGGCAGATTTGAGCTGGTTGGCGCTCCATAACTACCAGATCCACGACCAAAGCCAGGTCTTCCGCCAGGACCCTGCAATATGGCAAACCAATTGATAAGGGAAAAAAAACAATAGAAGGAAAAGAAATCAAAAAATGTTCTATACTGCATGATACACACCAAAAAAATGTTCTAAGCTCATGCAAACATAGTTATGAACATCAGAACTACACTGCTTTACAAACACAGCTACCATAACATTAACAACAAAAACTTCTGATCAGCTACATTGATCACATAACATTATTGATCAATTAAATCAGCTTTCAAAAAGGCCATTTACAGGCAAAGCTAATAGAGGAAAATAGCTTAATTACATAGCCTAAATGAGGAAATTATTGCACATGTACGTGAAACAGATGAGTTCCCAACACAGGACTTGGTTTCAGATTTTCTACAACAAATAAAAGTCACACGTCACGGGAAATTATAAACAAGTAGACAAAGAGTCAGTTTGGATAAACTTTTCAATTAACACTTGTAAAAAAAAAAATAGATAAATTAAGTAAAATGAATCAATCTTCTCGCGGAAGTTAACTTTAACTTGTGCATCTCAACTTGTTCAAAATATCTCTCCTTAAGTACCTATAAATTTACAAGTGCTTGGAAACAAAATACTTATCTAAGTTAAAAAGCTCTATAAGTTAGAAGCTAATCCAAACTGAGCTAAGATATATGTCATTTCTTCCATATCAAACTCATCCAATCTATTGAAAGACAGCAAACAATGATAATGCATACTAGGCTAGGCCACAAACAATTGACAATCATGATTACACTAAACATTAAACAACAACAGAGGAAGTGCAGTGGCAATAAAATTACCCCAAAAGAGGGCCTGTAATCAGCAGGAGCTCCTCCCTTGTCCCCTCCAAAGTCTCCGCCAGGTCCCCGGGGACCTCCACGGTATCCATCACGGTCACCAAACCTACGCTCCCCTTCAAACCGCGGCGGACCCCTGTTCAAAACAACACAAATCAGCCACATCAGCAATCAACTAATACAAACTAGAGTTAGTTCATTAGGTCAGTTAAGCTCATACCCATTCAGTTAGTCCCACGCATTAGCTTACGTGACACTCATTTCTCTCATCCTATAAATACATGTTGCATCGCTTTGTACTATCATCTTATCTTATTCAATCAATTACACAATGAGATGTGGCCACAGCAAATAGGGAAAATAGAATACCTAGGGCGATCACCGGGTGGGCCACCAAAAGGCCTGCCAGGTGGCTTGGCTTGTTTCTTCAAAGTGGCAGGGACAATTTCGGAAGGAAGATTAAGGTAAGTTCTGAGAAACTCGATGCCATCGTTGGTGAGGAACCAGTAATAGTGCATCCAAGCAAAGGTCTCCCTCACGTACTCCCGAGACTTGAAACTCTGCATCAGCTTAATCACCTGCAGATTCGGCACGTCAATCTCCGGGTGCTTCGCCAAATTGAAGTCCTTCTTCGCATAGCAAACTCCCTCTGCACCACACACACGCACCGACAACAAGGTGAGATTCAATAGCGAAGGAACATGATTCGTGACAAATGTCCAGGCACCTACCTTGGAAGAGGTATTTGCAGATCTCCTTGCGGTTCTTCTCCGGAATTATCTGATCAAACAAACACGCACAACAATAAGAATTGAACCGCGATTTCATCCCAAACGATTAAGAATTTGACTACGTACCATGGTTACGAGGTGGCAGCGGAGGCAATGGATGCTGCTGGAAAACGAAGAAGCTCTGCGAATACTTCTACACTGTTATCCCTTTGTTGCCTACTTCCCTATAAACCCTAATTTGTTCCTTTCTTTTTAAATTAATGGGCCTATTCATGGGCTACCATTGGTTCATGGGCCCGTGGACTATCAACACAGTTGGTAAGTCGGATCAGACAAATGATAAATATACCTCTCCAAAATAATAAATATATCCTCTTTCCCTTTTTTTCTTAATTTTTTCCAAAATACTCTTTTAAATTTTTCCTTAATTTCAAGTCAAGCTTTTCGAAACGCACACGACACACCTCTTTTCTCTCCTCTACGGCTCTGTCGACTTACCCTCTTTCTCGATCAAAGGTTTGCTTTTGGGAACACGCATTGTGCACCTCCTTCCTTTCCTCTATGGAAAAAGAATAGTAATGGAAAAAAAATAGTTCTAAAAATTAATTTTCAGAATACATAATTGTCTATACTAGAAAGTAATTTTCAGAACTATGTTTCACAGTTGCAAAAATTACATTTCGGAATACAAGTTTCACAATTCTGGAAATTATTTTCTAGAATAGATAATTGTGTATTCTGGAAAGTAATTTCCGGAACTGTGAAACATAGTTTCGGAAATTACTTTCTAGAATACACAATTATCAAGTAATTTCCAGAATATTGACAAAACAATCGAAACACACTGATTTGCATAAACAGTGCCTGATACAAACAATAAAGATGAAAACACTACCTGAAATGCAATCACCAAAATGCACTACTTGATATAAATGATGAAAATGAGCTATGTATCACATATTCATTATCACAAATAATGGAAAAAATATAAAAAATGAAAATAGGAAAAAAAATAAAGGTTTACATAATAATGATGGAGGTGCATAAATAGAATTAAAAAATGATAAGATGGGGTACAAAATTTGAGTTTTAAGAATAATGAAGATGAAGGAGCAAAATTAAGATTTAAACAATAATGAAGATAGGGTGTAAAAATAGGTTAATATTGTTTTTTATATAAAAGGTTATTTTGGTAATAAAAATTATTTAAAAAATAAAGGGGATATACTTATTAATTAGAGAGGTGTAATTATCAAAAGTCGTCTGATTAACAGACAAGGTCCAGCTTTCTCGGACCAATCAGCTCACTAAGAAAGGATAAGGGGTTAGGTCATGTTTTCCTAAGCTTGACACTTAAAGGTAGAGCTGGGCATATGGGTCAACACTTGCGGGTCACCTGTTTAACCCACAACGGGTTACGATCTTAAAATATGTGGGCCATTTAAGATTACGGGCTTTTCAATCCTGTTTGTTTAACCTGTGGTTTAAACAAATTTATTCGTGGATTGGTGGGCCTGCCGGGCTTTTAATATTAGTTTTTTATTTAAAGAAATAAAATAAAACTTAACTCTTAAGTGATTTAAGATTTCTTTTAGGCCTTTCTCTTAAGTATTGCATAGCTAATTGTAGCAGTTTTGTATATGTCGCAACTGCAGCAGCACGAACAGATGCAGTTTTTTTTCTGGGTAGTATATGCTGTGATTTGGACTATAAAGGCGCGGCGTCGAGTAAACGTTGCTGTACCTGTATCCTGTGTCTTCATTTGATGGAATTTTCATATTGAAGGATTCTTGTTGAGGCAACACATCTTCACTGTTACGAGTTAAATATGATCCAATCAAAAAGGATCATAGGGGTCATTATGTGGATATAATCATTTGGGTGCGTGTATGGGGGATGGGGTCTCTTTATCAATATAGCATAATAGGAGTAGTTTTATGAGGTTCTTTACCGTGGGAAGGTATCGTTTTGTGGGTTTTATCTTCGGTTTGTATATTTTTCTAAGTGAGCATTTTTTGTGCTATCACTTAGTTTATCAATATATTTTGCTTATAAAAAAAAAAGTATTGCGTAACTAAAACACAATACTTTAAAATTTAATTTGGATGATTTATTTAGCTTGTAAGACTTTAAAATTGTGTTTGGATTGTTTCATATTTAGTTTATTTAGCATGTAAGATTTTGAACGTGCTAGTAATATTTATTGTATTTGTATATTTGTTATTTGTTATTTATTTTTATTTTTATTGTTTTCTTTTGCATTTTTTCAAATTATTTTCATGTAAGATTTTAAAATTGTGTTTGGATTGTTATTCATGGGCTGCAGATTGACCCATTAGCCTACAAGCTATGCAGTGTGGATGTGGGCTTCAAAAATCAAGACCATTTATTTTGTGATATAGGCTGATCCAACCTATTTATTTTGTGGGCTTTTACAGGCCGAACCTAAACCAGCGGATTGCCCTGTATACCTAGCTATATTTGAAGAGAACATGGGTAGGACCAATAAACCTTCTTAACTAAAACTAAATATTAAATTTCCTAAATAATGAATTTGTTTATTGATAAGAATAGGATTCAAGAAGATAATCAGAAAGGTATTAAAGTTGATCAAAAAGCTATTGCAATTGATCATAAGTGATAAGTCCCTAAAATTGATCAAAAGCTAATATTATAAATAGATAACGGCTTTTTTTTCTTTATTTCGAACATTATGTGGTGTATTCAATTAGATTTTAAAATATTTTAAAAGATTATTTTGTAATAAAAAGAAAGTCATCTAGTATATTCAAATAAGATTTAAAAAGATTATAAATAAGTCTTGTGCTATTCAATTAGAATTATCAAGATTTTTTAAAGAAAATGTCTAAATCTAGTGGTATTCTATCAAGTGATTTTTTTAATTAAAAAAAATAATAATAAGCATTTTCTTGAAGCAAATACCTCTAACATTTTCAACTTAAAATTCTTAGAAATTCTTCTTACAAAATAATCCTTAAAAGAGAAAGTGGAGGCCCAAAATGTTTTCGGTTCTGGTGCGTTGATGCCTTTTCGTGGTTGGGCATGGTCTCAGTGTTGTGTTTTCTGGGCCTCTTGTCGGGCTCGGTCCGCTGCCTTTCTATTTGTACCTTAGGACCGAAAAATAGAAAAGATGAAAAAAAAAAAAAATTGATTCCAACCGTGTTAATGTCCCTTTAATCTTTATGAATTATGATGTTCTTTTAACTTTTTTGGTATATTTAATATTTAATATTTTTCATGTAGATGCCTTTAAGTCATGCAAAAAACTATTTTATAGCTATGTTTTTGTTCACAAATGGATTTAAAAAAACAGAAGATAGACTAGTGATATCAAATGAAAAGATAGAAACATAACGTGTCACCTTTTAAACCATAATAATTTTTTTGGTACACCTTTTAAACTATAATACGGACATATGTTTAGTTAAGATTTAAGAATAGTGAATATAAATAACAATAAATAGTTCGTCATAATTACAAAGTTTATAAGAAAACCAAAAAAAAAATGTAATGGCAATATAAAAAACTTGTGATCATTCAACCTAAGTAATTTAATTATGAATTAAAAATTATTTATAGTTTGATTCTTTTTATGCTTTTATTTAATTTAATAAAATGATAACGGTATTGTTAGAGAAAAATCTATGCATAATATAAAAGCTCGTTCTCTAAAATTATAAAATGACATTTCCTTTCATTTATATCTTTATTTTATTTTTTTTACTTTTCATATTCCAAATTTTCAAATTTTATTCATTCTATAGTTTTCTTTCCTAAATTTTAAAATGTTTAAGTTTAATGAAATGATAATAGTATTTTAGAGAAAAAAAAAAAGCTCTTTCACGTCAATTGTCTTTTTATTTTTAATTTTTTAAATTTATTTTTCTATTATTAAATTTTCATTTCTTTCATTTATATATTTTTTAGAATTTCATATTTATAACCTTTGAAAAATTATTTATTTATAGTTATTTTTCTAATTTTTTAAAATAAATAGTATTTAAAATTAAATGCATAATCTCTAATAATAAGCCAGAATGCTGCATATTATATTACATATATTGAACTTAAGCAGAGAAAATAAAAAATGCACATCAACATAATAATCCTTTTCAAAACAATCAAATGATCAAAGTAAGTTTTGTTTCCCCTTCAAGGACATTTAATTTCATCTTGTGTATTTGGAGGATTAGTTGTGAAAAATTATTTCAATTGATTTTATTTATAACCAATTATTGTTATAATATTAGAAAATAAGTTTCATATTTGAGTAAATCGAGTAAAAAGTAGCTTTAAAATAATTAATTTCATTTGAATTGTCAAAAGAAAAAAAATATATCATTTAGATAATTTGTCTAAACATATTATAATTTTACCAAGTTTTTGCAGGTCAAGTGAGTTTTAAGAAAGTAGAGAAGTAGTTTAATATTTTTACTAAGTAAATTACATTACTCTATTCATTGAAATATATATTAATGTATATAATAATAATAATAATAATAATAATAATATTATTATTATTATTAATAAAAATAAATCCATTTAATATTATCATTAATAAACTTTGAGTGATCACATCCATTTAATATTATCATTAATAAACTTTGAGTGATCACTGATCAGTAATATAAAAAAAAAATATTATATTACATATTACAAACCCATATATGATATATCGATATACGTGCATGATATCATGCATTTATAAATTCTGGTTATTGTCAAATTAAGGAATGAGTTACAATAATACAGATAGAATATATATAGTGGAAGTGATATGATAAGTGAAAAGTGGCTAATACTGTGAGGGTTTAAATATGTTTTTATCATTAACAAAATGTAAAATTTTTGTTAGATCTTTATTAAAAATTTGACTTATTTTTAGTTGTACATTTAATAAAAATAGTGTATTTTTAACCCCTTGTAAAAAATTGAAAATACTTAACTTCTGTAATTTTAAAGATTTTTTTTACAAGACCACATGTATGATGTATCTTTCACAGGAAACAACATTGTTTGAGATTAGGGATGGCAATAGGTAGGATTTGGGTAAAATACTATAGTTTCTATTTCTATACCCGCGTTTGAAAAAAAACTCCTACCCACTCCTATACCTGCGTAGGTAGTAATTTTAATTAGGATTTGGGTAAAATACTACAATTTCTATTTCTATACCCGCGTTTGAAAAAAAACTCCTACCCACTCCTATACCTGCGTAGGTAGTAATTTTAATCCCATCTCCATACCGGTTAGGTACTTAGGGATGGCAAAATATTCGTGCTAGCGAATTCGCAGATAAAATTTGTCACGAGTAGAAAATAGGTACTGTAAATGGGTACCCGCGAATATTCTAAGCGAGTATATTTGCTATTCATTTATTAACGAGGCAGGTACGGGTATCATGGTACCCGTACTCACGTATACCCGTTACCCACAATTATATATTTACTTAAATACCTTTATATATTAATATAGATAAAATTACATAAAATTTATCCAAAATTTTCAAAACAATTGTTTATTACTGGAGAAATCTTATACAATTATATTACGAGAAAAAAAAACATAAATCTATGGGCTTTTAAACTAATTTTTTTAGAAAAATTGTTAGAATAATTAAAATCTATGTTCAAAGTAATTATTTTAAACAATAACTCTTTAATTTATTAAATTCAAAATGATATTCGTAGCACTTTATGATTGTCTAAAACATACAAAATAAATTTTTATTTTTTTATTTTTTAGGAAGTATCTGCGAATATTCACAGATACCCACAGATATTTTTATCTAACGAAGCAGGTAGTGGGTAGCTACTACCCGTGCCCGCCTTGCCCTATTGACATCCCTATAGGTACTTATGTACCCATACTTGCATCTGCTACCCGCACCTTACTTATAAAGTTAATAAATAAATAAATAAATATTAATTAAAAAACTACTTCAACTAATTCGAAAATTCACTCTTATATAATCCAAACATAACTTTCAATCATCCGAACATTACATTAAAAGCGTCTAAACATAATCTTAAATCATTCAAACATTAGTTAGAACCACACAACATTAAAAATATAATCATTCTTAAATATAATGTTCTAATCATTTAACATAATCACTAGAAACTTGGACATCATGTACTAGTACTCTCCAAGACCTACCAAAAAATATACATTGACACTAATTATCTTATAATTATATTACCTATAATAAATAATTGCATATTATGAATAATTAGTATATGAACAATTAGTTTATTTACTCATTTGGAAAGGGTTGAAGTATATGGTGTTTACTGTCTTTGTAACACCTTAGTACACCTTATGCTATGGCTATCTTTGCTTATAATAATATTCTCTTTGGCTTTTAAATAAAAAGGTATAAGGACAATTAGTTATATATAGGTTAATTAATTGTATAAAAAGACAATTTTTTAAGCACAAATAATTAATTTATTAAGTACATAATTAATTCATGTCTTCAATAATCAATACTATGTTTTAGTAATTAAATTAATAAATAATAAAATATATAATCATATATATATATATATAGATATTTCAATTTTAAATTATCATATATATATATAGGAAGTTGTTAACGCACACATACTTATTTTTAGTTGCAGTACATTAGCAAGCTATAACTACAATGTATATTAAAATACACCTACGATGTAGATTGCTAACGTTCTCCAACTAAAAAATAAGTGCGTGTCTGTTAGCAAACCCCATTATATATATATATATATATATATATATATAGGAAGTTACTAACGTATATATACTTATTTTTTAGTTTGAGTACATTAGCAAGCTACACCGTGAGTATATTTTAAGATACATTATACTTATAAATTTATAATTTGCCAACGTATTTCAACTAAAAAACAAGTGCAGGTATGGGGCAGGTTAGGTACTATAATACCTATATCTGTTTGGTTTTGGGCTCCCTTCCTATGTGGAGAAAAGGCTCAAATGTGAATGCCCATTTAGTCTCACTTCACTAAGTGAAGAGGGGTCGGATTAGGGTAAGAGAGGCTTATTACTTTGAGAAAGAACAGTAGCAAATAGAGAGAGAAGAGAAGAGGAAGTGTCATCCCGCATTCTCACTGGCCAGGTTTCGTCTGATTATGACTACGGATTCGGTCACCGTTGGATCAAGTTGATTTTTGGATAGCAAGTTTAACACTTGTGATTTTTTGTTTTCAACGGTCAGATCAATGAAAAAGGACCTGGAGTTAGAGAAATCTATTTCGCATAGTAGTCCTATTTTGGGGTGTTTTTCATGTTCTTATTTTTCATTTGTAAGCATTGGTGCTTGGTTTGCTTGGCCGGCTATAAGCACGTTTTTGTGCACTTGTTAAAGACTCTTTTGTACCCTTATTGATCATAGTGGAGCTATTTTTCTGGTCTAGACAACTCGTGGTTTTTACCCTTGCATTGAGGGGTTTTCCATGTTAAAATTCTTGGTGTCTCTTGGCTTTTGTAATTTCTATTTTTCTGCTCTATACTTGTTAGTGCTCCTTGCAAATTCTTGCAGGTTTGGGGAAAAAACATACAAAAATTATATAAAAACACTACCAAAAAAAAATCTACCCTTGGTATTAGTTGAAGGTCAACTTTAACTAATGAAAGCCAATATTAAATAGGCTAAACTGCATTTTTGGTTCCGCTATTTTTTTAATCTTCAATTTTGGTCCCCCTCATTTTTTTAGAGACATTTAGTCTCCCTATTTTTAAAAATTCGCAATTTTGGTCCCTCCGTCAAATCTCTTGCGTTGACCGTTAGTAATTTAATATTGATTCTGACGTATCAACACTTAAATGGCATATTAAAGTTAGAGTCAACATTGACATGTTAGAGTCAATGTTAAACCACTAACGATCAATGCAAGAAATTTGACGGAGGGACCAAAATTACTGATTTTTAAAAATAGGGGGACTAAATGTCTCTAAAAAAATCAGGGGGACCAAAATCACATATTTTTAAAAATAGAAAGACTAAATGTCTCTAAAAAAAGGCAAGGAGACCAAAATTGCGGATTGAGAAAAATAGGGGGACCAAAAATATAATTTAGCCTATAAAATACAACTTTAGCATCGCTATGCATTGACCTCGTGGCCAACATGTTTTTTGTTGAAGATATGTTTTAGCGTCGGTCTGGATGATGTCAAAGTACAATATTAAAGTTGTGACCATTTAAAAAAAAAGGCCGACGATAATGTTAGTGTTGACTAGGTTGATGGTAATGTTAGTGTTGGCTAGACTGACGCTAACTTAATTAGAAAGTCAATGCTAATATATTTATTATTTTCTAATTTATTACTAATATATTATAAAACCTAAACATATAAATTAAAATTATAAAAACATAACAGACATAATATGAATAATATGGAAATAAATAAAAATAATCCTCATAATAATACAGTCATCCTCATCCATGCATTCTACATTGGCACACCTAGCGAGGTTAAAAGCATAGCCATCCGACATTTTCCATTCTTCAATCCATTTACACATTAACGTAGCATATTTTGCTATCAAAGAGTATTTTGTCTTTGGCTTTCTCAACAATTTGTTAGCTAAGGATCGTAACTCCAAGTCCTCGCGTGAATAGAACAAAGATCAATAATTATGTGTTCATTAACATTGTGTTCACATTGGTGTGTGCACTAGCGCACCATAATTCGTGTTGGGTGCATCTTTCTTTGGTGCTGGGTGCACTAATTTTTAATATAGGCCCTAGGCACCATTTATTTGTGTTGGGTGCCACTTTAACATATAATGAGCGCATAATTAAGTGCTTTTAGCTGAGACTAGTTTTTTCCTAAGTCTTTTTCTTTGTTCATTCTTCCTACATTAAAAACGCACAAAATTAGTGTATTCATGCTTTTTTTCATTTAACAATCTCCACATACGAATCACATGAAAAAAATATACGATTGGGTTATATTTTCACAATATTTAACCAAGTTAATGCATCAAAATATGTCAAAAGGCTATATAAATCTACATATGTTGTAGATTTATCACAATTCCATACTTAAAATCTTGCTTGTTCTCAAACAACAATAATTGCAACTAGAGATCAAAGTGAATTCTATGCATCAACCTTTCTTATACCATTTCAACCATACTGAGATGTTACCTTCTAATTATTTAACAAGTGAAGCCTAATGAGTTCATTTCCTACAAATCATGATTTCCTTCTATAGCAAGTTAACAAAAGACATTAACTCCATCACATGCAATCCACATGTCCTTTGTTTTACTCAACTTGCCAACTAGTGTGTACTGTTTACACATAACATCATCACATATTACTTCTACCGTATGCTTGACAAGAATATAAAGTCATTATCACACAACAAATACACACATATCAAGAGGTTTTTTCAGGTTATAATAAACCTAGGTTCATAGGTCGGAGAAATATTTAGAGTTAGGCTATTCATAATTGAAAGTAAAGGATGAGAACATATACAACTACAGTTACGTCAAAGCTACCAATACTATGCCTTGATTTTAATATTTTTGCACTTCTAGTTTTTAGTCCCACTTATTTATAAGAATATAAACATAAAAAAATATATATACATATTTTTTTGAGCAATTTTTGCTTATTTTTTGTTTTATTGTCCTTTTTCTTCATTTTTTAATAGTAAACAGGTATTGCTAGTTCCCCAATGTAAACAACAAGTATTGATGGTTTCCCACCACAAAATTGAAATCTTTGTTTGTCCTCAACCAAGCTCATAACCTCAAACTTAAGTTTAAACTGGTACAATATATGAATTGATCCCTTAATTCCAATTAAGAGGGACAACTTTGCTTTTCAATTTTGTCTTATAATGAGCTAATTCATGAATAAAGGGTTAAAGATCAAAGGGGGTAGCAGAAGATATATGTAAAGGGTGACCATGGCTTAATGAAAAAAGAAAATGCTTTAATCATACGAATGTGTGTGTACAAACAATGCAATAACAACAAGAACCAAATTAAGTTCTGAAGCAGATGACAAGAAATGAAGAAACACATTGAACAAATATAACTATTTAAGCCCAAAATCTCACAAGGATGAGAATGAAGAGAGATGAAAATCACATGCAATTTTATTACTGTTAGATGTGAGATTACAATGTTAATAGGCATTGCTTAGAGGGTGCACAATATCCAATTGTGAGTCAAAAGACAGTGTCAACCAATTTCACAGTAAGTACAAGATAGATGAAGCCAACAACCAAATATACACTATGCCAAAAATTGTTATAGAAAGTGTTTATTTTGCCATTAGATAGCACTTTTTAAGCGCTATCTATTTAGATGTTGTATATGTAAAAAGAGTGCTTTTGAAAAAACGTTGTATATTGACACGCAGATAGATAGAGCTTGTTTGAAAAGGCGCTTATATTATTGTGCAAATATATAGCACTTGTTTGAAAAAGCGCTATATATGGACGTGCAGATAGATAGAGCTTGTTTTATAACACTAGTTTGGTTGATTCTCATTTTTTTTAAAGCTATACACATAAAAATAGTTTATACACGCATACACACATGAAGCACCATAAGTTAAGCATTTAAAAAAAATGCAAATAAAGTGTTAAACAATGGTGAAGCTACATGTCTTGAGGAAGAAGAGATTCAAATTACAATAGAGATAATCTTACTCTCAAGAAGTTGGACTCTTAATTACTCTTAATTTATTACACAGGGAGGATAAATAAATTTTCTATTCAAGAAATTTGACAACCCCTTCATAATCAGGCATACTATGAACAATGACACCTAGTCTAAAACTATATATTCCATTTAATTGAGTTAACTAACCATCAACGTTTTATGTCTCTAGGATTACAATTCATTAAAATTCACACTTCCTCATTGACCCATAGGGAGTTATTGGCTAGTAGTTGAAATTGAAAAGCTGGGTTAAATTGTAAAAGTTTGGATGTTGAATAACCAAGTTCCAATCAAAACAATTCACCCTGTAATTGAAATTAGTAATAGTGACCTTCACGAGCCAATACTCCTTGTAACTCGGATTGGGCACATATGGCAAGTACATCGAACCAAAGGTGTAATACTATTTCCAGGTCCAGGGTTGGAAACAGTTGATTCCAGATGTGGTGAATCTAGACTATAATGACACATACAAAGGACAAATGTACGTATATAATATTAATTTCTGTTTAGAAAAAAAAATACAATGCCATAAGTGTTAAAAACCCACTCTACACATAAAAACTTTGGTTCCATTTCAAGAGTAATATGCACCAAAACTTCCCATAGGGCATGCATAACCATAAGACATCATATAAGATATCAAAATACACTTGAATCATCAATTAAATCATGAAGTTTGATGATTAAACATAGTGGGACAAATTCCACGTTTTTAGTGCAGTACCATGAAAATTCATTCTTCCTAAAGCTTTATTTCATAAGCAATGCACACCAAAACTTCCCACATGGTATATACAACTATAAGACACCATAAGAGAGACCAAAATATACTTGAATCATCAATTAAATCATGTTTTTCATTTAATTAAAAGGGATGGATAGTTTCACTAACTTTGTGCAGTGTTAGTTTAATGATATGCATTCTTTGGTTTCATTCTAAGAATATCATCCACCAAAACCTCTCACAATGCATACATAACCATAGGGCATCATAATAGAGATCAAACCACACTTAAATCCTCATTTAAGTACACTTTTCACGTTTAAAATGAAACAGAACAGTTTCACATTTTTACTGTTCAAATGGTGATTTCAAGAACCAAAACAAGTCACATTGGCTCCCTTTGATCACCAAACACTAGGGACATCATACTATCATTGAGACATTGAATCCTCCACCCTTAACACATTTTAAACATGGTTTTTCACGCAAATGTGCAGCAGGGTAGCAGAGCAACATTGGTGTAGTAAAATTGAATAATTTAGCACATTATCACCACACTAAGCATAAATAGGGCCTCATTGGCTCAAGGAATAAGGAGGTAACCTTTTTAACATGAAAATGCGTCCTTTAGCAAGATAAAATTTGGGATTTTTATGGTGAATTAGGTGTAGACCAGCAGCCACATTTTATGACAGCAAAATCAATTCATCAACAACATGTAGCAATTTGAAATGTACTCTTGCCCACCATGTGGAAACATGTAGTAGTTTTTTGAGCAATTTGAACTTATTTGGCAATTAGCCATAAGAAAACACACTTATGACAATCGGTTGTTTATACATGAAATTTTGGAGGTTGTTGTGTTCTATGCTAACCTTTCTTTGCTCAAAACCATCCATGTGAAATCCAATAAAATGAACCTTAAAGGAAGACTCCATTAAATCAACACTTGACCTATTATCCATTGTAAAAGACATGGAAAAAATAATAGTTAAAAATCACAGATAGAGAAATGGAAAAAGAAAAAAAAAATAGTCACCAAGACTAACAGATTAATGCTATAAAAAACAGCTGGCACAAGCCTAGCTTTCGCACATGCCACTGCAATCCACGTCATACAAGTTTAAAAAAAAGGGAATAATTTACATATATATATATATATATGCATATATGTTCAAAAGTTAACAAAATAGTAAAACTAAAATATCAACTTTTAGCTTTAACCATTCTCCAATACCAATTGCCCAATAAATGAAAAAGAATGTAGAATGTAGGCTATTAGAATTTTCTCCATTAAATGACATATACAATTTAGGTGAGAAGAACTCGAATCAGTGAACGAATAAGAAAATTGCAAGAGCTTGTTCCAAACATGGAAAAGGTCAAATTCATCACACAAGTTTATTTGCCCTTAGATTAATTAATAGTGTATTTTGTGTTTGGTATTTTAACATTCTTGAGTTATTGGTCGCTGCGAGTTTTTCAATCATAAAAGATTGCCAAGTGAAAAACATATTTCATATAAATGAAAAGGATAAAAATAGAAAAATATAGCTTGCTCAAGTCATCTGCAAGCAACATTAATATCAAATCTCTTTACAATTTACAATATATACTCACTTTATTAAGTGATAATTGCATAATCACTATATAAAATGTCTATAATTAAATTACATGGTCAAGCTACAAACAATGATCCTAATAGAGAGTAAGGCATTTGCATAGGATAATCAAAATGCAGTGCAATGAAGTAAAGACCATGAGGCTTACCTTCTTAGGATATCCGCCCTTGTCTGGGTGGTACTTCATAGCTGCCTTTCTATAGGCCTTCTTGATTCCATCTTCACTAGTAGAATAACGATTGTAAAACTACAAGCACAAAGGGTTTCCTATTGCCTCACAACTATTTTCTTTGCAAAATGTATATATGTTTTTTAATTTAATTTATATATACTATTACACATATATCAATAGCATTTCCAAATAGCTCCAAGGGAAATGAATGGAGGAATAAATTGTGAGCAAAGAAACGAAACAATCAAATAATGTGATTAAAAACTAAATAAAGGAAAAAAAAAACTTGTCTCCTTTTGTAAATCAGAATGTTGTAGGTAGCAAATGACCTAAGCAATTGCCTTTGTTAACAATGACTTCAATTGAAGCACTAGTTTTAAGCACTTATATATGCTCTTAAAGTGTTTGTAAAAATGATTGAAACACTTAGTGAGAAAGTAATTGGAGTCATAACACACTAACGATTACAATATTATGTGAGAAAGTAACTGCTATATGGTAAACAATTTGAGCCAAAGAGGTATAGGCAAGCAAAGTAAGAACAAATGAAATTAGAGACAAAAAAACAAAGAATTGATAAAGATGAAGGGTAAAGAAGTGAAATGCCAATACATGCCCAGAATCAAGAAAGGTTAATAAGCCTTTTCTTTCATGCCATTTGCTTCCCTTTTTTCTTCTTCACTCTTTTTGTTCCCCTTTCTCTACGACTGAGATGGTCACTGTCATAGCACTACTATGTTGCTCACCTTCCCTTCAAGTATTTGAGATCGCATAAAAACGATTCAGATCGACTCAGACAAATCTCAAACCTTGCTCAAAATCGCAACAACATCATCTGAACGAAACAATTAAGGAGGCATTTGCTTTTGCGTTTTACACAAAATGAGCTCAACAACAACTCAAAGGTGGCGAGACAGAGTGGGAGCTAGGGTGAGACTTTTTTTATGTTAAGTGGGAAAGAGAGGATGAGACTACACATGAGTATGAGTGCGAGGCGAAAAGTTTTAATCGAATAAAAGAGTGCTTACCCATACAAGTGCCATATAATTTCTAATATTAAAAGCACTTATATCAATCAATGCCATCTAATGTCTACATATATAGAACACTTTTCTTGAAAAGTGCTGTAAGATTTATTTTTTTTTAAAAAAATAAACATATAAAAGAGAGAACTTATTTAAATTAGCGCTATATAAATGGCGCTATCTATATGTGATTTTGGCATAGTGATAGTATGCATGAGATGCATGGTGAACAAGAAAAAGTACACTCAAATGATATGCACATAGTGGAACAACAACAACTAACTCAATTAATAGATAAGCATACTCAAAATAAATCAGAGAAGTAAATGGAGTAAAGAAAGCTTCTTTGTACTAGGTAAACATGGAGTATCTAGAATAAGAGAACAAAGAGTGTAGACACATGAAGTATCATCATCAATGTTAATATGAAGCTTAACCTTTCTTTTGATTTCCTCTATAATAATAATCATAACTCATTAATCACTTAAGTACCAAAAAGAAAAGAAAATCAAACTAAAGTATAAAGTGACTAAAACCAAAATTTATGAAAGGAAATAAAGCTTGAGTTTCCTCCCAAGTAGCAATTGTTTAACGTCTTGAACCTAAAAGACATAAAGAACACATATTCCTTACGCTTCTACTTCTTAGTTAAAAACTCCATGAAGATTAGGTATCCATGGAGAGATTTCCACACCATTGCAAGAATTGTTAATGAACAAGGCGGTGAAGGCATCAAGGAATTTATCATGTTCTCGCACCTCGCTTTCTTGTCAATCAATTAGTGGAGAAAGATCTTAACTTATGAAAGACTTTCTTGTTGAATTTCTATTTGCAAGCACTCCACCCACTCTTTTATTGCTCTATCCTCTTCTTCTTTTTTCTTGTTCTTTATCTCTCTCTCTTGAAACATGCAATTCTTCAAAACTTTTCTCATGTGCCTCAATCGACTACTATATTTTTTTCTTCTAAGACCATAGGGTATTCAATAATAGGTGTGATTGTCTTGCCAATAGATTTTTTAGCAGTTTGTTTTGCTACCTTTCTAACTTGAATCTCAAGATTTTTTATTGAAGTTTGGGTAGCTTCCTTGAATTGTATCAGCACATTCACAAGAATTGAGAGCTTAGCCTCTGATTCTTTGAGTTAATTGTGAGGATGTGGCTCATGTTCCCATAAGAAATTTTCCATGTAATAGGTCTCCTCTTGTATTGTCATTGACAAAAAATTGGTCTCACAATAACCATTTGAATGCTCTCATCCACAAAAATCATAATTGAGAAGTTGTGGGTGAATGACTCTTAGTTGCATAAGGTCAATATCCTTAGACAACATCTTTAGTTATTGACTGATAAAATTCCTTTGAGATAGAAGAATACTATCAAAATTCTCCATGGTTTGATCTCAACATTTATGTATCCCTAAATCAATTAAGATTTCTTCAATGGTTCTACCCTGCATACATAAACTCAAGAGAAGAGAGTGAGTTCTTCTACCTTTTTTTTCTCTTTTTTTTTTTCAAAATTAACATAAGGATAAAATAAGTAAAAACAATAAAAAAAAATGTCTAAAGTCGTAGGCTAATTGATAGTGTTGCCATTAGAAACATAATCCTTGATAATGGCACCAAAAATTTGTTGGAGACATGACAAATGTATCGACCGTATAAGTAATAAAGTAGTTACTAGAGTATTGTCTGCACGAAGATTGTAGTTTAACAACTAACACAATCAATCAATTAACCTCTTGACATGAAAACCAATGTTTAATCTTTGGTTTATGGATTTAATTAAAGACTAATATAATGGAATCAAAGCAAATATTGGCCAAGTAGAAATCAAGAGATAAAAACAAGTAGGTTTGAAATCCTTTGAATTATCCCCTAATGTAATCTCATTCAATCCTAAATTCCTTTTAATCAATTAATTGGTATTTGATTCACTAAATTAGTTTACCCCCAATTCCTTGGCAAACAACCCTTTTATTACCAATTTTGAACCCTAATTTCTTATGTGAGCTTAATTAGAAAAAACATTAAATTTAAGAAATCACAACAAATGTATACATTCAAACTCTATTCCTAGCCATAAGAGATACATGGTTGATAAGTCAAGAGAAACTCAAATTTCAATTTCCTAATAGAAAATCCAAGTTCCAATTCATTCATAAGGTGATCATTCAAAAGAAAACATTAAATATAGACCTAGAGACTTTAATCACATGAAAAGAAGCGGAATTTAGAAAAGAATTCAATCAATAACAAAATGTTCAAAATGAAATTCATCATAACCTAACCCTAAGAAAATTAAAAACTTATAAAAAGGCAAAAGAAAGCAAAACAATAAGAGATATATGAGAATGAAACCATGAATTTTCAAGGAGTGCTTTCACTTCCTTTAATCTTCAATGGCGGATGGTGTTTCCAATGGTTTCCTTCGCTTTCAGTAATTAAATATTTCAAAGAACCCCTTCTACATCATTCTTTTTCGCATTTATAGGTGTTTGGACTCGCAAAAGGCTAAGAAGGAATGGTTCATGCACTAGGCATAAGGGCTTCTCAGCATTGGGCGTGCATTTTTTTAAAAAAACCGCACTGGGCGCACCATAATTTATGCTAGTCGCATGCTACTTTGGTGTTGGGTGCACCAATTTTTAATATAGGTGCTAGGCACCACTTATTTGCACTGGGTGCCACATAATTTAGTGCTAGGTGCAATTTTATTTGCTCTTTGGCCAAGAGCTATTGAAACATTACGTTGGGTGCCACTTTAACATGAGTTGGATGCATGATTAAGTCCTCAATTAAGTGCTCCTAGCTGAGACTAGTTGCTCCCAAATTCTTCTTATTCCTTGCTCATTTCTTCCTACATTAAAAACCTATAAAATTAGTGTATTCTTACTCTTTTTCATTTAACAATCTTAATACATGAATCACATGAAAAAAAGTACACAATTAAGGCATATTTTCACAACAATCTTAAGATAAGATAAGAGGAAGAGGAAGAGAGAGACGAGGGAGAATGGAAGAGAGAGAGAGAGAAGAAAGAATGGAAGAAGGAGAGAAGACATAGGAAGAACAAAAAAGAGACCAAGAATGGTGGAGAGAAATAAAGAGAAGAATAAAACAACTTAAATATTTCATTTTAGTCCCTATTGTCGTAGACGCCACGTGGCGAGACAACTAGGACATTACTTGATATTTAAAGAGAGAGAAGAGGAAGGGAGAAGGAGAAGGGAGAGAGAGAGAGAAAAAAAAGAGGAAGAATGGAAGAGAGAGAGAGAGAAAGGCAGAATGGAAGAGAGAAATAAAGGGAGAAAAAATAAAAACACCTTAAATATTTTATTTTAATCCCTATTGACTTCATTTTAGTCCCTGTTGACGTGGTCGTCGCATGGCAAGACAACTAGGACACTACTTGGCACTTCAAGAGAGAGAAAGAGGAAGAGAGATAGGAGAAGAATGGAGGAGGGAGAGAAGAGAGAGAGAGAGAGAGGAAGAATGAAAAAGAGAAATAAAGAGAGGAGAAAGAAATAACTTCAAAATTTTATTTTAGTCCTTATTGACTTCATTTTAGTCCCTGCTGATGCAGATGCCACGTGACAAGACAACTGGATAGTTAGGACACTATTTGGCACTTAACATACCAAGTCTACGCCATTAAATTGTGTTAGCTAACGGACATTTACTTTTGGACTAACATGACTGACGAAATACAGTTTCAAGAATTTTGTTGCCAATTTTTTTATCCAGGGATTAACATGATAGCAATAGTGATTTACGCTAAAAATTATTTAATAAAATATATTGAATGGCCATTATTATTGGTGATTTAACCAAATTAACCGGCCACTGTCAAGAGGGAAACTAATCAATGCATGCACAGTCTTACTGCAGAATCTCTTTTTCTCTCGCTTTTGCATTTGGTGTTTTCGGGACTTGGGAATTGGGGGGACATGCATGTGATAATAAGTCAATGTTTTTTCACTTTTGGTCTTTTCCAGAGACAGGTTGTTGGTATAAAAAGACATGGAAATATGTAAAGGGCGAAAAACCATTATTGTTGTTCAAAACAGTCAACTATACAGCAAATGAAAGATGCTTTAATATATATCTTGGCAAGGAAGATACTTTACAAATCTTCAAAATCAAACTATAAATATGTGAAGGGGGTAAAACCCATGCATTATTAATTTATTATCATTCAAAATCCACCACATGTACAGTCAAATATTTAGCAATTCGAAGATGCTTTACATATCTTCAAAATCAAACTTTTCTGCTAGTTGCAATCACCTTTATTTTTCCCCTCTTCCACGTCAAAACACCCAACAAACTTCACGAATGGTTACACACAATACATATATATCTTACCTTCACTCACATGTCACAATCTTTACAAATCAGCAATCAAAAGGAAAACGTGCATCTCTGCAAATTCACAAAGCCTGGCCTGGACCATTTGATGAAAATGTCTTCCTAGCTAGTTAGAAATGTCATAGGAAGGGAGAGAAAGAAAGTGGGGACAGCTTCCTCAATCATTGCTATCTCACAAAGAAGAAGGAAAAGGAGAAAGTGTATTTGCTTCCACATTTGATGAATTTGGTGCTAGTTCTTCCCCACCAAGCTGTCCTTCAACATTGTCCCAAAAAACAAAGTTGGGACAATGCTGCTGCGTTTCTACCCACTCATTTAACTCATGCCTCTGCAAGCACTCTAGTGCTATATCTCCTTGCTCGTCCATAGTACAAGATTGTACCTCAATTGGGACCATGTTATCCACGTTCTCTATCAATGGTGGCAAATAGTTTGTGGTGTCCAAGCCTACAGTCACTGTGAGAGGGGGAAGTGCCTGAACTTGATGGTGGCTTAAGTTCCATGTTTCAGTGCTCAAACCCACAGCATCTTGAAAATGTTCTGCTCGCACAGTACTATTGCAGTCTGTTGCTGTGCCTTCTAGTGAACTAGTGTCAAACATAAATAGAGGGCATGTTGAAGAGAACAAGGTTTCTTGAACTTGTGGTTTTGCTTGTAGATTATCTTGGTTGGCAAAGTGGTCTAGTAGATTGGAATTGTAATTGAACTGGGAAGAATTATGATCGATACTTTGTGCTATAGTGGTTGAAGAAGCTGAAGGCTTTCTTATTTTCTTTTTTATCCATGAGTTCCAATAGTTCTTTATTTCATTGTCGGTTCGACCAGGCAAGTGGCTTGCAATGTGAGCCCATCTGCATTTCCCAGATTCAAGAATTAATAGAAGCCCACTGTTTATATGTCAAGAGAAACGTAACTTCTTAATTAGAGTGCTAATTAGCAGAGGTTAATTGGTACATTTAATCTACATACAATCATAATTTGGAAGCATCTATATCGAGAAATACTTCACAAGAGAAAATGAGGAATAAGATAGCGTTTCAGTTGCTTAAAATTTTTTCAAGAAGTATACATATCTATATAAGACTCTGAATTCAAGGTGAGAGGCTAGGAGCCTAGGAGGGCGTCCACACTAAAAGTGGAAAAGAAAATATCAACTGTAATAAAATTGCTTGCTTAACTTCCCTAAAACAAGCTCAGAGGCTGATAGCTCCTTCAGATAGCTTTTATTTAGAAGGATCTTCTTTTTTTTTATATAAAGAATGGGACAACTTTTGTTGTTGCTTTTGATTTGGAGATACTTTTGAGATATATGCATATGAAAAAAAAATAAAATAAGCAAATGATGAGAGTTATAGTGATAATTGCAAATGGTGTCAATTGTACAATGTTTAAATAAAACAATGGAATTGAGTTAGAAACGTGACTTATATAATCAATAGACAAATACAACTAGCTAGCTAGAACTCATGGAGACTAGAAGTTCAATGCTATATACGGCTTATAAACTGCTAGATATCCCATTCAATCAATACAGAAAATTAATTAATCACATATATAACCAATATTTATTCCAGGTAAAACTCATAACCAAATTCATACTTCCCAAAATTCATATATATATCTAATTAATTTGGAGCTGGTCCGGTTGAAAGCAATAGAACTTTTCTTTTGAGCCTATGATAGAGCTATTAAACTGATCAACTCAATATAGGCTGAAGCCAATTGCCATAGGACGTAAAAAAAAGGCATATGTATTATGACACTCGGATCGAAAATGCAAGAAGAACAAAAGAACGGAAGGTTGGACTGATTATAATTCAAAATCCTGGCTAGAGCACAACTGCAGCTATAGTGTAATTCAAACCTGTTTCCTACGACCCCGTGAAGGCTTATAATTAACTTCTCCTCCTCAGGTGTAAACCTGCCTCTTCTAATATCTGGTCTTAAATAATTAATCCATCTCAAGCGACAACTCTTGCCACACCTTTGAAGCCCTGAAAGCCAATTAAGCACAGATGAGAACTATTTCACATACAAGGCTTGTAGTCCTTTAAATTTAATTAATCATTAAAATTGAGGGCAGTTAAGTTCTATGATGATCATCAAGAAATTAATTAAGAGGAGCTGAACAAATAGTAATTAATTAATTAAAAAAATAGAAAGAAAGAAGAAAAACGAACCAGCTTTCTCTGGAACTTCACTCCAACAGCCATATCCATGAGTTGTAATGTATCTGATGAGTTTCTCATCTTCCTCAGGAGACCAAAGCCCTCTCTTAACCTTCTGCTGATTGCAGCAAGAATGGTGACCCATATTTCTGGGCTTCTTGTTATGTTGTCTTCTTTTACCTTCTTTTGTATTCTTGTTCCCTAAGTGGCTTGTATTGCCTGGATCAAATGGGGATTTGTGTGCAATAGTTAAGACTCTCTTTCTTCCCTCCTTTAAAAGTGAGAGAAATACATGCCCTAGCCGACATTCATTCAGAACCTGATGCGGGGTCCATGCAAGGGACCCAGATCTCCATCTAACCCTACAATGACATTCCATCAACTTAACTCTATTGCTAGCTATTGATTAGTGTGTAACCATTTTCTACGTACATGTGAGTGGAATTACGTAACCAAAACCTCATCATATACCACTATAACTAAAGCCCCTCTCCACATCATATACCATTACGTAACCAAACATCTTTCAGTTCCCCACATAAGAAGAGGGGTATGGAAGAAAATGAGAGGCTGAGGTAATACTATTATTGCCGGTTGTTTATGCACCTCCTTCTCCCTGTCTGCTGCAACTATGCAGCATCGTCATGATATCAAGAGCAAGTGGATTCTCTCGGTGAATTGTGAAAATGACCGGAGCATTATTTGGACACTATCACCAAGTTAATCTCTAAGTTTCTTCCATGGGTTATGTAACTTAGCCAACCAAAAATAATAGGATTAAATAACTCCGATGATTGGTACAATTAAGAAAATTATACCAATTATTTTCAAGTACATAGAAAATTATACCAATAATTTACAAAGAGTTATTTAACCTCATTTTTACAGAATTGTCTAATTTATTTCAAGTAAAAATGAAGTTAAATAATCTCATAATAAATGATTAGTACAATTAATACTTACAATCAATCATCTTAAAGTACATAAAAGAATTACACCAATTATGTATTATAAGGTTATTTTATCATATTTTTATTTGGGATAAGTTAAACAATCTCTCCATTTATATCAAAACAAAAAAAAAATTGTTTGAATAGTTTTGTCCTCATAATTAGTACAGCACAAGAACATGGAGTAAGTTAGGATTATGGCCGTCCATAAAAAATAGTGCAAAGCAATGAGAAGAAGGTGTTTATTTTCTTCACACATAATTTTTTTTTTCCCAGAAAGAGCTTTATTGAAGTCCTAAGTTTTGCATATCATTTTTTCCCATCAAGTCTTTATAGATCGAAAATTAGTTAACAGGTAGGTCTTGCACATAAGATCTCTATTATTAAAAAAAAACGTGAAAAATATAAGTAGTGTATAAAAATAAGTCATCACCTGTATTTTATTCATAAAGGGTGTCCACTTTTTTGTTTAGTAAATTAAACTGATACTCCTGTGAATTTTTTAGATTGCACACGATACTCCTTTTTCTATCCCTACACTAACCCCCTTAATTATTTAAAAAATATTATACTGACACCTCTTATACATTACACTAACTTCCTTAATTATTTGAAAAATATTATAACATGTATCTCTATAAAGAAAATTGTTATAAACGTTAAAAAAAGTAGGAAAACTATATGCAATCTGAAAAAATCTCAAGGGGTATTAGTGTAATTTATTCTTCTTCTTTTTCAATTTCCCCTTAATTTTCATATTGAACACACAGAACTGGTCAAAATAAAAAGAAATGGACGTTAAACTTCAGCATAAATTGCAAATTATGATTTTCAACTATGGATTTATGGAAAATTATCCCGTAAAATTGTAATTTAATTAGACAATTTACACACGCTCGAACTTTAAACATTTAATAATTTTTTCCAAATTTTTTATTATAATTACAATTTGAGTTTCATATACAACGTTTCGATAATAGAAAATGTTTGGAATGGAAAAAATAAGCATAATAGTGAATTTGGCTTTAACAATATAGACCAAGTAGGTAAATATAGAAATAACGAAATGCTAATACTTAATATTCAAATAGATAATTTGTTAAAATTAAAATTAGGAGATTATTGATTAAATGTCTAAAGTTTAAGCACTTAGTTTGCTTTATTATCTGTGATTATGTGACAAATACTTATATTAATCATGACATATTTTTTAACCTACTTTTAGAAATTCATCGTTATTAATTAGGATTTAAGCCAGTAATTTTCTTATATTTTAATTCATCTTAATCACATGAACTGAATTTAGGTGATAATATTAAAAAAAAAAAACTTGTGATATAAATTTTTTAAATTCATTCGAATGAGTTTAATTGTTGGTGCTTGTAATTGATTTTAATTATGTCCTTTCCACAAGTTAAAGTTTATATGTGTGGCAGTTGAAAAAAACAAAAGATAACTAACCCTATTTAATTTGATGATTGATCACGTTAATCATATGATTATTGTTGATTGCCAAAAAGCATACAACTGTGAGTTTAGAAAGCATGGGCCATGGAAGAAGCTTCTATAATTAAAACTTGTTTTTTTAAGGGGAGTAAATGAAAACGTATTTATTGTCAATTGTTTAATAAGGTTGTGTTTGACAAAACTAGTTCATAAACTAGATAAAAACTTATAGGTCAGAAACTAGAAACTAGAAGCTTATAAGCTTTTAATTAATTGAATTGAAAAGTACTTCGTGAGATTAATTAATAAGTTAGCTGAGGAATATAAAATGACAAGATAGGTAAAAAGGTTTCAAAATGAAAAAGCTATTAAAATAAATTCATGTATCAAATAAGTTTATTTTAGTCAAATCAACTTATAAGTTACTAGAATGACTTGTTATACACACTATATTAAAATTATAATACACTTTGAACTAAAAATAAATACACACTTATTTCTAATATAAAATAACATATATTATAAATTATGTAACGGAAGAATACATATATGTATATCACATAAGTGTAATATCATTGATACTTTTAATCATTAAAAGAGTTATTTAATATCATAATTTTTTAAAAATAGATTGGTCTTAATTAAGTAATATTTACGAAAGTAAATAAAGAATATTTTTAAAAGTAAATTATAATATTTTATTTATTAAAATATATAATGATTTAAAAACTTAAATATGGTTTTAATCTCTTTAAATGTCATAATTTTTTTATTCAATCTCTCATTTTTAAAAGGTTATAACTGTAGTCTTAAAAAATTTCCTTTTTCGTATAATTCCTTTGTTAATCATATTTTTTTATTTTGTTCATTAAGTGTTAAAGTGTCTATAAAAAACGAGGGACTAAGTAAGAAATTAGTAACATTTAAATGATTAGATAAAAAGCTTATAATATTTATAGGTACCAAATGGATAAAAATATAATACTTAACAAGTAAAACAAATGAAAGACTAATAAAATGATTATATGAAAAATAAAGAAATTACAAAGATCAAGTTACAACTTTTTAAAAATGAGAAATCTAATAAGAAAATTGTAATATTAATTAAAAGAATAAAAATATATTTAAATTTAATTTAAATAATATCAATTTGATTAATATTATAATTAATAAATTTTAAATAATTTAGATCATAAGAAATAAAAAATACGTGTAAGTATATAAAATGTAATGATACTAAAAACTTATGGGTGAAAAAGAAGTCATGCTTATCTAACATAATATGACAAGAATTGTAGCTCTGATAAACATCAGTACTTCATATATATGGAATTTTATTTTCTCTTTCTGTACTATCTTCTTCTAGTTTTTGCCCTTACTGGAAATTTGGAGCTTCAATCCGATATTTCGATTTGTTTTCTTTAGCCGTTTTCTCGTTGAACTTTCGCTTGGTTTTATCTGAAACACCGACACATTTTTCATGGACAATTTCGTTATTGCTGTTATTTTCCAGAAACGGGGGCTAGAGAACCTCCTTAGCAGGGAAAGAGTCCATGTGAATGCGTCCAAAGATCTAGGACAAACCCAATGGTTGGGAATGATTGGCAAGATAATTCATTATATATATTGAGAGATAGATAATAGATAGAAAGATATAGATATACATATATGTGAATGTATTATATGAGAATGACTTTTTTAGATAAAAATAAAAATAATCAATTTCAATCCTTAAATTAAAATATAAAACAGAGATTAAAAAATTTATTTAAAAATTCACTTAAGTAGTGGTAGTACCATCACCATAATCACCACCGTCGTCATCGTCACTCATATCTATTATGTCACCATTATCATTGTTACTACTATTGTTATTACCATGACCACTATCGCCGCCACCACTACTATTACCTTTGTTGTTACTACCACCACGTCATGATGGTCACTGTAGTGACAATAGCAGTGTAGTGGTACCACCACCACTTAGGTGAATTTTTAAGTAAGAATTTTAATCTCAGTTTTCTATATTTTTAATTTATAGGTTAAAATTAATCATTCTCATTCTTGCATGAAAAAAGTTATTCTCGTATGATACGTGTTATATATATTGCAAATTTATCTTTGATCAAAAACATACTCACTTCATATTATGCTCATAATAGTTTACATTAATGTAAAATTTATTTTTACTTTATTAATTTATATTAAATTTAATATATAAAAAATAAATTTCAAGTAAGAATATGTTATATATATTTGTGTCTGAGTTTAAATTTGTGAAAATTTGTAAGCATGCAGTATCAATATCTTAGTCACCTAGATATAATTTTACAATCAAAATGATTAAAATTAATTTCTTATGGATATATAAGAAATAATTTTAATTTAAGCTGAGAAAGAATTGGAGACGGAAATACGACCACACCTAATTGTTAGTTAAGTTATTTAAGTCATGGATGAAATGTCTCTACCACTGGCTGCTGTGAAGGCAATGTCCCTTTGTTTATTTTTCACCGCTAATCACTAGATAGAAATCGAAGTGGTAGGGCCAAATTCGACTCCATTGCTCCTCCTTAAAGCTAAGTATAATCATTTACTCTTTTCAATTCCTCCGAAAGGTCTCTTTTAAAAATCATTTATATATTACTATCAAAGTTTTAGCTTGCTATTCATACAAGCAAATGTCACTTTATCGTCTTTCCCATCAATTATGG
This sequence comes from Spatholobus suberectus, assembly GCA_004329165.1. Taxonomy (NCBI): domain Eukaryota; kingdom Viridiplantae; phylum Streptophyta; class Magnoliopsida; order Fabales; family Fabaceae; genus Spatholobus; species Spatholobus suberectus. The sequence continues at coordinate 78,671,739 of CM014733.1, forward strand.
TGGTTCATTCGCATCAATCAATCAGCTCTTCCCCCTCCTCTCTTTCAATACTCCTACTTAACTATATTCTTTTATATATTAAATTTAAAAAAAAGAAAACGTTTGACATGCCGTACTAAACTAGTGTGTGTGTAAAGAAAGAGATTAATTGTTATATATTGTGAATATGAAAATTTTATACTGTTAATTAATTAAAAATTATTATTGATATAATTTTTAAGATAATTATTGTAAAAGGCAACAAATTTATCATACATGAGGATTTGTAATTGGATGACAATACAAATTTTTTTTACACTGTCAATGCACAAATTATATATATATATATATAAGGGACAAATCTAGTAAGAGGAACATTTTTATATAAGAGTGAAAGGAGTAAATTTGAACCGTAAAACCATATATGGAGGTGAAGATGAGTTTAATTTTTTAATCCTCCACCTTTTATAATCCTAACCCTCAACCTATCCTACCTTTCGTGAAGGCGGGAAGAGCTAAACTTGCTCCGCCCCACCTCGTTGCCATGCCTAAGAACAAGGTATCATTTGGGTCACTAAGTTGTTTAATGAGATTTTGAAATCTAAGAAAATAGCATATGAATGAAAAGAAAAAACACTTTGGTTCCTGTATTTAAGAATAAGGGATATATTTAGAATTGTCTTCATTTTAGAGGTATAAAAGTTATGATCCACACTATGAAATTATGGAAAAATGTGATAGAGCATAGATTAAGAGAAAAGATAAAGATTGTAGAGAATCAATTTGATTTTATGCTAGGAAGGTTTATAATGGAAGTCATTTATCTTTTATAAGGATTGATAGAAAGGTATCAAAGTAAAGAAATAAACTTACATATAGTTTTTATTGACTTGAAAAAAGATTATGATTGAGTGTCAAGAGAAGTGTTGTTGAAGACTTGAAAAAGAAAGATATTCGTGTGACTTATATCTAAACTATAAAAGACATGTATGATGAGGTAACTATTAATGTGAGAACTCAATGAGGCAATACTAAGAACTTTCCCATAGGGATAAGATTATATCAAGGCTTAGCTTTAAGTCCTTGTTTGTTTTATCTAGTCTTGGATGTGCTTATTAGGGACAAACAAAAGATTGTCCCTAATTGCATGTTTTTTACAGATGATATAGTTTTGATTGAGGGATAAAAAGAAGTAGTTAACTTAAACTTGAGCTTTGAAAATAGGCTTTGGAAACAAAGGTTTTTTGCTTAAATATGAGTAAGATAGAATATATGCATTGAAATTTTAGCAAGAGACAAAAAGAATATGAATTAAAAGTAAAAATGAAGAAGATGTTATACCACATGTTTCTAAGTTTAAATACTTAGGATCAATACTACAAAATGATGGGAAAATTAATGAAGATGTCACGTAGAAGATACAAGCAAGATGGCTAAAATAGACAAAAGACATCAAGAGTTATTTGTGATTGCAAAGTACCTGCCAAACTAAAGGCAAATTTTGTTGTATTGTTATACATCTGACTATATTATATGATAGTGAATGTTGAACTTTAAAGGAAAAACAAGAGAAAAATGTAAGAGTAGTAAAAATGAGAATGTTAAGATTGAATGTGTTGTCATAAAAGAAATGATAAGATACAAAATGATTGTATACAAAACAATATTGATGTGACACAAATTAAGGAAAAGATTATGAAATATCAGTTAAGGTGGTTTGTGTGGAAATAAAATGGGTGATTTAGTATTCAAGCTAGGGGTGAATTAAGTACTTTGAAATTCTTTTTGCAAAACAAATTTTATTCCCCTTTGAAAAATGTTTTCAAAAATTAAGTTCAAAAACTTTTTAACAACCCACATTCCAAGGATCAAGTAATGAAAATACTCTTTGAGGTTATTGAAGGATACAAATGATATGATTCTAACCTATAACGTCAAGTTCTAATCTAATTATGAATGTAATTGGCTTAATCTAAAGCATACGTCTCTCATTGATGTTGTGAAGTGCAAAGAATGATCAATTTCAACAATGCAAAGTTAAATAACAATGAATGATCATATACCCAATGTCCAATTAATTAATATTAATGTCCAATATCAAATTATCCACTATCTTGATAAATTAACTACAATGTATTCAAGAATTAAAGAATTATTGATCAAAACAATGAAAGATAAGATAAATTACGGTTTAGAAGATTGCATAAGAGAATTTATACTGATTCATTCTTATCTATTTGAGAATTACATCCAGTTCTCAATCAAATTGATTGAGATTTTTCACTAAAAACAATTGTACACTCAAAGTTTCCTCACTTTGAAGACTTTGGGATACCTCTCTCAAAAACTCTAACAAAAACCCTAAAGATAGCCACACCCTCGGTGCTTGAATTCCTTTTGAAGACTTCGCATGCTTAACCCTAGCAAGAAACACAATCACACAAGCCTAACTTGCAATCCTTCAATCAATCTTTAAAGAAATCAATAAGAATGATGAGAATTCAAATGGACAGAGTTTCCCCTTTTTTCTTTTAAAATTCGTCATTAAAATCGAAGAAAATTAGACCCTTTTATAATAAATGATAAGGCTTTGAAATGGGATTTTATAATAGAATAATAGATTACTCTAAGTGTAATCAATTACTTCACTTAAAGTAATCAATTACTTAGCAAGGTAATTGAATACCTGTCACAAGTTTTTAGACAATACAAGTCCCTGTGGTAATTGAATACTTTAACAAGTAATTAATTAGGTAAAGACTCATGCAAAAGCTAAAGTGGTGCATCATCCTCTACAGTTTGGACACCTATAAAGAAGACCACTAAAAGCACCAGTGAGAATGGTATAGTTTGCATGATTTTTAGTCTTATGAAAAGGGGGAAAGGGAGATCAAGAAGGACATTGGAGGAAGTTGTTAAGTGTGGTCTTATGGTAAATAATATCTCAAAAGATTTGGTCTTTAATCTAGTTGAATGGTCTTGTGTGATCCACATAATTGACCTCACCTAGTGAGGTAAGTATTTTGTTGTTATTGTTGTTGTTGTAGTATATATAGGCACAAGTGTGTATAAAAATTTTGGGGTTTAAAAGACAAATTTTTAAAAAACTTGATGCAATATAAACTATCAATCATTATAATAATCTTCTAACTTTTTGAGTTGCAAAATCATTTATCAATGTTTTATAATCAAATAATTTTAACATTTCACTATCAATAGATAAGATGATTAATCCATTCAATATATCTCGTAATATATATTGTTGGTCTTAGATAAGATTTAAGCAACTTTGATTTTAAAAACTTTTTTTTAATGATAACAAATATTTTAGGTATTGTCAATAACATTTTGTAAGCAATACATATATTTGCAAATGAATCCAGCTTTTGATATAGTTTAATACCTTTATTAGAGTGTTAATTTCTTTTCTTAACACTTCTCTCAATACTTTTAATTTTAAAAATAAATCAAGACCATCAATATTAGATTGTTCACTAAATCTTAAAACCATACAAGATGGTCCACTATTAGGGGCATATCTAGTGAAACCATGAAAGGTAAAAGGAGTTAATCTTGACCATACAACCATACATAGATGGTCAAGATTGCTTTAATTAGTTTTAATCATAACCATCATTTGAATTATATAATTGAGATTCATTCCTCTCACCTCTCAAGCTTTCACTTAACATGCTTCATATATCTACTCCAATATTATAAAGAGTAAATTACATTCGCACCCCCTTAGTTTTTTCGAAAATACACCTAATACCCCTCTATTTTGGCGCACTACAATAAACCCCTAAAAGTGTGTGAAATGTAACACTGACCCCCCTGGCCATTGGATGCCGTCCAAAACATTTACAAAAAGTGAGCATGTGCTGCTCACATGACATTTAATGAATTTTTCTTCCAAAAGTACCTTCATCTTCATCCTTTAAACTTAGCTTCCTTACCTTTCTCTCTCTATTCCCTATCTCTTCCAAGCACTGCAATACCATACTTAAATAGCTCTTCCTTGAACCAAATCTAGTATTTTCAATAATTTTCAAGAATTTTGCTTCAATAGTTTCATTATCTTGGTATCTCATGCTAAGCTAGTGTTACCTCTTTTATTACATTTTTCTTGTACCATATACCCTTCAAAAGCATATTTGAATTTTGCAAATAAATCTTACAGACCCTAACTACCATATACCCAATTACTTTCTATTTTAATCATGATGCATATAACCTTGACTGTGTGTATGAACCTCCTGACCTTGACTGTGAAGTTTAAAGGATAACGTGAATGTATTTTTAGAAGAAAAATTCATTAAAGGACATGTGAGTAGCACGTGCTCACTTTTTGTAAATGTTTTGGACGATATCCAATGGCCAGGGGGGTCGGTGTTACATTTCACACACTTTTAGGGAGTTTATTGTAGTGCACTAAAATGGAGGGCTATCGAGCTTATTTTTGAAAAAACTGAGGGGGTGCGAGTGTAATTTACTCTATTATAGATTAGAATACATTCTCACTCTCTCAATCAAACAAACTCAACATTCTCTCTTCTCTACTTTAGAAGTACATTTCACACACTACTTTTGTAACTAGCCAAAAAAATTGTCTCTCAACTATGGATGTTCAAATCCAAACTGATAAAAAAAATGAAAACTAATCCAAAAAAAATTGAACACCAATGAAAATTGAAATTATTTGGATTAATTTTTACATAACCGATAAGTTCAGTTCAATTTTCAAATTGTTTTTGCAAAACTAAACCGATCCTCTTAATAATAATATGTTGTATATTGCATTTCATGTGAGTGGCATGCACTTTTAATAATTTTTTGCTTTGAAGAGTTTAGTAATTACTAAGTCCCCATCTGCAAACTCCTCTACTCTCAATTATCTCAAATTACCTTTATTTTATCTTTATCTATATATTTGACCTTGTTAACCGCATATACCTTTCAATCTACCCATTTTATCTTTATTTCTAAATTAAATTTCAATAGTTAATAATAATCTTAGTAACCATAGGGATCACACATCCTCAACAACCTAGGAATCACACACCCTAGAGAACCACCTAGGAAACCCCCTTCCTAGGAATACAAAAAGATACCACTGTTTCTCACAAATCAAGAAAAACAAAAGTTATAGATCACTTTCGAAGTGAAGATATCACAAACTGCAGCACAATATTGACTCATGATCTCAATAAGAAAGGCTTATAGAGTATGATATTAATCCAATTCTTTTTTCCCTCCCTCCCTCCCTTTCAATTTTAGGTTTAGAAACATGGCCTTTTATAATAGGATTTTAATAATGGAAATTAAGACTTTTAATAAATTTGATATTCAAACTTAATTTCAAGATTCGTCAATGATAACTTGATTTAGGTAAATTAAGAAAAGATATAACCTTGAATTTTAAATCTCAGCTTAATCCTTTTTCGCAATAGCCTACCAATAATCAATTATCCAGGAGCACAATCGATTATAAGCGAGCTTATCATTGCACATAATCAAGTATCCAGAGAGGTAATTGATTATCTCAAAGAATAATCAATTATCTAAAAAGATAATCAATTATAAACGCAAATCATATCGCGAATAATCGATTAACTAGTATGATAATTAATTATGAACAATGTAATTGATTATTTCATTAAGCTTTACCCCAAAACAAGTTATTCATTTATATTTTCCAAAATTGTATAATTAAATTTTGCTTTAATAATTTAGAAAACATTATTTTTTATTTTAATCTATCAAAGTGAATCTTTTAAGCCAATCTTAACTAAGATCTAGAGTCTTACATAATTTCCTAATTCTTTAGTTTTGTCTTTATTAAAACCTTCATACCTTATCTTCTTATATTGAGCTTTTTCTATTCTTGGAGCATATCATCCTTTTAATTTGCTCTCCTTGAATAATTGCTTTATCTTCTCTAATACTCCCCCTGAGTCTATGCCTCCTCCTAAATGTATGTTTTCAACCTTTAAAATAAGAACACATAACCTTCCTCCCTCTTTAAGCATTATAAAAATATAATCAACCAAAATAGGCCAAGGCAATCATAAGAGGTGATGTTCAGTAGTAACACAAAACAAATAAGCCATAGAAAACCAACTATCAATATTATAACATGTGTGGGAAACATTATAAAATGAGAGTTCATATAAGCAATGGGAGCCTGATCAATAATGAATTCCACAAGTTATATCTATGTCATGAAATTCACAAGCAAATGGAAAAAATATCTAATCCATAAATAAACCAAAATAGTTCAAACAAATATGTATTAAGGATAGAAATCGTATAAAGGCATAATAGGGATAATAACATTCATAGAGCCATAAGGAGTCCTATCGTAAACCAAAAAGTCCTAACATAAGTCATGAAATCTTAAGGATGGTTCTAAAAAGGACCATACAAAAAAGTCCAAAAAGTCTTGAATGTATTAAATGAATGATCCTAGATATGAATTACTCAAATGAAAAACCAAAGTCAAATATGAATGAGAGATTTTAGAAATGAACCAATCTAAGCATGATTGTGATGTTATCAAATAATCTCAAGTTTCCCATGATTCAAATATGCACAACCAAGCAACCAAACATGCAATCATAGAATTTAACCAATTCAACTAGGTACATTTATCTTTATAAGAATATTAATTTATGAGCTAATTTTAGCAAGGCTGAATTACTAATTTGGTCCCTTAATTTATTTATTTTATTCAATTGGGCTCCTTTATTATTAAAAAGTTCAATTAGGTCCCATAATTTTTTAAAACGCTTCAATATTACCCTTTTTATCCAAAACGACGCTGTTTTCTGTCTAATGTTTCACTAAACATAGTGGAAAACAACTTCATTTTGTTGTTTTTGATGAAAAGGGTAACATTAGAGCATTTTTGAAAATTATGGAACCTAATTGAATCTTTTAAAAATAGAAAGAACTAATTGAATAAAATAAATAAACTAAAGGACCAAATTAGTAATTTAGCCTTTTAGCAATGCATCCTAAATACAAATTTCCTTATTAAAAGTATGATTATCTGAAAATGATGATCCTAATCAATAAAAAATCAATGAATGATTAAACCCAAATATGAGCGATTTTCAAATGACGTGCATAGGCAAAGATAATTTGATAGAGATAAGAAAAATTCATTGAATAAGAATTTTTTATATATATATTTTGAATCTTGGTGAAAAACATGGGCAAGTATGAATTTCAAGGGTAAATTATCAGAGCAAATCTAATTAGAGGCTTTGGGTCCCTTAAAATTAATCTCATTATAAATTGGATACCCATCTCCCTTTTTTCTCAAAGTGTTTTAAGGCTAATAATGACACACTCAATTTATCTTAAGCAAATGTCTTATCATAGGCTTGAAAGGTAACTCAATCTTCATTATTTATTTTGAGAACCTACAAGAATCATAAGGTCTTTTCTTTTGGATGTGTTGGGAGCATAGGATAAATAATATCAAGGTAAGATAAAGAAAGAAATGATACACAAAGGGCTAATATTCATATAACACTTTAGAATACCCTTTTAAAGCATAAGTGAAAGAATGGAATTTGTAAAAAGAAAATAATAATGAGTATATTAAGAACAAAATTTTACTTTTCATTTTTCTCCTTTTTCATTCCTTTTTCTTTTTATTTTTTACTTTTCTTTTTTCATTCTCTTTCTTTCTTTCTCCTTTTTCTTTCTTTTCTTTTTTTTCACTTCTTTTTTCTATTTCTTTTCCCTATAATCTTTCTTTTTACTTTTTAGATACATTTCACAATTCCATGAACCGAGAATCAACACCACTTAATATTTTCAGCTATACTTTAAATGGGTACCATCAAATATATAATTCAATTAGTATTATAGCTCGTGCATTGCATAGGTCAAAATCAATATATAAATTTTATGATTATAAGTTTTTAATCATAAAAAAGTAAAAAATTATTCACACCATTTAATAAATATGTTTACAGAAAAATATTAAATATATAAATACAATAATTGTCAACATAATAAATTAAAGTAATTAAAATTCAATAATAATATCAGTTTTTGCAATTCTATTTAATGATAATAGTAGAGTGAGACAAATTTAAATAAAAAAATAATAGTTTATTATTTCCATAATAGAAGAAAGAATAATGATAAATTATTATCCCTAAGAAACCGAAAAAAATTTATCTCCACAAAATCGGAGATGAGAGAGGCAAGATAGTTTTTTCCTTTTTTTAAGAATAGACAAGATAGTTAAAATGAGGTAAGAGATAAAAGAATTTAAATCAATATGCAAATTAGAAGAGATAAGAATAATTTATTCCCATGAAATCAAATAAAATCTTCATGAAATCAGAGATGAGATGGACAAATTAGTCTAAATTAAGAAAGAGATTAATGAACGAGGGAAGAAGAGATGAAGGAATAAGATAAGACATAAAGAAATTAAAATCAAGAGATAAGAAGAAGAAAAATCTTAAGAGAGGAATTTTTGAAAACGAATAATATTTGCATAGGGAGAAAGTATAGTTCACTTTTGCTTGAGAGAAGAAAATTTAAATGAATTTGAATATAAGACGTTGGAAAATAAAAGTCTCACAAGCTAGATAACTATTATAATTTATATATAAAGAGGATAAAGTTGTAGATATTCCAATAATTTTCACTTTAAAAAGGAACACTACTTGAACATTCAAATTGCAATCTCATTATTTAAAAAACAAACAGAATCATTAAAAAAAAACCATACCAAAGTGACGATGAATGCAATAGCCACTGTTTTTATTTAAAAAATCATACTTAAAATAATTTTTAATTTACTAATACTTTAAAAACTTTTTACTAACAATGTATGAATTAAACTCATAAATAAATAAATGGTCACATGTGTGCACTTTTGATTTTTTTAATTATTCTATAAAATATAATTCACCCAAATATTCTTGCTATACTGTATTAATTAAATTAAAGAGATGTAAGTTGACACCAAAAACAAAACAAAAATAGAAGCCTCATTTTTTTCATCATACTCAATGATATTATTTCATCCTATATAACACCACGATTTATAGCAAAACCAAGTGTTTTGACGTGGTTAAGTGCCTCTTTTGCTTAGAAAGCAATAGTAGAATAATACAAATTCTATTCATCTATAGCTTATGTGTCCAACTATTTCAAAAAGAAAACAAATTGAAGTATAAATTTAAGCAAACGGTTTCTTAACATAACAATTAAACTAACACTTATTAATATTTATTATTAATATATATATATATATATATATATATATATATATATATTGTACTAAACAATTTTATTTTATTTTTTGTAGTTGATTTACTTGAATCCAGAGAAAAGCATAGCTAGTCAACCATCTTAAAAGAATAAAAAATAACAACTCATGCAGCACAACAGCCAAATTTTTTTAAAATATCAAAATTATATGATCATAAAATTTTAAAGAAAACCAAAAAATAGAGAAAGGACATAGCATTGTATCGGTCATTCACAACTCTTCACAAATTAAATTAGGGCTTAGTGATACCTTAATTTTATAAGCAATAGCTAAAGATAATAAAAATTAAAGTAATTAAAAAAAATCAAATCCCATACCAAAGTAACAACGAAAGCAAGAAGACAATTCTAAGAAATGAAAGATGCGAAGAAAGTCTTTTAGTAACCCGTTTTTATAGTCAATCATGTTCCTAAAATTACTATCTGTCATTTAAAATTTGAAAAGTTTGAGAGATAAAGACTGAGGAAGATAAAAATTGAGGGTTTGTTTTAATCTTGGGAGGAGGAGGGTTGATAAATAAATAAGAAGAATAGGATTAGATGAATAGGGATAAGTGACAAATTACAAAGATGATTTTATAGATAATGATTTAAAATAAGAAAATAGAGTAGTACATAAAAGAAGATAAGCAAGAATGTGAAAAAAGATCAGAAAATCTAATATAAGTTTTTCTGTTGTTGATTTTGTTGAGAGAGGGAGAGGAGTGGTTAGGAGGAGAAAGAAAAAATAAACATAGAAGCATTGCACGTAGAAGAGTGAATTACACCAATTCACCACAAAAGAATATTCAAATAAAATTAAATGTGAAGGAGAGTGAAAAAAAATGAGCTCTTCTAGTGATAAATAAAAGTTCTCATCTAATATATAAAGTAAATTAAAAAAAATAAAGGTACCAAGAAAATTAATTTTAGAGTAACAGGCTCAAAGTTAGAACAAAATTCGTGAGATACATATTACAACATTCTGTCATATCCAATCATTTTCAAAGTAAAGAAACCATCTTAGAATTTATTAATTTATTATATGTAAAATGATGATATTACCATTGAGGAGAGTACGGTAGTTCATTGCATGGAATTGCTTTTAGAGCCGGTGTCATTGTGTAATAGCAACATGATCTCAGCTGCATAACTAATGGGGCCTTTCGACGGAGGCATCATTGAACGCGATATCGGGCCGCTTTATAGGATGTTTGATTACAAGTGAGAATCAAGTTTGAGATCAAAATAATAAGTTTTGTTCGGCATTTTATTTAATTCTCAAAATTAATTTTATGGTGAATACAATTTATATTTAGGATAGTAAATGTTTTAAACTTTTTCATTGATAAAGTTAGCTAATATTTTTGCTTGTATATTGTATAAGATAAATGTTTATTGATATATAGATAAAACTTATAAGAAATAAATATTTTTGAATATATAAATTATATTATAATTAAAATTTTAATAAATAAATATCTTTAAATATATAAATTATATTTTGATAAATATATTTAAATATATAAATTTAAATTGTGATATAAGATTATTTTAACTATTAATACTTTCTTTTAAAAAATTAAGTTTAAAGATGAGTTTGGTCTATATAATATATTGCATTTTTTATTTTTTGGAAGAGGGCATTTTTTATTTTTGTCCTTGTAATTTCTTTTTAAAATGGTCCTTATAATTTTTTTTATTTTAGTCCTTTTTATTTTGTTTTAGTTCTTATAATATATCTATTTTTTTTGTTTTAGTCCCTATAATATTTTGTTTATTTTGAGTTAGTCCTTTTGAAAAAAAAAAATCATAGAGACTAAAAACAAATTATTCACATATTACAAGGATAAAAATGAAAAAATTAGTATATTACAAAGACTAAAACAAAATAACAAGAACCAAAATAAAAAAGAGAAACTTTACAGGGACTATTTTTAAAAAAAATTATAAGAACTAAAACCAAAAGGTGATATATTACATGGACTAAAAATATATTAAGCCAAAAAAACTATATAAATTCAATTTAGAGATAGAGATAAAAGAGGATAGACTAAAAGAGATAAACAATTGAGAAAATTAAGCATATGGATAAAAATAAAAGAAAAATAGTTTGAGATGATTGAGAAATTTTTTTGACTAACTACGAGAATAGTGTGTGAAATACATATCTAAATTAGAGAAGAGATAAAATATTAAGAATATCTAATTGAGATGATGAGGAGAGTGAGAGACTCACTTCAAATTGTGTATTCTAATTTTTATATATAAGAGTAAATTTTGGATACAGGACTTTAATAAAACTTAATTACTCGTATTTATATTTTAACAATTATTTTACTTTACCATTTAAACAAAATGAATTTTTTCAAAGTCGTTTTTAGAATATTATTTCATAAATCAATTTTTTTAAACCTCAATTCTCATAAAGTCAATTCAGCTAAAGTTTAAAATAAATACAACCGACAGTGTAATTGTTCTTCTTCTTTTTTATACATTTTATTTTTAAGTATAAAAATTACTTTTTTCAAGTTTAAAAATTATCGAAATGAGTTTTTTCTCTCCCAACAAATTTTGTTTCATACATACAATGAAGAATTAAATTTCTATCAACATATCTGTGCTAAACTTTGTTAACTAGTGATATATTTATTCTGAACATGGTGGTGACCTCATCAGTTGTATTTCTCTAAACCACATGTTATTTATTCTTGTATTGAATATAAAATTAATTGCTATATAAATAATAAAAAATTCATTCCCCAGTTATCCAAAAAAAATCTTAAGTAGGGAAAACCACTTTTGACCTTTAAAGAAATACATGTGATTGTAGTGTTTGCGTCTGTGTGGTTATAAGTGATTAAGTGGACCTGACAATAAACTTGTACATCTAATTATCCAAATCATAGTCACCAATTCACCCCGATTCCACTTTTAAGTCACTGGCTGTCTGCTGGTGGTCCACAGGTCCGGGCAACATGAGTGCTGGTCTTATTTGGGTTGAAATTGTTGCAAAGCGTTAATATCAACAATGATTATAGCTTTTTTAGGATATATTATTAATTCAAAGTCCCAACTTTTTGAAACAATAACAAAATTAAATAGCTAAATTAGTTTATAAAAAGCACATTATCGGATAACCAATTCTTAAAAATAAAATATTATGTAAGGATTTAGAATATTTATTCCATCCAAAAAAATGTGTTTAGGAGAGTAGATCGTACTAAAGGTGGTTAGTCAGGTTTTGCAGCAGAGATTGGTCATCAACAAAGTCGGTGGATATTTTACACCTATAACATGGTTATCCAAAAACATATATTCCATCCATTAAATCAATAATTAATGTTTGGGGTGAATATGAGTTTTTGATTTTGATTTTAAACATAAATTTAAAATAAAACGTGTTTGATTTAAATACAACTGAATTCATTTTTATTAAGTTTTGAAATATTTTAGATCATTTTTTTAAATGGTAATTTTATCTTTTAGTTGTAAAAATAAACCATTTTCTTATTTTGCCTTTCTTGAAAGACTTGCTACTACCATCATCATCCATCATCATTGTTATACCGCCTTCTATTTAACCATTATTATCATTATTGTTATTATTATTGTTGTCACTATTCTTGTTATTATTAATATTTTAACCTCTATTATTATGTTATTGTTATTGTTCATGAGTCTATCACTATTGCCGTTGTTATCCTCTCTTACCTTAATACTTGACTAGTTTTTGAGTAAATGAGTTGAAAAAATATATATTTTGAGATAGAGATTAGTAAATGACTAAAGGGGAAGTGATTTCTGTGATTTGGATTTAAATTTTGATATTAAAATTTAAAAATTATAAATCACAAATTGATAAATAATTTTAATTTTAAAAAAATTTAAAATTAAAACTTACAACCAAATCAAATAAGGCCCAAGTTAAAGGTGTCAATAATTAATTTGATTAACAAAATGTATATTTAATTTGAGCGTTACTATTCAGTACGAATAGCATAGACACAAAATGGACAGGGTAGTGGCTTAATATCATCTTTTCAAATAAATATTAATTAAAAAAATTTAAATGTAAAATAGATTTTGATGGTGATCAAGGTTCGTGCATATTTGACGAAAAACCTATTCGTACGAAATACTTTTCATTTAATTTATATAATAATTGTTATTATATTTTCCGTATTGAATTGAGAATCTAGTAAAGAGAAGAGAAAATAAGTTATGCACTAACAGTATAAAATAATTTTATATTGTTATCTAATCACAACCAATTGTGTATAGTAAGTTTGTTGACTTTGATAATAATCATCCTAAAAGTCATACTAAAGCTAATTTTTAATTAGTTGACAGTGCAAAAGTTTTTACACTGACAGTATATAACAAATAAACTCGAGAAGAGAAAATAGGTTATATACTATTACACTGTTATCTAATCACAATCCACTGTGTATAATAAGTTTGTTGACTTTAATAATAATCATCCTAAAAGTCACACTAAAGTTAATTTTTGATAAGTTGACAGTGTAAAAGTTTTTACACTGACAGTACATAGTAATTAAACTCGAGAAGAGAAAATAGGTTACGTATTGACAGTATAAAATAGTTTTATATTGTTATCCAATCACAACCCATCGTGTATAGTAAGTTTGTTGACTTTGACAATAACTATCCTAAAAGTCACACTAAAACTGATTTTTGATTGGTTAACATTGTAAAAAACTTTACATTGACAATGCATAATAATTAAACTCTAAAGAGAAATATTTAAACTGAAATTAATAGCTCTTAATTATAGACACTTCGAGAGTATTATTGTTGACGTCAATCGTGTTACTTGTAGACGTTAGTCACACAACATTAATGAATTATTATTCATTCTTAATTAAATTGAAACACAATCAAGTCAAAATAATTGAGCTTGCTTAAATCTTAAAGGAACGATCTTATTTTTCTGTCTTTTCATATGTGATTCGTGGATAATGTATTGCCGAAAGGATTCTCCTGTAAGCCATGAAATGAAGAATTGAAATGCGGAATGCTTTCTAAGTATATGAAACATGTACGTTGTCCCACCGTCAGCAACATTTACACAGAGGGTTAATTCTTTTAATTTAGATTATGTATGATTTTTATTTTTATTTTTTAAAATAAATTAAGTTTTTTATTTTTACAATTAAATAAATTCAATTTTATAATCTATTGTTTATTTAAAATTCTTAATTATTATTTTTTATTCAAATATTTGAGGGTTTATAATAAATTTGAGATATAATATAATTTTAAAAGTTTAAAACTCAAAAATTTTAGTAGAAATCTGATGAAGTTTAAAGGATTTTATAGCATATGAGATAGAGTTTTAAGAGGAAAATGAAATTTTGCTAATTTATTGTTTTGATTGGTAAGTTTTTTGTAAAGGAAAATTTAAAACAAGATTTCGAGTAGGATTCAAAGACGAGATTAGGATTTTCAATTTAATTTATAAAAAAAAATTAGTAGAAAATGAGAATCTGAAGATTTTTAAAATAAAGAAAAATAGAAAGACCAAGTTTATTTAATTTTGAAAATAAGACAATTAATTCGAAAAAAAAACTTAAGAAATCAAAACTACAAATTATTTAAAATAAAGAAATAAAAATATAATTAAACCTAGGTGATGATGATAATGATAATTAAATTTAAAGATGGCTGCAAACTAAGATATATATATATATATATATATATATATATATATATATATGGGTCATGATCCATTGACACCAAGTGTTAAAGTTAGTCAAATTATACTTTTAATAACTTTTTGTAGAATGCAAATTTAATCGATCTAACCGTTGAATTTGATGTTCTTATTAATTAGATTAAGTATACAAAATTCCATACAATTCTAAAATTATTTAGTAGTTCATCACATCACTTTATTTTAACGTATAATATGATATTAAAATATATATGTAAATATTCAATGTTAGATAACATATTTAAAAAAATCCAAATGATGTGAAATTTGATATATATGATTATGAAGATAATATTATATAATTTAACGGTTGAATTGGTTAAATTTGCATTATACAAAAAGTTATTAAAAGTGTAATTTGACTAACTTTAACGCCTGATGTTAACGGATCTCGACCCTATATATATATATATAAAGAGAGAGAGAGGATCAAGTTATTACAAGATTAATTCTTGAAACAGTTACTTTACTTAATAACTCTTGATATATATTAAATTTTAACGATCAAACTATTGAATTAAAAGATTATATTGAGTAAATCAAGTCTACAAAAATTTGAAAACTATTTGATAACAATATGAACAGAAAAATTACAAATGTCTAGAAGCTAGATTTAAAATTATGTTGCTTGGATAATGCTTCTAGAAGTTATCAAAAGATTATTTTTGAAACCAGAAAACTTCAAAGATACTTCTAAATGAGTAAAACAAATTAGTTTTAAATGAAACTTTCGAGAATTAATAAAAACCTAAACAAAACCTATTTCAATGGTTAAAACCTAATTTCACAAGAAAATGATAAGTTCTAAAACAAAAAATCAATTCAAAAGTTAAATAATAGTATAATAAGCACTTACACTAAAATAAAAACGAGTAAGAGGATACTGCACATGAAATTTTTATACTAGTTCACCTGCAAATCACTTAGGTTATGCCTAATCCCTACCTCAGTTGGTATTTCTCACTGTAATCACTTCTATATTACATAAGGTATTCTTTCATAAACCTCCACCAACTTCCCAACAATCAGTATTCCTTTCTCAAGTCTCTATAGGTTCAACCACAACTCTACTAGTTGTTCACCAACAATATGTTGTATATAATAGGGTATTTCAAAAGGCATAAGTCTCACATTGCTTGAATTGCTTTTCTATCAAGTGTTTATATATCAAAATGTATTAATACCTTTCAAAGTGACTAGTAAAGAGGAGAAGGTTCGCGCACATGAGAATAGGCCTCATGGGCCTGTTGCAGTGCAAATCTGTCAAATCCCCCCCCCCCTTATGCGTGCGAGTATGAGCTTCAAAAATCTTTTTAGCTTTGAATTTGTTTAATTACTTTTTCAAAATTTAAATTTAAAATTTCAAGGGAGCTCATCAATGATTAGGGAATTAATCGGAGATTTTATTTTCTGAACGTTTTCTTTCGAACGCTTTTTCTTCTTAACGTTTTCTAAACGTTGCTTGGTTCACAATTTGTTTTCTGAAATTGTTGAACGTTCTTATTGTATCTTGGGGGACTTGCGCGCGAGTATGAGCCTCAAAAATCTTTTTAGCTTCGAATTTGTTTAACTACCTTTTCAAAATTTAAATTTAAAATTTCAAGGGAGCTCATCAATGATTAGGGAATTAATCAAAGATTTTTATTTTTCTGAACGTTTTTTCTTCTTTAACGTTTTCTAAACATTGCTTGGTTCACAATTTGTTTTTCGAAATTGTTGAATGTTCTTGTTGTATCCTGGAGGATTTGTGCAGTATCCCACGGATAAGTCCCGTAGGAGCAATGCTATCCCACACCTCAGGAAGTTTTCATCAGTCGACAACAACACAATAACTCACTTAGTTAGCTTGGTGCAACACTTCAAACAGTATTATACCTCCTTATTAACCTCTAGAGAAATACAATATCCTTAAAAAATACATACTTTGACTCTTTTGTTCTTTCTAACACTCAAACAATGTATGCACAATATGACACAGAGCCTAAATACACTCTTTAAGATATTACAAATGATAAAGAAATATTTTCTGATAGCTTTTGAAATATGTTACGATTTTGCTTCTAAAAAATTAATATATTGCAAAATGCTCATTTTACTTCGGATTAATTTCAGTGAATTCAATCAATACTAGTCATTCAAGTTTATATCTTTATTGTTGTTTGAAGCACAATCAGATACTTGATGTGAGCACTAAATTGAATTTATGTATTCACAATTTTTGTTTCTTAACTTAATTAATTAACGGATATCATAAATTTTAAATTATAACAGGAGAAGTGATTCTATTAGTAATAAATATTTTTCTACATACTTTATTTTGAGTCTTAAAAACACGTCTTTGTGTTAGTTAATTGACATTTATATTCAAACCCAAGACTAGAAACAAATTGAGATTTAATTTCTTTAGAGTAGTAAGGTGTTTTTTTTTTTTTGTGTACATGACGGCAATGAGGATAGAACTTAGATTCCTCATGCAAACTACCCCTACTTCTTGCCACTAAGCCGACCCTAGTGATTCAAAGTAGTAGGGTGTGCAAAGTAAGTAAAAATTATATTCGTTATTGATTTAAAATAGTTAATTTATGACATATTCTAATTTAAATTAAAGGTAAAAATATACTTTTTACATTTTTACTTCACATACGTTCTTAATTCTTATGAACGCACATGATACAATAGTAAAATTTAAAAGATAAAATAAAGAGCGAAAACCCTAATAAAGTTTCAAGCTGGATGTGGTTGCGTCTCCATTACTTGACAGTGGGGCGTCTTGCCCAATTATTACAAATTTTTTTGGACGAACTCGATTATCCATTTTTTTATTTGGGCAGGAACCCAATTGTCCAATTTAAGATGTAGTGGATATCGAGTGGACTATTTACTTTGCCATCGTGGGTCTAGGTTCAAGTGGACCTATTATTTTGGCAGGAACCCAATTCTCTCTCTCTCTTCCATTAAATTAGTTCTAAAAGCTCATATATATGCTTTTATAGATGCAATACTCAATTATTTAGGGTAAACAATCGATTATTGGTCATTTAGAGAATATTTTAGATTTCTGATCTCGCAAAATAATAGATTATTTGGACCTAAATAATTGATTATGTGAAATATATAATTGATTATTTTGTTATTCCATAAATGAGTTTTCTAAAGAGCAAAATATCAATTATTTGGAATAATAATTAAATATTTCACGAAAAGAGAGTTCTTGATTCCTAAATAACAAATTAATTAAAACAATTAATCGATTATTTCATAGAACAGAATATCTCCTCACTAAAATAATCAATAATTTTGTTTCAATAACAAATTATTTGATCTCAAAACTTGAATTTTCATTTTCCAAAAAAAAATAAAATGTACCAACAAAAAAAGCTTGAATTTTAGATCAAACAACTTCAGAACTCAAAAGTACTCTAAAACAATTCCAAAACACTTCTAACAAAATCTAAGCATTTCCAAATCATGAAGTTTAAAATAAAAGCTTTAAAAATTAAATAGAGGTTCTTTGGTAAATTTCATTTCTTTTTTAGTTTTAAAACACCTTTTAAGCTAAAAGCTATTTGGTAAAAAAAATTAAATTTATTTCAAACTAATTCAATAGAAGAATGTATTGATAAAAAAAATATTATGTAAAATTAATTTTTGGTTACAATTATATAAAATAATTTAATCAACATAAATTTATTTTAATGATAACAAAATACATAAAAGTATTAAAATATATACATTTCAATTTTTAATTTTAAAAATGTCAAAACTTGTTTTTAATTAATAAAAATAATTTAAAAGATGATTTAAAAATATTTAATTGTATGTAATATTAATTAAATAAATTAAGTATTAATTACAAAATATTAATTATTTAAAAACTTATATAGTATTATTCAATAATACTTTTAGAAGATAAAAATAATTTATTTAAACATAATTCAATAATGTCAATATATATTCAAAAGTATTTAATAAATATATTGTTGTAATAAAAATTAAAAAACTTAACTACAAATTAAACATTTAAAGAAATTGAAATCTAAATTCAATTTAAAAAATAAAAACTATGAATATTTTAAAATATCAAAATTCTTATAATTATATTATTTACTCATTTTATAAATATTCTTTTATTCCATGCAATGAAAATTAAAATAAAAAATAAAAATAATCATTTTTTATTTTCTAAACTAAATAATTTAAAAACAAATTAAGATTTCACAATAAATGAACACAATTTAAAATAAACTAAAATTTGTGAAAATTATTTAATGGGAAAGTCGGTGAAGCACTCAAGTTGAGAAATAAGTGAAAAATTAACAAAATGGTATTTTAAGTCGAGCTAGAATTTGAAGAGTAAACTACATGAAAAAGCTTCACGTAAGCTGTAAAAAGTTCTCCCTACTAACTTAATTAGAAGCTATTTTTTTTCAAATTTGTTTTATGAAAACAAGTTGCTTATTTTTTAATAGCTTTTATGAAAAGTGTTTGGCCTAACTTTTCTTTTTAAAGAGAAGAAAAGCTTAAAAAGTTGGACCAAACACAATAAAGCATGTGAACTTTCACTTTTTTCTGATTTTATAGGTCACATGCGAAAAATTGTTTGCACTTTGTTTTTACTTTTGTTTTGATTCAATAAGAACATCAACTCCTTCTTGCAAGTTAGCTCCATTTTCTTGTCTCTATTGTTCTACATTCTTGTTATTAGGGGTATAAATGAGTTGAGCTATTTGTAAATTTTTTGAGCTCAACTTGTTAAATGCTTGTTCAAGCTCATTTGTTTAATTAAATAAGCAAACTCAAGCTTGAGATTTGACTCGATTATTTAAATGAGTCAAATCCAAGCTTTACAAGCTTGATATTAACGACTCGTTTATTTAGATTGATGATGAAAATCTTACTATCCTTTGTTTGTTATTTATATATTCATTATAGAAATATGTGAAACTTTGTTAAGAGTATTAAAATTAATTTTAATTTTTCTTTTTTATAATAGTCAATAAGTTATTAATTATTTATGAAAATGAAATAGTCTAAAATGTTTGAATTCTATATGCCACATATTGAGTACACATATTTCTATTTGTAGATTATTATATTGTATTTAGATGTTTAATAAATATTAAATTCATAAAGTTATAAATTAATTTAAGAAAATTTTTCATAAAAGTAAAAATAATTAAGTTATAAATGAACTAAAGAAGCCAAGTTCAAGCCTTATATTTTTTAAATAAATCAAGCTCAAGTTTTTAGTTAGGCTCATTTAAATAAATGAGCCAAGCTTGAACAATCAATTTTTTTCACAAGTTAAACCTAAACTTTAAATGCCCAGCTTAGCTCGACTCGTTTACACCTCTACTAGTTATCATAGATCTTCTACTTGGTTGTATTCATTTATCTCTGTTTTAACTTCCTTTCAAAGAATGGGAGGAAGTTTTAACAGAGATGAATGAATATCTCTCAAATGGAAGGTTTATAACAACAGAAATGTTGAACAAGGAAACAAGAAGATTAAGTTTACTTGGAGGAGGAAATTGACATTGCTATTATACCAAACGAAAACAAAAAATAGGAGTGATCAAATCTCTCACATTTGTCCCATGTAACCAAAAAAGAAAATGTTCATGGTACGTATGTGTATTGTTATGTATGGAAGGGAGCGATTCCTTTTGCTAGTTGATGACAATGTTTTTAATTTCCTTTCGAATACATTGTTTTGAGTATAGTCATTGTTATAGAAAATTTGTATACATTCAATTTAGTTATTGTAATATGAAAATTGCACTTGTATTTTGATATACACACACACACACGAGACATATCATTTATATAAATAATGAAATAAAACTATTCTACATTTTTCCCTATATTTGTACTTTTTGAATTAGAATATTGAATAGTGTATGGATATAATGTAGTTGTATTGTTTTTTTAATAGACTTTTTATATCAATTATTGCCATAATCAATGTGGAAAGAGATTTTCTATGTCGGTTTGAACCACAACTGATGTAGAAAGTAGGTACTTTTTACATTATTTCTTGCTACAACTTATATAAAAAGTAACTTTCTACATTGATTCTAAAACTAATGTGGAAAACCCTTTTTGTACTAGTATTTACTTTAGGTGGATTTATACACCATATTAATTTATATTAAAGGGTTTAAATGAATATCATACTTTTCATATTCTTTCAATGAAAGTATTCCAAAACAACATTAGTAAAATATGTCTTATGTATTCTATATATAGGAAGAATTACAAAATTGACCAAAATTTTTTTCTCTAATTTGAAATCAAATCAAATAACTAAATATTTTCAAAAATACATTGTAATGATATAGTCACAAGAAATGGAATTAAAAAATATCTATTCCCTTGCAAAACATCCGATAATAAAAAACAATGAGATATCTATGAATTTAAATTGTAATCAATGCCTTTCATTGGCTTAATAGAAAGTTAAGTACATATATTTTAGTTCTTAATCATCAATCTGTTAGACCTTCATCATGAGAATGACTATATTGGCTATTACACTTTTAAAATCCTATTTATAACTTCTAATTACAGTGTGTTTGCTCTCTTTTATTCGTGTGACATGCTTGAAAAGAAACAAATTATAACCATAATAGTTATTGAATAAAAATGCTGATAGAAGATTAATTTAATATTATTTTTATTCTTCGTATAAATAGACATCATTTGAGAATTTTTGGCTTCCTAAAATTTATAATGTAACTTATTATAGAGGCCTTAATTATTTATTGTTCATAAGGTCAAGACACATATTAAATGGATGTTTTAGAATAAGTTTTAAGCAATTAAGTTTTTTAAGGGCTTAAGTTACTAAGACAGAAATATTAGTAAAATAATATCTTTAATAACTTTTTACCTTAAATCATGTGATATTAAAGTTATGTTTAGCTCAACTTTTATTTTTTGTTTAAAAGCTACTTTAAAGTTAAAGCTCAAAATAAAAGTTTTAAAAATAAAGTAAAAGTAGTTTGGTTTTTTTTTTTTTTTAATTTTAAAGCTTCTTTTAAGGTAAAAGTTGTTTAGTAAAAAATTTTAAATTTATTTGAAAATAATTGCCTCACTTAATAGAATAATACACACACACATACATTTTGATAAAATAAAAAAATGTAAAATTGATTTTATTTACAATTATGTAAAATTAATTTAATCAACATAAATTTATTTTAATGATAACAAAAATACATAAAAGTATTAAAATATATACATTTAAAATTTTTAATTTGAAAATGCCAAAAATTATTCTAATTAATAAAAATTAATTTTAAATATGATTTATAAATATTTTATTATATATAATACTAATTACAAAAGTATTAATTACAAAAGATAAAATATTAAAATTATATTATTGTTCAATAATATTTTTAGAAGATAAAAAATAATTTATTTAAATAGAATTCAATAATGGCAATATATATTAAGTAGTTTTAACAAATAATCCAAAATGTACTTAACAAATATATTGTTGTAATCAAAAATTAATAAATTGATTCTCACAATAAATTGATAACTTAAGTTAATCTAATTGAGTAACCGTTGATATTTCAATTTATTGATTCAACAGTTATTTTAAATCAAGATGATGCCACAACATTTATATGAATAACCATTCAAAATAATTAGCTTATTCATATTAAAACAGTACATGTTTTCTAGGCCCCGAAAAAGTTGGTTTAAGAAGATAATAACTATTTTAGTAATTTTATGATTAGCGGGGGTAGGGTGGATAGTAACATCCCAATCGCCACCCTTAACTTTGACAGCTAGGGAAAACCCGAACCTCAAATTTGGGTTTTTCCCGTCAAAGTCGGGGCGGGTTTGGACAGGTACCCACCTGTGTGGGTTTGTTTGCCATGCCGAAACGGAAAAGCCTGTGAAGCACTCAAATTGAAAATTCAATAAAAAATTAAAAAATATATGGTATTTTTTGTTGCTTTGAGATTTGAAGAAAGGACTGTATGAATAAGCTCCATGTAAGCTGGAAAAAAAAAAGTCCTCTTACCAACTTAATTATAAGCTATTTTTTTCAAATTTTGTTCTATGAATATAAGTAGCTTATTTTTTTAAGAGTTTTTCATGAAATGTAGTTAACCCAACTTCTCATTTCAAAGAGAAGATAAGCTAAAAAAAAAAAAAAACTGGGCCAAACACTCTATAATAGTGATGATCATATATACAATTCTACATCATATTATACTATTTTATTAGAACTTTAAATACAAAGGTTGGATCTAAAGGTGTAAATGAGTTAATATATTCGTGACCTATTTGAACTCGACTCATTAAATGCTTGGTCAAGCTCGTTTATTTAATTAAATAAACAAACTCAAGCTTAAAATTTGGCTCAATTATTTAAATGAATCAAGCCCAAGCTTTATAAGCTCGACATTAATGACTCGTGAATAAATCATTTATTTAAATTAATGATTGTGGACTTTACTATACTTTTCTATTTATATAATTATTATAGAAATATAGAGAACTTTGTTGAGAGCAATAAATTGATTTTGAAGTTTCTTTTTTATAGTAGTCAATAAGCTATAAATTTTTTATTTACTAGATTATGAAAATGTAATAGTCTAAAATGTTTGAGTTTCACATGTCACATGTTAAGTACATATTTATATTTGTAGATTATCATATAGTATTTAAATTTTTATTAAATGTAAAACTGAAAAGGTTAAAAAATGTAAGATTTTTTCATAAAACAAAAATAATTAA
The DNA here is from genome assembly GCA_004329165.1 of Spatholobus suberectus. NCBI lineage: Eukaryota > Viridiplantae > Streptophyta > Magnoliopsida > Fabales > Fabaceae > Spatholobus > Spatholobus suberectus. The sequence continues at coordinate 78,695,497 of CM014733.1, forward strand.
GTTATAAATGAGCTAAACAAGTCAAGCTCAAGCTTTCAATTAGGCTTGTTTAAATAAATAAGTCAAGATTAAGCAACTAATTTTTTTTACAAGCTAAGCCTAAACTTTAAGTATTCGGCTTGGCTCGTTCACACCCCTAGTTGGATGGATAAAATTTAATTTTGATAAAAGACTATTAAATGTATTATTTTACTAAGTTTAATCCACTAAGGTCGACCTAATGGTGAGAGATTTGAATAGTATGCACAAGGTTTTAGGTTCCAACCTTGTTGTCACCATTATACATCAAAATAAAAAACTTACTAAGTTTTAACCATATGTGTGTGTGCGTGTGTGTGTGTGTGTGTGTGTATATAAGAGAGAGAGAGAGAGAGAGAGAGAGATTTCATTTGAAATGAATGTGTTTTTAAAATAAATAAATCATAATACTACCTCCTTACCATAACTATTGATGTTTAAGGTTAATATACATGGATTAAGAAATATTTAATGGATGTAAAATATTATTATATTTGGACTAAAATGTTCTTATTTAATATCTTGATCCTTAATGTTGCATCACTAGTAATGAGATATTAAATAAGGATATAATTGAGAAAAAAAACATTAATTAGACTTTGAATTTCTAAAACATCAATTGTTTTGAGATAAAGAAAAGGCTAAAACATTTATAGTTATGGAAAGGAGGTAGTACATTTATTTTTATTTTATTTGTGATTTAAATGATTAAAGTTTAAATGTAGTTAGGAGTGGAGATTCCATTAAAAGTAGTAGTCAAGTTTTTTTGATAGAAATTAATCATCAGTAAAGTTGATGAATACTTAACATCTTGGTAAAAAAAAGTGTAAAAATAAATATATTCTTGTTTATTTATTTTAACATTAATTACCTTTTTTGTTAAAAATAGATATCACTAGCTTCTAACTAGAAGACCCAACCCGTCTCACTAACCCGGCCCTACCGAGGGTGATTTTGACGGGTTTGGATTTTGAAATTAGATCGATACATTTTAAAGACAAGTTTGGGTTATGCTTCGAGTTGTCTTAACCCGGTTTGGTGTCTTATATTTTCTTAAAAAATATAAGTTTTTTAAATAATTGTGTATTAATAATACAACTTTTTGATTTAATAGATAATATTTTGTATAATATGTATTATATTTATAATGATATTATTTATTTTAAAATATATATTGTAAACTATACCTTAATTTAATTTTTATACTTTTTTTATTCTACGATTTAGACATACATAATGGTAAAATTGATATATTACGTTAAAAAGTCAGACTAACTCAGTCTAGTCCTATATGTTTCAAATCTTGATTGAGTCGGGTTCGGATTCAAATAAATGATTCGATCAAAATTTCAGGCCAGGTAGGGACAAAGCTAGACTCGTGGCTTGCTCTCCCCTACTTCTGACGTTATTGTTGCTCTCTCACAATGCTTATTTCTATTTATTATGCAATTTTAATATCTAAACCACGTGAATAGGTTAAGGAAAAAAATATAATAAATGATTTTTATTATCAATGTAATAATTTTTTTACTAATATTTTATTTTAACTTTTTGATCTTCATAAGAGTTTAGAAGAGGAAATAAGTTTGAAATGAATGAGAATTTACTTCATTTTTTTATCAAAACGGGTAAATGGGTATTTATACAATGACGAAGTGAGCCTACGTAATATTCACTGGTCATGCATATATTTGATAAAAAACCTCTACCCACTAACAAAATGCATAACGGAATGGTAAATAAAAGGAATCCTAATTATTTGGTGGGACCATTTATTGCTAAGTTGGGCTGGGAATATCTTCTATTTTGGCAGCTTCTGTATTGGCATCTTCTGCATGCAAGTCGGTTAACACCCCCTCGCAAGCTGGAGCATGGTAAATGTCTATCATGCCCAGCTTGAAGAGAAATGTAGAGAACTGTTTAGGGGACAAGGCCTTGGTGAAAAGATCTGCAACTTGAGCATGTGTGGTGATGGGCAGTAAGCGTAAAATTCCAGAATTTAGTTTTTCTTGCACCAAGTGACAATCTATTTCAAGGTGCTTTGTGTGTTCATGGAAAACGGGGTTGGCGGTAATGTGGAGAGCACTGCGACTATCACAATAAAGGGCAGGTATCTTGGCACAAGTGACTTGGAGATCTGATAGGAGATACAACAACCACTGCAACTCACAAGTGGCAGATCCTAAAGCCCGATATTAAGCCTCAGAGGAAGAACGTGAAACTATCTGCTGCTTCTTTAAACGCCATGAAATGAGAAAGAATCCAAGAAAGAAACAACAACCAGAGACAGAGCGCCGAGTATCAATGCATCCCGCCCACTCTGCATCACTAAAACCAAGTAATTGTAATGAGGAATTTCGGGGAAAGAAGAGACCCCTTCCTGGACAGCTCTTAAGATAACGTAGCACCCAACAAGCTGCATGAAAATGGACTTGAGTAGGACATGACAGGAATTGGCTAAGCTACTGAGTTGTAAATGTAATGTCAAGTCGAGTCGTGGTAAGGTATAGCAATCGCCCAATAAGTCTCCTGTAAGAAGAAATGTCATCGTATGATTTCCCTTCATCATGATACAACTTAATAGATGGATCAAGTGGGGTCTTGGCTGGCTTAGCACCTGTGAAACCCAAGTCAGCCAAAAGATCAATACAGTATTTGCGTTGACAAAGAGAAATTCCCATCTTTAAGTAAGCTACCTCCAGCCTCAGGAAATATTTTAGAATGCTAAGGTCCTTAATTTTAAAAAAAGTGTCAAGAGCAGCCTTGATGCAATTAAATTCTGACAATGAATTTCCGGCTAACATAATGTCATCAACGTATACTAAAAGAGGTGTGAAATCAGATCCACGAGATTTGATAAATAATGAATGGTCTCATGCAGCTTGGGCATAGCCATGTGAGAGAAGCATTGAAGTTAATTTTTCATACCACTTGAGGCTGGCCTATTTAAGGCCATATAAGGACTTCAATAATTTGCAAGCTTGGTTCTCTTTGGTGCAAGAAACTCTTGGTGGTATTGGCATATACACATCCTCATCTAGATCACCATGAAGGAATGCATTGTTCACATCCAACTGATGCAAATGCCAATTATGAATGGATGCCAGGGCCAAGATCATGCGTACAGTGGTGAGTTTAGCTACTGGTGAAAAGGTATCAAACACTCAAATTGATTAGCCTCATCATAGCTCTTAGGTTCAGTTATGGAGGAAACAGAGAGGACAAAACACAACTGAGAATGGGAAATGTTAGCATAGGAAACATAATTGGAAAGAGGGTAAAGAGTACTTGGACCACCAGAGGCAGAATGGTTGGTTGAACCAATTGAAGAGTTACATATATAATCAGCCAAACGTGGTGGTTGATGTTTGATTCGAGTGGATCTTCGAGGTACATCTTCTGTAGATACCTATTGATTGTGATCATTAGTGAACTCGTCAGTTGCAGCAAGCTCAGTGACTGGTTACAGTGGATTATTGGGATTACTTGGTGTCAAAAGGTCACCAAACCCCCTTATATCATTTTTTTGATTTGGAATGGTCTTCTCCTTGTGAGTGGGAGCAAGATAATCCCATCCATGATCCGGGTCAGTGTGATAAGGTTTACAGGGCAAAATATTCTCATGAAAAGTTACGTCTTAGGATATAAAAACTCCTTTAGTTTTAAGATCTATTAGAACAAAACCTTTGGTTCCAAATTTGTATCTAAGGAATAGGGACTTTCTAGCACGGGGGTCGAGTTTGGTTCTGTGGTTAGGTAAGGTGGAGGCAAAACAGAGGCTACCAAAGACTTTAAAATCTTGAAGGTTTGGGGGATGGCCATAAAGAAGATGATAAGGTGACTGATTATTTAAAGTTGGAGAGGGACTCGGTTTATAATGAATGCAGCATGGTTTATGGCATATGACCAGAAAGTCTTGGGTAAGTTGGAATGAAAAAGAAGTGCACAACCAACATTTAAGAGGTCTTGATGTTTCCTCTCCACCCGGCCATTTTGTTGGGGTGAATTTACACAACTTGTTTGATGAATAATAACCTTAGAGGCATAAAATTTTGGCAGCAAAAATTCAGGACCATTATCGATGCAAATCACTTTAACTTTAGCATTGTATTGTGTTTCTGCCATTGTAATAAAATTCTGAACATGGTTCTGGACTTCTCCTTTAGATTTTAGCAATATGATCCATACAAATCGGCTATAGTCATCCAAAGCGGTTAAAAAATAGCAATGCTCATGCAAAGATGGAGTGGAAATTGGGCCCCAAATATCAAAATGTATTAATTCAAAAACACTAGCATCTCTATTCTTGCTCAATTGATAAGGTAATCTCTTTTGTCTTGCAAAATGACATACATCACATATGTGATCCTTATTTACAAAAATGAAAGGATATAATTGTGCTAGCATTTGCATCCTAGTGGGTGACAAGTGACCTAATCTAAAATGCCAAATGGTTGATTCAGGTATACTTTCAACAGCAGCAGCAGCATGAATATTTTGTAATTGTGTACCTCGAGCATCAACCACCAAATGATACAACCCTTCAACTTGGCTACCCGAACCAATCGTCCTCTAGGAGTTCAGGTCCTGCAAAATGAATTTAGAGTCATGAAAATTAGCAACACAATTGAGAGAAGCACACAACTTAGAAATAGATATCAAATTGAATGAAAATTCTGGGATGTACAGGACATTGGTTAACACTAAGGTTGGGGAAAAACTCACCGTTCCAGCAAGTTTTGCAAGAACATAATTGCCATTTGGAAGTTTAACATTCACAGGTTGGATATTGGAATATGATTGGAACCAATTAATGGAAGAACATATATAATCACTAGCACCTGAATCTAATATCCATGTGCCTTTATAAGAATTAATTGAACAAGAAAGGGATAAGCAGTTACCTGTTATGTGGAAATCCTCATTTGGTTTATGACCAAAATGGGATTTAGAGCTGACCTGATTAGTGGTGACTGAGCCTTGATGAGTAGTCATACCTGAATGCTAGATTAAGGCAATCAATTTTTCATACTGCTCATGAGTAAAAGATGGAGTGCTCTTGTGTGAATCCACTTCTGTGTTAACTCCTTCTTCTTTATGCTCCATGCCACCATTGGCTGAATAGTTAACAGTAGATGAGTTATTCTTCATGAAGTAATTCGATGGAAATCCATGCTTGCGATAGCATGTTTCCACTGTGTGTTCTGTCCTGCCACAATGGGTACATACTTTGCCTGAGTTCTTCCCTCCAGAACTCTGACCATAACTTTTTCCTCTACCTTGGGGCCTTTTAGAATCAGCAACATTAACTAACACATCCTCATTAATAAAACCTCCCTGCCTCTCTTGTTGAATGACCATGGAAAACATTCTATTAAGACTTGGGAGTGGATCCATTAACAATATTTGCGATTTCACCACTGAATAATAATCATTGAGGCCAGTTAAAAACCTTATCACATAATCTTGATGTCAAAACATCCTTGCATTTTGCATTGCAACACAAGAGCATCTAATAGGACAAGCACAATTTGGCATAGGTCTATAGCTCTCATATTCTTCCCAAAGAATTTTAAGCTATGTAAAATACTCAGTTATAGACAATGAACCTTGTTTGAGAGAATGGATTTCCTGCTGCAATTCTGAGATCCTAATTAGATCTCCCTGGGAGTAGCGTTCCTTCAAATCAGCCCAAACATCCACTGCATTTTCCAGAAACACGATAGATTGAGCAATAACTGGTGTGACAGAATTCATTATCCAAGAATGCACCAACGTGTTACATCGCTCCCACGCACGATGGCTGGGTTCTCCTTGCATTGAGACTTCAATGCTTCCATCTACGAAGTTGTATTTGTTCTTCGCAATGAGTGCTCTCCTCATCCATCTAGCCCATGTGTGATAGTTGGATCCACTCAGAGGTGGAGTGACAGTCACAGAAGAGGGTCCATCACTGGGATGAACATAATAGTCATTGGAGGGATCTTGGGAGGGGTCTTGATTTGTCACATTGTTGTTCGTGTTGTTGGAAGATCCAGTGGTATTGGAATGGTTGTTTCGTGCCATTGATCAGAGCATGCGGCAGAGCTCTTCCTAGAAGAGCTTTGATACCATCATAAGATTTTAGAAGAGGAAATAGGTTTGAAATGAATGAGAATTTAGTTCATTTTTTGATCAAAATGGGTAAATGGGTATTTATACAATGATGAAGTGAGCCTATGAAATATTCACTGGTCATGCATATATTTGATAAAAAAACCTCTACCCACTAACAAAATGCATAACAGAATGGTAAATAAAAGGAATCCTAATTATTTGGTGGGACCATTTATTGCTGAGTTGGGCTGGGAATATCTTCTATTTTGGCAGCTTCTATATTGGCATCTTCTGCATGCAAGTCAGTTAACAGATCTCTCACTTGATGCATGAAAAAAAGTTGTTTGCCATGACAGATTACAAAAATAATATAGTAATTTTATTTATCATATTTGTTGAGAAAGGTCGGTGAGACAAATTGTAAAGTGCATTCTTTCTCCTCCACATTGTAAAACTGAACTCGTGATATGGATAACTCAGTTTTCAAGCTTCTTTTCATGCCACAATTAACGGTTATGTGCTAAAGAGGACACATTATCATTCATGAAACCACCGAAAACTACCTTAACTTCCAAATGTCCCCTCACAATTCATGCACTAGGCTGGCCGGCTAGAACATCACAAATTAATTTACGCGTAGCAGTATATGCATGTATCTTTTTTACTAAGGAAAAAAATTAAAATATATTTATAAAAATATTTTAGTATTTTTATTTAAAATTGAAAGCCTATTTATTGTATAACATTTTAGTTTTTTTTTTAAATTATTCTTTTGAAAAGCGTAAATGCGTAACATAATCTTTTAGGTCTTTCTTAGTTTTTTTTTTAAGAATATATAATTATTATAAAAAATTTAATGAATTTTTAACAATAAATGGATCCTTAACATTATAAGGTGACATGCATAGTTACATTAGATAAAATTAAAAAAAATATGGATTAAAAATTACATTTAAAATTATATATGTAGTTTATTTAAATAACTTAATTTTAAAAAATAATTATGTCAAAAGGTACAAAATAATGTTGAGAATTCGGGGGGTTTAGCCTCCTAACTTTCTTTCAAAATTTAAACTTTCTAAAATATATGACATTTTGATATTAAGGTAATTATTTTAATCTCTTTCTATTTTTTGATCAAATATTATATTCCTTTTTTTATAGTTTTCATTGTGAAAATAATAATATTCTTTCATATTTTTAGGCAAATATTATTTATTTATTTTTTTATAGTTTTTATTGTAGGGCTTTTTAACCACAATAGTAAAAAAAAACTATTTACTAAAATAATAAAAAAAAACAATTTACCGATATGGGTTGTTTTAGAAAAGGGGAGGAAAACATTTTAACAAGATCAAAAAATATATTTTTTTACTACAACATGAGGCGCCAACTTCAATTTTTTATATATATATTAAGAGGAGTTGGCGCCTCGCGTTTAAATTTTTTTTTTTAAGATATAACAGGAGGTTGGCGCCTCACATTCAACAACCTCTTGCTAGACGGTAATTACATGTTGATTATGTAAAATTATAAATAGATAAAATACTCCTTGTAAAATTTGTTTGATATATGTGTTGACAAACAGGTGGACAGCTACAGGAATTTACACATCGTAAATTGCGTCTCTTAACTTATAGAGAGAAATTTGATGACATGAAGAGACATGATGTGAGTTCATTTTTATAACACAATTTTAATTTATATGTTGTTGTGTTATATCTAATGCATAACTTATTTTTGCATATTGTATGGGAGCTATACTCTGCATGGTTTAGTGTCTTGCCAGACATCTGCATGGAGGGGATTGCAGTGTGTAGAGCTGTAGTCCCATTAATAAATTTTAATATTATAGAGTATCACCACCCTAACCATGTTATGTGTCAATCTGGGATGGTACAACACATCTTGTTATAGAAAAAAAAAATTAACGCGAGGCGCCAACAAAGTTGGCACCTCCTATTATATATTAGAAAAAAATTTGAACATGAGACGCCAACTCCTGTTATAGTAAAAAAGAAATTGAACACGAGGTGCTAACATCCTGCTAATATATATATATATATATATATATATATATATATATATATATATATATATATATATATATATATATATATATAAATTTGAACAGTTGGCGCCTCCTATTATATGTATATATATAAAAAAATTGAACACGAGAGTTGGCGCCTCCTGTTGTAGTAAAAAAAATAAATTATTTTGAACGTGAAGTGCCAACTTTAAAATGTTTTCGTCTCCTTTTCTGAAACAATCCATATTAGTAAATTGTTTTTTTTTATTATTTTAGTAAATAGTTTTTTTTTACTACTGTGGTTAAAAAGCCTTATTGTAGAGATAATTATATTATTTTCTCTTTTTAAACAAATATTGGAACATAATTTATTTCCCTCCATTTTTAACAGTCTTTTCCTCCTTTTGTCTTTGTTTTTTTGGGTATTGTATGTGAGGTTTCCATGTGCTTTTAGTCTCAAGTGCATGGGTCAAAACTACACTTTGTAATAAAATGAAAGAAGAATTTTTGATTGAATGTTTGCTAATATACATTGAAAAGAAAATTGCTAATTTTTTTTTCCAGGAAAGACATTATGTATTTTAACAGAATACTGATATAATTAATGTTTTGAAATATATAATTATAAATATTTTGTATAAAATTTGATCACATATATTTATCAAATAAACCTTAATTTTTATAATTGCTTACTTGTCATCTAAGTTTGGCTCGGTTCCTAAATGTCGGTGTTTAAAGGAGAACTGGGGAAGAATAAATCTATTATTAAGAATATATATATAGAGAGAGAGAGAGACACACACACACACACACAAAGTACAAAATGAAAAAGGGCAAATTTTTACTTTGAAAATAAAAATACTTTTGAGTTTCTCTAACTGTAATCCAAACATATATTTATTTTAATTTTTATAAATATTTATGAAAAAATTTATCCAAATAGAACCTTTGTCTATTAAAATTTGTAATAATTAATTTGACTGTAGTTAATTTTGATCAAACTTAGAATTAGATTCTGTCATTGGATTTAAATTTCCTTTTATTTTTATAAGAAAATTTCATATTAGATGTTATATATGTCTATTGATTGAGACAAGTAATTTTTTACGAGAGGAAAAAGAGAAAATCTATGTCACGCTTACAATTACATATAGATAATTAAAATTAAAAATTATTTAAAATCACCTGATAATTTAAAAAAGTGATATGAGGTTTTTTTTTAATTTACATAATTATATATTTCAATCTTAACTATCCATAATAAGATTTAATAGTAAATAATTATCCTTCTCACTGTTACATAAGAAATGTGTATGTACTATTTTTTAATTTTAATTATTCATGATAATATTATTTTTAATATACATATATATATATATATATATATATTTTAAATATTCATGATAATATATATATATATATATATATATATATATAATAAAATTTATTTTTAAAAAATTAAGGTGACTTTTAGACAGTCACTTCGCAACTAGTATAAAAAAAAATTATTAATTAGAGGGAAGGTTGCTAATTGGGAATATATTGAAGTTGAGTTTGGGATCACTAAAGTATGTAAGACTTAACGAAAACTTGTAACCATGACATTTCATTTATGATCATGTGAAGAAAATACAGACACGAATGGTAGTATTTTTATTTATAGTAGAAGAAAATAAGAAGAAAAAATAAAATGAACTTTTTTTATAAGCTAAAATTAACTTATACACATGTTAAAATTAGTGTTTTCTTTTTAGAGAGGTTAAATAATTTTGACTTCTATTAAAAACTGATTTTAACTTATATGTAAATCAATTGTAATTTATGAAAACAATTTATTTCTTTTTATTTTTTCTATAAATGTTTATAAAAAAATTATCCAAATAAAATCTTAGTCGTTATGTGTTACACATAGGGACAGAACCACATTAAGATAAATAGGGGCAGTCGCCCCCATAAGAGCATCTCCAACCATGGTTGCTTATACAAAATTGCTTATATCAAATTTGTGGGGCCCATAATGCCATCTAAGTTTAAGAACTCTACCTAAAAATTTGCTCCAATGCTAAAGTTGCTTAAAGTGGGTTCTTAACTTATTTAAGTGGGTCCTACAATTAAACTCACATATTAATACTTATATTTATATATTTTTATTTTAGATTAAAATATTATTTGTATTATAATTTTAAAATAATAAATATGTAAAAGATTAAAGAAAAATAGAATAATACTAATTTATTTTATTTATGACAATAAGATAAAAAAACACATAAATGACAAGTACATAACATTATAATAATTAAAAAATTTAATTTTCGTTATCTTCGTGTCTAAAATGCTCCTAAATATGCTCCACTAAATCTGCTTGAAGTTGTCGGTGACGCTGTTTTTCACGAACTTCAGCTCTCCTTTGTAAGTAGGTTGCAAAATCAGGATGAGGACCATTGGATACTTCATTTGTAGAGAAATCATTGTCGGCGTGATCATATTCAAAATTAGTAACAAAAGTATGTCGTTCATCTTCAACAATCATGTTATGCAATATAATGCATGCATATATTATTTTCTTAATTCTATCCATATGCCAAGCATGTGCTGGACCACGGACAATCGCAAATCGAGATTGAAGCACTCCAAATGCACGTTCCACATCCTTTCTTGCTGATTCTTGGTATTGGGCAAATAATTTTCTCTTTTCTCCTTGCGGCATTGGAATGGTCTTGACAAATGTAGCCCACTCAGGATAAATACCACCTACTAAATAGTACCCCGATATTATATGAGGTTCTATTTACTGTATATTGGACTGCAGGAGCTTGTCCTTCCAAAACATCATTAAACAGAAGGGACTGATTTAATACATTGATGTCGTTGTTTGAACCCGCTATGCCAACAAATGCATGTCAAATCCATAAGTCTTGTGATGCCACTGCTTCAAGCATGATTGTGGGCTTGGCATGATCACCTCAACAAAATTGGCCTTTCCATGCAACTGGACAATTTTTCCATTCCCAGTGCATGCAATCAATAGAACCCAACATACCAAGAAAGCCATGTGCCTCCCTAATTTGTAGTAAGCGTTGAACGTCATTGTTGTTAGGCTTTCTTAAGTATTTAGCTCCAAATACCTCATTCACACCATTGACAAATCTCTCTAAGCATTCCACTACAGTACTTTCACCAATTCGAACATATTCATCTACACTATCTGCTAGTGATCCGTATGCTAATACACGAATGGCGGCAATGCATTTTTGATGCCCTCTTCATTTTTGTTGCCTTTTGCCCCATTGGGCGGACCGACGGTGAAGTTGGATCATACTCAAAATTTGTTGGCATCTCTGCATTAGATGATGATTCAGATGCCCTCTTTGGTCTTGTTGATTGGTTTCCCTTTGATTCAGATGTCCATTTTGGTTCGTCCTTTAACAATCACCATGCATGCTCATATTTGAACTCGGAACTTTCATCTTGACAATAAATACAATATGCATCAGTAATGACATCATTCTCCGAGGTCCCACTCTTCTTTCGGCCTACAGCTTGTTTGTAACACCCTACGAACTTTTGAACAAACTTATTCAAACAATGCCACCGAGCTTTCAGTTGAGCAGCTTCTCACTTCTTCAAATGGCCACGATAGTTGTTATAATTATCTCTTATCCTTAACCAGAAACTATTTCCATTTTGGTCAACTCCCACGATTGCATCCTTTGACACGTTGAGCCATGATTGGATAAGAAGTGTATCCTTTTCGGTTGAGAATCTGACTTTAGATTTTTTTTGACTAGAATTGTCTCCTCCTTCCTCGTGTTCAATGCTTTCTATGCCGACTTGAATGGAAAATGGTGGAATTTGAGACTCCGATATAGAGACAACCGGTGTTTTGGGTTCCTCATTAGTGGAGTTGACTCCACTTGTAGGGGTTTGGTTGGTTGGAAGAACGGGTGGAAACATAGGCCAAGATGGAGGAAACATGGTGGGATATGGTGGTAGGGTTGGAAACATAGAAAAAGATTGAGGATTTTGAGAATTTTCACCCATAGAAGGTTGGTGATTTTGCATAAAATTCCATAAAGAAAAATTAAATTGATTGTTATCCATTTGAGGACAACAAAAAAAGAAAAAAAATACAAATTTGCAGAAAATAACAGTGAGTAAAATTAACTGAGAGAAGTAATAATAGTAGATAATTTGGCTTGAGATCAATTGTGAGTTGAAACACATTTGTTTCACTATTTATAGAAAATTTTTACACCTAAAATAACTCACAATGACAACTCAACGGTAACAAAGTTACCATTTTGTAACGTCAGAGCATCTCCAACGGATAGATTTGCATCTCCAACGGTAACAAATTATTTTTTATTTTGTAAACCTTTATTCCCAAACCCCGCCCCAACGTTAAAGCATCTCCCTTTTATTCCCAAACCCCACCCCTTCTTATTTTTTCCCAAACCCAGACCCTCACCGCTCCCCCTCTGCATCACCGCACCCCCTCCGCCTCACTTTCTCCCAAACCCAGCCCCATCTCGCAAACCCAGCACCTTCTGCTGAGCTCGGAACCGACGGTGAGCCGACGCTCAGACAAGGGCCCCGCGCTCGAAGGCGAGCTCGCGCTCCCACGGCGAGATTGATGGCGTCGTTCGCAGATCGACCCTCCCCGGAGTAGATCCACTGTCCCCGAAGCAGATCCATTCTCCCCGACGCTCCCCCTCCGCAAATCGACACTCCCTCTCTGCCGAACCTTCGTGGTGTTCTCTGTATTTATTTATTTTTTCCAGATTTTATTGTTGTTGATGCTGGTGGGGGAGTATCAATCTGATTGTGAAAATGAATTTTAACGTATTTTTTTAATTTTTAATTTTTGTTCCTGGAGTTTACATTTCCATGAATGCAATGCTTTGGTTGCTGTTTCTTTCCCTCGTTTTTCTGTTGATTCCGTCGAATATGTGCTTAAAAATTATTTTTTATTCTCCAAACACAGTTAAGCAACGTTGCTTAAATAAGCAACTCACTATTTGTAAGCACTGCCATGTAATTTGCTCCAATGGTAATATTGATAAGCAACACATCTTAAACTTAAGAACCGAAGTTAAGCTCCCCCGTTGGAGATGCTCTAATACACTAAATCTTCGGCTGATTAACCAAACTGGGGCAATTTTAAAAACAAATTACCAAATTGGGTCCCTTTTGAAACATATTATCGGCATGGGTTTGTTTTGACCGTTGACCGGGTAAAGTCGTTACTCTGACTAGTGAAAATGGGTCCACGTCAGCTTTTTCGTTTTTCTTTTTTAATTACACGTTAGAGTCCTACGTGGAACGTAAAATGCAAGACCGAATAGCGAAAATAACAGGATTACGACACGTGGCCACATCCAGTTATTTCCACAGTTCAAACTAGCGGAAATCACCCCCACGCACCACGTGTCCAAGCTCGATCGCCACGTGGCAAAATCATGGCATTTCCGCAATTCAAACTAGCAGAAATCACCACGCACCGCCACGTGTCCCAGCCTGATTGCCATGTGGCAAAATCGTGGCATTTCCGCTGTTCAAACCAGCGGAAATGTCCACGTCGCGCCACGTGTCAGTTCGTCTGCATTTCCGCTATTGTGAATTGCTAAATTGAAAGAGTTGCGCCATGTGGCATCATCTGGTTATTTTCGTTAGTCAGAATAGCGTTTTAAGTGGCTATAAAACCCATTTTCCACCTTTCCCTCACAATACGACGTTTGCATTGTAGTTATGTATCATTTTTGTTTGTGTTTTTTGAATCAATTTAAATTTATGTAACATTATTATATTTTCTGTGCAATATAATATTTATATTATATTATATTATTTGAAGAATATATATAATAATATTTTCTTTTATATGTAAAAAAATAAATATATTTTATGTTATTTTCACATAAGTCTCATAATAATATATATGCATTTACATTACATGTTTTTAATAAGTAATTAATAGATAAATAATTTTTTTATTGTATATGAATTTACTACATATTTAACTTAGTAATTATTAATTTATAAATTTTTATATTTGTAATCTCATATTTATTTTATGTTTTAATTGTTACTGAGTAAAATATTACTTTTTTTTTTGTAGGTACATCGAACAGAATCATAAATTCGATTATAGCATTTGTGTATATAAATGGAAGGATGTATGAAGGTGTCAAAGGAGTAATGTTCGAAGGGACAACGAAAGCAATACAAATTAGACACGGCATTAGTTTTAATGTTTTAAAAAGAAAATTTCATGATAAATTTAAATTACAGGCAAACCAAGTTATATCTTCTGTTACATGTAGGTTTTTGATTTCAAAAAGTGAAGGTAAATACAATGTATTAGAAATATGTGATGATGAAGACATAGAATGCATGATTTTTGCATTTCAGCAACAAAATGAAATGTCAGTAATAGAAATGTATCTTGAAATAGAGGTTGTTGGTAGTTCTATGATTCTGTTAGAAGGTGGTGGAATAAATTCTCGCATGTCTGGTAATCAAAATTTGTCTTCTAATCAGTCATTGGCACAATGTGGGATGCATAGATAGGTAGAAGTAGATGACAATGATGATGATGACGACGATGACGACGACTATTATATGTCGCAATCATATGTTGAGGAATCATCCAAGAATGATATTCCTGATGATGAATCATTTGACATAGATGGTGAGACAGCGTCCATTGAAGTAAGTCGTATGATTGAACCATTGTCAATATATCAATCTGAGGAAGGTATGTTTTTACCTTACATAATACTATTATATTATTGCATAAGTAGTTAATGTTTATTCATGAAGTTAATTACAAATAAACAGTTAAAAATTACTACATAAAATAGTCATACATATGTTTTTCAAAATTAGTATGTTATCGTTGAGTAAGACATTAGTTTTGAAAGACAAACTATTAAAAAAAAACCTTTTATAAACTTATATAAAATTAAAATGTAATAAAATACTAGTAAATAAAATTTAACAAACAAAAAGTAAAATAATGGTATCGTTTGTTGAATAGTTATTATGTTTATAAAGTACTAAATATTTATATTTATTTTATTTTATTATAAATTTGATGTCAAATTTTCATTAAGTTTATTTTATTTTATTTTACTTTTTTATATAACTTTATTTTTTTCTTCAATTTTTTTCCTATATTTATTTTTCAGAATTAGAATCTTATTTCACAAAGTGGATGTTTTTATATATTTTATCTTATTAATGAATAATTAAATAATGTTATGTAGGTGCAAGTCAACGTCCATTTTGGAATGATTCTTCCCACTATACAAACATTAATTGGAGTCACCCTTGATCAAGAGGAGATGTCATTGTTAGATGTTTCTGCTGGTTGGAGTGTTAGGGAAGAATTATATGTCGGGTTACAGTTAGAGACCAAACAAGCTGTACATAATGCATTAAAACATTATGCGATGAAGTTGCATCAAACGTTTGTTGTTGTTGAGTCCAAACCCACGAAGTTGATTTACAAATGTCCAAATAAGGACTGATGGTTGTGCGTGGTATATGAGGGCAATTTTATCAAAAAAGACTGATACTTGGGTTGTCACCCAATGGGGTGGGCCACATACGTGCTTGAATTTGTCTACTAACACAAGATCATGACAAGTTAGATTCCTGAATTCATTTGTTCATGCATACAAGGTTTATTGCAAGTTTACATATTTGACTTTGTTAATCAATATGAAAATATTATTATAAATATATTTGAAAATCTTTTTTTGTGTGCAGGAATGATCTCCAAAGATCCATCCTTAAAAATAAGTTTGATTCAAGAGAGAATAACAACTATAACTGGTTATAAAGTGACATACAGAAAGGCATGGAAGGCCAAACAAAAAGCAATAGTCTGTGAATTTGGAGATTGGGACTAGTCCTATGCCATGCTTCCAAGATGGCTTAAGTATTTGCAACAGAATGCGCCAAGTACATATTACCAACTTTGCGACGATGAATTTATCGTTGGTAATCAAGTAATTCGCGGTTACCGACAATTCCACTGAGTCTTTTGGACATTCAAGCAATGTGGCAATGTCTTCCGTTACTGTAAGCCACTAATATAAGTGGATGGAACACACTTATATGGCAAGTACCATGGGACTTTGTTAATCGCCACAACACAAGACTGGCAATAGTAATGTCCTTCCCCTTGCATTTGCTGTGGTTGAGGGCGAGACTTTACAAGCGTGGTCGTGGTTCTTATCACATTTACATTTACATGTAACCGATAAACAGGGCATATGTTTGATTTCTAATCAACATCATAGCATAAAGTCGACTGTACAGAATGAGGCCCTTGGATGGCAACCTCCATATGCTTATCACATGTATTGTATTCGACATATTGCAAGCAATTTTAATCATCGTTTCAAAAATGGAAAACAAAAAAGAATGTTGGTCAATCTAGGTATGTTATGAGAATATAACTTTTAATCTCATAGATTTATTTTTTACATGATCATATTTTTAATAGTACTAATTTTGCTTTTTTTTATTATTATAGGATACACTCCATGCAAACACATTTTTGACAAAAAACTACATACATTTCGTAAGTGTAGCGCAGATGTCGATCGGTGGATAAGTGTCATTTCTGTTGATAAATGGAGTATGGCATATGATGTGCAGGGACGTAGATTCGGACACATGACCACAAACTTGTCGGAATGCGTAAATAAGGTATTGAAGGATTGTCGGAACATTCCAATAACTGCCTTGGTGAAATCAACATACAGTCGATGTGTTGAGTACTTTGTACAACGAGGGTCTCAAGTGAGAGCAGAGTTGTCAACAGGCAATATATATTGTGCCAAGTTAGTTGAGGCGATGCGAAAAAATATAGAGGACGCATCTTCCCACCAGGTACGTAGATATGATATCCAGTCAACGCGGTTTGAGGTTGAGGAGGCATTTAATCCTTTGACTCAACATGGTGGTCAGAAATGGATAGTTAACCTGAATGAACGTTATTGTCAATGTGGACGCTTTACTGCATTTCATTATCCATGTTCCCATGTTATTGCTACGTGCGGTGTAGTTAGTATTGACTATAATCAATATATAGACCCAGTGTACACAAACGAGTACATACTGCATGCATATTCAGGACAGTGGTGGCCGCTGGGTAATGAAGAAGCTATGGCACCCGATGATGAGCAATGGGTACTTGTCCCGGACCCAACAACTGTTCGTGGAAAAGGACGACCAAAATCAACAAGAATCAGAAATGAAATGGATTGGGTTGAATCACAACCCAGACATAAATGTCGTAGATGTGGACGCGAAGGTCACAACAGGCGCAATTGTCCCCTACAAGCGTAGACAGATAACTCTGAGCAAAATAATGAAGAAAACATATAATTCATAACAATGTTGATAAAGTAAATAAAATGAACTTTTTAAAGCGTGCCTTTATATTATATATTTCATTAGCATTTTTAAACTTGGTCGTAAATGTGTTTTTTTCTTTGTTAACATAATTATAAACACTGAGTAAATCAACATAGATGACAACATCATGCATATAATGACCATAAAACATTAAACATTATGTACAATACATGATACAATGACCACAAAACATTAAGAAAATTCAAGTATCATTTGTCGAATGTTCGTGACCCTCATTAGGAGGTGTTAGAACACAAGGACGAGACCAGTTTCTTGCAAGTCGTGTAGGATTTCTTCTTCCTGGTCGTACATCATCTGCTGACAGCAGCAATGTTTGTGGCAGACATTTGGCTAGCATTATTTGCCTCTGAGGAAAATTGGGCACGTAGATCTACACCCGTCATCTGATCCATCCCCTGTAACCATGGAGATCCAGGTATGTCATATAGTGGTGCCCCTGGAGTTGCATATGGTGAAGGAATGTTTGGTGTTAGTGTTGAGTATGGAGTCCCAAATATTTGATCCATTGTGAAATTTGGTGTGGCGGATGACCATGATGAGGGTGTTGTTGCGAAGTTCCAACATGACCCTGTGGCTGGGAAGGATAATAGTACATGGGTTGTGAACTAGGATAATGTACAAACTGTATAGGTGTATAGTACATCCCATGTTGACGTTGAGGCATTGTTGGAAAATCATATGTTTCAGGTTGAACAACCTTTCTTCTTCTTCCAAGTCCCTGCGATTCAACACAATTCTAAGGAATATGAAATTGTTGTGCCTCGAATACTGGCAAAGGAGGTGGAGCAGGCGTAGCAGCCTCAGTTACGCAATCCTCTGCATCGACTAAAATCATGATTTTGTCCACGCAAGGCACCAAATCTTCCACCGTCCATGTACCTCTGCCTTCCTCAGAGACCATGTACGTCAATGTTTCCCTTACCTCTCCCTGTAAGAAAACTAAATTAGAGACGCAACGACTTTAATAACAACACAAATTGTACAAGTCAATTTACATAAGTTATGATACCAAAGTTGCTGCCCTAGCATTTTTGGGGTCAACAAACATCTTCATCTTCCATCTGTACCACACCATGTACTCGGAATTATGACCCAAATTTCCTACTTATGGGCCGGTGTCGTCAACTTGTAGTTCATGCCTCTGATTCCATGCATTGATGGTTGGTGCCAATATGTTTTGCCAATTTTCACTATACTTTCCACGTAAAGTCAACGCATGTAACTCCTGTGGCTGAAGCGGAGGATGCAGAATTGGTTGACGAAGACCAAATTGTCTCATCACTCTATCAGGTTGATTCCATTCACATACATTAAAACATATTAACAGCACAACTGATTTCTAGACAGTATGTCCATCTCGGCATATTGGAGGCATTGCTTGCATAATAGCCTCAGTGTATGGCTCCCAAACAATCTGCAAAGAATAATTAAGTTAATACCATGCACCCCATATTGCAATTACAATTATACGTTATACAAAAAATAAATACTTACGTCATGCCTCCTCAAGATGTCAAATACTCGTTTGTGTGATGTTAAATCGTCGTTCCCTATGTGGCTATGTCCACGTCGAAGCCACCTATAAAAATATCGACTCATTAAGAATTTAAGCCAAATATGCAAATTGTAGCAAGTGCATATTAACAACATTAATGTTACCTCATTCCTAGAGGTTGACCAATAACAAAGTCAGGCGTAGCACATGCCACCAATGGATTGCGTTTGATAATTGGTGGCCAAACATAACTCGCGATATAAGCAACCAAGTACAGCAGCTCCCTATGCATAGGTCCTAGTCTCGTTAAAGTCTCGCAAAAATTGAAGGTATCGTAACGAGACTTTACTACTTGATTTGTTTACTAATAGTGCACCACCAATGAATCGAAGGATCCATGCCCGAGCATATCTCTGCAATTGTTCCTCATTGATGACATGTTGACCAATGTCATCAAAATGCTCAGCCAACCAGCTTAATTTGACAAAACTACCGTGTAGGTGCGTTGGTCGAATACCCAACAACTCTTCACACAGAGCTCCCCAATCAAGCTGTGTTGCTCCAATAAGAGGCAGACCATCAACGGGAAGACCTAACAAAATTGCAACGTCTTGAAGAGTAATTGTACATTCTCCAAATCTCATGTGGAATGTATGTGTTTTAGGTCTCCACCTTTCCACCAAAGCATTCACCAAACCGCCGTTGACCCTTAAAAAACCCATTCTGGCAACCCAATAGAAGCTAGATTGAGTAAGAAATTCAATAATTGCTTCCGGAACACCTTCTACTCCATTATGTGTAAGAAGAGCCCGTCTAACAATTAATTTGCGTTTCGATTCACCATTCCATAGGTGTTGCGAGACATGCATACTTTGCATCCATAATACGTCATTATCAATTGGTCCAGAATGAATGCTGCTTGTACCAGAAGATGAGGAAGATGCCATTTTGTGGAGATCCGTAAAAAATACTGCGTAAATCAATCAACAAAATAAGTATGTAATCTATTAATCAATCGCCATATTATTTTTATTAAAAGACTAAATATTAGTAAATATATAAACATATCAATCAACATGAATAAAATATTATTTAAAATCTAAATAACACTACTAACTTTCAATATAATTAACCAAGAATTTAAATAACATCATATATGCTTAAACAATACAATTTTTCATTTAACAAATTAAATAATTTAATAAAAATCACATTAATCACTTAAAAATATGATAATAAATGTAATCAATTAAATTATTACAATAAATACCTTAAAATATAATTACACAATATCAAGAAAAATATTTGAAATAAATAAATAAATAAGTAACCATTTTATAAATTATTTACTATGTAAATAAAATTTTGGACAATAAATTAAATAAACACTAATTTTCATAAATTATATACCAAAAGAATAAAAAAAAATTAATGTTCATTAGTATGTTTAGTCTTTACTGTATGTAAAAATACAAATTTCCATTTAATTTCCTAATGCATAATAATAATTACATATATATTTAAATATAAAATATAAACAATTATATTATAAAAAATAAACATAAATTAACAAAGTCAATTATTAAAATTAATACAAAATAAAAATTAAATTACACTAAACATAAACAATTATCAAAATTAAAAAATATATAATAAAATTAATAATTGAAAAAAATTAAAATTTTCATTTAAAAAAAATCACTACTTTAGCATACAATAAAACATATAATTAATAAAATAATTGCAATATATTACATAATATATAAACTAACCCAATACCAAATCAATTGTATCATAAAAAAAAAAAACAAAATAAGCAATTTAACTAAAAAACTGTAAATACAAAAAAAAAATTACCTACAATTATTTAAATATAAAAAAACAAATAAATACACTTCTGAAATAAAATAAGATAAATAAAAAAAATTACTTACAGTTGTTGGCAGTCGCTTTCATGTGGGGTTTCAGTGGTGCCCATGTAGTATATATAAGGGAGGTGGGCGACTCGATTTCCGCTATTCGGAGCACCGAAACAGCCACAAGCACGCCACGTGTCGCCGTTTGGTTGGCACCGAGCGAGGCACAAATTGCGTTGCGACACGTGGCACCACAGGAGCATTGTCGCTATTCTCAGTTGCGAAAACAAGGGGGAGCTGACACGTGTCCTTCTCTCGTTGGCAAGCTGATCGGTCCCCTCCGATGCAGCCACGTGGCACAACCCCAGACATTGTGGTATTCTGAACAATGGAAATACCCAGGAGGCGACACGTGTGACGATCGGGCTGGCGGGTTGGGACACGTGGCGTGACGTGGTCATTTCCACTGGTCTGAACAGCGGAAATGCCACGATTTTGCCACGTGGCAATCAGGCTGGGACACGTGGCGGTGCGTGGTGATTTTCGCTGGTTCGAATTACAGAAATGCCATGATTTTGCCACGTGGTGATCGGGCTTGGACACGTGGCGTGTGAGGGTGATTTTCACTAGTTTGAACTGCGGAAATAGCTGGATGTGGCCACGTGTCGTAATCCTGTTATTTCCGCTATTCGGTCTTGCATTTTACATTTCACGTAGGACTCCAACGTGTAATTAAAAAAAACAAAAAAACAAAAAAGCTGACGTGGACCCATATTCGCTAGTCAGAATAACGACTTTACTCAGTCAACAGTCAAAACAGACCCATGTCGGTAATATGTTTCAAAAGGGACCCAATTTAATAATTTGTTTTTAAAATTGCTCCAGTTTGGTTAATCAGCTTTAAATCTTCTGAGTATATGTACTAAATCATTAATATAATATATTTATTTTCTTCCAAAATTTATGTGTACTCCCCCCCCCCCCCTCCGGCTCTTTTTACTGTCATGCAGTCTCTTTTACACTTTTATGTTTACCAAAGTTGCCTATTATCTATTTTATATAATAATTATAAGTTTTATCTATTAAAACTCAAAAGTCAAAACACATAAAATAATAAAATTTATTTATTAAAAATGTCTAGGCATACATAAGAAGCCATCGCTTCTTTCAAGTATTGTTTCCTTTTTTATCTTTAAATACACTAGGAGGCTAGGAGCAAAATACGTTAAGCAAAGTTTTTTTTTTTTTTCCTGCTTGATGTTATTTGTAGTGGGTCTTCTTTCAAATATCGTATCATTTTACTTAAGTTTCAGTTTAGCTTTTATTTTGTTTTATAAATTTTATTTACAACAATGGTTATTAATGGAAAGAATTAAAATATATGCCCTTTTATTTTAGGATTTAATTTGCTTTTAATTGATTTTATAGATAGTTTTATTGATTTAAAGAATATGCCTTTTTTTAAATTTGGAATGCTTTTAATTGGTTTTATAAAAATTTTATTTACGTAAAGATATACATTAAAGATTTTTTTCCTATACAGAATATATGTAAGGCAACATTGCAACAATTTTGTTTTAAATTTGGATTGCTTTTCATAGATATACGTTATAGAATTTAGATTGCTTATTTGCTTTTAATTTCCTTTTTTTATTATAGATATACTTTAGGCATTAATTATTTGTTTTCAGATAATTTATTTATTGTTAGTTAAGGATTTATAATATTTAGAATTTAGTAGATAAATTAATTTTAGTTATACTAAATTAAATCTTATAATGTAGTTGGAGTATGATAATTCAAACTTCAAAGAACTCTTTCTTCATTCTTTAAGAAGAAAGAAATCAATGATTCACTACAAACTTGTAAACCTGATAAACTACCTTTTAAGAAAAAGGAAGTCAATAATTTTGATTTATTGTTATGTTTAATTTCATAAGATATACAATTTTTTTTTTTTTATGAAACTAAATTTTAGACAATTATTAATTGTAAAAATTAATCATTGATTATTTTGGTTATCATCTGTTAAATTTTTGCCCCCTCTAATAATATTTTCTGGTTCCGTATTACACAAGTAATAAAATAAAATTTCGGCTGGACAATGGTCAAGTTTGGAAACATAACCTTAATCAATCGATTCAACAAGAGACATGACTCAAGGAAGTTCAATAGATTTTTGAGGCAAAAATATTACCCGTTGTTTCATTCTCTTCGTTTCTAGTTACACTTGTAAAATTGTCAGCTTCATTTTTGACAATAAAAACGAAACGGTGGGTAATAAATGGTTGCAGTTCTAGTTCTAGTCTCGTAATTGCGCGACGCGGGGAGGGACAAAGTGGGTAAACGAAGAGAAAACACCGAATAAGCGTAGACCAAAAAAAGAAAAGAAATAAAAAAAGAAAAAGAAGAGAAACGGTCTGGTCTGAGAGGCAAAGACAACCCCTGAGTCCTGACCTTAAAACCCGCGCATAAATAACTTCCAAAACTGAACGCTTTATCTTTTACACCTCCCCTTTCTTTCCCCCTTGGGTATTGACTACTTCCTTCTTCTTCCCGTTTTCTCATCATATCTTTTTTCCATTGACCCCAAAACAAAACTAAGACAAACAAACAATGCCTGCAACAACAGAGAACAACCAAGGCTCATTCCTGGGCCGAATAAGCATCCGCAGAAACCAAGTCATGTCCATGGACGGAAGCCACGACCAAGAGCTGGAAGACCTGGAGCTTTTCCAGAAGCACGTCGGCGATCGCTTCTCCGACCTGCTTTCCTCGACAGCCGAGGACCCCTCCGGCGACGCGCTTCTCTCCATCGCGTGGCTCCGCAAGCTCCTCGACGAGTTCCTCTGCTGCGAGGCGGAGTTCAAAGCCGTGGTCCTCATGGGCCGCGACCCTTCCCAGATCGCGAAGCCCCCACTGGACAAGCTCCTCCCGGAGCTCCTCGACCGCTCCGTCAAGTCCCTCGACGTCTGCAATGCTGTCGCGCTCGGCCTCGACGCCGTCAAGAACCTCCAGCGCCTCGCCGAGATCGCCGTCGCCGCCCTCCACGTCGCCCCCCTCGGCGACGGCCAGGTCCGCCGCGCCAAGAAGGCGCTCTCCGCCCTCGTCGCCGCCATGCTGCACGACGACGCCGCCAAGGGCACCGAGCGCTCCCGCTCCTTCGGCCGCCGCGGCAACAACACCAACACCAACACCAACAAGGACCGCCCCGGCCACGCGCGGTCGCTGTCGTGGACCATGGCGAGGAACTGGTCCGCGGCGAAGCAAATCCACGCGATGTCGTCCAATCTGGCAGCGCCACGTGGCGCGGAGTCGAGTGGCCTGGCGCAACCCGTTTACGTAATGAGCACTGTTTTGGTGTTCGTGATGTGGACCCTGGTTGCGGCGGTTCCGTGCCAGGAGAGGAGTGGGCTCGGGACGCACTTTCCGCTGCCGAGGCAGTTGGGCTGGGCCCACCCCATGATTGGGCTGCAGGAGAAGATTGTGGAGGAGTGGAAGAAGAAGGAGAAGAAGGGGTCGGTGGGGTTGTTGGAGGAGATGCAGAGGATGGAGAAGCTAGGCCAGTCGCTGATTGAGTTCGCTGACTCGTTTCAGTTTCCGGGTGAAACGGAGCGTTTGGAGGAGGTGAAGAAGCAGGTGGAGGAGTTGGGGGAGATTTGTAAAAAAATGGAGGAAGGGTTGGAGCCCTTGCAGCAACAGATTAGGGAGGTGTTTCACAGGGTTGTAAGAAGCAGGACTGAGTTTCTTGTTGTGTTGGACCAAGCTGGGAAGCTGCCTACACCCACTGTGTAAAAAATATATATATATATATATATACAGTCCTTTTTTTTTTTTTTATTTGTTTTGTTTTGCAACTCTTAACGGCATAGAGGTGTGTCTGATTTTCCGTTTCATAACATTAACCATGTTAAAACGGATTTTCAGACACACTAGATTTTCAAGGTTGTTGACTCCTTGTATTTGCCCTTTTGAGGTTAATTTTATATTCTCTTGGAGGTACTGAAAGCCACTAGGTCTAAGAAAAGGTTAATTTGGTACTGGCCTATCTTCGATAACTGCTGATGCAGACCTCTTTCTATGCCGTAGCCTCCAATGTACATCATTATAGGTTTGGTTTAATTTTGTTTCCTTTTGTGGGAAGGAGATGACTGGCCAAGTTGTTTAATTTCATATATCAACTCTTGTTTCTGGGTTTTTCTATTTTTCATTAACACATTTGATATTTGAAGTTTGATAACAACACGTTTCACATTTGATATGTGAAATTTGTTGTTCAATTTATAATGTGTGATAAATAAGTATGTATCGGACGTAGTATATACTATATACTATACATATCCCCCAAAAAATTAAGGGGTATACCTTGAAGCCACGTTATATATTTTGTAAATGAAAACTGTTTATTTGGAATTTGGACAAATACTAGCATTTTTTAATCTTCTTATAATCACTAATCAACTTTACTTAAGGATTAAGCACGATAACGGAAAAGGTTACCAAATTTGGATATTAAATTTTAACTGAAAAAAAAAAAAACTTATATTCGTTGCTGGTGGTCCCATATACATTCACAATTTTACCTTATAAACTATGCATTAATTTTAGATATGAATTACATAATGAAGTTTAACGCAAAATTTATCATTATATGCACAATTCTACTAAAAAAGTATAACAATTAACGTTACCTTTTTCTCGTCAAAAAAAAAAGTTACATTTTTTTATTTACAAAATGATCCATGGCATATGTAATTATTTGTACTTGTTTCTTTATAAGGCATGGATGATTGCTTTAATTCGATATTTTATATTTAAAACCCCATTGAGTTGTGATATTTATATAAATTTATGCTAATATATTATTCAATTACTCACAAGTTCTCACTTGCTCCCTTTCAAACTTCTTTTTTACAAAATCCATTATTTTTCATACAATGATCATTATTATTATTGTTTTTCTTATCCATGACCCCTCAAATCATTACTATTTTACGAGTTATATGATCTATATAAAAATTTTCTATAATATTCTTTTATAATGTATTATTTTTCTTTCTATTTCTCTCTATCAGACCACTTGTTTTATTGCACACTTTTTTCTTCTTAGTGATCAAAATTTTGTGAATTCGTTATTATAAAACTTGGAAAAAGAATAGTACAACTGTTCCCTATATATACAAGAAGTAGGAGAGTAACCAACTAAGGTTAACTCTCATGTTACAATAATAGAAAACTAACTCTGACTAAACTATGATAAAAGTATGATTAACTGCTTAGCTAACTACAGTATGGTAACACCCACCCTTAAGTTGGACTATGGATGTCCATCAGTCCTAGCTTGGAAATACATGTATGGAAAGGAAAGGGGAAAAGAGGTTTTGTGAAGGCATTCGCAAGCTGGTTGGTGGAGGAGAAAGGTAGTAATCGGATTAGGCCAGTAGCAATCTTCTCACTCATGATGTGACAATCGATTTCTATGTGTTTTGTGTGCTCATGGAAGGTGGGATTGTGGGCAAGATAAATGGCTGATTGATTATCACAATAAAGAGATGTTGCACTCGATAAAGAGGCTTGGAGATCCTTCAACAAGTAAGATAACCATTGAAATTCAAAAGTGACAGAAACTCAACCTCAGATGAAGATTTAGATATAGTGGTTTGCTTCTTTGATTTCCAAGACACCAAAGAAGGTCCAAGAAATATACAAAAACTTGTGACAAATTTGCGGGTCTCTAAGTAGGAAGCCCAATCAGAATATGCAAATGCACTAAGTTTTAGATCAGATTTTGCGGGATAAAAGATGCCTTTTGTAGGAGAAGATTTAAGATATCTAAGGATGCGGGTGGTTGCTTGGTAATGACGCTCCATAGGTTGAGATACAAACTGATTAAGTTGCTGTATAGCAAAACAAATATCCAGCCTTGTGTTTGTGAGATAGAGAAGTCTGCCAATTAATTGTCTGTACGAGGTTGCATCAAGGTAGGGAATGCCTATATTTGGTTTATGCTTGGTGGAAGGATCCATGGGAGTGGTTATTGCTTTAAATCAAGAGTATATTTCCTCTGATTAATAATGAGGCCAGAGAAGGACTGAGAGACTTCAAAACCAAGGAAGAATCATATCCTTAATCTTAAATTGATTGTCCAAAAATTGTTTCACAGTTTTAATTTCTGCCAAATTATTTCCTGCTAGTACAAAGTCATCAACATAGACCAAAATAGCAATGAAAAGGGAACCTTCTACTTTAGTAAACAATGAATAATTAGCTATTGGCTGCACATAGTTAAGGGAAACGAGAGCACTTGATAATTTGGAATACCATTAACGGTTTGCTTGCCTCAAACCATAGATGGATTTTTGTAGCTTACACACTTTATTAGGAGTAGAAGAGGACATTCCAGGGGGCAATGTCATATAGACCTTTTCATGTAAGTCATCGTGCAAAAATGTATTATTGACTTCAAGTTGTTCTAAGAACCAATTGCAGGCAGCAACAATTGCAAGAAGAACCTTAACAGTTGTCAATTTTGCAATAGGAGATAAGGTATCAAAGAAATCAACCCCCTCCATTTGTGAGTAACCTTTGGCAACCAACCGAGCTTTGTACCTTTAAATAGTCCTATTTGCATGATATTTCACTTTGTACACCCACTTGCAGCCTATAGGATGTTCTCTAGGAGGCAAGTCCACTAGACTCCAAGTGTGATTTTGTTTTAAAGCATTGATCTCAACAGTCATGGCATTTTTCCAACATTCTAATTGAGAGGCTTAAATGTAAGTGGTAGGTTCAATAATGGTAGATACATTAAGACAAAATGACATATATGCAGGAAAGCATTTTTGGTAAGATAAAACAAAAGAAATAGGGTAAAGAAAAGAAGAAGTGTTGGTACCTAAAGGATGATGGTTAGTACTGTCAATGGTAAGACTACAGTGGTAATCCTGAAGATAGGAAGGCTTTTGTCGAGTTCTAGTGGGATGCCTTGGCTGTTGTGGTATATTAAGTTATTGCTCTGGTAAATGTGGTTGTTGTGAGTTGGAAATAGGGTTTATGTTATCAAATGCAGTGGGAGAATTCGTGGGTCCAAGTGTATGAGGTTTAGGTTAGGATATATCTAGTTGTAAAGGAGCAGGTTCTGGTATTGGTTGGGGAGTAGGGTGAGTAGTAATTGTATGGTCAGGTATGGTATGAACATTTTGGAAGCAAGGAAGAAGGGTCAATGATTTAGTGGTTGAGGTATTTTGGGAATGAAAAGGGAAATGGTTTTCAAAGAATATCACATTTCTAGAGGTAAAAATTTGATTAGTAAGCAAATTGTAGAGTAGGTAGCCCTTTGTACCTTCCTTGTATCCAATGAAGACAACTTTGATGGCCCGTACGGAGAATTTTGATCGATCACTATGCAAGGTGCTGGCATAGGCTAAGCATCCAAAAACTTTAAGATGAGTTAAAATGGGTGGCTGTTTATACAAAATTTCATAGAGGGATTTGTTATACAGTAAGGGGGTGGGCAACCTATAAATTATGTGTGTGGAATGAGTGATGGCATATGACCAAAGCGAATATGGTAAGTGAGCTTGAAAGAACAATGCTCTTGCAATATTTAGAATATGTTGGTGTTTTCGCTCAACAATACCATTTTGTTGAGGTGATTCAACATATGTTGTTTGATGTAAGATGTCATTGGCAAGGTAAAAATCATGCATCATGAACTCTTGGCCATTGTCACTTCGTAATGTTTTAATCTTGGACTAAAATTGAGTTTCAGCATAAGCAATGAAATTTTGAAGATGTTTTCTTATTTCATATTTATTTTGCATTAGGGCAATCCAAGTGAATTGTGAAAAATATCAACTAGTGTAAGAAAATATTTGTGTCCATGAATTGAAGGAATAGAGTACGGGCCCTATATATCAACATGTACTAATTCAAAAATTTGCATGGTGTGTAGTACTATTACAATATGGTAATCGTTTCTGCCTAGCAAATTGACAAGTATCACAAGGAGAAATAAAATGTCATGGAATAAAAGGGAATTGAAAAGACAGTATTTGAAGGTCAAATTTGGATATGTTACTTAGTCTAAGGTGCCATAAAGCAACATCTTCTTTATTGGCAGATGGGGCATCGCAACTAGTGCTGTCTTGTTTAAAAAGTCTATGTGCCTCCAATACTTATGAGTTTACCATTGGCAATCCTCTAATTGGTTTAGCTATACCAATCATCTTGGAATCTGAAATCTGTTTAATAAAGCATATGTGAGGGTGAATTTCAAGAAAGCATTTAAGAGAGGCAATGAGTTTAATGATAAAGATGAGATTCACTTTAAAACTAGGAACACATAAGACATTAGTTAGAATTAAAGAACCATTAAGGTGGACAGTGCTAGCACTTGAAGCAAAAATTTTGGAACCATCAAGTAGATTTATAGGGATTGGTTTTATTTTAGTAAGAGACTTAAAATGGCTTATATTGAATCCAATGTGATTAGTGGCACCACTATCTAAAAGCCATTGATCACTAAGATTACCTGAATCAAGATCAAATGGAAGGACATTACTATGGGCAGAATTAATAGTGTGAGCAGAGTTGACAACATGAGCTGGTGGTGTTGGTTGAATTTTATATTGCTAGAGAAGGGCTATAATGCCTTGATATTCCTCTTTAGTTAGAGTCATATTTGAACCCTGTGTAAAACTTGTGCTCGGGTTGACATTTGATGCAGTGTCGTTGGTGTCAACGCATGCTGCACTTGCATTTCCTTGACTTCTTGGCTTGTAGCCAGGTGGAAAGCCATGAATATGGTAACAGGTATCTATGGTGTGGTTCATGTGACCATAGTGTGTGCAAATTTTGTTTGATTCATTTTGATTTCTCCTACTAGAGTGATTGCGTCTTCCCCCAAAGTTATTGCCTTTACCACTTCTGTTGAAGGATCCTTTTTTATAACCAAAATTATTGTTTGCCTGTTCTTGCCCATTTTTCTAATCAGAAGTATTATTTGTAGCAAAGATTGTAAGGTTCAATGCCATATCTGTTTGTACACCAGAGGCAAACTGCTTTTCTTGCTAAATAACTAGGGAAAAAGCCTTAATAATACCAGGTAGTGGATCAATCAAAATTATTTAAGATCTCACATTAGTGAATTGGTCGTCTAAACCTTTCAAGAAATGAATAACCAAATCTTGCTCTCTATAATCTTGTGCTTGTTTGAGTGCACCACAAGAGGGAGTCAAACATTTACATGTAGGGTTAGGTCTATAATTTTTCTTCCCATAGAATCTTCAATTGAGTGAAGTAATTAGTAACAGACATAGTCCGTTGATGTAGTTTGAAGATCTCTTCTTGAATATTTGAGATGTGAAAGATATCACCCCGACCGAACCGATCTTTTAAATTCTTCCAAACATCTGATGCTTTATCCATCCAAAGAACCAACTGTAATATGGATTCTAAAATTGATTGATGAATCCATGCAAGAACCATTGTGTTGCATCTTCGCCATGCTAGATAGAGAGGATTTGAAGTCAGAGGTGGAGTGATTGAACCATCAACAAAGCCCATCTTGTTCTTTGACATAAGATTCACAACCCTAGACCAGGTGTGATGCATCGATGGTCCTGCTACTGGAGGAGACACCAACGGTTTAGAAGGACTTTCGTTTCCATGAACGAAGTATAGATTCAGTGGATTGGTGAGAAAATCATTGGTGGAGCTCTGGTTTGCCATAGTGATAAACAAACAGAGAAGAAATCTCAAAAGAAAATAGATGCTGAGAAAATACAAGAAATCATAGGGAACTTGCTGAAGGATAATGACATCGCAAAGAATTGGCAATCGGATCTCCAAGAGGAGCTCTAATACCATCTTAGTGATCAAAATTTTGTGAATTCATTATTATAAAACTTGAAAAAGAATAGCACAACTACTCCCTATATAAAGAAGTAGGAGAGTAACCAACTATGGTTAACTCTCAGGTCATAATAATAGAAAACTAACTCTAACTTAACTATGATAAAAGTATGACTAATTGCTTAGCTAACTATAGTATGGTAACATTTATTTTCATATTTTTTATTGTAGAAAAAATTATATAAATTTATTATATAATTATAATTTCTCTTATTTTAATGACTAACTCTACCACTGCTATTATATAAGTTGTTGGATTATATCTTGGCATATTTTAAAATATTTCTAAATGGTTCAAAATATATACATTTCTCTTACGATTAGTCATTTTTATCTATATTTATATTTATTTCACAAGTATGATACTATGTGCTCAAGCATTTTATTTGTTGCAATTCATATTTAAAAACTTGTAAGGATTTATCATTAACTATATAATTTACAAATACTTAACAACTTAGCCTGAGTTAACATTTGATGAGCAAGCAAGATAAAACATATTGTCGTGTTTTGTTCTTTTTAGTTTCACCTTTTTAACGAAACTAAAATTTAATCTCCTATTTTGTTCTATTCTTCTTTTAAACGCACATAAGATAGGATAAAATTCAATATTTTATTTCGTTCCATTTTAACACATTCACAACACTGCCTTAATATTATACCCATTATAATTTGTACGTCCTTTTCTTTTACTATTATGTTTTGATTTAGTGGACTTCTTTTATTTATTTATTTATTGCTTGCTTCATAGGGATTTAGCCCTACGAAGATTTGACCATATAGAGTTTCTGTGAGAACTATATTGAATTTGCTAGGTAGAATGGGAAAGAGTGGTTTTAAATAAAAAGGGTAAGGTGTATAGTGCCATATACTGGGCTCTTACATTCCCACAACTAAGGATGCTCGAGTTGAATGTTTAATTTTATTTATATCTGCAAGGCCGCTAATTAGACGTGCAAGACATTACCTGACGTCTGACGATTATTTCATTATTATTCTTTTTGAAAAATTCGTTGTCCATATTTAACACACAAAAATAAGAATAAAATTCGTCTATCCATAATATGACTAATGAATGCATCAGTGAGGTACATGTAATGATAAAAATTAACATGCAGAGAAATTCGCATTTCATGAAGTACTAAGGTGCGCGTGGAATGAGAATTTAATAAATAACTTCTTCTTTTTTTGTGTATAATGGTTACACTGAAGTTAAAACTCATAACCTCATGTATTGAGATTAGTAAACAGCTTAAATTTAATTTATTGCAAACAGAAAATAAAAACAATATCAATTTTTTTTTCTTATTCATCAAATCTTAGATATCGATACAATTTTTAAGTTTTTTGACCATGTTCGGCATCATTACTGAAGAATACGTAGGAAAAGAGAAAAAGAGGCTGGAGTCTTCTTTTCCACAAATAGGCATTTAAGAATAATAAAAGAAACCTGAAAGTTAGATAAACGCAAGTTTTAGATAAAATGTTATTTTGAATGCCTTGTTAAAAAATATTGTGCAATCCCGTATTTTTTTAAAAGGTTTTTTTTTTTGGTATATATAGGTAGCAATGAAATTATAACCTAAGACTTCATGCAATCTATCCAAACTGATCGCTACTAGGCCAACTCTAGTAGGTGCAATCCCATATTAGATAAAACATATAAAATAAAATGAAAGAATGATTCAAAAAAGTATACAAAAAATTTATCTTGATTTGCTCTTAAGCAATATAAAAGTTACATCTACCCTAACATAACAATTAGGATTTTCACTAAATAGATTATCTAAATGATTAACAATCTTATACCTACATATTATTATACAAGTTTTTGTAGAGTAGAAAATTGATGTATTTGAGACAAGACTGTTGATTCTAACTAAGCTCTAGTTATCGTTGACTGATGTGCACTCCTCATTATCTAGGTCACATATTTCATGCCGATGGTGCAACTCTCTAACACGACTGAGACACCATGGACAGGAAGTGAATACTTGCAAAAAGTACTTCAATGTTTAAGTCAATGATAATTTCACTAAAGTGATAGTATATAATACATGTTTACCTACTAAAATGACATTGGTTGTATTTATAGGAGTTTAAGATGAGATAAATTCATTGGCATGAGACCCAAGGCTTCTTAGAGACAATATTATTTTGTTTTGGTATAGCAACATGATAACTTTATTTTGGACCGAGTGACAAATGCATTTTAGGAGTAAATTGGGCCTCAGACCTAATCTAAAATAAAAACCAAATATTCTTTCTTAATAAAAACTCTTTAAGTTTTACATTCTTCCATATGTTTATGAACAATAAACAAAAATTTTAATATTATCTAGAGATTTTTTAATAAAGACCAATGATAGTTGCACTCAGCATTCTCTCAAGTATAGAAATTCAATACAAAGGAAAATTGGAGAAATATATGAAGAGATCGAATACATGCAATGAATATTATTTGAGCTTTTAATAGTACGAAGAACATTCTAATTAGATGCTTTTAAGTTCTGTTTTTGCGGGTCTTTTTTGTACTTTTGAGTCGATTTTTTTCATCTTTATTACCTAAAATTAAAACATCAAAACTAAAATTAAAATAAGGAAAATCCTAACTAAAATTTAAACAAATTTAATCAAATGATTTCTCTTTCTTACTACTATATAATACATTCTTTTGAAAATAAATTTAGTGAAATAATTTATATGAGTAGCACAATTTATCTAAAAATATATTTAAAAAATGGATAATTCAATGAATTATCACACCTTTGTTAAGTTCAAGTACCGTTTTAAACATGAATTAGAAATACATTTTTGGCAACAACACTTATGTTTTGTTTTAACTTTTAATGTAGAGAGAAAAAAAAAATTAAGTGAATTAAAAGCATAAAGGATAAGACAATAGTTTTTTATTTGTATGGTAAAATAATGAGAAAAAAGAATGTATACGTTTATCAAATATTTTTTTATATTTATTTAATATAATAATATATAATAGGTAAATAAATAGATAAATTTGTCATTGCAATAAAAGTTTATTTTTCTCCCTTTTTTACCTAAGGGATTTTTTTTTCCTTTACATTATTTTTTCTTTAATCAAATGGTTAAAAATAGTTTTTTTTTTACTCATTTTAATTCTACTTATTTTCAGCCTACCAAATAAAAGTTTAGTGCGTGTTTAGGTTAATATTCGCATATGTAAGTTTAGATGGTCTATATTTTTGTTAAAATTAAATTTGAGTAAAATGATTTATATTTAAAATAAATTTCTCGAAAATAATTTTACACTAAAACTTAATGTAAAATTCTAAACGTAATACAAAAAATAACACAAAATTAAAAAAAAAAATCAAGTTTTATCAAATTTTTTATTTGGAACATTGGCCAAGTATTGTTTTTCTAAACATATATAAATATCTCAAATCCCGTTTAGAAGCTCATACTTGCTGCAACACTCACTTGTCACTTGGCAATTAACACAACTTTTCTTGACTTCAAGTCTTCAATAATTTGTCTTTTATATCATCTCTCCATCGCTCGTGCTATATCTTTTTTAATTGGTGATTTAAAATGACTATATTTAAAAGCAACCTCTTTCATCCTTCAAATTTACGCTTAAAATGATATAACTTTCAATGTTTTAGTTTTAAAATTGAACCCATTATCAAACTGTTAAAATTATTAATAAATTTAAATGAAAATTATAAGAAATTAAGTTAATTAAAATTTGAAATTAAAATAAAAGAATTATATTACATATATGTATCGCAAAAATAATAATAATAATAATAAGAGTTATATTAATAGATGAATATAAATTATTAGAATATTACTAACAAAAATATACAAATATATATCAGTGAATTTACACAAATATCACAATAGTACAGTGACAAATGAAGACAATTGAACAACTTAAGGTAAGGATTCTAATCACAGACTTCGCCTTTCACATTTTGATTCTCTATTTTAATATTATTTATCATACATATTAAAATATGGCACAGGCACATAATCTTAAAAAGAAATGGTATGGAATAATAGCATGGACTCTATTGATGTTTTTATAAGGTTTGGGGGTTTAAGTCCCACTCATTTAGTTATACATCATTTTATAACGTTTCACAATAAATAAAAGAACTAAACAGACCAATTTTGACAAATGATTCTGTGTACAGCCGGTTACAAGGGTTATTCAAACCAATGAAACTAAACACCTTTAATTGGACCACGTACAGTGTGTTTGATCACGTTTCTATTAATTTATATATCTAAAATGTGTAAGCTAGTATGTTTTGCTTTAAGAGGAGGCACGTAAGATAGCCCCAAACACAGAGTAGTGTTTTTATTGGAAATGCAACGTATAGAATTTTTTTTGGGTAGCCTTACTATAGGTGTGAAGAATCTATTGGCTTTGCCGGTGACTAATCTCTGTCGGAAAATATGACCGACCACTTTTAGTGAAATCTCTCATTTCAACCACGTTTTTTTTATCCATTAAGCTTGAACTCAAGACTTATTCAAGTCCAGTGTCACTCGGACAACAACTTGTTGGTATACAACGTATAGAATAACATTTTATAATTATTTATTTTCAAAGATATATAATAGTAACAATGAGATTTGAATGTAGAATTTTATTTAAATTATCTAAATCTTTCGTCACTAGTCGACCCTAATAATTTATATATATATATATATATATATACCTTAAATAATGTGTGATATTACAAGTAATAAACTAATGCAAATTTGTCAAAGTTTACTTAAAATTTTAAATTAATATAAAATGATTATATTATATGCTTTATAAATTAAAAAATAATAATAAGAGACTAATTAATAACATCAATTTATACGTAAACTTCATGCATAAACTTTTATAACTCAGCATTAGACCTTTACTTTAGTTTTTTTTTTTTAGGGTGACCTTTACTTTAGTTGAATTAATTTTTTTTTAGAAGATTAGAAAAAATAAAAATTAAAACGATTGATCCAAAACAATTCTTCATCACTGCTTTAACAATGGTTTTTTTCTTTCTAATTTTGGACCAATTTTACTTGTTTTCATTGGTTTGAAAATCAATTGATTTACTAATTTAGGTTGGTGTTACTTGTGAGTAGTAAGGACTCTTGTTCTTTAAGTAAAAGGTTGGAGATTCGATTTTTAGATCTTGTAAATGAAGCAAATTTAATTGGAAGGAGTTTATCTTTGACCTTCCATACTTTGGAGGAGAGTAGGCTCTACACTTGACCAATTATCGATTAAATTAGTTGTTTTGGTTTGATTTTGTTTTTTTATACTAATATTTTAAATTGCATAAGACAAATAATTATTTTATATAATTAAAATTATAATAAATAAATATTTTTTGAATATATAAATTATATTTTATATTTATAATAAACAATTTAAATTATGACACAAGATTATTTTTAACTATTGATATTTTTTTAGAAGAAAATATTTAAATTCAATTCAGAGATAAATAAAAGATGGAAGATTAAAATAGATAGACGATTAAGAAGATCGAGTATACAAATAAAGTTAAAAGATTGATAGTTTGAGATAATTGAGAGAGAAATTGTTTTGACTAGTTTATGGAAATAGTATGTAAATGTGTTTTCAAAAGAGAGAAAATGTTTTATTGAGAGAAAGGGAAGTCTCATTCTCCAAATTGTATATTCTAATATATATTATACAAGTAAGATGTAGGCAAGAGTAGATTGGTAGGGTATATTTATCTTTGCATTGGCCTTGGCCTATGATATTGGAATTGGACAGTATGATTTTCAAATTCGTGAATGGGATAGACCAGAATCGTGTATGGCCTTGTGTATTTTAAGGTAAAACTATTTACATTACTCTTTTTTCCTCTTTATTTTTGACAAAAATACCCTGTATGGAAACTAATTTCCACTGTGTATTGCAGGTTGACACCTCTATATGTCAATTATTTACACAACGAAAACTAGTTTTTGTTCTGTATTTCAGTCGAATTATAAAATGGAAACTAGTTTTTGTTGTGTATTTCAATCAAAATACAAAATGGAAACTATTTTCTATTTTGTAGTTAATTTATTTTTTTATGCGTGTTTAATATTTTTTTTTCATTAAATAATTTAATAACT
Source organism: Spatholobus suberectus (assembly GCA_004329165.1). Classification (NCBI taxonomy): domain Eukaryota; kingdom Viridiplantae; phylum Streptophyta; class Magnoliopsida; order Fabales; family Fabaceae; genus Spatholobus; species Spatholobus suberectus. The sequence goes on from CM014733.1 coordinate 78,732,491, forward strand.
TTTATGGCTTATTAAATAAAATATCCATATGAATGTATTTAATTAAGTTAATTGGGGCACTTAATTTTTATTTGTTTTAAATAACTTTAATAGTCAAATAACTTGATAAATAAAATATGAGGCGAAAATATTAGATAAATCAAAATAAGCTAACATACTCATTCAAAATAAGTCAACATAAGATGTAATAATACAAAATAGTGAAGATGAAATATTACATAAGGTTTAAATATCTTTTTGGTCCCTTAAATTTGGATCAAGTTTGTTTTTGATCCTTCAAATTTAAAAATAATTTTTTTAGTTCCTTTAATTTGTAAATTGTCTACTTTTAATATCTAATTTGTGATCTTTTTAGTCCCTGATAAGGACTAAAAGTGAGCAATTTTCAAATTAGATGGACAAAAAAATTATTTTTAAATTTGAGGGACCGAAAGAAAACTTGGACCAAATTTAAGGGATTAAAAAGATAATTAAGCCTATTACAAAATAAGTTAACATGAGATTAAAAAAATACAACGAAGTCAAAATATCAACACCAAAATATTAGTAGCGAGTCTTCTTCCTCCTCTAATAACACACAAGTAAATACATAAATAAAAGCCTAGTTCAGCTTTGATATTTAATGGAAATTAATTTTCGTTGTGTATTTGATCTTTGACACTGAATGGAAACTAGTTTTTATGAAGGGTATTTTTGTCAACAAAAACTTGTTTTCAGGAGACATGGAGGGTGGGGGTGGGGTGGGGTTACACAATGAAAACTTGTTTCTGTTGTGTATCTTATATCAGACACACAACAAAAACTATTTTCCATTGTGTATTTGAAACGATACATAAAACATAAACTAATTTTCATAGAGTATTTTTCTAAAAAAAATTTCAGGCGGTGCAACAAGTAAAAAGGGTGGTGCCAATACCAGTCCCTAAAGCGGCTATCAAACGGGCTGGGCCCAATATGTAAATAGAAATGCCATCATCCACAACGACGTCGTACTCGTCTTTTGGGAAAAGGAAGGACACGTTAGGTACCAGAAGAAACAAGGCGATATGACCTCCAATGGAGAAAACGCAACACATTAGACGATCTCAAATCGCATTTCTAAAATTCAACAGGGCTTCCAGACGTTATACCCCTTCGACCTCTTCTAGAGCCACCCTAACACTTTCCCTTCAATAATTAAATCATTATATTATAAAAAAAAAAACACTTTACCTATAAACGCATCCATGCCTTCTCCTTCAGGTATTCAACCTCTACTGTAGGAGTATTTGATTGCAGTGTCACTTTCCGTCGTAACCGATTTCTGTTTTATGATTGTGCGCCACAGTTTGCAGACTCACAATGGCCGCAATATCCAACTCCTTGTCACTGAAGCAGGGTCTCTCTCTCACGCGTCCCCAAACTCCCTTTCTGAGTCGAGCTCCTCCTTCTTCCGCTTCCTTCAAATTCAGAAGATGTTACGCCGCGTTCGCCAATGAGAATCGCGAGTACCGCTTCTACTCATCAAACACCTTTTTTTTTTTTTTATCTCTAGAGTTTCAATTTTAGTTATTACGCGACTTCAAATTTTCGTTTTCTGTTTCCGCAGGTACGTGATCGTTGGCGGTGGAAATGCCGCGGGATATGCCGCACGCGCTTTCGTCGAACACGGCATGGCCGATGGTCGTCTCTGTATTGTGACCAAAGAGGTGCTCTATTTTTCTGGCTTCACTGTGACAATTCCTGTTTCTTTATCTGGAACTTGAACGTGATCTATTTATGATTTTCAATTCAATTCAATAAACCAGCCATATGCACCTTACGAGCGTCCCGCACTGACGAAAGCGTATTTGTTCCCGCTGGATAAGAAACCAGCGCGCCTTCCTGTAAGGATTTTTTTTACCCCCTCAGTTACTCAAATATTCTGCAATTAATTATATTGTTAACCTATTATTCTATCATTGCTATTCTGTATTGTTGTTCCTTGGCTTCACATTGTGGTTTATTGTCAGTGACAGTTCTTATATGCCTTGTTTAGGGTTTTCACACTTGCGTTGGATCCGGTGGAGAGAGGCAGACTCCGGAGTGGTATAAAGAGAATGGGATAGAGGTACTCTCTTTTATGCTGTTGGAATCGTTTTGCAACTGATTTGATCTGGGAGGGGGTTTGAAAAACAAAGAGTGGAAAATTTGATAGGATTGCTTTGCTTTCACTGTTGAGTGTGCATGTGATACAATGGACATAGGATTGCTTGAAATAGAATGGTAAAAGCTTCATTTAATGTAGCTGTGTAAGGCAGGAAACAATTCTCGTACTGTCGGTTCACATGCGTTAATGCTATTGAGATGCTGAGTTTTATGCTGTTGGTTTTTCCTGTCCAGATGTTGTATGAAGATCCAGTAAAAGATATTGATATCGAGAAGCAAACTTTGACAACAAATTCTGGAAAACTTCTGAAGTATGGTTCACTTATTATTGCGACAGGATGTACGGCATCCAGGTATCAGTTTGTTTACTTTAGTTCGCTTCTTTTGTTTATGTAAAAAGTGGTGAAAAAAATCTGAGTTGTTGACCATCTTGTTGTTAGGTTTCCAGAGAAAATTGGGGGAAACCTACTTGGTGTTCACTATATCCGGGATGTTGCAGATGCTGATGCACTGGTTTTATCATTGGTAATTCATTATACCCTCTAACATGACATATAGTTCCAATTATTTGATTGATTTTTACATTTGAGGAGGAGAATCTCTTGCTGTCCTTACAATAATTTGATATATGGGTATTCAAATTATACTTTTTTCAATATGCTATCTACATTGTTTTCCCTTTGAATATATTATTCTGTCACAGTCTTTCTCAAGCATTCTTTCTTGCAACTTGAGAAAAGTTGCAAATTCTGTATATTTGCCGCTAAGGTTACTTTCAAGAAACATATTCGGTACAGCAAAAAAATTAATTGGACATGCATTTTGTCCCTCATTATGATTTGTTTCTTTTGCTTTTAACTTCCAGGAAAAAGCAAAAAAGGTTGTAGTTGTTGGAGGTGGTTATATAGGAATGGAGGTTGCTGCTGCTGCTGTTGGTTGGAAACTTGATACAACAGTATGTGTTTTTCCTACATCCTTTTTCAATATCTAATTTCTGGTTCAAAATGCAAAGTTCTTGGTCTGACCTCCATTATTATTACCTGTTAAGGTGTTCATCTATGCCAACAGAAGTTCTTCATTTTGGTCCTCTGCATAATGCTTTGAAAAGTCTTGCATTGTGTAAATGTAATTGTGTATGACTATATGCTGAATTGTGAAATAAAAAGAATAATTATGAGACATTTAGGTCTTCCCAGTAACTTTGTTGAATAATTGCATACATTGCATCAGGGCACGGCATGACAAAAATAACTTCCTTTACTGTTTATGCCTGTTCACAATCACATTGCTCTTTCTAGGAGCCTGATTATTATCATGCTTTCAGCCTCATTTTCATTAATTTATGGTTCAAATCTTGATAAGCAAGTGTGACATAGGACTGATAGGAGTTAAGACATATGCATGGTTACCTTGAGAATCCTGACATATGTTGTCATTAAACTTATATCCATACCTTTATCATTAATTGTCCTTTTGTGAAGTTTTTTACCTACTGACTCACAACAAATATGTGTTGCCATAAAAAGTAGATCATATTTCCAGAAGATCACCTTTTGCAAAGACTGTTTACTCCTTCTCTTGCCCGGAGATATGAAGAACTCTATCAAAAGAACGGAGTCAAAATCTTGAAGGTATTTCCTCCTTCCCTGTTCTTCTCTCTTTCTTTCCATTATTGTAACTAGTAAGTAGTAATGGGTTTGTTTGATATTGTGTCTGTGTGCAACTCTTCTTTTCTCTAAACTTTGCCCTCCTTTTCTCTATTTCTTTTTAATCTTAAATTCACCAGGGTGCCTCCATAAAAAAATTGGAAGCTGGTTCTAATGGCCATGTAGCTGCTGTGAAACTTGGAGATGGTTCTATTGTGGAAGCAGATACGGTAATTATGTTTTTATTTACTCTTTAATATCTGGATTCTGGAGGTCATTTCTTGTTAAAATTTACTTTAGTATTACATGAGTTGCTAGAGAAAGCATAGAGGTTTTAGATCTACGTTAGACAAGAAGAAGAAAGCATAGAGGAATTAAAAATTACTTTTTCCTTCTGGTTCACACTTCACAGGTAATTATAGGCATTGGAGCAAAACCTGCTGTGAGTCCCTTTGAGAGGGTGGACCTGAATACAGATGTTGGTGGTATACAGGTGAGGCCAATGAATAACGATAATTTGACAAAAATTAAAAAAGATTAGAATTGCATTTGAGTATTTTTAATATCACTAACAATTAAGAGTCTTATGTTATGAACCCTTCTTTCTGCATGGGCTATCTGTCTCTTTCCTTTTTGGTGAAGCATAGTGTTTGAACATGTTAATCATCAGTTTTGGGAGACCATGTTTTGTTAGAAATACCCAATTTGCAGATGAAATTTGGAGGGAGGCCAAAATAATAGGTTGAAGAATTTTGTCTAAATGCATCAGTAATTTGTATTGCAGGTTGATGGTCTGTTCCGGACAAGGATTCCTGGAATCTTTGCTGTTGGTGATGTTGCAGCTTTCCCTTTAATGGTACACTATTAAATTTGTTTGAGTTGAGTTTTGTTACTTCATTCTAGGAACATTCACGGTTCAGTTTAGATATATTTTAAGGCAAAAAAAAGGTGACTTGATCCGATTGTTAAAGTAGATTATGATTTGGTTTGGATCAATTTGAATACAATATCTAATCCTATCCAATTTTTTACAGTTTGGATTGCATTGGTTATGTGGTTTTTGTTTTCTGGAGACAACACAAGTTAAAACATGATTATTTAATAAATATATTAATAAATGTAAAAAAAACTTATTCAATGTATTAAATATCTCAGTGTAAGTCACAGCACAATCAAAATTGTAAATCAATAGTTAAAATAGTTTTAAGTTTTCGAAAATTACAAATACATGTTCATATATAAATTTAACAATACTCTTGGAATTTAGGCTTAGGGCCTAACTCAATCCCATAAAACTAGCTTGTAAGGTGAGGACTACCCAAGCCTTATAAGGTTTACATTGACCATATCTCTAGTCGATGTGGGATCCTAACAAATACATGCAGCAAATTATTACTTCTCTTGTAGACTTAGACTTGTCACTCCTTATCTAATACTTATTTCTTCTATCTATGCTTTATCAAAAGTCAAAACTTATTCTTTAGTGTAAAACATAAAAGTTACATAATAACAAAGAACAAGAGATACAACAACAGCAACAATAATTCGGAAGATAAAAATGCAAATTTCAAGCTAACTAAATTAATAAACTTATAAAATATTTAATAATAAGACTAATTTAGTTAATAAAATTATGAGAAAAATAAATTAGTATGGTAATTTCATAAATATGTATTTATAGAAATATGAGTAGTATAATAATTTCATAAATAAAATTACACATATACATGTACGTTTGGCTTGGATTGGGATTGGATTGGTTTTGGAAATCACATATGAATTCCAATAAAAAAAAATTTCAATTATTTCACTTTGTTTGGTTTTTGGTTACTTTATTTTAGGCTTTTTATTTCGGTTTTTGTGATTTGCATTGGATTTGTTCAGTTTATGAACACCTTTTCTTCATTTTTGATACATTTGTGTTTCTGGAAAACTGGACAGATCTATAATCGTATCGCTCGAGTGGAACATGTAGATCATGCCCGTCGCTCTGCACAGCACTGTGTGAAAGCATTACTCAGTGCACAAACTCACACGTACATTGGATTTTATGTTCCTGCAATTTATCTTTGGAGTTCATTTTTTTTCTGCCCTGCTGATTTAGCTGAATTTACTTAATGATTTTCAGGTATGACTATCTTCCATACTTCTATTCGAGGGTTTTTGAATATGAAGGGAGCACTAGAAAAGTATGGTGGCAGTTCTTTGGAGACAATGGTAAATATTAGTTAAAACTAAATATCATTGCCTCACCTTTTCTTTTAATTTTTAAATTTCTCTCCTGTTGCTCTTACTGTTTATTTTTCTTTGGACAGTTGGAGAAACAGTTGAAATTGGAAATTTTGATCCTAAAATAGCTACCTTCTGGATTGAATCTGGTAATGGATTTTTTTATTTTTTTTTAAGTTCCCCTCCTTTTGTGTAGATACGTGGATTATCTGCGAGCTTATGGGGGAATGCTTACCTGCATACATGCATTAATGTGTATCTTTGAATGCACACATGTGCTTGTTTGATCTTTGAATTGCTGTTACTAAGAATTTGATTACTTGATGCTGCACAGGTAAGCTGAAAGGAGTTCTTCTTGAAAGTGGGAGCCCCAAGGTACTTGCTAGTTGCCACTATTTTTCAACATTTACAGTGTCGTTATATATATTTACATATTATATATAGACATATGGAGATGTTTGCCATAACATAATGGCATGTTTATGGAAAATTGGCATAGTTCCTTTAGTTTGTATCGTTAGATGCATTTAGAGAGCATGATAACACTCTTATTGGCTCTATTAAGTCTTCTATAAAAATACACTCATAAATCACAAAATTTATATATATATGTGTGTGTGTGTGTAAATTCTGTTTGATGAACCCTACATATATATATTTTTTTTGGCTCGCGCCTGGCTCATCGAAAGAGAAAACCTAATGCTGAGTCTTTGTTTTTTTAACTCAGGAATTTCAACTACTGCCTATGCTTGCCAGGAGTCAGCCTCTGATTGATAAAGCCAAACTTCAAAACGCAACTACAGTGGAGGAGGCCCTAGAGATTGCTCGGGGATCCTTGCAAGGCGAAGCCGCTGTCTAGTACAGATCTTGGTAACATCATCCTGTAATTTATCTTCTTTTACGGCCAGATTATCAGTGACTATCTGTCATCATCTGAGTAGGGATTGCCCCTTTGAGAGAGAATATTTTTTATTATATTCTCTGTCACATGGCATTATTAATGGTTTTCATTTTTCAACTGGAATGTCTAATTTGGATTTGATCTAGCGTCATACGGCGTCCTTGAATTTTCTCAATAATTTAAGATAGCCTTTGCCTTTACACGTTTTTGTCCAGCACTGTGATTTTTGTTCTTAACTTACTACCGACAACTGTTCTTACTATCTATCTATCTATATATATATATATATAGAGAGAGAGAGAGAGAGTGAGTAAAACCAGAAGTATAGGCCATTGTTTCTTGGGTTATTTTGGAGGATTAAAAAATTGAGTGAAATGGGTGATGGGTTTCTGTTGCTATATGGTTCGCCTCATATTTTGAGATTCAAATCGAAGCTTGTTAACACAAATCAAATCGTGTTAGATATAAGAACAGTGAAACTGTGCATACCATCTTGCGCACAGATATGCGGAAACAAAATTTGAACTATTTGATACGAAAGAAAAAGGAAAAAGGTTGGGGGGGGGGGGGGGGGGGGGGGAGGGGAATGAAGTGTTTGTGAAGTTTGATATTTTTCTGTATTATTATTTGGAACCATTTGATGCTAAGGAAAAAGAGAGAAACAGAAAAACAGTATATAATAGAAGCAAATGTAGATAAACTGAATGAAGTGTTTGTGGTTTTTCAGATATTTTCTGTATTATTATTATTAGGTTTAATTACCTTTTTAGTCTATATAGTTGTACTTTTAATATTGGTTTGGTCTCTGTTTTTAAGTGTATTTTGACTTCGTGAAATAAAATCTTTACAAAATAAAAATTGACGGTGTAAAATCGTCACAAATTGACATTTTCTCACGTTTTTTATTCAATTTGTGGGGATTTAAAATAGTAGAGACTAAACTGATATCGAAAATACATGTATAGGAACTGAAAGAGATTATTTTTAACTATAAGGACCAAAAGGTAAAGTTTGTGTAACTATAGAGACAAAAAAATAATTAAATCTTATTATTATTATTATTAAATGCATTTTGCTTTAATTATACCAATTTTTTTAGCATAATTTGAGTGTAGAATGTTAGAAACTTTTCTTTTTGGTATTTTTGTTAAAATGATTATCATTGAGTGAAATCTCATGTTGGTTTCATTAAATAATTTGGGACTATTCTTTGTTAATAAGGCTAATAATATGAGAGATTTTACTAAATAATAAGGTTTAAATGTGATTTTTGTCTTTGTAATTTTTTTTTTCCTAAAATTGTTCTTATAAGTTTCAAACTTTTTATTTTTAGTTTCTATTGTTTAATTACAAAAATAGTTAGCTTGTTGATGCCATGATGATGTCATCATGTGTCACATTAGTAAAGATGATGTCATCGTGTGTCACATAAAAAAAAAGTGTCAATGTCATGTTAGTGCTGCAATAGAGGGTTACGGGGATTACAATTGAAAAAAAAAATTATAAAGATGAAAAATAAAAAAAAATAGTTTTAAATCCAATCTTTAAATATAGAAGCTTGGTTTAAAAAAAAATTAAACATTACGTGATATTTTCTTGTTGTTGTACCTTATTATTATTTTATAGTTATCATTATAAGTATAGAAGAAAAAAAAAAAAGACAAACCTGCACACAACTTTTTAAGGGGAGATTTTTTTTATTTGACGTCACCTAGCCTTTCTAATTCAAACATACATACATGCATTCAATTCAAATGGCAATACACATGCAAAAAAATACGTTGAAATAGGCTGAACCAACAATAGCACATAAAAAAATAAAAAAAATAATAGAAATATAAGTAAAGAGAAAAAAAAATAACGAAGAATAATAATACTAATAGGAAGATAAAAACGAAACAGAAGTGACATAAGGAGGGGAAAAACAAACGGTATAAACAACTTTAAGGATTTGTACATGTCAAGGCTATTTATTTTATACGAAAACAGCAACATCAAGAAAAATGCAGGACCTAAAGTAAAAGTAAAACAGGAGGAGTGACGGGCCGTTAGGGGTCACAGGCTTGCTTTAATTTAAGGTTGTGTTATGTTGTTAATGAAGATTAAGGCGCCAGCCACACAACAAAGACGTAGTATAGCAACAGCTACAGGCTAGGAGAAAGCATGGGATGAACAACATGGAAGGGGAAAAAGACACTTGTGGTGAGTTGACAAAGAGGGAGTCCGTGAATGTGCCCGCGAGTGAGAAAATGATCAGTGTATAGGCTGAAACTTAAAAAAAAAAAGAGACCAAGAGAAGTGTGGGTGTGTGGTCTGTTGTATACCGTGAAGATGAAGAGGTTGGTTACTTACTAGTTTGTGATGGGTTTAGAGGTATGTGTGTGAGGACTTTGTTATGGATGGAGTGACATTGTGTAGCCTAGAGGAAGAGTTGGGTGTCAAGTACGTGAGTAATAACGTGACCAGTGAGTTCATCGTGCAGAACTAGCATACACCAACGACCATGGTAGTTGTCATTACGTTATGGAGCTTATTGTCATTACATTATGGACATTTCATTTGGTTGATTTCTAACCATGACGAATAAGTTACATGTTATGCACTTTAATTATTTTTGCTAGGTATCTGAACCCAGAGTTTTCTATTCTTTTGGAGGTTTACTGTGTGATAATGGTAGAAAGGCATTTTTATTTTGATTTTCATGCTCTGTTGATCGATGACCTAAGTGATCAGTTCTAATATAAGTTAGTGTGTAAGGTGTTTAAACCCTAAACAAAACTAAAGTTAAGTGATATTAGTTTTAGGTAATTAAGATACATTCTCTGTTTATGCAATGTGTGAGTGACTTTATAGTGTTGAACAAGAAAAAAATTGAAGAAAGATTGAGAATGCATGATTATTTAAAAATCATTTTTTTGTTATTGCTGTGTAATTTTTTTTTTAGTCCATGTAATTTTTTCATTTTTCATCCTTGTAATTTTTTTTCACTTTTAATCCCTGTAATTTTTTTTTCATTTTTAGTCCCTCTATAGTAACGATGACGTGTCACATGATGACATCATCATGACGTTATTTTGCTAAAATTAGCAATTTAACATTTTTGTAACAGAGTCAATAAAAAAAATTTGAATTTCTAGGGATGATTTTGAAAAAAAAAATTATATGGACAAAAAACAAAAAAAGACTAAATTACAGAGACGAAAATCATATTTAAGCCAAATAATAAAATGGTTGAATTGTTTTTTTATTCTTTTTATTATGATTAATGCGTGAATCTAGTCTTTTAATAGTTTTTTGTTTGAATTTAATTTCGTAATAACTTTAAGTCTATGACAGTCTTTTTGTTAGTTTTCTTATATTGAAAACTTTTAAAATCTTTACTTTCTACTCAAAATATTTACAAACTAAATTTATTAAACTGTTTTAATTTTTTTATCAAAAATTTATTAATTAAAATGTTATATTTCAAATGAAATAGAAGATGTTAAACTTTTCTCTCTCTTTGAAATCGTAATTTTACTTTCTTTAAATTTATCAATTTCAAAATTGTTTAATAAAATCATTTTATATTTTTAATTATTTGAGTAGCGAAGTGAAAATTTAGATTAAAAGAATTGATAAAAAAAAAGCCTGATTATAACAATTGAAAATAAGACTGGAAGATTAAATTTGAGTATAAAATTGTTAGGAGATCAAAATTGTATATAAACTATGATAAAAAAATTTATGGATTTCTTTTATGATAAAAAAAATATAATTTTAAAGAGCGCATAGGTTAAAAAAATATAATTAAGTTATAGTAAAAATATATATATATATTGAAATGACAGTATATAAAGAGCGCATAGATATTGTTTCTCCATCTGAATTTATAGCATTCTGGTTCCCTCGTACGCCGTATCACATTTCTGTAGTTTTTATTTTCCACCTAAAATATCTTGTGGAACTTTTAGCCTTTGAAATTTCATTGGGTAAGACTTGTGAGATTTCAACGGGTAACATTCGTGCCTCACTTTTCTTTTACTTTTCTTTTTTTTAAAAATAACATTGCAATATTTAAGCACTTTTAGTATTATATAAATTAATGTGATTTTTTCTTGTATATCCATGAACACATAATGTGAAAGTTTATAAAACAGACATTACTAAATATTTTAAGTTACTTAAAAAAATGTATTCAATGATTTTTGTAATTTATGATATAATAAACTTTTTAAATATTTTTTACTTTTAAATTTGATTTCTTGTCATATGTTCGTGGGTAGTTGAGCATGCAAAAGTGACAACCTCTAAATTAATCTAATAAACAATATTTTTCTATTTCTTTTTTATCTATTTATTTTTTTAAAAATGTTTCTATTTATTTATCTATTTAAAAGTTTAAAATAATATTAATTATTATCTTTTTAATGATCTATTTATCTTTACCCAATTTTAAAATATTTTATATAGTTATTGTAAACGAGGAAAAAATAATAGTAGATTTCATATTAAAAAATTAAAAATAATTTTAATATAAACAAAGATATTACTTACATTTCTTAATGTGTTTTATCTTTTTAAATAGACAGATAAAAGAAGAGTTTAATTTTGATACACTATTAGTGTAAAAAAATTTACAATACTAATCAATTAGAAATAATTTTAAAGTAATTATTTCAAAAATTAATAATTTTTAATTATATGGCAATTTATGATGGATTAATAGTGTAAAAAAAAAACTTTTACACAATTAATATATTCCAATTAAATTTTAAAAAGAAGTAAAGAGAACAGTAAGTTGTAGGAAAATACTAACAAATGCCTTTAAGGCATTATTAAGCAATCACAAGTGGAAAGCTTTTATGGAAAAGTATTATCAACATACTCTCACCTGGTTTTCAATTAAAGTTTTGTATTTATTAATTTTTCAATTAGTGTTTCGAGGACACTTATTAGTAACACTCTAACTTGTAATACTTCTTGAATTATGAGTAAAGTAGAAACTATTTTAGTTCAAAAATAATTATTGCCAAAATAATCTTCTCTATTGAAGTTAATTACAATAAACATCTTCTAAAGGAATGATACGCATGCTAATGTTAGATTTGTTTAGGTGAAGCCCCTTGAGATAAAGTTTTAATGATAACAAATAGTAAAAAAAATTAAGTGTTATACACTTATAGTACTAGTGCTTTGCCTTGATAATCTATCGTAAAGAACATGACAAATCATCATTCATTCAGAAGATCATATTATCAAGAGCATAAATCAAGTTCAAGAAACATCTTTTAAATGTATGCAAATGTCTAAAAGCACAAAATGTCAAATTTTGCATTTTTCAAAAGCAGAACACAAGAAGGACAATTTCTAAAAACCAATGTTTTTAAAATAGACCGGTCATTGAACCAGTCAAGACACTGATTCAAGGTTCAATGTTTCAACCGTGGTCAAACTGGTATTAATAAAATAATAATAATAATTAAATAATACATAAAGTAATATTAAAAACATATAATTTCATAACTTTATAATATTAAAAATTAAAAATAAAACACAATTTTATAGGTTTTTTACATTTATAATACCTACAAAAGTGCAAATCAAATATGTCATGATATTTAAGTATAAGTTTTAATTATACACATCAATATTTATTAATAAAAACAAGCTTATATTTAAAATAAAAAAGAAAATGATAAATACTTTAGGTTGGTTTTTATTTTTTTAAGAAAAAAATCAAAATAATGTTATATTAAGGATTTTTCATTAACCCGCTATGAACCGGTTTTTGATCGATTTTTTGGTTCTTTGACCGATTTTTTTTAGGTTAGTTATGTGGTTTATTTGAACCAGTCAGGTGACTGGTTCACCGATTTTCCAGTCCAACCAGTCCGGTCTGGTCTGATCCAGTTTTTAGAACACAGCTAAAAACATATAGGTCTAAACATGCTTTTAGAAGATAAAAGTGCAACAACATTAAAAGTTGTATATGATTAGAAGCATTATCAGAAGATGATCAAAGTTGTATCAAAAGCTATAATCTAAATAATGACTTAAGAAACTACATTAGTATTGTTCTATAAGTACCACAAATGTTGTGTCAAAATAGAAGCTATAATCTAAATAATGACTTAAGAAACTACATTAGTATTGTTCTAGAAGTACCACAAATGTTGTGTCAAAATAGAAACATACTCATAATTGTGTTCAAAGATGATTCAGAAGTAGAATATCAACTTGCATGACTTGGACTAATGCATAAAAGGCAATGGAATTAATGGAGGATTGGTTGGAATTCACTGAAACCTTCCAAAAGCAGAGTATGAGCATTTTATAGAAAAATAATTTTCTAGAAAACAAGTATCATGATAGATTTCAAAAGCTATTAGAGAATATTTTTTAAAGAAAATTTAGCTTTATTAACTACCATCCTTGAAACTTATTCAAGAAGAAAGGATTTCCAAAAGGGAGGATCATTTAAACATCAAAAGAAAAGATTACAGAAGCAAGAGTAATAAAAAAAAGTAGTCAAAAAGTTATTGCAATAAAAGTGATATTACATGTAGCTTCTAAACAGGTTTGACTGACCTTTTAATGACTATAAACGTCTAGTTTAAGATTGGAGTCTCTATATATAAAAAAAAGGCTACTTTATGTAGAAGCTCATCAAGGGAAGGAAGTATAACACACTTAGGCATCAAGTTTACAAAATTCATGCTTCTAAAAAAGAAAGTATCTTTGGAGAGAGTATCTCCCTAAAAAATCACTCTAGTTGTGTTTTTATTCGTTTGTAATATCTTAAGAAGTATATTTTGGCTCTATATTGTACTATATATCCACTCATTGAGTGTTAGAAAGAGCAACAATAGTCAAAGTCTATATTTTTGAAAAAGATTGAGCTTCTTCAAAGACTAATCAAGAGGATTAGTGTTGCTGGACTTGTTGTACCAAACTAACTAGGTAAATTACAGTTGGTGGATAGCTAGTGGAGTGTTGTTGAGCTTGGAGAGGTTTGGGAAAAAAATACTAGTTGTTGGAAATCCCATGGAAATTTGTGAAAGAATACCTTGTGTAATTTAAAAGTAATTACAATGAGAAATGCCTATTAAGGTAGGGATTAAACGAGCCCAAGTGATTTGTAGGTAAACCACTATAAAAATTCTCTGTGTAGTATACTTTTACCCTTCACATGTACTTTTTCTGCTTATACTTTTGTATTTTAGCTTTTGAATTGATATTTGGCTTTTGCATAAATCTTTTTACAAGAAAATATTGTTTTGAGCTATGAAACAAGTTTTATATTTGTCATTTATTTATAAGGAAATTTTCATTCAAAATTGATCTGATTTAATCATTCAGAATCATCATTAAAGTTTTTCTGTTTTGAAAAATCAGCTAAAGATAACTTACAGAAGCAACATTCTTAATTCAGAGTGTTCACATCAAGCTTCTGAATATTTATGCATCGTTATTTTACAAAATGCTAAATGACACAAATCATTCTTTCATTAACTACAATTATAGTGTAATATGAAACTTTTCATTCTTTACAACAATTGAAAGTGAAAAGCGTTAATAAATTTTAGCATCAGTGTAAGTTTTGAGGTGCAGACCTATTATCCGAAAATATAGAAAATTAGTATTTTAATTTGTGTATTGTACATAATAAATATTTATTTTATATAACTCAAATTTATAATAAATAAATTCTTTTAAATATATAAATTATATTATAATTAAAATTCATAATAAATAAATATTTTTGAACATATAGATTATATTTTAAATTTATAATAAATAATTATTGTAATACAATGTTAATTTTTAATTATTGATAATTTTTTAAAAAAATATTGAAATTTAATTTAGAACTAAAGATATTAAAAACGATAGATTGAAAAAGATAAGAGGTTAAAAAAATATCTAAAAACACGCTCGTTGAAGAATGACAGCTAAAAACGCTTTTGTTCAATATGACTATTCTAATTTATATATAAAGAGGATAGTTTTACACAAAAAGAAAATAGTTCCAAAATTTCATGGCTACCCAAGGTATTCTTATCCCCCAAAAACATCTATTTGAAATAAAAACAAAAAACTATTTATCGTCAAAACTCATCAATGAGTTGTCGTCAGGTAAGAACTAGGAGTACGGGTTAGGGTTACCAAACTTTTTGCCCTCGATGATTACTATTATAAATTCCAAACAAATCCCCTCAAATAAACGATCTTTGCCTCAACACCGAGTTTTATAATGTGTACATGAGCAGGCATAGACCTATGCGTAGCACAGTGGAGGCATATGCGGCCGCTCAATTTTAAAATATTTTAATACTATTATAGTGTTAGGTTGTTTTTTTTGGTGAAAACTATTATAGTGTTAGGTTCTTATTTAAGTTTTATGACCTTAACTTTATTCTTATCATATTAATTTTTATTATTATTTCTTCGTGTAAAGTAAGAGATACGATCTTGTTTTCACTGTTACACATAAGTATAGCACTCTTGTCATTTTTTTAAAAAAATTTATTCCTAGAGTAACCTCAACAAAATGGTGTCAAAACTTGCTGGTAATTCTTTATTAATAAATGATTTGTAAGTATTTATTATATGTCCTTGTCAATACTGTGACAGATCGTGACCTTAAAAAAAAATATTTTCCCTATATTTTTTATTGAAAAATATTAAAATCAAATCAAATAACCTATTTCTAACATTTATCTTTTAAAATGCATAATCTTAGATATTTGTTCTCTTAACTTTTTTTTGAAGAATGTTCGCTTAACTAAAAATAACACATTTGCCAAAAAAAAAAAAAAACAATTAAAAGAAAGAATGCTG
This sequence comes from Spatholobus suberectus, assembly GCA_004329165.1. Classification (NCBI taxonomy): domain Eukaryota; kingdom Viridiplantae; phylum Streptophyta; class Magnoliopsida; order Fabales; family Fabaceae; genus Spatholobus; species Spatholobus suberectus. Next base: position 78,748,217 of record CM014733.1, read on the forward strand.
ATATTTAAAATAAATTTTGTAATGATGTGTCATTTTCAATAGCAAAGGCAGAGAAAGAGACTACGATTTTAATACTATTAGTTTTTTTTTTACATCAAAGAAATAAAGGCCTTCATCATAAAGAAGCAGAGCTTAATAGTTTATTTATTTTCTATATTTGAAGGTGTGTGCCTTTTTTCATTTATAAGAAAAATTACTCAAGAAAACTTAGGAGATGTATTGTATAGGATAAATATTTATTTTTGTATAATTAATTTATAATAATTAAATATTTTTAAATATATATATATTATTTTAAATTTTCAATAAATAATTAAAATTGTGATATAAAATTATTTTTAATTATTGATATTTTTTAAAAAATAACTATCAAAATTTAATTTAGTCATAGAGATAAAAAAAATAATTAATTAAAAGAGATAAACAGTTAAAAAGGTAAAATATACATATAAAGAGAAGAAAAAAAGATAACGTAAGATGATTGAGAGAATTTTTTTTTACTAATTGCAAAATAATACATAAAATGCTTATTTAAATATGAGAAGAGAAAAAATATTAAAAATATCTAATATAAGTATAGAGAGTGAGAGTCTTGTGTATTCTAATCTTACAATATAGATATAAATTCTCTTAATTGTTCTTTAATTCTGCTCTTAATTGTTTTGGCCCTAGGACGGGAAAGGTCAGGGTATATAGCGTGTAGCGCATGCAGCGTGACGTATAATAGGTCATAGCAAGGACGAAAGACTTCGTCAAGAGCCTTTCGATAAAATATTATTAAATAGTTCAAAATCATCTCGTGTTCATAATTCATCCTTATTTTTAATTAATATATATTCAAGTTTTTTAATTTACAAAAAAAAATTAATAACACCTAATTGTACGTTATTAGAGATTAGAAAGAACCATAATAATCTCAAACTACTTGATAATTTCTCCGAATAAAAGGTCGAAGAAAGGGAGGGAAATGAAAAATAAAAAAGAAAAATATTTGTTTGGCTAAGGCCAACTCTTACGTCAATGTTGGATATTGGTTCCTTGCTAAGCACTCTTATTGGAACAAATAATTAATTAAGAAGGCAGTTGTTTTGACTTGGTTTTGGAGTTATATAACATCGTTGTTAGCAAAGTTAGTCCATCCTCCACAGACCCCTTGCCCCAACTGAGAAGTTGCATTGCATATTTCTCTGCTCCTTCCACAACACTTCATTCCTCCTTTCTCTTCATCTTCTCGTTCACAATCTTCCGAAATAAAATATCATCGGTCTTCAGTGATTGTCAAAACTTAGACCCAAGTGTAAATGAAGGTGAGATTTCCTGGTCTTAATGACAGTTCAGTTTCTTATGCAAGAGCACCACTTGATATGTTCTGTTTCTCTCTATTGTTTTATGTTTGTGCCTTTGATCAATTTATGTCCCTTTCTCATGATTCTTTCATTTTTCGTTTAAACAAGAAACACCAGTTCAATACCTCTTTTATCTTTGCTTAAGTAGATTTTGATATTTATGCCCTCCACCCTACTCTGTTTTATTACTATGAAACCCACTTTCTTATTTGCTTCAAACATATTATTTAATTCATCTGTGATAGTTGGTGCAGATTATTATATAGTATATATATCATTCTTTCATTTTTCATTTAAACAAGAAAGACCAGTTCAATACCTCTCTTATCTTTGTTTAAATAGATTTTGATATTTATGTCCTCCACCCTACTCTGTTTTATTACTATGAAACCCATTTTCTTATTTGCTTCAAACATATTATTTAATTCATCTGTGATAGTTGGTGCAGATTATTATATAGTATATATATCATTCTTTCATTTTTCATTTAAACAAGAAAGACCAGTTCAATACCTCTCTTATCTTTGTTTAAATAGATTTTGATATTTATGTCCTCCACCCTACTCTGTATTATTACTATGAAACCCATTTTCTTATTTGCTTCAAACATATTTTTTAATTCAACTATGATAGTTGGTGCAGATTATTGTATAGTATATATATCAGTTACAATATAATTTGGCATCTCTTCTTCCCCTAGCTTAGCTTCTTCATTTTTTTGTTTTCAAAAGAAACGAAACAGTTCAGAAGAAAGAAAAAAGAAACACAGAGTCAGTTAAACATGTTTTAGTAGAAGTTTTAATCTTAATATCTATTGTTTCTCTGAGTGTTCTGCATGTTGTCCTTTTGTTTTGTTGCAGAAAGTGGTGGTGAAGTTGGATTTGCACGATGACAAAGCAAAGCAGAAGGCCATGAAATCGGTTTCTAGCATATCAGGTACGGATGTAAATGAGCTGAGCCATTTGTAAATTATCCGAGCTCGAATCGTTAAATGTTTGTTCAAACTCGCTTGTTTAATTAGATAAAATAAACAAACTCAAGTTTGAGATTTGACTCGATTATTTAAATAAGTCAAGCTTAAGCTTTACAAACTCGATATTAATGACTCGTAAATAACTTGTTTATTTAAATTGATGATAGATATTTTGTTATCATTTGTTATTTATATATTTATTACAAAAATATGTGAAACTTTGTTGAGAGTATTAAAATTAATTTTGAATTTTCTCTTTTGTAATAGTCAATAAGTTATGGATTATTTATTTACTGAATTATGAAAATGAAATAGTCTAGAATATTTGAATTTCACGTGTTACATGTTGAGTACACTTTTTTTTAGTTTATCATATAATATTAAAATATTCGATAAATACTAAATTGGTAAAGTTAAAAATTAATTTAAGAAAAATTTTCATAAAAGTAAAAATAATTAAATTATAAATGAGTTAAACAAGCAATGCTTGCCTTATATTTTTTTAAATAAGTCAAGCTCAAGTTTTTAATTAGGCTAGTCAAGCTTGAGTAACCATTTTTTTTTAACAAGCCAAACTTAAGCTTTAAGTGCTCAACTCGACTCGACTAGTTTACACCACTATTATCAGGTATTGATTAGACATACTAGTCTGATAAAATCTTATTTTGATTAATTGAGTAAATCACTCTATCTTTTTGTTTCCATTAAAATTGTTAAGTCCCAATTTTATGACTAGACATCAAATTAAAGGAAGAACAATTATTTGGACACTTCCATATTTCAAATACCTATTTGACACTTTTTTTTTTCATTTCTGTCTTCTTGTTATATTATATCATTTATTATATCTATACGTTTCTTTTTTCTATCTCTTTTTCTCTCTAGGTGACAATTAGTATTGTAGTGTCCACCAATCTTTTACCTAGAAATTTATATTTTGGCACCAGTCAAAAATTGAAAAGGAAAAAAATGTTTGGAGATAAATCTTGGATACAATATCATGAGTGATTTTAGTACTATTTATTTAAATTAAAATTAGAGTTATACTATGATAACCCACGGAGCTGAAATTTCAATTTCGATCATTTAAGTTTTCTCTTTTATTTAATGCAATTGCTAACTAAATATCTACAAAGTATTGGGACCAGAGGAAACATTCAATATAAAAAATTGATTTGGAATGATAATGTCCATTAATTTGTGAGAATGGCTTTCAGTAAACCAAATGGTCAATCATAATATTCTGAAAACCAAATTGTCAATATAAAAAAAGATTTAGTCACAGGAATGGACGTTTATTTTGTTGCTACTCATAACAGGGAACCTTCTTGATTTGATCTTAATAAAAAAAAGTTGATATATGTCCCTATTAAGTAATGATGTAGCTATCAAAAATTTGAAAATAAGTTTAGTGTTTCTTAAACAAGATGGACTAAATAAAAATTTTCTAGTACATAAAGAAATTATATCAAAAGTTTACAATTTTATAAAAATTGAAACATAACACAAAGAACTAAAATAAAACAAAAATGAACATTTTTTAAAGAAAATTAAAACGAAAACAACTATATTAGAAAGTATTTAAGAATTTATTAATATTTGGTCATATGCTCCTGTTTAACTATGCAAGTAGGATAATTTGTATGTCAAATTTTATTATGCACTGCAGGCATCGATTCCATCTCCATGGAAATGAAGGAGAAGAAACTCACTGTAGTGGGTGACATAGACCCTGTCGACGTGGTGAGCAAATTGAGAAAAACTTGGCACACAGAAATTTTAACTGTTGGGCCGGCAAAAGAGCCAGAAAAAACGAAAGATGAAAAAAAAGACGACACGAAGAAGAAAGATCCAAATCAACAAATTGAGGAGCTTGTCAAGCTCTACAAAGCATACAATCCCCACATGACTACATACTATTATGTTCAGAGTGCTGAAGAGAACCCAAATGCTTGTGCTATTTGTTGACTCTGATGTTTGAGAGCACAAGTCATGTTTATTGGTGAATTCTATGGCACCAGAGATAAACCAAAGTCAGGAATGCTTGGTGTAAATTATGTATTGAGTGGATTGATTGAGACATCCAGAGGATTAATGATGTATCAAATAGGCTATGAAGGTTTTGAATGAATAAATCAATTGATGTGTGAATTGTGGAAATATGCTCATTGCGCTATGTGGTACCAATTTCCCAATTAAAATTGTGTTATACTTGTCAATTGGGACTTTATGTATTGTATTCATGAGGGAAATTGAATTTTACTTTATGTATAGATGCGGAACTGAATTTCCTTCATTTAAAAACCTTCGAGTCACCATCCAATGGTCTAAATTAGGAATGGCAAAAAAATTTGCACCTACAAATATCTGTAGATAAAATTTACAATGGGTAAAAAATAGATAGTTTAAATAGATACTTGTGGATAGTTTAAATGAGTACATCTGCTATCCATTTATTAACGAAGCAGGTACGGATATCACGGTACTCGTACTCGCAAATACCTACTACCTATCATTATATATTTCTGTAAATACCCTTATATATTAATATAGATAAAATTATATAAAATTTATCCCAAATTTTCAAAACAATTATTCATTACGAAAAAAATCTTATAGAATTATATTATGGGAGAAAAGAAACATAAATTTGTGGGCCTTTAAACTGTTTTTTTAGAAAAATTGTTACAATAATTAAAATCTATGTTCAAAGTCATTATTTAAAATAACAACTCTTTAATTTATAAATTCAAATTTGTAAATTTAAAGTGATATTTATAACACTTTATAGTTGTTCACAACATACAAAATTAATTTGTTATTTTTTTTTATTTTTAAAAATGTATCCATAGATATCTACAGATATCTGCAAATATTACAAATATTCACGAGTATCCGGTTAACGGGTATCTACACGGGTAACGGGACAGACACTGAGAAAGTTTTCATCCAACGAGGCGGGTAGCTACTATTCGTGGCCGTCGTGCCCTATTGACATCCATAGTCCAAATGGTCCAAATTTTGTTAAGTTACAATTTATTTTATAGTTTAATGTAAATGATATATTTTTTATGGTTAAAATTTCATGCAGTTACAGATGTAACTGCTGAGAATTCATGTCCGTATAGATGCTGGGTGACCATAACATTTTTTTTTTATAAGTGACCATAACATTTTAGACCGTCTTACTCAGGATAAGATTGAATTGTTGAACACGGGGTTACGTCATCATGGATAATCAAGATATAATGACGATGTCAAGGATTTTTATATTGATTAAAATATTAACTCGTGGAGTTAAATTTGTTGGCAAAACCAGGGGGCAGTGGCCTAATTAATATCCAGAGGTAGCTTGCGGCTGGAAGCATGTCTCCTTGATTAAGAAGTTTAATTTTATGGTATGGTTGCCTCAACAACCGAAGGGTAACTTGGAATGTTATGTAGTATATAATGAAAAGCTTAAGACAGTTTAGTTTAAGAAAATATTTTTATTTTAATTATAAAAGTGACACTTTGCTTTCAGTTTATTATTTGTTTTTAAAAAAATGTTTTCATTGCTTCTTATACAAATTTTTAAAAATAAAATGTATAATAAAAATAAGAATTTAATGGTTATCCACTGTCAGTGTAAAGAATTTTATATTGTTAACTAATCAGAAATCACCATTGATATGATTTTTAAAATATTTATTATAAAAATCAACAAATTTATAATAAATAGTGGTTTGTGATTATATGACAGTATAAAATTATTTTATATTGTCAGTGCATGACCTATTTTTTCTAAAAATAACGTGATAATTTTATAATAAAAAGAAAAAAAAAATATTTTGTCAAACAAAAACAGTATCATTATCGTAAGAAATGGGCTTGGAAAGTCTATGTAGAAATTGCCGTGTGACTTCGATTTTCTGTGGCACTGCTCCGTAGCTTGAGTGCTTGACCCATTTAAGGAAGGGTCACCAAACTAACCAAAAAGATTTGATAGCTAGGATGCTACGCTAACTGCTAAAAAAGCTTGACCTATAGGTTTAATGGTACTATGCCACAGCTAGATCCCAGCCAGTTATTCTATAAAGAAAATACTACTTAATTAACCAAAAATATTTGCTGTGTATGGTTTACAAAAACCAAACCAGCAAAATATGAAACGTAAAAAGGTGAGAAAGAGGGAAAAAAAAAAATTAAGAAAAATATTATGGTGAATGAAGTCTATCCATAGGAGAAGTTCCGGGTAAATATTGATGCTCATTCTATCATGTGCTTTGGTTTGGGTTTCGTGATGTACACAATACAGAAGCATGACGCTGGGGGCTGGCACCGTTCTAATTAAATTCTAACATAATAATCCTGAAATAGTAAAATTTCTATTTGTAAAAGTATTGAGCCATAATCTGTTCAGCATCAAGTAGGTCCTCAAGGTAGTGACTCTTTCCGTGCATTGGGAGCTCAGATAAAAATCACTGAAGCAGTTCATCATCTAGTGTGACCTTGGACACTCTCCAATGTATATCCAACGGTGAAAAGTTCACTTCTAATTTTTTTGGTCTGTCTTAAATTCTTGACGTTGACAAACCACCGCCAATTGGGACATATAATAATAAACAAATTAGCCTGTATTAGGACTTGAAATAGAAATGTGTATGAGGGGCCCAATCAATTTTTTAATGACGAGTTTTCTGATAATTTGCTGTTAATTTTAGGTGCAGATTTTGATAATCACAAGAAGTAAAGCGAATCATCAATCCCCTGCTTAGGGGTGTGCAAAAAATCAAAACTGATCCAAACGCTCCAAAACCGAACCGATTCAAATTTAAAAAATCAATCCATTTTTGAAAAAAGCCCGAACCGAACCGCTTTTTTAAAAACGGTTCGGTTACCCAATCCATTTTTCATGCAATGGATCGGTTTAGTTCGGTTCGGTACTTTGAAAAACTGATCCATATATAAGTATAAAATAGATAACCGAACCAAACCGATCTGGTCCAAATCCAAGAAACCAAACCATTTTAAAAGAAATCCAAACTGAACCACTTTTTAAAAAACGGTTCGGTTAACTAAACTGTTTTTTACAAAACGGTTCAGTTCTGTTCAGATTAGTTTTTGGAAGTATCCATTTTTTGCACACCCCTACCCCTGCTTACGTAAAAGATCCTTGAACTCTTGTAACTAAAACCCTTTTATTATTGAGATGATACAGTCATCTATGATGTGATCATTTCTAAAACATGTTATCCCTATTATAATAATCAGTGGCGATTTGATCTGCTAACCCAAAAGTTGATAGAAAGAATATGCGACCATTTAAATGCAAATAGGCTTAGGTCATCCCTCATATCACATCTAATTGTACCATGGTTTGCTTTCAGTAATATGCAACCATCTAATTATACCATGGTTGCAACTTGCAAGCATTTAAATACAAATTAGCTTATGCCATCCCTCATATCACTTCTAATTATACCATGGTTTGCTTTCAGTAATTCCCGAAACATGCAGGGGATACAAAGTGATGTCATTTGTTGTGCTAATTTTGAACCAACGACCAACTAATCTTCGGTTGTTTAAGAAAACCTTTCTTAATTCCAGCATCAGACCTTATCCTATGAGTTTGTGCTATATAAAAAAATTAAGCTTACCAGCTACCACATTGCTTTATACCTCTGTTAAAATATTACCTCCAACATCCTTGATCTGGTTAAGTCTGCTTTTGACATGATAATATAAATAAGAGTAAATTATATCTTTTGAGATTTTTTGAGATTACATATAATTTTTTATTTTTTTAACGTTTATAATAATTTTTTTTATAGAAATACACACTATAATATTTTTTAAACAATCAAAAAGATTAATGTAATGTATAAAAAATATCAATGTAATTTTTATCAAATAATTAAAGAAGTATAGAAATATAAAAATGAGAAGTATCAAACGAAATTTGACGTAACTTCAAGGTGTCAATGTTACTCTATTAATGAATGAAAGAGAAATAACAAGCGTATAATATTAATAAACTGTAGAGATTTGATTCTTAATTTTCGGAAAATTTTTGTTTTTTCTCCATACCATTTGTATGTGTCTTTTGTATGTACTCTGCTATATATTAGTGGAGCAAAGGAGCTACCTACGGCGGCATTTTAAAATTGAAATATCAAAAAGCACGGGCTCCAGCCACGACAGGCGTTATGTTATGCGTAGTTGACAATGCAAAGGAGACGTGCTTTTCTTCTTCTTTTTAAACTAAAACACGATCTCCTTTCTTGTGAAGGCTTAAATTATATTACTCTCTTTTATTTTAAAATTTTCATTCTGCTGAGATATTAACATGAGTTACACTTTAATTTATTTTGATGTAATGAACTTTTAGGAATGATTTTTTTTTTCTAGTAGTTTTCAACTTCATCAGCCTTTTAGTTTTAAACTTATTATCAACTTTGAGATATTAATATATAAATTTTGGGTAAAGTTTCAAAATCATAACAAAGATGTATAAAATTTCATTTCATTTTCTATAGACTTACAATTTGAACTAGTTATTGGTGACATCAAAAGTTGCTTAAAAAAGAAAAGCATTCCTGAAATTGAAGTGAGCATCTCTTCCAAGAAGGGAATATAATTCATCAATTTTTTTTATTTATCATATTTAATTAAAAAACAGAACAGATTATAAACTGAACAGAAAAAAGTTATTATACTCAATAGAAAAACTGTTGGACTCATCAACAACAAAGCTATTAGACTCAGTTGCTAAGCTATTGGAGTAAATCAGAAAAAGACTTCGAGGAAAACAGCAACCACACCACACAAAAGGAAGCAAAAAACTGATATGATGTATTTCAGTTTTGCACACACAGCTTTTGCACATATTTAAAGTGTTACAGCTAGTGTTTAAATATAAAAACTAATAAGCCTTTGATTAGACAAAACAAACAACAAATTATAAATAAACTAAAAGTAGGCATTATTAGCCTATAACTACAACTAACTCTTTTTTAACAAAAGCAACCTTTATGTCCTGTTTGGTAGGAAATGAAAAAATAGAGGGAAAGGAAGGAAAAAAGTGAGAAAAGAAAAATAGGTGAGAAATAGAGTGAAAGTTAAGGTTATTTGATTGAAGAAAAATAGAATAAAAATAAATTTGTGGGGTTGTTTGATTTAAAAGAAAAAAAAGGAAAAGAAATTGAATTATTAGTTAAAGACCATTATACCCTTACAAATCTAAATACATATTTTCTCATTTTTTGTTTTTGTTCAATTGATTTGGGTTTATGGAAATTGATTTTAAATGACCTCCAGAAAGCACAAAGTCAATTTATACAAGCACCCACGATGATAAAAATCGATTTACACTCCAACAAAATCTATTTTGTTGGAGGTCCAGAAAGAGCGGATTGAAAAATATGAAACATAAAATTGATTCTATATGGCAACCAAATTGATTTTCACAAGCACTCACACATGAAATCGATTTTGGTGATTACAAAACAGATTTTGACTCCAACAAAATCTGTTTTGTCTTGTGACAAAACAGATTTTATACTTGATAAAACAGATTTTGGATACCATAATATTTCAAATCAATTTTGGAATGCCACAAAATCGATTTAGTAATACCATAAAAAACACATTCAAGAGGTTATTTTTAAAAGAGTTTAGCAACGTGTATGATTTCTTAGCAAAACTTCACACTTTTGCATGGAAGGTTTTTGTTGTGGGGCCCACCATTTTTAAAAAAAAAAATCCACGCTTTTTCACGATACCAAACAAACACAATTTTCTTATTTTTGTTCTCTTCCGTTCTCTTTCACCCTCCTCCCCCTATTTCACTGCTATCAAACAGGATGTTAACCAAACTTACAAGCAAAACAAAAAATTACAGAGTCATTAAAATATTTTATTATGACAGCTTGGAAAAATCTTTATTTCCAACATATTTTGATTTAGGAAACTTCCAACAAATGTGTATCAAGAGAAATTATTAAGTAATCTAAAACCACCAAGTGTTCATGGTTCCAACTAATGTGTATATAACACATATTCAAATTTTACATTTTACGAAAAAAAATTAATTACACTTAATTACATATTATATGAAGATTAATTAAAACTATAATAGTTCAAAATCACCTAATAATTTATCGTGTATAGGTGGTAATCTTTTTCCTGCCATACAATATTTACAACCAAAAGTCTCGACTTTGTGTTTAACAAATACAGGAGATTTTTGTACAAAGTGGAGTAGTACGAGCTATTCTTTTCTATTCAAGAATCAGCGTGTCCTTATATAACACAGTATTTCGCAAATGGAAAAAATGCTTTTTTTTTAAGTCATTTTGCAATATCAACTTTCCTTGTCTCAGAAAGAAAAGAGCGTGGGTATTGAAGACCCTTAATTAACAATTTATTCATTATTGACCTTACAATTTCAGTAATAGAATACAGACATATTCTGGACTCTTCTAATAAACCAATAACCTTACAAACTACATAAACTTTTTTCACCTTGAACCCATTACTTGGTAAGTGAAAAAAGAAAAAATGCCCCTAAGATTGAAGGGGATTGCATCCTGCAGCACAAGTTGCGACGCAAGGCCGAGAGACTGTGATGTGGGAAACAAAAACAATATCAGGAATTCCCGGTTATTGTTGTTAAAAAGAACAAATCCAGCACTTACGTTCCTTCCAAAATATCAAATCAAAGAACCAAATAATCTTCATATCAGTTATTTCTTCTTATGCCAATTCAAATTGTGGCTTTAACTAGAGGTGACTGAGGTATGGGGGAGTGAGGTGACATCATGATATCATCAAACCTTCTGGTTTTGAGGCTTAGCCTCAAGTTACTGTGCCAACAATGTTTCTTGCTAGGCACCATGACCTCCTTGTTTTGAAGCACAAAGGTGCGAATTCTTTGCAAAGCAATTTGCACAGCCATGTCATCCATGTTGGCATAGCACACCCTAAACCACCCTGGCTCAGTGCAATGAAAAGAAGAGCCCGGTGAAACATTGATCTTAACTTCATGAATGATCACTTTCCAAAGCTCCATTTCAGAGTCAAGCGTTGCCTTCTTGAGAAGATGCCTTAAATCCATCCACACAAAGAGACCAGCAGTGCTTTGCAAGCACTTTATGTCAACTTTGGCCAACCCCCCAGTGAAAACCTTGAACCTTTGTGCCAACCTCTTTGCACTCTCTGCCAGAAACCTTTCCACAAACTCATCATCATTTAGCATTGATGCTAAAAGATGCTGCGTCTGTGTTGACACTAATCCAAAGCTGGACATTTTGCGTGCACAATGGACCACAGCATCATTGTAAGAGTATATGACGCCAACTCTAAAGCCAGGGAACCCCATATCCTTTGAAAGACTATAAACAATGTGAACGAGGTTGCGGTCACATTCAATATCTGTGTCCTCCTCTAATATCTCAGCTATGCTTATGAAACCGGGGTGGCTAAAAACTGTTGCAGCATATATTTCATCACACACAAGGTGGATACGCTTCTCATTGATGAAGCTCACCACGGTTCTTAATGTCTTTCTGTCCATGACTGTGCCCAATGGGTTTGATGGGTTGGTGATGAGCAAGCCCTTTACTCTGATGTTATCCTCTTTGGCTTTGTCAAAGGCATCTTCCAATGCTTGCCTTGTTAACTTGAAATCATTAGAGCTATAGCACATAACTGGAACAAGTTGAACTCCTGTTCTCCACCTCAAATCCCGGTCAAAACTGCATTAGGAAATTCAGCTTCTTATTAGAAACAAATTAAGATGTAGATGTTAATAAAATTATATATATTATTATATCGCTAAATATCATACGGTTAACACAGATTTTCTTGGTTTATTTTTTCGTGTAAATAGGAAGAATATAAGAAAGGCCGTGACGGCGTGACAGTGAGTAAATCAAATTATGTTCATGGTCAAATTAATATTCAATTGTGGGGTGAGTTTGACCTCAATATACGTTATTTTTTTAATTTTTTAACATGATCGTTGACTACTGCCAAACGATGAAGGTTGAAAGTTGAAACTGCAAAGTTATTTCCTTATAAAAGGTGAAAAGTAGTGCCATCAAATATCATTATCCTTGTTTCTAATCCTGAACTCCATTATGTGGGGCTATGCACCTTATGTTAAATTAAATAGAAAGGGAATTCAGTGGGGGATCAAATCTACTTTAATTGAAAAACGTCATGACACACGTAAGCCATTCTTCATCATTTTCTTCTAAATTAATGCCCAAAATATTAATGAATAATATTTTAAGAAAAAAAAAAAAAGATGAAAAAAGAGGTTGAAATTGAATTGAATACTCACGCTGGATAATAGGGAATGGGCACCAAAAATGCGTCACCGGGGTCTGCCAAACAAAAGGTAGCGACCTCGTGTGCTCCAGTTGCTCCACCGCTCATGACAATACGATCAGGGTCAAACGTGACTCTGTTTCCTCTTGTTCTAGACATGAATTTAGCCACAGCCTGTGCAAGTTTTAAGTTCACGTTTAGTTAGTGTATCAAATATCACTAGTCAAACTCAACTAGTTAATTTATGGATAAAATGAGTGATATGATCAAATTTCACATTATATTGTCACTCACTTTGCAGAACTTGGGTAGACCATGATAATCCTGAAAATTAGCTACGGCCCTGAAATCATTTATTCCTTCTGGAGTGCAAATAGAGGCCTCTGGGTTACTCAGTATCCAATCTTCAACCAAATCAGAAGAAAGCTGCAAAATTTTAAGATAATTGAATTAGAACTAATTAACATGGGAAAACAGATAAATAATATATTGTACATATACTATTATCCTCTTGTAACAAAAAATAAATAAATACTATTATCCTCTAACGTTATGCAATTGTGATAAGAAGCTTTAGCTGGTTATACCTGATTCTCCGCAAGACCCATTTGGATAACCCCGTTAGGATTCTCGGTAGGATGAAAGGGGTTTTCATCATATGCCTTCCATCCATCAAAGTATGGGGATGCTTCACCATGTCCATCCCCGGTGGCCATCTTGGACAACAATTGAGCCATCAACCCTATATAGTCTGTGTTTATATTGTCCTTCGAATATGGTGCTGTAGCAATGTATTGAATGAAATTAATGAAATCTAAGTCAGGGAGAGAAGCCTTTTGAGTGTGGTTAGAAATCTGCTAACGCTGTGAATAATTTACAGAGGCAATGTCTAGCAACACCGAGAGAGGTGCTTATTTATAGCATGGTGTGCACTGTGCACAAATTTATTTTGACTTTCAGAGACGGGAAGTCTCAATAGTTAAAATAAAAATGAAGGTTCCCAGAAAGAAAGACGAGTAGAAGACCCCAACATGAGCAATGACGCTTCTTGGGTTGAAAATTAGGCGGGAGTAGGTACGCAGACAAGACCCCACTATTAATTAATTAGTAATAATTGTCGTACTGGGAGCTAGCAAGATGCCACTTGTAATGTTTTTGTCAACTCCATGATGGGAGAAAGACAATAGTCTTTTGTAACACATGCACACGCTTACACAAAGTTCCGTATTGAAGTCCAAATAAAGTTGGGGTATACAATCTTATCTTACGCAGTTACACGTATATTGCTTTATATTTATCACATAATTATAATTAGTTTCACTTCGTTATTTATATATTTACACTCTAATTTTATTAATCATTATACTACAAATTCTGGTCCTCGTTATTTTACACATAGACATCTTTTATTATTATTTTTTTCTTTGTAATACGTGTTTTTATCATTATTTAATAATTATTTTATATATTTAAAAAAATTCAATTATTATTAATTTTCAGAATGTTGTTATTATATTAAAATTTAATTCTCAAATCTTAACTTTGATTAATTCTACATTTTACTTTTTGTAGTAATTTTTTTCCTGCCAAATATCAGTCACTTATATTTTATAATGATTATTCTTAATTTTTTCTAAATTTACTATTTTTCTCTAAATATAAATTATTTATATTTTTAATACTTACTAATTTAAATTAATTATTTATCTTATAGTTTAAAAGTTTCTCTTATTTTTAGTTTTTAATTTTAGGTTAAATTAATTATATATATAAATAATTAATTAATGATGTATTAATAATTTATTGATCCAGTTTACTTACTATTACTTACTAGAGTACTTAATTTAGAGACACTAAATTTATAAGTATAGTCAGGACTAGCCCAAATATAAAGTTACTAAAGCTCAAGCTTTAAGCCTACCAACAAAAAATTATTTACTATTAGTTTTTATAAAACAAAAAGGGCACATATGTTGGCAAAAAGGCCACATATGTTGGCAATAAGGCCCAACATATAGCTCTTTCATTTAAAATAAAAAAAATTCTTTCAAAATTTGCTTTAGGCTTCACTCAACGTTCAACCAGCCCTATATAGTCTAAAATGTATTCTATTTTTATCAAAATAATAATAATAATGTAATTATTGGAAAACAACTATTAGCTAACCATACTATGTACCGAAAAAAAAAAAAGCTAACCATACAAAATTTAATGAATCCTAAATAAATAACAAATGAGTTATATGATAAAATTTTCTCAGAGTTAAGGAATGAAAAATAATTTAAATGCATTAATAATGACCTAACACGTTTTTTTAATCGCTATCACATTTGATTCCATAAAACTTGGTTATATATAATAAAACGTCTAAAATGAAAGTTCCAATACAAGCGCCATTAGCAATATTTTGATATTTTTTTCTTTAAGTCTTTGGAACAAACTTACCACTCCTCTAAAATAAACAACTCGCTTCAAAAGTTAACTTAAGTAATCTCAGGCATTAATAAAGAAATTAACTGTTGATATTACATGTATATATATAACAAATAGTGCATATATTAAAATATCAATTATTGATTTTTTTCATCAACAATTAAAATTATTTACTTTATTATTAATTACTTTAAATGAATCTAACTTATGTTTATAGGAGTCTAAGTTATGTACGATGGTGGCATACATGACTAGACAAGAGGTGGAACAATGGCTCAAGGTTATTACGAATTGGTCCAAAGCATGCATATGTGATGGCGATCATTATTTGCATGCCATGAGATGCATAGGGAGGGATGATAGTGGTGGTAGTGATAACAACAATAATGATTGATGACTATAATAAGTGGTGATAAAGGCAATGGAGATGGTGACAATAACAAAAAATAAATGAGTACGATGGTTGTCGTAGATGGTGATAATGGTGGCAACAACAATGTCAATGATTGGCTACTGGCAATGGTGAGGGCATTAAGGGTTGTTTGATAGAGAGGAAAGAAATAAAGGAAAAGAAAGGAAAGAGAAGAGAAGAAAAATAGGTGAGAAATAAAGTGAAAGTTAAGGTTGTTTAGTTGAATAGAAATAGAAGAGAAATGGAAGGAACGTTAATTTTTTTGAAATTATTTTTATTTTAACTATTATTATTATTCATTTTTATTATTAATATTATTATTATTATTTATTTTTATTATTAATATTATTTTTATTTATTTATTTATTATTATTATTATTATAATATAAAACAGGCGAGGGAAAGAGGCCTATGAAGGGGGCTCAAAATCGATTTTTGCCTATAACAAATCGGTTTTGCTATTTGCGAATAACACGTAACAAAAACAATTTTGTTACACGTGAGTTATATTTCATCGCAATTCTTTACTATTTTGCAAAGAATTTTTTAACAATGGGTACCACATATTTTTTCAAATATTCCGTCGTCTTTCTTTGATACCAAACAAGCGAAAAATAGTGCAATCATTGCACTTCTCTTCTTTTCTTGGCTTCTTCTTTGCCGCCAAACAAAGCCTAAGAGCAATGATGACAATGGTAACACTAATAACCAGTGCTGATAGTAATAACGATAATAATAATAGTAATTGACATGTAATAATGATGATGGTGACAGGTGGTGATTGTGACAATAATTAATGGTGATAGTAGTAACAATAATAGTTAACTCGTTGATGACAATAGTGACAATGATGATAACACTAGTGACAATGATTAACTAATGGTAGTAGTAATAGCAATGTTGCATGATGGTGATGGTAACAATAATGAGTTTTTTTTTGGAAAAAATGATGTAAATCAAATGATTTATTTTTATAACTAAAAAGCAAAACTACTTTTTTGTTTTAAAAATGAAGATAAAAGTGTTTTAAATCTAAATTAAAGAAAATTAAGCTCCATTTTACTTAAATATATTTTGTTTTAAAATTTACATTCAAAAAATTAAAATTGAAAACGCACTACTACCCTAAATTGTCGTTACGGTAACTTATTACATGTTTTGATTTAGATAAATGTTATTGTTGATGAAGAAAGACATGTATTAATTACAAAATACTTTTTTAAAAAAGAGAAAAAAAATATTTCATTTACATTAATCAGCAATATATGGAGGGATTGAAACACTAAGCATAACAAAATAGATTTAGATTTAATGTACCTGTAAAAACTTTTTTTTACGATATGTTTCGTCAAATAAAATATATGCCAAAAAAAAAAAGTTATGCACTAATAATATAAATCAGGTTTACATTGTCATCCAATTATAAACCAATGGTGATAATATTAATTAATCATATAAAACTTTTTTAACTGACATAAACATTAAACTCAAAAAAAAAATGTATTAATGCTATTAAGTGAAATTTATATATTAATAACGTAGTGAAAGAGTGTAAGATCTCTGGTCCCCTTGTTTGGAGAAGACGTGTTGTGACTTGAAAAGACGTGTATCAACATTAAATTCCTATGTAGCGTTTCAATAATTTTTTGTCCCATGAAAAGAGAGTATAACCTATCATGTTCGCTACATCTCCACTCGCTAGTGGAACTAACTCTATACACGTGTTTGTATATGGTAGGAAACGGAATTCTTTTTGTCAAATCTTTGAAAACAAAAAATAAATTGAAAATAATGTGACAGTTTTATAATAAAAAAATGAAAATAAAAAATAAATACAGAAAATAAAAACACAAGTAAACAAGGGCTTAGCTGGCAAAAAGTGTCTTGAAATTCATGTTTTTATCACAAAACTGAATTTGGAGGTTCCCAACACTTAACAAATTATCTGTTGTTCGGTGCCACTGTCAGGCATGTGCTGCCCTGGTCGGCAATCGAAGGAGTGGGGACTGAGGATCATTCAAATACTTATTATTTTGTTTTTTTTCCAATATAGAGGAAACAAGACGAGTATGGAAAAAGAAAAATAAATGCCCATATGGAAACTGGAGTAGTTGAACTGACTAATTTTTGCTTCTGTTTCGAACTTCAAATCAAATGAATGATTCATGAAACTTCAAACAACCGACCAAAATAATCTCAAGCATATAAAACATGTTAATGATGTTATTGTTGTACGATAATCCCCTAGACTTATTATTTTTCTATGTTATTAATTATAATTATAATTTATAACAAATATTAATTTTAGTGTTCATATATGATTAAACAGCCATATATAGAGGCAGTCTAGTGAATATTTGAAATAATTATATCATGCATATTAAATATGAACATTATATTTTATTTTGACATCATAAAAAAAAAATTTACACTAAGATATCTCTCAACCAATAGTCACATACCAATTCTTTCAAGTTGTAGAGATAACCGAAGTGAATAATACCTCTCCAAACAAATGTGATAGACCTCAATATTTTATTTTAACATCATAAATGTGATAGACCATGATAACAATGTTTTTTCAATGATTTAAATTTGATACATAGATATCAAAATCTACCCACGTTTATCATACTAGGTGAACATACATGCACGAATATTTTTTATATCTCTAAAGTGTCTTTCAATGTGCGATTTTTCTATAGTTGAAACATGAATAGTGTAAAAATTTACTAGGTGCTTACTTTTAACTTTTTATTTAGAAGAATGAAGCAGTAAAGATTGAATTCTAAATCACTTCTTGATCTTATATTATGTTGTGAATTAATTAAATATTTCAAATGTTTAAGTTTTTATAAAAATATACAAATAATTTTATACTTTTATAATATCTATAATATATCCTTACACAGGAGTCTTTTATAATCTAATTTATTGTTAAATTTAACTTTTATCTAAATGAACAAGGTAATAAAAAATAATTATTGTCTAAAAACTAATACCAAACAAACATAAATCCTCTCTATATATAAATTAGAATAGCTATTTTGCACGAGAATGTTTTTAGCTATCATTCTTTAATGAAAGCATTTTTAGCTATCATTCTTCAATGAGAGTGTTTTTAGAGGTTTTTTTTTAAACCTCTCATATCTTTTAATCTATCATTTTCAACATCTTTAATTTTAAATTGAATTTTCATATTTTTTAAAATAAATTATCAACAATTAGAATGACATTGTATCACAATATAAATTATATATTATAAATTTAAAATATAATTTATATTATATATTCATAAGTATTTATTTATTATAAATTTATGTTATATAAAATAAATATTTATTTTATGCAATGCACATGTTAAAATACTAGTTGTTAAATATATATAACCATATCAGTGATTTTTATCCTTTTATAACATCTCTATTACTTATAGTTACATGAGCCCTTATTGTTTTTCCACTATTTCCACACCAAATAATGTATCTTCCTACATCATCCATGAACTATATTTTTTACTGTTAGGACAAATTTAGATGATGGAGCTATAATTATAGTTTAAAATTTCAATTTCAATTTTTAATTATGTTATAACTAAAATTGACTTAAAATCATAAGTTTTACCTTCAAAAAAGGTAAAGAATTAGGACATATATAAATTTAAAAGTTTAAAGTTAATTATAGGTTTATTTTGTAAATATAAAATCTAAACTTTAAAAATAAAATTAATTATAAATATTTTATAAAAAATGATTTAATATGGTAATAATTAACTAATACAATTAAATATAATAAAAAATTATTTTAAAATAATAATTTAATTGAGTTCGTTAGTTACGTTAAGTCTTCTATATCTCTAATTAAGGATGATCATACGCAGTTGGGATTTGAGAAAATGTGCGTCAAAATTAATTAAATGGGGGGTTGGATTAGGTTGATTTTTTTTTTAAATGATCAAATTAATCTATAGAAGATCTCTAAATTATTTGAAAATTTTTAAATAATTTCTTATATTTAAGAAGTTGTTAATTAGATTCTTAAACTTTTAAATTATTTCTTAGTTGGATCTCTGGACACATTTTTGTTAAGCTTCGACTCAGAGCGTTTACAGATGTACTTGTAAATGAGGGGAGACTCGAACCTGCCATATGTCAAATGCAAGACCTTCTCTTGCTCCGTTCAATCAACCTCTTGAAATTACATTTTTGTTAAGATTCTATTAACCTAACTGAAAATTTTTGAATAATTCACCAATTGGGTCACTAGTTTAATTATTTACTAGGTTTCTAAATTATTTAAAAAATTTAATTAGGGGTGTATTTAATTTTTAACCAAAATTATATTTATATATTAAATTTGAGACTTCATTTTTAATTATTGTGAAATTAAATCATATTTTTTCTTCTTATGAATTCATGTGTCTTTTTCTATGTCATGACATATGTTATAAGCATCCATATTAAATCAAATCAATATTAATTTATTTCTTAATTATTTATTTAAATAAAAAAAATTACTTTTCATAATTTCATTAATCAATACTTAATTTTTTTCAATTAACATTAAGTATAATAGAATGTTTATAAATTATCATTAAAAACAATTTTTTCTTGATATAATAAATTTTAAAATTAAATATTTTAAATATATTTATATTTATTATTATTAAATTAATTAGTCATCAATTAAATTAATTTTGTATAATATTTTTTAATTTAATTTTTACATTTTTAAAAATATAGCCATGCATTACACAGATATCTCAAACTGAACTTCTCCCATTGAAGTTCTTAGTGGATTCCACTTGTATACATCACTCATTTTTGTCATTTTTAACTTAAGCACTTCACAAACACCCAATTCTTCTAACCCAACACCTCTAAAAAATTAACTGAATGAATTCCACTAATAACTTCACATCCTTACATTTTAACATTAAATATTACTAAATTTTTTAATTATTATTATTATTCAATAAAAAGTACACTCCATATTTCATAAATTTTTTTGGTTTAATTATTCATTTGATCCTTATACTTGTATCATCTTTATCTTTTTGGTTTCTATTGTCAAGTGTGTCTTAATTCCGTTAAATAAAGCCTTCATAAAATAGAAATTAGCGGTGTAAAATCGCTACAAATTTTATGTGTTTTTTATTGTATTGAGAATAATTTGTGGCAGTTTAAAAACTACTAGAAAATTTGAGACGGTTTTATACCACCAATTTTTTATTTTGTGACAGTTTCATTTCACGAAGTTAAGATATATTTGACAACAGAAACCAAAATAATATCAAAAGTATATGTGTAAGGATTAAAACAAATAATATTTAAGTATATGAATCAAAAGATAAAGATGGTGCAAGTATAAATATCAAATGAATAATTAAACTATTTTTTTTTAACACCGGTGCTTGTAGAAACAATTGATACTTTGACAGGTTTTTATTAAGAACCAACTCTAAAGAGAGTTTTTAATAAACACGGTTCTTAGCAAAAAATGGAAAATAGACAAGTCCCGTTGAAGATGGCCTACCATCTGTTGCACAACTTTACACGGGTAAACGCGTACTGCGGTTATTTATTATTGAATAATATTTAACGGTAGAATTTTAAGTGTTTTAATATTATTTTTAATTAAAATTAGAGCTTTATTTTGATAATCAATATTGATATTTAATATAAATTTTTATTATGCAGATTATTAAAATAAAAAATGGTTTTAATTAAAAATAATATTTAAAACGCTTAAAATAATACAATTAAGTTTCATCCTTTCTTTAACTCTAGACCAAAGATGCCTTACACGTCAATAAATTTTATACTTTCTTTTATAACATCTCTGCCTATACTGATCAAACGCGTGGCCACTGCTGTTTTTTATTTCCATAATTCTCAACCTTATTTTTGTAATGTCATTAGTTAAAAAGATGGGTATTGCTTCGGTGCATGTTTTAATTAGGAGGTTTCAATGTCTTCTCTCACATTGTCTAATCATATTTAGACATGTGTCTTCACTTACCATGTCAAATAATAATAACCTTTTTTTAATATTGTATTTAAGTATCAAGGACCTATTAGCAACTTTTGTTTTATTTTCATTAATTATGATAATAATTACCTTTTTTAGTTGTAATTAAATTAATTACCATACAAGTTACTTTTTTTAATAATAATTAAATTAATTATTTAAAATAAAAATAGTATACTATGATTTTATAATTATTAATAAAAATAAAAATATTTTCAAAACTCACATATAGTCTTGTATTTTTTTTTCATTTTTTTGTAAGCTAGCATTATTTTGTCCTTTTTAGGAATTTTATTTCATTATTCACCTTATTTATTTTATTTTATTGTTTTATTGATTGGGTTTGTACTCATGTAAGAATTTCTTCATTTAAAATTATTAGTATTACAATAGTACACCAATAATAATTTTTTTTTAACAATATAACGTTTTACAAAGAATTTACACTATTTTTTAACTTTAGAAGTAGGCAAAAGAAAAAAGTTTATTATATGATTTTAGGATAACCTGAGATGAATTTATTATAGTCTTTATTTTTATTTATTTTAGGATATTGTGTTGGTGGGATAAATTGACGTGAGTTAATAAATAGTTTCATTTTAAAAAAGTTTGTTTTATGATACATTTTCTACAATTAAACTCCACCAGTGTACAGTTGACCCAAATCCCATTTTTCTTTACACTATAAGACTTGTAGAATATAGTTGACCAAAAAGTCAACTACAACCAATTGTAGGACTATTAATCAGGACTTGATCCTAAAGTCAGCTTTCTCTACAGTTTAACTCTACTAGTGCATAATTGACCTTGAACTTGTGTTTCTTTATGCTATAAAACTTGTAGTGTTAAATTGACCCTAAAGTCAACTTTGACCAACTGTAGGAGTAATATTATAGAGTTAACACTAAAGTCAGTTTTCTCTACAGTTTAATTCTACTAGTGCAAGGCTGACCCCAGACCTGTGTTTCATTACAATATAAGACTTGTAGTGTGAAATTGACACTAAAGTCAGTTTTGATCAACTATAGGACTAATATTTCGTAGTTGACCCTAAAGTCAACTTTCTCTACAGTCTTAACTTTACTAGTGCACAGTTGACCCCAAAACTGTGTTCCATTATAATATAAGACTTGTAGTGTGGAATTGACCCTAAAGTTAGCTTTTACTAACTATAGGAGTAATATTCTAGAGTTGACCGTAAAGTCATTTTTCTCTACAGTTTAACTCTACTAGTGCACATTTGACCCTAAACTTGTGTTTCTTTACAATATAAGGCTTGTAGCGTGGAATTGACTTAAAGTTTGCTTTGACCAACTGTAGAGTAATATTTCGAAATTGACCACAAAGTCATCTTTCTTTATGGTTCAACTTTACTAGTGCACAATTGACCTTGAACATGTGTTTCTTTACAATACAAGATTTATACTGTGGAGTTAAGCCTAAATTTTTGTCTTTGTACATATAATATCACATCATATCAAACAACCCAATTTATTTTAGTAATTATATTTTTTAATGTTAATTTTATATTATGTTTATTTATTGTGAGGTCTTGATTGTTTATAAATTATTTATTTTAGAAAATTTAAAAATATTAATTGTTTTTAATTTTCACTATATGAAATAAAAAATCATTACTAAATTGAGTAAATAATATAGTTAAATAAAACTTTAACATTTAAATATATTTATAATTTTTATTTTAAAATTTATTTTATATTTTAATTTTTTAAATTTGAATTTGTAGTTAAGTTTTTTAATTGTTAATTACAACAATATATTTATTAATTATTTTTTGGATTTTATTAAATATTTTTTAATATATATTGACATTATTAAAATTTATTTAAATTAATTAATTTTTATCTTCTATTAATATTATTGAACAATAATGTAGAAGTTTTTAAATATTTTATCTTTTGTAATTAATACTTAATTTTATAAATCATCTTTGATTGTAATTGATATGGAAGTGTTTAAATATTTTATCTTCAATGAGGTTAATTATGGAATTAATTATAGTTGATCTGTATTAATTATGTTTTCAAAATCTTTGACTTCACAATATTGGCCAATAAGTACACACAAGTATGGTGTGTATCAATAACCTCAACAATAATAAATCATCTATAATATATATAAATCTGGTGCAACTTTTTATTGTAGCGATTTGTCAAATTAATCGACAGTAACATCATTTAAAATAAGAGAAAACAAGTCATGTATTGACAGTGTAAAGTAGTTTTACACTGTCATCCAATCACAAACTACCATTTATTGCAAGTTTGTTGATTTTTATAATAAATGCTTTAAAAGTCATATCAATGGTGATTCTTGATTGATTGATAGTGTAAATTTTTTTACATTGACAGTGCATGACCATTAAACTCTTAAAATAATATTATAATTACACTTTAATAAAATAAAATGATTATTATAATGGTATAAATTAATAAAACTCTAGTTTACAAGAGATAGTTTCACGATTGCTGCAAACAAGGATTGATATTGTATTATTATTATTATTATTATTATTATTATTATTGTTATACAACGATATCAACAAAAATAAATTATTATATAATGATGGATTAATAAAATACAATACGGAAAAAAATATAATAGTAAAGTAATGTTGCAATCGTCAAAAACTTATAAACTAAATAATCAAAATTGGATATAAAAATAAATTGTAAAAATTTTATTAAATAAAAGTAACGAAGTAATATTATAACAATGTAAATATCATATATAAAAATATCCACACTTAAATACTAATACTAAATAATATTATATTTATACAAAAGTCAAATTATATTGCTAAAAATTTTAAAATAAATTATCAATATTAAAATAAATATAAATTGTAAAGATACTAAAAATGAAAAGAATAGTTAAATATCATTGTAATCATTAAAAAAATTATTAAAATCAAAGAAATAAATTATAACAAATAAAAATGAATAATCAAAAAGCATAAATAAAATTATATTATAAACTAAAAACAATACCAAAAAAATAAAATAATATATTAAATTTTTGTAATATTAAATAAGTTTTTTAAACACAAAAACAAGTTTTTATTTTTGAAAGGCTTATTTCGTATATAATAAATCTTCAAAAGAAAAATGTTTAAAAAATTAAATGATAACTTAGTATTTTATCATCATTTTTTATAGTTGTTTCTTTTTCTTTTGTTTAATTTATTTTTTTTATTTTTAATTCCCTTTTTATCTTAAAATTTTGGTACATAAAGAAATTAAATGGTTAATGGGTTTTTATTCTCCTACATTACTCTTCATGATTATGATTAAAATCAAAGTAAGTTGCTAATCACTTTTTATTTAATGTTGTTTTATAGTTATTCACATATCATGTTTTACTTTTTAGGAACATTATATGATTTTAATTAATTTTTTTATAATTGTGGAAAATTCCTTTACTAATATTCTTTCACAAACTCAAATATTGTTCACAAAGGAATTCTCCATAATTTAATCTAAGTTGCTAATCACTTTTTAGTTAATATTATTTTATAGTTATACACATATCATGTTTTGCCTATGTTTGTTTTTTTTTTAGGAATTTGAAGCATTTTACTTTTTGTAAAATCAATATTCAAATTTCATTTTGTTGTGATTACAAGCATATAATTTTTAAATTTTATATTAGACACAAATTTTCTAGAACCTAAATTGTATTAGTAATCTTCATATTTAGGTAATTATATAATTATTTCATTTTCATTTTTTATATGTATACTAAAAATTTAATTCTTTAAAATAATTTTCATGATAATACCATATCTTGTGCATCACATATGTACTAGAAGCATATAATAGTATATAATATATTTTATAAAAAAGAAATAGTATATCCTATTATATTTATCTATAATAATATATTGTATTTGGGTGAGACATGTAGTTAGTGTAGATAAGTTGTATTGTGTTAGGGCTTTTAGTTATAACTAATATTAATATACAGTATATTAATATATAATACATTACAAATTATTTATAATACAGTAAGGATATAAAAAGAATAATACATTATAAATTAATAAATAAACAATACATTTAAATAAATAAACATGTTTGAATATAAGAAGAACAAACATATACATTTCACTCAGAAAAAAAAAGAAGACACATTTTATATAATGAGGAGATTAAAGAGTTTGACTCTATACAACCCATTTTTTTTTTTTCCTTTTTGTAAAATCATTTTATTAATTCAATTATTATTAAAAAAAGTAATTTGCTTCATAACTCAATTATTATTGAAAAGAATAATTTATATCATAATTAATTCAATTATTATAAAAAAGGTAACTTGTGTTGTAATTAATTCAATTACTATTATATGAATCCTATATAAAACATTATCTTTATTGTTTATTTATTTACTTTTCTTTTATACACACCTCAGAAAATAACTTCAAAATCAAATGAAACAATTTTTTCTTGTCTCATTTTGTGGTTCCTTCAAACATTCTTATTTTTGTAGGAATAATTTTAAATCTGCTCCATCTTCCTATTACTTTTTATGGTAAGTATTGAGTAATATATATATATATATATATATATCTTAAAAATATAAATACATACTATAAAAGATAGTAGGAGAATTTATAAGAAAATATAGCATTAGTCAACATGATCAAAAAACAGTACAACACAAATTCTATACGACTACGAGACTCCGAGTTGAAAAGACACATCAGCTGATTGCGTGCAGTGTAGCTCATAATTTGCACATGGGTGGCCTTGAAATCTTGAATAGATGATTTTGGGGTTATTATGAAATATGAATATGAGGAGGCAAGGGAGAACCGACCCTGACAATAATTATAATGACATCTTTGACATCTTTGGTCAAGCTTTCACCATTTGTGCTTCCATTTTCCAGCCAACCTTTGTCGATCAGTTTTTATTAATATACATTGTTATCCTTTCTTTTTTTTTTTATCATATTACATATTATTTTTATCACTTTCTTTTTTTTATCCATTTTTTTTTCTATGTTTTTTTTCCCTTCCACCCCAGTCTACCTAAAATGGGTGGACTTTCATCATTATTCCGTGCCAATTGTGAAATGGCCAAACCCTTCCAAGGCTTTGTTCCGTAACGCATCACAATTCTCAAGTTTTAGGATTTCAAACGGTGTTTGGTCAAAAAGTCGGGGTTGAATCTGTACCACGTGGAGTAATGTTTCAATTCAGAATTTTCATTTTTATTTTTTGAAATGTTCAATTCAGAAGTTATATCTATGATTTTATAATCAAATAAACTCTATCTTTGACAAAAGCAAATACAATGTGAGTTGAAAGCTAAAAAATTAATTAAAAATTTAAAAGTGTATGCTTGAATTTTAGTTGAAAGAGCTTAAAAGTATATTTACTTCTAAAGCAACAATTTTTTTCTTCTTTATTTTGTGTTTTGGAATTCGCATTTGTACATTAGAATTTATAAAAGTACTTTTCCAACAGTTATTTAAACATAACCAAAGTTAGTTGGTAGCCAAAAATTATTATCTGAAAGTTAAAAATTGTTAAGTTAGTATATTAAATTATAAATTTTAGAAAAATTATATGTTGACCTGATAAACGTAAAATGATAAAAATAAATATGTTTATATAATATTTTTTATAAATCTTAATTTTATTTTATGAATAAAAATATATTTTTGGATAATTATGATTTTAGTTTTTTGATTAATTTTGACTCTTATAATTTTTTATTTAAATATAAATTATTTTAATTACAATTTTTAGTTTCAATTATTACATTTTTTTACATTGTGTATTTTACTATTAATCTTATATTATATCTTAAAATATTTTCAACCAAGTTTAAAATAAACTAAAAATAACATATACTTAAGTAGACATCATGTATACTTTCATTGTGTTAATTAATATAG
This sequence comes from Spatholobus suberectus, assembly GCA_004329165.1. NCBI lineage: Eukaryota > Viridiplantae > Streptophyta > Magnoliopsida > Fabales > Fabaceae > Spatholobus > Spatholobus suberectus. The sequence continues at coordinate 78,775,650 of CM014733.1, forward strand.
TAATACTATTACATACTTTTAAATACCATTACATGTTAGTATTGTCATAATAATTATTTATCAATATCTTGAAGTACAATGCTAAACTAATAAAATGAATAAAGTAAATAGTGCAATGGTTACAATAAAAAATGTAATATAAAAATATCTAAAAATAAAAATAAAATAAAATAAAATAAACATGGCATTTATCATTCCAAATAAATTAAGGGTACAAGGAAATAAAATATAAGATTAGATATTTAATGAACCTATATATGCGGGAAAAAAAAAAACTCCAATCTTGAAGATAAGAAAAAAAAACCTATGTATGTTAGTTTCAAGTATAAGCAAATCTCAACTAATTTTACTCTATTTAATGAACCTATCTCCAAAATACCCTTCATTTAATGGAGATTGTATTTTCAATAACTCTTTTTTATACTTGATATCAAGTTTCAATGAAGGGTAGTTTAGAAAGAAAAAAAAAAGCTTATTTTTTAAATGAGATTAATAAAATTAAATGATATTAACTAATTTTTTTTAATTAGGGTGAGTTAGTTTTTTTTACTTATATTTGAGATTGGAGAGAGTAATTTGTTTTTTATATATAGGACTGAAAATAATATGAGAAAATAAGCTATGCACTGATAATGTAAAGCAGTTTTATACTGTCATCTAATCACAAATCACCATATATGATAATTTTGTTGATTTTTATAATAAATACCTTAAAAGTCATATTAACGATGATTTCTGATTGGTTGACAATGTAAAAGTTTTTACACTGATCGTGTATGACTATTAAACTCAAATAATATTAAGTGGAACATTATTATCAACACAGTCTTTAACATTCTCTTTCAAACACTTTGTCTTTTATTTATTGAAATTCATGTGGACCTCACTGGTTTGGTAACTTACATATATAGTGAGACCCACATAAATTTCACATAATAAAAGAGATGAGAAATACTGGCAAGTAGCAATACATTTTCTAATACACTCTTTTTAATGCACATTCTATTATTAGTTAAAACATACTATTATTATTGTTGTTGTAATAATACGGTAGTAGTAGGCTAGTAGCCTAGTAAGGGGTATGTTTGTCTTCGACAAAATGTTAAAATTATTTGTTTATACTTTGTTATTTCAGATAGGTTAATTATAAATTAAATCCATTTTTTCATTTTGAAAGATGTTCCAGACTATTGTTTATAAAACGTGAAATCAAAAGTAAATATGAATTTATATTATTAATTTAAATGTTAAAATAAATTAATCACTTATTTTATTTAATTTAACCATTTATAAGAAAGAATGTAATTAATTATTTATCTAAATTACTATATTCTATGATTGATTCTTAGATTAACTACTTGATCATCAAATTTTTTCGGAGGTTCTCTACTTTTAGACTTTAGCCAGATCCAAAAAGTAATGGTATATGAATTAATTTCTACAACAAGTATGTCATCAATATCTATTTTTTATCTTTTTTTATCACATTATATAATCTATCATATTTATATTTTTCTCACTTTCTCTCATTAGGTGTCAAATAGATTGAAGGTATCCACCAATCATTTTTGGATCCAAAAACAACATCGAAAGTCAACGTAAAATTCATGAGTTGAATGGGTAAAACATATTTTGTCCAATCAAAGATGATAGATGATAGGGCTAAATTTGTTTTTAGTTTCTCTAAAATGAATAAGTTTTGATTTTAGTCTTTACAAAAAATTTTCTTTAGTTTTCATCCTTAAAAATTTGAAATCATTGTTTTTAGGCCTTACTATTGTATGACACTCATTAACTGTCTATGTTTTCAATGAATGGTCAAGTGACCATCCCAAGTAACACCTACTATTGTGTGTAGTACCATTTTAGCATGTGAAACCTCTATTTTTTTTCTAGATCCCTAAAATAAATGTTATTTATCTACCTTAAAATACATGTTAAGGACAAAAAATAATATTTTTAAATTTTTGAGGGATGAAAATCAAAGAAAAATGTTTTACAGGGACCAAAACCAAAATTTGTTCGTTTTATAAGAACCAAAAATGGTGATTTCAAAATTTAGAGAGATGAAAAACAAAAATAAAATAAAATTAGGAACTAAAATCAAAACTCGATTGTTTTATAAAGAGTAAAAACATATTTAAGCCTAAATGATATTAAGTAGATCATTACTATCAACTCATTCTTTAACATTTTTTTTGATACATTATCATTTTATTTGTTGAAATTCATGTGAGTGTCACTAGTTTGGTAACTTACATATTTAGTGAGACCTACATAAATTTCACAATATAAAAGAGATAGTGTCATAAAGAGTCTTAGAGAGTATATTATTAGCATTATAGTGTCAGGAAGAGTCTTAGAAAGGATATTATTAGCATTTTTTTATTAGTTAAGTATAGTACACATTATATATTTCTTTTATAAAAGTTAATTTATTTTGTAAAACTAGTGGATTATTTAGTTGAAAGCTAAAAACTAGAAGTTGAAAGAAAATTAATAAATTATCTTATTAAATTAAAAGTGTTTGATAAAACTAATTATTCAATTAGTTGATTAATCTAAAATGACATAAAATAACATATTTAATTACAGTTTGGCCATAACTTGATGGTAGCAACAGTGGTGGCAACAATGACGATTGGTAGTGGTGGTAGTAATGCCAGTGACGATGGTGGTTGTTGTTGTGGCGATAATGGCGGCAAAGGTGGTGGAGACATGCCACCAACCAATGACATTGCCATGCTACTTTCATTGCAACCTTCGTCATTATTACTACCACCACCACCATTATTATTACCACCATTGCCAACACATTGTCTTTTATCCCACCATTAGCCATTGTGGTCACCATCATTACCACAACAATAATCCTCACAACCACAACAATCACCATTACCTCTATTGTGATGGTTGTCACCCCCCTCTTTCACCATCACCTTTGCTATTATCGTGATAATTGTCACCACCATCATTATTCTCTTTATCACAAGTTCATCGCCTCAGCATTGCCACCCATTTTTTACCACCAAAGATGTTTGAATTAAGAAAGTAATAATAGTCTTTGTAGTTTAGATTTAAGATTTAGTATTAAAATTTAAAAGATAAAAACCATAAAAATTGAATATTGGTTTTTAAAATTTTCAAAACTAAGAACTGTTGAAAGAATAATTTAATTTTTTAATAATTTTAAATCTTTAAGATATTGTTTAAATTTAAAGATATTATTTTTATTTTAGGAATTTGTTTTCTCTTTTAAGATTAGGATGTAAAGTCTATAAATAGAGATTCATGAGATGAGAAGAATCACCTAACCTATAGAGGGGGTCACCCCTGGAAAGAAGGGTCATGTGAAGGGAATTTTTTCAAGTTTGTCTATAAAACTTGTAATGAGATATAATGTTATTTGAGAGAATGAATATTAGTAAGATGTTTTTGTGGACGTAGGAAAGAGGTGTCAAACCGCGTTAAATAAATTGTGTCTTTTACTATTTCTACTTTACGGTATTGTTTTGTGAATGTCTCCCTAATAATTATACCAAATAGAGTATAACTCAACAACTATTAACTTTTAGTTAAAAATTAGTTTTTCAACTTTCAACTAACTTATAATTTAGTTTTGTCAAGATACTTTAGTAGCTTATAAATTAGTTTGACTAGTTTATTTGGTACACAAGTTTATTTCAATAGCTTATAACCTAGTTTTATACGCTATTTTAATTGGCATTTTAGCTTATAAGTTACTAGTTTTTTTTTTTTTCATTTTTATCAATCCTCACTATTTTACTTGAAATTCTTACCTATTTTTTCATTTTGGAACACCCATTTCATTTTCTTTGTTATTGTGAAATTTCAAATACTACTTTTTAAAATTATTTTGTTTGATGTCAAAACATTTATTTTAATTAATAATTGCATTGTTTATTTTAATTTTTTTTTAAATATATGGTCACTAAACAAAAATTGATAAAAATTCAAAATTATAAAGTAAAAATAATTATTCCTTTTGTTTTAAAATAATATCATTAAAATTTATTTAACTACCAAGTGTGTAGTTCAACTGACATGGAGTTGTTCTAACTTGATCAAGATTGTTTTCTATAAAGAATACATGTGGTCTCTACCTAAAATTTATTCAAATATTAAAAAATATTTTATAAATATATTTTTATTAATTAAATTATATTTTTTTGTGTGTGTGAAAAAGAAGGAAACACAACACAAAAAACAAAAATGAAATAACTATGATCATCCATTGCTTTCAAAAGTAATAGAATGTTATATTTGAGGAGGATTAAGCAAAATCATCACATATTCACTATTCTTTTATAATATAAAATTTAAAAATTATTATCCTAATTTTAAGATGATAAATTATTAGAAATATATTTAAAAATTAAAAATAACCAAATAACTAATTTTTTTTTACGTCATTCTACATTTATCAATTAACTTATTAACTAATTTCAAAACACTTTTAATTTAATTTAATTAATATTAAATTTTCAATTAACTTATAAACTAGTATTATAAACTTTCCTTCATATTATAAACTACCATATATATGGCCAGGGATTTCAAAGTCTCCTCATTAGTTTCACCTAATGTGAATTTCAGTATATACTTTAGACATTCAAACATTGCATTGCCTTTTGACAATTCATGACACACAGTGGTCAGAAGTGAAAATAAATATTCAACCTCTCCGACATTTGACGAAGACGGATCATTCATTATACATATTAAAGTTTGTTCACTTTTAATTTCCTTTGCATACTAGTATTTTATTATAGAGGTTAATGGGCATTCACTGTCAGTGTAAAAAGTTTTACACTGTTATCCAATCAGAAATTACTATTAATATAACTTTTAAAGTATTTATTATAAAAGTCAACAAACTTACAATAAATGGTGGTTTGTGATTGGAGGACAGTGTAAAATAGGTTATGCACTGTCAGTGTAAAAAGTTTTACACTGTCATCCAATTAGAAATTACCATTAATATGACTTTTAAAGTATTTATTATAAAAGTCAACAAACTTACAATAAATGGTGGTTTGTGATTGGAGGACAGTGTAAAACTATTTTACATTGTCAGTACATGACCATTAAACTCTTTATTATATACAATACTTTTAGTTTATATAATTAAAATTTATAATAAATAAATTCTATAAAATATATAAATTATGTTATAATTAAAATTTATAATAATAAATATTTTAAAACATATAAATTATATTTTAAATTTATGATAAATAATTTATATTGTGATACAAAATTATTTTTAATTATTGATATTTTTTTAAAAAATATTAAAATTTAATTTATAAATAAATATGAAAAGGATATATTAAAAGAGAAAAGGAATTAAGAAAAATTTATAAAAGTGTTGTCGTTGACAAAAAATTCCGTCATCATTTGAGAATAACTCTTAAAAATGTTTTAACTTTTAAGTAAATATACCTATTCTAATTTATATATTATACATAGAGGAGATAGGAAATGTTTTGAATCCGTTCTCAATGCAGCAACCTAATTCTAATCAGTAAGCTTAATTTTTGCCGCTAAACGAAATCAACAAATGGATTCACAGAGAATGCGCAAGAAATTTTTGAATAGTTTTGTTAACCGTAGGTATTTTTTATAATAATAAATAATAATTTATCGTTGATTTCCAGTGAATTTCTTAGACTTAGAATTGAATTTTCTTAATGGGATTCTTTTAGAGATAGATTTATAATGTTCAACAAATTAAAAGAAATCAAAAACCAACTTTGAAAAGAAATAAAATTAAAGATTGAAAGTAATAAATAAAAGGCTAAATTGCACTTTTAGTCCCTATATTTCTTAATTTGCAATTTTGGTCCTTCTATTTTTAATTCCACGATTTTAATCCTCTATTTTTAAAAAATTCAAAATTTTGGTTCTCTATTTTTAATTTCACGATTTTAGTCTCTCAAATTTTAAAAAACCACAATTTTAGTCTAACCGTTAAATGTTCATTCCTTGTCTCGTTGACCGTTAATGCCTCAACATTGATTATGATGTGGCATTAGTTTGTTAAATATTATCTGTTATGTATTTAGTCTAATACCACATCATAATTAATATTGAGTAATTAACAGCCTTAAGATAAACATTTAACAGTTAGATTAAAATTGAGAATTTTTAAAAATTAGGAAACTAAAATCGCAGGATTAAAAATAAGGGACCAAAATCACATATTTTTAAAATCATGGAATTAAAAATAGAGAGACCAAAATCACATCTTGAGAATTATAGAGGATCAAAATATAATTTAGTCTAAATAAAATAAAGAAGAAAATATTAAATAATGACCAAAGAACATAAATAAAAGACAAAAAGTAAAAGAAATTGCATTGTATAGACTACCGATTACATATTTGAATATCATATAGCTAGTAGTCATGATCTACCATTTTTGACCTCTCATCGAATAAAAAATAAAATTGACTTCTCATAATATCTTTTCAAAATTTCATTCTAATTCTTTTTTATAACCCTGCATTTTTTTTTTAAATCTTACTAAATATTAAAGGCCTTTTGACCACAGCTGCTACAACGGACCACTAAACCATGTGGTTTATGGTTTGTAAATCTTACACACAATTGTTGGATTTATTATTTCAATAATTAGGGGTGCAGATTTCGTATAGGCCACCTGTTTGAACAATTATTTAGATTTTCAAATATTTTAAAAGGCATAAGTTGTTTACACATTTCTCCACCCACCTTGAGAACCCACTAATGCTTTGTTTGGTAGCGACAAAATGGCGAAGAAAGAAAGAGAAGAGTGCGAAAGTGTGCAAAATTAGTTGATTTCTGTTCGTTTGGTGCAAGCGAAATAGCATGGAAGTTTTTAAATTTTAAGTGGGTCCCACGCTAAAAGTAATCGTTGCAAATATGTGCGAAAGTGCGAAGAAATACAACGTTGATTGCAAGCTTTTGATAATACCCTCGCTCTTTTGCAAATACTGTGTACAATTAAACACATATTCAAATATGTGAACATAGTATTCAAATATGTGTTTTACATATTCGAATATATAAAACACATATTCGAATATTATGTTCACATATTGGAATATGTAAAATGCATTCGAATATGTGTTTTACATATTAAAATTAAAATTTTGATTTTTAAAATTAAAAAAATATATAAACAATTACTAATATATAAATATTTACTAATATATAAATATTTACTAATATATATATATATATATATATATATATATATATATATATATATATATATATATATATATATTCTCGAATGTCAGTAAGCTTTATTTGAATATATGGAATATACGTAGTGCCATATATTCGAATATGTGAGTAGCATAATCGAATATATGTTTTTGTTATTAGACTTTTTCGACGAATATCGCGGTAAAAAAAAAAAGGGTATAAGTGTAATTTTATTCTTCCATTCCAAATCCCCAAAAGTCAAAAAAGCAAACTTCCATTCAATTTCTTCTCTACTTCTCTTCAACCAAACAACCTCTATTTTTTATCTATTTTTCTCTTCTCTTCTCTTCTCTTCTCTTTTACCTACTTCCTCTCCCTCTATTTCTCTCCTCCTACTAAACACAGCATAAGCGAAGTCGGCCTCACATCACCGTCCTTGCACAACCACCACCACTCAGCCAGCATGATCGCCTTCTTCTTCTTGGACTTGCTAGCACCATCTGCGACAGTGAAGACGACGGTGACATAGTATGGGTCTCGACATTGTCCTTTGGAAACAAATCTGCCTCAGATCAAGGGTTTCCTTATCCCAAATCACGAGTCACTTGGGTTTCATTCGTGGGATGGAAGCATAAGGTTCTTACAAAACACTCTAATGAAGGAATGATGAAGGAGCCATTGTGGTTTGACTTCCCTTTACATGCACTCCACTCAAATTCCCCTCTCATTCTGTGATTTTGTTTTTTCTTCTTTTACAAATCGCAATCCAAACCCAACCATTACGGTGAGGATGACGTTTGAGGTAGCATTTAAGACAAAAGCAAAACCCAAACAGCTCGAGACAATCAACCGAACAACTTCATTACATTGAAGGCACTAAACTCATTGATTTTGTGCTTGATGTTGTTTGCAAGGGAGCTAAGAACTGTGATTGCTTGATGGGTACGTTTTTTTTTTAATTAAATATTGAAGCTTTTTTGGGGTTTGTGGGTGGGTTTGTATTGGGTATGTGTAGGGGTTTGTTGAAACAATGAAGGAAGATGGAACAGGAGAAGAGGAGATAAAGAGAAAAACAAAGAGGAAGAAGACAAAGAAAAGAGAAGAAGAAAAAAGAAAGAAGGAGGGAATGCCACCGTTGAAAATCGTCACTGGCGGTGGCGTGCTGTGGAGCACAGTAACTATTTAGGTAGTGTTTGACCTAGTTTATTTTTAGCTTTTTTTCTCTTTAAAATGAAAAGTTAGGCCAAACACTCTTTATACAAAAGAACTTAAAAAAATAAGTAGTTTTTTAAATAAAGAAATTTTTAAAATAAGTAACTTATAAAAAAGCTAATGTGAGGAGCTTATACAAAGCTTAAGCGGAATTTTTTTTTTTTCAAATGACCCATGCTCGATTCCTACAACGGTATATTTTATTATTTTTTTACTTTTTTTTTTCACTTTATAAAGCTTTATAAGCTTGTAAACTACCCTAATCATTCCACGCTCTTCTCCCTCGCTGCATGAGTCGGATCTCTTTTTTTTATTATTATTTATTTTGTTCTATGCCATTTTCTTTTATATCCACTGTTTTGTCAGGCTTTTTTATTTGTTCCCGAATCCTTTTCTCTCCCTCCTCCGTTGTTATTAATTCTTTATTTTTCTTGTGTGGAGTGCTGATCCGTAACTAGTAACTACTAACTTGTATATTTAATTGTCATATTATATATGAATTATTACTTATAAAAGTTACGCTCTTTTTATATAGGACCACAAAATTTTATTAATTAAAGTAATTTTTAACACTTACAAAAAAAGTATTTTTTAAAATTTTTTAAAAATTAAAAGTTTTAAATATCTGTATTTTTATATTTTTATTATTATTAAAATAATTTCATACAAATAAAATTAATTTTCACCATATTATTTTTATTTATAAATATATTTTTCATTAGACAAGATAACTGGTTTTGAATAAATTTTTTGACTAAACAACTTTTAATTTTAAAGGAGCTTTTAATCTAAAATAATGAAATTTGACAAACAGTTTCTACTTATTTTTTTAAGCTTTTATATTTAGCTTTAACTTAAAAGTAATTTTTAAGCCAAAGAAAAGTTAGGCCAAACAAATTTTTAGAGTTCCCACTTATTTTTTATATTTAATAACATTTAATAAAGAGCATTATAGTCAGTTATTTTTTTTTTTAAATTTTTTTTAAAAAGTCAAAAAAACAAATAACCTATTATATCAAGTAAATTCTAATGGTTCACCGTATAGCACTTGTAAAGACGGTCTACTAGAGAATCCGTCAGTTCTTTCACATGCTCCTTTTGATTTCAAAAATCAAAATCTCTTCTAAATTTTTTTTCCAACACTTATTTAAAATACTCTATCACCAACAAGTTCGTAACTAAAAAAATTCACTTGGCAGGTGATATATGCTTAAGCAACAGGTTTGAATTGCAATTGCCAAAGCCCAAACATAGATTTCAGGAAAACCATAATCCTCATTCCTCAGAACGTTAACCAACATAAGTGACATTTTTTTATCAAAAAAAAAAAAAAACATAATTGACGATTTTCTCAATAATCACGGATTTTTGTCGACCCAATTCCAATTTGTCGATCGATACAAATCTGAAATCTCAGCACTGGAATCCACTTATACTTAATTAATATAGAAATCTTAGACCGCAGCCATATTCTTAGCAAATTGTTAAAAGTAAATGCTAATCTAATCAATTGATCTGGTCAATGATCATACTCATTCACTACAACCTCACCGTCAAACCTGCCATCTCATGAGAGAGAACAAGACACTCAAACAAAAAACATAGCAGCCAGGGGAGACAATAAGATCTATATTCACAAGAACGCTAGTAAAACATTGTTTGTAAACATCGCAGTGACTATTTGAAGCATAATTCTTTTGTTTTCTTCACGAAATTTCCAGCCTCTTTCTTACTTCGACCATTTGAACAACCACTGTATGAGCCGCTATTCTACTATTTTATTTATTTTTTCTTTGATATTTACCACAGAAGGGCCAACTCCGAGTACTGCACATAAATCGGCCTTGAGTGTCCAATTCGAAGCATATATCAACGTACCATCTAATTTTCTGATATCATAACCTGCCGTCTCATCCGTAAAAAACACAGTACTGATAAGAAAATGTTAGACCGAGATCCGGTAAACACAATAACATATGTATCTTTTAGACTCTTAACCACGTTCCTAAATAAACTCTTGGTTTCTCACAAGTATTCTTCTTCACAAGCAATCCTGTTCGAGACAGAATCAAATATTAAATGTGGATACTTCTTCTAATGAAAATTCAAATTCTTAAAAGACTCTGAATAATAATGAACTTGATTTCTCTTATACAACAAGCTTACAAGAAATGTAAATGCAACTCCATCCCTTATTAGATACATGATGGATCAATTATTTGCACGTCTTTCATGCGTAAATCTTAGCTAAAGCCCATCTCTACAATGTCCAAATACATTAAATTGAATGAATTTTGTGATAATAGACATCATTTGGACTACAAGCAGAAAAATGTAGTAATTCTCTTGACCTTTGTTCCATATGCAAGCTATAACTTTGAGTTATACTCATTCAAATAAGGCAACATGATCTTATTGAAAAGTTAAGAAAAAAGATCTACAACATTCATGAAGAAGAGACCAAATTCAACTTCTAACCGGACGAAAATTGCACAAGACAATGGAGCTAAGGTGCATCATTATGCATTGCAATTAATATGGATCTCTAGGTACTATTTGACTTAGACCCCCACTTTGACAGAAAAAAATCGTTTTGACTAGGTTTTAGATTCAGGTGTGTTGATGTATTGAATAAGATGAGTGTTTGTATTAGAGTGCGAGGACAATAAATTTAAACCATAGAACCATATATGAATTATTAGAATTAAAAGTTATTTAATGATTGGATGACTGCTTAAAAAACTCATGGCTTTATAATTTAATCTTAACTTTTTTGATTTAATATTAACCCTTTATGATTTATCCTATGGCTAAGATTCACTACCTCACTTTCTGATAATAAGAACCCTCTCACTTGTTATTCACCGAATATATATATAGTATTAACCATATTTTAATTTAAATAACATGGAAAATTTAATAAATAATGAGAATCTTAAAAATAAAAAATGTAAGAACTATATTATATTTTTAGTAAATTGTGTAATTTTCAACTTTATTATTTATTGTTTAATTATTATTATAATTATTTAAACTATATAACTATTATAATAATTAATTTTTAATAATTATAAGAAATGAGAGTAATAGAATAAAATTATATATATGTGTGTGTGTGTGTGTGAACACTCAATTTTATCCGAGTAATTAGAAAAATAACAAAAGTAAATGTAGAAGGAAAATATAAAAATAATAATGATAATAGTAATAATATTGGACCATTCTATTTTAAGTCCATAAATAAAAATGAGAGAAGGAAAAAATTAATAAAAATAAAATTTAGGCTAACAATTATGGTCCAGTAACAAAATAAAAAGAAATTCTACAAATAAAAAGGTCTTAGGCTGGTGGGTTTCGGCCTAATTTTGTAAAAGAAAAAAGAGAAAAAACATAAACAATTAGCTTGCAAAGCAAGTTTGAAAGTCTAAAATGTTTATAAATAGAGCATTAACACATTTTTCTCATACTCTCTCACATCACTCTAAAATATGAAGATATCTCTTACAAAAGCTAGGAAGCACGTTATATGATCACTCACATATACATAGCAAATTTGAAGATTTTAGTGTCTGTGGAGATTTACACTAACGCTGTGTTTGGTAAAGAGGAGAGAAATAGAGGGAGAGGAAGTAGGTAGAAGAGAAGAGAAGAGAAGTAGGTAAGAAATGAAGTGAAAATAGAGGTTGTTTGGTGGGAGAGAAGTAGAAAAAAAATAGAGTGGAAATTTGTTTTTTGACTTTTGGGGATTTGAAATGAAAAAATAAAATTACACTTATATCCTTGTTTTTTTTTATCGTGATATTTGTCCAAAAAGTAACATTTATTCGATTGTGCTACTCATATAATCGAATATATGGCCATAACAGTGTCATATATTCGATTATGTGATTACCATATTCAAATATATGGCACTATATATATATATATATATATATATGTTCGACTTTGCACCCAATATTCGAATATATTCACACAGTATTTGAATATATTCTTGTATATTCGATTATGCATGTCATATATATTCGAATACATATTAGTAAATATGCATATTCGAATACACTGTGTTCAAATTCAAACATATATATATATATATATTAGTAAATATTTATATATTTATTTAATTTTAAAAATCGAATTTCAGATTTTAATATGTAACATATTCGAATATGTATACACATATTCGAATATCTGATTAACATATTACACACAATATTCGTAAAAGAGGCAAGGGTATTGACGAAAACTTGCAATCAACGTTGTATTTTTTCGCAGTTTTGGACAGATTAAATTTGGCGTGAGACCCACAAAAAATTAAAAACCTCGTCGTTATTTCCGCGTCACCAAACGAAGAGAAATACCGCAGTTCTTTTCTCTTCTTCGTTACTTTTTCTGTAGCAAACACAGCGTAAAAGAAGAGTTCACGTCGTCCTCTGCTTAGCATTTTCTGGAGGTGTTTTCATCATGTAACATTCTACTATTCTTTATTTGTTTGCTTGCGTTAAATAATAATTTTGGACTTGTTTTTGTTTCTATTGCTATTTCATTTCCGCGTTCCTGTCTTGTTTCGTACTGTTGATTTCTCATTGCGAATATGAATATGCTCTTACTTTAATTGGATGAGTGATGAATTTATTGCTTCTGATACTGTTTCTTCTTGTATTTTACATCACTGACACGCTTTCACTCTCACACACTTTCAGCTCATATGTTTTTCGGTGGTTGAAACATTTTGTTTCCATTCTCACTGTGTCACACTTGCTCTTATAGTGTTATAGATCATAGCACAAAATAAAATAAACAACATCTTCATTCTCTCATAGATCCAGATTATGCATCAGCATTCAAAGTTCAAATTAATAAATAAAATAACAAATAAAAATATAAAAAAATTTAAAACAATAATCAACAGTTTTCTTGTCTCTGCGAATTGAAAACCGGCATTCAGGGACCGAATTGGGTCCGATGTCCTTGCGTACTCCCTACTCCTTGCGCTACCGCCACTACGCGGACCGCGCTGGTGTTCTCGTGTAAGACCCCTTGACACCTTGCGCCGCCGCCGTGACGCGGATTGGTCCTGGTATTGTTACGCGTCTCCATTGCAACGTCGTCGTTTTAATCTTTGACTGCAACATCTCCATAGTAATGGCGGTATATGACGGCTGATTTCCGGCGAGGGAAGGTGATGCAAATGACGAACTGTTCGCGTACGCCTAAGGCAATAGGACCATCGACGCCGTATCACCGTGGATTCGCGCCGGAGTTCACATTGATGTTGACCGCCGCGTCAGGCTGTAGTAAGGTATGCCTCATCTCGCGCTCACGTTGACCACCATGCTTAGTTGTGGCGAGGTGCTCTTCCCCGCGTAACAGCGTTAGCGAAAGAGGGGTGTAGATTTCTGATTTTGGGGATATGATTGGCCATAAGGGCCTTTCTTTTAATCTACCAAATTTTGAACTTGGCCTATTCGTTCCTTTTTTCTCCTTCTTTGCAAATGGACGCTTCTGCAGCAGGCTCGACCCAATTGCTTTCTTGTGTTTCTTCTTTTAATTATATCTTTACTTATTATTAATTTAATTATGTTTTGGTTGGAATTTAGGCACGCGCAGGGTGTGGTAATAATAAAATAATGTTGGCTTATTAACTAATACGTTGTTAATAACCTAAGTTGAATTAGCTTTAAAAGTAATAATGAATGAAAAATGATAATGAACATGATAAAAATTTCTAGTAACATAAAAAATAAGTTAGCATTCGTTTTTCTCTCCTCGTTTTAATCTATATAAAATTAGTTGAAAGTAATTCTAATTTTAAAAAAAAAAAAAAAGGAAAAAGAAAGCTCAAATATGACTACTTTGGAAGTACTTCCTATTTGGTCATTCAGTAAATTTGACACATTTAAGTTGTATAACTTGGTGATATTATATTTAGCAACACAATTAAAATCAACCAATAAAATGATTTTCTACCAAAGAATTATGTGATTCTGATCCTCATTGCACCTGAGGATACGTAGAGCAGGAGGTCCACCCCTGTCGATCTCAAAAATAATAAAATTAACTTTTTTTCAAAAATAAAATGTTTCCTTCTTAAATAAAATTCTTTTGATAAATAAAAATGATAAAGTTTTTAAATAAATAAAATTTTGTTAGGGGTAAAATAAATATTTTAAAAGCTATCTAATTTTGCACATTTAATTAGCGGTAACTATCTTTATGACGGACGTCATAAGGTGCTAACAACTTTCCTATACATAATTGACTCTCAAACCCATATTTGGTTTCAAAGACCACATTTTTTTAAAGGGTTTTTCCATATGTTTTTCTTTAATAAAATATGGTGGCAGCTCCTTTGATTTTATTTCTTTTTCGCCATCCGGTCGTGACCTTGGTTGCGATAATATATATATATATATATATATATATATATATATATATATATATATATATATATATATATATATATATATATAAGTAAATTAAATTTTAGAAAAAAGAACTTAGTTGTACTTTTGGTCCTCCTAATGTCATCAAATTCAAATTTGGTCCTCCCATTTTATTTTATTTTATTTTATTGCAAATTTGATCTTTCTCTATTTTAATTGTATAATTTTGGTCCATCTATTAACTTGACGTTTAATACTTAACACAAATGTTGATGTGACAATGCAGTAAAGTGTCATGTCAACATTTCTATTAAATATTAAATGTCAAATTAATAAATGAAACAAAATAACACAATTAAAAAAGTGGGATATCAAATTCAAAAAAAAAAAAGGGGACCAATTTTGAATTTCAATGATAATAGAAAGACTAAAAGTGCAATTAAGCTTAAAAAAAGGTGGGGTAAGTTTCCAATGGGTTTCCTTAACCAAACAGGGACGAGAATGAATTTAAATTTTTCATCATCATCTTTCTTGAACCCGACCTTGAACCTACACCATCTTTGATAGAGGTGTGAGCAGGGAGAGTCAAACCTATTCTTGACTCGCCTCATTGTCGTTCGTATGTATCGTCTTATGTTTGGGCAATGCATCATCTCATGAATATATTTTGAATTGTAGGTGTCCAAATTGAATGACAACTAAAGCCAAATAAAGGCTAATGTCCAAAGCTACAACTTTCATGAAGACACCTTACCCTAGTTCAAAAGTTAATGACTAATAATATATACCTTCCACTAAATGATGGATTAGATGATGGTGGACAAAACAATCAGATAAAAGGGCAAGAAGTTTACTAGTCTATTCTTGGAACTTAATAATATTAATTTTATCCAATGTTGTAAAATGAGTTGGGCCAAATGTAATTAGGCATAAGAGAATCAAAAGAGCCTAAAAGTTAGTATTATAAATGGGGTAACTCTCTTTATGTTTAGGATATATAACTCTTATTTAAGTGAATAATTTCTTGCAACCTTAGATATTCATTCTCACTTTCTAAATTTACACCACTCTCATGGGTTGCTAAACTCCTTAATCAATCCTTAGAAAATTAATATCAAACATTCATTAACTCGAGACATTGTGCGTTTAATGGTTTATTTATTTTTTTACTATTTGAATCAATATTTTTTCTTAATTTATCTCTAGAATCTTGATTACACTTTTTATTGAACCCACTTGTGACAATTTCAAATTTGGAATTCTTTTATAATTTGATTAAGATATCAAGTTACGGGTGAGGTGCTTAGTTAAGTCTCTATTTTTAAGAAAATGGCTTTCTAATAATGCTTGCTTGTTAGTCTTGGGATTTTATGACTTAGATTGATCTAGAAATTGGAAAACCGCTTATGTTCCTTCTCTCCTTGAATCAATTGTATTTTGGGTGCTTATCCTAGCAGAGAATTTAGTTCCAGTTGTTTTTTGTTTAACTGAGTCCAAATTGAACACTTAATCAGGAACAAAAACTAAACAACATTTCATGGTCAAGGATAGTTACTACAAACATATTAATTTTCATGAAATAATGTTTTTACTATTGAATACTTTTACAATTTTATTTCTCTTATGTTGAAAGAATCAACCAAACTCACCCTTCATTTTTTTTTTTACTTTTGTTTTTTACTCACTCTTAATTGGTTAACCCAATATCCAAGGTCCTTATGATACTAATTTGGTATCCAGGTACCTTGTGTTACAACTTCTTCAAAAGTTTTTCTTTCTAACTTGCAATTGTTAGTGATAACAACTATCCAATAGACTCGAAAGAAATTATATGTACTAAAGGTTTAGTGTTGGATTAACCTCTTTTTGGTAGCTAAATGTAAACTATTTCAAACCAACAAATTTTATTCCTACTTTTTTTTTTATAAAAGTATGTTGTGTAGAATAATGAGTATGATCAAATCCATATATACTAATAAAGTCTATTCCTTTTATAAAATTAAACACAAACAATTAAGATAAAAGGGGTGTTGAGTGTGAATTAAATTGAAAGAAAATAATAATTAAAACAATGATTAAGATTCAATGATTAAAGAATATTCTAGCCCAAGGTATAATCTTAGCTCTAGTTCTTAAGATCGATCATTGGTTCAAAGATATGCCTTTTCCTTTTAAACAAATTACTTCTAATTATTAACAAGCACTAATAACCAATCTATTCTTACTTTCTCGATAACTAAGATAAGCTTGTTGATTACTTCTCTTACCAATAGTTCGTAGACAACCTTAAACAAGTTTTGAGGATTTAACCTATCAAATAGCATTGTCTAAGAGGGAGACTCAATTTTAGCTAAGAAACACACAAGCTTGGTATATTTAAGCTAGATTATATTTTTACACAATGAAGGTCGTTGTTTTACCATTAATTATTATGATTAAGAGAAATGCTAACAACATTCTCCTTTTAACACTCTTTTTATTGTTTGTTGAAATTTATTGGAAATCACAAATTTTGGTGTGTCCCATTTCTAAATCAAGAGAAAGACTTGTTAAATAGGAAGTGAGACCTATTGAAATTTGTGATTTTCAACAAATTCTAACCAATAATAGAAAGAGTATTATAAAGAGAGTGTTGCTAACATTTCTCTTATGACTAATAGACGATTACAGATTCACCACCCCAATTTGTTTTATACTATCCTATGAATTGGACAAAAGACCCTTTTGCACACTTAATAAAATAAATTTTTGGTGATAAACACAGTAAAAACTATAAATGCTTAAAAAGAGAAAAGAATAGAAAATGTATAGACTTCACAATGTGTTGCAAAATTGGTTGTTGTATAGTTACCATATATTTCCAAATAACGCAAGTTAGTGACTACTAGATATTGGTTGCTAAATGGCGCAAAAAGGCCTCTAAGAAAAATTGGTCACTAAAATGGTTGCCAAATGGTAAACAACATTGACTTCAAAAAGTTGTTATTTAGTAATTGATAGTTTCATGACAACATAAATCAATTGCTAATTTGGTCACTAAACATTACCAACAACCAATTTTAAAAAAATAAGTAATTGGTTGCCAAAAAGTCGCTATTAGCAACAATTTATCTTTGGTCACTAAAAATTCGAACCTTATAGATAAAAAAAACATGGTTGGGAGGGAAACCTCACTAAAGGTGGTTAGTTGGGTTATTCAGCAGAGATTAGTCATCAACAAAGCCAATGAATACTTCACACCAATAACATGGTTATATATATATATATATATATTTCAAATTAGCTCTAGTAGTTTTTGTCAATTATTTAATAATCCACGCATATGGAGATATATGTCAAATGCTAAACTAGAAAGAAAGTTATGTATTTTGTATTATAAGTCAAGTTATTATGAAATAATAATTATGTAGATTTGTGTGTAAATAGGTGTTCGGAGCGTGTAATAAATGTTAGTTTACACAAACTGTCCTAAAATTCCTATTATGATTTGGATTAGTTTAAGAATAATATAAAATTCAAATTAATCTAATTTGATCTTTTGCGATTTGAGTTGGATTAATTACTTTAGTGTTTGTCTTATATTTTTACTTTTTTAAGGCACAACACCGTTATTTTTTAGTTAAAAAACAAATGAAATTTCATTAAAGAGTAGAGCTTCAAATCAAGACATAATTCTTTTAGTGACTAATTTTTTATTTAAGGGACAACATTTATTAAACAAATAGTCAAATGAATAATGAATACATTTTTTTTTCCCCAAAGTATTGAATGTATGTTTGGTAAGTAGTTTTAGCTAGTTTTTAGTTTTTTTTATTAGTTGAAAAGATTGTTTGACCTTGTTAATAGTGTTTGGTAAATAGGCTTTTTTAGTAGTTTGTAGCGTTTTTTAAGACTGCTACTTCAATTAATATTTTTTAAAATAATAGCTTCTAGCTTTTTATATTTTATTCCCTTTTTACCTTTAAAATATTATTTAATTCCTTATTATCTTTTTTTTTTTTTACATAAGGTAGGTTTTATTATTATTTTTGTTTCTCTTCTTTTTACAATGTTTATTTTAGCCATTACACTATTTATATTATTTTAACATTATACTTCAAGACATTTTAACTATTACACTAATCAACACAATGAAGGTATGACATCTACTTAAGTGTATGTTAATTTATTTTATTTTAAACTTGGTTGAAAATATTTTAATATATAAAATAAGAATAGTAGAATGCATAATATAAAAAAATATAATAATTGAAATTAAAAAATATAATTAAAATAATTGATCTATAAAAAAAATTATAGGAGTTTAAAATTAATTTAAAAAATTAAAATTAAATTTTTGCCAAAATATATTTTATTAATAGAGTAAAAATATTTTTTTATAAAAATATCATACAAAAATGTCTATTTCTGTCATTTTAAACTTATCAGTTACTTAAATACTTCTAATTCAATAAGTTAGCTTGTTAGCTTTTAGCTTTTAGTTTTCAACTATTAGCTATCAATTACTGAGCTAGCTTTTCAGCTGCTTTTGCTAAACATAACTTAAATATTATTATAAATTATAGCTTAGTCTAAATTATGAATCATGAGTCAAAATAATATCATTTTGCTATCAATATAAATACATGTTGATAATAAGTTGTGCAATACAACAACTTTTAGGTTAGAGTTTATTTGAAGATAGAATAATATAAGTTTAGTATATTACCAATCCAGTTCAGTTTTAAACATAAGAACCAAAAACAAACCGAATTAAATAAAAAAAAATGCATTTTTTATTTTCACTTTTTTTTTTAGTTTTTTCGGTTAAAAATTTAATCAATTTTCGAATTTTTCTATCAATTTAATAGTTTGAAGTAGTTTAGATAGATTTTTAAACACCTATGCGCCCCATGCGTGGACTTATTACTTTCTAGTTTTGAAATGCAGGGTTGAACCTAGCCCATAATAACTGGACAGACAACATTAATGTGAGAAGAACAATATGGGCCGGGGCATGTCCATAGACCCATGAAGCAACCCCTAACAAAAAATAAAAAACAAATCGAAACCCCTGGGGAAGTAGTGGGTTAGGAGAGGCTTTGCTTGGGTTTCTGAAGCACTTAAAAGAGAAGAAGCAAAGAAGGCAGCAGCGGCGGCGTGCGGTAGGCGGAGCCATGGCGGCGCCCGAATCCCCTCTCTGTTACGTCGGTGTCGCCAGGCAATCCGCTGCTTTTCGCCTCATGAAACAAATGGTCATCCCCCTCTCCTTTCTTTTCCTTTTTTTTTTTTTTTTAATTGTTTGCATACATATCGAACTTGATTTAGGTGCATGTTTAAATAATTATGTATTATGTTAGGGGTGGGAAGAAGGAGAAGGCCTCGGAAAAGAGAAGCAGGGGATTAAAGGACACGTTCGAGTCCAAAACAAACAGGACACTATTGGTTTCTTCTACTTCTTCTTCTTTTTTTTCATTTCATTTTTTTTCCCCTCTCTCGTTGTGCTTATTCACGTTTAAACAGGAATTGGCGTTGAGAAGCCAAACAACTGGGCCTTCGACACCACTCAATTTGATAACATACTCAAGAGATTGAAAGTTGTATGTTTCTCTCTATTTGTTGTTCCTCGTTTTTTTTTTCGATCGTTCAATCTTTTTTTTTCTCTACGCTGAGATCTTTCTTTCTTTCTATGTGATGAATAGCAAGCGCCGCAATCCATTGACACAGGTATAATCATATTCATACCCGTCTGTGATTTTCCCACGTGAATGTGTTATGAGGTTTTTTGTGTTTTTATGAACTGTGACAGACATTGAGGAAAACGCGGCTAAGGTGGAAACCAAGGCTAGTGTTCCTGTTGATGATAATGATTCTGTCTACAAAGCTACAAGACCACAGGGAAGGTGTGTATGTCTTCTGTTTATCATTTATCATGTTTGTCTAGTCTTTATTTATTTGGGTGAAATCTGGTCTTGATTTAACGGTGCATGATTTTTGCTTTGTTTCAGATACAAGAGAAGAGAGAGGGGGAAGCTCGTCTCGCAATATTCCTTGAAGGATCTTGAAGGAATTCTTGTAAGTTCCAACCATGGATACACCATTCACTGCACATTTTAAGAACATGAACATTTTAAGTTTTAGTCCCTATACGAAGAAATTGTAAGTTTTAGTCCCTATACAGTCTTTTGTAGTGGTTTATCACCGCCAAAAAGGTTTTGTAGCAGTTTTATACCACCAGAAATTCTTTTCTAGTATTAGCACTAGGGACCAAAACTTAACATTTGTGCATATATAGGGACTAAAACTTAATAGAGACAACTATAAGGACTAAGTGCATAGTTTAACCTTATTATTGCTAGTTTGTATTATTTTGAAAAAAACGGTGATGCTAACATGCTGTGTAGCCACTATGTGTTGTAATTAATGATTTAGAGTTTCTTTATCTATTGGCTAATACAGTTGAATAAATGAAATGCATTTTATTCACATTTGAAATCAGGTGCATGACACAACTCCTGTTAAATTGAAGGGATGACTATGACTAAAATTGTTGGAAATGATAGTGGGTCTGATATTGGCTCTTGGATTCTATTTACCAAACCCTGTTAATTTGTGCATTCTACCTTTGTTATTTATTTTAGTTACTTGATTCTGTCAATAAACTTGCTTCTGTGATAGATTCAATGAACCTGGAACACCTATAACTGTTATTCTGTTAAAGATTGTTTCTGACTTGTAGCATTCTTTGGTATCAGAGAAAGCACAACTTATGTCCCACTAAACTTAATTTAGATAGAAACTAACTGTAGATTGCAATCTCCTCGAATTTCATTACATGAATGGATGCTTGAAGATCAGATGCCCCTTTTGCTTCTTTCTTTCTTTTGGAAAAGTCTTGCTACTCTAATATTAAAATTTAAGTATTGAGCTAATGGTGTTAGCATTTTCTATAATCAAGCTTCTTAAATGTGTACTTCTGTTTTATTTGATACAAGGTTGTCATTAGTTGTTTACTTCTATGATGTTGGTGATAGGTTAAAAAGGGTGACATATCTGGGGGTACCAATAATTCTGATGGTGAACTGGACATGTTAAAGACATCTGAAATTCAAAATTTTGAAGATGAAGGTATATACTTAACCTGAATTGAAGTTTTTGTGCTATTTGTGTTGATTGACGTTGCATATGATATTTGGTAACTGCATTGGTACAGGAAGCAAATGTCCTGCTATAACTCCAGAGTGGTGGGGTTACAAGTATGGTTTTGTCTCTGGTGGATTTCTTGGAGCAGAATCAAAGAAGAAAAAGTCTATGATATCTGGAAGTGCCAAAAATGGGGCTGAGAGAACTGCATTTTTTGAAGAGGATCAAGAAAACCTTTATAATCTAGTCCAGGTATGTGACCTCTTCCCTAGCCAACTTGTTACATGCTGTATATTTCATTTTGTCAAATGTTAAAAGTAATATAATCACATGTGATGTTCAATACTAAGAAGGATCTGGGGATGCTTGATTGACATCTTAAACTTTAGTGCTATATTGTGGTAATAATTTCATAGCCAAACCTGAAGGGTGTAATAATTAATTATATAGTAATTGTTATGCCAGGAGAAATCCACAACGGGGAAGCAAGGACTAGGCATCAAGGACAGACCCAAGAAAGTAGCTGGCTGCTATTTTCAGGGTAAAAAGACATCCTTTGATGATAGTGATGAAGATTCTGCTGACATTGATTCCCTGGAAAAACAATCACATGATGACTTAATTAAAGTAGAGAAGATTGCTGAATGCAAAGTGAAGCTGAAAAAGTTGTGCAAACAGATTTTACAACAAGTGAGACCTATTTCTTGTGTTGCCAGGTGTTTTCTTTTCCTTATTAGTAAGTCATGACTGATTACTTGCTTAATTACAGGTGGCTGGAGAATCATTGAAACTAAAACAGCTCAAAGTTCTTATTGATGAACATTCGTCTTCAATTTTGTCTGACTTTTCTTCAAAAAGAGAGGCTGTTGCTTACTTGAAGCAAAAGGTATAGTTACCTTAGTCATATATCACAGTTAGATAATTCACTTTGAATCAAATGTTGTGGTATTGGCGAACACACCAAATCGTATGTGCAGTATAAAATTATCATTCCACAAGGATTATTGTTGTTATCACTTTGACAAGCCTTAAACTATCTAAATAATCGAAATTGGATTGATTTACAGATTAAAGTTCACCAAACATGAACAAAAGTAAAATTCAGAAAGGCTAAATTATATTCTTTTTTATATTTTTGTGAAAATTATCTGGCTAAAAATTGTGGATGGACTTATGTGGGATTGTGGAGATCTATGCTAAATTCTTAACCATAACCTTTTCTTGATAGAAATATTTGATGCTTGAAATATTGTTGTACTTAACTATCTGTATATTTGGGATATTAGGATCCACTCTTAATAGAGCTCGTGCATTTATTCGATATAATACTAGGCACTCCGTTACGTGCTATGGTAATATCCGTGCAATTATCATTTCTTGCATCGTCTACCAAGTTGACATGATTTGTTCCTTGATTGCAGCTGACAGGTAGTAGGAGGTTTTGTATCGAAGGGAAAAGAGTGCGGTTGGCATCTAAGAGAAGCTGAAATTTTGATACGTCTTTTTTCTCGGCCTTTTATAATTCATTATATTTAGGGAGAGAAAGGGGGGCAATTTGGAGTTTAGTGTAGGTAAATTTCCATTGGTTATCTTTACCAACGCATGTAGTAGTTATTAAATAGCATTTTATGAAATTTAATTTACATTTTTTGTTGTAAGTTAAAAATCTGATTAGTGCGTGCGTATCCTGGATTGGATATTAAAATTATCTGTGTACTTCCAGGAATAATGGATGAACATGCGGAAATGTCAACAGGGTTCATTTTTTTTTAGCACTTTAAAATTTCTCTTTCTTTTATCAAGTAGCTTGCTGCATCCTTTTGTAGATCAGAAAACATACATAAAAATGCTATTTGCTTTTCTTTGATTTCTTCTATTCCCTTCAATTAACCAAACTTACCATGGAATTTACCAGAAAGCTTGTACCCTTATCTTTGAGCGATGGCAAGTAATGTTTGGTTGTGAGGGAGAAGGGAAGCACTGGAACAATTCAAGACTGTTGGAGTATGTTTTGTATCACTTTTTCTCAATGAAAAAAAGCTGTTGAATCAAGAAAAGCTGTTCTGGTTACTGTTCATGGTTGGAGGTTTTGGTCAAAATTTTAGATGATTTTTTAATAAGGAAAAAAAAACACCTTTTTGATTTTAAATAAAATTTTAAAGTTTGTGATTAAAAATTAATGGTTTATTTTTAATTATTATTTTCTCTTTTTATTCTCAACAATTGAACATTTTAGATATGAAATTATTATATCATTTTTTAATTTTATATATAAGTGATTTTTTTTTACAATTTAAATAAAATGAATTTTATTTATCATACTTTAATATAAAATTTAATGCATATAATTAATTATGATAATAATCAATTTTTGAAATATATATTTTTTGTGTTAATCCTTACGCACTTGGTAGGGCTAGAGATAAACTTCCATATTTAATTTCAATTAAACGTTTTTATTATAAAAAAATTGTTCTAACTTCTTTTTTATACAATGTAACCAATTAATTTGAGTTAAACTGTTTTGTTACAAATGACTTTTAAGAGAAGTGGTGCAAATCATAATTAACCAATTGAAAGATGGGAATGCATGAGTGAGAATTTTTTTGTACACAACAAATAAAAAAGGAATTTTATGAAATTTTTTTCAAATTTATTTATACATAATTTTATGCATGCTTTTCTCATTTAATCTTTTCTTGAAATATCATTAACTAGTACTTTAGTTTGTGTATTGCACATAATAAATATTTATTTATATATAATTAAAATTAATAATAAATACATATTTTTGAATATATAAATTATATTTTAAATTTATATTAAATAATTTAAATTGTGATATAAGATTATTTTTAACTATTGACAACTTTTTTTAAAAAAATTGAAATTTAATTTAGAGATGGAAGTAAAAGAGGGTAGATTAGAAGGGATAGGTGGTTAAAATTAAAAATACAGATAAAGATGAAAGGGAGGTAATTTGATATAGTTAAGATAAATTTTTTAGCTATTTGCAAGGTAGTGTGTGAAATGCATATCTAAAAACAGAAGAGAGAATATTAAAAATGTTGAATTGAGACAGTAGAGAGAGTAAAAATCTTACTCCCCAGGTAGAGTAAAATATTTGCAAGGTAGAGTAAAAATTTTACGGGTTATTTTTTACTTATTTTTTTCTAACGATTTTCCATCATTAATAATAATTATATTTTTTAACTTATCATTACAAGAATTGTTGACCCCTGCGACATTTCTTCCGATCTGTATCCTTCACAACCTCTAATAATGCTCAAGTCTAAAATTAATCGACAAAATGTAACCCACATTCCAACTTAAAAATATAATATTTTTGTTTGAATATTATATTTAACTCCAGCCAATAAACTTTTTTTTGAATTTTTTTGGATATTTTATTGTTAGTTTAAAGAAGTTTTTAATTTCTAAAAATATAATATCTTTTATTTTAAATTTATAAAAATTATTGATTTTTATTTTTTAAAATTATAAACATATATACTTTTGTCTTTATAAAAATATTTTATTTTTATTAAAATTAAATTAAAAATAAATAAACTTTTTATAAGAGTCGAGTGAGCTTTATTTATTCTTATTATATATATTTATTTTCAATTGCTTAAATTTTAAGTTTTCTATCATCTTAAACACTACGTCTTTGATAATTTATGAAATATTCCCTTATCTTGTATTTGGACGAAGAATTTTAAAAGAATAATTCATTTTTATAAGAAATTTAAAATACTTTGTAGTGAAATATGTTATTTGGATAGAGAATTTAGTAAGAAATTAAAATTCTAGTAATTTATAAAGGTATTTTGATTATCTAAAATTGTATAATTTCAAATTTTATCTAAAAAGTAAGAATTTTGAAATTCTTCATACTCACTTTCTCTCCCATCTATGTTTATTTTTTCTCTCCTCTCTCCTCTTTCTTTCTTCTCTCTCTCCCTCTCTCCTCTCTCTTTTTCTTCTTTCTCTCCTTTCTTATTATTCTCTTTTTTTTCTATGGCCTCTCTCTTTTATCTCTCTCTTCTCCCTCTCTTCACTCTCTTCTCTCTCCCCTCTATCTCATCTCACTCTCCTCTCCCTCCCATCTCTCTCTTCTTTCTCTTCTTTCTATCAATATGACGTAAAAGTATCAATATTTATATATTTTTAATTATTAAATATTCTTTGATAGTAAAATTATTTGTGAATTATTAAATATTTAAAAATTGGCTAATGTTTATTTTCAATAAAATTTAATATTAAAATTTTAATTTTTAAATATATATTTCAAAATTAAATTCTGTATATGGTGAAAATTAAAATGTCATATCCAAACTTAGAATTTGAAATTTAAAAATTTAAATTGATTTATCCAAACAGAGCATTTAATAAATGAAAGAAATTTAAATTAAAGTAATTCAAATTTCAAGCATTTTAAATTCTTTGAAATTTTAAAATTCTTCATCCAAACACAACATTAAAATTTTCTTTTGGCTTCAATTATAATTAATAGTTGAATTCTATCTTAAATATTATATCTTATGATTTAAATATTTTCTCTTATTATGGACCCGTGCTAAGCACGGGTCTCTCTCCTAATATTATAGGAATAGATTTTACATAAGATTTTATTAATTTTAATTTAGAAAAAAATATTTCGGGTGAAGCAACACTAGCATTCAGGCAATGTTATAAAATGTAATTCGGGCATTAATTTAGTTGAGATTGTTAGTTAAACTGTGTGTGAGAGTGTGAGTGAGATAAATATAGCAATAAGAATATTATTACTAATATATATTTGTAGTGTAATGGTTGATATTACGTGAGTGTCATCAATTCGAATTTGACCTACATTAACCTTGTTTCAAACCAGTTTACACGAATCAGAAGAGTACTTTACCTATTATAATTAATATATATGCGTTGACAAAAGAATAAAGTGTTTCTGTGTGTACGAAATAGGATAAATTGATACTGTGTGAAATGTTATAAAATGACACCTTTAATAACATTTTATAAAAAGTGAATTTTATCGATTTAGCTTTTAAATTATGTGATATTATTTTGATAATTGTATACATCAAATTTTAGATGATTGAGAAATTTATAGAGTCGCAATCTATTTATATATTTATTTGTATTTTAAACAGTATATCTATTATATATTACTACATAAAAGAAGGTTTTATGACATGAAAATATGTTATGTGGTAACATCATATTCATTTTTTTCTCACTTAAATTCTACACATTTTTTTTTGTTTTTTGATTCATATAAATACATTGGACATTATTATATTTAAATATAATAATTAAGATGATTATAATTAAGGCATTTATAATTAAGGTGTTTATAATCTATTATATATTCTACTTAAATTCATCAATAAATAATTAAATCATAAATAAAATTTGATTTTATATAACAAAAAAAAATAATTTTTTAAATTTTATTGAATGTTATTTATAACCATAGTAATTATTATAATTATGATAATATTTTTTATTATGATAATTAAAGCATTTATAATATATAAAAAAATCTTTTTCAATTTATTGATTGATTACTCTCAATACAATCACTAAATTATGATTTTTTATAGCACATAAAAAATGGATTGTTCTACAAATTGTAATATGAGATAATATATTGTTATCATGTTTGTAAAAAAAGATATGATTATCATGCTTTTTTGTGTGATTTTGATCAATCATTAAATCTTAAATGAATTTTGATCTATTATTATTATTATTATTATTATTATTATTATTATTATCTATATATAATATAAAAGAAGTTTTGTCATGTAAGCAGATGCCACATGGCATCACCATATTTATTTATTTTTGTCTAAATTTCATTGATTTTTTAATCCATAGAAACATGTTATTATATTTAATTATAGTAATTAAGGTTATTACAATGAGTATATATTCTTGTTAAATCAATCAATTAAATCATTCAAACTTATTACATATTTTGATTTTATATAATAATATAATCAATTTATTATACTCTCCTTTTTAAACAAAGATAATTATTATATAAATATATATTTTGATTCAAATTTATTGTACAATTATATTATTATTATAAAATATAAAATTAAGGTTATTACAACTAGTATATATTCAGATTAAATCAATCAATTAAACATTCAAATTTATAAATATTTTGATTTTATATAATAATGTAATCAATTTATTATACTTTTTTTAAACAAATATAATTATTGTACAGATATATATTTTGATTCAAATTTATTGTACAATCATATTATTATAAAATAAGATTTTGTCATGTAGGCAATTTTGATCAATATATATTCTGATTTAAATTAAGTAAAATAATTATGAATAATATACATTAATTAAGGTAATTAAAATTATTTTTTAAATTAAAGTAATAAATTATTTTATATTAATTAGGATAATTGTGACTTATACATATTCTTCTTCTTTTTTTTTTTCTTTGATTACCCTTTGCACGCATTATTCTTCTGTATTTGTTTTACTCTATGGTTGGCTTTTCTATAAAGGTTTCAAAAATAAGAGATAAATCATGGGTAAGTTCATGCTTCTCTTTTCTTTCTTCATTATTTTTTTGTCTCATTGTTACTAAATATTTCTATTTCTCTTTTTAATTTCTTCTTTTGACTACACCTTACATGTCCCATTATTTTACTTTTTTGTTCTCCTTTTTCAATGTTTTGCAAAGGTGAAATGTTGAAGATAAAATATAAGGAGATTTTTTGGGTAAATTCGTATTATTTACTATTTTTTAAAATTGTGTTTTTTTTTTCAAAAATAGTGTCGTATCAATTCATTCTTTCACATGTAACATAATGTCTTTTTTTATTGCCTTTTTTCTTGGTCGAGAGTTTTAGCTTTTTATTTATTTTTTGGTTGATTTATTATGCATTTGACTTTTTATTTAATATGCATTAACATATCTAGACATTTTGATTATTTTGATTTACTTTATATTTTTTTTTTCCGATTATTTGAATTATGAGTTTAGTTATATTGTAAAAAATATAAATTATCAATTGTTAAACATTTTTTAACATGAATGACTATGTTGTACAGGAAAAAGGTGAACCTTCTATTGATATCAGTGATAATAAAGATAATGCAATGAGTAATAAGACTGGGCCATTAAGTAAGAGTACAATGTGGAAAATTAAAAATTATATAATTTTTTTATTTGCCAAAAGTATTTCCATTTTGTTCACATATTTTATCTTTTGATCGATTTATTTTATTTTATTTTATTTATTTGTCTTTTTCTTTTAATGTAAAAATTATATTGTTATTATTATTACTATTATTATTATAATATGGTTTTTTAACATATAATAGAGTTACCATCACATATTACTTGAACAGTACTATCATTTTAAATTTAAATATTTTATAAATAGAATTATGATATACATACAACAACTCTTACAATAATTTATACAACATCATTTTTTGTATATATCTCTCTTCAACACATCATTTATTACATTTCAAATCTCTCTCTCTCTTTTCTCTCTTTTTCTCTCTTAGTTGTAAATTTTGTTGTACAAGTATTATTTCTCTTATAGATATAAGATCTAATCTCATTTTGGCATAAATCAAATTGAATTACAATTAAAATAGTATTATCTAAAATATCACAATTAAATCATAAAGAATATACAAAAAATAATAAATTGAAAACAATAATATATTTGTAAGTAAATCATCCAAATTTTTAAATTAAGATTTTATCAATTTTAATCTAATTAAAATTTAAATCTAAATCTAAATTACCTTGAATGATATTTTTTTTAAAATAACATTAATAATAAATTAAATTATGATTAAATCATTAAAATGTTTTAAATTTATAAGCATAAATCTAATAATATTTGGACTTAAATCACATCAAATTTTAATTAAAATAATTTATACCCAAAATATCATAATTGAATTACAAAAATTATATAAACCAAATAATAAATTAATATTAACAAATAATTCATAAGCAAATCATCCAATGTCTTAAATTCAAATTTTATCAATTTTAATCTAATTCAAATTCAAATTTAAAACTAAAGTACCTTCAATTATACAGAAAATTTAAATTTTAAAATAATATTAACAGTACAATAAATTATGACTAAATCATTCAAATGTATTAAATATATATATATAATCTAAAGGTATTTGGACTTAAATCAAATCAAAGTCTAATTAAAATAGTTTATACTCAAAATATCACAATTAAATTATAAAAAACATACAAACAAAATAATAAATAATTTATAATTAAAACATCCAAATTTTTAAATTAACATTTTGTGAATTTTAATATAATTCTAATTCGAATTTAAATCTAAATCACCTTTAAAAATACAAAAAATTTTAAAATAACATTAATAATAAATTAATTTATAACTAAATTATTCACATATTATATATATGGGATAATATCCGTTGACACCAGGTGTAAAAGTTAATCAAATTATACCTTCAATAATTTTTTGTATAATGCAAATTTAACCAATCTAACCGTTAAATTTGATGTTCTTATTAATTAGATTAAGTATACAAAATTTCATACAATTCTAAAATTATTTAATAGTTCATTAAATCACTTTATTTTAACGTACAATATGATATTAAAATATATGTAAATATTCAATATTAGATAACATATTTATAAAAGTCCAAATGATGTGAAATTTGATATACACAATCATAAAGATAATATCATCAAATTCAATGGTTGGATTGGTTAAATTTGTATTATACAAAAAGTTATTGAAGGTGTAATTTCACTAACTCTTACACCAGGTGTCAAAGTTGGTCAAATTACACCTTCAATAACTTTGTGGAAAATGCAAAATTATACAATCTAACCGTTGAATTATGTGATATTATCTTCATGATCATGTATATCAAATTTCACATCATTTGGACTTTTCTAGATATTGAAATAAGAAAAAGCGCACAAGAAGGGGGGGGGTTGAATTGTGCGTTTAAAAACTTTTCCGAAAAAGGTAGATCAGTTTAAACAAAACGTTTTTAAGCGTAGAGATAGAGAGAAGAAAACACAGAAAGCTTTATACTGGTTCACTCAACCTGAGCTACGTCCAGTCCCTTCACCCAGAAGGTATCCACTAACCAATCTTAGGTTACAAGTATTGTTCGTGGCCTATTCAGGCTTTACAAAGCAATCACCCTAGATTGCTCAACCCAAGTATTCTTTTACACTAAGCCTCTCCAGGCTTTCACAACACAACAAGTGTTTTAAAGAAAAGGAATTAACTCACGTAGTGAGGATTTGAAAGATTAAGCTCAAAATCTCTTTGAGGATCTTTACAAGATTTTGCTATCGTCCAGTGGATGCTTCTATCAGAGTATTCTAAAAGTCTACTTTGTTCTTTTCACAGACTTCGCCTTTTTCAATTCACTTCACTTCTGTTCACACTTTCTGTTTCCTTCTTCGTTGGTGCATGTATATATACTCTTCAAGGGAAAAGATATGTTGTAGAGGACTTTGACTCGTCTATGCAATGAGAAGCGTGCAAACAGTCTTTTCAGAAAGGTCAGGCATGACGGTTTTTAGACTTGCACTAAAAAGGAAGGTGCAGGACTGCGCTGGCGGTCTGTTCTTCTGAACATTCCTCAATTGTCTTGGCAGCTTGATAAGTTGACTTGCTTTATTTATTCTGCTGCACTTTGCACTAAAATGGTGTTGATGTTATTTAATGCTTCAAGCAAATTTGAACGTTAGTTCACAGAAGTAGTAATATGTCAATTACGAGAAAAATTTAGCATAAATAAAATTGACGTTCAAACTAAAAACTTAGCCATTTGAACATATGAACTTGGAGGCTTCTGTGAGTTTATTCATCGGATAGTCGCCATCAGTTTGTTCACTGGTAGGTCTTTTTCAGCGAGTCTTCTGGATAGTCTTTTAATATGTCAATTGGACGGTTGTTCACCTGTCTGTAGGACGATCTGTAACAAGTCTACTGGACGGTCTTTAATTCGTCTACTGAACGGTCTTCTTAGCCATGACAGGGTTAGTTTTTAAGCACATAATTAATCATTAATAAGTTTGTTATCTTCAAAACATTGAGAGATTAGACGTTTCTATGTCTTTGGTTCCAACAGATACGTTATCTATATTGAACATTAACATTTATTTTGATATCATATTGTATGTTAAATAAAGTGATGTGATGAACTATTAAATAATTTTAAAATTGTATGAAATATTATATACTTAATCTAATTAATAAGAACATTAAATTCAACGGTTGGATTGATTAAATTTGCATTCTACAAAAAGTTCTTGAAGGTGTAATTTGACTAACTTTGACACCTGGTGTCAACGAATCCTGACCCTATATATATGGGTCAAGATCCGTTAATATCAGGTGTCAAAGTTAGTTAAATTACACTTTCAATAACTTTTTGTAGAGTGTAAATTTAACCAATCCAACCGTTGAATTATGTGATATTATCTTCATGATCATATATATCAAATTTCACATCATTTTGGACTTTTCTAGATATGTTATCTAACATTGAATATTTACGTATATTTTAATATTAAATTCAACGGTTTGATTGATTAAATTTGCATTCTGCAAAAAGTTCTTGAAGGAGTAATTTGACTAGCTTTGACACCTAGTGTCAATAGATCCTCACTATATATATATATATATATATATCGAAAAATAAGATATATACATATAATTTTATACTTATAAATGTATTTAAATTGATATTTAAATTAAATTAATTTATTCTTAGAACATACTCAAAATATAAAACTTATACAAATAAAGTAAAAAATTAATAAACTTAAAATAATTAATAAACCATAAGTAAATTATCTAAATTTTTATAATAAATATTTAGTACTTTCAATCAAATATAAATCTACTATTATGAATAATGTGACATTCTAACATAAAATTAGGAGCTTTTTAATATGAAATAATTTTATTTATTAATGTTTTTCTCTATAATTTAAATTTTAATATTCTATAATTATCGCATCAAATTTTGACCTTTATCAAGTTACGTTATGATTGTTAATGCTATAAATCATGTAGTTCGTAATAAATGTTTTAGCAACATATTGAATTTAAATTAACTTCAAATCATATTAAAAATATCATTATCATTATATATATAATTAAAGTAATCAAATTATGCATGTTAATTTGCAAATGACACTAAATCTAAATCTTTAATACAAATTTGTGTGTGTGTGTGTGGACTCATATATAAGCAAAAATAACTAATTTCATACTAACTAATAACGTTGGTTAACATCATTTAATTTCATTAATCTCAATTAAAAATGGATTTTTTTTTCTAAATTGCCCTTCATATATCATGAATAAAAAAGGGTTATTAGAAATAGAATCTCAATTAAATAAAAAATATTTTGGAGATAATATCATTTAATAGGGTAAAATTAGTTAGATTTGCTTATATTTTAGACCATCATATATAAAAATTGCTTATATTTGAGTCCAAAGGGAGTAGTTATAACATATTTTGTGACTATTAATTAGTTAAATTTAATTATGCATGTTGATTTGAGAACAAAATTGCTATTTAGTACGAAAACCATATGCATGAAATGCATGAACCACAAACATGACTTGACACCTTTTTTTAAAATAAATATTAATTTTAAAAATCAAAATATGCAAAATAGATTATGAGAAAAATCACACTTTGTGTAAATTTGACAAAAAAAAATCGTCTAAAATAGCATTTTTCATTTAAGAATGACTGTGATTTCAATTAGCAATGCTCATAATTAAAACATTCAATCTTTCTTTTTTTGAAAAAAAAATTATTTTTATTATAATTAATTTATTGATTAAATTTCATGTGCTAAACATAAATGATTTTAAATTTTAACTTTTAATTTATATTTAAATTTTTAATTATTGAAGTTCAAATATCAGAGCAAGATATTTATTTTTTCTGTAAGAAATGCAATTGAATATCATAGTGACAAGAAAAATGGAGAGATTTTGTCAATTTGTTACAACATAATTTTATTATCATGATTTGGGACTAATTATATTATTTAGACTTATGATTTTAATGTCATGATTTAATATCATGATTTTAATATCTCCAAAATAAACGTATCACGATTTTAATATTTATGATTTGATATTACAATTTTAATTTCCTAAAATAAATGAATAAATATATTTAAAAAATAACAAATAAGAATTTGAAATATAAAATATAATCTAACATGTATGATTTCTTTATCAATAGTAATTATTTTGAACATGAGGATTATTTTATCATTATTGAAATGTACAAAACATAATTAGAAATAAGAATTAAAATATATAAACATGTAATTTAAAATTTACCTCAAATAAACTTATTTATTAGAAAATAAATAAAAATTTAACACAGATAAATAGAGATTATTTATAAATAAGGAAGTGCATATTGTCTTATTTTAATTGGCCAATTAAGATTAGGGATAAACATCTTTTTGGTCCCTATAAATATGTAAATGTTTTCTTTTAGTCTCTCCTTTTAAAATCATCGACTTTTGGTCTTCCATTTAAAAAAATGTAACATTAGACCTAGTCACTAACTCTGACAATACAATTAATGGTGATGTGAAGTCAGTATTGTACACATGGACATTTTGAGTGACATGACATTTATGTGGCTGCCACGTGATTGGCATATGACATGTGTTTTTTCATCCTTAGAAAATTTTCAAAATATGGTTTTAGTCCCTATAAACTTTAAAGTTTGATTTTAGTCCTATAAAATTTAACATTTAATTTTAGTCTCCCCAAAATTCATAACTTTGATTTTAATCCTGATAAAATTCAAAGTTTGATTTTAGTCCTTAATTTATTATCTTATAACTCAAGATGCAAAACTTCTTCAAAAATCGAAAGAATTTAATCACAGGTGTAAATATGAAAAGTAATATAAATAGCACTTTGTACTTATATTATAAAATAAATGCCTAAATGTTTACTTTAATATACCATGAAAATCAAGGTCAAGATTATTGTCTATTATATATTTATTCAAAATTAAATATTAGTGTCATTTAATATAATGGAAAGGCTTGATATAGGACCAAAAATCACAAAACAAATGTCAAATATCATAGTAAAATGTTCTACTAATATATAATTTTGTAAATTAAAATGATATAAGACATATGTGAATATACAATTACTTGAATATATATAAGTATTTATTATATATATATATATATATATATATAATTATTTATGTACATATCTATTAACATTTATTTTTTAAAATAAAAAATATATTAAAAATATAATATTATATAAAATTTATAAATTGTAAACTTAACACCCGTATAAGGTAGGGTTATTAAACTAGTTTATATTAAAACAAAGTAGTATAACAAAGTATTAATTAATTTTTAAATTAATATGGAATTATGTAGATTTGATTTGTTTTATAATACCTTTTTTTTCTTGTTTTCATTCTTTTATTTATCCTTTGTAACAATTTTTTTAAAATTACTAATTTAGTCTCAGTTTATTTATTTTATTCAATTGGGTCTCTCTATTATTAAAAGGTTCAATTAAATCTCATAATTTTTAAGAATGCTCAATGTTACCTTTTTTTGTCTAAAACGATGTCGTTTTTCACTACATTTTTCACACCATTTAGTATAACATTAGACAAAAAACGACATTGTTTTTGATAAAAAGGATGACATTGGAGCATTTTTAAAAATTATAAGACCTAATTGGACCTTTTAATAATAAAGGGATCCAATGAATAAAATAAATAAATTAAAGAATAAAATTTGTAATTTAGCAAAAAAAAACCCTTTAATGTTAACGATTAAATGTTTTTTAGTACAAGTTGACGATTAAATTGATAAAATTTACTTTAATAAAAAGTTATTAAAAATGTTTTTTTATGTTTAAAAAATGTTATTTTTTGAAGTTTGATATTTAATATTACTTGATCTTATCCGTATCCAGTTTGAGATTAAGATTCATTAAGTGTGGGGTTAGAAAAGTGGTGTTTTAATTAATTAGAAATAAACATAATATTGTTAAATTATGGCCACTGTTCAAGGACCGCAAGCAAGTTGGGTTAGATTTCACACACACACAGACAGACATATATATATATATATATTACAGAATAAGATTAGGTGTGGAGCTAAAAAAGTCATGTTTTAGGACCACAAGCAAGTTGGGTTAGTCTTGGAATTAGTGTACTATTGACACCAACTGTAAGTTTAAATACTTACACCAAATCTAAACCGTTAATACAGATTAATCTTGTGGTTTATAATGTATATAGTACCTTCAACAAATTTTGTGACAATCAATTAGTTAACTTTAATCAATCAATTAAATCTTTTGATTTGATTTAATTGATTCTTTCATTGATTTAACATTCCTCTTTAATTATTTATGAAAAATTATTAAAAAATTAATTATTTTTTAAAAATTTCCCATAATAAATAGTAAAATATATATAATTACATACATTTTGACATGTTTCATTATAATCAATTAATTGGTTATTTAATTTAACTTAATTAATTAAATCATTTGCGTTAATTAATTATTCAATTGATTATATTTTTTTCAAAAATTATATATGCAAATAAATAAATAAATAAATAATAAATTTAAAATAATAATTAATACAATAATATTTAGCTAACAAAATCATTACGAAATAATTGAAGTAACGATTCATTGAACAAATAATTAACTAAATCATAATATTTTGTATATAATATTAAATTTAAATATCATTATTTCAGCACCAAAAAAAATTAAATATTATTTATAATTTAATGTTACAATTATAGTTATTTATAATTTATAATTATAATTATAACTTTAAATTAAAAATAGTATTTGTTAAGTAAATCATTACATCAATTATTTCGTACTGATTTACTTAACTAGTTCTAATGATTTACTTAACTAAACGTTACTGTACTAATTATTTTTAAAATTAATTAATTATGTAAATAATTGTTACAAAAAGTGATAAATTAACTCAAATAATTTAATTTATTTATTTAAGTTGAAAATTATTAATTAATTACAATAAAACATGTCAAATTAAGGTAATTATATATTTTATTATTTATTATGAAAAAATTGTAAAAAATTAATCTGCTAATAATATTTATAAATAATTAAATTAAAGAATTAAATCAATTAAATCAAATCAAATAATTTAATTGACTAATTAAATTTGACTAATTGATTGTTACAAAACATGTTAAAGTTAATATATATATATATATAAAGGTATTATAAACTGCAGGATTAACCTTTATTAATGATTTAGATTTAGTGTAAGTATTTAGACTTACACATGGTGTCAACGGATCTTATCCTCCCCCCCCCCCTCCCCCACAGATATATATATATATATATATATAGTTAGGATCCGTTGATACTAGGTATCAAAGTTAGTCAAATTATACCTTCAATAACTTTTTGTAAAATGTAAATTTAATCAATTTATTATAGAATAAGATTAAGTGTGGAGTTAGAAAAGTCGTGTGTAAATTCATTACAAACAAACATAATATTGTTACATTATGGTTTAAGGACCGCACGCAAGTTGGATTAGTCTTGGAATTAATGTACTATTTAATATACATTAATATTATTTTAGTATGAATATGACTCCTTTAGTAAAGATAAAGTAAATAGTTTGTTACCGCCTCCCTTGTGAATCAATTGTTACGAAGTTGTTCTAACTTAATCAGTAGTTTTGAATTTGAGTCTTGAGTATGTAACTACGTTAAATATTCAAAGAGAGAGTTTTATTATCTATAGCAGTCTTACTCGCCACGAGCAAGATTGTCTCCCATAAAGATATCATGTAGTCTATATAAAAAAAAAGGCAAATAGTTTCCTAAAAAAATTAAAATAAACGGTCTCAATTATTGATGAGAAAGTTAACCGTTAACATTTAACACATTTATAATTTGTTATATATAATTGTGATTACTTATTTTATTATCTAAAGTAGGTAAAAGTAACATAAATAATCTCAGACATTGATAAAAAAACCAATTGTTATATGATTTGTTATGCATGAATGTGTAATATCGACTATTGATTTCTTATCAATGACTGAGATTATTTATTTTATCATTTAAAGTGAGTTGCTCACTTTAGAGGAGTCAAATCTCTTTTTGGATTTGTCCCATCTAATGTGAGTAAAGGTAAAAGTAAGTAATCTCAATTGTTATTGAGAAAACCAACTATTGATAGTGGAATACATCTAAATTTGTTATACATATATGCTCATAATATCAGTTGTTCATCAATATGTAAGATTTTTACTATATTGTCTAAAGTGAATTATTTACTTTAAAGTAATCAGATAAAAAGATGAAAGTGTGAGAATGATATATATAACTCTAAAAGTGTTACGTCCATTCTCACCTATTGATTTTATTATCATCTAATGACCCAAATAAACTTTGACACCAAATCCTATCTATCTATTTTTATTTAATCTAAAGGTGAATATCAATATCAACCCTTTATTTAATCCATTGTCACCACCACTGCTGCCGGCAACAATGGTAGTGATGATGATGGTGGCGTTCATGGTGGCAGTAATGGCGATAGTGACGTTGGATTAAATAAAGAGTTGAGATCGATATAGCCTATAAGGGTCATTAGATGATAATAAAATCAAAGGGTGAGAATAAATGTAACACTTTTAGAGTTACATTGGTGTGTGTGTGTAGGGATTTGTTAACATACACCTACTTATGTTTTAGTTAGAGTACGTTAATAAGCTACACCATAGGTGTATTTTAAGATACGTTGTAGTTATAGTTTATTAACGTACTCCAACAAAAAAACAAGTGCTTGAATGTTAGCAAACTCCACAAACATTTGCTAATGTATATCTACTTATTTTTAAGTTAGAATACATTAGCAAGCTACATTGTGGGTGGATTTTATGATATGTTATAATTATAACTTGTTAACGTACTTCAACTAAAAAGTAAGTGCGTGTAGTTTAGCAAATCATATATATATGTTAGGAGGTTTAAATACTTTTTTTGTCTCTATAATATACCCTTTTTTTTGTTTTGGTCCTTGTGAAATTGGTTTTTTTAGAAATTGTACTTGTAAAATTCATTTTTTTTTGTTTTAGTCCTTTTTATTTTTTTTAATCCTTCTAATATATTCATTTTTCATTTTGGTCCCTATAATTTTTGTTTGTTTTGAATTAGTCCCTTTGAAAAAAATTTCATAGGGACTAAAAGTAAATTATTTAAAAATTACAAGGACAAAAACAAAAAAAAAATATTACAAGAACAAAAACAAAAGAAGGGGAATTTTACATGGACCATTTTGAAAAAAAAATTATAAAGACCAAAACCAAAAAAGCAATATATTACATGAACTAAAAATATATTTAAGCCATACACACACACACACACACACACACATACATACATATATATACATACATATATATCAATACATACATACACACACACACACATATATATATATATGCTTAAATATGTTTCTAGTTCCTATAATATACCCATTTTATGTTTTTCGTCCCTATAAGAATTTTCTTCTGGTTTTAGTCCTTCTACTATTTTATTTTACTATTTTAGTCCCTATCGTTACAATAAACTGTTAAGTGCAACGAAATTGCCACTTCAACAACCCATTTAGCATGCCACGTCAGCAACCTACTTGTCATGCCACGTCTACACATATGCTACATCAGCAACAGAATATAATTAGAGGGACTAAAATATAAACTAAGTATATTAGAGGGACCAAAGTAAAAATTAGGTGCATTTATAAGGACTAAAACATACATTGAGTATATTTAAAGGGACTAAAATATAAATTGGGAAGATCCTTCATGAACAACAATACAAAGCTCTAACCCTCTATGAACCCACATCCATCCTTAGCAGTTCCACCATAACAAGCGCATCATCTTCCACATGAGTTAAAAGCAATCAACCACACTAAGATCGAAAGTCACACACCCCTTACTTTAGCAAACGATTCCACCAATCCATGTTTCATTGAAATCATCATGGACTGTATCCTCTTGGTTTGCATATGCTTGGTCCGCAAATATGTGTTAGGTAGGTTAAGTGGTTTTGTGCACAAACATGCAAGCTAAACGACCAACCTGCATAGGCCCACATTTATACAGGATAACTTTTGTTAGGCTCAGGCCCTACAAGCTACAAATCACATTTATATAGGTAATGAATTTTGCTTGCATAATGTTTAATTAACTCGTGTAGAAGATGGTGCATTCTTATGGTGGAACGTTGATGTTGGATATGGGTTCGTAGAGGGTTAGAGCTATGGATTTTTGCTCATGTGGGTAATGGGTTTTGGTCACATGATGTTAGGTTGGCTTGTGTGGAAGATGGTGCCCTCTGATGATGGACACACTAAAGTTAGATTTAAGTTCTTAACATCTATTTATGGGTGGTAGGTTTTAATTTGGTCACATAGTGTTGGGTTGACTCGTGTGGAAGATGGTGCATTGTTATAATGGAACGATGAGGCTGGATGTGGGTTTGTAGAGGGTTGGAGCTTTGGATTATTGTTTATGTGGGTTTTGGTCATGTGGAAGTTCACTCCGATTTATGTTTTAGTCTCGCTAAATATACTCAATTTATGTTTTAGTCCCTATAAATGTATACTTAGTTTTTGTTTTAGTCCTTCTAATATACTCAGTTTTTGTTTTAGTCCCTCTAATTATATTCTATTGCTGATGTGACATATGTGCTGATGTGGCATGCCAAGTGGGTTGCTGACATGGCATGCCAAATGGGTTGCTGGCATAACAATTCCGTTATACTTAATGGTTTATTGTAACAGTAGGGACCCAAAACGTAAAATAAAATATTAAAAGGACCAAAACTAGAAGATGAATTTTGTAGGGACAAAAAGCATAAAATAGATATATTATAGGACTAGAAACATATTTAAGCCACACATACACACACATATGTGCGCGCACACACACACACATATAAAAGGAAGGGATCAAATTACACCAGTGTAACTTTTTCCAACTATTACATCATTTTAATAACTTTTAATTAGATAATATTTTTTTAAAATACACCATTAGATTGAAAGTTCCTTTTACGTAGATCATATATACAAAATTTTATATTAATTCAAAATTATTTGATACCTCATTTATATAGATCAAAATCGATGTAATATATACTTTTCAAAATATACTAAAATATGAATCACTTAATCACCTTTTTATTATTTTTCAATTTTGGCAAAATTTGACGCAAACAATCATGATAATATAAAGTTATAATTCAACAGTTGGATTGACAAAATTCGCATTTAGTATAAAGTTATTGATGGTTAATAGTTGGTGTAAGTTATAGTGATGTAATTTGATCCTTCCCCTATATGTATATATATATATAGAGAAGAGAGAGAGAAAGAGAGACTCTTGTGAGAACATAAGAACGACTAATAACAATCGTTGGATCAAGATTTAAAAAAAAGACTAGATTAAAACCCAATTATAAATAACTCTAAACCTAAACTCATTTAAAACCACAACCACCACCATCGTTGTCACCACCACCATTATCGTCACCACCCCTACTGCCACCATTATCGCTCACCATTGCTGCCACAGTCGGTGGTGGTGGGGCGACGACGATGGTTGTGGTTTTAAATGAGACTGCCATTATTGTTGTCGTTGTCGCCCCCACCACCACTAACGACGACAGTGGTAGTGGTGGTAGGGGGGCAGTGGTGATAGCAATGGTAATGATGGTCTCACTTAAAACCACAACCATCCCTACCGTGTCGTTGTCACCACTGTCACCGTCGGCAACGATGGTGTGTGGGGGAGAGCAGCGGTGACATTGGTGGTAGTAACAATGATAGCGATAGTGGTGGTCTCACTTAAAACCACAACCATCATTGTCGCCAATGGTGACAGTAAGCAATGATGGTGGTACTGGCAACAACGGTGGTGGTTGTGATTTTAAATGAGTTTAGGATTGTTTATAATTAGGTTTTAATCTTGATGGTATTTTTTTTTAATCTTGATCTAATAGTTGTTATTAGTTGTTCTTACGTTCTCACATAAGCAAATGTTCTCACAAGAGTCACTCCTTATGTATGTATATATATATATATATATATATATATGGGGTGTATGTTGGTTCGAGTGGAACTAGGCTCAGATTCCTTAAGCAATGTCTTGGATTTGAGCTTTATAGATGAAAAAATATGATTGGGAGGAGAGATTCCACTAAAAGTGGTCAGTTAGGTTCTCTGACAGAGATTAGTTATGACAAAACTAGTAGATACTGTGCACTTATAACATGGTAACCAAAAAATGATAATCAAAATAGAATAGAAAAAAATTGTTAAAACGTCAAATGAAATGGAACGGAGGGAGTATATTATAAATTAAAATACATAACTTAGAGAGTGAAGCACGTTCTCTCTTCTCTTTCTCAATTAGATGTTTTCAATATTCTTTTTTTTCTCTTAAATGCATTTCACACACACCATGTAACTAGCCAAAAAATTCTCTAACAACCATCTTAAACTACACTTCTTTTTTATTTAGTTGTATACTTTATCTTATTAATTTTTATATCTTTAAATTTACTCTCTTTTATATCTCTATCTTTAAATTGAATTTTAATTTTTTTTAAAAGAAATTGTCAATAGTTAAAAATAATTTTATGGGTACATTTGTTATAGTTTTTTCATAAAAAAATCATTTATTTGAAACAATAATTTTAAAAGTTTTTCATGTGTTTGTTTCAACTTTTTAAAATAGTCAAAAGTAGAAAAGAATCTAAAATCTGATCAAAATCATAAGCTATTTTAAATAGCTTCTCGTAAAATTAAGTATTTTTTTTTTAAAAGTTATGTTTTATGATTGTAAACGAACATAAATTAGCTAGCTTTTGTTTTTTTTTTTAAATCTTTAAAAAAATAATTATTAGATTATTTTACATTAGAATAAATTTTTTAAATATGTGACAAACTAACCCCATATATCACAATTTAAATTGTGAATTGTAAATCTAAATTATAATTTATACATTTAAAGATATTTATGTACTAATAATTTTAATTATGATATAATTTATTATATGGTCAAAATATTTATTTATTATAAATTTTAATTTCATAAAAATAAAAATTTATCATATCTAATGCACAAACTAAAATACTAATAAATAACGCGTATGATAATTATGTAGCCAAGCACGTTTGCATTTTTTTTCCCAACTAAATGACACTACCGATTTTTAATCTTAATATTACATAATTTTATTAATTTTTTTTAATAATTTTAAAATATCAATATTAAATAATATTTTAGCTTATTAATTTTTTTATTTTTTATATTAAATAAAACGTGTAACAATATTTGTTAATATTTTATGTAAAATACTATCAAATGTTTTTAAGAGCTTGATTATGTAATTAAAAAATTATAGAAAAATGTTATCAACACATCTCTTCATGATTTTTAATGTAATCTCACCATAATTTTTTATAGTAATTTTCTATATTTTATTAATAATTTTCTATTTATTAATTCATTAACTAGTATTGATTAACAAGATTCATATTTTATTTATAATTAAAATAACTTTTGTACATTTAATCAATGGGAATTCTGTGAATCAACCAGCACAAGGTTGTTTTAGTTTAATTAGTAGTTTTGAGTTTAAGTTCTAAGTATGCAACTGTGTAAATACTCAGTGGGCGAGCTTTGTCGTCTATAAAAATCCTACCTGACTTGATCAAGATTGTATCATGTAGAGTATACATGTGGTATCTAAAAAAAAAATCGATAGCGGAAAACGCACAACAGAACCCACCCGGATTTCTGAGAAACAGTTACTTATTACAAAATCAGCATGGTACACACGAAGAGCAACTTCCACAACTGTCAATCTTCCAATTTCCCTTTAGCGTCTTAAGACTCTTGTGAACAGGCACAAACGGTAAAGTCATAAAATTGGGCTGTGATGATAATGTAATGTTTGATGGTTCCGAACTGTACTACGCGGACCACTTTGGTCATAAAAGTCTACATTTGCATGCAGCATTTCCCTGCGTTTTACGAAACAAACAATATTTCAGCTTTTAAGATGCTCGTTTTTCTTTGCTCTACTTTGTCCTTGTTTAACGGTCAGGGCACACTATTGAAGACCATACATCCACCCCCCAAATATTACCGCATGGATCCTTGCAAGTTGGAGCAGATATTTATTTTTTATTCAAGAACATTTACTTCCTAACTTGGACATACACATGTTATACATACGACAAGAAATGAATTTATTAGGCAATT
Organism: Spatholobus suberectus; assembly: GCA_004329165.1. Classification (NCBI taxonomy): domain Eukaryota; kingdom Viridiplantae; phylum Streptophyta; class Magnoliopsida; order Fabales; family Fabaceae; genus Spatholobus; species Spatholobus suberectus. The sequence goes on from CM014733.1 coordinate 78,819,995, forward strand.
AATTGGCAGTGTTGGATAAATTTCTTAAAGAGAAATTGTAGTCTCAGTACTTTTCTACGATAATATCTACAACTAAGAGAGATATGAGACGGGTTCAAGGGAGGTAAAGGCCAAAATAATTCTTTTAAAAAATTATATAAAGCTATGTTTTATATAAAAAATTTAATATAATATAATAATCTATTAATTTAATTATTTATTACTACAAAAAAAAATGTACTAACAATATTAGGTATTAGATTTGTCTTTATTAACATGTTCTTTATCTAATAAAATTTGTCTATACTTTTTTTTATGGGCTAAAATTTGTCTATACTAAAATTATGATACATGCATTTTGACTAATAGATGTGATGATAAAGGAAATTAATATACTATCGGTGCATCACACTGTTTGAATGACGTATTATATCGTCAGTGTACTACAGATGTTATATTAGTGGAAGTAAGTTTAATGCATATCTTCCATTAGTATGTGATATATTTTGTAGAATATATTAGAGTTTATTTAATTTTTGGTTTCTCTCTTACCTCTTTCTTCAATTCGCCCTAGACCTAGAGAGAGACAAGAAAAAAAAAGTGTAAAATGAGTTATATTAATGAGGAGAGAGATATAAAGAGAAAAATGAATTATAAAAAATATAAAATTAATATAACTCTTTGCTAAATAGTTGATTTCATATGTTTTATTATTAATATAATTAATATATTTTTTCTTCTAGTTTATTTTCACTTCATTTTTTTTTATCTCTTTCCACTTAATTTTTCAATCACATAACTTATTATATCTATTATTTTTTCTTTCTACTTTTTCTTCTCTTTCCTATATTTCTATCTTAATTCACCCTATTTTGAATGTGACGAATATCATAACTCTTTTTTTTTTTTGATTAAATATCATAACTCTTATTGTGATGAATGAGTGGAACATCTTTAAAGAGGACAATGAAGAAAGAAGAGATTAAGTTCGGTTTTCCTAGGATCCTAGCTAGAATTTATGGTATGGTAGTGGTATAGTGCCCAAAGAGAGAGTGTGGTCTCAAATCTAAGCAAAGGTTGGAGCTAGTTACAGGGATAACCCTATGACATCCTATGCAAAAGCTAGAAACGTGTGCGGTATGTAACTAATTATAGAGTAATGTTTATCATACATTCCACTTTCTTACAACTTACTTTCACCCCCATTTTTTTTTCTATCTCTCTAAATTTTTACCATATCACATATTACATTCATCACTTTTTCTCATTACCTTTTCCTTTTTCTCTCTATCTCTCTCCTCCCTCCATTCCAAAATGGGGTGGACGATGATCATTTCCCCTAATTATAAGCTCACTTCAGCTGAGTGCATCTAAAACCATGCATGGGACTATTCTTTTTCTAAACCCATCCCCGAAAAAAAATAAAATCAGCAAATTAACCGACTCCTCAAAACTGAAACGTAATCAGATAAAAACCAAGTGATTTTTGAAGAAAATTCTAAGCTTCTAACTAAACTCGCATGCGTGCATGATGTAACATGATCCTATTCGTACGAGTTGTGTTTATATAATTTTTAATAATTTTTACAATAAAAAAGGGATAAACAAAGAAAAGAGAAAAATATTAAAAAAAAACTAATGTGCAGAATGTGTTACATAAAATATTATAAAAATATATATTTTGTAGAAATAATATACCTAGCTAACCCAATTCATACTAGCTAGGACTTTAATTACTTTTTAGATCCACATTTTTTTTTTCAGTCGCGAGAGATAAACGGCCACGCAACCAAGTGAGGGCCGAAACCTAATCTATACATATCTAGTTATATTAATATAATAATAAACTTCAAATTATTGGCCCCTTACGTACGAGATCCTCCAACCAATGAACCAACTTGTATTGAATTGACTTAACCGCAAGACTGATTCAATTCTCCTATTCACCGCCATACAGTCACCTGTAATCCCAAATAAAGGGCAAAGTTGGGCAATACATTAATTGGATCAGCACCGAAATGCTGGAAAAAAAATATCCGTTCTCCACTTCCACTTGCTCACATTTTGACTTTTTAGTTAGTCAACCCAATTGAAATACTATTGCCGGTTTGAACTTTGAAGCAAGAAGAGAGAACAAATATTCAAAACACTACCCACTGGTTACCATTTCATCTATCTATATAAAGCCAAACGTTTGGTTGACATTTCTTCAAAACCCTCCTTTCCTTGCAAAAAAAAAAAAAAAAAATCTCTGACTTTCAATTCAATTTTATAGTCACACGGTCCAACTCATCTCTTCTTATAGCTAGTTCTTTATTCATTGCTTGATCCTGATCGTTGATGGATGAGTTTGCGTGCCTGAGGGATTGGGATTTGGAAGCTATTGTGAGAGGAAGCACGGGTGAAGCCACCACCATGGACGATCCAAATCCTGATTTTTCTTATTTCTTCTCTGAACAAGATGAGCTACTTGATAGCTTCCCCGCATTCTCAGAAACCACGAGGGTCCTTGATGATTTGGAAGAGCTTTACAAACCCTTCTACCCAATTATGCACCCTCTTTCACCGCACACCATCGTTACAACTGCCCTACCTATCCCCATGGAACCCGAACAAGTCAAAGAACTCAAAGCATCGGAAGAGAAAGTAGCTCTACAAGCTTTGAAAGTTCCCGCAGCACCTAAATGTAAAAAAAGGTATGTTAATTAATTAAAACTATATGTCCATTCAATCAAATACAAATTTTCATTTGTTTCACAGTAATTGAAAGGTAAAAAGTTTTCTTCTGAGATTTGCTATGATACCAAAAGAAATCTAAGGATTTTGATATAATTTTTTGGGTCAATAGTTGAACGAGTTTAAGCACATCGGAAGAGAAAGAGTTTTTTTCAATAACAATACCAAAACCCTTAAATTTTCGAAGATAAAGTAGAAGTTTTCTTTTTTCAAGGGGGTGTGAGCAGTGCAAAGTAAATAATGATATGCATGTTGTGGTTTGCAGCAAGAAGAACCAGAACAAGAGTGTGGTGAAGCAGGCGACAACAGCGGATGGTCTTGACGATGCATGGGCATGGCGTAAATATGGACAGAAACCAATAAAGGGTTCACCCTATCCTCGAAGCTATTATAGGTGCAGCAGTTCCAAAGGGTGTTTGGCGAGGAAACAGGTTGAAAGGAGCCACTTAGATCCTGCGGTATTCTTGGTTACCTACACTGCTGAACACAGCCATCCCCACCCAACTCGCAGAAACTCTCTTGCTGGGACCACCCGCAAGAACAATTCCCTGGTTCCTCCTCCAACCACTCGTAACCAAAAGACTTGTTCCTCAAGGACACCTTTGGTGGTGCAGTCCATTGAAGATGGACTTGTAACGAGTGTGCAACAAAGCATGGACTTGAAGAAAGAGGAAGATTTTCTTGAGTGGTTGGATGATGAAGGTGCTCAATTTGGTGATGGTTGGATTCCAACCTCAGATCTAGAGAAACTGATAGGACTTGAGTGCCAGCATTTTGCATTAGATGGCTCCGATTTGACGGATGGTTTTGCGCGCACTTAATTAGTTCCTTTATGAAACTCATCGATAACTCAGATTTGTGATTTAATTTTTCTTTTTTAAGGACAATGTAGATCCGGGCCTCCCCAGTCCCCTTTAATCCTTCTCCTCCTCGGCTTTGAGGGTGTTTTAAATTGCAGTTGCGGTTATGTCACGATTTATACATGGCGGTTGATACGCTGTAATATGCAATGCGATGGTGAAAACTATAAGAGCCTTGATGTTGCAATAGCAATTATGCTTGTAGATCTTGCAATTTAAAACAATAACTTCTCTTCCCCTTTTTGCTGATTTCCATCTTTTGTTTTGTCTCCACTCTTTAGTAATTAGTTAATCGTTCATTCTTCAATCCCAAAACTCCTTTCGAAATCCGGTTTTGGAATGCTGACTACCAATTCTTATACTAGCAAAAGAAATTAACTTCTTTCGAAATCCATTTTTGGGGTGGTCTTATGGTATAATTTGGTAAAATGGGTTATAAAGCAAGTTCACATGATTTTTGCATTACTTCATAGAAAATTTGTGACAAAATAAACTATTAATGAATGATTTCATGTGATGTGTATTTCTAAGCTTTCTATTTAAAATTACATAAATTGTCTTAATTTTGTTAGATTTTGCAAAGGGCTGTTAGATGAACAAAGAAGGAAAATGCAGTCTACAGATACAGAGGAGTATTACAAATAGTAAGGAGCAAAACACAATGAGGGAATCATCTCTATCTTATCTCTATTCTTTTCCCAATTTTCTTTTTGTCTTTGGCTTTTAGATAAAGATTTTTGGAGGGTAATAGGATACTTAGAGTCAAAGACTGGCGAAAAACCTTTTTTTGTAAAGATTTCTTCTTCTCTTTCCTTTGATGTATTTCTTTAAAATAATGATTCCTCTTCTTGCCATGATTAGCTAAATTTCTTGTTAGGATTATGGTGTACTTAGTGTTTGGAACCCCTAAATGTTTAATTTTAATTGAATTCTTATTTCTATTTAGTCAATTAGATTGTTCTATTATTTTCATTTTCTTACTTGGAATTGATCGTCCCTTGTATGTTTTGAATCGATTAATTGAATGGCTACCGTACCGCAATTAATTGGTAGACGTGTAGGGTAATTGAATTAGGTTTTGTCGTATGATCAACCTTCATTCCTAATTTTCAATTGGATTAAATAATTAATTAATCCCCCTTTTTATTCTTCATGCCTTCCTAGGGTTTTAATATCTCATATGATCAATTGGAAAATTAACCTAGAAAGAACTATTGTAATTTATAACCAGCAATTGACAATAAAATGCGTAGAAAAATATTGGTAATTGACGAATAGTACGATGTTTAGTTAAAATTAGATGTGAATGAACTTAAAAGCATGAAGGAAACCACAACCCTAAGCTTATTTTCCTTTGAATTTTTCTTTACTTGCCACTACATGTTTTGCAATTCCTATTACATGTTTATCATTATTGAATCAATCTACTACCTATTTAATTTCACCTAAACAATATAGAATCTTTGAAAACTGGTAATTGTCATTTAGTCCTTTGAGTTCGATATTGGGACTCATGTCCTTTTGTTACTACTACGATAAGGGTACGCTTACCCTTAAATGTATTTTTAGCGCATCATTATCTTTAAGCAAGATGGTTGAGGGTTTTGAGCCATCCCCAAACTGTTGAGGGGCTCCTCTCTTTGTGTTAGTTGTTTTCAGCTTTTGCCAACTTTTGGAACAGTTATTCCCCAAGTTGGAAGCTTAGGTGGGCGTGAGTGTCAACTTGTCGATGTTGATCCATCCTACAGGGTCGATCAAAGCATTTATTTGTTGACGTGTCCCTTAGAGCATCTCCAATGCTTGGGTTCTTAAAAGAGTTCTTAACTTATTTTTGTAGACCCTACAATGACAAATCATATTTAAGAACTTTAACAAATTTTCACTCCAATGTTAAAGTTCTTAACTTATTTTCATGGGCTCTACATTGATCCTACCACTTTATATTTTTATTTACAATTGATTACTGACTTCAAGTGGTCGATCTCTCTTGCGGTTTTTTATTATGAGGTTAGGTATTGGATTTGCTTTACCTTTTGGTGTTTTCAACTTTGAAGGTTTTAGCTTCTTTACAAAGTCGGTCGTTGTTACCTTTTAGTGGGTTTCTAATAATGAAGGCTTTTGGTACCTTCATGAAGTTGGTCCATCTTGAGGCTTATCATTGGGTTTTTCCTTGTAGAGTCGCCTATTATATTTTGTGTTACCTTCTAGTGGGTTTTCGACCATGAAGGGTTTAGTTCCCTTACGAAGTCGGTCCATCTTGAGGTTTATTGTTGGGTTTCTCCTTGTAGAGTCATTTAATATATTTTGTGTTCCCTTCTAGTGGGTTTCTGACCATGAAGGTTTTGGATTCCTTATGAAGTCGGTCCATTTTGAGACTTGTCATATGCTCATGTCATCTGCTCAGGATTTATTATAAAAAAATTTATGTTAATTGTGTCATTGATCTTTTAGTTAATTTTTATATAATTTTTACAATTTAGAAATATGAAATGATGTATAAAATTCAAAAAGGAATATTAAACAATTTTTTTATATAACTTTTACAACTTAAATATGAATAATATATAAAAAGTTAAAAAATCTATTAATTTTTTTAAAATTATTATATAATTCTAATAAAAGAGTAATATTGTCATTTACATATATTTTATATCATACTATGATACTATCTATTTAACCTCAAACATAAAATAGCATAGCATATATATTATCTAACAAATTTATCTAATGTACACCAAATATTAGATAGTATAAAAACTTATCATGCTTGTATCTTATTTTACTCTTATCTAACTTTTATATCTTATCATATCTTATTCTATCATAATCACCAAATGACTAAAATGAGTCATAAATTTCATCAAACTTTGCATAAGTACGTAATTCATTTGTAGTATTTAGTAGACGTACTAAAATGTAACAAAACATACGTAATACACAAGTTTTATTTTATGTTTAATACGCTTTAAAGTATAATAGAACGAATATAAGATTGAAAAATGTTACATTTTAATTTCACACTAAAAAGAATAGAATAAAGAAGAATATTGGAATAAAATAAGATGTTTTATTTTATTCTATTCATACACCAAACGTTACCCAAGTGTCATCAAAGTTTGCAACCTTCAAAAATACGCAGCTGACGGATTTGCGGCGATTCAGACTGCATAATAATTTATTCAAGCCAGAGTACAGTTTCCCTTGCTAAATAATAAAATGTCTGAAGAAAAGGCGGTTACATATTCAAGGAATAATTAATGTATCAATCATTTCTGAAATGGATGGAATCCTATTGTCCTTTGTCGAGAAAACTGGGTGCAAATTTAACTCAGCCTTCTTAACGCTTTGTTCGGTATCAGTGAAAAAACACAGAATAGCATAGAAAGGCGAAGAAATTACTATAGTTGTTTCTGTTTGGTAGCGAAAAAGTGTGATGGAATTTTTAAAAATTTGCGTGGAACCCATTGATAAAAATTTATTCGCTCAACTGCGAAGAAATGCACAGAAGTTACTGTGCGCGCTTGCGAGACTCTTCAAACGTTGTGGGTAAATCGATTTACAAATATAGTAAATCGATTTACAAGCTTTTTTTTTATTCATGTCTAATTTGTTTTCAAGATTTTATTATATAATAATAATAATTATTATTATTATTATTATTATTATTATTTAAAAATAAAAATAACATTAATAAAAAAAATAATTAATAATAATAATAATAATTTTAATAATATCAAAACCGATTTGCGGAGAAATTGATTATAACTGCCTAAATCGATTTTCAACCCACCCTAAATCGATTTTGCCCATCACCTTGCGCTCACTGCCTAAACTGATTTTCAACCCATCCTAAATCAATTTTGCCCCCCCTCCCCCGGCCCCACACTTCTTTCATTTAATAATAATAATAAAATTAAAAATAAATAAATATAATATTAATAATAAAAAAATATTATTAATAATGATAAAAATAATATTAATAATAAAAATGAATAATAATAATAATAATAGTTAAAATAAAAATCATTTCCAAAAATTAACTTTCTCTTCATTTCTCTTCTATTTCTTTTCAACCAAACAACCTAACTTCTACTCTATTTCTCACCTATTTATTTTCTCTTCTCTTCTTTTCTCTCTATTTCTTTCCTCTTTACCAAACACACCCTAAGTAATACTTATAGAGAAAAGTTATTTATACAAATTCTTATAACGATCTATCATATATTATAAAAGAAAGTTTTATAATATGGAAAAATGTCACATAGCAATACCATATTCATTCTTTTCTCACCTAAATCTCACAATTTTTTTTAGTTTTTTTATTCATATAAATACATTATTATATTTAACTATAGTAATTAAAACATTTATAATTAATGCATTTATAATGAAGGAGTTTATAATAACTATATATTCTACTTAAATTCATCAATTAAATAATTAAATCTTAAATTGATTTTAATTTTATATAACAAGAAAATCAATTTTTCAAATTTTATTGAATGTTATTTATGATCAGTATATTTTTATGATTTAAACATTCAAATAATAATACAAGTATATATTCTGATTCAAATTAATTGACAGTATTAATATATTTTTTGATAATAATTAAAGAAATTATGATCAGTATGATTTTTATGATTTGAACTTTCAAACTAATAATACAAGTAAATATTCTGATTCAAATTAATTGATAGTACTAATATATATTATAATACATAATTTAAGTTAAAAAATCTTGCATGATTTAAGTTTCATGAAATAAAAATCCATATGATCAACTCATCTATAAATACTATGTGCATTGTTGTTTTCATTTTCATCATTTTTTTTTTGAAATAATCAACTGCTAACATTTTATTATTATTTTTATTCAACTTCAATAAAGAGATAAATATAAGCAAGAAATACAAATCCACCGATCCTTCTATTCTTTCTCTCTAAGGTAAGTTTTTTTATCCTTTTCAATTTTATTCGAATGGTTTTTACATAGAGTTTAAGGTCATACACTGTTAGTGTAAAAAGTTTTATACTATCAACCAATCAGAAATCACCGTTAATATGACTTTTAAAGTATTTATTATAAAAGTCAACAAACTTACAATAAATGATGGTTTGTGATTAGATGACAATGCAAAACTATTTTACACTATCAGTGCATAGCCTGTTTTCTCTTTTGCATATTTTGTCTAATAGTTAGTATTAAAAGTTTGTTTGCTTATATTACTTTTACAGTTTCTCCACTTTCAACGATTGAAATAATACAAAAGACTTAAAGGAGGAATTTTATAGAAGATACGAGAAGTTCTACTATATTATCAAAAGAAGGTTAGGTCTTTATTTTATTTCTCTTTTATAATTTTTATTTATATTTTTTACTAAAGGTATTTCTTTCTTTACTTTTCTTCAAATATTTTATCTTTTCATTATTTTTTGTTTAATTTATCTTTTTCTTCTTAAATAAGCGTATTTTTTTTTATCATTTTTAATATATTTTCTTCAATCTATGACATTCCCAGACTCTAGACACCTCAAAGTCAAATCAAATGCGTTGTAGCAAGATGAATGGTGATGCATGAAAAATTAACTTGGTTAAAACTCACTTGGCTTCAAGACAATGAGTGAATAACCTATATTATATGGAATTGTATTAGTCTTTTCTTTATTAAACTATGTCAAATGAGTAATAACAAATTATTTTCTTTTGTTTTTCTTTTAATTTAAGGAGAGTCAGAGTAAGCTTTATAAGAAAGATATAGGAAATAAGAGATAAGTAAATTAAAAAGATAATAAATTACTTTTGAAAGAATTATCATTTTAAAATGGTGTATAAGGATTTAAAAGCATCAGTAATTCTCTTAAAATTAAAAAATATTTCAAGACTAAATTATTCTTTTATTAATTGGGACAAAAAATTCTTAATCTTTTATCTCTTAAAAAAGATAATAAATTACTTTTATGATTATCAAGACATAATATTTAAAAGAAAGTGTAGAAAGAAGGATAAAGTTAGAAAAAATAATAAATATTTTTTTGATATTTTAAAATAAAATAGTTTAAAATAAAAAAAATTGTTAAAACGATAATTATTTCAAAATAAAAGGAACAAATTGTTAAGGATTCAAGAGTAATAAATATTGAATGAAAATTAGTTTTTAAAGTTTCTAATATATTAAATGTCATGGTTTTTTTTATTAGATAAAATTCAATTTTTGATTTCTTAATCTCCTAGACACTCGTTAGTATGATCTAATGAAATAAATAGAGTATTATCATCACTACCACTAACATTCCATTCATATTTAGTGAAAAAATGGTAATTTAAAATAGTTAAACCACCTTGACTATTTTAAAGTATATATACATTATTATTGTTACTATTACCAGTCATGTAATTTATAATAAATATTTTACAAACGTAATTAATTTAAATTTAATTTAATTTAAAATTCAAACAAAAAATATCATTTATTTATAAATACCTAGAAAATCTTGCTTAATTCTTTTATTTCTTCATCAATCAAAAGGTCATTTGTTTTCTCTTTCTCTTTAAAAGATTTTGAAGATTTAAGTTAATGCACAAAACCATCGTAATACAAATCAATTATATCAAATATATGATACAAATCAAATGTATGAACTTTAAATTTGGGTCATACAATCATACATGGATTGTTAATATTTAAAGTTATTTAGTGGTCAATTTGATATGATCTAATGGTATATATGTATGGTTCTCATTTGATATGTTGCCTATACATTGCTGGACTATAAATTCAACAATATTATTGGACATATTTTTTCTAACAAAAGTCTTAAAAGGTTATTTGTCATGTGTATTATATTTTACACAAGTTTTAAATTTAATATTATTTTCCATGAACATATATTAATTTCTGTAAATATTTATATAATATTTACTAACGTATATTTTGTAATTAAAAAATAATAGAGAAATATGTTAATATTATATAAAAATATTTACTAACATATATAAAATTTGTAGGTTATAAACTTACCTGTGCAAGGCACGAGTTATTAGACTAATTCAGATTTAAAAGAGAGATAAGAGAAAAGAAAGAAGTGTGAGATAAAATAAACAATGCAATAGAAAAAATTGGGGGAAAAAGTGTGTAAAAATTGTTGTATGATTATATGAATAAGAATAATTTTAAGAGTAAACAATATATGTACTAATATGTAAAGAGGTTTTTATATTATCATTTAACTACAAATTATCATATATGGTAAGTTTATTAATATTTAAGGTTAAATATGTTTTTGATCCTAAAAAAATATGACAGAATTAGTTTTAGTCCCCAGAAAATTTTTTCCTTGAATAAAGTCACTTAAATATTAAAAATCTCCTAATTAGATCCTTGTGCTGAACTTTATTTAACTTTTTTATTAAACGATGGTCACATCAACATCACAGTCACTATTAATTTGCTAATGTGGCCGTCCATATCAATTGTTACGTCCACATCAAATTAGTAACATACTTTTTAAATAAAATTATTACTTGTTTAATCCTAAACCACAGATTTTGTTAACCCTAAAGCAAAAGTAATTACACGATTTTTTATTAAAAATTATCACTAGGCACTTTAAGTAATAAAATACTTTACTTGAAAGCTGATGTGACCATCATTTAATAAAAAAGTTAAACATAGTTTAACACAAGAATCTAATTAGGGTATTTTTAATATTTGAGGGACTTTATTCAAAGAAAAAAATTTATGGGGACTAAAACTAATTCTGTCATATTTTTGGAGGACCAAAAACATATTTAACCCTTAATATTTATAATAATTATCTTAAAAATCATACTTACCATAATTTTTAATTGATTAATGATGTAATTTTTTTTCACGGACAATGCATAGAGATTAAATTCTAATTCTAAATCCTCTTACAATATTTTCCAACTAATCTTACTACTTCCTTTGTATAGTAATTATTAAATGTTTTATATTTTCAGGACATTAAATACATTTATTTTTTTATTTAATACTTTTTTTATAAAATAGTAAGAAATTTTGTAAAAAGATTTAGCATTACTCCTTATACATGTTTCGTATTAAGATATTATTAAAAAGAGAAATATTTTTTTAACAATAAATTCGGGACAACATTTGTTGTCCTTTGGTTTTAATATTTTTTTAAATGAGTGTGTGTCAAAAAAAAATTATGTAAGAAATAGAGATAAGTGTATAAAAGATCAAATAGGATGATATTTGACGCTCAAATAATAGAACTTTACTAAAAATATACTTAATTCATGTGCTGGATAAAAGAAGTAAAAGAACACAGCTTTAAAGAGAAATATTCTTCTTTAGCAAAATAAAGGCAGAAATTCTTAAAATAAAAATCACAAGACGTAAGGAGTGAGAAAATTATTTTTATATGTAAGTAATAAGAGTAAATTTGGACTATACAATCACATATGGATGGTTAAAATTAAAAATTTTCAAAGTCATATAATTACTAAAAAATTACATGAATTTTTTAAAAGACTTACAAACTTAAACCTTTTAATTTTAACTATTCATAATAAACTCGTATGGTTTAAATTTATGAGAAAAAAGAATATATTCAATCACAAATTATAATATATGATAAGTTTGTTGACTTTAATAATATCTAAACAATTTTTTTTCCCCTAAAAACAGTTGAAATGAGAAAAAATAATCTGTCACAAACATGCTTTAGAGGTTACACCTAAGCTAATTTTTAATTGGTTGATAGTGTAAAATCTTTTGTACTCATGGTATATATCTATTAAATTCTAAATTTATTTCTTTCACTTAATATAAAAATGATTTTTTTACTAGATATGTCTCGAGAAATCATATTAATTTTTAATTTCGGTATCTATTTTAAGCATGCTACGTAATTTTTTTTCTTTCAATTTTTAATTGCCTCTAACGTGTAAAGACTGGAGTTTGTTTAGAATTTTCTACATCTGATGTAAGAAAGGAAAGGAAATTAAAATATTCGGCCGTAGGAGAATGTGGGTCTTCGATAATAAAAGGGAATAAGGAGAAGTAAAGAGAAAAAGAACGGTTCATTTAGGTAAGATTTTAGTAAAATTTATGGTGAAGAATTAATAAAAATTAATTTATATTTAAAAACAATATTTTAAAAGTAAATTTAGAAGAATTAATTTATTTTAAAAGTTAAAGAATAATTACTCTTATAATATAGATATTTTTTCAAGATTATGCTGGTTTTCATCCTTATTTTCTATTTCAGTATATGAACCTTCGAGAATTGAAGACTCCAAAAAAAATAAAAATGAAGCATGTGATGATGGATCAGAGGATCTCATCCTTATTATTTGTTGAAGTGAGTACCTTTTACGTACCTTTTATATTGAGACTGAAATACTTATAAATTGAGAAATGCTAGCAGTATATTCTATAATATATTTTTTAAAATACATTTTTTATTAGTTGAAATTTATTAAAAATTACAAAATTTTGTAGTCTCAGACAATGCTAGGTATATGGGCCAGCTGGCCCATTTAGGCCTACCTCATAATGGCCCGCAATTTAAATGAGCTGAGGTGGCCTAGACCACAAAATAAGTAGTCTAATTTTTTTAGGCTCGCATCCGCCCCGCATAGCCTGCGGGCTAATGGGCCAATCCGTAGCCCATGAATCAATAAAGGAAAAAAAATAAAAGTGATGATTTATATACATTATTATTTATCATTTTGTTTTATTCATTAAAATCAATAAGTCACATTGTTATATAAGGTATGCACACAATTTATTTTTGCAAGAATTATTTTTATATTTTTATATTTTGCTAGCATATATATTGGAAATACATTGTTAACGTGTACTAATAAAAGTAAAAGTAATTTTCATTCTTCAAAATATTTTTAGCAATTCTTTTAATATACTTTTTAAAAAACATTAAATGAATAAGTAAATATTTTTAATATTTTAAAAAATAAAAAATTCAATATTAATTTTATTATTTTAATAATTATTTTAGTATTATGCATTTACTCTTTTAATATTTATACTAAAACTAAACAGTTCATAGGCCAATTTGTTAGCCCGCGGACCAAACCCATTTAACCTGCAAGTTATGCGGATTGGGCCAAAAAAGCCTGCATGTAATTGGACTCCATATTTAGAAGCCTATAGCTTGCACAAACCACAGGCTAAACAGGCTGTTCATGGGCCTTGAGCCATATATTCAGCTCTAACCACATCCAATTTAATTAATTTCTTTCATAATTTTAATAAATTTTAATTAATAAAAAAAATTAAAAAAAATATATTAAAAAATATGTTGTTAACACTCCTCTTATAAATTTGTCCGCCCTATTCAGTTGGCAGAAATGATGGTTTTGATGTCTAATTGTTTTCCCAATTTTCATGGAAATCGCTAGTCCGGTAATAACCATCTCACTGGTGGTCCATCACATGTAAAGTTCCGGGAAGTATTCCTAGATAACCAAGACTTTGGACCAGTCTCTTAAATAGCTTCGTGGGTCTTACTTGAACTAAGTCCTGAACTCCTGATCCAGAACGTTATCAATTTTACCAAATGAAAAAATTAAATATTTTCATTTCTCTTCTAATCTATTTATTCAATATAAAATTAATTTTGAAAATATTAGATTTTATCAAACAATAAAAATATGCAAATCTTTTTCCTTTTTTTTTTTGCGAGAAAACATGATTTTGGAATGTGAAAAATTTTAACCAAACATTAGAAGTAAAATCACTTTTAAAATGTAAATTTATGGATATGTTTTTAATTGTAAGACCCAAATCTAAAACAATTTTACTGAACATAAAAATTAGAAATCTCTCAAGACCAATATATTCATTGTGGAAATATTTTTGAAACACTCAAATTTTAACCTAATAATATATTACACAAATCCTTTTTTAAAATCATGATTTTTAGATCGTGAAAAATCTTAACTAAACATGTTAAATAATGGCAATAATTATGTGCTACGCATTTTTTTTATGTTTAAATAACATTTTATATATCTATTAAGTAATTTGATATGAAAGCGTGTTCTAAGCTGAGAAAGACATAATTAGTTACTTATAAAACACGGTGAATTATACCTACCTCGAAGTTTTCGAAACTTACCTCCCCAACTCTTTCAGGCCTTCAAAAATATATGGGAGATCTCTCTGGTTGTAATCTTTTTCACTTGCAATAATTGTGGTACCTGCGAAGATGTTACGCTGTTTCGAAGAAAAAATTCATTCAAGGGGTATAGCTTTATGGGTATAGCTTTATAGGTATAGATTTCGCAAAAATCAAGAGTAGGTGGCATTTTATAAAAGTGAAAAGAACAGGTAGATAATTCCATGGTACAACAACAATGCGTTTTAGTGACAACCCATAACTGCGGGATATTGATTTAAAGCTTTTTTGTAACTATATATTACGGAATCACGGTTTAGTAAAGATCAGCGATTCTATTAGGGGTGGGCAAAGGACGGGTTTATATTTGTTTTTACCGGGCTCGAAATTTTGAACGAATCATTTTTTTCAACCCAAACTTGATCCAATCAAGACCCAAAAGATATGGAACAAAACTGGATCAACTCGACTTTTTAACACAATATATCAATCATAACATTATATATAGTTATATTGTAAAATAAAATATGTATAAAACTTAAATTAAGGTACATTTTATAATATTTATTTTAAAATAAATAATATCATTATAAATATAATATCATGTTATACAAAATCTTATCTATTAAATTAAAAAGCTTTATTATTAATACACAATTAATCAAAAAACTTATACTTTTTGAGAAAATATAAGACATCAAACCGGGTTGGAATGACCCGAAATATAACCTGAGTCCGTCTTTAAAATACACCGGGTCTAATTTCAAAATTCAAATCCGTCAAAATCAACTCGGGGCTGGGTCGGGTTGGGTTGGGTCATGCTCACCCTAAATTCTATTGACTCCAACCTTTGGTGACCTAAAAGGAACTATTGTATTTTTGAACTGACCTCTAGCCATGAAGCAGCCCCAAACAGTTCATCCGTTCTTTTTGTAAAGAACTATAAAAAAAAAATACATTGCCTCGTTGAAATTGATCAATGAATGACTATGATTTAAACTAATCTTTCTTCTATGTTAAATAGTATCTTCCTTTCTCACTATTCTTGGAAAATTTAATCCAGCATTTTCACGTGGTTCGTCTTAAAGACTATCTCACTGGGATCTAAAAAGTCTTGTATTGAGGGTATGTTTGGACTGCAAAAATTAAATTATTTCAATAATTAATTATATGTATAATTGATTATTGTTATAATTGATTGTAATTAAAATCAGTTTTTGTTTGAGTAAATTTCCTAAAATAAACAATTTTAAGATAATTTCGTTTAGATACAACAAAAAAATCAGTTTTTTTTTAAATTATAATAATCATAAATTTCAAATGTTGAGATGCAAAATTTCACCTTATTTTTCAAAAAAAGAAAAAAACTTTTTTACAAATTTTAGCTGATGTTCCAAACACAAATTATTCCACAAATAGCTGATTTTCTAAAAAAACAGCTGAAATTTCTGTCCCAAACTTGCTCGAATGTTCAGTGTAGTTCAACAATTATCCTTATTTCATTATGGTAATTCAACTTGCCCTCTGAAGAAGGGATACAGGTACATTAATATATAATAGATTTCTTAGTCCTACACATAACTACCACACGTAATCATGGCCTTCTTGTTTTATTTGCTTTCCTTTTGTTCAATCAATATTATGTGGGAATGGTCATCTCAATGTGATCAGAAAAAAAGACTACTCAAATAAACTAGAAGAGAAGCCAGAGTCCTGTACAAAATTTAAGAGGGGAAAATACAATGCTCTCCGTAAAACTGGGGAGAGATCAACGTAATTTTCTCTCAAGATATACATGAAAATATTGCGCAAGTTGATATATGAAGACTAATTTTTCCCAATTACTCTCTGGGGACTTATTCATAGATAGTGACCAAATAGTCAATCAGAGTGATTATTCATTTTTTAATAACTCCGTGATTATTTGTCCCTAACTGTAAATAAGTTCGGTTCCTATATAGTAAGGTTCTCTTCTTCCTTTTCTCAGTATTTCATCCAAAAGATAGCCAAATTTATCACAAGTTGCACTAAGACCATCCCATTGGCTCCTGGTACCATCAAGCTGATCTCAATAAATCCTCACAAAGGCGGTGTCCAATTATAAGAACTCCAATTAATACCTCCTCAAATAAAATGCTAGTATGAGCTAATAAAAAATCTTCTGTTGCTAGTTTGAGCTGCTATACATGCTAAAGGATCGTTTCATCATAGCATCCACCAAAATTATGAAATCAATGAAAATTCCCAGCAAGAATTTCAAAGTATCAGCGCTAGTTGATGCTTTATAACTGAAAAGTGCCCAATTCATGACCATGCCTAGTAAGAAGTACCTTTCGCCCCTCAACCCATTCTAGTCTATAGGAGAGGTCCAGATTATGAAGCAATTGTTTCAGACTGTCCCCGTGATTTGAATCCTTCGCATTATCCTACAAAAGGAAATATAGGTGGCATTACACAATAGAAGAAATAGATTTACGGCTATAGTAGATGACTTAATGACCCTTAATGAGATATGGTGAAAAGTAGAAAAGCTTTCATACCAAGCTAATTACCATTTATATTCATGCATTTCAACCAATTCAATGTATTTTAGCATGCTTTCAACCAACTTTCTATTATGCTTTCGTCATGTGCCGAGTTAAACTAATAAGGAGTATCCAACTTAGCAATTGAGTTTTCCTGTTAAATACAAATTTATACAACTCATTGCATCTTCCCCTCAGGCATCACTTTCAGCTGAAGACCAAGTTCTAGTTTCATTCGCTAAACAAAATAGTTTTATGTCTCTGAAAAAGACAAAAAGGATATAAAAAAATTACCTGAAAGTTCAACTGCCTGTCAGTTTCCAAAATATTGGCCATTACGCTTGACCTGGATGAATTAGGTGAAAATCCTTCCCAAGGAGGAACAAAGATTAGTTTGGTGCACTGGACAGGAACAAAGTGCCGGCTTAGTTTCTCCCACCAGAAAGATCCCAGTGACCACCATCTAATCAGTAGCCCTTGTTCAGAAAAAGCAACCAGCCCCTGACAATGAAGAATGTTCAAGGTGTAGGAGGGAAAAAATTATCAGTTTGAGATACTTACAGTAAGTACCAATCTCAAGGCAAATAAATTCATAGAGAAAAAGAAACAAAATATTTGGCGTATAATGGGGAGATGCACAGCACTATAGGGAGTTCTGTTGATGCAATTATAATGAGTGGTATTGAATTGTTAAAAGGGAGAAAATGAGAGAATATATTGAATGAATTCGTGTTTGAATTACACCACAGAACTAGGTTTATATAGGCTTATTACAATAAATATATATAATTAAAAGAGATTTTGTTATTCTAAATCAGATATGAGTTTTCTATAAACTAAATATGAGTTGCCTATAAACTGTTATGTAATAAATACAGAATATATGATTCTGATTTTCAACACTCCCCCTCAAGCTAAACCTTACTAAGCTTCTAGCTTGTTACACGAAAACAATTCATTTCCTCGCAATAAAAAATAAATAGAAAACATAAAAATTGAGCCCCACCAAAAACAATAGTTTGAAAGACAACTCAGGGATGCTGAAGAAGCTGGGAAGTATTGCTAGAAAGATAGCTTTAGCCAAAAAGCTAGAATGACCATCAGCCTAAGAGAAATTTCTTGGCAAGCAAAGCAAGGTCCGACCTTCTTAAAATCACATTTGGAAGCTTCAAACCAATACTATTGGACACCCAAAATATTTAAACTTGAAAGAGAGGAAACCTTCATGAGTAGTGAGAGTTGCCCAGGGTTGATCATTGGGCTAAATGGAGACTAGCACAAGGTGTGTTATCATAAAAGTCAGCAGTGGTTGACGGGAAAGTCAACAAAAGAGTCATTGTTACTTGCCAGAAAGTTAGGCAGCAAGCCGCCAATGGACGGCAGGTAGTGGGCTTCTCAGGCTCTAATACCATGTTGAAATGGAGAAAATAAAAGAATATTGAATGAATTTGTGTATTTTAATTACACCACAGAACTAGGTTTATATAGGCTTATTACAATAAATACATATAATTAAAAGAGATTTTGTTCTTCTAAATCAGATATGAGTTTCCTATAAACTAAATATGAGTTGCCTATAAACTGTTATGTAATATATACAGAATATATGATTATGATTTTCAACATAAATAATCAGGAATCCTTCTTTTTTATTTTACCAGATGGATTGGAACTAAAAAATTTGTCTTACTTGATCATTACTTACTAAAAGGTTACATATATCTCTTTCTCTAGTAGAAAGAGAATGGATGTTCATTTGATCTTGATCCTTGCAGAGTGAAAAAGAGACTAAACCGAACTTGTATGACCTCGATAATATCCACAAAGGACTTGTTTTTGGTAAGATATGAATATTAATATATCTAAATTCTGATGCATGGTACACATCAACACTCCAATGCATTTATCGTTTGAATCAGAATAAACATGTTTTCGAATCTTTTCTTTTAAATTCAGGGTGTATGTTCATGTGCAAAACAACAACAATCAAGCCTTATCCTACTAGGTGGGGTCAACTGCATGGATCAAATGATACCATAATGTTCTGTCATAAAACATGTCTATAGACAAACTAACGATCTCTAAATCCTCCTTAATGATTTTGCCTATAGTTTTTCTCAGTCTACATCTACCTCTAACAATTTGGCTACTCTTCTAGACCAGAAAATAAAAACATCTATACTAAAAATTTGAATGGAAACGGCAAATACATTAGCTTACTAAGAGAGGGAGAGACATACTGATTTTCAGATAGCAATATTCTAAACTAATTTCTATGCAATGCAAGGGGGAAATTATTGGGAGGGGAGAGAGGGAAGAGAAATCCAACTGTTTCATGAGCAATTCTTGCATGAGACCAATGCCTATAGGCAAATCAATCAAAAGCTCAAAATGTATTAAAATAATAATTAATTCTGTGTTGAAATCTCTGTGGAAATCATCCTAATATTATCTTGAGCTTTTGATTGGTTGTACCTAAACTCACACAAGATTGCTTTTTCTGGTTCACACAACAGTTTTGGAAATGAGCAAAAAGAAACAGAGTAGCACACTAGCACTGAGATTGGTCCAATCAAGCTTTTCATCTGGTTTAAATTGGTCCAATCAAGCATGATGAACCAATATGGAAAGCATAGTTAGATCATAAACAAATATAGAGAACAAAAACAGGTGGGACCACAAGAAAGACTGTCAGGGTGTTGTGAGAATTCCCCCTTGCTCTTGTGAATAGTTAAATCTCAAAACTGATTTTATTAATCATGTGATCATAGTAGATCTTAGAATGTGGGTTTGGGCTTAACTCAACCTTACAAAACCGGTTTGTAAGATGAGGGTTGCCCCCCACTTATATACACTTGTTTGGCCATATTATTAGTCGATATGGGATCCTCCAACACACACCCCTCACGCTGAGGACTGGACATCTCGAACATGAAATTTGCAGGATTGGACATCTGCGGGTGGTTTGATAACGACCCGATAGCAGGTGGCCCAACAACATTCGCTAGGATAAGATCTAATACCATCTTAGAATTTTGGGGTTTGGGCTTAATTCAACTCCAAAAGCTAGCTTATAAAGTGAGGGTTGCCCTCCTCTTATATACACTTATTTGGCCATATCACTAGTCGATGTAAGATTTCCAACACACCCTCCTCACGCCGAAAACTGGACATCTCGAGCGTGAAGTTTGCAGGACTGGATATCTGCGGGTGGTCCGATAATGGCCCGCAGATTTTATTGAATTGTCTAGTCCAGTCTTGCAAACTTCACGCTCGAAATATCCAATCTTGCAAACTTCACGCTTGAGATATCTAGTTCTCGGCGTGACGGGTGTGTGTTGGAGATCCCACATCGATTAGTGATATGGCCAAACAAGTGTATATAAGTGGGGGGCAACCCTCACCTTACTAGCCGGTTTTGTGAGGTTGAGTTAGACTAAAACCCACATTCTAAGAATAGATAACATTACAGTAATTAGTATAGTATCATATGGTCTGAAGCCAGTAACAGCCCATAGTTAGGTCACACATATCAGAGTTTATAGTTTGCCTAATGTAATTAAGATTCTGAATAAGATCAAATTTTTATATATCATTATTTGGTTAGTTAATCCAAAACCTAACAACTAGATCATATCATGAAACGCCAAGTAGTCAAGGTTTTTAACAACACAATTGGTCAGTACCTCTCCATCTGGCGAAAAACTCAGTGCTGAAATTGCAGTAGTCAACATTGTTCCTGATGTTGCTGCTGTGAGCAGAGTTGGAAGTCCAGGAGGCCCACTTGCATCCAAAACCTTTATCATTGTCACACTGCATAAAAAAATGAAGGCTCTACATTTTAGGAAATTATTATCTCTTCAGACATCACAGAGAGAAGAAACACATGCAAACAACATTTTGAATCAGAAATTTCAAAAAGGGAATCATAGAAGGGTGAGAGCGAGAGAGAGAGGAAACAAGTTATAAATGCCATTATCATATAAACTGGGAAAGTAGGTCAGGTCCATAATAAATTCTTAATTCATTTCACCCAATCCCTAAAAGTCTTGCAACATTTATCTATATCATGCATAGCCTACCCATGGTATTAAATGAACATTTTAGTCACAAATTATTTGAAAATGGGAATTAAAACAGTTTTGATGATTTACAAATGTCACCGGATGTATTTGATCTGGTGATTTTCTCCATCATTTTCTTGATGATCTGACCTTGAAGAATACAATTATCAGCAAAGAAAATTACCAGTCAGCTACTTAGGATACAATCAGGGGTGGAACTAAGCAGCAAGTATTGAACGACCCAAATCTCTTTTTTTTCCCTTAAATATCCCCAGTTTTGTTATTCTCTCCCTTCAAAATTTTAATTCTACTCCCATCTTATGATTTTTATTTCTTTGACATTCCCATCCTGCATATAATATATAAATGACACAAAATCACGTGCACTTCTCTCATGTACAGGTGAGCCAGAACAATGGGAGGGTATTTAAACATTTCAGCCTAAACCCCTGATTTTAAAAATTACAGCCTATCTCTGAATCCTAATACCTTTGCATATCATAAACCCTAATGCTTGCGTTGTTAATATCTCCAATCACATCTCCAACTGCTAGTTTGGTCCATGAATCATTGACAGCAACCATGGGATATACACGTACAACTTCCTTGAAAGTTGTCATTGAACTCTGGAAGCATGCCTTCCGCATGACTGAGTTGCTAGGATCTATAGTCTGTAAAATGAAGCTGACCACCTGCAGATCTGACGCACTGTCACAAAAATTCATGCTTTAATGTTTCAAAACAAATAAGCAGTATGAAATTTAAATCTCAAGGGGCAGAGAAAGCTACAAGCAGATCTTATGCTGCGCATGATTCAGTCCAACTACAAACAGATGATAGCCCCTCAAAATAGAGAATCACTCTGCTCCCAGCCATCAGGAATAGAAAAGAACAGCAATAAGTGATAAAAGAGACAGTAAGAATAGGAATTTCATTCTGAGTAAGTACGCAAACCCATATAAAAACATATTTAGATCTAAAATAAAGAACCGATAAAGAGATGCAGACAAGATTCAGTTTGCAAAGCTCATATACTTAATAGTTCTAGCTGTCAACATTAGTATATATAACAACAAAGGTTTTCCCACTAGTGGGCTTACTTACATGGATCAAAGGATGTCATACTGTTCTGTTGTAAATCATGTTTATAGGCAAATTATTAACCTTTAAATCTTTCTTAATCGTTTTGCCTATAATTTTTCATTCTCCCTCCACCCCTGGCAATAAACACATCTGAGATCAAAATATAAAATATATATATTATTTTTTATTAAAAAATAAAATCCACATTTAAAATAATAAAGTACCTTTATTTTTCTCTTTCCAAATGTTCTTAGGATATAATTCTCTCCAAACAATAATCATTCACCTAAAGGAACTAGTCCACAATAAGAAATGCTAATACACTTAATTTCAAGGATTCACATCTAGCAAATGAAAATTGAAAAACAATTGAACAAGAAAAGAAATAAATATAAATGAACATCTTGAAGTAGATATTGACCCAAAACATGAAGTCAGGTGAAAAAATCAAACTAGAACTAGAAGCAGTAAGATGAATCTATCTGAAACATCAATGAAAATCAGGTTAGTCCTAGTAACAAGTAGGTTTACAAACCTTGTCAAGGTATTGAGCCAAATTCTTTGGAGAACCACGCATGATCCTTATAAGAGTCAACAAGGCCACCATGTGGACAGGTGAATCAGATGCAGTAGACCAAATTTGGCTTTCTATCACAGTCAAAAAGCCTGGTATATCAGCCATAGCTAAACTTGGAAGAAGAACCTCCACCAAAGTCTGTTTAATAGAAAAAGATGCATCTGAAATTTCTGTCACTGACTTGGAAGATGGGCCACTCAACTCCACTTGGAAAAAAATATCCCCAATCAGACGAGGAATCTCAGAGACCATGCATTCTTTCCATGTACTCTCCATGCCCTCTGCAAGGAGCTCAGCAGCAGTGGAGCTGTACTTCTCATTCATAGCCATAGCCAACTTCATTAATGGATGAACAAGTAGCCTGGCAAGACTTGGTTTTACAAGACTAGGGTACCAGATAGCCAGTGCAGCAGCAACAATAATGTGAGATGTCATTGCATCCTGACTTGTTCCACCAACACAAGAAATCCAATCTTGCACTTCAAATGATTCTAGCCAAGCAAGTATCTTGGATTCCTCATCTTGGGAAATTCCTTGTTTTTCTGCCTTAGGAGTTATACTTTCTTCTGCCATATTTCCTAGATGTTTGTCTCTACTTCCAGTTTTGGAACTCATATTGGGTAACTCAGTAGGTTTTGAATTGCGTAGAGGTAGAGGAATAGCATGAGAGGCTGCACAATGAAATATAGAGCGCGCAGCCATTCGTACATGTTCACTTTCATCTTGCCAAAAAGCCACCAAGAGCTGTAAAAAGAGGATAGCCTTAAGAACTTGATATCAAGTAATTGGGAAGCTTTTCAGTAACACAATGCATAAGTATTATCAACCACCCATAATATGACAAACTACAATACTAATCCAGCATTGGAATTGATCATTCCAGTAATATCATCTTATGGAACTATAAAATAAAAAATAAAAAAATGTTTTAGTAAAATGTTATGCTGCAGACTGCCAGATTTTAAGCTATCTCAAGCACTCAAGAAACATGGACCAAGCTCCTCTAAAGTTTGTTTCAGAATTGAGAAAGCAAGGATGTATTCACCTTTGATTTAATTTAAAGTGCATCATAATTTTAACCAACTAAATTTTAAAGGCGAATATAACCTTACTCAGTTCAGAAAATAAACTCCCTTTAAAGGAGCTTTTACCAAGAAAAACATAATGTATAAGTTTCAAAGGCCAATTAGTTATTTGTTTAACATTAAAAATTTAAAACCAGAAATTGTGCTCAAAGGGAAATTTGAGACAGAAACGAGAGAGGGGGATGATCAAACTATAAAGGCCAAGTAATTGAAGGTTTTCTCACTGGTTTAACAACCTATTTCCCCCAAGTGCCTCTTTTTTATATTTTAGGGAATATTATAGCAAAATGAAGCAATTTTTATGGGAGAGGGAGAGGAGAGGATTTATGAATTGTGTTCCGGTCAGTTGGACCCTCAAAAATACCTAACCATACCAGCACCTGATACATGTTGAGTGTACATACAACAACAACCAAAGTCCTTTCCCTCTAGGGTACATATATGGTATTATTTCTGGAATATTCATGTTTCATAGTTGTTGGCATCAAACTTCCACACTCATATCTTGGCCTAAAATAACCTTTTTCTTTCCATAAATTTCTAAACTATCTAGTTTTTGAGCTAGCAGCTCTTTTTCTCTTTGAGAAATGAATTCAAGTGATACATATTTCCTAAGATGTGCAGCACTACGCCAGAAAAATTGTTTTGCAAGAATGCAAATTGAACAAAAAAGCAAAATATATTAACAGATATTGCAAAAGAAATAAAGCATAAGATTCTAAAACAAAGAAAAAATGGCTAAGGCTTGACAGGAATTGAAAAGGAATAGGAAAGAGAAAGAAAAAGGTAGAAAGAATTATGTTTGTATTCAAAGTGTAGAATACAAGAAGAAGAATCCTTTTACAAGGGGCGTTCCCTTCTCCCACTGCAACTCTTGGTTTCAGTTATTTACCAAAAAGATTTGTTCCTGTTACAATTTCTCCAAGAGGAATGCTAGCAACACTTTCTCAACTATCGGCTGGAATTTATTGGAAACCACAAATTTTGGTGAGTCCTACTTCTAAATCTAGAGACTCATTAAATTCCAGCAAATAGTTGAGATAGTAGGACCCACCAAAATTTGTGATTTTCAATAAATTCCAGCTAATAGTTGAGATAGTGTCAGAAAGAGAGTGTTTCTAGCATTCCTTACTTCCCCAATTTAACTACCTAACCTCCTCACTGCCCCTGAAACCACCTATAACTAAACCACTAGCCTCCTACTATTTATTTCTTCTGGAATATTCCCTCCAAACCTTATTCTCCCTATTAAGAGTTGGCTCGTGCCTAATGCAGTATGATGCATCCCAATTTATCACATATTCTCCACAAGCTCACAAATAATATAGGACATGTGTAAAAAATCAATTGAGATTAAAATTACAGAACTATAAAAGCATTTTTACATATTACAACCTGTAATGAAGGTGGATTCACATCTGGAAAAACTTCCAGGAAATTCCGAGTGTAAAAGGCTGCTAAAGCACTGCATATGATACTATCAATCATCAGCATATTTTTTCTAATTGAATGCATTTTGAGAAAATAAATTAAGACTAATTATTAATAAATAAAAAAGGGAAAAACACATTGTAAAACTGCACCAAAATACCATTACCCAAACAGTAAAAGTCAAATTAACTTTGCAAGCATCATGAGAACAAGACATGGAAAACCTACTATTATTTAGCCTACAAGCACTAAATTTTTTTATTCAGAAGATTTATAAAAATAACAAACTTAACTGTCTCATTAACCAGCTGGACAGATAAGTGAATGTAGGATGCAAAATATCTAGGCGGCCATGCTAATCTGGGCATTTTATTTTTTTTCTTTTTATTCTTTTCATCATCCTTCATCATTTTTCTATTTATGAAAGAATATTTATATGTTGCAAGGAAAACTTCAAGACTATGTTAGGTTTCAAATAATACCAAGAATCCACCTGCAAAACATAAAAAAACTGAGCACTAGATCCTTAACACACACCTGGAACTATATAAGTAAAACTGTAAAAGAATGGTTATTCCAGTTTGTGAAGAACCTCAAATAGGATTTTGAAACTTTGTAGCGTTTAGAAAACATCTCATCTGGTTTATAAAGCTTAATTCAAAGTATCTTTCCCAGATAAGTTCAGTTTAGAAGAAAAAAGGGTTTCCTCCATGGAAAAAAAATTAATAAAACATTTGATTAGAAGATTTTCATTTAAAAGCAAAGAAAATGTGGCAGTACAAATAACCTGATTTGTGCAGGGTTTTTTTTTTTTTTTCTATTAATGCAATTGCCAGTATACCTGCTGGCTGCTGAACCAGAGTGAGACAAGGTAATCAAACGTTGGGCAAGGGACACCATCGTCAAGGACCTCATTGCACAAAACTCAGACGATGATTTCCAGAGCTGAAATGTGGTTTTTAATGTCTCAGGAACTATTGAAATGAAACATAAAAGAAAATAAGTCCCAACATACAGTCCAAATTACCTCAAGAGTAGCACTCTGAGCAGGAAACGTCAATGTCACTGACCCTTTATCCCCCTGCAGACCAGAAGCAACTATAAAATTTTCTGGTCTCCTCAGCTTCATGTCACTTATCAGCAAATTATCAAGCTCTCTGTCTACACTCCACAAATGTAGAAATGACAAGCTATATCGAAGTAAGTATTCTTCAAATAGGCTAACCAAGTCATGCCCCTCTAAAGTTTCTGGATTATGGTGGCTGGGACTTTGCTCCTGGACTCCCTGCTGCTTCAAATTGATATTCACTGGCTTGCCACCACCATTGTCCATGGACTCATTCTTTTGATAAGAAAGCATCAATGATGCAAGATCAAAACAGAGAGACACAATCCCTGGGAATGGGCAAGAGCATTTGATAGGAAGCTTGCTACTCAAAAGACCAATCAGAGAAGACGAATTCCGCTTCACTGAATTTCCTTTACCTGCATTTGTTTTGGAAGAATTCAGCTCAGTCATATTTGAAATATTTGGTGATGACCTTGATGAAGTAAGCAAGTTGTCTGACCGATTTAAAGGGGAGCTAGAGAACCTTGCATCATCAACTACTGGAAGAAGTAATGAAGAGACTGACGTATTTCCATTCAGCAATGTGCCAGATATGGAATTCATGCTGATGCTTTTACAAAAATGATCAAACATTGAATGTGCAGCTGTCCCACGTAGGACTCGCTCGCTTGAACCTGTCTTTACATCCCAAATGTATAATACATCAGTAGCATCAGAGGTTCCATAATGTGTTTGACAGAGACAGGAAATATAACCTCTTGCTCCATCCCATATAACTTTAGAAGGATAGTTCATGTGTCCAGGAAACATTCTCTCCACTCGCAGAGTCTCAAGAGAAACAAGAGCAACACATGCATCCTCTCCAACAGAAAGAAAGCAATCCCTCCAAGGATGCGCAGTCAAAGATGGGGGACGAATAATTTGACGCACAGGAGCCACATGATGATGCATTACCATAATAAGACTGCCAGTGTCAAGATCCCATATACAAATCGTGCAATCCGTACTCCCAGACACCAAAACCCGTTTAAAAGTCCAGCTTTTGGCACTACCCATCATCTGATGTGCTGCCAAACAAAGTACAGCACCTGTATGTCCTGAGAAGTACTGTTTGCATGCAGTTGACTTTTCATCAGGACTGGAACTTGCATCATCAAAGGAAATCCCTTGAAACAGATCAAATCTTACAACCTCTATTTCTCCACTTAAAAAACCATATACAACAGCATAAGGAGTAAAGAGGTTCTCAGAGATAATCATGGAAGAAGAAACTACCTTCCCCTTGTAAGTATAATAATTACTTATCCTATCCACATGTGTGTTATCTACATCATCAGAACTTGGACTCGCACCAAAAGTAGGTGTAGTCTCTAGATCATCCAGTCCCTTGAGCTGAGTCGACTTCTCAAACCAGTTGGTGAAAGATACACCATCACTGATCATTCTGCACCGACAGTACAATCTACCAGGTTCATCATCAAAACGATTCAGTGACCAGATTGTGACAAGCGGTCTCCATAGTAAAGGCTCCTCATAATTAAAGCAAACTGACTTGATGCAAACAAGATATTGATTTACTTGTTGGAAAAAAATAGATAATTTCATATCAGGTTGATAATGAGTACCAGGAATCTCAGCATGAGGTTCACATTGAAAAACATCATTCTGATATGACACATTATATATAACTGCATAACCTACATTATTCCACACAACAAAACGTACTGCAATCGAGTTTCCATATTCATTGGCATCGCACACGTTCCCCACATCATCACTTTCAAGAAAAATGCCACCAATAGCATGTGTTTGAGTAGAACCCCGATCCAAACCGAATAAATTGTCCACAAAAGAAACCTCTCCGATCATACTATCACCATTCAACAACCTAAACACACACCGATCTTTCAATATAAAAGCAACAACATTCCCATACGTTAAAACCTCAACAATTTGCTCCTCACCACTCAATCCCTCACAACAAAACGAACTCTCCAATTGACCTGTATCTCCATGTGAACTCGCCAAGTTTTCCCCTCGATCCTCCGATATCAAAACCATCTGCTGCCTCCCCGCCGAATCAGCCACAAACACCGAGTTCCTCTTCTCGTCATCACCTAACACTAGAGCCATAAACCTAACAGGACCAATGGATAGATTTCCATGAAACACAGTTTGAGTAATGGAAAGCAAATACGAGTCCACAATAAGAATAGTGGACTTAGGGGGCTTCCTAGGCTGAGTTTCTCTATCAATAATTCCTTCATTTCCTTCTATAGAGTTAACAGAATAATCCTCGAAAGAACACGCTATACACACATATCTCGGTGTTAAAGGCAAAGTTCGAATTATGCGGGGAGTGCCAACCCAAGGTGGCAATTTCCTCCTACACCGGCAATGACCACTGTTTTTACTCCACACACACAAAAAACCATCACAACACGCACTTATCAACGCACTGAATTTACTTCCGCTTGAACCGTAACCGTTTTTTGCATCTGCAATGGGACTACAAACGGCGAGATCGGTGATTGGTGCCGCGTGACCGCACAACACGCCCACTGCCTTAACTTGCTGCCAAATCAACTTGGCTCTTAGTAATTGAAATGGTTATTCGTTTATTGAAACAAAGAGAATGAAAAATAGAAAATACCGGTGGCGAAGTGGGATTGGAATGGGAGAGGGTCCACCAGATGACGGAGCCATCGGATCCGGCGGTGTAAAAGGTCGGCGTTGGCAGCTCGGTTAGGGCGGCGACGGCGGTCACCCGGTGAGGGAAGGGCGTGCTGGACCATATGCACGCCACCGATCTGCACTTCATTGATGATCAAATTCTCACTTCATTTCTTTTCTTAAATATAAGATGTACGCATATGTGATTACCCGATCACTCCGTTTGCGAATTTCGATTAACGAGTTTTGGTTTGAACCCAAGTGGTTTGGACACTTCATTTGAACTCGGCCATCACAAGCTACTGTTCGTTGTTGCTTGGTAGATTCACATTCTTTTATTTGACTTAATTAAAACATGTATTATTTTTGACTAAATTACACTAATACTCTCAAAGTTTCGTCAAAATTCCGTTCAATACTTTTTTTTTTACTCCTACACTAACCTCTTTAATTATTTGATAAACATTACACTAATACTCCTTGTACATAACTTTATTCTCTTTAATTGTTTGAAAAAATATTACACTGTGTGCCCTTATAAGAGATATTATGGTAAATGTTAAGAAATCAGGGGTTAGGGGTGGCAAAGCGAGCCGGCCAGCCCCTTTTTGGCCTGCCCTGCTGCAAGCCTATCGAAAACAGGCCGAGACAAGCTGGCCTGCCGGTTGATGGCGGGTTGAATCTTCTAGCCCACCTCATTTTAGGGTGGGTGCTGGCCCGCCAAAAATTTTTAAAAAATTGAAAAAAGAGAAAAAGAAAAAATCATTAATGCTTCCATGAAATAAAAACATCAAAAGAAATAAAAACTTTAATTTAATTATGATAGATCCAAGCGAAGTTGAGAACTCTCGA
This sequence comes from Spatholobus suberectus, assembly GCA_004329165.1. Lineage (NCBI taxonomy): Eukaryota > Viridiplantae > Streptophyta > Magnoliopsida > Fabales > Fabaceae > Spatholobus > Spatholobus suberectus. Next base: position 78,850,059 of record CM014733.1, read on the forward strand.
TAGATAATTTTGATGCTCTATCTTTCTTCAAAATGCTAAAATAAAAAACAAATTGTTCCTTTTTATTCGTATATGCTAGAACCAATTAATGGATAATACAACTAAAATCTACAAGCAAACAAGCCAACATTGTGAGCAACCGTAGTATATGCAAATGGAAGGGCAATACAAACAATAGAAAGTTACAATTAGAGACCTAAAACTAAAAGCAACATATATTAAAAAAAAGAAGAAGCCCAGCAAGCCAACCCGCCCCGCCCTGCCCTGCCTGTAGCCCGCCGGGTTGGCGGGTTGGGCGGGGCGGGCTAAGGCAGGTTGGCGGGCTAACCTATCTAACCCACCTCGCCATTTTCTTGGCGAGCCGGCCCAGCGGGCCTAGCCCACTTTGCCACCCCTAGGGTTATGTGCAATCTCAAAAAATCTTAGAAAGTATCATTGTAATTTACTCTCTCTTTTTTTTTGTTCCGACGTTGTTAAAGTCATCATATTCGAGGTATTGTCATTAAAAGGCGCCTCGATGGGTTAAAGTATAAGGGTGCCTTGATTCCTAAGCGATGTGAGACTATTTTGATGTACCTAAGTAGTAGCCCCTAGTCAAGGCCAAGGAACTAGAATGCCTGGCAACCCATGTGTGTGGCTTGGGCGTGTTCATCACTTGTGTCCAACTTAGTGGTGTAAGGTTAAGATATGAGGATTTTGAGGACAAAGAAGCCAACAAGAGTAGCACACAGGAATATGAGAATAGATTTGACTCCTCTAAAATAAACAACTCACTTTACACAATAAAATAAATATTTTGTCATTGATAAGAAAATTAACAGTTGATTTTACATACACATGCATAACAAATCTTAGATGTGTTCAAATACTAATTGCTGATTTTCTTATCAACAACTAAAATTACTTAATGTAAACTTGATCACCTTAAATGAGTCAAATCCTATGAGAATGAACCTAAGAGGATACATTTTCTCTAACTCTGACAAAGATACATATGAACCTTTCCTCTTTCTTTAAAATCCATTTTAATAGTTACACACTTAAAATCAATTTTAATTAAAATTCAAACATTTGCTATAATAATTATTTTGTTATGAAAATAAGATGAAACTATAAAAATTTTAGAAGTAGAGAAGACATAGAATAGAGAGAACAAGAGAATGGAGAGAACAGGAAGTTCCCTGTAATATTTCCAATAATGGAGTAGTCTACTTATAGGTACAAATTGTAACTAAATAGTTACAAATGGTTTAATAATATTAAGACAGAATATAAATAGTCATAATTTACAATGAATATGGACAGCCACTATTAAATATTCATAACACTCCCCCTTAGATGTCCATTATTTGAGAATGTGCCTCATTAAAACCTTATTAGGAAAAACCTTGTGGGACAAAAACCTAGTGAAGGAAAAAGAGTACATCATTCTTTAATACGTTGTCATATATTGCCTCATTAAAAACCTTGCCAGGAAAACCCAATGGTTGGACAAAACCATGGCAAAGGAAAAAAGAGTGCAGAACGTATTTATTTATCTTCCTCATGCAAATAACCATCTTTAAGACGGTGAAAGCCAATCTTTTGTACTTGTTACTCAAAATTTTACTTACTTATTTTGGTTTGTTTCACAAATCTCCAAGAAATTGTTGCACAACTGCATGCAAACAAATATCTTATCTGTGATATGTCATTATGAGGATCTGACAAATAACCTCTAAGATAACGAAATATATGCTTGACTTTATTCCAGTATCATCATGTAAGTGAAGAATTATATCTTGCTAGTAAATTCACAATAAACAATATATTAACACATGTATAATTAACAAGATACATTAGTGCTATCAGAGCACTAATATATGGTACTTCAGAACCAAGTAGTTCTCCATCATTTTCTTAAGGTCTAAAAGGATCTACATTTACATCTAAAGACCTTTCAACTATTAGAGTGCACAACGAATGTGATTTGTCCATATAGAACCTTTGCTATATAAGTTTCTTGATACACAAGAATTCCATTTTTTAAATACTCAATTTGTAATCCTAGGCAAAACTTTATCTTTTTTAAGTCATTCATCGTAAAATTTTCTTTAAGTAATCCATAGCTTTTAGAAGCTCTTCAGGAGTTTTGATAATAATTATGCTATCTACATAAATATTAATTATGACAAATTCATTTCTAAATCTTTTCATAAAAATACACAGACAAATGGGATCACTTTTATATCCTTCTTTAATCAAATACTCACTGAGATGATTATACGACATATGTTCATATTGTTTTAGTTCATAAAGAGACTTATTCATTTTCATTGAGTAATCTTCTCAAGAACCTGCACTGCTGGGCAAATTAAATCCTTTAAGGAGTTTTATATAAATGTCACTATGAAGACAATCATACAAATATAGGCTGTAACAACATCCATCAGATGTAAATTGATCCTTTCATGTGCATCCAAATTGATTAAGTATTGAAAAATATTTACATCCACTACAAGTGAATATGTCTCTTTAAAATCAATGTTAGGTCTTTGCAAAAATATTTGAGCAACAACTCATGCTTTATATCTCATACTTTCACCACAAAAACTCATTTGTATCCAATTGGTTTTACATCTTCAGGTGTATAAACCATAAGTCGAAAAATATAACCAGTTTTAAATCTTTAGGTGTATAAACTACGAGTCCAAAACCTAACTAATTTTATATCTTCAAGTGTACGGACTTTAGGTCCAAAAGTCTAATTGGTTTTACATTTTTCGAAAGGACTACCGATCTAACAACCTTTCGCTTGGCAAGCGAGTCTAATTTTGCCTCAATTAAATCTTTCTATTTTGGTCAATCATTCTTTGTCTAAATCCTTGATAGATTTTGGATCTTGATCCTCATTATCATTAATCACATTTAGCGCTACAATATTTGCAAACACATTGTCAACGTTGACTTTATTTTGGTTCCACTGTATTCCATTCATGGCATACTTTGAGATATCTTTATTTTCACTAATTTCAAGCACCTAAGTTCTTCTGGAACTAAAATATTAATCATGTTAGAGGAATCTTTTGGAGTTTCCATATCCTCAATTTGATTAACTTTACTTTTTAGCTCCTTTTATTGTTTGAGGATATTTATCTTTGGAACCAACGAGTCTACCACGTTTCATGTGTGTTTGAGACTCATTTGCAATATTAAATTGTCCAACAGGGACATCAATTTTATTGGAGCATTAGCAATTGGTACATATGACTTAGCCACTTTTTTTGGCTAAACTTTGTGAATGAATTATCTTTTGAACACTTGGTTCACATTATTTCGTTCGAGGATCAAGATGATTATTCATTCCAATTAATTTTCTTTTCCAACTACTTATTCTCTCCCCCTAATGGTGAGAAAATTGATTCAAAATGACAATCAACAAATTGAGTCATATTCAACATATTCCTTTTTTTTATATAGATGGATATTCATATCCAACATATATTCTCAATCTTCTTTGAGGGCTCATCTTAGTGTGTTGTGGTGCAGTAATTGAAAAACATACAACCCATCTACAAACTTAAATAGGAAATATTATGTTGCTTACCAAAAATCAATTACAAAGGGAAAGACTTGTGATAATTTGTTGGCTTGATGCGAATTAATACCATAATATGTAAGATTGCATGCCCCTAAATATAAATTGGAAGCTTTGATCTCTTGAGTAATGGTCTTGCAAACAATTTTAAAAGCTTAATAAATGATTTTGCAAGTCTATTTTGTGTATATAAACATATGCTATAGGATGTTCAATATCGATTCCAATAGGCATATTAAAAGCCTTATATGTAAAGTCACCAATATTATCAATACGTATTTTCTTAATTGGATAATCCGAAAAACAATCTCGCAAACGTCTGGTTGCGAGTTAACAACAAACAAACATGTGACTATTTAGTTAATGCATCAATTAAAACCATAAAATATCTAAATGGTTCACATGGTGGGTGTATTGGTCCATCAATATCACCCTATATACATTCTAAAAATGTGAGAGATTTATTCTCAATTTTGTTGGTGATGATCAAATTATCAACTTCCTTAGAGAACAAATAGTACATAAGAATTTATTGAATTGAAGAATCTTTTGGCTGTTCAATAGGTGTTCACATGAATTTTAAATTATTCTTCACATTATAATAGATCTGGGATGGCCCAAACTAGTTATGCCAAATAATAAACTTATTTAGATTTGTAAACTTTTGGTTTACAATTTATGTGTTTCAATTTGAACTAATATACGTGTAGTACAAACCAGATGAAAAATGTGTAATTTTTTTTATATATTTCTTGGTCTAAGTCTCATGATATAAAAATATTTCTCACATTTGAAACTTAATAAGTTTTTATAAAACTTAAAAGAATATAATACAATAACAATGTGTAACTGTGTTCCTTTAAATAAAAACACATTAGCTCTTCCAAAACCTTCAATTATCTTTTTAGTAGCAAATATAGTACTAACATTAACTTATTGTATTACTAAATAAGAGAAATATATTATTGGATGTCAGTTACAAACATTGTAATAATTATATTAAAAATGAATTGAATTGTAATTAATTTGAAATTAAAACCATTGACCATTTAATAGCTATTAAATTATAATTTTAAATTAATTTAGAACATTCAAATCATGAATAATAAGTGTTAATCATATATAATAAAAATTGTAACATTGGCAATAATGATTAAAACTCATATATTAAAAATCAATTATTCAAACAATTATTTAATAAAAATACATATGTTACTACATTCACTCCAGGGAATGGAGCAGTGTCAATCGAATGAGTCTTATGATTTTTCATAATTTTTCTTTTTTATCCACAAGGAGATGAGAAATCAACTCATAATATATCTTAAATTCTTTTTTCTTAATATTGCTACTGCAGGAGCACATTTGATGCATGAAAAATTAAGAATATTTTTCTAACATATCTTCATTGATAATTTTTCTCCCCATAATTATAATTGAGAAATGATTCTGAATGTAGTAGAATTATAATCACGTACATATATATAATCTTGTAAATATAAATGCATCCAATCATAATGAGCTTGTGAGAGTATCACAATTTCCTAATGACAATATAAGTGATAACACCTACATAATAATGTATAACATTTAACGTATAAACATTACCATGAATGTTACATTGTATAATAATCACATTTAAAAATATATTATAATTCATTTTTAATTATATAATAATTAGTATAAAGTAAAAACCTTCTCGATAAAAATAATACATTATAACATTAAATAAAATGTTATATAATGACGCATTAATTATCAAATATATTATAATAATAATTGTGTCTCTAATTTTATCAATACGTCTAAGACATTATAATATCTCCACACATTTTGCTTATAATAATCATTCGTATAATATATTATAAAAACATATTATAATATAAAACGTGGAGGAACAAAAATTAAAATATGTCATGATTACACATTATAATATTTATTTATATACTCACTTAAATATTAAAATGTGGATGATATAATAATCAATTAATATATTTTGATAAAATATATGGCAAACCATACAGTAAGTTATATCTAACAAAATAGGACTAGAATTATACATTTCATGCATTAACAAATTAATAAATTAAAATAATAAATTAATGTTATATAATATTTAATTGTCATAACAAATTACAACATAACAATACATACATAATTTAATGAGCCTATGAATGAATTAACATAACAATACATTATATTATAATTGATTATAATATAAATTCATTAATAAACATAACCATTGTAAATTTTTAATACTTTATATATTTAATCTATTTAATATAAATGAATGACTATGGATATGAATGCCTAAAAGTCTAAAACAGTTTACGGTTATGAATAATGTCTAAAATAATTTCTTTTCTTGTTCTCTATTTTTTATTTTATTTTATCTATGCCTATGAAGTCCATTATCCATTCTTACTAAGAAATGTAATTCATAAACTTTGTAAAGATGAATAAAAATAAGAACACAATGTGATTAAAGCATTAAGGCATTTGTGACAATTTACAAAAGTACTCAGCACATTAATTGAGCAAACATTATATTATATCATCTTTTTACTTTTAGCATTATTTTTTCATAAGAAAAATTCTTCTTCTTTTTTTTAACTTTTTACACTATTTTCCACTTCAAGTGGAAAAAAAAATCTTTTCTTTTTTTACTTTTTCACTATTTTTTCACTTTTGGTGAGAAAAATTATTTTTTTATTTTCACTTTTCGCACTAATTTTTCATTTATGGTAAAAATTTTATTCTTAGAAATTCCTTTTTTAATAGAGTCTTCTAGGCTCATTACATCTAAATAAGTTTCACGTTCACGTAAATTATAAAACAAAATATAGCAAATGCATAGTATGAAGAATATGATTAGATAGAAATACTGACCTTCAAATATGAATTCTACATATGACTTTCTCCAATAAAATTCTTTACAAGGCTTTTTCTTGCAAGTTGTAATGCCAATAGTGAATATGACCAATGAGGGAAAGATAATCGTGCTAATAATGTGTTATAAAAATAACATGAAACTATAAAATTTTTAGAAGTAGAGAAGACATAGAATAGTGAGACCAAGATAATGGAAAGAATAGGAAGTTTCCTGTAATATTTCCAGTAATGGAGTAGCATATTTATATGTACAAATTATAACTGAATGGTTACAAATGGTTTAATAATATTAAGACAAAATATAAATAATCATAATTTGTAATAAATATGGACAGTCACTATTAAATATTCATAACATTTTTTAATATATGTTATCAACATAAAAATAACGTAACTTCAAACTATGTTTACGTAAAATTAATTTTACAAAATCACATTATTTTAAAATTATTTCAATAAATACACATCCAAACACGCACTTAATCTACGAGTGCATCCTTATTATACTATTTTTAATGTTTACATCTCTCTGTAATATTGTATTGCGCGGTGACAAAAGGATGCATAGGCAATCATTGAGCACATTTCTCTCTTCTCTTCTTTTGTTTGGGCTATTGCACTCGGTATAAAGTTGATGCAATTTATAAAATGGACAAAAATTACAATCACATTGATAGGTGTTGTTTCACTATTTTTAATTAAAATAAAAATTTCATCTTAATAATTTGTACAACTTTTTAATACAAACCTTTATTTTACAAACTATTGAAAAAAAGTTCTAATTCTAATTAAAAAACAGTACAAACAGCACTTATAAAACTGTATATAAGTCTTATGCTTATTTTAAATTAAAATATTAGTATATGACACCCTAACTTTTATCTTAATCACAACATCAAAAAATTCTACATTTCAATTCATACATACACAAAATTAATTCCTTATTAATAATCAAAATTATAACAATACCAAGTTGTTTTCATGTAAAAATCAATAAAAAAAAAAAATTGTGTCAAACATAATTTTTATATAAAGATCAAAACGAAATATTTTTTTATATAAAATTAAAACAAAAAACAGTGCAAACGATAGGACAAATTCACAAACTTTTTTTAAGTAACGACTAAAATATAAAATGTAGTTTTTTTTTTATGCAAGGAGAAAAACGAAAGGGTCGAAAATTTGAATTTAACCTAAACTAAAAATCTCGCAACAAAATAAGATATGCAGGATTTCTCCTCATAAAGTTTGAATTTGCATTGTACATTAAAAAAAAAAAAATCAGAAAGGGAAGGGGGGTCAATCACAGTCGCACAATAAAGTGCCTTGTTCTTGCCACACTGTTTAGTTTCGTTGCCAAGGAAGGAAGGCGTCATGCTTTATATGTTGTGAATCATGCCAGGCAGCAGAACGATAAGCCTTTGACCTAATACGAAGAATGAATGGCTCCATCCAGCTCACTGACCCTGTATAGCGCGGGAGTGTTAATTCTTCCCACCCTGGATAAAAAGGATAAAAGAGGCCAGAACTCAGTATATTTCAAAAATATATATGCAGCATATGATAGGATGAAAAGAAAGCAGCTAGCAAACTTTCGGAAGTTTTTCATGCCACAAAATTAATACATGTTGAAGAAATATCAAAAAAGAGAAAATTAAACACGTAAAAAATTGAGTAAACCCTAGTACAAAAGGTGTGACTACTCTCTCTTTACCTTGTTCATTCTCTCTCTCATTGGTGGGATTCACCAAAATAAAAAAAAAAAAGGGAATCAGCATTGGTAGACAACTATGGGAACTTGAATATCAACAAACACAAGAACTCCTTGACCACGTAAAGGTGTAAAGGTCGTGAAGAGAAATTGCCCCAAAGAGCATAGCCATTTCACTCTCATGGCCCTCACAACACAAATTGCCCTAAGGAGCATAGCCATTTCACTCTCGTGCACATCACACAACACAGGCCCTGCACTATAGGTTACTCCACTATAGGCTCATCCCCAAAAAGCATAGCCATGCGGGAAAATTGGATATTTGGTTTAAAAATCTATGACAATTGTGAAGAGTGTTTATGGGTAAGAGAGGCTTGAATCTCTTTAGGACAGATAACTGCAAGGGAAACATCATAAATGGGTTTTAACCTGGACTTAAGCTCTATTTGGATAAATTTTTCTATAAACACTTGTAAAAAAAGAAAATAAAAAAATAAAATGAATTGAGTTTCTCCCATAAGTTAAAATCAACTTATACACCTCAGCTTTAGGAAAACTTAGATGAGAGAGTTTTTATAAAAGTTAAGTGCACAAGTTAATTTTAACTTATGGGAAAAGTTCAATTCATTTTATCTTCCTATTTTCTTCTCCTACAAGTATTTATGAAGAAATTTATCCAATTATGGCCTTAGGCATTGACTCAGCTATCATTATGATCTCCCCTATGATGTTACTCTAAAGCTTGAAACTACCAATCCTCTGTCAAAGTTACTTGTAATGATACACATAAATCCACACCAATTGATTCATTCATCATATGTGCAACAACCAACTTAAGTGATACACGTAGATCGCTTCATATTTGCCAATACATAGACCTAGAAATTATGATGCAGTTGCATTCTTGATTAAAACTCAAGTTTGAGACATACTTGCATTAAAACATACAAATACATAGATCCACATACATAAACAGAAATACCTCAGTAATTAATGAACAAGTGCAAGCCTTAAAATAATTCCCATCTTCGTACCTTATGGGGTGGAGTTCCCGGTCTTGATGAGTTGTTGCCAAATCCACCTTTCCCTTTCTTTTCAGAAGATTTAAGTATTTGGAATGAACATGTCAGGGTGTCATCCACACTCATCATAGCACCAGCATTGTCAAATTCACCACAGTAATTTGGTGCGGAGAATATAGTCACCAGCTGACGCTTGGCAAAAAACTCATATCCATCCTCTACAACCTGAAACACAAAGCCCAAAAATTTTAAAAGGAAAACGTTAAACCAGATTCACCAATTCATTTTTATTTTTATTTTTTTATTTATTTTGATAGGAAGATTTACCAATTCATTAAAAAGAAGACTGATGAGCCAAGCAAATGTCCAATACATCAGCATAGACAGACAAAGACACAATACAATACAAGTACATCAACAAAGATAGGCAATTAAAGAAAGGATCATCAATTAAACACAAATAGAAATGACCTGATATTCATGAGGTGTCAAAGTTGGTGATACAGAAAGGAAAGAGAAAACCCAACTGTTACAAGAAAACCATGCATTAAAGTATTAAACATAATAAATTCTTTAGACTTACAATAGCACTTAATCTGTGAGGTCAAAACCCAATTTCATCATTTCCTCATTCATCCTGTCTCTTCCTTTTCCCGTTGATTCTCAGTCATCATAATTAATGAATCTACTCAATGCATGTGATTATTTTCCATTTAACAATTTGAGTAACAAGTAGCAAATTGCAAACACATCATGCATGCCCACTGTAGTATATAAGTATAGAAGTACAAACCATAAAAGATACTACCTATAGCCACAGATGGTCAATGCAAAAAGAGCAATAAAAATCATAGAAATTGACCAAACTTCAGGTTTCATTACCTGGTGAGCTCTGCAAATCAGATCGAGATCATGTTGTTCAAGAAATTCAACAACCTTGTCAGCCCCAAATGTAAATGACACACCTCGGTCATTTTCTCCCCACCCATCAAGATCTTTATCAGGATCAGCCCATAGAAGGTCACAGAGAAGGCCATGATCTGGCACATCGATAGGACGAGCAATATTCCGTATCTGATCCAAGTTTTTAAGATCAGGCGATAGTCCGCCATGCATGCAAAGGATCTTCTCATCTATTAGAGCAGCAACAGGTAGACAATTAAAGCAATCAGTAAATGTCTTCCAGAGACGAACATTAAACCTTCTCTTACACTCATCATAGAAACCATATATACGGTTGATGGAGGCACACTCATGGTTGCCCCTGAGAAGAAAGAAATTCTCCTTGTATTTGATCTTGTATGCAAGGAGTAAGCATATTGTCTCTATGCTCTGCTTACCACGATCAACATAATCTCCAAGAAATAAATAATTTGCTTCAGGTGGGTATCCCCCATATTCAAACAACCTTAAAAGATCTGAGTATTGGCCATGAACATCTCCTGCAAATGAATTGTTTAAAACAGATGCCATCCATTATTTAACATCTATACAAAACAAGGTGGTCAAAAGCAAAAGAAGGCAACTTTAAGGTTCTAGGGCTTTTAACGCCTCAAACCAAAAGGTGCCAAAAAGTATGCACCTTATGTAGCAAGTCATTAAAATTTAAAAAAAAAAAAAAAAAACAGTAAAAAGCTTAACAATTTTAACATGATTTTCCGTAAATCAACTACTCAAGCATAACATTCCTACTTAATAAAACTGAAAAAAATGTTCACATGAAAAACACAATAATAAGTTGAAAACAGGCTCTAAGGTCTAAATTTTACAAACATAATAAATGTGGCTGCTACTGCCGGCGCCGCAACCCTAAAATTCAAATTCATGACAAAGCAAGTTAGATGGGTAGGCTTTTGGAGTTTTGATAATTATTGGCCATTTAAACTGAGTACCACGGAAATGTCATCAAGGCAAGCAACTTGCCCAAACCAGAAATACATCACAAGGCAGCACAACACAAGCCTGACAGAAGGGGCACCTTGTCTACGACCCCAAAAGGCACCGACCCCTTCTGTCATCTAGCCTCGGTCCCCATATCAGTCCCTATCAGCAATTTATGGCACACTGACAGATAAACAACAAACTTGTTGAAAATTATATTGCGCAACTAGTAATGCACCTATTCGAGTGGAACTTTACAAGCCATTAATTCTATCCAACACATCCAAACAATTCACATAAATGAAGAGTTAATAACTGCACAAGTAGCTGATTATCTCAGAAGTAGTACATCAATCACACTTCCCTCTAAACAATTCCAAGAAAACCAAACATAGGCATGAACGATAAACCGACAATCCCAACTTCAGCACACCAATCTAAAATCCCATAGCGAATTCAAGGCACCAAAAAAGTTTCAGAAGAGGCATAACCTAAAAGCTTCATATTCACACCAAAACCTAATCGCTTGCTAATTCCAATCTCATGTAACCAACGATAATCCATAACTGTCTACCCTAAATCACAAACCACACGAAAAACAAAACAAACAGAATTGCAGAATATTCTCTCAACGCTTTCCATTCAATTACAGAATCCACGCATCACAATCCACTATTAGTACAAAACAAAAAACCAAGAAAACGGTTAATTAATAGGAATTATACCACAAATCTTGATAGGAGCCTCGAGTTCGAGAAGATTGGGTTGACTGAGAAAGATCTCCTTGGAAGAAACACATAGCTGTCGAATTTCCGCCTCCGTAAGCTGCACCTGCTTCGTCGTTCTCCCGTTCTTCGCCGAAACGAGCCTTCGGATAATATCGTCGAGCAAGTTCTCGTCCATCTAGGGAGAAATTCAAAAACGAAGGATCGGATTCTAAGTCTCGCAGAGAGAACAGAACGGTGTTGGCTTTGCCTTTAAGATAAAGCAGCAGATAGAGAGAGCGAGAGGGTGCGAGAAAGAGAAAGGGTTTAATGAATCCAAAACGCAAAACGAAAGAAAGGGAGAGAAAACGACGAGGGAAATATTGCTAAAGCCGCCGTTTCCCGCTCGCAAGACACGAATGACAAACGGAGTTGTTTATAGAGGAATCGACGCGATTTGTTTTGTAGGCTTGTAATCTTTGGGTTTGGCGGAGAGGAGTGGCCACCACTACGAACCCTAGCCTAGTTGGTGACAAGGACAAATACACCTTCATCTTTGTGTATATGGAAATTGCGCAAAACAATAATTAATAACCAACTATAAATAAAATTGATTCCTTACTTTGCTTCCCTTGGATACATTCCTGAATCCTCGACTCAACCCTATCTGAAAATTTAAGGGAGTGGGACCCCAACGCTCTCTCGCACGTGCAATGCGCCACGTCATCTGATCTTCTCCTCTGTGTGTTATTTTTTTAGTGCTTCAATTAATCAAATTTTTTTACCCCACCACACCATGATCACCCCATGATGATAACAATGAAGATCTTGTATTCGTGGGTGTTTGTCAGATGCAATTTACATGATGAATCTGATAATCTAAATTAAATTAATTATATTGATTTGGATTGTTTTAGTTAATTGGTTTTTCTTATTTAAATTCTAAATTAAATCAATTATAATTAATTTAGTTTTTAAATTTATTTTTCACTTAAATATATTTTTAGTCTCTTAAATTTAGAATAAGTTCATTTTTGGTTCTCTAAATTTAAAATTAATCTTTTTACTTTCGATAATTTTTTTAAAAAAATGTCTTAGTTGCTCTATTTAAACGTCATTAATAAATATCCCACACAAAACTTACTCACTACTGATTCTGCTACACAAAACTCACCACCCACCTACTAATGTCTCTATTTGTGAAAATATCACACAAAATTTAGTTGATACTACACAACTAACTCAATTTGCATCTGTCAATGATACTACAGGTAGTCCTAAGGGACTAAAATAGATTTTTTCAAATTATAGGAACTAAAAAGATTAATTTTAAATTTAAAGCACAAAAAAAAAACTTATTCCAAATTTGGAAAACTAAAAACATATTTAAGCCTTTTTTTTTTAACTTGATTAATTTGATGACTTGATTTATTGTTTTTTAATTTTTAGAATAATATATTTTAAATTTTAGCATTTAAATTTTTCTTTTTCTGGTGTATAGTATTTTAAATTTTCTTTTCTTTTCATTTTCATTTTTTATTTATTTTATTTTTTTATGATCTTATTCAAATGTCTTAATTTGGTTATATTTATTATATAAATTTTTATCATATTTTAAATAAAGAATTTAATGATATATATAAAGTGATAATTATAGAAAAAATTAAACATTAAATAAAATCAATAATTAGTCATTAAAATAAAAAATGATTTTACTTTCTGTTGTATAAAATTTAAAATTTATATAGAATAGATGATAAACAAAGATAAAAACTTGAAAAAAAATATATATAATATGATATTTTGTGTCATAACCTAATGACTCAAACTAAACCAACTCAATCTTAATTAAGAGAAATACTAGCAACACACTCTTTTAAACAAATTTTTTTGTTAGCTAAAATTTATTTAAATTTACAAGAAAATGTGTGTTAGAATGTATGTTGCTAGTGCTCCTCCTAATTGAATTAGTTTGATTTTAATTAATAAAAACAATAAAATCAAACTAAATCAACATAATTAAATATGACGAGATTAAATTTAATTTTACCATAATCCTGGACTGATTCAACCATAAGCACCCTTATTCGTATCAACCAATGAGAATTATCAGGAAAGATCTTCATCCTTCATTTTTCAAGTTTAAATGGTGTTTTTGTTTGAGCAAATAGTATATGCATTAACAGTGTAAAGAGTTTTTACACTATTATCTAATTACAAACCATTATATATGGTAAGATGGTTGAGTTTTACAATTATTGTCTTAAAAAGCATGCCAATGATAATTTCTAATTGAATAAAATATTAGTAATTTGTACTAGCTTTATCAATAAGAAGGATTTTTTAAACAAAATTTGAATAATCTATTGGTGAGTGTTAGTAATATATTCTCTAGCATACCTATTCTAACACATTCTTGACTATTAGTTAAAAATTATTAGAAACTACAAAATTATGAGTGAAACTCATTAAATAAGAAATAAGACTCGTATATTTTTGTGATTTTCAATGAATTTTAGCCAGTAATAGATAGTGTATTCAAAAAAGTGTGTGTAAGAGTGTATTATTAACATTTTTCTATTTTATTTGTAACAATTTAAAATAAGATTTTTTTTTCATTTTAATATGTATTTAATTCAGTTTGTTTTGTGAAAAAATCGATTTTATTTGGTAACTTTTAAAAAAATTTCAAAAATGAATATTTTTCTTAAAATGAACATTACCAAACATATTAGAAGAAATTTTCAAAAATCGATTTAATTTGGTAATTTTTAAAAGAAAATTTCCAAGAATAATTATTTTCCCAAAATGAACATTACCAAACATATTACAAGAATTTTTCAAAATTCAATTTAATTTAGTAATTTTTAAAAATAATTTTCAAAAAATAATTATCTTCCTAAAATGAACGTTACCAAACATATTATCATCCCAAAAAATAATATAAATTTCATGTTCATGTTTTTCTTTAAAAAAAAAGTACGATCAATACCCATTTTCAATTGATAAGTCCTAATATATAGTGCATTTAGAAAAACAATTTAATTAATCACTTATTAAATAAGCATTTGTGTACAAGTTAATTTTTTATTTTTTATTTTTTACGGGTATATTTATTCAAAGATAATCATGTTTCAAACACGGTAGGATACTAAATGGGAAGGACATCTTCCAATGAAAATTTAAACCTGTATTTATTATGTTCTAAAATACTAACCCTTTCCATTAGATTCAACCTTCATTGGTATATAAATTAGGCCAAAATATACTTTTTGTCCTTTATTTTTTTACTAAAATTTGTTTTGGCCCTTTGTCTTTTAAAAGATTCAATTTGGTCCTTTAACTCTTAAATTTTAGTTAGTGTTGTCCTTTCAAAAGTAGTGATCGTTTTCGATTTTAAAATATGATTTTGAACCTTTTTTTGACCAATTCAAGACATGAAACCTGTACCATTAGATTCACTTGCATGAAAACTATAAAATCTAACTAATGTTCAAGCCAAAAAAGGCTATAAACATTGTGAAAATCGTGTGAAAGTGAGTCTCACGAGTAACAAAAAAAAGAATATGATGTTAAATTTTTCAAATTTCCGATTGCTCATGTGACAAACTTTTCATGCAATTTTCACCATGTTTACAACATTTTTTTATTTGAACATTAGTTAAATTCTATAGTTTTCATGTAAGTGAATCTAATTTCACGTCTTAAATCAGTCAAAAAAAGGTTCAAAATCGTGTCCCAAAATCAAAAACAATCATTGTTTTTGAAAAGACAATATTGACTCAAATTTAAGAGTTAAAGAACCAAAATGAATATGTTAAAAGATAAAGACCCAAAACAATTTTTAGCAAAAAGATAAACGATCAAAAGTATATTTTAGCCTATAAGTTATTTCTACAATGAAAATGAAACAAAGTTAAGATTATGTTAGAAATTTCAATGCATATTTTCAAATTTAAAGACATAAGATGGATAAATTAATTTGATTTTAATTAACTGAAAAAGAAAAACTCAAACTAAATCTACCTAATTAAATATGATCAAATTGAATTTAATTTTACCATAACCCTAAACTAATTTAAGCATAAACACCCAATGAGAATTACTGGGAAAGACATTCATCCTTTGTTTTTCAAATTTAAATGGTGTTTTATTTTGCTTACTTGTGTACTATTTTTATATGAATAAGATATTAGTAATTTGACCTTGCTTTATCAAAGGAAGGTTTTTTTAAATAGAATTTGAATAATTTGTTAATGATTGTTAGTAACACTTTTTCTAACATGCTCTTTATTATTGGTTAAAAATTATTGAAAATTATAAAATCATGAGTAGAATTTATTAAATAAGAAATAAGACCTATAAAATTTTGTGTTTTTCAATAAATTTTACTCAACAATAAGAAATGTACTTTAAAAAAGTGCGTTAAAGAATATATTACTAACATTTCTCTAAACAATTTAAAATAAGATAATTTTCATTTTTATATGTATTTAATTCAGTTTGTTTTGTGAAAAAAAATATATTTTATTCGGTAACTTTTTAAAAGAATTTGTCAAAAAATAATTATTTTCCTAAAATGAACATTACCAAACATATTAGAATAATTTTTCAAAAATTAATTTAATTTAGTAACTTTTTAAAAGAATTTTTCAAAAAAATAATTATTTTCCTAAAATGAACATTACCAAACATATTATCACCCAAAAAAATAATATATATTTCATGTTCACATTTTTCTTTAAAAAAATGTGTTATCAATACCCATTTTCAATTGAATAAGTCTTAATATATGCCGTATTTGGATGAACAATTTAATTAAGCACTTATTAAATAAACACTTAATTTATCTGTAAGCAGTTGTGTATAAGTTGTTGTTTTTTTCTGGTTTTCATAGATATATTCACTCGGAGACAATTATGTTTGAGACAAAGTTGGACACTAAACGTGAGACACATCTTGCAATAGAAATTTAGACTTCTATTCACCGCTTTACAAAGGATTAACTCCTTCCATTAAACCAAACTCAAGTTGGCATATAAGTTATTTCTATAATAAAATAATAAGGTTAAATTATTTTCATATAAGTTGTTAGCTATGTTCAAAAACTATCGTAGAAAGCTAATTAAAATAAGTTAAAAAATAATAAATATATCATAAACTATTTTTATAAATTTTTTAAAACACTTACATAGATATTTATGACATAAAAAAAGTCAAAATAAACTATAATTAAATTCTTCTAAATGCACCGACAAAACCAATTTTGACGAAAGCAATTATATCAAAAAACAGACTGATTTCTACCAAATTTTTTTACATGCGTGCTTTCTGAAGGTGAAAACAGAAAAAACACCAGTGTTTTGTTGAATATAACATTGGAGCGAACTGTTTTCCAAACGTAAGCAAACCATTTTGAGCTAAGTTGCATTACACTCTTTAACACAGCAAAACTAGCCATTACATTTTTAAATTATGAGTGTTTTTAAATTCTCTTAAATAATTTTAATAAATTAACAAGTAATTAATTCAAATAATACATAATTTTCTTTAAATAAGGTCTTAATTTTGAGTCTGGTGCTTGAAAAAAATCATCATTGATTCTAAATTTTTTATTCAAATAAAACCATTTTCCATAAAAGATATTTGTCTTAGTGAAAAAATATTCTTAATAATGTTTCGAATTATTAAATGGAACCGACAATTAATTAATGCTTTCAATGTTCTCAATTATATCTATTTATATAATTAAAAATGAATAAAATACATTTTTATTACCTTAAGACTTATTTAAATCGTAACAAAATTCAAATTTGACTACTAGGATATCTTTGTTTTAAGAAAATGTTTTATATTTATGTTTAAGAAAAAATGTTTTATTTTTTTATTTTGATTAATGGTTAGAAACCTTTTAAAAGAATTTTCAAAAATAATTATTTTTCCTTAAATGAACATTACCAAACATATTAAAAGAAATTTTCAGAAAACGACTTAATTTAGTAAATTTTTTAAAAAAATCAAAAATAATTATTTTTCCTGAAATGAATATTACCAAACATATTATCACCCAAAAATAATGTATTTTTCATGTTCAGGTTTTTCTTCAAAAAAGTGTTATATCAATAATCAATACACGTTTTCAATTGGATGAGTCTTATTGTCCTAATGTATATAAACAGTTTAATTAAGCGATTGTTGTTTATCATGTAAAGATGAATAAGATTAAATTGTTTTCATATAATTTGTAAGTTGTTTTTATAAGTTATCTTAGAGAAATTATTGAATTAAGTCGAAAATAATTTATGAATATTTGTTTGGATAAATTTTACAATAAGCACTTATAAAAGAAGAAAATAATAAAATAAAATAAAATAAGTTTACTTCATAAGTTAAAATCAGCTTATGTACAAGTTAATTTATAGAAATTCTCTCACTTAATTTATCCAACAAATTATTTTAAGTTATGCATAAGCTAACTTTAACTTATTAGGAAAAGATTAATTTTACCTTTTTATATTCTTTTCATGTAAGCACTTATTGAAAAAATTACCCACATGGAACCATATTATAAATTATTTTCATAGACTTCCTCAAACATTTACACAAGTACTTGTATCATCAAATAAGCCCAAATAAGTAATAAATACGAAAACAATTATATCAAAAGTCAACTTGGTTTCTACCAAGTTTTTACCTTTTTATTTTTTTAATTCATAATTTAACCAATTGTTGGTCAATTGGATCAGTCATCTGAATGGTTAATAACCAACTCAATGATTCTCTTTAGACAATTTACCTAAGGAAGTAACTGTGTTCCTTAATATGGGTTCTCAGTCCATTCTAAATAGTTTTCTAGTAGATATGTGATTGAAAGAGACACTATTACACTACTCCTAATGTAATGTCGTAAATAAGTGCATTAAATGGCTGAATTTGTGAAGAAAATGATAAAAAAAAAAAGAAGAAGTTCTAAATAAAGCGATAAATGAAAATAAATGACTAAAAGGATAAATTTGGATTAATCAATTTGGTCACGAACCTCATTTACATTTGAAATTATGATATTTATGATGTTACCATGAAGTACAAGCATCCACCATTTTTTTCTAGTAATAACTATCCAGGTACGACATTTATGGGTGCGTAACACATCATGGATAGTTACCTTGAAAACTATTCCTGACCACTTCTCCATTTTCTAGCCTTGTGCTTACTTTTGATTATCCATCCAACATGCAAAAAAAAAAATAGTTATCTTCTACTGACCATTTTTCTTATACGATAGAGAAGTGCCTTTAACCCCCATCACATTGTTGCTCTCCTTTGACTTATGTCTAATGTGTTTATACAATTTGGGCCTCTTTGAAGCCTTGAGTCATTAACCCAAACTTAATTGATCATAACTTAATTTGTCTCACTTATTATAGGTTGACTATTAGCAATTGGATTATTAGCCGTCAACTACTAGTCATTAGCTATCAGTTGTCAATCATATGTAGTTAACTATTAGCTATTAGATATTAGTTGTGAGATATCAACTAAAGTGACTGCTTTAACAGCTATCCTGGTTGGCTAGCCCAAATAAGCTATTTTTTTTTTCATTGTCAGTAATAGAATGTATTTTTATTCATTATAGAATAATATGCTAAAAATTTCTCTACACGTTACATAATTAAAATGAATAAAATGCATTCTATTACTTTGAGACTTATTTAAATCAATGATAAAAAAAAAACACTTATTTAAATCATAACAAAAATTAAATTTGACTTTTAGGATGTATTTGTTTGAGAAATTATTTTTATTTTTAAGAAAAGATTGTTATTTTTAAAATAATATAAATAACACAAATATTTAAAACCATCAAATAAAATTGATACAAAGTAATATTTTTTAATTAGTAATAAAATATAAAATGAAAATGAAAAAAGATTCTTAAACGAAATAAAGACATAAATTATATTTCAATGCATTTCATATATTTTTCACTAATGACGAAGTTAATACTGTCAAGTACTTCAAAGGGGAAAATGTATATAATATTACAATAAATTATTCTTATAAAACAAGTTTTAAGCTGAATTTTATGGTTTCTTATCATTTATGAAATCGTGTTAGATAACTTAGATTTTAATATGAAAATATATAAGTTGACTAATGTTACAAATAATTATATATAAAATCTATATATGTATTTAATTTAGCCCAAAAAACTTGATATATCTTATATGTTTATTATGTGACAAAAATTATATATTGTACTTTTGTATATTTGTTTTTTTTTTTATTGAGTCTTATATTTTAGTTGCATATTTCATGCTTTATATTTTTTTTGGGCTTAATTGTACTTTTATCCCTATAGTTTTGTGACTTTACATATTTTGTCCCCATTTTTTTTTTTGGCATATTTTGCCTCTCATATTTTCAAAATTTCACAAATTTTGTCCTTCTGTTAGTTGAGCATCCATTCCATTAGTTGACCCTTAATGTAGCAATGTTGACTACTGACATGACACTCTGATAATGACATGACAAAACTTATGGTGTAGACATTGATTGATGATGTGGTGATTGTGTGTCATTAACATAATGATGTGTGATTAAGGACAAAATGTGTAATATTTTGAAAGTATGGGGCAAAATGTGCAATATTGTGAATGTATGAAGGAAAATGCAAGAAAAATAATAAATGGTAAAAATGATAAAAATGTTGGCATTTGTTGTATTTGAACCTCCCTAAACCATTTTAACCTACAAACACAATCTTCTCACGGACCAAACTATGTCATTACCAATTGCAAACCACCATTTGACTCCCTTTAACCCAACACTACCACCCAAAGCCATGAGCACGTACTCATTTATTATGCACAGAACCTGACTCTCTGAAAAGCTTTGGGTGTGCAAATTGCGATTAGCCATGTATTCACTGATAATCTTTCTTTCATCTACTTTACATAGATATAATGTACAAAATTGCACATACTTTATGTTTTATTTTTATTCAATGCTATTTAATTTAAATCTATTTTATTTTTAGGTATTTAATATTTTTTCCTCTTCTATTCATTTTAAGATTTTATTTGAATTTTTACATATATTTCAAAAGCATTTGGACTGAATTTGGAGATAGTTTAAAATTTTAGAAAGACTTTATTTAAACCAAAACCTTACTAAAATTTGTAGAAGTGATGAAATAATTCTTATAGGTTCTTTAACAGCTTCTTCATTCTATTACAAGCTCTCCATCTATTGTAGCTTTTGACCACAGAAGACAATACATTCTCCTTAATCTTCTATTATTATTTATAAATTAGATCTAAAAGTTTTTTTCGATTTAAACTTCCTAATTTTCTTCTAAACACCAGCAAATCTTTCAAAATAGAATTCCTTGAACTTGAACAAATGTTGATGTCTTATTAATGATCAATCACAAATTCGTGGGACATAAAATTGATTAGTTTGAAGAAAGTATTCCATTTTTATTATTTTCAAAGAGAAAATCGTGATGACTATATTTTAAGTTAATTTTTTTGAAGATGAACCTGTGTGATAGTATTGAAAATTTCAATAAAAATCCTTTAGAGAATTATATAGTACCATTTCATGGCTTTGGGTGGTTCGGTTGGGTTAAAGGGGGCCAAATGGTGGTTTGCAATTAGCAATGACATGTTTAGTCTATGAGAAGATAGTGTTTGTATGTTAAAATGGTTTAGGAAGGTTCAAAGACAACAAATACCAACATTTTTATCATTTTTTACAATTTATTATTTTTTTCTCACATTTTGCTCCTATACTTTCAAAATATTACACATTTTGTCCTCATACTTTCAAAATGTTACACATTTTGCCCTCTAATCACAGCTCATTATGTCAATGCCACATCATTGTCATGTCATCAGTCAATGTTAGTATCAAATATATTGCCACGTCATCATCAAAGTGTTACATTAGTAGTCAACATTGTCACGTTATCGATCAACTAACGGAATGGAAGCTCAACTAATGGAAGGACAAAATTCGTAAAAATTTGAATATAGTAATAAGATTAAGTTGTTGTATGTCTAAATAGGACTTTGTTTTATTATATAGGAATATAGTTGGGTTGTCATTTAAAATTTTGAAATAATCTTTACAATTATTAAGGAAAATGTGATTGATAAAATAAAATTTAGGATGATTATTATACTTATATTGTAAAATGAAAATATTTTGTAGTATTTATTTATACAAATTATATTTTTTATAATAATTATTGCATTATGTAATAATTTTATATAAGAACAAAAGTATATTAAAGCAGAAGTCCTATGAAAAATAAAAACTAAAGTAATGTTTATACATTTTAAGCCATGAAAAAAAAATATTCAATAAGTTTTTTTAAAAAAATAATTTAAACACACATTAAAGTCAAAACTTAACTTGAGGCATAAAGTGGAACTCCTAAAGTCAAAGACTATTGATGGTAAAATATATAAACATTATTTTAGTTTTTAGCTTTTGTAGGACTTCAACTTTAATATACTTTTTTTGTTCAAGCATGTCTGTTCTTAAATTCTAAAACTCATGCAAAATCATAGTCAAATTATAAAACTCGTGCAAAATAAAGTCTAAAATTAATAAAGCAAAGAACGATTATAAGCCCAGCTAAATGTGGAGTTACAATTGATGAAGTAGAAAATAGGAAAAACAATTTAAGGAGAACCTTTCATGTGTTTAGATAACACTTTGTTTTTTTATATAGTAATAGATTGAGTTTTAATGTTGATTTTGAAATTTTACAATTTTATTTTTATTAATAATTTTTCTTTATAATAAAATAGTTAATATAATTTTTTCTTTCCATTAATAATTGATAAAAAAGATATATTTTGTAATTTTATTATAAATAAAAATTTAATAAATCAATACAAATTTATTGTAACATATATATAACATACATTTCCCATCAATTACATGTGTAGAAATTTATTAAATTTTTACTATTTTTTCTTAATTCAAAATTTTTAACATTATTTTATATTTATAATTTATAATTTACTATATAGCTCAAATATTTAGATAAAAATTAAAATTCAAGAGTTTTTGACAGAAAAAAATTATCAAAGTAACTAAATTTACCTAGTTTTAAAAGTAGAACTTAATTGTCTTTAAAAAAAAATTAAGAAATCAAAATCTTATACAATCCAAATGAAAAGAATAAAAAATACAATTAAATCTCATTATTTTATATCGAAGTCCTTAATTTTCTTTTTCTTTTGTAAAAGATAAGTAGTCAAAAGAAAAGAAAATGTACACTTGGTTTAAATATCAAAGCCCAACATACCATTGTTCAAAATTTGAAAAGAAATTTTTATAATCGATAATAATTACATGACTTGATTAGGATTAATTAGGTGTCTAACTTAATTTTAAGATTTTAATGTTCTTAAAAAAACTTTTTAATTTTTTTTAAAAAAAAAGAAGAGAGAGAAATGGGATTTTGTTGACATGTTATTTGACTGTGCAATCACCCTTCCTTTTGGGGAAGGATTGATTAAGTAAAAAATAGGTCGGAAATAATTTAGGAAAAACTTATCACATGTTTAAATGGAATTGTTTTATTATATATTAATAGAAAATAGATAATAGACAACCAAAACTTCTAATACTTCAAAAAATAATAACAGTCAAAATTTAGTTCATTGGGTTTAAATAATAATGAAAACATATTATTGTATTCAATTATTCATATTAGATATCATGCCAAAAAAAATTATTCATATTAGATAAAGATCGGACCAGGTAAAAATCAAGTTTTTGAATAAAATATTAAATCAGATAAACCATGTTTATAACCTGGATATAAGTAATTCACGATCTTGTGTTGAAAAAAGAAAAAAAAAGGAAAAAAATCAGCATGAATCATTGGCTCACTTCTTTACATTTTATATGTTTATAAAAAATTCATCTCACAATTGAAAAATGTAAACATAATGACTTTCAATTTTAAATAAACCTACAAAATTAGATCTGTAATTAAAGAAATAATCGTTGACCTTGTAGAGCCATTTATGACACCCTTTCATATTAAAATACAATTACAAAATTGTGGCATACATATACCTTTTGGCAGTGGAGACAATTCTTCGGTTCAAGATCCTCAATTTCTTTTTGAATTGTATTAATTTTATTATTTTTTTTATCTTATGCATTAAGTACATAAAATTAAAAACATCAAAAATAAAAAATTAATATAGTAAATAGTTTTTATATTTACAATATAATAAATTCTTTTTTGGGTTAATTATGTTTTTTGTCCCTCATTATAAGTCTAACTAGTCTTAATCCTTAGAAAATTTTCCCATCCTGTTTTTAGTCCCTATCGTTACACCATTCCGTTAAAGTGTGATGTGTCTTCCATGTTGGCAAATGAGGACTTGCCAGGTGTTAAAATGTGGTCACGTGGCGGACACATGCAAGCCACATCAAGTTATTTTTAAAAACTTGCTAATTTTTATTTTCTTTTCAAACGAATTGATTAAGAAGAGGGTTTTATGTGTGTGTGTGTGTGTATTTGTATTCGTCAAGTGTTGGTCGTTTACGTTCAGGTGAAGGTGTCGGACGACTGTGGTTGTGCGAGACTGTGAAAGAACAGGGCGGAGGAGAAGGCAGGTAGAAGAGGGTGCATATTGAAGCTGATTAAGGATGGCAACTTGAAGGAGTAAGGGGATCACTTTGGCTTTAGAGGTTTTTTGTCATCGGAAGGGGTTGTGGGTTCGTCATACTCAGCTTCATTTAGGACTATTGCGGGTTGGAGGAGGTGTTATTGTGGTGATAAAGAGGTGTTGGTAACCTCTCAAAGCATGAGGAACCCAGGAAGGATGTTCTAGGGTTGCCCTAATTGGAAGGTAAGGGTTATTGCATGTTTCGTGGTCACCTTGTTGAATCCCATTTTGGTTTGTCAGCTGTTTATTCTATTTTTATTTTTTGTTGTTGCAGAAGATAAGACATTGTGACTATTTCAAATGGACTGATGTAGATGACGAAGGTGGTAGTGATGGGTTGGAACAAGTGGTTTCACAGGCCATGAAGAACAAAAGAGAAGGGTTGCAAAGTTGCAGAAGAAACTTATTGTAGAAAAAAAAGGAAGGGGATTTATATTCTGTTGTTTGCTGGATTGTCATGGCTGTTCACATTAGGTGGAGGCATGACTTGTTTGATGAAATGTTCATGAGGCAGAGGAGTGGCAAAAGAGGCTAACTGTGTTTATTGTTGTTTTTGTGATAAAAAATGTCCATTTTGTTGTAAGAAGGTTAAGGGATTGTCAATTTTTTGGTTAAAGTGTTTGGGTTGGCAATGTTAGAGCATTTTTTGTAAGGGTGATTAACTTATTAGCTTTTGACAGTGTATGTTTGAGGCCACATAGCTTTGTTGAATGGATGGTCAAAATTAACTCAATTTGCTTTCTTTTGTATTAAATTGCTTTTTTGAATTGTCACATTCATACAAAAATTAGTATTTAACTTTGAAGTACAATTGTATGAATGGTAGATGGGGTCACACTTTCATCACTTGTAAGAATGTTTAAGTAATGCTTAACTCTTTTAGGATAAGATAAATGTTTAATATTTGTGGCCAGTGCTTGAATGAAGGGGTCCACAAAATTTATGGCTTTGCTGTGCACATATGCAACACTAAATTCTTGATCATCATAGCTGCGTGTGTTTTGCTCTTTAGTGTCAAAGTTTCGAACCATTTGAAACCATGACAAATGAATATAATACTAAAAAGCTAGTAGAATGATAAAGCGAGAAATACATGGATATTGCTCGGAGTTAAAAATCAAATATTTCATGAGAAGTATATGGATAAACAAAGTGAGATGAAAGTAGTCCCATATTGTTCATTAAGATCAGGTCTACAACAAGTCACATTCACGTGAAAGATTCACATCCAAAGTCCTACTTTCCTTGGATGCAAGTCTTTCGAGTACAAGACGTCTATCCACTATACCTCCAAAAAAAATAACCCATACATCCAGATGACATCAACACTCACATCCCATGTATGTCAAAAACATAATGTAGACCATATATTAGTCATTCAAAAAAATCGTAACCAGGACACCTAAAATTCCTTAAACACAATTACATCAAAAAACCAAACTCATAACAAAACAACACTCTCCCAAAATAACTTCACCTACATGCCACATAATCACAGTATCTGTGCATAGGTCTTCCTTGTCACTTTTGCTTCATGTTCATGATTTTTGATGATGAAACAACTTCCTACATAATTGTGTTCATAAATGTTAGAGTAATATTGGTGGTCACTCAATGTCAGTTAATCATGTAGTAAATTTCAGGTATTGAAAGCTTACATGAGTTTCATAGAAAGCTTTGTATTCTTCTTTCAGTTCATTCAACTAACTCGTATAGGGAATCAAAGGCACACTATTCTCATCCCATTTGTCACAATTCTTACCCTGAGAACCAAGTGGATATTGTGTTTATAATGTCATTGTGTAATTAAAACAATAAAGGAATAATTGACCGTACATGTGTATACTACTATCTCATTTATTAAATCCATACACTTTTTCGCCAATTCAGCCATTGTTGGCAGTAGAAGTTGATTCCATTTTTCTTGATTTAACATCTATCCTGGCAGCAGCCCTCTGCAAACAATGTATAAGTAAAATATTTCAAGTGAATGTTTCCATAAAGTTCAAACCTAACATGTAATTGATATTATATAAGTATATATTGGCCTTATTTCCTCTAGGTTTGACAATTGGTTTCGTAGTGATCTTACATGACCTAACATGTAATTTGTCTGCACTAGTTAAAAAGTTAACCACACCAGCTTCTTGGACTTTAACATGTTCAACAAATATATCAGCTTCATTCCCAGTAGAAATAGCATAACTTGCTAATTCTAGGGCATGCTTATCATCACACAACTCAAATAGTCCACCTTTAAAATATTTTTCTTTCTATTTCCACCACAATTTGAAGTCACCTAAATAGCCCAATTCCTTCACTAGGCTAACAACTTCAAAATAGGACCAAGTGTCCTCATCTAAGTTGTGAAATGCAGTGACATTTACATCTTTATATAGCAAATGGGGTTCCTTTGAAAAAGAACCCCTGTGGTGGACCACAACTGTAAAGTGCATTGCTACAATTTTTTTTTTAATATTACCACCATTTTTTTAAAAAAATAATTAAATTTAAAATATAAAAACCAGTCACACATGCATGACTACAACACAACTACAGCACTACAGCTACAGCGACAAAAAAATTGTTAAAGTCCAATATAAAAAAACATGCTTCCACTGTTGCACACATGCTCACATATATGCACACATACAATGACAAATTTGACACAGGTCTAAGCCCCATGTGCTTTCAATACACACCAACCCTATTAAAGGCAGCACATGACATCGACAAAATGGGACCACAAACATAAATTATGTTTCGCTTTTTCAAAAAATCAAACACGTAGAATGCACAAAGAGGCCCTTCACCTTGGTTAGCCAAGCAGGATCACACACGACGAGGACGAATCTCCTCTACGCTTTCTACTACACTACAGTCACTGCAATGGAGGACGAATCTCTGCCCTTCACGCCTTAGGTTTTCGTCGAAAGAAGAACAAAAGGGACAAGACAACATAGAATGGGAACAACAATATTCCTAAATTTGTTTCTTTTATTTAAATTGACACTCACCATTTATTTTTGTTTTGGTTTTTCTTTTTAATAAGATTTAAAAAATAATCAATTTAACTTTGATTACATTAACTTAATTAAATGTTTATTACCTAACTATGTGCTTAACCCAGTGCTTCTTATACACCACATTAGCTCACTCATACAGCTAGCAAGTCCCCATTTGCTAGCATGGAAGACACATCACACTTTAACAGAATGGTGTAACGGCGAGGACTAAAAATGGGATGGAAAAATTTTCTAAGGACTAAGACTAATCAGACTTATAATGAGGGACTAGAAACAGAAATCACCAAAAAATGAGGGATGAAAAACATAATTAACCCTTCTTTTTTTAATAACTTTTCAACCCCGTAACCTATATAAATAATATATACCATAAAAATACATTTCTATCCAAAGAAAAAGGACTACAACGACAATAATCTATTAATCTGGCTGATAAACCTGCATCAATGTATTATTGCATTAATCGATCCATGAACAAAATGGATAATGCCATGTCAAGTAGTGAAAAAAACACTTCAAACAAGATAAAAGTGTGTTAAAAAAATAAAGTGGAATTGCCCTCACCGCAATATTGCCCACCAACGAAAAGCTTGAGACCATTTCCAAAAAACTATATATAGTGATCTTTGAATTTCTCTTGACAATCAATATAGAAAATCATTTTTTATATTTTTTTCAAAATTAATATAGAAAGTATTAACTTTTTATATCGCCTAATTTTATGTTTGCTTGAAAAATGATCTAAAATATCGAAAACAAACTATTGTTGAAAATATTTTTTGTACTAGTGCAAGAAACATAACAAAAGTTTGGTCAGGGTAGAAAAAATTATAAATAAGTATGAGTTATCCATTCAAAATGATTTCAACATTTTTGATGTAGTCCCTCGTTTTGTTTCCATTCCCTTATTAGTTGATATAATTACTACAAATTTCTTACATGAGTTCTAATTAGGCTATTAGACCCCTCCCTCATAAAAAAAAGAGTGTGTTTGTTTCACGGATTAAAAGTTGATTCTCGGAAATGTAAACATGGGAATGTAATATACCCATATTTGTTGCAAGTTTTGCAAAATTATTTCTGGGTATTGTTGATTTCTGGAAAAGTTGTAACTCCTTTTTTTACCATATTTTCCTACATTTCTATTCTCATGAGGAGGGGTGGGAAAGTGATATTCCTATGGGAATATAGGTAGTTATTTTTTTAACACACTTGTAACTTCTATTTTTATTCATTTTTTATTTAAATTATTTTGAACTTTCAAAAATATTCCTAGGAATATTAAAATGTAACCAAACATGTTTTTAAATATACCCAAGAATAACATTCCTGGTTATAACATTTTTGGGAATGTGAGACTTGGAAAAATAATATGATACCTTGAAATAAACACCTCCAAAGTGAGGATAATGCAATTTGGGCATTTTTAAGAGGAGATGAAATATTTTATTTTTTTAAATGTTATTTCATACGAAAAAAGATTTTTTTAAGAGACTAGTTGTTTTGTATTATTCATACAAGTTTCATAAGGAAGACTTTTTGTGATATTTATCAGGAGTTTAATGGTCATGTGTTGTGTAACGACCCAACTGTCACTACTAAACAACCATACTAAACATACACCTTATCCACATATCAGACGAATAAAATCAATTCAACATCATGTCTGTATATAAGTCATACATATCAAATGAAAGATTCACCTATCTCTCTTATCACCATACATGCATATTTGTATATCTGTCACCATCATGTCATACACAACAATGGGATAACACCAGCCCATATCAAACATATCAAAACATACATCATTAGGGAAACGGGATACAAAACTCACTCTCTATAGCTGGTCAATCTATCCAATCCCATCAAAATAAAGAAAACTGAAAAATACATCAAAAACAGCCAAGAACTTGGCTCTATAAGCCAAACATCTCCAGTTCTCGGCTCTATCCTCAGCTATGAGTCGCCGGACCCACTAAAGCCTCGCCATTTGCTCCCACGCCATAGGACGTGATCATCATAGGCACATCAGCGCAACAACAACAATAAAACAACCAACAACAACAAAACACGGCAAGGGTAAGCTTACTACAACAATGGCATAGCATATGATTATGGAAATCATCAACAATTCACAACATTCAATCACAAGTATATGGCACACCATCATATATCCAGAGTTCTCAACATCTACATATAGATGTACATATATAAAGCAAACATTTACATGGTAAAGAGTTCTCAATCTAGAACTCTATATCACAACTAATCAGTCACAACTATGTCAATGCATGATGACACTACTCTCGAGAGATTTACAACATATCGGGTGATCAGCCAGGTCTCACCCTCTACTATGGCCTATCTAAGCACCATTTAGGGATTGTCAAACTTTGATCTACGGAAAAGCTTAGTGGTTTGTCAGGATAAGTGTATGTGGGTGGTGGTTTATCGCGACACAAGGCCTGCATCACCTTGGCCTCCTGCGGAGTAGCCCATCCACTCATCCCCGAAGGGCCATCGTCAGCTGCCCCACGTCTTATTCAGCACTAGGTTGGAGGCCTATCTGAGTACCAACTCTAGTCACCATCCAACTTACGTGCCTACCAGTACCACAACACGAGGTCCATCGTCAGCTACCTTAGCCACCAACTATGCATGAATGCATGTACTACACATTATCAACCACAACCAATAAACATACAACATGTATATATGTATATCAATACAACTAGTGACAAAGAGGTCCATCGCCAGCTACCTCCCATGACCACTCACACCATCAACATCATACTACAACTAATAAACATACAACATATATATGTATATCAATACAACCATCAACTCTATCACAATAGTCATCATATCATGTATATGTATCAACATAACACCACGTGGCCTACTCAGCACCACCTGTGGTCCAACAATCACCATCAACACCATGCACGCCCAATTCGACCCCTTACATGGTCAATAGGTAAGGCCCTATCCAAGCAACCCACCTCATGAGAAACCTCATATAATAATATCATACACAATCAAGTAGAGGTCCTATCTAAGTAACCTTCTACTTCACAACCAATCCAACAATCAACTATAATTACAAAACAAAAACCTTCTGTGAAAGCCATTTGGAAGATTAACAACCTTGAAATTCATAAAATTTCACAATTTGAGATGAAAACTTTAAAATCTACAATAGTACATTCAGTTCTAGAATAACAGATTATGTACTGTAGCAATAGATTTCGTTTTTTTTTTAACAGTACATAATCGATTATTCTACTGTATAATCAATTATTTCAGAAACCGAGTCACGAAAATAGTTTTCTGGAACAGTACATAATCGATTATCAGATGCTCATAATTGATTATTTCCGAAACCAATCACAAAAATAGTTTTCTGAAACAGTAGATAATCGATTATTAGCTACCCATAATCGATTATCTGCGACGATTTTCGAAAAAAACGTGATTTTCAACGGAGAAATTCGAACTTTTCAACCAAATAACATAGATTTTCAAATCAATGGTGTTCCAACAACTTCAATCCACCTCAACCAAGTTTGATACAAATCAAATCACAATCAATTCAACATTTTATCACATCATCAATTTTTCATCCAAATCTCAAAATTTCTTCTTCAAAACCCATTTTCACCCAAATCCCACAAAATAACAACATCCACAGAGATTCAACCGATCATAAGGTAAGAAATCAACATACCAATAGTTATTAACACAAAATAATCGATTTGTAAGCTTCCCTTACCTTTAAAAGTCTCTGAATTTGAATTTAGGTTCTTTAAGAATCCGATGTTCTTGAGCCAAAATCTTTCATAGATGATTCTTCCTCTTACCACAATCACTAAACCGAGCCCAAAATCCCCTACTACCCTTGCTAACTTGAGAGATTCTAGAGAGAGATTGAGAGAGCATTGAAGAGAGAGAAAGCATAGAGAGAGAAAGAAAATGGGAGAATGAGGGATTCCTCCCTCCCCTTCCTTTATACCCGATCTCCCTGGAGTTCTCACATGGACTTTTGGCCAACTAAGGCCTAAACCTCACCAAGTCACTTCTTTTATCTCAAAACTGGTCTAACTTAACGGTTTTCTCTCAAAAATCCAAAATCATTCTCACAATATATCTAAATTGGCTAAAGCACATATCTCAAAATTCCTAAATTCAAACCATAATTTCAAACTAACAACTCACAACCGTCATCACATACAACTAACACCACACAACAACAATCTATTTATTTGTTTTAAACACCATAATCACATATTAATTTTCACTTTTAGTTATTAAACCACTAAATCATGCATTAAGAAAACATGGCGTTATACATTGTCAGTGTAAAAAGTTTTACACTGTCATTCAATCAGAAATCACCATTACTATGACTTTTAAAGTATTTATTATAAAAGTCAACAAACATACAATAAATGGTGGTTTGTGATTGGATGACAGTGTAAAACTACTTTACACTATCAGTGCATGACTATTAAACTCTATTTATCATAGTAATATTATTTATGTAACAACTTTTTATAATAGTTTTATACATTTATTTTTAATCTCTTTCGGTTATATTACTTGACAAATTTTTATTTTCTCTTTTTATTTCTGTCATTTACATAAAAAATTTATGAGAAAATAGATTATGCACTAACAGCGTAAAGCAGTTTTGCACTGTCATCTAATTACAATTCACCATGTATGATAAGTTTGTTAACTTTAATAATAATTATCCTAAAAGTGACATTAAAGCTGATTTTTGATTAGTTGACAGTGTGAAATTTTTTACACTGACAGTGTATGACAATTAAACTCAAAAATTATATCTACTTATTTTAGTTTATAGTCTTCGCGGTGAACCTTTTATTGGATCCGTGAAAATTTATGACATGGGAATTGGGATGGGGGATCATTTTGAATATGTACTTCCCTTACATAAAATTTTATTTTATTTTTCTCCTCATTATTCTTTTTTTATACATCTTTCTCTTTATTATTCTATAAAAAGATATTCGAGTTTGATTAATTAATTAGTTTGACCAATGTATTAGGTTTAAATTTTTTTGACCAATTGTGGTTTACATGTCATGTTTCACGATGTGTGATTTTGCTACCGACACGTACATCTTGCTAACGACGCTACCCGTTCAATCAGTTGTCAAGGGGTTTGAACAACGCACACAACAATGAATTTTTTAGTGTGTGACTGGTGGATTCATAGTTGATTTGAGGGTATTTCTATAACAATGATAAAATTCTAACCTAATTATTCATAAACAAATCATTAAGAAATAAAATATACATATAAGTAAACAGATTAGTAATTTTTTGAATCTTGTCAATTTGAGTCGAATAAAAATACTAAAAAAGATATTTTTTTATTAAATTTTAATGCAATTACACTTTCAACTTTTAAATTCAAAATTACTAATTAAGTTAGAATATTTTTTTACTAATCAATTTAGATGATAATTTGTTTTAGTTTACATTTTTTGGTGTACTTTTCACTTTACATTTTTAATATCAATTAATTACAAACAAAAATAATTTAAAATAATTAAGGATAAATAAATACAATTGCATTGTCATGACTCAAATTCAAAATTACTAATTAAGCTAAAATAATTTCCTTTCAAGTGATTTGGACGTTATTTTTTTAGTTTACATTTTTTGATTTACTTTTTTAGTTTACATTTTTAATATGAATGAATTACAAACAAAAAATAATTTAAAACAATTAAATATAAATAAGCTTTTGATTAAAGCAAGATTAATGCACATCCCAAAATGAGATACATCAGAGTGGATGGAAGAGAGATAAAAGTAAAAAGAAAAAAAAGAGTAAAAAGAGAGCATGATAGATGTGACAATTGATAAATAATGTGATAGAGAATGAAAAGAGAGATCCAAAGAAAATGAGGTGAAAATGAGATGCAAAACAAAGTGAATGAGTGTTTATAATTTTTTGTATGATTATTTATGTTTGAATATTGGTCAATGGATAATTTTTAAAAGAGTTTAATAGACATGATTGTCATAATAAAAGTTTTTACACTGTTAATCGATCAAAATGTATCATTAAGATTCTTAAAATAATTGTTATAAATGTCAACAAACTTACTATATATAACAATTTGTAATTAAACACCATATAAAAAACTTTTACATTGTCTGTATTATTTATTCTTATTAAAATGTTATACACCATTTATAATTAATAAAATTTGTTATAATTAGTAAATACTTCTGTTTCGCAAATATGTTAATTTTCTAAATCACATGTATATAAAAAAACTGTTAAAAAAGATAAAGTTCACTTTAATATTTTCTACATCATTTATGATTTTGATTATTATCTAAGAAAATGAACACCTATGGTCATATATCAGTTTAGTGTAAAATTAGACGAAAAACCATATTGTTTTGAATAAAAAAGATAACATTAGAGTATTTTTGAAAATTATAAAATTTAATTGAATCTTTTTGAAAATTATAGAACCTAATTGAATCTTTTCCTAATAAAGAGGCCATTAAATAAAATAAATAAATTAAAAGACTAAATTAACAATTTAACCTAAATAATACATGCCATAAAAAATACATTTCTATCCGTAGAAAAAGGACTACAAGTCTGCAACGGTAACAATCTGTTAATCTGGCTGATAAACTTGCATCAATGTATTATTGCATTAATTGATTCATGAACAAAATGGATAATGCCAGTATGCCACGTCAAGTAAGTAAAAAAAACAAAAAAACAGATCAAACAAGATAAAAGCGTGTTATAAAAATGGGATTGCCCTCACCGGAATATTCTCCACCGATGGAACGCTTGAGACCATTTCCCGAAAACTATATATAGCGATCTTTGAATCCCAAAATTTGCCCTAGAAAATCTCCAACAGCCGCAACATGCTCCTTCGCACCAAACACCCACTTTCTCTCTCCTCACTCCAAATTCGTGCGCACACTCGCCACCGCCGCCACCACCACCGCCAGATTCGCGAAGGGGTTTAGGTTTCCGTCCATGGATGCCGTCGAATTGCCGTTACCAGTTGACGTGGCAGCCACGCCCAAATTGATGGGATCCGAGGGTTTCTCGCTAATTCAAAATGGTTTCGCTCATTATCCTTGCCCCAATTTTATTTCCATTTCTTTTATTTTCTCGTTTATGTTACCGAGTTATCTTTATTATTTTACCCTTATGTTGCTTTTTTTTGGTATTGCTGTGTGTGTGTATGAGCATGTGTCGTTGGCTTTGTGGTTTTGGTGATTTGATCTGTGCTATTATGTTGTTTGTTTGCTGGTGGGTTTGGCCGTTATGAAGTAATGCAAATTAAGAGGCTGGGAAAATGTAATTGCTACCACGAAGTTGCCTTTTCCATTATTTAGATAATGATTTATGCGTTCTTGTACTTTCTTTGACTGGGATGTTCATAAATTCCACATCATTATAACTGAAAATGAAATTAGTGACAAGTGCTCTGTATAGTTCTTACACTTGTCAATAATATCCATTAGATAGATAACGGAAGGTTGAACTTGATGTTGAATATGGAAACATCTTGATATTATTTGTTTGATTAACGGGAGAGGAGGTTGTTGGAGTCTATATTTGATGCATGCCATATATGTGTGTTAGTCAAGCGTTGGGAGTTGGGGGGAATTCTTCTTAGTGGTGGGGATGCTCACTCTCTTTGCTCAATGCTTGGATTCGAGTCATCCCCCAAACACATGGTGAGATTGAACCAATGTGTGTCTTTTGCACTTTGCAGTTGTTTAACTTTAAATAGCCATTACTCTAATTGTCTTCTTAAGTAATTATCCAATGCTATCTGATATCTGTTTCGTGAATGCATGCTGTATTGGTTGAATTGTATCCTTTTCGGTTTGGGTTTAGCCTATTAATTTCAGTCTTAATTTGTCATGTACTCATCATCTTTTTGCTTTTTTCCCCCCATTATTACAAGGTTTTACCGACTGGCTGTTATTGTGCCAGATGTTGCAAATATAAAAACCGTGGCTGAGTTTCCCTCCTGCAATAAATTTGTAGAAAATCAACTCTCTAAGAATTCTAGTCAGCTGCCCCATCTCAAGAGTGAAGAGGCGACCAAAAATATGCCTAGTGATAATGGCAAAAATTGTCCTGTAATTACTTCCAGATTGGAAGGTGTACCATTACAACGAAAAGCAGCAAAATTGAACAGGAGTAATAGTTCAAGTTCAAAGAGGCCACGGATGTCCCAATCAGAAGATTCATTGAGCCCTAATGGAATTGTAGAGTCAAAGGATATTTCCGATAAAAGTGGATCACATAATATAAACTGTACTTCTCCAGGTATCCTCCCCCCAAACAAGCCATCAATGGCTTTCTATTAATAAGCTCTTAACTTTTTTGTTCCTTGATTTTCTTTTGATGTAGAGAAAAGTCAATTACCAAAGCAAAAGAGCAATGCTAGTAAGCGTGGTGATAAGAGGAATTTTAAAGTGCCTTCTGCAAAGGCTAAATTTGAGTCATCCTCCATAAAGATGGGTGCATCAATCTTCAGTTCTACTAGTGGGGGGAGCAACTTTTTTGGTATGTAATGTAATTATTGGGCCTATTGTTCTCTTCATGAATTTTTCTTTTCTACGTGTTATTTGCTGTGCATATTGCACATTGTGATTGAATGATAGCTGGGAGCTCATTAAACCTGTTTGATATCTGATTTATATGTTTATAGCATTAATTATTTAAGTTATCTAACAATTAAGGTCATTCACTCATTCCATTTAATATTTGAGAAAACTCATCTGAAGTTGTCTACCTGACTATTCTGCTATAAGGATATAAATTGTGTATTCTTTTTCAAAAACCATGTTCATGACACAACTGAAGCCTTTTCTTTTACCACTGTGGTTGTGATGATATTGAAGCCAGAAACGGGTCTATTTTGATTATGTGCTTATCCAGGTTAAAGGCAATTAGACATATTTTATATTGCTTATAACAAATATACTTGAACTGCAGTCTTCTTACAATAATGCCTTGATTTCTCAAGAATTTCACCTTATTACATTATTATTCTTGAATCTTGAACTCAATATCATTTTGGCTATACTTGTGCCACTATGGAGGCAGTTTACTAATGTTCAATTCTTTGCACTTGTAGAAGTTTAGAGTATCATTCATTATTGTTTAATTATACTTTTCACTTTTCAGTATTCATTTCTAAGCCAGCTCTATATTCGAGCATATCAAAATTTTGGCTTCCTAATAATATGATTTTGTATCGGTTAGCTATATGCCTGATAGCTAGTACCTAACTCACATGCGGTTACATCAGCAAATGATATATGTTCTGACATCATTAATCTACTATTCCAAGTAACAAATATAAGCTGTTTAATTAGTACTTAAGAGTTTAATAAAGTTCAGATTCTCTACCAGAATACTTTGTTTGGGTTCTTTTATGCTTTATAGCTGTGATTACTAAGTGAAACTTAAATAAATTTGAATGGATTTTTTCGGAAATTTTTGCCAGGGCTATATGGTCTGAAACATGATTTTCATGATGTCACAAAGCTTATGGATGAACTGCCATTAGATGAACTCCTTAGGGGCACTTTTGACTGCCCCATTTTAAGCAAAGATAAAGGGAAGAAAACATCAAATATGAACGAAAGTTTTCTGAATTCAGTTAGAAAGGCATGCTCTATCCTTCAGTTCCCGAAACCTGTTCAGTCCCAAAATATGGCTGAGATGGATTACTCCTCCAACATGAAAATGTCCACTTGCCAATTGAGCTCAGTTTGTGCAGTAGAAAGTGTTGGTAATGGGGATAAAGAGCAGTCTTGCACAATAGATATGTCTTCATGTCAGAAGGTTAGTATTAAATGTTTCCAGTATGCATTCATTTTTTAATAAAATAAAATTTGAATTTTACTGGATTGCTGCATATATTCTACATAAAGGTTGCGGTAGCTGCACCATCATATTTGGCTTCTCCAGTCGCTAAAACTTTTTGCTTTTGCTTGGTCAATGCCTATACTAGTATACTTCCACTGATAATAAAACTGTATATAATGTTAATGTCGTTTTGTACTTACTAGCGCTTGACATCCAGGACCCTTGTAGTGAAACAGAAAGTACAGCTAGTCCACTTGACTTCCCATTGCATCAACCTAAGGATGTTTTGGAACAGATTGCCCTCCATCCATTGCGGGATTTGGAGTCTTTGCTGCTTGATGTGTCCAAGCTTACTGTTACCACAAAGAATAGTAATGACCAACGTTCAGGCAAGCAGGTGTCTCGTCGGCCAAGCCTGCCAGCCTTTCCATGGTCACATGCTTTTGGTGGCCATTCTAGAACTAATTCTGACACAGTGAAGTTATCAACAAGTAGAAGCATGTGCCAAGGTAAATGGACGAGGATAGGTGTCATTGCTAGCTCTACAGATACTGATCGCGGTTCCTTCACAAACCTTGATTCCTTCAGTTATGATCAGAGCCTTGTTCCTTCATCTGGTCGTTCAGACAAAAAAAATATCACAACTTTATTTGCTAACCTTCCTTTCCATCAGTTGGGTTCTGCATCTTCTGTATCATGTTCAGAAGATTCTCAGATTAAAGCAGGTAAATGTTTTTCTTAGGCTACCTGAATTTGTTACTGATTATATCTACTTTCTTTAAGTCTTCTCTGCTCCGCCTTCTCTCTCTTTCTCTCTCTCTCTTGGAATCATCTGACTGATCTCTGTCCTGGAAATACAGAATTTGGAGGCCAAGTTGATACTAAAGAAAATGGTATGTTGGTATTGAGAACAACACATCTTTTGCACTTGTACACTTGTTTGACTATTTTGTACAGCTGTTTTTTTTAACCTAAAAAATTTGCTGAAGTTTCTAGTAGAGCAATACCTTCTTCTTAACATTTTTGTTTGTGACAGATGAGCGTTGTCCAAGAATATTAAGTGCTGCACAAACTCTCTGTGAAATTGCAACCCACTCACCGAGGCAGAGCTCAGATGGAATTTTAAGATGGCAAAGGAAAACTTCACATAAGGCCATGAAAGCTTGCCACTTTAAATCAAATGAGAAGCTTGAAGAAATGTCTACAAGACCAATTTCAATGATCGGATCTGACATAGTGGCCAGAAGTGCGGAGCAGATAATGCCCTCAAAGAAGCCAAGGCTTTCCATAGTCGAGAATAAGAACAGTGGTCACTCCAATAATGTTAAGAAAGGACACTTTGTGTGGCCTATTTCAAAATCAAGTAGATCGTTTCCTAGTAAACAAGTTAGAGACTCGTTTGTGGAAAACAAACGTACCAATGCCAGCATATTGAAGCAACATTGTATGATGCCCCCGCCTGCTAGGGATTTGGACAAGGCTTATGATGGTCAGCAGCAGGTTGGAAAATTAGTAGTGATGGATTGGAAAAGGGGAAGAGACAACACAGATTGCTCAAACAATTATTGACTGTAGACACATCAGCAGCTGGCAGCTGTTGTGTGATTAGCAAATGTTAGGTTAGTAATAGGCTACTTTGTACATATTGTTATGTTGTGGCTGCAAGCCTGCGATGAATTTGTTTCTAGTGTTCATGTTCAGGGGCAAACATGATTCAAATGTTGTAACATTAAAACAGGTGTATAAAACAGCAGAATTCTTTGCTTACCGCAGAGTACGAAGCATTAGTGAGATTAAGTTCCCTCGTTCTCTCTCTGTGTATCTTCATATGCAACTATCATTCTATAGCATGCTTCTTATACTGGTTTTTGCATGGGGTAATTGCTAAGTTTACTAATGCTAGGTTCGCAGTTTCGGATCCAGATCCTCTCCAGCCTCTCTATCAACACTTCTCCATCCAAAATCTCAACCATACATTATATTCTCTTTCCTCTCCAATTACTGTTTAATAGCAAATTTAAGGGTTTAGATGTTGGCTGCATGAAGGCTGGAGGGAAAGGAGCTGGAGAGGATCCACATTCATTCGCAGCCATGTGCAGGTGTAACTTACAGCAGTGTCCAATATTTGCATATAGCCGTGTTTTAGAAATATGGTAAAATGATAGAGTTCCTTCCTCATGCATTTTGTGCTCCTGGGTAATGGTTGTAGTGTTTATACGTTATTTATTGAATTAAAAAAGTTTTCGTTCTTTTTAAGGCATTTATAGCGATGATGCAGTCTGATGATTTGAACTGTTTTCGTACTCAGCTCACTCAGCCTCTTGAAGAATAGGTAGGAAATGAATTCCATTCCTAAGATATACTTTGACAGATTAACCACGATGTGAATGTACGTGACAGCGGCCTTTCCACGTCAAATGAAAACAACGTGTAAACAGGGGCTTTTTGCTCGACGTGCGTTCAGTGTTCGAAGACGTGAAACCAAACACTATAAATAGTTGACTATTTCATTTCTTTTTATATATATATGTATCTCTCCCGTGCTGATTTACAGTGCCTTTGGGGTAAAATGGCATTCGGATATAGAAACTAGAAATGTGTTACTTTATGAAGAGTATTATGAAAACATTTGATCCAGTAGTAAAACGAGTGCCATGGCAAAGCTAGGATCAAACCCAGGGTGAACAACTAACTGAAAAATCTCTATCCCGA
Organism: Spatholobus suberectus; assembly: GCA_004329165.1. NCBI lineage: Eukaryota > Viridiplantae > Streptophyta > Magnoliopsida > Fabales > Fabaceae > Spatholobus > Spatholobus suberectus. Next base: position 78,890,204 of record CM014733.1, read on the forward strand.
AAGAGGCGTCTTTGCTATTGGCCTCCTTTCTCTTGATTTCAGCTACGGCCCTCTTGGACTCATCCAGCACCTTACATGTCCTATGTGCATAGGAACCTTCAACTGTAAACGCCGCATGTCGTTTATCTGAATCCGAGGCTACGCGGTATACGTAGGCCTGAACCTTGGGTTTGCCGTCTAAAATATTCACACGCTTCCGTACACAACAAACTGGACTCTCTCTTGACTTACCCGACTTACTCCTCGTACTCTGCTTCCCCATTTCCCCTTCATACACAAACCAGCTATCTACTAATCCTAGCTTCTGCAATCAAATAAAATCAACATGTCATCAACAATACCATTTTATAAACCATAGGTAGCATTTTATATACTTAACAAACAAAATATCATCCACAAATTTTAGTTACTGCAATATAATAATGGCTGTATTTCTTTAAAGTGATTTTGCAGCTATAAATTGGACAACTTAGATCACAAACTTTTTTATAAGCACTATAGGAGAAGAAAATAATAAGATAAAATACATTGAATTTTTTTATAAGCTAAAATTAACTTATACACCTTAGCTTGAAGTTAAACGAAAAGAACTTTTAAAGAAGTTATGTACTTAAGTTGTTTTTAGTATAATGCAAGAAGCTCAATTCAATTTATTTTCTTATTTTTTTTTCTTATAAATACTTATAAAGAAGTTTATTCAAATAAGTCCTTAATGTAGGTACTTAAGTATTTTTAGTATTGTTTTCTAATACAAATAAAAGTTTTACTTCAATAATTCGTGTAATAAAAGTTTGTATTGAAGGTTAGTATAAATTATTAAGATGAAACTTCAATTTTAATTAAAGGATTACACAAAAAAACACCTAAAGAACTGTATCGAAGTTGTCTTTGAAGGAAATTTTGCCATTTTATCGTTTCTTTATTTGCTTCGATCCTTAGCTACAGGCTTAAGTCTTGCACAGAAAAAGTGATCAACTTATGCATTAAAGCGTAGAAAGAGTGGATGTCATACATACCCTGCAGCGGCGCATGGTGAGGACAGAGTTTCCTGAAGCGTCCATAAGAATGACTTCGTTGGGGTGCACGATGTAATTGTCAACTCGATACACCAGGTCTCCATATGAGTCGATCACCGTGAATCCTTTACAACTAATCACAAGGGATTTTCTCCAAACTGTTAGCGTTAAGGACGTGCACAAACTTCCTTCCGTCAAAGGGTACTTGTTTCTCTCCCCATCATGCTCACTCTCTTGTTCCTCGTGCACTGCTCGTGATAGAAATTTGAACCTAGAAAACACCTTCATGGATCTCTGCTCTAACTCTTTCTATTTCCTTCAGTCTGTGGTTAACACTGTCTTACTAATGACTATCTAGTTAGCTAGACTCTTTCATTCAGCGGAATCTTTCTAAGGGGTTATATTATATTTATAGCCACAAGGTCTACGTGTTCACGCCACTTGTAATGGACACGTTTCCAACGAATAAAATAGATGGAGTTGGTCTACAATTCTGCTTCTAGCACAAAGCCAAGGGCGACAATATGGGTCGATTAGCCGTTAAGCACACAGGAATTTTTGGAGGCTAGTATGGGACGAGAATGTTGATGTGTCTTTCTGGAAAGTTCCACGGTCTAGGACCAGATGCATTGGTTTCTTCACTTCTTTGACTTTTTTCTCTCACTTTTGTAATTTTCATTTTTTCTTTTTAAAAGAAAGGAGCTAATGGTCGCAATTTGAAATATTAAAAAGACTGCTTGGTAAACTCACTTGCATTCACATTTGATCACACTCTGTCGGAGTTAAAATACATATTCACTTTTGAGGCTTTCTTAATACAGATTTGTGTGGTGATAAAAAAGAGCAATAGTATCTAAACTCTTAAGTGAATAAGGAAAGTGAAAAAAAAAAAAAGAGATAAAATGGAAATTTGAATCTTTCAAAGATCTTGGAAAATAAAGTTAGGTCAGTTGGACTGAGATATTCACATATATGAAGGATACAGTATAACTGTCAAAAATAAATTTGATCTTATCATTCATGTAGGATGCGGGGTGATAATTGAAAGATGTGTAACGAATTTATAAATTTAGTCACGGGGGATCAATTATAAAAGTTGTAGTAAATGAACATTTATTCCACTAAAAAAATACACGCAACATCATATGATGCTCTTTCTCACAGGCATCAAGAACTTGGCCCCCAAATGATTTTAGTTTGTCCACTCGAGAATTAATGTTAATATATTATAGTTACGGATTTAAATAAAAAAATTTGCTGAATGACTTTAGTTATCCACCGTCCTTACCTTAAATTATTTGAGCAACTGCTAAAATTATGCACACATTTTTTTTTTCTGGATTAGATGGGTTAAAAGAAGATATTTCGAAAGATTCAAGGAGAACACTGTTGATGATGAAGTCCTTAATAACGGGTGTTGGAGAATGGTGACACGTGGGCCGGCAAGGTTGCATCATGTTCACGTATCTCAAATATTTTTTTCAAGGGTCGGAATGCTTATGTTTCTTGGCTACGTATGCTCTTGCGAAAGAGACGGACAAGGGTATCCAGAAGTGATTGAAATTATAGAGGGAGGACTGATCACCACTGAGCTATAGAGTGATCAAAGAAAATTTGTCATTTTCCAAACAAAACTTTTTGACTAATTTTTTATAGCAATTGACTAAATTTATTTCATTATCGTAAGTAAACAAAGCAAAGGACATGTGTAATGGGCCCATTTGCAAATTGCACGTGATAGATTCTACAAATAATTAAGGCAGAGGTTAATTGTTGCTGTAAATTAACGTTTCGTTTGGAATGGAAGAAACTGAGCGGAAAGATCATGAAGGGAAAGAATAGAACTCAAAATTAACCCCTTTCTTTGTTCGGTATCTATATGAGAAGAAAAGAAACATTTAAAAGTGAGTGGGGTTCATTATGTTTACGATCTTTTTAATTTGAAAATAAAAAAGCACAAAAAGTGACTGAGAGTTAAAAAAATACCAATTTGTCTTTATTATTATATACTTTATTTTTTTATCAAGAATCTTTGTTATTATATATATATATATATATATATATATATATATATATATATATTATTTTTATACAACTAAATAAGGAAAAAATTATCTTTTTTATTTTTTTATTTTTTACCCTACCAAATAATCTATAAAACATTTTACTTTTTACTCATTTTCTTTTCTTTCTCTTTCTCTCTCTTTTTTTTCCTTTCACTTTCTTTTTTAAACCAAATATATCCTAAAAGAGAAAGTGTGAACACCCAATTTTATCCGGGTAATTGTAACTTAAAATAAATAAATAATTGGGTTAAGTATGTTTATTTTTTACTCTTGTTAGGCTAGTCTGTAACTAAATTTCTTGTTAAATTAAAAGTTTTAAGCCCATGACTATACGTATTCATGCATAATGGTACTTTAATTCTTTAAGAGTTCATCATCATTATAGAAAATAAATACAAAATAAATAATAATAATGAAAGAGAGAGAAGAGTCAGGACGGTTACAAAATTCTTATTAAAGATGGGGTAATAAATAGAGAAAAGGAAGATGAAGGAAATGGGGGAAAACTGTTACAAATTGATATTAGATTTTGGGTTTACAAATAAGGAAAAAAAATAGAAGGGGCAAGGGGGTAGACAGAAAAATAGAGAAAAAAAAATGTGAAAAGACTGTTGAATGAAGATGAAGAACTGATCAAGAAAAAAAGTTGAAAAACGTGAGAAAAAAAAGGGAAAAGGTTGTTGGATTGAGAGAAGAGTACAAAAGAGAAGGAGAACACTATCATTGAGAAAGCTATGAAGGTATTTGGATTTTCTGTACACTCCGATCATGTGAAATCCTATGCTTCTCTATTGGTATGCTCAAATGCTTACTTACACTGTATGATTGAATCCCTTTATATGACATAGTGATGCCTTTGTCCTCTGCTATCTGTTTGAATCATGAATCTGTGGCTAAATTCTTGGATATTTGAATCTAATTTTGATTGAAATATGAAGTGATGTAATTCTGTATTGTTCACATTCCTAACAGTAACAGAAGCCTTCTCAAATCATTTTTACCTCTATTAATACGTTAACTATAGATTTCCCTTTTAATGCACTAGTACCAACTTACTGGCAAAATCACAGGCACTATACAATTCATAAATAAGCGCACTGTCTCTAATTCTATTTCCAAATCACAAATAAAGACATAATACATCGATTCATTTTCTTCTAAAAAATCACCACAATACACAGAATTCTGTACACACATTAGATCCTCATTGTCTTTTTCAAATCTCATAAACCTGCGTCTCATATTAATTCTTACATAGATCTAAAATATATATCAATATTCAAATACAAAAGAAGAAAGGTAAAAATAAAAAACAATAATGGAAATAAAAAGAATAGAGAAAATCAAAAAAGTTTTGATTCCCCTCCTTTGTTCCTCGCGTCAGTCTTTGCACAAGATGCTCCAATCGTAAAAGCCTCCTGAAACTCATCTTCTTCATGTCTCCACCATACTGAGACGACAACAATGCTTTCTCCTCTGTCTCTCGCAGTCACTGCGATATAGATGCTTTCGAATCATCGCCGCCCCCCTTTCTGCCGATGTGCCTGTCGCCGTCATACTCCATTGCGTTGCCATCCTAGAACAAGATAGCTTTAACTAGCGGGTTCACTGCACAACGCCGCTAATTGGAGCGATTCTTCCTTCTCTCTCGTCACAACTGCACAACTCACTGGACCCCAATAGATTGATAATGGGCCTGACCCATCCGTCTTTCTTAAAAACTTGTTGCGTCTAACTCTTTCTTTTTCCTAAAAATGTTAAAAAAAAAAAAACTCAAATAAAGTGAGAGACCATTCAGTTACGTAGCAGTTTTTTTTTATTTGTTATTGTTTTGTTTTCTACTAAAAGATGAAGTTTTTTAACCAAGAACTAATTATTAGTTTAATTTAAGTTCATGTTCAATTCGATTATATGGTAAGAAATAGTAATAATCAAAATCCACTTTCCGTCAATTTTAATTTAAGTAAATAAAGCATAGTCTATTGGGTGTTTGCCTTGGGATTAAACATGAAGTCCAGCGAGAATGTGATTTTCAAATCAAAATACTTTTTTTTTTTTTACAATAACAATAACAACAACAACCACAATAATAATAATAATAATAATAATAATAATAATAATAATAATAATAATAATAATAATAATAACAAACATGAAAATAAAAATATATAACTAAAAAACATCAACACACAAAATGATTTTTTTCTCAAAGAACTACGTGAGTCTGATTCCTCATTGCACCTGAGGATACGTAGGAGCAGGAGCCCACTCCTGTCGATCTCAAAAATAAAAAATTTAATGTCTTTCTAAAAATAAAATTCTTAAATAAAATAAAGACATTTTTTTAGGGATAAAATAAATACTTTAGAAGCTATCCTTTTTGCACGTTTGATTAGGGGTAACCGTCTTTATGACGGACGTCGTAGGGTGTTAACACCTTCCCTACACGTAACTAACTCCTGAACCCATATTTGGTTTCACAGACCACTTCTTTCAAAAGGTTTTTCCAAGGTTTTCCTTAATAAACTTTGGTGGCGGCTCCTCTATTTTTAATATCATTTTCGTCGTCCGGTCGTGACCCCGGTTGCGACAGAAAGCAATAATGATGAAATAAAATACGATAGTTGAGAGTGAAAATTAAGAAGTGCAGTGTTAAAAATACAAAAACCGAAAGATTGATTTAAATTTAAGAAATATTGATTTTGATAAATTAATTTTGAAGTATTTAACATAATTGAAACACAAATTTAAATTAATCTCAATTATAATTTTTTCATGAAAACATGTATTATAATAGAAATCATATTGAGATTCATCGAAAATTATGATAAAAGTGTATTAATAATATTTTTTTTAAAAAAATCATTTTTATTTCTTAACTAGTATTTTAAAGATATTGGTTAGCATTTTTTCTTTTTAGAAATTACCCTTACTAATATAGTCCCTTGGTTGAGAAATTATATTGTAATTTTTCAATTTAGTGTATGTATGAAAATAATTATTTTTAAATTTTTTGAAGAAAGAGTTTTTTAATGTATGTCCACAGATACATGATAAGAAAACAAAAAATATTATTAAAAGAATATTACATAAGAAAAAAAAATCATTTGATGTTTTTTATTCTACATTTTTAATAATTTAAAGTATTTAATAAGTATAATTTATACTTTTACATTTTATGTTCATGAACCGATATTAAAAATATCTTTAAAAATAAAAAAATTAATTAAAATATACTAATGCCTAATGGTAAAGATTAGTATACAAAGTAATAAACTTAACCAATTATAGGAATTGTCTAACTTACCACAAGTAAAAATAGAATTAAATAATTCTATCAAAGATGATTGGTGTAATTTTCTATGTACTTAAAGATGGTTGGTACAATACAAAAAATTACACCAATCATTTTTGATGAAGTTGTTTAACCCCATTTTACTTGGTGTAAGTTAGACAACCCTCCAAATTATCCCTTCAAAAATTAATGAAAGATATATATGTGCCCTGTACATGAGTTCTAATGGTTGGGTATCTCCATGCTTGCTTCAAATGACAGCTTTGTTCCCTCTCTTTCGAAATCTCAATCACACCCCAAACCCTCACATTAATTCTTGTCTTCCTCCAAATCAATAAGGCTCTCTTGGGGAAATTGAAGTGAAGGATGTTGAAGGAGCAAGATAGTTTATGGTGTAAGGTTTTGAGAGTAAAATATAAGAAAAATAATGAAAGAGAAGCAGAGGGGGGGAGGGGTCTAGGGAGGGATCAATATGGTGGAGAGATTTAGGGAGGGTGTGTGGATATAGTGACCTAGAGAGCTGGTTTGATATTAATACAACATGGTGAGTTGGTAATGGGAAGATGGTGAAGTTTTGGGAGGATAGATGCGTAGGAGGAGAATGTCTATGTATAAGATATAACAGACAATGTAGGAATTTGGAAAAAAAGAAGTGTACAATAAGTGAGATGGGGAACTGGGTAGGAGGGATATGGGAATGGTGCTTTAGGTGAAGGAGAGATTGGTTTAAGTGGAAAAAGTCACTACTGGAAAAGTTTATGCAAGAAATAAATGCAGTAGAGTTATAGAATGAATCTACCGATTGTTGGAATTGGAAGGGTGATAACACAGGTGTGTACACTGTAAAATCAGCATATGCCTTACTACATGAACATGGGATCCCTATAGATAATTCTTTCTTTAGTTGCTTTTGGAGTATCAAAGTCCCATCTAATATATTAGCTTTTGCATGGAAGTTGTTGCTGGACCGGATACAGATGAAGAAGAATTTGACAAAAAGAAATATTTTGCTGGATAATAGAGACAATTCATGCCCATTTTGTCGTCAACAGTAAGAAACCATGAGTTACCTTATATTTTTATGTACCTTCTCCTCATCCACTGGGAAAATGTGCTACAACTGGCTTAGCTTTCAAGTGGTGATGCCCAATGATAGTAGGAATCATTTTGTGCAACATTGTTATGCTTTCGTAGGGAAAAAATTAAAAACGGCTTGATAGTTTGTGTGGTTTGCCTCGATGTGGTCTATATGGTTATACATAAACAACATTATCTTCAATGACGAGGTTGCAAATGCCACATACGTGTTGGACCTTATAAAATTTATATCTTGGTCGTGGTTATCCACCAAAGTTAAGGGTTTTACTTTTTCTTTTTTTGAATAATCCATGAATCCAATGTTTTCTATTAAAGTCACGTAATAACTTGTTAACTCACTTTTTGTTCATGGGTTTGGGTACCCCTTCTACCCTTATCTACTATATGTATACTTTGCTGATAAAAAAAAGAAAGAAAAGAAAATCCTGCAAGTGACAAGCTCGTTCAAACTACGTGATAATGCAAGGGGTTTTGTTTACAGAAGCAGGAATTAAAATATATGGTTTTGATCAAGGGAGGGAAGGTGTGTATGATTATGAGATTTCAAAATATGGAGGTGTGATAGAGAATGGTGGAACATATGTGGCTGAAGAGGTGCGACTTTAATAATCTGACCATGCTGACTTTTAATTTTTGTTAGGATAAAATTTAGATACAGCACCTTTGATACTGTTAGTACTATTGTCCAATTATAAGTAGAGTTTCACTTTAATAATCTGCATAATAAATATATACATTAAAGAGTTTTACACATTATCCAGGTGAAACTCCACTTCTAATTAGAGAACAACACCAACAGTACTTAAGATACTGTATTTAAGTTTTTCCCTTTTTGTTATTATCATGAAGAGGCGAGACAAACAATTTTGTTTATTGATGCTAGTTTGGATTGACAAAAAAAGAAGAAGATGAGATAGAATGGAATAGATCAAAATAAAATATAGTAAAATGAAAAAAGTGAAATAAAACTTCTACTTTATTGTTTAAATATACTATTGTGAAATAAAATTCTCATTTCATCTTATTTTCTTAAATTGGGAAAAAAATAAAAGTAAATAACGAAATAAGATGAAATAAATTTCATTAGCTTGTATTACATTCATCTTCATTAATTCAACAACAACAAAAATTCTTCGTTTTACCAATTCAAGCAAAGAAATATAATATCATGGATAAAAATATGAAAATGGACGCTCATTTTATTTTGGCTTACATTTTTAGTCTCTCAATAAAAGTTTGATTGGTTTTAGTCTCTCAACAATTTTTCATCATTAGTTTTAGTTTCTCCCCTTAATTGACACTCGTTAAGTGATGATGTGGTGGTCGCATAAACTATTAGTCTAACATGATGCATTCGTCTTTCTAGCAGTTAAAAATTGCAACAATTTTCTAGTGGTGTAAAAATTGCCAAAAATTTTATTATTTAAAATATTTTACACCGAATAACTAATTATTATTTTCATATAAATTATGTCATTATTTACATTTTGACATAATTTATTAACTTAATAATTAATTAACTTAATAGTATCAATTATTAATATTGCTATAAAACTATAATTCATACATCTTGCACCATTCATATAAATAAAACATAAATAAAAACAAAAATAAACTAAAACATAGGAGGAAACACAATAAATAAATAAATAAATAATAAAATGACGTTATGCGTAGTGATATCTCAAATTATTCTTAGTGCATGCTCCAATTACATATGTTTGGGAAAACTAACTTTTAAGCTAGCTGCAACTTATAAGTTATGAGTTGAAAAACTGAAAGTTTAAAAGTTAGCTAATTGAATTTAAAGCATTTGGTGAAATTAACTAATAAATTAGTTGATAAATATTAAATGACATAAAAGGACATATTTAATTATTTGATTATATGTGTGTGTGTATTACTTTCAATATTTAAATTTATTTATAATAACGTATCATCTTAAAAATTAAGACAGTATTTTTTAAATTTTATATTATAAAAAAAGATGAAGAATTGATGATTTTGCTTAATCCTTTTCAAGTATGGTGATCTAAAATAGAAACAGTTTCTCAAATATAAAAATAAAAATAAAAAGAAATTTCAAATAAATTAGTGAGAATAAAAATAAAAAAAAGTTAAAAGTTTATAAGCTATAAACTAGTTGAAGTAATTTATGAAAATAAATTAAAAGTTACAACAATAAACTTATGTATCAAAAAAATTTATTTTGATTAAATCAATTATAAGCTAATTAAACTAGCTTATAAGCTCCTCCAAACACACTCTTTACTCAATTAGTGCATTATGGTTCAAGCCGGTAAGGGAAGAGACTAAAACTGTGATGATATTTACTACATTTTAGTACCGGATGAGAGTGTGATGCCTGCTCTTGTGAATCTGTTAAAACGGGCTAATTCATTTTACGGATATAGCCTTAATTCATTTCAGGAGCTGTTAGGAAAAGCCACATGAGCTGTGTAAGTGTGAGTGGAAAAGAGGAACGGTGTCCCGCTATAAGCACGACGGTTGAGAAAGAGAGGCAAGAAGGAGAAAAGGGGAAGAGAGGAGAGGTAACAAAAAAAGGAAAGGGAGGTGCCGCCTCCGTTGGTAATCGTCTCCGGCAATGGTGAACGGCGGTTGACATTGGCCGGCGCAAGGAAGGGACTCCGTCTTTTGTGTTTTTTTCTTTTTTTCCTTCTCTGATCTTTTCTTCCTCCGTCTTCCTGTTTGTTGTTTTATCTTTTTTTTTTTTTTTTATCGGTTTTCTTTCTTGTTGGTTGCAGGTTTTGGTGTTCTCTTGTCTAATTTTCGATTCAGCAATGGTGGGGAATTGGTTTAGTTTGGTTGTGTATTTTTAATTTACTAATAATCAATAAATTATGTTAATTAATCATTAAGTTAACGTATTCTTAAGTTAATAAATTATGTCAAAATTTAAATGATAACATAATTTATTAAGTATAAAATAATAATTAATTAACATAATAATTAATTAAATAATAACATATGTTATTATATTTTACACATATAATTTATGTTATTTCACATAATTATTATGTTAATTAATAAATTATTATTTTATATTTAATAAATTATGTTATTATTTAGTAAATTAATTATTATAAGTGTAAAATAATAACATAAATTATGTAAAAAATAATAAATAATTTATTTATTATTAAGTGTAAAGTATTTTAAATAATTATATTTTTAACAATTTTATATCTCCAGAAATTTTATAGCGATTTTTAATTAAAAAAAAAACATTTTCCATCATTTATGTATGAGCTAAAATACTAAAAGAAAGGTACGGTGTTAGTTAAGTCTATAAAAGGAAGTTATTATACAGCTTTCATTGGAAGAAAAAAATCAGGGAATACACATAAGAGAATTTTTTGAAAGCGTGAACTAAGAAAAAATCAACTTAGAGAATAGGGCCTTTCTTTCTTGAGAGAGAAAAAGAATAAGCACACCTGGAAAAAGGTAAGTTTCACTCTTTTAATTTGGTGTTGTTAAGAATAATACTCTCTTAATTGAATCATTTACCAATGTTTTGAGTTTGATCAAGATTGAAATTAGTTCCTTTGTCTTAAAGTTATGATTGTTTGCAAATTTGTCTTTTGAAGAAGTGAAAAATAAGAAATTCTAAAAAATGAAAAAAAAATACAATTAATCAATTTACAATTAACTTTTAGAAAAATATTAAATGATTTTGAGTTTCTCATTACACTAAAGAATATATAGGAGTGAGTTCAAACCCATCAAACTAAAAATAATCTTTCATATATATATATATATATATATATTGTTTTCTAATAAAAGAAGGTAAAATAATATTTGAGATTCATTTAATTTGCATAATTAATTCAAGGTATTTCACATTTTGGTAGATGTATTAGGGATATAATAATGAAATTATTTTTTTATCCTTTCGTTTTTTTTCACAGTTATCATTTCCTGTTTATAAATTTATAAATAAACCCTTGAATCTAAAACTTAATTTATAGACCAATCTTTTAGATTTTTATTTTTTTAATTAAATAAAATTGATGACGATTCTATTTTAAAATTTTTCTTTACCGACCCATCACGATTTTTGTCATCGTTAGGTCAAAAATGAAACTTCATTTATTAATGTGTGTTTTGGATTTACTTATTTTGTTTTCAGAACATCTTATAAATTTATAATTTATTACAAATTGAGTTAGGTTGACATTGGACAAAAAAAATAAAAATAAATCAGTTAAATTTATTTAAATTGTGTCGGCTTGGTTGAAAATACGTTCTTTTATAAACCAAAAGTAACCAATTTAATTATAGGTAAGTTGATTTAGGTTGGCGATGGGATTAATTTTTTAAACAATCTTATTTTATATTAAAACTTTATAAATGTTCTTATCACCACATTGAAAACCCGAGTTCTCCTCCATTCTCTGTGTATTCAATAACTTTTTTCTTTTTTTCATATGTGGGCTTTTTCTCTGTTGGCTAGCCTGCTTTTTATCTTTGTTTTTGCTGATATTGGATAATGGTCGGTTATTTCAGATAAATTAAGATAAAGATCTTATCATAGTATATATTTTTTTTGTATCATAGTTATTCTTCATAGAAGACAATTCTATTCGAATTAAATAGGATTACTATGCATGCCCAAAACTCAAACTCGATACTAGTTAAGCTAGAATAATTTCTTGCTACTTGATTTATGCGTTATCTTATCATAATACTTTACAGCTATAATAATAACATTTACATTATTTTATTATCATTACTTTCAAACGAGAAGAATAACTACATCCGAGAAATTAATGAGGCCTTTAGGGAAATAAAGGGCAATTTATTTTTAAAATAAAAGGAAATAAACTCTTGAATCCAAGAAAATGAATTTTTGAAGTGGCTGTTCACTGAATAACTTGGCAGATTGATGTAACTATTCTATCATACAAACAATAATGTAACAGCACCTCAAAAACAAAACAAAGAAAAGAAAAGATTACATCTTAATCTCATCATGTTCTTAAATTCTTGAAAATTAACGAAGCCATCTCCGTCCTCATCGACATCGCTCAAAATAGTGGTAGCTCTGTCGGCAAAATTAGCCCATTTGCGCGAGTATCATATAGCTGGAATGAGAATGGTAAAAGTTTGGTGCACATCAAACCATTCAATATCTAGAGAGGAAAAAATAAAAAAGAAAAAGAAATGCAAGTATGATAAGTAATATGATGTGATAAAATAATAATAGGTATTTGTTTGTTACATAAAAGTGTCTATATAGTACTTATCACCAAGTGCGGATCAATTGATACGAGCTGTTGCAGCTTAACTAGTTGACTTGAGTTTAAACTTTAGGCGTACAACTATATTAAATATTGAGAAAGAGAGTTTTGTTGTCGATAATAATTTTATTTGACTTGAATAGGATTATTTAGTAAAAAATACTTATGGCCTTGTACCAAATAAAAATTAAAAGTACTTTTGGATTTGACCTCAACAATTATAACGTCCTTCTTTATTTCCTCTCTTTTGGCTTCCTTTTGTTAATATACTAACCCAAAACCCCTAGGGATTAACTACTCAATCTGATTTCTCAATGTCCAACACTCCTCGGTATTATGTCACACTCCACTCAAAGGCTCAATTGGTTACTCGAATCCTTACTAGAAATTCTCCTCATTTGAAAAATAATGATAGTAATTGTTTCAATCAGAACTAACTCAGGAAGATCGGTTCTAGAACTCTCTGGTTGCTTGTCTAAATAGTGTTCTAATCTTCTCTGCTGTGATGTAGGCCACTATATAGGAAAATGCATTAATCTCGGTTAGGGACAGATCAGCGGATGTCAGTCGCATGTCCAGCCATTTTTACAGCCTGTTCCTAGATTTCAGTAGTGACTGGCCCCGTAAGTGTGAATGATAAAATAAACCTAAGATCAACCTAGGAACCTATAGGATGATCCAATAATAAAATAAAGAATGTAGATGATAATTAATAACGTTAGATGATTATAGGATCTTTATCCCAATTTATAAAAATTGTTCTGGTTACAAAAAACCTTCAGAGGACAGCCTCATGATTCTCTATGACTAGACTATGCAAAAGTGTGTTATGTTTACCATTCAGATCAAAGGAGATTTAAACTCAAGCTAGTTGGCAGTTATTCTGAATTATTAGAGATCTCTGGTTATCGTGGATCTTATTTTTCTAATCGTCAAATCTTTAGAAAACGTCTAACATATTTGCTCATGGGCCGAGGTCTCGAGACATTTAGAACATGGGCTTGATATTTGGTAATAAGTCAGTTTAGAATCGCAGATCTAAGACATATATAATTAGGCCTAAAACTAAGAGGGTACAAAAATAATTGGCTACTATCCAAGAATCAAGGGGAAACACAAAAATAAGTGGGGTAACCTGCAAAAGAGGCACGCATGAAACGAAGAGTGTTGTTGGATGTACACAGAAAGGATGAGAGTTCAAGTTTTTTCTGCGGTGATGAGAACAACAAAATAAATATTTCAAACAAGAAAACTACTAATATCATATTTTTTAGTATCTAAGTTTGATATGATTGGGGGGAGGGGAATCAAAACACAGTATCAAGCTAATTGAGGTTGGATTTTTTCATATTAAACAAAGTTTAATTTATATGTATTATCTGTATACACAAACATTCAATAACATACTTATGGTACATCATATTAATAAATAGGATGATGTGGTAGTAGAGTGCATTCTTATTAAATATGTAAAAAAAAAAATTGTAATGAGACTGCATATAAATTAAACCTTTAAACAAAATTCTAAGCCGATCTACACGTCAAAACCAATACATAAAAGACAATAATTCTCTAGAATTTAATCAGAACCTAACATATTACTAATAGCTTCTTTTTATCTCAGCAACTTTATCTCAGGAACCTACTTTTTATCATCTCATCTAAAATAAATTAGGGAACATAAGCAACTATTCCTATACATGTGATTACCCTCATATATAGTGTCTGCATCATCGTAATCTGCAATTGCCTGTGCCGATCCATGCCTGCTTATTTTTCAAACACGGCTTTCCACTTCTGTGGTGAAATTGGAGTACAGGTGCCGCATTAGGCTTCACAAGAAGCATTAGCCCTCATTTGCACAGTGCTCTGTTCTCCCGAAAAGGATGGATATTGTCTTCACTGCTTCAGTGTTCTCACTGTTCTGTTATCCAACTAAAAAAATGCTTTAAACATTTTCAATCATAGTATCATAATAGACACATTATGAGTTTAACAGGCATGCATTATCAACATAAAATTTTACACTGTCATTGTCAACCAATAACAAATTATCCTTAGAATGGTTTTAAGAGTTGCATTACAACTGTCCAAAGTTTGGACACATGTCAGTATTATGTCAAAATTTTCCGTCGTGCACTCTTTCACTTTTTGCATTCTACATTTTTGTTTTTATTGAAAATTGAGTTGCTTTTTCACTTGTTCACTGACTGTGCAAAGCATAGGGGAGCTGTTTTCAGTTATTATAAAAGTTATCAATGAATGACGGTTTATGATTGAATCTATCAGTACATATATTACTAATTCAACACATTATTGTGTTTGATTTTCTGTGATCAAAGAATGGTAGCACAATTCTTATCCTTTCCAACCAAAATAGGTTACCAAATGACATATTTGTACACGTATATATGTATGTTTCTGCAGGCTTCGGTGGTAATTTGTATAAGGTTAGGGGTGAAAAATTTCATTTATAAATAAAATAATTTGCTAATTAATTAAATCATAAAAAATTATAATTTTAAATGTTTTAAAATAGAAAGAATTTATTCATTACTTTTTCATATGAAAAAGCTTATTCAAACAGGGCTATTATATAGGTTAACATGCTGGTTTCTTACATGTCAAAGATTTTATCTCTGTCATTGTGTTTCTTGCTTTTGCTTATTGTCTACTCCTGGACTTTCTCCCTACAAGAGAGAAAGAGTAGGGCTTGGCCCAACATTTATGTGGACGAATTATAAGATAAAACTTTTTAAATTAAAATAAGAAAAATGTTTCATTAAAAATATTGTAATTTTATTTAAAATTTTTAAAATAATAAATTATTTATTTAAGTGACATAATCAACTTCGTTTAAAATTTCTTTTTAAATAAATATTGATGTCAATTTATTTAATTATTCTTGAAATATTATTGATCTTTGGTAATATTTTATTAATTTTAGTTTTGAAAAGCTTGGTTAATTAATAATATATAATATGATTGAATTAACCATAATTTAAATCATTTTTTAATCATTAATTGTAATATTAAATAATTTTCAGTTCATTAAAGATATATATGGTAGAGATCAAGATACTTTAAAAGTAACTCTTGGTATAGTTATTGCACTTAATAACTCTTAATATACATAAAATTTTAACGATTTAATCGTTGAATATTTTAATATTATGTTAATGATCATGCATACCAAATTTTAGGTAGATTGAACATTTGTAACTAATTAATCTTATAGTTGATATTTACTTATAATTTAGAAAAGTGTATTATACGTTGGTTTGAACTTATTTAATGAAGTATTAAATAGTTTTCAAATTTTATAAAAATTTGTAGACTTGATCTACTTAATAAAATATTTTAATTCAATGGCTGAATCATTGAAATTTAATATATACCAAGAGTTATTGAGTGGAATAACTTTACCAAAAGTTACTTTTAGAGTAACTTGACTAATCTCTGCCAAGAAACATGGTTGGCTACTTTTGGTAGGGTCTTCCCTCTCAACCATGTTTTTTCCATCCACAAGATTTGAATCCAAAACCTTACTTAAAGAATTCAATCTCAGTGCCACTCGGACCAAACGACATGTTGGTAGATCGAATTTGTTTTTAAAGGCGTGTCACATTTAAATATAATAATAAAAAACAATAATAATGGCTCTCAAATCACATGGCACATCCCGCCTATTAATAAAGTAGAGGAGAACAAACAGATCCCTTCGCTGCCTAATGACATCTAGAGACAACAAACTTAAAGATTCTTTCCCTCTTTTAACGTAAAGTATTATTGCTTGAGGCCATATTCCAAAAGTTGGTGGCATAATACAAGGAGCCCTTCTATTCACTACCATCAAAGGTCATATATAATTAATGACATTATTTTATCCTATATTTTCGACGAGATATATCACTTGGTAGAAATGGAAAGTGCGATTTACGTGGGTTCCACTAAGAACAAATTAAGCAAGTGGGTGTAAACAACTTACTAAAACCTGCAATTAGTTTCTGGGGAAGTTCTCCACTTATTTCTTTTCCCTTGATAAAAGTCAGAGACTATGGGTGGCTAGGCTAGGTTTAAAGGTTATCAAAGCCTACACATAGGTTCCTTAAAAATGCTTGAAGAACAAAGCGACCACACAGTACAAGCAACAACAATTAGTATTTAGGAGATAGATACTCATTTAGCATCATTCCATTATGTTTACTAAGTAATGAGCTTGCGCTATCTTAATTATCGCCTTCCTCTTGTCCATTTCCTTGGTGATTGATTCTCACATATCTTTACACCTTCTTAGAAATAGCCCAGAAATCCAATCAAACAAGCACTAGCATTTCAAACAAGGCGTTAAATGCCGAAATCAAGTTACTAGTCAATAAACTAATTATGTATTTTATATGCCTAAACAACATCAATATATTATATATGTTCCATTTTTAACATTTCATGTTTGTGCTGTAAGGTCTGACACTACATTATTTGATTGTGTAAAACCTAATAAAATTTAACAATATGTATTGTTTACAAGATCATATTATTATTTTTATGATTGACAATGCAATATAACATTAAATAAGATATATAAGTACCACTTTTACACAAATATCCCTTACTAAAAAATATGTTATATTTATGTAAATTTGTTATGTTAAAGTTCTGAAAGAATAAAAGTCCTCAATATTTAAGAAAAAATTATATAATTAAGTATTAAACTTAAGAGAAAAACAAGTTAACACATTTTTGTCATCACATTATTTTATGGATAATATTAATTTAGATAGAATTCACTAAATTATGAGTTACATTTTTTATTTAATAAAACCTACAAAAAAAAATCATCTAATAATGTTAAAAAAATGTGCTACTCGTAGTATTTTATAGACTTGATAATACATTTAACATAGGTAAAATAGTACATGCATCGACAACGTAAAGGGTTTATAAACGATTATCTACTCACAAATTGACATGTGTGGTAAATTTATTAACAATAACTACTTTAAAAATTATATCTACTATTATTTTTGATTGGTTAACAATGTACATTTTTTATACTAATAATGTATAAAAATTAAACTCTTTAACATAACACCCTCCAATCCTAATCATCTTACTGTCCAAGACCGGAAAGAAAAAAGTCACCTCCATGTTGTCATGACAACACTGTAGTGTTATGGTACATCACCAAATATAATACAAAAACACTATGGCTATATTTGATAAAAAAATAGCTGATAAATTAGTTGAGAGTTGAAAAGTTAATTTTTAGATGAAAATTATTAATTAAAAGTTAAAAGTTGTTAGCTAGCTTATTAAATTAAAAATATTTAGTAAAAATATTTATTAAATTAACTGATAAATGCAAACTGATATAAAAAGTCATGTTTATATGAATTATTATATAATTTTTTTATAGAAAAAATATTTTTAAGTAACGATAGTTTTATTTATTTATTAGTTAATTTTGAATTCTTATTATTTTTTGTTTGAATACCAAATATTTTATTAAAAATTAAAATAAATAACATAAATAGCATAATAATTAAAATAAATAATGTAATATTAAAGGGTAAATGAAGAATTTTATTAAGTATTACACGAAAAAATAGAAAAAATTATAATAAGTTATAATTTATAAGTTTGTACGTTATTTTAACTAATAAGATAAGTTATAACTAATAAGATAGTTATTTACCAAACACTTTTATTCTAGTTAAATAAACTTACAATTTAGTCACATAAGTTATAAATTCATTGAAATAACTTGCTGAGCACAATTTATTTAGGTTTAATTATTCATCTGGTCCCTATACTTACCTACACCTTGCATTTTAGTTTTTCTATTTAGAAATTCTCTGTGTTAGTCCTTATACGAGAAATTTTATGTTTTAATCTTTGTTGTTAGTAGAGGTGGAAAAATGGGCCAAACTAGCCAGGCCAACTCAAACCTGTTAACCAAAATATAGTGTTTGGGCTCTAAATTTTAAGCCTAAATAAAATGTTGACCTTTTTTAGCCCGATCCAATAAAGCCTGCATCATAATCGGGCTTAGGCCGGGCTAGCTCGATCGAGTTTGGGCTACCCATTTCTTTTTAAATTTTATTGAGAAAAAATGGGACTAAGAAAAGTTTAAGAGACTAAAAATAGTTACTAATTCATTATCTCAAACTTTCATTTGTTTGACATAGGTTTTGATATTTGATTTTGACAAAAGCTGCTTATAAAATTATAGTACACAATTTCAAATTATATTTTATCTTGTTAAGTTACATGTATTTAAGATGCTGTAAAACTTTTGAAACTTAATTTAGTTAACATAGGCTACTTATAGAGTTACAATACATGCATTATATTTTTTTATCTTTTGAGTTGCGTATATTTACAATGGTATAAGACATTTACAACATTTACAAACTCATATGCTTAAACTGCTAAATATATAACTACTTTTACTGTAACTTTTATAAAATGATAAACGAGATTACCTTATAATATATAAGCATTTTTTGTACTAAAAACAATTGTAGTGATTGTCATAATATAACATTTCAATCTTTTTATAAATGTAATAATATAATAAAATGATTATTTATATTTTATTTATTACTCTAAAATAAATATGTTAATAAAAATAATTATCACAATATATTTTAATCTTGAATTTGGAAAAAAAATAAAAAATTCAACAAAAAAGAAAAATAAATAAAAAATGGCGTGCTAACTTGAAAAGCCTGCAACCTGCATAGGGCTAGGCTTGGATATCAAATTAAAAGACCGAATAAAATCTGGGCTTTTTTGGCCCAGCTCGTTGTAGCGCGTGGCCTGCATCGGGCCGGTCTACAATGGGCTGTGTAACCCATATTGCCACCTCTAGTTGTTAGTTACCAAGTAGCTTCGTTAACTTTAAATTTTCTAAAACCGCCACAAAATCAAGTTGGCGCTGTAAACCCACTAGAAATTTAAAAATGAGGATGCTTTCACCACGCATCGTCGCTAGAGGCAATTTTTAGTGGCGCACCCGTTTCTTCTTTCTTTTCTTTTGGCTTTCTTTTTCCTTCTTCTCCCTTCTTTATCTTCCCCTCTCTTTCCTCCTTCTTATTACCCTTTCCCTTTCTTTCTCTTCCACTAGACTTTCCTGTGTTGTAGCAACTAGCAAGTGCTTGGCTTTAAAGGAGGCTAAATATGTTATTGATGTCTAAATATGTTGTTTCAACCTCAAACCTCAATGATCAGTAAAATTAAAAGACCAATCCCGAAACATCTCTAAAAAAATTCAACTTTGATATATTAGTTGCAGGTTTGAGATTTCATCAAAATATGACTTCTTTAAAACCACCACAATGCCTAAAATTGTATGTGAAACTACCCCTATCTATTATTCACAAGTTGAAAAGTTGATGCCGAAAAACTATTCTTGAAAAAAATGATTGTAAGATAATGAAAACTTCTATATAATTTTGATATATATATGTGTTAATATCACCATTTTTCTAGGAAATCGAAAAATGGTCTTTCGAGGACATTTCGAGAAAATCGAAAAGAATGGTCATTTCGAGAAAACATTTCGATTAAGTGCTAGAAATTGGTATTTCAGCATACTATTTTGACTAAGTGTCAAAATATAACTTTTCTACTAATCTCATTTTGACAAGATGGTGACAGAAAAATTAAAGATTCGGAAAGCATCAAAACTAGAAAAGTCATCAATGGTGAAGATTGAAGACAAAAGCTATCAACGGTGAAGATTTAGTAGAAGTTTGTAGCGGTTATTAGTAGTTAGGAATCATTTGTCTATAAATATTAGTTTGTACCATGTAATAAGGGTTGGACATTGTAAACACCCTACATATCCCAAGTCCCCGACGTTCATGGATCGACAGGTTACTACAATGTTCCCAACCACTATTTTAATTCTAGCAATTTACATTTATGCAAATCTACTTCTCATTTCAATTTCTTTTACCGATGACCCCTTCTTCTATCGATAACACCTTCTTCGTTTTTTAATTTCAATCTATCTATGACTTTTTCTTCTATTTGTAACCCTTTCTAACAATATCTATGTAATGTAGTGTATGTTTCAATTTAGATGTTTTATCAAAATTAATAAAAGTTTAACCATAGACCTAGGGTAAAGGGCCTACAAAGGAAGTTAAAAGGCCTCTAAAGGGAGTACATGTCCCCTTCCTCAAAATCTAGAATGGGATTATATTTGTTGACCAAAAAGGTGCAAAATTTCACTGTCAATAATATGCAATCCACCTTTCATCTCTCTGAGTCTTCTAAATATTTACACATTGAAAAATATTTGCTGCATAATTGAATTCTGTTATTCACCTTTGCAGCACATTCTAAACCCTGAACAATCTGCCACTTGGGAATAGTCTCATTTTCTATTTTCATCATTATAGCAAGAGACGACTTAAATGAAGCTCACAGCTCATCCAAACTTCATTAACTACCACTTGAGAACAATCGAACAATTTCCCACCAAATCTGTGGTCACCCAAATGCATGAATATTAAAAAATGTACCCCACAGGGGTTTGTGGCAGAGAGAGAACAACATATTTTCAAAAACTAACTACCCAAAAGTGAAGAAAATCAAATTAGTTTATCTTGGTTGTGCTTACTATTACAGTCTCAATTGAGTAATAACCTTAGTACATAATCATCCATAAACAAATAATTAGTATCTCGACAACATAAACAAAATAGGTGTGTGATAGAAGCATCATCAATTTCAAATTTCTGGCAATTGTTAGAAATTTTTTTGTGGTTTTACACCATCAATTTCTATTTTGTGACGGTTTTAGAGAACCTAGAGCTAACAAAATGACTTGGTAACTAACAACAAGGAATAAAACATAAAAAAAATTGTTTGTGTAAGGACTAAAACATAGAATTTTTAGATATAAGGACTAAAATGCAAAGTATAAAGAGCAAATGAGTAATTAAATCATTTATATAAGAGGTTTAGAGATGGGGTATCATCAATAGATACGATGCTTACCTAGCGATATTGATAATGTCCCACTATTGAGGATAAGTTTTTTTTTTTCCATCTAGACCACAAATATTTTCCATAAGAGTTATTCTTATTTAAGTCAAGCATGATATATGGTAGAATTAGCTTTTTCAGCTGGACTTTTTTTTCATGTACAAAACTTAAACTAAAAAATCTTTTTAAAAAATCAAATATATACCACTTAAATTTTTTTGGGTAACCATGATATATGTGTGAAGTATCTATCGGCTTTGCTGATAACTAATCTCCACCGAAAAACCTAGCTGGTCACCTTTAGTAGAGTTTTTCCTTTCAACCATATTTTTTCCATCTACAAAGTTTAAATCTAAGACTTTGCTTAAGGAATTCGAGTCCAAAACCACTCAGACCAATGAGGTGTTTGTATATGCCACTTAAATTAACTAACCATCAATGCACCATTGAGGATAAATTGGTCACCTATTACAAGGGCTCACAAATGAGTCCAGGATCATGTGTTTAACGTTACAATTAGAAAATTAGCATAAGAGCTTATAAATCAAAACTCAATCAAACATAATCACATCTTTTAAGGCCGGACTAAATTGTCTATTATTTTAATATGCAAAAAGAATTTGAAAATTAAGTTTGTACAATTTAGTGTTTATACTTAAAATTGATATATTAATGTGTTGTATTGATTAACTTATCGTGTGAAGTTATTGGGAGTGACAAATAAACCCTTTGTTAGATAATAGCACTTGCAATGGTGTGATAGTTAATAACTTAATTACAAAAGAGCAAGTGATTATTAGATTAATGAATGGAAATGCGTAAATTCGGGTGTCTTGATTAACACATACCTAATTTTTTATTTTTTCTTTTCGAAGGGAAAAGAAAAACAACATCCTCTTTATAGTTTTAACTTTAAGCCTGGTTTACAAACGAAACCTCTTGCTGGGCTTTAAATGGCCCCATAGGCTATATGTGTCATGCCCAACTTAAAATGGCTGGCAAAGATCTTATCTTGCTTTTACAGATCTAACGTGAAAGCCCATTTACTTCTACTCTATTTATTTGAATCCATGCTACGCTTTCAAAATGACATAATTATTTTAAACACAATTATTTTAAAATAACTCCGATTTTTTTCAAATCCATTTCTCTTATAATTTATTTATACTTATTTTTTCTTTTCTATCACACTATTTGTTATATCTTCTTTTTTTCTATCTCTACTTTCTTCATACTCATCTTACATCCCACGAAGGAGTTTGAAAAATATTATTCTTTAAGAAATGATATTTTTAATGTTCAAAACGCATCAAATAATTTCAATATAAAATACTTAGCTCCATCCCAATAAAGAGTCACAATATAATAAACACATAATAACTAGTAACAATTATAGTAAATGGCTTACACGTATCCTAGTAGATTCCCACTCTTAAATAATTATTGATAGAAGGCTAGCTATATGTGTTGTCTACTTGTCTGCCAATTTAGACCTGTCAAAGTGTTGATTATGGGTTGGTTAAAAAGTGAATTTGAGTTAGATTGTCTCACTTTTTTTGTGAATGAGAAAAAAATGTAACCCAACCTTACCCATCCTATATTAGTGGATTGGGTGAATTAGCTTACTTTATTTTTAGAAAAAAAACGCATAAAAATATTTTTTTAAAAGACTCATAAATTTTATATTTCAAATTAACTCATCGAAGGTAAATAATAAAATCTAAAATCAATCTCTAAGTCCAAATTTAAGTCTAATATTTATAAATTAAGTTAAAAAAGGGAAAAAAAAAAAGGTTGAAGTTGAGTCAACTCAACTTATCTCACAAGTTAGGCAGATCAAAATAATCTAAAAAAAAAAGAGAACGACACTATTTTGCCAACTCAATTCACCAATGAGTCACATTAGAGCTCACATTAACACTTGTATCTATCATAGTATTTTCTTCTTATTTTTTATTTTGTTGTATTGGATTTTAAAACATTACACAATAATTCTTTCCATTGACATTTCAATTCTATTTGATATGAATATGCACATATTATGACCACTAATTTTGTTTGGGTCATTGAAAAATCTAAAAGATAATAAATAACTATAAAATAAAAATTTTGAGTATTTATGTTTCTTGATGCATATTTAAATGGTTTTTTAACCTTTTTAAGTTCAGCATGGATATTTTTGTCTTGGTTCAAACTCATACATGAGCTTAACCATGAGAATTAAAAAATAATAAAATAATTTAAAATATTATAAGTGAAAACTGAAAAAGAGGAAAAGCAAAGTTATCAATTCCTTGAGCCTCATTTGCATCATCTTATTAAGGATCTGTAATTTTCCAAGCAACAGCACACAAAAGCAATTGCCGTCTCGTTCTACCCTTTGCTCGTCTAACAAACCGATTATCCTCCTATTATCAAAGACTCGAAGTCAAAGTCGTTTCCACCCTAAAGTCAAAGTTAGCACCGTTTGCACAATGGTAAATCTAAGGTTGAATACAGACAATACCAACAGGACCCAGTGAGTCACGGATCCTCCATTGCCAAAAATGAACGACTCTATATATAGTTTTTACGCAGGAATATAAATTGGTCACCCCATTAAAGACAACATATATATGTTTTGAGGTGAATGGAGGATATTCTTACAATCATCAACTCGCATCTTACTCAGTAGGGGAAACAAGGAGCGTTTGAGCTCCTTGAGGGTCTAACTTGTTAGTGTTTGTTTGCTTAAAATTTTAAATTAAATTTACACAATTTCTAATTCATGAAACGGACCAGGTTTATAGGATGATTTTCTAAAGCGAAAAAATTGTCAATGTGGGCCAAGAGAGTTTTTCACCTAAAACCAATCAGGCCCTTAATTGGTGTAAATGTAATCGACATAATATATTTGTTTTTTATTTAATGTTAATTACCTCTCAGATTTGACCAAAGACCAAGACATATGAATTTCTATCGAAGGTTAGTTGTCTCGAAGCATTTATTTGACGAAGTTGTATGATTATTATGGTTTTTTTCATTTTTACTTCGGTTTATTCATTTTCTTTCGTTTTGCATGTTGTGTCACTTTTATTTCCTTTTATTTCTTTTCCTAC
This sequence comes from Spatholobus suberectus, assembly GCA_004329165.1. Lineage (NCBI taxonomy): Eukaryota > Viridiplantae > Streptophyta > Magnoliopsida > Fabales > Fabaceae > Spatholobus > Spatholobus suberectus. The sequence continues at coordinate 78,915,038 of CM014733.1, forward strand.
TTTTTCAACCTTACATATAAATCACCTTGCAGGCTCCTATAAGAATTATTGCTCCCAAAAGGATGCTCGGAGGATCGTTTGATATTCTTTTAAAACATGGATGATCACAGAATGTGAGAAAATAATAGAATTCATATAAGGAAATCACAAAGTTTGTAAATGATCGACAAGCACTGCATCGGTATTGTCAGATACATCTGAACCCCATATACATATATATATATATATATATATATATATATATATATATATATATATATATATATATATATATATATATATGGGATTTGCTAATGTTCACATATTTTTTAGTTTGAGTATATTAACAAGCTATATCATATATGTATTTTAACATACATTGAAGTTATAACTTGTTAACGTATTCTAATTAAAAAAAAAGTATGTGTATATTAGCAAATCCATACATATATATATATATACACAAAAGGGAATACTCCAGATTAGTAAGCAAACTCTAACAAAGACCCTTCCTATTTGAAATAGAAAATTCACAAGAGTGCAAAGTAGGAACCCAAATTAAGTGAAGAAACATAGTAAAGTTATGAAAAATGATTATTATATACCACTAAGTCTATATATCTAGTAAAATACAGGAAAAGAAGAGAAAAATGTAAAAAATGTAATAGGTAATGTGATGTAAGATAAAGAAAGAAATTAAAAAAAAAAAAGAGGTGAAAGATAAATAAAAGTAACATATAAATATATAAATATCATTCTTATTTCTTAATAAGCTACAAGCCTAAATAAAAAATAGTAACCTGAACTACATAACACCAAAATTAAGCTTTATTACATGCAGGTTAGCCACGTCTTCAACCCAAAGTGGAGAAACATATACGGATCTGTCTTTGGGTTTGGACTTCTGATTAGCTATTTCAAGAATAGTGGGCCATATTTATTCATATTTGAAGTTAGGCTTGCTTGACCAAAAAAATAGCATAGGCTTGAATAATTTACTTTTATTAATTACAGTAAACTAATGATAAAATAAACTAAAATTGACCTAAGTAAGTTATTAAATTCCAAGAAAAGGATTTTAATTTCAAAATAATAAAAATAACATAAATATATTCAGGAAATGTAAAAAAAAAAAAAAAGGAGGGAGAGCGAGAAATTTTGAAAGCAGTAGTTTTTTGGTGAATCAAACATGTATCACATCTCATTAAACAATAGCATTTTTTACTAGGTAAAATAAAGTAAAAATATATGTAAAAATGAACTTTTTTGACTTCTTATATAGGCCTTTTAGAATTGACGTGCTTCTTATTATATCATGTTTATTTACTTAACACCGTGAATTTGGGTTAATTCTGAAGACCATAGTAATGTCTTCTGTTCATTTTACTGATAATCAAATTTGTTCAGATAATCATAGTATTACAATTAATTAAAAAAAATCAATAAAATATCAGCATAAATGAAAGAGAATCGATTCAAAAATTTTAGATAAAAAGATAATATAAATAGTTTCGTAATTTGTAGACTAAATGTGTGTTAGAATTTCAATATATTTTAAATAAGTGATTTCCCCCAAACTAACCAAATATGTTATTGATAAGCAGGGTTGTGGCAATCACATGACCAGTGAGGCAATTGTCTTAGGCCTTGAATTATCTAAGGCCACAAAATAAATTTTATATAAATTTTAAAAACTATTTATTATAATTTAAACTATTAAGTGATAAATTTTATTATGATATGATATTTTATTACTTATTTTTATTAGTAAGACTATATAGTCTAAAATGTGTGTCTAAAGTGTTGTTATAAATTATTATTTATTTTAAAAAAGAAAAATAGTTATGTATCTATTTTAGACTCTACCTCCACCTCTTAAAAAAAATATTGAAATTAGTATAAAGCTTAAATTTCATAAATATAGTATGATCTATAACAAAGATATTTTGGTAAAAATGTTAGTAATGAGATCACACATTTAACACAAGATTCTTTTTTACATTGATTATTTTGTATATATATTAGATCAATTTACTTTTTCTATTAAAAGTCAATTTGAACAATTTTTAGAATGTGAATTCACGTTAGTTTTTTTTTTATTTGAATCCTCAAGATTAAAAAGTTTGGATAAGGATGATTAGAAAAAATTGTATTAATTTGGAAAAGATTTTAAGTTATAGTGAACATTATAATATTGAAGATCTTGAATTATTTTTGTAAATGAAGATATTGCAAGGAATACAACTAAAGAAATGCACACTTTGCTAAAAGTATTAAATTATATCAAAATATTATAACCTTTTTTTAAATACATGAATTAGTTAGGACAACGGACGAATTATAGGTCCCAAATAGTTTGATTTAATAAACAAAGTAAGTAAAAGTTTCTATTCGAAGACGTAAACGTATCAACATAAGACTAAACGTATCGTCTTAAGTAGGACAAAATTGTTTAAACACAACGTTTATATATTAGTCCTTCATATGCATAGTCTTATATTTGTTTCAAGAATAAAAGCGTACACTAAGTCTTATAAAGATGAAGCGTATTGAATATGCTTATGTAAAATCAAATGGCAAATATTTACCACTTCATCAAAAGGACACGCCCAATTGTCTAGCAAGTACAAAGTACCTTTCCTAAACAAAAGGAGTTTGTTTTTTGAAGCATAACAGATGTATGAGAAAAGAAATATAAGCTCTATGTTTTATCTTATTAGTGTGATTAGTTGGTGAAAAAAAAATTAATGCTCCAACGTTCATATTATGTAAAGAAAGAAAGAAGACTCAATGGTCTTATAACGAATATCCAAGAGGAAGTCTATAAATACTAGAGATTTGAAGAGAAGATTAGAACTTATGCTTAAAGTGATTCTTGAACTCTCTTTGTGCTATAATTTCTTCAAAGTGTAAAAATCTCTGGGTGAAAAACAAAGATTAGAACCTCAACTTGTATATCCGTCTTACATAAGACGAAGTAGTTTGTGAGTTATTGTCCTTAACCATTTCTTTGTCAAACTGGTCTGAAGCCTAAGGAGGCTTTGAGTTCAAAGAATAGTGATTAAGAAATGTTGCATTATTTAAAACCACTTAAAATTTATTTTTAAAAAAGTGACTTCTTTGTTCTTGTGTAAATAATTGTGACTTGTGCGGAAAGAGACATTTCGTTTCAATAATATTATTTTAACAACACCTTATAATATCTTTTACAGTAAAGAGAAATAGAAAAAACAAAAAAAAAAATGAGGAATAAAATAAATGATATAATAAAAAGAAATAAAAAAATTATAAAAAAGTATCGTAAAATCTTTAAGTGAAATATACGATATTCTTTCACCTTTCATTCGGAATAACACACGCGGGTTCACATTGAAGACAGCACTCTGGCACTCAGCAGATAATGACAAATTCGTTTTTATTCTCTTTGACATTGTGAGACCTATGGAAGAACAAAAGTCTTGGTTCATGCAACTCCTTCTTCCGCCCTTACCTCGTCAATGAATCCACCACGAGGGAAGACATCCAGTCCGCACGCGTGGACTAGTTTTATAGAAGGACCTGTTCAAACTGTACACGGTACTATGTATTTTATTATATATATTTCTTCATTCTCCATTACATGCCGCAGTCAAGATCAACACAACTTCTATTATACTACTACATGCACTGTTCTCACTTCATTATCTTGCTTTCTTGCGTAGCGTATTTGCTCCGCCAACTTTTTTCCCCCTTTAGAGAAAAGTAAAAGAGATTGAACATTTTAATTTAATTAATATTGGAGCCCTGAATCCCTTCAGTACGCTCCTTTCTTTAGGCTTGAACGGCAGATTTTGGTGCCCCAATAATGCTTTGCACGGTTCACTTTGAACACACAATGCGACTTAATTATTTATGTGTCCATTTCCTTCCCACTGTGTTGTCAAACAATGCGATATGCCCTCTGTTCATTATTCAAATGATAATGAATGGGTTTCAAAATTAATGGTTCAAGTTATTCCCCATTTCAACCATCTCATCCACAAATATAAACGTAGTCTACATTAAATATAGACTAGCACAATCAACAAGGATTAATTTCGATGTAAAGGTAAGAGAGCTGCATTCTCTAGGAAAGAACTAAAGTCCATTATTAAAGATGATTTTGGGGTTAGTTTCGTGACAACACAAGCTTTATATAATCATTCTTAAATTAATATAGAATCTCTTAATTACAACAATACAAGCATTGACTATTAGCATAGTTGAGTTTAACAAAAAGGGATAGTCTCTTGTAACATGCAGTAAATTATAGTTCAAATCCTTGTTAAAAAAGGTATTTACATTCAATATTTGATCATATTTTAAGTATAATTATTATAGAAAATCCTTGTGAGTTACATTATTGACTAAGGAATTAATTTCACAATAATACTTACAGAGATACATAATGGGAGACCAACAAAATTCTAATACTCTTCCTTCATCGTAACTTTTCAAAACTAATAAACATATTATTTTTAAATTATAGTACCGTTATTTGTTACGAGAGTATTGCGACGAAAAAGAATTACGAAACGTGACAACCAATTATAATTTTTTATGAGAATATAAGGGTTCCACACACATTATATACAGTGGAGGGGAAACAAATTTAACTTTGGCATGACACATTGTCTTTTCTTTTTTTCATATTAAACATCTTCCTATCATCTAGCATTTTTCTCAAATTTATAATACATTTACTCGAAAAGTTATTTATAAAAGGCAAACATTTGTCAATGACTCAATGTTTTTATGTCGAAATTACTCTTTAAAATAATTCTTACTAAAAATGAACGAATTAGTCAACTGAATAATTTGTATTATATATGGCTTCTCTAGCTGAGTTTCTGTGTCAAATTAATTGACAATATTCAAATCAAGATATTTCGGACTTGTAATTAATTATATGGGGAAATTTTGTAATCCTTTTTATCATTATTCTTGTAATTTCTACACTATCAATCACTGCGTGCTAAACTAAAAATCATCAATTAATAATCTAACATTAATCATTAACAATATCATTTTACGAGAGATATCATACTAACAAAATGAAAAAAGAGAGTATTTATTATGTAGCTATAACATGATTAAATTGCTCTCAATGTCATTTTTAAATTTAAAGTTATATAGGAAAAGTGTACATATTATTTAATAAAAGTTTAGCATATAGTTATCATAATTATTTGTAGAAGGAACTAATTATTAGTTTTTAGTTGCACGTGCTACCAGGAAAATACAAAGGGCAATGGACAAATGGAAAGTATGGGAAAACGATTGAGAGCCAATAAAAAAGAGTCGGATCTAAGTGGATGCCAATGCAAACCACTTCAGCTTTACAGCACATTAATCCTTATATATTGATTTCTTGATAATTGATTGCACGAGGAAGTTATATCCTGTGAGAGAAAGTAAAGTAGCAATTAAATCGGAGACCTCAATAACAATTAACAACATTTAAAAAATACCATTAGTTTCTTCATTTATATCTATAAGCAATTTCTTTTGCAAAGAGAGGAGTTGGTGAGCGTTTGACTTGGAGGTTTTTCGTGGCCCCCTGGCTTATACGGGCTTTATACCTAATGGTTTTCTAGAAGCTCACCCATCCCCAAATTCTGCCTTTCTGTCCTTTGTTTACATTTCCCCCTGTTTTTCTTCCTCTGCTAGGCTTCTTTTACTTACAGCAAGGTTATTTTTAATTATAAGCAAAATATAAATAAGTATTGTTTTAATTATTTATATACAAATATTTATTAGTAATAAAAAATTAAATTAAAAAATATAAATACAAATATTTAAAACATTTTTTTAAAATTTAAAAAAATAATTTAATTAATAGAATATTGTGTTTCAGGTAGTTTATAAATATCTTATGTTTAATGTTCATTAATGAAATGTAAGTATTGATTAAAGAAATAAATAATGAAAAACATCCTTTAAATGAATAATTAATTAAAGAAGAAGATATTAATTTAATTGGATATGGAAACTCCAAAGATATGTATCACCAAGAGGAATATTAATAACACTTTATTTGATATATTTTATCATATTTTTTTATTGTTGATTAAAATTCATGTGAGATAGACTAAATAAAGAGATAAATTAAATAATCTCTCAAATCTTTTAATCTATCATTTTTAATATATTTAGTTCTAAATTGAATTTTAATATTTTTTAAAAGAAATTATCAATAATTAGAATGATATTGTATCACAATATAAATTATATATTATAAATATAAAATATAATCTATATGTTCAAAAATATTTATTTATTATAAATTTTAATTATAATATAATTTATATTATATAAAATAAATATTTATTCTATGTAATGCACAGATTAACATGCTAGTTATATGTTAAAAGTATTATATATATATATATATATATATATCACTTTCATAAATGGGGACTAAAATTTATTATATATAGTTAGATAGTAAGTTAGAAATTTTTGTTTCCATTGAGTGTTGAGAAAATAATGAATTATGATTATCGAGAACGTATTTTCAAAGCTTAAAAAAGTAAAATATCAAATGTTAATTAATAACGTAAATATGTAGTTTTTTAAGTTATTTCATTTTTTTTTTTTTTAAATATTTCCACCTTTTATAATTTTTTTTAACTCTTTAAGAGTTTTTCTGTGTTTAATTAAAATTTTCCCTTTGAAAAGAAGAAAAATCATAAAAAAATTGAACCAAACAATAAAAAAGTTATAATCAGAAATCTATCTCAAATATAATTATTTTTAAGACTCTTATTTTTAATTTTAATTTTGAAGAAACATTCAAGCAAAACAAAAAATCGTGGTAAACGTAACCTAAGTAAACAACAACAAGAGGGTTATAATCACAAATCTATCTCAAATCTAATTATTTCTCAAAATAGATTTTTTTTTCGTGTGACTACTTCAATTGACATCCTCTCTTATTAATTAGTTACTCGCTTTTACATTGATCATGAAAAAGAATCTTGCATGATTGTTCTATTTAAACTTTATTTCCTTGGGTTTCTGAACTCCATTAAAGACATAATAATATGGGTTGTAGAACTACTATCAAGCCGCTAAGAGTCAATAAAAACATTAACTAAGTTAGATTCCAAACAAACAAGTGCTAAATCACATAATTCCAAGTCTTGCTTCCACTTGTTACGGTTTGACCTAGTCAAAATTTCAATCAAACTTAAATAGTTGTTTATATAGGGAAATTCAATTTTAAGACAAAACATGAATGCGTAAGACATATGATATGGAAAAATATAACTTAGGACACAACAAGTTATCAATAATGAGGCCTATATAATAGCACATTCACCTTTGGGTAGGATGTACTAACCAAGGTTGTAATCTTGACCAAAACATCAGATGGGTTAATCCATAAATGCATACTAGTTTAGAAAAATGTCTCTTTTGGGGAGACAAATTTCCTAGCCCAATGTGTTCTCTAATAACTCCAACCCCACTCAACTTTAATCATACCACACAACAACCCCTAGGGATGTCAAAGTGGGTTGAGCTTAACCTACTTAACCCCCAAAAACGAGTTAGGTTAGATGATTCAACCATTCAACTTTCATAATCCAACCCAAATAACTTGTCAACTCAATAAGTTAAGGGGCAGGTTAGATTAGGTTGACTCATCGGGTTGGTTTTTTTTTTTTGTTAGATATTTTGATAGATTTTTCAAATAAACATTGTTTTATTGGATATAATATTTTATGAAGTATTATAGATTTCATGTTATTTTGTTGCTTTACTCCATATTTATTTAACTCATGATGATAGTTTCTAAAAAGAATTTGTGCTAAGACAATTTAGTAAGACAATATTCTTGTGATTATGATATTATCTTTAAATTATTTAATTTCATTTATTTATTTATTTTTTTCTTGGTCAACATATGAGTCATCCATTTTTCATAACTTCTTTTTCTTCTTTTTTTTTTCTTTTTAAAAATTTTTGGTAGGTCAACCCAACCTAACTCGTAACCCACCACGAGATAGGTTGAATTGAGATTTTCAACCAAATCTTAAAACAAATCCAACGTAAGCCAACTCGTTTTTGGCGAGTTAAGGGTATATTGGGTTGGGTTTGACCCATTTAACATCTTTAACAACCCCTTTGGGCATGCAACCAATTGCATGCACTAATCAAAAGCATTCCTCAATTACAAAGATTTTTTATTAATCAATAAGTGGTCCTATTAATTAGCGATAATAACTTATAGCAACCCTTGAAAACTCTCACACAGGAATTGTTTTTCTCTTGCACAAGCACCCATACTGGTCATGTATCGACAACATTCCAACATGTTTTGTACTATAACAGGTTTCAATAGCAATTTATGGCGTAAAAGGCATAATTTAAATCATATATTAAAAATATAATCATACGGTATTATCTAAAGAGAGTGAAGTACATCAAAAAATCCAAAAAATAGCAAATAGTTTTCTCCATCATACTTTTAAATTTTATTTCACTTAGAAAATGATTAAACAGACAATATAATAACTATTTTCATAAAAAAAAAAAATAATCCAGCAAGAACATTAAAAAAAATTACTAAAAAATAAGCACACAAAATGGAGAACAACACAATAAAACAACATAAAATACTCTTTCTGTAGAGTTCTCGCACTCTCTCACTCTTGTAGGGATTAGAGTGGGCTTTGTTCGTGTGTAAACAATGTGTCTTCTACCTCCAAACCATTGACCTATGATTTGAACTAGGTCGCACGCAAATTGCTTGTCTTGGAATTGATTCGGCACAATTTTTGTGCGATCAAGGAATGAGTTTCAATCTAAACATGACTTCTAATTCATCTAGCATAAAAGGCCCCAATTTTTATAAGCTAAAATGTTGGATTTTAGGCTCCAAAACTTGCAGTTCATACATACCCTAACTACACTATATTTTACGAAATTCTCCCTTTATACTTAATGAAAATTCTTGGTCCCTGTGGATTTGTATATTCTTTCTCAACAAAAGTGCTATGGTTTTGAGTTCCAATCTCTTGAAAATTGTTATTTGAAAAATCACATATAATAACTTACAAAAATTAATAAAAAAATTGGAACAAAAAATTTCAAAATGAAGAGAAGATGATCATGTTTATAAGCAACTTTTAAGTATATAATATTGACTCTAATACTAAACGTAAGAAATAATTGAGCACATAGCAATTATAATTTTATATTAAATTTAGGAAACATAATTCTTTGCTTACTTGTTATCGTCATGATCACCAATATTGTTGTACAACAAATCACCTGAAAATGCAAATCAAAAGCCAAGTATTCCTCCACTTAATCACACTCTTAATCTGAACATCAACAGGGCAAGTCATAGAAAAAATGCTTATAACCGCAATGACAACAGAGCATAGAGGACCCCAACCTTGAATATATATTAACCCTAAGCACCTCTTATCATGGGCCTAGAGGTTAAGGCGAACATTGTTATCCACATGGATTAATATTAAGTGTCCAAAGCCCATTATCAAATGATCAATATATTAGCGAGACTCAATATCATCTAATGGATTATGACATTAGCCAGTTCCTCGCAAACCCAAAAACTACAATTGATTAAAGCCCACAAGAATTATTAGAAATTAGGGGTGTGCATTGCCTGTCCTGTTCCACTAGTTTGGCCCAACTAGATGTTGATTTTGATAGGTTTGGGTTTTAAAAATTAGACCCAGTGTATTTTGAGGACGGGTTCAAGTTATACTTTGGATCATTCTAACTCGGTCTGATATCCTATACTCATTTAAAAAGTATAAGTTTTTTTTGAACAATCCTTATATATCCTCTCTCTATATAAATTAGAATAACTATCTTAAACGAGAGCGTTTTTAGTTGTTATTATTTAACGAGAGCATTTTTAGCTTTAATTCTTCAATGAGAGCATTTTTTAGAATTTTTTTAACCTCTTATCTCTTTCAATCTATCATTTTCATTATCTTTAGTTCTAAATTGAATTTCAATATATTTTTTTAAATAAATTATTAATAGTTGAAAATTAACATTGTATTATAATAATTTTTTATTATAAATTTAAAATATAATCTATATGTTCAAAAATATTTATTTATTATAATATAATTTATATATAGTTATATAAAATAAATATTTATTTTGTGCAATGTATAAGTTAAAATACTAATATATATATATATATATATATATATATATATATGTATATATAAACGTGTAAAACTATCTACTTCCTCATGCCTCCATTCTCTCTCATATTCACTTTCATTTGAATACTCCTCTTTCATGAAGAGGTGGATTTCACTTTCCTAACATGCATTTGGTATATCCTCTTGTGCTTTTCATATCAACTAAATGGTTTAACAAGTTATAACTAAATATTAGAAACCAATTTCAAATATATACATTTTATCTTTAAAATTCAAATACACTTCTAATATGTTTTTGATATATCCTCTTATACTTTTAATATCAACTAAACAATTTAACAAGATGTAACTGAATATCAAAAATCAATTTCAAATATATATATATATATATAGGGGGCGTTTCAAATGAAAAACATCTTAAAATGAGAAATGAGAATAATTAATAGTAGCCATTGGATTACAATTAAAAGCAATGAACAACTGAGATTAAAACTCAATTAAGCACCTCTTATAAGACCATCATTGTCTCCACCTCCACAACCGCTACCGCTACCACCACCATTATTGCCACTACCGTCGCCACCACCACTACCACCACTATCGTCACCACCACCACTGTCGTCGTGGCTAACACCATCGTCACCACCACCATTGTCGTCACGGCCACCACTGTCATCACCACTACCACCGATGTCGTCACCGCCCCTGCAGTTGCCACCACCACTGCTGTCGTCGCCGCCTCCACCCCCACCACTGCTACCACCATCACCGTCACTACTTCCACCACCACTGCCACCACCGTCACCACCACCGTTGTTGCCGCCACCACCACCAGCAGTGGTGGTAGAGGCAATGACGGTGATTGTCTCATAAAAGGTGATTAATTAAGTTTTAATCTTAGTCGCAAATTTGTTTTAATTATGATCCAATGGCTATCATTAAAAGTTCTCATTTTCTCATTGTAAAAGTTCCTCATTTGAAACATTCCCTATATATATATATACACACACACACACACACACACACACACACACACACACACACACACACACATTATCTTCAAAATTCAAATACGCTCCTAACGTGCATATGACATTCCTCAAAGAGCGTTTTTAGATGTGATTCTTCAATTAAACGTTTTTAGGAATTTTTCTTAACTTCTTATTTCTTCCAATCTATAATTTTTAATATCTTTGGTTTTAACTTGAATTTCACGATATAAAGTATTTATCATAAATCTAAAATATAATTTATATGTTCTAAAATATTTATTTATTATAGATTTTAATTATAATATAATTTATATATTTATAAGTATTTATTTATTATAATTTTAGTTATGTAAAATGAATATTTATTCTGTGCAACGCACAGGCTTAAATACTAATATTATAAATATTATGGCTACGTTTGACAAGTTAGTTTCTAACTTCTTTTACCAATTGAAAAATTTGTTTGACCATATTAATAGTAATTGGTAAACAGATTCTTTTTAGTAACTTGTTATATATTAATAATAATTTTTTTATTTAATAGATAATATTTTGTATGACATGACATTATATTTACAATGATATAATTTATTTTGACATATATATTGTAAAATATACCTTGATTTAAGTTATATACTTCTTTTATTTTATGATTTAACTGTATATAATGTTAAGATTAATATATTATGTTAATAAATCGGGTCGACGCAGTTTTGTCCCATATGCTATTGAGTCTTGATTGGATCAAGTTTGCGTTCACATAAATGGCCCTATCAAAATTTTCGTTTAGGTCGAAACAAAGATAAACTCGTCCTAACCTATCCCACTCTCCCTTATTAGAAATATTATAACCTGCAAGCTAGCTTGATGCGAGTTGCAAACTATAGCAAGCCAAGTAAAAAGATAAAAAATAAAAACTCAAATTCAATTCAGACTTTTAAAATGAGACCCAAAATGGTAAAAGCCTTTTTATTTTGGCTTTTTAATGTGTGCATTTTATAACTCATTTACTATAGTTATTTTCACTAGATTGCATGTATTTTATTACGGTTTAGGATTAGTTAGGTATCTAATTGCATGTTTTTCCCTTCTTGTATCATTTTATGCCTTTTTCTTTGTTTGTCATTATTTTTAGGAAAATCTTGTAGGTTTCTTAGGCTTGGAAAGCAAAAAGACTTACAATTGGAAGTCCTCATGATGATTTGAATACCTTTGAGCACTTGGAAGTCCTTTTGGAAGGCAATGGAGTCATCCCAAAGCATTTAGAAAGCAAAATCTTGGAGAAAAAGCCTTGGAGACTTCACCACCATTTGGTGGCACCCGCCACCACCTGGTGGCGCTTTTCCCTAATGCTAAATATGGACCTGTGCGTCTGCCACCATGTACCACCACGTGGTGACGCCCCCCTGGAGCAAAAATTACTATTATGCGTCTACCACCAGCTGGTGCTGCATATCACTATGCGGTGGGCGGAACTACCTGAAGGATTTCACAAGTTTTTAATTTTCTTTTGAGGATTAACTTAGGCCTAATTGTAATTTAGATATAAATAGACCTTTCTAGGATTTTATTTTTATCTTGTGAACTCTGTTAAAAGCACGGAGAATCGGGGATTGCTCTTTTTCTTCAATTATTTTCGGGTTTGTTTTATGTTTTCTTTCTTTTCTTTTTGGTGTTCTCTCATGACTATGTGTGAGTAGAATCCTCTCTTTCTAGGATTGGGAGTAGCCCTATGATTGCGTTAATGAATTGATTTCCTTTTGTCTATATGTCATCTTGTTCCTTTTTGATTCTTTTTCTATTTATTTATTTATGCGAAACGAATTGGCCGACGTTTTTCATAATCTTAGTGATTTGGGGAGGTACTGAGAGGTGAATCGAAACACCGAACCCATAAGAAGGGGACTTAGGTTTAGATCACAAAAGTAGGTTAAGGCCTTTGAGGAATAATTAAATTGGCAAAGAACTTAATGAGTCTAGTTAAACACAGCCATCACGATAGTAGGTGGTAAATTTGGTTAGATATCCCTTTGTATCTTGAAAGAGAACGAAGGATACCTTAGGTTAATTCACCTTCATTGAGAACAAGCGAAACACATAGGTAGTAAAATTAAGATATTAAGTATCATAGTGTGAAATCCCAATCCTAGAAGTCTTCCTATTTGAACTACATCCAATTTTAATTACAACTTTATTTAATTTCTAAAGTGCATTTTCTTTCAATTGCTCTTCCCTAAATTTTCCCAATCAAAATTCTTTTTGTTTAATTTTATTTATTTGGCGATAATGACTGAACACGCAGTCCTTGTGGAGACGATTTTTTATTATTACTTGATGACAACCGTGCACTTGCGGTTTTTCCACATCAAGTTTTTGGCGCTGTTGCCGGGAATTGCATCTTTGGCTCAGTGATTTTTGCTTCGTAAAAATAAAATAAAATAATATATATATATATATATATATATATATACACACACACACACACACACACATATATATAAACAAAACTTCTTTCCTGAAATTCTTGTTTTTTTCCTTTTTTTTTTTAATTATTTTCCTTTTTAGACTTCACGGATTCTTTTCTTTTGCAAGCATTTCTCTATGTATTCAAGTAGACTCAAAAGCCATGGTAGAAGAATAAGCAGCTAGACCATTGAAGGACTTTGCCACGCCAATGATTCGTGGGTTGCCAGTTGGGATAGCCTGTCCAGCTGTAGGGACAAATGCTAATTTTGTGATACCTTTCGTTTTGCTAAGCATGCTGAAGCAAAATCAATATAGCGGGCTGCCCTAAGAAGACCCCACAATTTCTTGGAAGTATTCGAGACCCAGCACTTCCATGGAATCTCAGCTGATGCCCTCCACCTACGCTTGTTCCCTATAACTTTAGCAGGCATGGTAAGAGCTTGGATGGGGACTTTTCCCAGGAATGATGTCACCACCTGGGATGCATTGGAGAAGGCTTTTCTCGACAAGTACTATCCACCATCTAAAATGAGTGAAATGAGGAAGCAAATCGCCAACTTCCGCCAAGGCGATTGTAACACCCCTACTTTTGTATATTAAATTATTCTGTATGTTTAAAAATTGTTTTTAAGTCATCAATGTATTTAGAACAATTAATAATAATTTTAGAAATTTTTCTAGAATTTATTGAGATAATTTTTATAAAATGACAAAAATACCCCTGGTTGACTGTTGGAACCAATCGGAGACTTTTTGACCTCAAAATATTTTGAAAATTTTATATTAAGTATCTCTCATTATAAAAACTTTATTTTGAGAAAAAAGTAGTGAAAAATATAATAATCCTATTTTAATTCTTCCACTGTTTTTTATATACAATTCTGAAAAATCGGAAATGAATTTTAAAATTCTGACTCCCACCATTTTGCTCAAAATCTCAAGAGCTATTTAATCGTGATTTTAATAATTTTTCCGAGCCGAAGCTTGGAGAAATTAGAAAATGACAATTTTATCCCTATTTCTCAACATTAAGAACTGACATGAGAAAAAGATTCAATTGACATTAAAATGTCAATTTGAGCTTGGAATTATGTCATATATATTAAAATATAATTTTTGGAATTTTTGGGAATTTTCTGGAATTTCTGTGTAAAATGACCAAAATGCCCTTGCGTGTCTAATAAGCCAGCCAGTACTGGTTTGACATTCAAAAAGGGTGAAAATAGTAATTTTAGTTTAATTATGGGTAAAATATTTAATTTTATAATTTTGATACAAATTTTGGTATTTATTGAATTAAAATGGATTTTCTATGAATTTTCTAGCTTAAAAATATAAAATAAAGACATATAATTTGAAATAAATTAATAAAAATTAAAATTTATTATTAGAAATTTATTTTTGATGAAAATTAATGTATTTATCCAGTTTTTCATTAAAATACATTATTTTGATATTAAAAGCTAATTTTTTCAAGTTTAGGCGTTTTTGTCGGTACCGGTTAATTCACCTACAGATAAAAATTTGACACATGGAGGCTTGGGACAGCTGGTGGAGCACGTCCCCAACCCTAAAATAGGTGATTCACCACCTATTTGAGATATGTGTCCCTAAATTAGATTAAAAATAAATAAAAATTGGATTTATGACATAATGGTGACATAATGGATGATGTAAATATTTGGACACCTAACCCCCCTCCTTCTTCTATAAATAGGCCTCAAAGTTTTCAGATTTTCACTCATCCTTTCCTCTCCCAAGCTAGAGAGCTTCTCTTTCTAAAGTTTTCTCTCTCTAAAATATTTTTTTATCTAGTTTTTATGTTAAAATTTTGCTAGTTTTCAACTAGTAGAATTTCTCCTCTTAGAAGCTTTGCACCAACAATTTCATCCTCTTTATCAACTATCTTAGAGGTAATGGGGGGAGTGGGGTTGGTTCTAAATTACTGTCACTTTGCATGTTGGTAGGAAGGGTTTTCCCCTAAACCCGTTTAGGCTTAAATTTTAGTATTGTTATTATTGTTTAAAGTTAAACTTTAATTTTTACTAAGTTTTTACGCTGCCCAAATTTAGATTATTAAATCATAATTACTAAATTGTTACTCTGCTCAAATTTTAATTATTAAATTATACTTGCTAAGCTGTTACTCTGTTCAATTTTAGAAAATTAAAATGCGCTTGCTAAGCTGCTACTTTGCTCAATTTTAGAAAATTAAAATGCATTTATTTAGTTGTTATTCTGCCAAAATTTTAGTAATTATACTATAATTGCTATGTCGTTATTTTGTTAAAATTCTGGTATTGTGCAATTTCTGCAAAATAAGGCAGAAATGTTGATTGTACTAGTGTTCAAGTTAAATGAGACCAGGGAAACCTCTGCTTGAGAAGTTAGGAATTGATAGTTTAGTGAGTAATGTAAAGCAAGTGACATGTAGTGACATGGCACCCTGCTAGGGAAGCCACAGTTTGGTACGCTGAGGAATGAAAGGCAGGGACCCACTTGCGGAGGTCTTGGGGGTAGGCATCGAATGGTGAAGGTCCCAATGGCCAGGGTAGCCCCCTTGAGCCGGGATATTCGCCTGACCAAACTCGATAACCCCGACAACTGCTCAGCATTCCAAGATTGGTTTGAGAGTATACTTCTATAAATGGATATCCTAAATTGTTATTTTGTTCCTCAATGATGACGAGGACTGTACCATGTGATGGTGTTGAGAGAGGTATATGTAATCCCAGTCACTTCCCAGGTTCTGTTGAGAACTATTACCCACTAATGGGAAGTATGGATCCATACCTAGTCAAGGGTAGTTGGATACAACTTAGAATGAATCTTAGGATCTCTTGTGTTGTCAGTTGTGTTTTGTCTTTGTTTTATGGTAGATTTCCTACCGCACATGTAAAAGTGATTTTAGAACAAAACACCTCACTCCATTATTTTCTTTTGTGTATGATTGGTCGTGATTATTGAAGACGACATTAACGCTCCATGATGCTGAGTACGAGATAGAGAACGTCTCAACGAAGGAGGACCTAAAGACCTATAGTATTTTCTTTTTGTATAAGGGATAGGGTAGATAAATACTGCTCTGTATAGGATCTCTTTTGATGTATATAGTGGGCTAGGTAGTATATGTATTTCGATGTACTTTTGTTTCTGACTGTTATGTATTACTCAAACCATGATGTACAGTTTTATGAAATATATATATATATATATCTTTCATATTTTATTACCATTTCCAAATTCTGTTAAGTTTGGAATTTCTTTTAAAACTGGAAAAATTTTACACACATTTTTATTTACTTAAACTTAATAACTAAATTAATATAAATTATATTTAAAATTAAATGGGTGTTACAGCGATAGTGAATCATTTGCTGAAGCTGGGGAGAGGTTTTTTAGATATCTGCTCATATGTCCTCATCATGGATTGGAGAAGGAACTCACAATCCATTTCTTTCACAGTGGATTGAATTACCCTAGTAGAATGGCGCTGCACTCCACGGCAAGTGGAGGCTTCATGGACAAGCCTTTTGATGAAGGATTAAAGATCATTGAATCAATGGCAGCCAATCAACGCCATTGGGTAGGCGAGCAAGGCAACACCTCACGGAAAGTTGTCCCAGGTAAGTATGAGGTAAATAACATCGATCTTCTTATGGCTAAAGTTGATGCCTTGAACTTAAAGTTTGATAAATTAGAAAAAGACAATGTTAATTTGATCGATGCTACTAACCTCTCTTGTGAGATTTATGGTGTGTAGGGACATACAGCTATTGATTGCCAAGCAAGAGCACCTGAAGGTTTGGAAAAACAAATGGAGAATGTGGTTGCCACACATAATTTTTATGACTATCCAAGGAAAGACAATTTTGACCTTTACTCAAATACTTATAATCCGGGGTGGAGAGTTCATCTGAACTTCTCTTACCGGAATAATCAAGGTTAAGGAGGTAGTTGGTAAGAAAATTTCAGCAACCCTCAGATTTCAATAAAGGCACTTGTGGTCAAAGTTTTCAATAGCTGCAGGATTCGACCCAACAATCACTATTGAGGCTTGAGAATTTAATTGCTAATTTTATAACAAGCCAAAAGCAAACCAATGAGACAGTGAGCAACTCTATCAAAGAGATAACTACTCAAATAGATGGCATGGCAATGCACAACAAAATGCTGGAAGGATAGATTTCCCAAATGGCCCAATTTCTTCCCACATCCAACCGTGCTCTAGGTAAGTTCCTTAGTAAGACTGAGATTAATCATGTTGAACATGTTAATGTTCTTACATTGAGGGGGTGGTAGAAGGTTAGACGGTCTTATGTCTAACCAAGAAAAAGAAAGTGAAAGGGAGGTGGAAGTAGAAATAGAGGTGAAGACCCTACCCTTGGTTGAAAAAGAAATAGAATAGGGTCCTATAGAGAAAGGGAAAGTGTCTAAAAAGGTTTTCTCAATGCCTTACCAACCACCTATTCCCTTCATTCAAAGATTAGCTAGGTCCAAGTTAGACAAATAGTTTGGTAAGTTTTTAGATATGGTAAAACAACTGTATATCAACATTCCCTTTGTAGACGCTTTGCAACAAAGGCCTATTTATGTGAAGTTTCTCAAGGATATCCTGGCTAATAAAAGAAAGGTTGATGAGCATGAAACTGTGACCCTTGTTCAGACTAAGTTACCCCTTAAGCTTAAGGATCCAGGTAGTTTTTTCATACTATGTCTAATAGGTGGCATGAGGTTTGAAAAAGCCTTGTGTGATTTGGGGGCTAGCGTTAGTTTGATGCCCCTATCTATTTATAAAAAGCTTGATGTAGGGGAACTGCAACCCACAAATATATCATTGCAATTGGCGGATTATTCGTCAAACACCCTGGTGAGGATTGTAGCAGATATTCTTATTAAGGTAGGGGATTTATTGATCCCATGTAATTTTGTGGTGTTAGAAATAAGAGAAGATGCCAACATCCCCATTATCCTAAGTAGACCCTTATTGGCTACAGCTGATGTTAATATAAGTGTAAAGAAGGGTAAGTTATCCTTAATTGTGGTGAGAACAATTAAATTCAATTTGTTAAAGGCTAACAATCTTCCTGTAGTTGAGAATTTTGTGTGCAGGATCGACTCATTGGATCAAGTGGTGAAACAAAAGGCAATCAAGCACTCAATTAAAGATCCATAAGATCCATGGTCAATTGGAGAGCCACATGCTAGGCACCTTACAAAGAATAGTCCCTAGGAAGTATGCACACCAAAGAGGGAACCTGACATCCCTCTTCACAGGCGTAGATTGACTTTGAAAAGCGTGACCATCTCTTTTCCTCACCCAGCTGTGGGAGATTAATTTTATCAGGCATCAGGCTCGTGACGTTAAAAAGGCGCTTCTTGGGAGGCAACCCAAGCATTCTCTTCTTGAAATTCTAAGACTTTAATTATATAAAAAAAAAAGAAAAAAATATTTCTTAGTTTGCTTTCTTAGTTTATTTTTATTTTTACTCTAAGTTTTAAAATTTTTGTCTATGGTTTTAGTGTTAATTTTAGGAGCACCGAGCTAAATTTCAAGCCCACCGAGCTGACTTTGAAGACTTCTAAGCTCAAGTTTGGGCACATTAGGCCCTCTACCCCCTTCAGGTCCTTTTCCACCACATCCACCCCAGTGCCTTTTCTCCTCCACTTCCCCCTTAGCCTTTTGGTTTACATTGGGGAGAATGTAATTCTTAAGTTTGGGGTTGTTAGGGGTATCTGTGTATTTATGTTCATGTTTTGCATTGCATTTTAGGACCTTTATATATATATATATATATATATATATATATATATATATATATATATATATATATATATATTGCTTAATTCTTGTCGTACATATCATTTAGGAGTATAATTTGCTAGCATTGAACTTCCCTGTACTTCATTTTATTTCTGTGTGCATGATAAGTTTTGAATCCTTTGAATTAGGTGCCCAATATGCTAAGTTTTGCAGAGGCAATATTGCATTAGATAATCTTTAGGCAAGTTGAGAATTAGCATTAACTTTCCTGTTTGAATGCTTGCACTGATTTGAGCCATAAATGTGAGATTTGAGCTTAAATAAGGGTAGTTATTCATTGCACAATCTATCCCCAATTCATTCTTTGAGTGTGACATTCTCATTATTGTTATCCTCTAGAACTTGCTTTTGAACCTTTTTGAAGTGACACGATTCTGTTTGCATGAATGGGCATGATCAAGGCACTTAGGAATTTATTCTTTAGACCCCAGAGTCAGAATTGAACATGACCACTAGTTGCCCCCTTAAGCCATACACTGAATAATGTTTTTTGGTACCTTAGTGCTTGAAAGTTTTATGTTTATTCATACCCTATAAGGTGTATTGTGCCAACTTCGTATTAAGTTTGGGGTTCCCTTGTAATGTCTGGTAAATTTGACTCTTGCTTAAGAATGTGAGATTTGAATTGAGAAAAGGCTAAAAGAGAGAGAGAAAGAGAGAAAAAAAGAGAGAAGGGGGGGAGGGGAGAGAGAGAGAGAGAAAAGAAGAAGAAAATCATAAAAATAAAATGTGTGTTTAAATAAATAAAAAAGGAAGGTTGCAAAGGGAAGCAAGAGGAATGCTAAGTTTGAAATGTACCCCATTTGTCAAAAACTTTAATGCTTAATATGCTTTATAGGGTATTGTACTTACTTGTAAATGATGAGCCCTTTGTGTTCCTTTTCCGTCAATTCCTCACCTTAATATTTTACCCCTAGCCCCATTACAACTAGACGGACGACCTTGTGACTCATTTGTGTACTCAAGATATTTTAATGGAGGTAAGGTTCCTTATCAAGCCTATGGTAGGATACTTTGATTGAGAATGATTGAGTGAAATTCCCATGTCCTTAAACACTTTAAGTGTGGAAAGTGAGTGATCTAGTCAGTGTAGGCATTGATTCTGGAGACCTAAGCTCTAATTGGATTTGCCTATTGTAACATCCCGGGTGCTGACGAGGGCGGGGAGTGATCGCCGGTGCAAAAGAGATGAGGCATAGACAATGAGCGGCTCCTGGCAGGCTTCCAGCGGGAGGGGTACATGAATGAATCGAATACACACCCGAACGAGAGGGATCCAGAGACTGTGCGGGTATGGGACTGTACAGTTGAGGATAGCTTAAAGGAATTAATAAGTGCTACCTATACCAACAAGATGCATCTACTTTTCGGTAGCCCATCACTTAAGAACTCCATAGTTAAGCGTGCTTAACTTAGAGCAATTTAGGGATGGGTGACCTACTAGGAAGTTTCCCGGGAAGCGTGTGAGTGAGGACAAAGCACGCTGAAAAGTCTTGTGTTGGTTTGTGGGGACAATCACAGATCCTGCAAGCGGCCGGGCGTTACACCTATGATCATCAATATGTTTAACTTGCTTGCAACATGTACTTTTAATTTCCTGTACCCCACTAATTGGATTCCTTGATGCTTGGTAATGCCACAGTGATTGCTTAAGGACAAGCAAACTCTTAAGTTTGGTGTTGTTTGATGTGTGCATTTTATAACTCATTTAGTATAGTTATTTTCACTAGATTGCATGCATTTTATTACGGCTTAGGATTAGTTAGGTATCTAATTGCATGTTTTTCCCTTCTTGTATCATGTTACGCCTTTTTCTTTGCTTGTTGTTGTTTTTAGGAAAATCCTTTTGCTTTCCAAGGTTAATTCACATTCATTGAGAACAAGCGAAACACATAGGTAGTGAAATTAAGACATTAAGCATCATAGTGTGAAGCCCTAATCCTGGAAGTCTTCCTATTTGAACTACATCCAATTTTAATTATAGCTTTATTTAATATCTAAACTGCATTTTCTTTCAATTGCTCTTCCCTAAATTTTCCCAATCAAAATTCTTTTTGTTTAATTTTATTTATTTGGCGATAATCACTAAACATGCAGTCCCTGTGGAGACGATCTTTTATTATTACTTGACGACAATCGTGCACTTGCGGTTTTCCCACATCACTTTTGCATGTTTTTAAGGATTAAGTATTAAGTCAAGATCAAGTCATGCTCAGGTTAAGCTAATAAGGCCTAGGTTTATTTCGAGTTCAAAATTCAGGGTGTGTTTGGTAGAGAGGACAGAAATAGAGTGAAAGGAAGGGAAGAGAAATATGTGAGAAATAGAGTAAAAGTTAAGATTGTTTGGTTGAAGAGAAATAGATAAGAAATAGAATGGAAGTTAAGATTATTTTAATTATTATTATTTATTTTTATCATTAATATTATTTTTATTGTTGTTAATAATATTTATTTTTATTATTAATATTATTTTATTATTATTATCAATAATAATAATAATAATAATTATTTATTTTTATTAATAATAATAATAATATTTATTATTATTATTATTATTATTATTATGTAAGATGGGGATATTCAAGAGGGGGGGTGGGGGTTCAGATATTCGAATAACAGAGAAAGGGGGGGGGGGAGGGATATTCGATTAAGAGGGGGGTAGATAATTGATTATGGGGGAAGGGATAATCGATTAAGAGGAAGCGATAATCGATTATGTTGCAAAAGTAATCGATTATTGGAAGTGAAAATCGTTTTTTAGTATTACTGATAATCGATTATCAACAAAAATAATTGATTGTTTTTGCAAACAACGCTCATTTCCACACATTTCTTCTCATTTTTGCAAAGAAGTTTTCAAACGTGAGTCCCACACGTTTTTCAAATATTTCTTCAACATTTCGACACTATCAAACGAGAGAAGTTCATACACTTCTCTTCTCTTCTGCATGCTTCCCTTCTTTTCTATGTTACTTTTGCGCTACCAAACACAGTGTCAAAGTTTAAGTCCTACAATTCATAGAGCAGTGCCGTCTCAAACTTATTTTTCTACCTCTAGTATTACTTACGTCTAATGCCTATTCACACTGTCTATGTTAGGAATTCCAAAATATTAAGTTGTTAAAGGGACTCGAATGCAATATTTGTAACTCACACACATCTAAATGTTATAAATAAAGTCCTTGCAATATCATCAAGTAAGCATTCCTTTTACATAATAGAATACCATTTCAAGCACTTACAGTATCAAGTAAGCACTCATTTGTAACTCAAACTTTTTTTTTTTTAATAGGCAATCAAGAGCAACTTTACCCACCACCATCGTCAACATGAAAATTTAACGGGCCCGAAAGAATCATTAAAGCTCGACTAGAGCATATGTGGACATTTTTAAAGTGCAAATCACGAAATTTACCCTACAGTTTGCAAGGTAGCAATTGAAATCGTGTCTATATTTTCACTGCCTAAACGAATAAAGAAATAGCATTTCGTCTCTTTCGTGTCATTACGTTGTTTCCACTTATGATTGACTTCATGATATTTGACCAACTTATATATGTGGCCCATGTTTTGTGCTGCCTCTAAAGTCTATAGCCAGAATTCATGTGATCGTTCTTCAAATACGAATACCCTTTTATTACAATTAACAATGTGAAAAATTAATTCCGACGAATTGACCGAAGACTTTTCCAATAGGCTTCTAGGTAATTATTGGACATAGAAAATTGTAATGATTACATTGCATCATAGAGAATTATTTGTAAACAAAGTTATTTAGACGGTAAAGAAAACAATTTCAATTTTCGATTGTTTTTCCCTGTATTGTTGTTGATATTGAATATTATTATTTTGTAACGATCACATTATATTTCAAAGGAAATTCAAAATTTGGAGCTATAGTTTGAAGATTTGTTTTTTCTTCGGTCTATATTTTACTCAACATGTTTCAATGCCTTTCATCTATTGTCCAATAATATACAGACACTTGGACTCACTTACAGTGATGGATCTAAGACCCTAAGTCAGTGAAGACAGACTATATATATATAAAAACTAATTAAAATTAGAGTAAACCATCAATTTGGTCCTCAAAGTATTACTCTCTCCCCTACTTAGTTCCTCAAGTATTGAAAAATAATAAGTAGTACCTAACGTTTTGTTATATCCATCCCATTAATCCTTCAGGTTAGCATCCCAAAAACTGTTTGATTAATAAGAAGGACTAATGAGATGGATGTAACAAAATGTTAAGGACTACTTATTATTTTTCAATACTTGAGGACTAAGTAGGAGAGAGAGTAATACTTCGAGGACCAAATTGATGGTTACTCTTAAAATTATTATCATAAATATGAGGATAAAGACATAAATGTTAAAATCATATAATTATAGACCGTAAAGTATAATAAGAAAATTGAGACAGTAGATTCAAATATATAAAAATAAGGAGGCAAAATATAAAAATTTAAGATATGTACTTATAATTTTATCAAAATGAGGGGGTGCATTAGCCCACACCCTCATATCAATGCAGGTCCACTGTTACTCACCTACTACGTCATATAATGATACCTATTTATTAATATTGCATGTAGCTCTCTCTCTATCTCTCTTTCACACACACATAGAGAGATAACAACAAGACATTGTGGGATAAGAATTTTCTTGTGGGGTCAGAATTTTCATATTTTAGGGATTTAGAAGGAGGGAGACAACATTTGAATGAAATAAATAACAAAAAAGTGATAATACAATTTTAAAAAAAATGCTAAAAGGTCCCTGAAAGTTACATGCAACATTAAGAAATAGGTGCTATTATATGACGTGGTAAATGAGTTTAAATGTCTACATATTATTGGACAATAAGTGAGAGAACTTTCAAACAGGTTCAGTAGAATATGCACCAAAGAAAAATAACTTCCATATCTCACTTGATTTGGATTTTTTTTGTCAAATACAATATCCTGCTAGGGTTTAGGGAAAACTTCATATTGGAGTGATGCTTATTAAAGGATTCTCTCTAGGAGGCTAAAGAGGAAAAGGAAAATAAACACAAAAGGCTTAATTATATTTGTAATCAGTCAAATATCGTAATTATGTAATTTTGATCATTCAAGTTTTAATTGTGGCAATTGAATTTCTCACATTTCCTCTTGTTTGCAGTTAGGTCCCTCCATCTTGATTTTATTCAATATTTAAGCCATTAATTTGCTTAGAATAAAATGACATTTATTTTGTTGTGTATTGATATCATGAATACAATAACTTATCTACAAGAATCGTCAATCTCACAATTAAGTTAATACAGTCATAATATCTTTTTAGGTCGTTGTTATTCAAATTTTGTGTTTTTTGCTAATACACTGTCTTCACTCATTAACATGTCATGTCTAGTTTATACGTTAGCTAATTCCGTTAAATATTAAATGAAATAAAGATGATAGAACTTGATTATAAGTAGAAGAATACTTAAGGAACTCAATTGACACAATTAAACTTAGGGGGTCAAAATCGGACAATCATCATATTTGAGGGACTTACAAATAAATATTGTCCTGATAAAATGTGTTAGATATTTTTTTTTATTCTGATAACATTAGACCCGTGGAACTGGTTTGTAACGTTTGTTGTATATTCTCTGTCTTTTGGTCTCTAGAGAAATAAATGTGAATCGAAATTCAGCGAGTAGGTGAACTTCCTGAAGTGATGGTGCTAGTTTCCCACCCAAGACTGAATGATCCCATATCTGATATATATTCCAAAATTCTAACTGGAATATAGATGGATGGTTTTACCAGAGGAAACCCTTTTTCACTTCAATTCACTTGCACATTACATATGCCGCAATAGTTAGGCTGGCAAAGTCAATAGTAATTTTAATTAGGTGGAAGTGCTTGCGTGGTTCTTCTGTTGGTAGAGTAAAGAAATTAATTCGTATACTATACGGCGTCAAACAGCTGCAAACGGGTGTGGACTTTAATTTCTATTTTCTTTTTTAACATTTGTTTGTCATATTTTACGGTAAAGTGGTTGGTGGGTGATATTTGTCAAATAAGCCTTCTTTTTCTTTATTTCGTCTCCCTTTTGTCTTTAGTTTCCTTCCTTCTCTTCCATATGAACGACAGGGTTTCTGTTCCCAGCATTGATTTTCTGCTTGAAAGCAAAGGATGCCTTACGGTACAAGTTAGATACTTTAGTTGGACATATCTTAGAACGTTTCATATTAAATTCAAAGTCAACAGGAAATACATCTAATTAAAACTTACAATTTTCAAATAATTTCTTTGGTAAAATAAACTGACAAAATCTATCGAGTCTGACCTCATGCTCAGCCATATTTGGCTTTAAATATCCCGTCATAATTTTCCTTTCACAATTGGTATATATTGTGTCGCAACCGGGGTCACGGCGTGACGGTGAAAAAGTATGTTTAAAACAATGGAGTCGCCACCAATATTTATTTAGGAAAACATTGAAAAAACCTTTAAAAAGAAAATGATCTTCGAAACCAAATTTGTGTCCGGGAGTCGATTACGTATAGGGAAGGTGTTAGCACCCTACAACGTTCGTCATAAAGACGATTACCCCTAATTAAATGTGCACGATTAATATAACTTTAAAATTATTTATTTTACCCCTAAGAAATTAAAACATTTTTTGGTGTTTATTTGCTTATTTATTTATCAAGGAAACTTTGTTATTATTATTATTATATTTTTTTTTATCTTGAAATGATTAAATTTTTATTATTTTTGAGATCGACAGGGGAGGTATCCTGCTCCTACGTATCTCCAGGTGCAATGGAGAATCAGACTCACGTAGTTCTTTGGTAGAAAAAGTTTGTGTGTTGACATTTTTTATTCTTGATTTTTTTGTTTTTAAAAGGCTTTCGCGACAATCAAATAGGAAGTGCATCCAAAATAATTATCGGTATACCTTTTATGGCCTTTGTAATACCCAAATAGGAAGTGCATCCAAAATGGCTATTACTAAACCTTTATTATAAGATAAAAATTTTATTTAAACATTTGTTTTAATTTTTTTAAGATTTTATTTTAAAAGACTTTTACAATAACCAAATAGGAAGTGCATCCAAAATGGTTATTGTTACATCTTTTAAGGCTTTTTGTAATACCCAAACAGGAAGTGCATCCAAAATGGTTATCATTAAACCTTTATTATAAGATTAAAAATTTATTTAAATATTTGTTTTAATTTTTAAGGTTTTATTTAGAAAAAACTTTTACAATAACCAAACAGGAAGTGCATCCAAAATGGTTATCGTTATACCTTTTAAAGCCTTTGTAATACCCAAATAGGAAGTGCATCCAAAATGGTTATTACTAAGCCTTTATAACTAAATGTAGTAATAAGCTATGTTAATTTGATACAAAATTTGAGAGGTTTAATAAAATAGTGGTGTAAGAAATTATTTGATTTTGCCTAAATAAATAAGATACTGGTTGTAGTTATAAAGATAAATTAAATAGGTAAGTAAATAAATAGATAAAGTAAAATAAAAAAGTTGAATCCAAATAAGTATTTTATTTTAACAAAAAAATCTCGGTTTCTTTTTATTCAAAATTTAAACCTAAAAGCATCAATCATATAAATACTAAACTAATGTGTCACCAAAAGGAGCCGCTGTTTTGAATCAAATTGAAAAAAGAGGACTAATTCTTTTTTTTTTTTTTAACTTAAATATTAAACTAACGCATGTTTTATAAAAAAAATAAACCATTCAAACATTAAACTAATGAGTCATAAAAAGAGAAAAAAGGCTGCACGTTAAAAAAAAGGGGACTAATCTAAACATATTAATTCAAATGGATGTAAAGCTTTAGTTATAGGCCACGTTCGCTGAGCCCAACGGAGAGTACGGAAAACACCAATTAACCAAAATAAAAGACAACATACCACAGGGTAGAAAACGAAAGCCGCAAAGTGGCGAACGCAAACGACCACGAGCAAAATAATGCGAGAAACAAAAGGGAACTTGGAAAACACCACGGAGCGAATGGAGAGGCAGGGGCATTCGCACGATCGCGAACCTGCGGCGTCAACAAGGTCGACACGGATCTCCGACTAGAGGTAGCGGCACTATGGTTGGGGGTTCACAGAGGTTCGTTGAAGGCACGAGGGTTTTCGCGATGCGGAGGTTTTGTGGCTGGGTTCGACGCGTTGCAGAGGCGGGCTCAGGGAGAAGGTGGTTCGCGGTGGGCTTTGAAGATTTGGGGTTTTTGTGGTAAGGGTTAGCAGCGGCGAAGCGGCACGTTTCTGGCGTCGCGACGACAACACAGCGGAGGATCGGGTTGCGCGATCTGAGGGAGGGGTTTAACGGTTCGTTTGGCTCGGTGATGGATTCCGACTTGGGTTCCGGTGGCTTCGTGTGACAACGACGCGGTACAGGGGCCAGGTTAGGTGGTGGTGGTTCGGAGTTGGGATGCTTGTGGTTCTTGCGTTTCTGGTATTGTCGTGACTTGATTTGGTAGCTTAAGTGTTCGATGTGTGGTCTCAAAGGGGTATCCAGTTAGGTTTGCCTGTTGGCTTGGTGGATTAGGTGTTTGGGTTTTGAGATGGTGATTGTCTGTTTATTATTTATCTTTGATTCAAATTGATTTTTTGCTATTCCTTTTCTTATTGATTTTATCACAGGGGCATGTCATAAAGAGAAATAGAAGCAAGATGAAAGACCAGTAGAGTTACAGTGTACACACCACAGCTGAAGCAAAGTAAAGGATGAGAAGGTTACCTATTAGTGCTCCCCCTTTAACTTGTCTGCAGTTTTGGTTCAACTCCAAGACTCCCCTTGTACATGTGAGAATCAGGGAACAGAGGAAGAGAGATTGGTTGATGGTATTTTCTTTTACCCCCCCCAACCTTTCACTCACGGTTTGTTCTTTCTTTTCAAAAAAAAAAATCCGCCCCCCTTCTTTCACTATCTCCTCCCCCATTTATCCTCCCCCCTCCTCTCTTAAACGTTATTCCATTGTTTTCTTGTAGGGAGAAGAGACAAAACTTGCAGGAGACCAATTCAGGGTGTTAGGTGGCTGCAAAGATAGTATCTGTAAAGCTGAAGTGCTTGGGCTGAGTGTGGAAAAAAAGCAGAAAACACTGCAAAAGAGCCATTGTTGCCAACCCAAAATAGCAAAGCATGCCTCCAATTTGTTTTACGTTCTGTTTCTCTGTTTTTCTTCCTTTTTATTATATATATATATTTTTTGGTTTTGTTATTATTATTACAGAAAGCTAACTTTGTGGGCTTGTGCTAGCCCAAAATGAATAACCAAAAAAAAAAAAAAAAAAAAGAATTAAATTGTGAAATATGATTTTTTATTTTTTTATTTTTATTTTTTAAAAAAAAGAGCAAGATAAAATAAAATAAAAAGATAAAAGGGTGGACAAAATTGGGTATTCACATATTGCTACAACTTTTTAATCTGATATGTACAATAAATGTTGGTAATAATGGAACCACGCCCTTTTATCCATTACATGTTGTCGCTTTGAGTCGATTCAAAGTTTGGCTTATATGACCGAGAAACCGGAAAATTCATTATCATTAATATGTGATGGTTTTCACTTGCTGATAAAAAAAAATAAGAATTAAAGTGAATTCTAACAAATTATAATTTATTTAAATTTAATTTAAAAATTGTATTTTAATCCATTATTGATTATATGTTTTATATATTTTTTTAAGTGTGTGTTTGTGACAGCTAAAATTTTAATATTTCAGTTATTTTTTCAGAAAAAAAGCTTTTACTGTGTAATTTTTTTTACACAAACAATGCACATCTGTTAAATTCATAATTTATTCTCATTATTTTTTATTGGTGCAATTTATTTTATCAATTATTGAATGATCTCACATTAATTTTATAACAACATATATAATGTATATTTAAATAGGTTATGAAGTAAATTACAT
This sequence comes from Spatholobus suberectus, assembly GCA_004329165.1. Taxonomy (NCBI): domain Eukaryota; kingdom Viridiplantae; phylum Streptophyta; class Magnoliopsida; order Fabales; family Fabaceae; genus Spatholobus; species Spatholobus suberectus. The sequence continues at coordinate 78,944,405 of CM014733.1, forward strand.
TAATATAAAACTAAAGAATAAATTATATAAGAAATAAAAGTGCAGAAACTTCTTTAAAAAATTACCCAAACATTTTCTAAGACAATCTTACATTAACTTAAACTTTATTTGTATTCTTTAAAATTGGTTCACTTGGTTACCCGTAATTAAGGATGGAGTTTGAGATTTTTCATTGAGGGATATATAAATAAAAACAATACTTTATTTAGGGAGCAAAGTTAAATCATTTGTTAAAAAATATTTTTGCTTTTAGAAACATTATGAGGAATACATCTTCCCACAATCACACTACTTAAGTTTGAACTTAATTTTTTTTTATTAAAGAATTATTTGTACGTCCTCCATAAAAGCTTATTGATCGAAGAGTTTCATTTAACCATGGATTACAGCAATTAATATCGCCTTATATTTTTTTATGTAAAAAATACTTATATTAAAATTAAAAAATATACATAATCACTATGCTTTTTTTCATTTCTTTTATTCGCTCTAATTTTTGTGGGTTTAAAATTTTGAAATTAATTAAAAATAACAAATATAAAATAATTATTATAAAAATTAACAAATTTATACCATCCATAATGGTTTGTGATTGAATAACAATGTAGAAAAACTCTACATTCTCAATACATATATTATTTATTCATAAACTATAACATGAATTTTTAGGTTAAATTAACTAGTTGGTCCTTGAACTATTTGGAAAATTTTAAACATGTCTCTAAACTAAATTTTTCTAATTGGGTCCTTGATCATATAATTTTTTTAATTGAATCCTTAGAATTTTTTAAATTGTCATAAATTATTATTTTTTGGTGATTTCAAGCCTGTATAAACTAACACTAAGCACCTACTTTTTTTGTTTACCGACCTAATTAAAAAAAAATTATTTAGGGACCTATTTAAAAACTTACAAATAGTTTAGGGATTAACTAAGTAATTTAACCTAATTTTTATAACATTTTAAAAAATAACTATAATTAAAATGACTTTTACAACTTCTTAGTTCTTACTCAAACCCCAACATTCAGACCAATTCAGACCAATATTAATAGCGTAATCTATCCAGATTTCTAAATCAAGATTTCAAGTTTTCAACTAAAAATTTATATATCCTCGTTTAATGTTACAACATGCTAACATTAAATTAGTTTCCTTATGAAGTGTGTGGTTCAAACGATACGTAAGAGCTTGAATTTAACTGTCGTGCTATTGTAAAGTTTAGAAATTTGAAAAAGAAAAAAAAAACCATCCAATATGAGAATTTCTGAATTAGTCCTTTTGTATGTTCAAAAAACCTGGAGAAACCGTCATAATTTTTAAAAGATAAAAAAAAAAAAAACAATGTTTTGTTGGTGGCCATTCATTTTACATCAAAGTAGTTTGATTACGTCCCTGATCGATGTTATATATCTATAAACGTAAGAAATAAGGACGACACTTATAGTTGGTGGGGCCCGTGGGGTTTTACTAGTCTCCCATGTATTTCACATGGACGACTCTGTTATGATGAGGTATCAATTCACATTCTCGTACCATCAATCAGTCATGAAAATTATACAGCAAATGGCATTTTGACAGCTTCTTCGTAAAACAAACACCATAGCCATGGTATTTTGACGGTTACAATATTACCTATCAGTCAAAGCCTTCATTTTATTTTTTTTGTCTCAAATTACATGTGCCATCATGTTAATTTTTTTAAAAAATTAATCATTAAATTATTTTTTTTAAATATTTATGTTATTATGTTAATCCGTTATTTTAGACTTTTAGAAGATTAATTTGATAAAAGATTGATTAATTTTAAGGAATTAATTTAATAATATAATCTTTTGAATATCAAAGTTTTAAAAAATTATATGGGTTTTCTGAAATGCAGCAAATTTGTACAAGTGTTGCTCGTGGAGTATGTAGTGTGGGCCTCTTGGAGGCTAGAAAACAACTGCACTTGGTAGTGGGGGAAACAAAACCAACCGAGGGGTTTAAGTTACATGCCACGTTTTATGTATAGTATAGGGTGAGAGAATCATATGTAGAGGCATTCTGTTTTGTACAGGGTAGGGGCTGTAGAAATAAATGATATATGTATTCAGCTCTTTCATTCAGCTTTTGCATTATTTGTGCAAAGGTGGACTCTTAATACTATGCTTTTTTGCTTATAAAAAAAAGTTTTAAAAAAATTAATTTGATGATTAAAATTTTTGAAAGATTAATAATAATATAATGCTTGTAATTTTAGAGAATCGAATTGAAAGTATATAGTCTTTTAAAGATTATCTTTATAACACAAGTTTCATCTCAATTATATATTAAAAAGTATCACTACCTATTATAAGAGTTATGAATGGAAGCAACTAAAAAAGTGACCTGCTCATATTTTTTATAGAGAAAGAGAAAATAAAATATTACGTTTTGTTTTATTTCACATTGTAACTATCGCCTATCTCTAGATGCAGAAGGGTCAAAGGGTCAAATTATGATGCGATTGTGTGTTGAGAGAGAACACCATTGCTGCATGCATGATTTTATGCTTTGTTTGACTGACGAGAGGAATACGAAAAGAAATATAAGAAAAGAAAAAAATAAAAGGTAAAAATATTTGAGTTTAATTTTCATATATTATCAATGTAAATATTTTTTACATTATTAATCAATTAGAAGTAGTCTCATATATCATTTTTAAATTAATTATTATAAAAGTCAATAAAATAGACATGTATTGTTAGTGTAAGAATTTTTATACTATTAACCAATTAGAAAACATTCTTAATATGACTTTTAAGATAGTTATTATAAAAGTTAACAAATTTACTATAAATGATGATTAGTGATTGCATAATAGCATAAATTTACAGTGGTAGTATATATATTATTTATTCATTTGTAATTGGGTGATAATGTAAATACTAAATTCTAATTAAATTCAAAATATTATATTTTTAAATAAATAAAAATGAAAAAGAAGAAATAAAAAAAATCCCTCTGTTTTGATGAGTGGAAATTTAAGAAGAAAGAAATATGAAATATAAAAGTATTTTAGTGAAAAAATATCCTCTCTATTTTCTTTTGTATCATTTATTTTTCTAAAAGCTTAATAATGAAAGAAATGAAGAGGATTTTTCCCTATTTTAGCACTTTAAAATGGAAGTATTTAGTGTAACATCATACACATTTTAATGGAATAATAGGGAGTGTAATGAATTAAAGGATGTTAGCAAAGGCTAGAGCTCACCTATGTTGAAAATAATCGATATTTTTTAGATCATCTATTGGTATAAGGTATTTACCAACTTTGTCAATGACTAATTTCCACTAAATAACTTGACTAATCACCTTTAGTGAGATATCTCTTCTCAACCATTTTTTCTATTCACAAAGTTTGAACTCAAAACCTTATTTAAAGGATTCGAGCTCAATTTTATTCAGACCAACGACATGTTGGTTACTTACCTTGAAAATGATCGATTGATAAATATAATGATTAATTAAATATGTATTGAGATGGGAAATAATTGGAGAGAAAATTGTCTCTGTCTTTCATTCATTCCCTGTGGTTACATATATACATTTTAAGCCTTTGTATCATTACAAGTTATATGTCTACAGTTATGTTTGGATTGAGGGTAGAAAATAGAAGGGAATAATTGGAATATAATAGAATGAGATGAATTGGAATGTAATGAAATAAAAATGTCATTCCATTATTCTAATATTTTATAATGGAATGGAACAAAAAAATTATTTCATTGTTAGAAAAAAAAAAGATGGAACGGAATGAGTTATAACTTTTTAATTCTCATATTATCTTTATTTTAAATATATTACATTTACGAGATTGATGATTAGGATAGAATTTGTAAAGATAAAATAGTCATTTTATAATTTAAAAGCTTTATTTTATCAAGTACACCTCAAATTTGGAAGAAAAAAAATTGGGATTACGTAATGAAATAGAATGGATCATAATTTATCTTCTTCCATTATGTTCCATTCTTAATTCTACACATCAAACAATGGAACAACTTCCAACTTCTCCTTCGACTCCATTCCACCTTCTACCATCAATCCAAACATATCCTAAAAATAATGTTATACAATTAATGCTATTTACAATTGGATGATAAGTGGAGAATCATGCTGAGGAAATCATGGAGCATGGATTGCGAATGTCTAACTTCTGAAGAAAGGAACAATTTGGACAGAAAACTGTCTCTCTGTTTTTCATTCGTCGACAGTGATTACATATATATGGTCAGCCTTTGTAGTTTGTACCGTTACAAGATATATATGCCCAAAAAATGTTATACGATTGATGCTATTTACAACTGGATGAGAAGTGCGAGAACCATGCTGCGGGAAATCATGGAGCACAACGACTTTATGCACTAAAGACTCCGCGAGACTAATTGTTCGTTGCCTAAGATAATTCAGAAATTTTATTTACAAAATTATAATTAATTTAATCGGTTAATTATTCCTCCTCCGTCTTCTTGGTTACAATTTTCTCCTTATGTTCGTCTGACAGACCAAGTTTTCGCCTACATGGGAATAACTCATCACTTAAGCATTTGCAATGCCGCACTGTTGCGAGACATGCCTTAAAAGTGGGTTGTTTTGAATTTGAGCATGATGAGAGTTGTGCTGGTTAATTTCAACAATCAGGATTGAAGGAGAGATCAAAGTGGGTTGGGTGCGACATGTTTTGAATCATAACTTGTTTGCGACTTGGGTTGTTTTGAATTTCACGAACTTAAATTGAAGGATAGAAAAAAGAGGGAAGTGCTTGTCAGTAGTATTCGTGGATTGAATTATATATCAGTTTTGAAGAAAATATATATATTTTCTAATTATTTTTGTTTTACTTTTTATCATTCAATTGATTTAATTTTAAAATCAAATCAAATTTGATTGAGAATTGAGTTGATTTTCGGTTTTTAAAATAAAGTCTATAAATATTAAAATAAATAATAAAATACACAAATTAATATAACATTAAACATCTCAAATTTAAGACAAATGCAAATTTGTAAGTTAATTACAAATAATTTAACAATATCTCAAATTAAGAACAAATGCACAATAAATAACAAATTCTATCGATTTTTCAATTTAGTTCTTGCAGTTTGTATTGGATTAAATCAGTTAATAAATAACCCTACTTTTTTTTTTAAGGTCATAACCCTACTGATTAAGGCTTGACAAGCAAGAAGAGAAGAGAATTATTTACCACTCAAATCTGAACAAACGAATTCAAAAAAAAATTTCCACCCTTGTTTTTATGCACATCCAAATGATACAAATTTCACATTTCCACCAAATCCTCTTTCACTCCATTTCCCTTGTTCTTTGTTTTATCCAAAAATAAATAATAATTTAATTCAAATATAGTAATAATGTAAAAAAATTATGTTGTCATCCAATCACAAATTTTTAAATATGATAATTTAATTAACTTTTATAATAATCACTTAAAAAGTCATAGCTGAAATAATTTTTTATTGGTTGGCAATTCTTTACACTAAATTTAACTTAACAAATAATGTGTTATAGTTTGGTCATGCTTCTCAACATTCCATATCGTTAACCTATGTTTTTTTTTTTTTTTGGTGTACAACTCACGTTTAGATATTATACAAGGTAACTTTAAAAAATATATTTTAAAAGGTAAATGACATGAAATTGAATGTAATTGAAAAAGGGAGTGAAATAAATTTATTTTTCTTGTTATTTGAATATTTTTATAATAAGAAAAAACAAAACGATTTTAACACGTATCCTCTAAATTTGAGGACTGAAAGGTATTAGATAAAAAATATATATAAATCCATTTCATCCCTATTTTAGTATATCTTATGTTAAACAATTCAAATACTATATATTTTTTTCATACTGTTACATCGTTCTCTATCAATTTAAATATGGTTTTAGCTTTTTGAAAAAAAATTATTAAAAATAACTATTTATATTAACATCTAGTCATTTGAATTTATAATATATTTTAAATTAAATTAATGTAAGTATAATATTACCGTGTGTTTGGATATACACATTTTGAATGAAAAAAATTCCCTCAAATTCCCCAATAACGTACAATGGGGAGCACTTGATTAATGCTGAAACTCACATCCAAAATGCCATCGCGCACTTATTTACTTACTTTAAAAGCAATATTAGTTTAAGAAGTCTTATCCAAATATTTTAACCTATAAATAAAGATTTGAAGGAATGTGTAATTCTTAGTTAAAAATAAATAAAAACAGAACTCAAGGCCTTTTTTGTAAAAATAAGTTAATTCATTATTTTATTTGTCAAAATACTGATGTTGAAACTTTAATTTTTAAAATGCTTCAAATTAATTTTTGAGTTAAATATATTTCTGATTCCTGTAGAATAAATGACGTTTGGTTTTGATTCCTGTAATTTTCTTATTTTCATTTCTAAACAATTTGAAATTCTTATTTTTGATATCTAATATCATAAAACACCCATTAACTTCTTATGTATTTAAAATAAAATCAAACCTCTTAAATACAATACTTTAAATGTTAAACACTTGATGAGATGCAAAGGCTAAAAGCTTAGAAAAATAGTGTCTTGAAAATCAAACTTGTAAATACTAATTTGTAGTTTATTACAAATCAGTATCATCCTATGTCACCTCTATGTGCATATATCATTAATTGCATATATAATTTAGTCATATATATGATCTTAAACACGAGAATGCCCAACATTGTGGACTAATTCCGCTGTTAACCAGAGCTCAGCACTATCAAAGTACACAACTAACTATAGGGATGGCAATCCTATTTAGATTCTATGGGTGTCGACAATAAATAGGATAAATATCAGTTCAATGAAAATGGATTTGGGGTCAGGTATTTACCTACAAAATTTAATGGAAATGAGTGCGGTTATGAGTATTATCGTACCCACCCCGCCCTATATATATATATATATATTCTCTTTAATATATTAAAAATGAAATATCTCATATATAATATTAAAAAGATAAGTTTTAGTGATTATTATAATATTAAAGATCTTAATTTTTTTTAAAATAAAGATAATGTAAAAAGTACAAACAAAAGTAAGAGTTTAATTTATATACACTATTAGTATAAAATATTTTTACATATATATTCAATAGGAATTTACCTTATTGCAACATTGTATTAATGAATATAGGATAATCAAATTTGATTAGACGTAAAATGTTTTGCACTAACATTATATATAAATTAAATTTCAAAAATAATTCATACTCCACTAAAATTATCAAATTATATAAAAAGATTATATATTTTTTTTCAAATACATGCATTGCTTCTAAAATATTATTGACAATATTTATAATTATTGGTATTGCTAAATGTAATTTTTAAAAAAATAAAATTATTCAAATTTTATTTGATATTAATTATGTAAAAAAATATATTGAATGAATTTGTCTTTATATATTTATAGTGAAATGTTAAAACACTTAATTATAAAACTTTGATCAATAATTTTGTAGTTGATAAAAAAATAAAATGAGTTATGATAAATTGTATAAAATTAAATATTGAATATAAATTTTTCCTAAAACCTTAAATTTTTTTGTCACTACTACACACTTAAGGAAGGTGCAGGTAGTGGGTGTGGATATGGATATACAGGTACCTAGCGAGTACGAAAATGAAAATTAAAATTACTACCTATACAGGTATGGAGCCAGATATAAGTATTTTTTTCAAACACAAGTATGAAATCGAATAATATAGTACCTTATCCAGACCCTACTAATTAATATCTCTAACTAACTATATAGCCTTGAGGCGTTTGCCTCTAAAAACAAAATCCACATCAGATTCAGGGATGATGACGCAAGGTTTAAAATAAACAGTGGAGGGTAAATGTTTAATTTTACAAATAAACACTACAAAAGAAATTTCATATGCTACTGTTAGTGTCGTTGATTTGCCTACATTAGTAAAGATTTTATCCAACAAAAATTAAATTATTAATATATATATATATATATATATATTATGAATTTAAGCTAATAATATAATATATCATATTAATAATTAATATGATGAACCGATGATATATATTTAGTTCTTATATATACACTATTGTATATTTAATATACACCAATAGAATTAACTTATTAATATGATACTAATTCGTGTCTCGGATGAGTCAAATCCACCCTATATATTAAAAAATAGCTATCTTGAACGAGAGTATTTTTAGCTGTTATTCTTTAACGAGAGCGTTTTTAGCTATCATTCTTTAATGAGAGTGTTTTTAGGAAATTTTTAACATCTTATCGCTTTTAATCTATCATTTTCAATATCTTTAGTTCTAAATTAAATTTTAATATTTTTTAAAAGAAAATATCAATATTAAAAATTAACATTGTATTACAATAATTGTTTATTATAAATTTAAAATATAATATATATGTTCAAAAATATTTATTTATTACAAATTTTAATTATAATATAATTTATATATTTAAAAGCATTTATTTATTATAAATTTAAGTTATATAAAATAAATATTTATTCTATGCAATGCACATGTTAAAATACTAGTTCAATATATAAATTTTATGATTACTAGGGGGAATAGAAGCATTCATTAAAAAAAATAAAGATAAAATAAAAAAGAAAGAGTGTAGTGGATAGTTTAGAGAGTAGTTAAAAGAAAAAACAGTAAATAATTTAGAGAGTAGTTAAAAGGTAAAGTAATAGATAATTTAAAAAGTAGTTAAAGGGTATAATAGTCCAATAAAAAGTGAAGACCAAAGAAGGTATATCTTTATTATAGCTATGGATAATCATTTGTCATAAAAAGTGAAAAATTATTCATATCATATAATTAAAATAAATATATATCATCAATATTACGTTGATATGAGTAGAATTGGATTCGAATTCCTTAAACAAGGTGTCTGGTTTGAGTCTTGTGGATGAAAAAAAAGATATAGTTAAGATAGGAGATCTCACTAAAGGTGGTTAGACAAGTTTAATAACATGGTAGTAAAAAAGGGTAAATATATATATCAAATGACCTACATAAAATTTAATATATTTTTTATGGAAGAATATTAAATATATCTAAATATGATAATTGTCAACATAATACATTGAAATAATTAAAATTCAATAAAAATTCCCTATTTTAATATGTTTCAAGGCATAATCAATGTTGTCGAGATTATGAAATATATTAAAACTGAATTACGTAAGAGATAAAAGAGTTTAAATTAGGTAATAAGAGATAAAGAAATTTAAATTAATATGCAAGTTACAAGAGATAAGGATAATTAAAAAGTAAAGATAATTTATCCCCAAGAAATAAAAAAAAATCCATAAAATCATATATAAGGGAGACAAATTAGTTTAAATCAGAAAAGAGATGAAGGAATCAGGAAAGAATGAAGAAATTTAAATTAGGAGATAAGGGATGAAAAAGAGAAATCTTAGGAGAAAATTTTTTGAGAACAAAGAATATTTGCATAGGAGAAGAGTGTGGTTCACCTTTACTTGAGAGAAAGTAATTTGAACGAAATCAAATGTGAAAAAAAGTGGAGAGAGTGAAGCTTTCACAATTTTTTTTTTCTTTCTAATTTATAGATATAAGGATGGGTAAAATTAATATTTAATCATCTAACTTTATTTTTTTGTTTTAATTTGATTTTTTAACTCTTTATTTTATTTTGGTCTTTTAACTTTTGCTCATCCATTATAATAACTCTAGTAATGTCATTTGTTCACGACTCACGAGAATTTGCAAGAAATCGCCATCTTTTCCTAACCTTTGTTAAATCCTTTTTTTAAACCATCATTAATCCTTGCCAATATCACCTTAATTCTTCCTTAATAACACCATACTCCATAATACCAATTAGAAGTAGCAAAATAGTTTAGGTTGTTGAAGCCAACTTAAACACACTCGATAAAATATAAGATTTGAGTTATAAATTATGAGTTCGAATTGAATGCAGGCCTTTTTAACCCAATCTGATGAAGTCCATCTCATAATTGGACTTGGGCTGGGCTATCTCTTTTTTAAGTTTGTTAAGAGAGAATAAAACTAAGAGAAGTCTAAGAGACTAAAGATAGTCACTAATTTATTGTCTCAAACTTTCATTTGTTTGACATAGGTTTCGATATTTGATTTTGGCAAAAACTATTTATACACTTATAGTACATGTTTCCAAATTACGTTTTGTCTTTTTGAGCTACATATATTTAAGATGCAAGGAGACCTTTAAAACTTTAATTTGTTTGATATATGATTTTGACATAGGCTATTTACAAAGTTACAATTTATGTTTTCAAATTGTATTTTGTATTTTTTGAGCTATATATATTTACAACGATATAAGACCTGTGCAATGTTTACAAACTTATATGCATAAATCTTTAAATATATAGGTACTCTCATTGGAACTTTTATAAAATGATAAACAATATTATTTATAATATATAAGCGTTTTTTTGTATTAAAAACAATTCCAATGATTGTCATAGTATCACTTTTCAGTCTTTTTCTAAATGTAATAATAGAATAAAATAATTATCTGTGTTTACTTATTACATTAAAATAAATACATCAATAAAAATGGTTGTCACTGTATTTTTAAGCCTTGGATTTTGGGGGAAGTAAAAAAATAGCCTAAAAAATAAATAAAAAATGTCGGGTCAGGTCAGGTTGAAAAACTTACAACTTGCATAGGGTCATACTTGGGCATCAAATTAGAAGAATGAATTAAGTTTGGACCTTTTGGACTGGCCTGTTATAGCCCACGGCCTGCATCGGGCCAACCTGTAGTTGGCAATTTATTTTGCCACCTGTGATTTCTACCTTCATCTTGCAAATGAATTGACCAACCTCCATGACATATCAATGTGATTTCTTCTCACCCATTTGTGTTACCATGCACCACCATAATCTCAAAATATAATCTTGAATCTATAAGGACCTAACTACAAACCCCATTATTTGAGTGAACTATTGTTGCACAACTACACAACTTTAGGTTATGATTGTGAAAGTGATTTGTAGTGAATTATTGTGAGGGAAGTGAACTATGTGGTCTCATGGGAATGAATGTGCATGAAAAGAAAATATTCATAATCTAACTCGATAAGTGTATCAATCAACAAGTAATAAAGTGATAAGTAAAGTATCGTCCTGTAGAGACTAGGGTGGGCACCATGTAATAATTTTTGGCATTATTCAAGTGAATTATAGGTCAAATTTTCACAGTTGTTAATTAGTTGCAGAAATTAAATTGACATAATTTGCACTTTGAACCTCACCAAATCAACACACATACTCAAAACAAAAAGACACTGCACAAACACAAAGTAAATTATGATTCATTATTCTTAACTTCTAGGCTTACTCTCTCGAATCTCAATCTCACACCTTAGTTCAATGCTCGAATTCACTTAAGAACCTTATCCTAATTACTTGACAATGCATCTTATTTAGCAAAACAAATACCCTATTTTCTTAAGCGCACTCAGTAAGCACTTATGCATTAAGCATAAAACTCTCTAAGAGCGCATATAACCTACATATACCTTTATTCTTATAACCTATGCAAATCATATGTACTAATTCTTAGTTCTCTAGCTCAAAGTCTCTTTTCCAAGTTAACTATAAGCTAGTTCAATTGACTAATTTCCACCCACCAATAGCATTACACATAGAGAAGTGAAATTAAAGCACAAAAGATGCAATTAAAACTCAATTAAGTAATCTAAAATTTAGAACCATGATTTAGTCTTTACATAAATATAAATGAATCAAAACAACAACTTAATAGAAGAAGGAACAAAAAACAATTCATGGATCTCTCAATTGAAGCTCCAAATCCATTTCTAGATTGAAACTCCATGGAAAATCTCCAAAATCTGACAACTCTAACTCTCTCTCTCACACACAAAGATTACAAAAAACACAAATGATTTGATGAAAGCTTTGTAACAAAAATAAAAAAGCTCAAAGAAATCTGAAAAATTAGTCACAAATCCAAAAGTCTCCTAAAAATAGCTCAAAACACCTATTTATAAGTTGTAGGAGACAAGTGATGCCCAACGCTATGACACCACCATTAGGTGTTGCTTATTAAATTCCCATTATGGGGCGTTGAGTCCATTGCCAAGTGTCATGGTAACTGAGAATGGTTATGGAAATCATGGATAGTTATTGTCAGTTATCACTCATTCTTGCTTGTGGAAAGCATGTTGGGCATTGATGAGACAGTCGTTGGGCAATGGAACCAAAATCCTTATTTCCTTGCAAAAACATTATTTCTATCTAAATTTTTAATATTTACAAAAAATACGCTAATTTATTTTGTTTATGTGAGATTTTGTATTGTTTTTGGTATTTAATTTCCTAAATTAGTTCAATGAGCCTTTAAAAGTTAAAGATTCATAATGAATCATCTTTTTCGTTCCTAATTTTTTTTCAATTTAGTCCTTGAAATTATTAAAATTTAAAATAACCACTAAAATTGAGAATCGTTAGTTAAATTAGTCCTTTAGCGATCCTCAGTCAACTAATTAACAATGTTAGATATATTAATCTAGCAAGTTAAGTAACTTATTGGCATTCACGTATTGACATACACATGGCAATTCAATCGTGAGGAATCACAATTTTAGTCCTTAAAATTGTAGGATATTGTCAATTTATTTCTTAAAATTATTAAGATTTCAAAATAGTCCTTAGAATTGAAAATCGTCAGTCAAATTCATCTAGTTATCACCCACCTTCAAACAACTAAAGACGTCAAACATGCAAATGTGACACATTGAGTTCTTTGCTAGCTCTCACATTGTCTCACATGAGGCGACCCATTCAAAAAGACCATTTTCACTTTTTTTTTGTAACGTTCACTTACATCCTTTTTCTTTCCCCACATGTAACAGTGCTTAGAGAGCATATCTTTCGAAGTAAATATGATTACTTCAATAGGATTTTTTTTTCATTCTTCCTTTGTGTGTTGATTTTGTGTTGTTCCTCTTGGAGCTATATAATTCTATAGATTTTAGGTTTTAGGAATGCTTTTGAACAAAAAAGGAAGAAGAGGGGAGAAGATGTCTGTTAAAAAACATATTATCAAAATGATCATTACGACTAGGTTGCCACATGTGGACCAACATAGATGCTAGCAAGACATTTATTGTGTCACATCAGCATGTCCAACATGTTTGACATCATTAGTTAACTTGGACCAATCAACAGGCTAAGTTGATTGGTTATCTTTAATTTAAGGACTATTTTAAAATTTTAATAATTTTAGGGACTAAGCTGATAACAATTTACAATTTTAGGGACTAAAATAATGATTCCTTTTGATTGAGCTGTCAACTGTGAGTCAATGTGGATGTCAATATGGCACTTAATAATATGTTATGTTAGTATATTTAACGTCGTTTACTAAAGGTGATGTAAGGACCAATTTGACTGATAATTTTCAATTTCAACTACTATTTTAAAGATCTAATAATTTCAAAAATTAAATTGACCACACCCTAATATTTTATGGACTAAAATAGTGATTCATTCTTATTATTTTTTTACCTCTTAGGCGAGTGTTTTTAACCATTATTGAGTTTTGGCATGTCATCTTACAATAAACTAGATTTTAAAACCTGTGCATTGCATGGGTTTTGTTTAAATTATATATATTTTTTCTATATTTATTATTATTTTTAAACTATATGTAAATAATAAAATTATCATTTTTAACAATATTAATATTAAATTAAGTATAATTACTTTAAAATTGAGAAAGATAATTCCTTCTCTTTTAATAAAAACATATGTTGTGTTAAAAATATTAAGCCTATTAAAATTATTATGACTTGTTCTTTATTCAAGTAATGATAGTGTGTAATACCTATATGAAATGAATAAATTCAAAGTGAACATAAGCATAATACATATGAATATCTAAGTATGTAAATTTGAGTGTCTTCATTTTTGTTATTATGGATATTATGTTAAAACGTACTTGATTTTTGTATGTTTATAATTAATAATATTAATATTATTCATTATAAAAATTAAAATTGATTGTATATTTGTTAAAATCGTATGATTCTTTTACATATATATATTTTTAATTATTTTAAAATGATATTTTAATTGTTTAGAAGATATTAATTTTAATTATGTGATATTGTTAAAATTTTGAGTTGGTTAACATAAATGTGAGATAAATTGAACACTCACAATCAATGTAATGAGATTTGTCTATTATTATTGTTGTTGTTCTTGTTATTTAAATTTAATTTATTATTGCTACTTTTAAATTTTTATCTATAAGGATATTATATGTTTCGGACTTTATATCTTAAAATTTAACTACTATAAGGATTATTTATCTATAAAAATTATTTG